>CM064432.1:2400000-4800000 GCA_032690845.1 Eleusine coracana subsp. coracana | reverse complement strand
TTCAAAATATCCTCAATTGTTTGGTCTTCAACAAATATCACATCACAACTTCTTACAACCTTCTTTGCAATAGGATCAAAGAGCTTGTAACCGAACTCATCCAATCTATAGCCAAGAAAGATACATTGTGTGTCTTTGAATCAAGTTTTGACCTTTCATCTTTGGGGATATGAACATATACCTTGCACCCAAAAACCATCAGGGGGTCATATGAGATGTCCTTGTTGTAACAAACCCTATTAGGAACATCTCCCTGCAAAGGATAGCTTGGTGAGAGATTAATAAGATAAACTACAGTCATCACAGCCTCACCCCCAAAAATGCTTAGGAAGCTTTGCATGTGACAACAAGCATCTTACTCTCTCCACAATTGTCCTGTTCATCCTCTTAGCAAGTCCATTCAACTGTGGTGTCTTTGGAGGTGTGAATTGGTGCCTAATATCTTGCTCTTTGCAGTATGCATCAAAAGGACCATTATACTCTCCTCCATTATCAGTGCGAATGCATTTAATCTTCTTCTCAGTTTCTCTCTCAACTGAGGCCTGGAATTGCTTGAGCACCTCTCACACTTGATCTTTGGACTTCAAAGCATAAGCCCAAACCTTCCTGGAGAAATCATCAATGAAAGTGACAAAGTACTTAGCACCGCCAAGTGATCTCAACGACATTTTGCAAACATCGGAGTGCACCAAATCTAGCAACTCTGGCTTTTTGTGAGGAGGTTGAGTCTTGAAAGCAACCCTGTGCTGCTTCCCTGCTAGGTAATCTGTACTCTTCTTCAAATGCACACCTTTAACCCCTTTCAAGAGATTCTTCTTCACTAGCAAGGTCATCCCCTTCTCACTCATGTTCCCAAGTCTCTTGCGCCATATAACACAAGGGTCTTCTTTCTCTAATGCATTCACAGAAACACTAGAGAGGTTAGCATAAACGTGGTACAAAACTGAAATCATTTTACCTCTTGCAACTATCATGCTGCCCTTGGTGAGCTTGTATTGTCCATCTCCAAATTCGCTCAAGTACACTTCTCTATCAAGCAATCCAACTGAAATAATGTTGAGTCTAAGTCCCTCAACATGTCTAATAGACTTGAGAATTAATGTGGTACCATTTGAAGTCACCAAATGCACATCTCCCTTTCTAATGATTGCTGCCATATCATTGTTTCCCATCTTCACAACACCAAAATTACCCGCTATGTAGTTTATGAAATACTCTCTATGAGATGTAGCATGTATGGTTGCACCGCTGTCCGGTATCCAAATTATCTCACCACCATTTACATGGTTTACTGTTTTTGCACCATCAAAAGCTGCAGTGATCCTCTCAACAGTGGAATAAGAACAACAAATTAACTTTATTTTCAGCATCAATGACAACAACCATGCCCTCTATAGCTAAAGTAATCCAGCCCGCATCAGTGCCACTATCACTATCTTGCTTCTGAGCTTGTTGTTTACCTTTCTTCTTTTCTTTTTGCCACTTGCGGCACTGCCACTTTATGTGTCCCTTCTTATGGCAGTGATGACACTCATAGTCATCATATTTACCTCGAGATTTGCTTCTGCTCTTTGTTGCATCTTTCCTCGGACCTCGGTTTTGACTTTCCCTCGTGCTTCGGTGGCCAAAACCTCAGAATGAGAAGAGTAATTTCCCTTTTCAGCAAACCTTCTGGTTTCTTCATTTAGTACCATTGTCTTGACATAAGTCCAAGTAACAACACCTTTTAGAGGTAAATTACACACAATGACTTTAAAAGTCTCCCAAGTGTCCGGCAATGAGCCAAGTAGTAGCAATGCTCGAATCTCATCCTCAAATATAATTCCCATTGAAGATAGCTGATTGATAATGCCTTGAAAAGCACTAACATGATCAGCCACAGGACTACCCTCTTTGTACCTCAAACACATTAATTGTTTGATCAAGAACATCTTGTTTGTACCTTCTTTTCAGGCATACAACTCTTCTAATTTCTGCAATAAGGTGCCTGCATGTGTCTCATCACTGATATGGTTCAAAACACTATCATCAACCCATTGTCGAATGAACTCACAAGCTTGCCGATGAAGAACTTTCCACTCATCATCGGATTTATCATCTGGCTTCTCAGATGAAAACACTGGTTTCCAATATTCTTTCACATAGAGGAGGTCCTCCATTTTACCCTTCCAAGCTTGGTAATTTGTACTATTCAATGATATCATTCCACTGGTATTTGCTTCCATCTTCAACACAATGAAATCAGCAGCTAGACAATCTTGATACAAGCTGAAAACAACCTCAAATTCAACCACGACTCTGATATCACTTTGTTAGGAAAGCCGGCAATAATTAACACCAATAATCCCTCATCTTGTGCTGAACAATAAGGAAAACATTAACCAGCAGCCGTGTAGTGAAATAAGCAAACATAATGCACAATGACACAACGATATACGTGGAAAACCTTCTCGGTGTGAGGAGTAAAAACCACGGGACCAACGGTCCACTCCAACTTCTACTATTATCAACAATGGATATAATGGAGTCTTCTTTAGAACCTCTAGAGGATTACAGCAGCAGCAACACACTCGTCAAGTTATAAACTTGGTCATAATAGCAATACTCACAACAACTAGAAGAGATATGACAACAGCTAGCTGAAACGACACAGATTCTATCCCCTTCCGTAATCAGTTCATACCTCCCAAACTACAGCTCCAAAGTGCACCAATTTTCATACGCAAGTAGTTCCATGAGTCCTCTATATACTGACCAAAATTCAGCTCAATTTGACACCGTTTGACTACCCAAATAATGTTAGTAGATCTCCAGTTGGGCCCAACGGCCCAACAGCCCAGATCGCGCCGTGATCGGGGGCGCTCCCAACCCACCTCTGGTTGGTGGGCCCCCTATTACACTGCACCATATAAAGAAGGGGTGAAGCTGGGGCTTGAATCACGAGGTTGACCGACGCCATTGTTCATCCCAATAGACAAATCCTAACCCGATCTCAAGGTGGGACGCAGCCATTGACGGGAAGGCCTCCCTACCGCCGCCGCCATGTTGTTCTTCCCCGCCGGGCCAGTGCCGGTACAGACCCGAAGGGTTTCGACTCCTCCGGCCACCGTCCCTGCTTCCCCAGCACATCGCCGATGCCCTCGACGAGATCCTTGCCGTCGATGACATGACGGGAACAGACGCCGCCGCAGGCTCTGCCCCGACTCCGACCCTCCCCGTGACGGCTCCTGCTCCGTTTCCACACAACCCAGGTAATCCTCACCTCTCTCCTCTCCCTCTATATCCGAACACCAGACCCTTGCTACCCATGATTACCTCACTAGATGCTAGCCTAGGAACAGAGGATCTAACATTGGTATCAGAGCGACCTAGCGCTAAATCTAGATGAGGCAGACTCGATTATAGGATCAGAAAAAGAAAGAAAAGAACTCCCAGAGGAAGAGAAACCCGAACCCACTTGGCCACGAACCCCAAACCCTAACCCTAGGGTTAGGGTTAGGGTTACAGAACAGATGTGCGGCGGGGTGGTACCTGGACCTCCTCGCCGCCATGAGTCGCCGTCAGCTCACCGGAGGTGGACAAGACCCTCGGGCGCCGGTCGTCGCCGGGATGCCGGAATCGAACGTAGGCTTAGGGAAAAGGGAACTCTGTCGTGAGAGTACTCGACGGTGGCGCACCCACCGATGGGTGGACGCGCGTGCCGGTGAGGGCCCTAGCGGCGGCGCCGGTTTTCTTCACTTGCTCCAACCATGGGCCGCCGCTCGCATGTCGCTACGTTGAGTTCTTCGCAGGCGGGAGAGAGCAGAGAGGAGTGAGGGAAAGAAGAGAGAAAAGAATGGCTAGGGTTCGGGGGAAGCCGGCCGTGGTGCGGCCTTTTTGTTCGCCCGAGAAGCGCGCCTGGCCGTCCATCGTGATGGACGGCCAGGATGGAGGCGGGCGTGAGGGTGGCTCAGCCAGGCCGGGCCGCTGGTTTTACGCGATGGTGTGGGCTGGGCCGAAAGTTTTTTCACGCTCGCGCACGCGCGCGCCTGGGGGCTGCCTTTTTCGGCAAAAGGGCTGGGCCGAAAGGACAATGACGCGCCCGACTAGGCTAGGCCAAATTTTCACTGGGCCACAGAATTTATGCGTGCGCTCGTGCATGAAGGAAGTTGGGACGAGAATTTTGCTGGGCAAAATTTTCTGGAATGGGCCAAAATCACAGGGCATGGACAGTAGCATTTTAATATTGTTTTTGACAATATTTAGGTCAATTATGAATGCTTTTGAATGAAATTATGAAATTTACCTCTGTTTAAAATATGAACCAACAAGATTATTTTTCAGAGTGTAAATTAAAATGATTATGCTACTGTTCATACATGATTTATGCTATGTTTCCGCTGCAAATTTATAGAATTTATGATTATTGTTAAAATTGATGTTTTCTAAAATTAAATTTCGAACCAACGGAAGAATTTAGTTTTAGGAGCATTAATTTTCAGAGTATATGTCATTTGTAATTTTCTAACCAACGTTGTTAATTGCAATGCTATATTAATGATGGTTTATGTATTATGCCTATTTTCTACCCAACGGTGATGTAGGTTTAATGCATACATGGTAGAATTTTATATGTTATTTTTGTTCTCACTTTTCATGGTTAATTTCAGGAGCAACCATGATGGCTTTCATTTCCCAGATCTCAATCCTAAAAGGGAACAACTATGGGGAATGGAGAAGGAAGGTAGATCTTGCTTTTGTCATGGGCGAGATGGACTGGATAGTGACTACCCCGTGTCCAGCAGAGTCTCTTGACCTTGTCAGGGGCACAGAAGAAACGGATAATGCCTGGCACCAAAGACAGCTGGATAATACTTCCAATGTAGCTCATTTTCAACGCGAGCAAAGACAATGGGTTCTTGACAACAAGAAGTGCTTGGCACTTGTCAAGAACACGATTGAGCCCGCTATTATGGGCTCAATCCAGAATGAAGACACAGTAAAGGGTTTTCTACAGAGAATGGAGAACTAGATTATTGGGTCTTACAAAACTTATGCCACCCAGATGATAAGGCAACTGGTGACTGAAAAATATACTGGTGGTGGCATAAGAGATCATATTCTAAAGATGAACAACTTAGCTGAAAAGCTAAAGACTGTGAATCTGAAGATTGATGAAGACCTCCTGGTTCATTTTGTGTTGCTGTCTCTGCCAGATGAGTTTGAGAATTTTGTCTCAAACTACAACATGAACCCAGATAAGTGGACCTTTGAGTAGCTTATTGCCAACAGTGTCCAAGAGGAGGACAGGTTCAAGGCCAAACATGGTGGTTCTGTCCACTATGTAAAAGATAACAAGAACAAGGGCAAGCAGCAGCCGTAGCAAAAGAAGCCGGTCTTTTACTCTAAGCCTATGGGCAAGCAGCAACATAGGCCTCAGGAGGGACATGCTGTAGTGGACAAGGACACATGCATGCACTGTGGCAAGAAAGGACACTACAAGAAGAATTGTCCTGACTGGCTGAAGCTGTTCATGAAGAGAAACAGTGAGAACATGATTACTTTTGTAAATGAATCCTTGTACATTAATTATTCTAGATCCACATGGTGGATTGATTCAGGAGCGACTATTCATGTTGCAAATTGTTTATAGGGGTTCAGTACGACGAGAACCACGGAAAGAGGCGAAGGTTCGATAAGAGTGGCTAATGGAGTACAAGCCAAAGTTGAAGCTGTAGGGGATCTCAACCTAGAGCTTAGAGATGGCTTTGTTCTTAGTCTCCATGATGTCTTTTATGTACCTTCGTTACAAAGAAACTTAATAAGTGTATCGTGTCTTGATTTTGATGGATATGATTGTCATTTTGGTAATGGCAAATGTCAACTATTGTTCAATAATGAATGCATTGGTTTCGCGTCTTTACAAGATAAGCTTTATTTGTTGTCACTTGATGATAATGTGAATGCGATACACGATATGAATGATGATAATATGCATGATATGAATGTTCCTACGTCCTCGTCGACTAAAGTTAACAAGAAAAGAAAGGGAACTCCAAGCGTCTTATCAAAATTATGGCACTGTCGTTTAGGCCATATTTCATGGGGGAGAATTGAGAGACTTGTAAAGAATGATATTCTTCCTCCATTGGAAATATGTTAGAACAATGCATTGATTGCACTAAAGTCAAATATGTTAAAAGGATTAAGAAAGACGCAAAAAGAAGTGCAGGAATATTAGTGATCATCCATACGGATATTTGTGGTCCTTTTCCTATCAAGAGTGTGGATGGTTATGACTTTTTTATAACATTCACAGATGATTACTCCCGCTATGGTTATATTTATCCAATCAAAGAAAGATCAGAAGCATTGGATAAGTTCAAGATATTTAAAGCAGAAGTAGAAAATCAACATGATTTAAATATTAAAGTCATAAGATCCGACCGTGGGGGGGAGTAATACGGGCGGCATACGCCTTATGGACAAGTCCCTGGACCTTTTGCTAGGTTCCTACAAGAAAATGGCATAGTCGCCCAGTATTCTACGCCGGGCGAACCATAGCAGAATGAAGTAGCAGAAAGGCGTAATCGTACCTTGATGGATATGGTGTGCAGCATGATGAGCTACTCCACACTGCCAGTAAGTTTATGGATAGAGGCTTTAAAAACTGCTATTCATATTCTCAACAGAGTTCCAAGTAAATCGGTGTCCAAAACACCGTATGAATTATGGACTGGACGAGTGCCTTTGCTAGCACACCTCCATGTGTGGGGGAGTTCTGCAGAGGCTAAGATATTTACTCCAAGCCTTGGGAAATTGGATCCCAAGATAGTGAGTTTCCATTTTATTGGCTACCCAGAAAAGTCCAAAGGATATCGTTTCTACTGCTCAGATAGATATACGAAGTTTGTAGAAACAAGACATGCCGTCTTTTTGGAAGACGAAATGATAAGAAGGAACATGGTGGCTCGAGAGATTGACCTTGAGGAGAAGCGGGTATACGTACCTGATTTTATGAATCAAGAACCTTTCTTCTCACTACCTGTTGATGATGCGCCTGTGATACCTGGCGTTGCAGTGCCAACACCTGTTGTCACACCATCTATGGTACAAGAGGAACCTGCTCATCAGGATCCGATAGATAATGATGCCACGGATATAGGAGAGTAGCCTTAAACAGATAATGTGTCAGAAGAGTAGGCTCCACAAGAGCCTCAACCAGATATTGTGCCAAATGAAGAGGCCCCTAGAAGGTCTCAAAGAGCTAGAAGGTCAGCAATACTAGCTGACTATGAACTGTATAACACAGAAGAGTATCATATGGAGGATGACCCCACCTCATATGAAGAAGCCATGAGTAGTGTCCACTCATCTAAATGGTTGGAGGCCATGAAAGATGAAATGAATTCAATGAGTCTCAATGAAGTTTGGGACTTAGAAGAAATTCCTAAAGGAGCCAAAACAGTAGGCTGGAAATGGGTCTACAAGATTAAATATGACTCTAGAGGGAATATAAAAAAGTTTAAGGCACGACTTGTGGCTAAAAGCTTTACGCAAAGAGAAGAAATTGATTACAATGAGACTTTTTCTCCAGTCTCTTGTAAAGATTCTTTCAGAATCATAATGGCACTAGTGGCGCATTACGATTTAGAATTACATCAGATGGATGTAAAAACGGCATTTCTAAATGGGGATTTAGAAGAAAGAGTTTATATGACACAACTGAAAGGTTTTGTCGTGGAAGGAAAAGAAAAGATGGGATGTCGTTTAAAGAGATCCATTTATGAATTAAAGCAAGCTTCAAGACAGTGGTACTTGAAGTTTGATGGAACAATAAAGAAATATGGATTTGAAGCAAATGTTGAGGACAATTGTATTTATGCAAAGTTTAAGAATGGAAAATTTATTTTCCTAGTTTTATATGTGGATGATATTTTACTGGCCAGTAGTGATATCAGCCTGCTACAAGAAACAAAGAAATTCTTGTCCTCAAACTTTGACATGAAAGATCTTGGTGAAGCATCATATATTTTGGGCATTGAGATTCACAGAGATAGAAGAAAGTATGTTTTGGGACTATCTCAAAAGACGTATATAGAGAAGGTGTTGAAGAAATTCAACATGCACAAGTGTAGTGCCACAGCTGCTCCTATAGTCAAGGGCGAAAGATTTAGGGATTGGCAAAAACCCAAGAATAAGTATGAGCTCAATGAAATGAAAACGAAACCATATGCTTCGGCTGTGGGAAGCTTGCAATATGCACAAGTATGTACACGCCCTGAATTAGCATTTGGCACCGGGTTACTTGGCAAATTTCAGAGTAATCCAGACCCTGAGCACTAGAAATTGATAAAGAAAGTCTTGCGATATTTGCAAGGAACGAAAGGCCTCATGTTAGTATACAGAAGATCATATTCACTCCAAGTGGTGGGGTATTCTAATTCAGACTTTACAACAGATAACACGAAATCCACATCAGGGTATGTGTTTACCTTGGCAGGAGGAGTCATTTCATGGAAAAGCTCCAAACAGACTATCACGGCAGGGTCTACCATGTATGCTGAGTTTATAGTATGTTATGAGGCCACGGGGCAGGTCAACTGGCTAAAGAAATTTTTACCCGGATTAAGAGTGGTTGACAGTATTGAGAAACCACTAAAGTTATACTGCGATAATGAACCAGCAGTAATGTATGCTCATAATAATCAGTCTAGTGGTGTTGCCAAGCACATTAATATAAAGTATTACGTTGTGAAAGATAAAGTCTAGGATCGCACTATAAGTCTCGAGCATATTAGAACTGAAAGAATGTTTGCGGATCCGCTCACGAAAGGCCTACCGTCTAGCGTGTTCAAGGAACACGTAGCCGGCATGGGGTTAAGGGAAGCCTTATGATTCTGAACTTAGGACCCAAAGAAAAGTAGCTATTTCTGAACGGGGATGTGTATAGTAGTTGTTGAATCTATCGGCATTTTAGCTATGACGATGAAAATATGCTCTATGTGTAAATTCGTGATGAAATGAAAAATGTAAAGCAATGATAAAAGAGATCTAGGGAGAGAATGTTAGTAGATCTACAGTTGGGCCCAACGGCCCAACAGCCCAGATCGCGCCCTGATCGGGGGCGCTCCCAACCCACCTCTGGTTGGTGGGCCCCTGTCACACTCGCCATATAAAGGAGGGGTGAAGCCGGGGCTCGAATCACGAGGTTGACTGACGCCACTGTTCACCCCAACAGACAAATCCTAACCCGATCTCAAGGTGGGGCGCAGCCAGTGACGGGAAGGCCTCCCTACCGTCGCCACCACGTCGTTCTTCCCCGCCGCCGTACCGGGCCAGTGCCGGTACAGACCCGAAGGGTTTCAACTCCTCCGGCCGTCGTCCTCGCTTCCCTAGCACATCGCCGACGCCCTCGACGAGATCCTTGCCGTCGACGACATGATAGGAACCGACGCCGCCGCAGGCTCTGCCCTGACTTCGGCCCTCCCCGCGACGGCTCCTGCTCCATTTCTACACAACCCAGGTAATCCTCACCTCTCTCCTCTCCCTTTATATCCGAACACCAGACCCTTGCTACCCATGATTACCTCACTAGATGCTAGCCTAGGAACAGAGGATCTAACAAATAATTCTTCTGCCAAAACTGCTTTGTTCTGAACTGCAGCAACTCGAACTGACAAAACACCTCACAAATCTGATACTCCATTGAACCAATACCTATACCTGACCAGATCGAAGTGCTCTAAGTAAAGAATGAGCTCACCAAGTTTGGAGATAATCCAAGCACGTTTGAGCTCCTAATGAACAACTTAACGTTGGTAGGTTCGAAGCCATCAAATTTGGACAGATTCGTCTCTCCTTCTTCCTTTCTTCTCTCTTTGTTATGTGCTGGTGTGTATGTGTTATGGACAATCTGAAGTATTCAGGAGCTTCTCTCTTGCTTGAGCTAGGATTTTTTTATCACATATATATCAAATATAAGGTCATCTCCATCATTAATCTTGGCTGAAATCAATGGATCACAATTTCTAGACTTGTAAGCAGAAAGTGTGATTTATTGGACTTCTATTTCATCCTCCATATGGAGGGACAGCCCAACATAAGAGTCCAAGAGAGACGACATGACATGACACACATGCTTAGCTGCAAGTACAAACAGAGGGAGCACTTGGACTTCCCTTTCACACTCGTAGGCCCCACCAATGACCAAGCTACGGGTGTGTGACTTCGGCTTTGGCGCCGAGCGGAGGCGCGCGTTGGACCAAGACGCGCCCTGGCAGTGCTGGATCAGAGGAGGCACGCGGAATTAAGTAATGGCCCACATGGCAGCTGCGCGTAACTCCGGATTTGGTTGCGAGTACGACGAGCCGAGGTCACTGTCGTCGTCTCAATGCAAACAGCCAAAATGACGGTCATGGTGGGTGTTGTTGCTTTTGACTCGATCGGACCGTCACGGTGCGGCGCGAGGCTGCTTTTGGATTCAACGTACGTGACTCCCGGGCACTTCCTCTCTCTACTCTTTTCAACAGTAGATTTTGTGGCATCATCATAGGGCATATACACAACCACGCCGGCAGGCCACTGATGTAGCTCAGTATTCACGCCAATGCAAGGCGATGAAGAGCACGCACCGATCGAAGAATAGGGCAGTTCGTAAACAAATTTGGTCTCAACACAAATAGACAATAATAAATAAATAATTCTATGGGCTTCTGTACGTTCATTGATTGACACAAGCTGTCCGTGGAAACTGAAATCTAATCAACTGCACTCCGCCTATTTGGCAAAAAATTGGCATCAGCATTGCTGACAAAACAACTGTTAGCAACGGAGAGGAGACGAACAGAAGAAGAGGTAGGCGGAGGACAGAGGGATTGTATTAGAGAACAGAGTTGTTTACAGTTCACAAATTGCCTAATCCTTCTCCCTCTTACAAGTCTCTATATATCTACGGCTTGGTCCACTCCTGATCTGTGATGAGCGTGCTGGGCCTACGAGGCCGGCTGGAACGTCTCAGCCCACAAGTCTCCAGAGTCTGGGCTGGTAGCGGCTTGGTATTGGGATCCAGGATGCTAACAACAACGCTTTACAACTCCATAAACAAAAGCCAAATACGACGTGGCTGCGTGCTTGCTTCCGGGAAGCTTCCCTGTGATGTGTAGTCAGCGGCTCAGCGCGCACATCTCATCTTCCTCTGCAGACTGTTTCACCGTTTGCCTTCTAAGTTCTAATAACTCCTCGTGCATGCGTTTACTGCTATGCACGGACCACACGGCTTTTGTGACATGTCAATCAAAAGTGGGACAACCAGTGCGACGCGACCAAAGTGAAAGGCAATTGAGGATAGATACGGGTGGACGTACGGGTGGTTGGAGACGTGGCAGAATGTGAGACCTCTCATCCCACTTGAGAGACCGGAATGGTGGTTGGACGAGGGACGACAGGCCCCGCAAAAGCCCTTTTCTTCTGGAACTTCAAATTCCCAAGTTAGTCCTTCAGAAATTTGTTATTTTTTATGAAAATTTTAAACGAATATGGTATATCATCCATTCGATCGAAAATAGACTATCATTTTTATTTTTATTTCCACCAAACTTTTCCTATTTCTGTTATTGTTTTCATATTTCTCATAATTATTTTCCTATTTCTTGTTTTTTCCAAAAACGATTGTTGATATATCAGAAATTTCGTTTTCAACTCTACTCAAATCACGATCACTAAAAAGTCTTTTCGACGTTTAGTACAGATTAGTTTATATTCAACTACATTAAGGTGTGTCGGGCATGATGTGGGCCTGCTGTTCTGGTGTGGGAAATGACACATCGGTCACGTGTGCTGACCTGTGATTGATAATATTGTCAGATAAGTCAGTCCAATGTTTTGTCAGAAGAGGTCCTTTCTTCAATTTTTTTACGTTACCAATATTTTTCATCTATTATATATATATTTGACCAAGAAAAAAGCCACCATATTCGCTCTCAAGAACTAGAAATTCCCACGTTAATCGGAGAAAATAAAAAGAGAAAATTACCCACCATTACCATTATAAAACAATTAGTCATAGAACCCCCTATTAATATTTATAAAATAGATAAATTCGGAATAATAAAAAATAGCCAAAAATATCCCTCATACCTATTTCTGAATTACCCACCATGCCATTATGAGCCAGAAAATAGATAAATTTGGAATAATAAAAGATAAACAAAAATAATATTCATGCCTATTTCTAAATTACCCGCCATGGCATTGAGTCAAAAAATAATAAAATTTACATTATAAAAAAAGCTACAAATAAAAACAACGATAAACTTCTATAATAATATAAAAATATTTTAAATAGTATAGAAAGTCTAGCCACACAAATGTGCGGACAGCCATACTAGTTATACTGATTTTCTCAAGAGTCCGTCCGTGAGAGTGAATGCGATGACTGCTATTTAACGTGCAGCGCGTTAAATAGTATTTAGCGCGACGGCCTAGACCAGTCAAAGCTCCGGCGACTCATTTCCAACCATAAAACTTAGCCGCGACCGTAATGGACTCATTTTCCAACCATAAAACTAACCCGTGACCATAATGGACTCATTTCCAACCATAAAATTCATCCGCGACCGTAATGGACTCATTTTCCAACCATAAAACTAACCCGTGACCATAATGGACTCATTTTCAACCATAAAACTCACCTGCGAGACAATAATGGACTCATTTATAACCATAAAACTCACCCGCAACCACAATGGTTTCTGTGAGAATCCATACGATAATCATAGTTTGACAATCCCCAACCATAAAAGTTTCAAATTGGCTCTAAACGACCATAAAAATATGGCTTGTAGGACCATAATAAGTTGCATTGGGTGATCGTAGTCTTTCTCCTTTTTTGTTTGACCATAATTTTCCTGGTGTTGACCATACTATTTGAAGACCATGAAACTATAAATTTGATTTCTTTTTTTGTAACCATAAAAGTTTGAAATTGACTCTCACGACCATAAAGCCTGGCTTGTAGGGCCATGAGAAGTGGAAATCGGTGACCATAAACTTTTCTGCATTTTGGTTTCATAATTAATTTTCCATGACCATGAATATCCCGCCACGACCATAAATTTTTTTTATGAATCCATCGGACGACCATAAAACACCTCCCGCTACCATAATTGATTTGATTTAATATTGCCATAATTATGGGATTGCAACCAGTAGACTTGCATGCCGTCCTTTATAAATATCTGTAGACACCATGAGGAATGTTGCACGTCAATTGGTACCGGGAAATAGCAGCATATCAATGGAGGCAGGAAGGTGTGATGCGCAGCATGGTAGTGATAGTATTGATTCATCTGAGGTTTGAAATGAATTTTTATGTGGCTTTCTTTGATCCGACCACAATGCTGAATAATTGTAACCATGTGTAGGCATCTGGGCTAACGGATGAATCCAAAAGGGTGTGCATCGAAAGTAATGCTACAAAGTTGATGAAAGAAATGATGAATGTTGTCAGGGTAGGATCAAAGAACATTGTTTCCTACGCAATTGCGATGCAGGGACTAGATCAGGGGAAAAAAGAGCTGGAGTCCCATGGGAAGGAGAAAGATAATGTGTAGTAGTCATTTTATGGTTTGGATCCATATATTGTTATTCCGTCTATGTATCCTATGAGATGACAATATATTTTCTCCATTCAAAATTATTAATGGGCATTAAACTTGATATTTAAGTATGAGCAGTATAAAATCTGATGTAACCGTAAATTTATGTTTGTAATCTCGTGTGGCCTACCAATTGACACAACGAGTAATTGATTGCCAATAGTATTTATATAGGAGGAAAGAGTAATAAATAATTCATCAAAGGAAATTTTGTGGACCAGAAGTGCACTAAAGAGTAAGTGCCTGGAAATTAGGAAACGCTAGCGCTCAACATGGTCGTATGGAAGGTCTAAATGAAAAATAGAAACAAAAAAGTATAATTAAGGAGGTAGGTGCTCAAATCCCATAAGAAAATCCTTACCTTCATTTCTCGCATGCAATTTTCACGGGAGTATTGCCAAATAGAGAGGGACGGAGTGTTACTGCATTCAGAGGAGAATCTGGTCTGGAGGGGGCATGGGGCGCCAGCATGAGAATAGTACACTTCGCAAGCAACGCCTGATGGAAGGACATAGTCGAGGACGACGAAGTTGTCCAATGGATGGCATGGACTCCATATCTCCAGAGTTTGCAACTGTGTCTTCTATGGCTCCTGCTCCGACACAGATGACGCAACAGAGCGTCGCTGGAAGTCCCATGCGGCAAAACGATGCTGCACCTTTGCCGCAATGTGAAAGGACACCCCCAGCGACGCTGACACAAGCGGAGATGGACACTCCGCAAGAGGGAATGACCTTTACTCATGTAAGAATTTTTCAGCTATGGATTTAATTTATTTACGTTACTTTGTGCTTGTTATTTTAACCATAGTTTTATAGTTAATGCTTATTTGATACTAGTATGGCCTGATTAGTTGTTGATAGTGCGTACTGGTGGTGGTAATATGTGGTGATCAGAGTTAACCATAGTCGTAAATAGTTTGTTGTTCAATTATAGTTGTTGGGTGTATGACTAGAAGGTTTATCATTTTTGTCAGGGCACACACGTGGATGAATCCATTGTGCCTGTGGTGGGCATGTTCTTCGCAACCGAAGAGGATGCATATACAATGTACAAGTGGTATGCACGTGAAGCCGGTTTCGGGATAAAGTGGGATATGACGCATAAAACAATAAGAGAAATAAGCTGCTCCATGGAGGGGCCAGGAAAGTTTTACAAGCCTGGACAGACCCGCAAACGCAATAAGTTTTCAAAAAAAAAAAACTGGCTGCAAGGCAAAAATGAAGCTCAAGGATGTGCCAAATGAGGATGGTGTTTACGATGGTAAAGTTATGGTGGAATCCATAACACTAGTACATAATCATCAGTTGTCAAAAACTCCAACGGTCACTGATCAGATGGAGTGTCACAAGCATAGGGATGAAACCGTCATGGAGGTGGTGGATGATTTGAATGCTAGCAATGTGCCAGTAAATTGCACAAGGAACTATCTTAGTGCAATGTATGGTGGCGAGCAGAATGTTACCATGACAAGAAGAGACATTGAAAACAGGTCATAAAATATTTTAAAAATTAAGTTTGAATCATCTTACATACGAGACAATAATGAATTTATATATTTTGTTATTTACTCTCCTTTATGGTTCCATGTATTCACTTACATCTGTACAAATTTCAGGAAGGCTGCTAAGGCGCGTGAGGAAAACGATGATGACATAAGCAAGTTGATTAGTTTTTTCCATTACTGTCGTGAACAAAATCCTCAATTTTACTGGGATGTTGATTGTGACAGTGATGGTTACATTCGCAATGTTTTCTGGAGCCATGCTAGTATGCAGGGTGACTATGCAGATTTTGGAGCCAACGACGCTATTACGTTTGACACTACATATAAGAGCAATGCCTACAACATGCCTTTGGCAATGTTTGTAGGCTCCAACCACCATCAGCAGAATGCAATATTTGGTTGTGCTCTATTGAGACATGAGACCATAGAATCGTTCAAATGGTTGTTTGAAACCTTCCTACGCTGCATGGGTGGTGCTACTCCGCGGTGCATCCTAACCGGTAATCTTGTATACTCTAAAATTATAATCTTGCTGTGATATAACACATATTTAACTATAATATTGTAATATAACTCCTATATATATTGTTCAACAGATGAGTGTCCTTCAATGAAGGTGGCCATACCAGAGATTTTCCCAGGGTCTATCCACCGATTATGCAGATGGCACATAATAAATAAGGTGCAGCCCATTCTAAATGAGTTATATGAACAACACAAAGAGCTTAAAGACAAGTTGCATTCAGCAATCAACCATCCATTAACGAAGGAAGAATTTGAAAATGCATGGGCAGAAATGCTTACTGAGTTTAGCTTGCATGATGACCCCACGCTGAGAAGCCTGTATAGTTCTCGGACAAAATGGGTTAAGGCTTTCTTCAAGGAGTACTATTGCGGGAGAATGACCTCAACGCAGCGGAGTGAAAGCACAAACATGATGGTGAAAAGGAACTTTGTAGACCATACAACTGTCTTGCATAGGTTTGCTAAGCAAATGTTGAGGGTAGTACAAAGGAGGAGGGCAGACGAGGGAGCAGAGGAGTATGGTGGCATGGTAAGTATTTAGCACTTTGACGTTTGTTAACTATGTATATCAATATGTAGCTAATGCTGGAAATGATTTCAGTGCCGGGTAGAGGCTCATAGCAGCTGGGAATTTGTTGAGCAGTTGGGCCGTGTGTATACTAGAAGCGTGTTTGAGCAGCTACAGGGGGCAGTAAATGCAGCCACAAGGTATCGCATTGACCCAGATCTAGAAAATGGCACGAACCACTATCTGGTGTCCCATACTAAACGAACAAATAAAATCACATGGGGGCAACATCGATTCAAGGTGTTGGTTGATGCTGAGAATGAAAAGTTTGAATGCGACTGCAGAACATGGGAACACTAAGGTATATATATACATCTTTTTATGGTTGTAAAACTAGAACACTAAAATTTACATGCTTTTTATCATTATAAAATTTACATGATTTACTCATTTACATGCTTTTTATGGTTACAAAACTAGAACACTAAAATTATATATATGTGTAACAGGACTATTCTGTGAACATCTGTTGCGTGCCTTTATGCAGTCCCAGATTGAGAAAATCCCTGCCAAATACATACTTCGAAGGTACACTAGGAATGCAAGGATGGAAGTGCCATTTGACAGGCACGACGAGAGGTTGGTTGGATCAGATGGGAAAACACAGAAGTACAGGACAACAACGCTGACAACTGCTGCAATGGCAATTGTTCGTAAGGCGAGCATGTCAGGTCCAGCATATGACAAAGCTATGAAGGACTTAAAATTCCTGAGATTGCAGATAGAGGAGCTACCTGCAGATATAGGGCCGAATCAAACAAGTAGTAGGCAAACGCAAGGGAATACGACGGAGAATAATGTGAACAGTATCCCAAATGTTAATTTAACCAAGCCAATTATACCTGAGGAAATTGCTGAGGAGGTCGTAGATGATAGCGGGGTCCAAGACACTAATGAAGTTATGGTTGAATCAATGACGGCGCGTGGAAGGGCAATGATAAATCGAGCACCTCCGCCCAAGGCAAAGCCGAAGGGGTGAACCATTGATATTGGAGAGATTCGGACATTGGGCGCACCTGGTCCTAAAAACTGCACCCGTGCATGTGCACGATGTGGAATTTCAAATGGGCATAACAATGCAAGTTGTCCAGAGAATCCAAAAAACTTTGAGAGGATAGCAAAGCTCAAGCAAGGATCAAGAAAGAGAGGGAGGCCAAAGGGTTCTGGCAACGTGGTCAAGAGAGAAAATAAGACTAAGGTTTGTCGCCGACTTTATAGTTCACCATCAGTGCCAGGTTTTGAAGATGGTTACAGTGATGGTGAAAATTATAGCATGGACGTGGGTCCTTTAGACGAGGAAGACGAAATCAATGGAGACTGCTAGAGTTGGTTGTTGTGTGCTTTATAGATAATAAAATAAGTCAATTATTTTGTTGGTTGATCCAAGTCTATGTACTTGTTGAGTCGGGAGTGACGTGCCTTGTGGATGATATAGCACAATTATTTATTTCGTGCAGTTATGGTTAAAAAAATTAATGGTTATATATTTTAGTGAGGACAGTTATGATTCCTTGAAGATAAATTGAATGTGCTTGTTATTTGCAATCAAGGAATATTGAAATGGTAACTATTTCCTAGGAGATTCGATAACGTTATGGTGTAATAATAATAGATTTATGGTCACATGAAAGAAGATAGCTGCGTAAAAAAGGATATGGTGTGACAAAATCAATTTTATAACAATATCACTTCTATTATTATAGTAGGGAGGCTGATTTATGCTATTTTTCGATTGCATCGAAGGAATGTTTTCACGGAACTGTGAGATATCATGAGGTTCGTGGTCATAACTCTCTGGCATAAAACATTGTTAAAATAAGATGGGAAAATTTGGTGTAATAATCTTTTTAACGGTTGTAATGTGAATGGTAATGAATATTGTTTGAGCGAGGCATACCCATTATAGTATTGCGGTTAGAATTTTTGCAAATCTGTGGAGAAAGAACAGGGATAAAATGGACTTCAATGTTTTCAATAACTGTAACAATGGATAAATATTGCCAATAACTGAAGCAAAAAATTGAAGACCTTGTTTGTTTGCGGGAATACATGTAAAAGTAGTTTGCCAGTTTGTCTGCAGATAAATAAATCAAGGACCCTTTCTGTCTACTACAAAAAAGTAATGTCATTTAGGCACAATGGCAGAAGCTCTATAGATGACAATCCTCGAACTTTAGAATGGCACGCCATCGAGACGAAATCGAGAAATCTCAGGTGGAAAACTTTTTACTTCATTCAGGGGATGAAACAACAAGTAATGTAGAACCTCAGCCATAATGTCAGTGGACCTTTCCTACAAAAAGAACATGTAACCGTTATTGGTGATATTTAAAAAGGTAGTCTGAAGCAGCATTAGAAATATATATTTGGGATCCATCCTTACAGGGTCAACTGTGGCGCGCAAGGACAACTCTTCACCATCGAAGTACTCCATAAACTTGGTTGCAAGGAATGGACAAGCATTTTTATTCTTTGTGGTTGGTGCAGGAAATTGGAACCGACGAGTGTTGGCAAAAACCTTGAAGTCTTTTTTTGAAATGCGCTGGAAGGCATTGCTCAAACGACTCATCATGCGATCCTGCCATTCCTTATCATGACGATCTATAAATTTTGTCGGTCCTGATTCATAATCAAATGGGTCTAGAATGTCGATCCGATTTTGTCCAGTGTTGATGCAGTACAATGAGAAATGATCCATGTGGATCATGCTCAATATTAACTGCATAATGATGATCAAAATAAGTGAGGAGATTTATGGTTATTGATTTAATTGATAATTTTTAGAATAAGACTGAACTGCATTGTACTATACATATAGTACTAACCATTTTGGCCTGTGACCAGTCAGAGTTAGGTAGATATTCCTTAATCAGTCCGACAAGGGCACCCTCCAAAAATTCCTTGATTGTGCCATCCATAAGTTCCTCTGGATTGAGTAGACGCTGAGATATAAATGGACAATATAGTTATGACATCATGCATGTTTGTTAACATTATTTAGTTATATGCCAGAAGCAAATAGGGAAGTTTGTGAAGACATACACAAACCGATGGTGGCAAAAAAATTCTATATCCATAACATTCTGGTCGATGAGCCTTATCATCCTCCGCGACACAACGCATAAAGCACTCAATTAAATCTGCAACACCAGAATTGCCAGCACCAAAGGAGGTTGCAATATCTTTACCCCCGAAGGATAGATTCTCGAAGTCCATCCAAAAAGTGCTGGTGTGAAAACAACATAATATAAGTATGGTTAATCAATAGTGAATATTGTATAAGGTGAGAAAGGAATCGACACATACTCCAAGTAACAGGAATCAGGCGAACGCAATAAATTCATTAGTTCCAACGCAAGCTCTATCCTTGGCAGTGTCCGGTTGATGCCGGTCCGGAAGGGTGAGATGAATTTCGAAGGCATGCATTTTTTTCGCTTTGCATGTGGAGGCAGAACGTTGGTTAGTTGCAAGTTATCCTTTCTCTTCTTTCCAACATCTTTGTCTGACTGGTGAATCTTGAACTTCTGGTTAGGGTGTTGTACACAAAGCATTTCCTGTAGGCCAGCAATATCACACTGCTTTGCGAAGAGGTGCTGTGTGGGATCCTGATTAATTGAATTTTGGTAGAATAATTGATAACATGGTGGGATAAATAAAAGTATGGTTGGAAAGGCATTGTAAAGTTATATTCACGGTTACCTCATCCTCATTGTTGTTCAAGTAGGCATTGTAGTTATCATCGCGCTGTAGGTTTGCAATAACATTATCTACAGCTGCATTACCCTCAATTTCATCTGATGTGAAATAAAACAAAGACACATAAGAACATAATTTTATGTCGCTTCAACCAAAAATAAATTTCCCACGCCTTCCTTTGGTGTGGGTTCAGTGCATGTGGGATTGATAGCCGAATTGCGCAACGAATTTGTTTTGGGTGTGTGAAAGCCAACTTGACCAACATCTGCGGTTTTGTACAAATAGAAATGTATAATAATCAGAAGTTACAATTTATGGTTGCACAAGCTGAGTTAAAGGGCGTACCGGATTCATTCTGGACGTCTGGGTGCTGTTGAGTGGGACTTGGTCTGACATTAGGTTCATCCAGGAATGCAAAACAACCATTTGGGTCAAAATGATCTACATAAATGTGTGCAGGTTCAAGGATAGGAGTGGTACGAGTGGGCAAGGGCACATTCTGTGCAGCTGGTATATTTGTAGGTGTTGTCGGCAGTGGACTATCTTGCATAGGAATCAAACTTGACGACATATTTTCCTTAGTGGGTGGCTGGTGGTGTGAATCTGATGCTCCGGGTTCTGGACATTGGCCAACAGAACGATTAATGATTAATAATGTATATTGTTGTAAAATTTTAATTGTATAAAACATGTGGTGTACGGTACCAGATTGCACACCTTCGGCGTGCAAGGAAGTATTGGGAGTTAACTCTGCAGCAGCCACATTTGGTTTGATGGGGTTCTGAATAGGCCCTTGAAACACAACATGGGCTACAAAATGAGGATGCAGTTAGAGTATATACTCATACCATGAAAAGGGCAATGTAGCAAGAAGATCAAGAAATGGAATTTATTATGGTCACCATTTTCGTCTTCATTAGTGCCACCAACATTGTTGTCTCTTCTAACTACAATATGTCGGCGACCATGGGAATCTACATTACACAACAGAAACTAAGATTGATAGCGGAGCAATAATTAAAGAATGCGTTAATGTGGAAATTAGTGACCATTGAGTCCTTTGCCGGGGATGTCATCGTCTCCTTGGTTAGGGTCCTGACGATCCGGTATACCATGAGTCTCACCAAAACGTTGGATATCTTTTGCGAAAAGTGCCTGCCGATGCAAGATTTCAGACTGTGCAGACTGGATCACATCAATTAGTGAGTTGATAGCCTTCTGTGCTTCTTCTATTACGCTGAGTCGATCAACAAGATCTTCATCCAACTGAGTCACAAGATTTTCAAGATCCTTCTTTTCCTGGCCACGAAGATTCTTAAGATGGCCAGCAATCTGAAAATGCAATAGCACAGGACGAATTGGAGGAGAAATGTTGGGTTCATGGTTAGAGGTTGTAGCATTTGAGTCCACATCGAAGTCATAGCATGATCTAATGGGGCTCATAAACTGCATCAATTAAACAATAAAGGGAGTCATGGCAACCAAAATCGTGGTTGAAAATTATGGTTTGAGGTACACATATATATCTGACAGTGGTAGTAATACCGTTAGAGCACCATAATCTACGTTGCCCTTGGTGTTGGCATGTCTGTCGCTAATGGTGATGTGCTCTATCTTCTTCCTATTAAAAAATGCAGCTCTTGGGATTGAAATTCTATCACCCTTATTTAATTCATGGTTAAGCTGGTCCAAATAATAAATCTGAGGGTGAAAACATAGAAACTATTAGCAAACTATTGTGCATCAAATGCGTTAAATAATAAGGTGGAGTAGGAGTAGATCTCACCAAAAGGTATGGAGCACATCCACTAACTGAATGATTCAGGATCTTTGGATCACGGTGCTGCCAAGCATACGCCGCATCTCTGATGTCATCTACAACTGCCCTACACCAGTCAATTTCACCAACCTTCCCAAGGTCCATTGTTAACTGTATGTCCATGTTTGAAACATAACACGTAGATGTAGAGAACAAAAGCCTATTAAACACGATCATGAAGAAACACTTCATGGATAGTTCATCTGTGCGCCCCTTGGCTACCTCGGCCTTGAGCCTATTGATTGTAATTTTATCGGCAGGAAGGCCTAGCTGTTGAGCCAGAATCCTTTTTGCTGTAGTTATTTCCTTTGTCTTGTGTTTGACAGGCTCTGATCCACCAATTGGCAAACACAAAATAGTGTATACAGATATATGGGTAATTGGAAGTTGCTTTTTAGCTGAAATAACCAGTTTCATTTTTGTTGTATCCAGGCGGTCCAGTAGCCAGCAGTACAACTCACGGCTTTCAACAGCATCAATTTTTATGTTCAGAAAATGCCCCCAATTGAGCTTAGAAATCTGAATCTTCTGAGCAGGAGATAGTGAGTTGATGGCATCCAAGACATCAATCGGTTTGCACCTTAACAAAAGCTTCCCTTTTTTATTGTCATTGTCCTAAACAATAACAGAAGCAGCTATTATTGAGTACACAAATACATGTTATTATTAGAAATAGAAGAAAGGTGCAATATGAGTTGAAAAAATCCACCTTGTTCTGGTTGTTAGACGATTCTAAACACCTTTGCACGTTGCGCCGAGGTGGTGAAGACTGAGGCTTCCTTTTTTGAGCCGGTTGTGCAGCATAGTGCTCAACAAACTGTATACCCATAAAGAAATTATGGTTAGAATGATTATTCCACCATATGTCGAGTAAACAAAGGTTACAGCACACATACATCATCAGCATCCTCTTGTGGTTCTGGGACCACGGGTACGGAAGAAGCAGCTCCTACAGAGAGTCCACGTGAAACTGAGACATTTCTTCAAGTTGTCACTCTATGGGGGATTGCTGTGTCATCTGCATCCGTAGTTCTTTCTATGGATTCTCCTGCTTCTGAGCCAATACTTTCGTTGGTACCTACTGCTGAGTGGGGACCTTGTGGTGTATAGTTTTGATTATTATACACAGGCATGTCAAAATATTCTTGACTGTTCATGAAAGCAACTTTGGTGGTCCGGGTTGGGATTTTATCAACTCTGCGTAGCTGATAAACAGGGCAAACAATAATTAACATCTAAAAACAGTAAACAAAGGTGATAGTGTTTTAGATAACGGCTGAATTACCTAATGATAGACTCATAGTACAACTTAAAATAAACGGACTAGATGGGGACTGGTCAACACAAATAATCTAGAAAAAGTGATAGGGATGGAACAATAAGAAATAGTAAGATAGTGAGGAAAAATCGATACCTTGGAATGGGATGGAGGCAGTGCATCAGAACCTGCCATTGGTGCGGGTGGATCTGCAGGGTTCGTGCGGGGCGAAGCCTCCATAACGGGGAGGCGGACGAGGAGGCGTCAGGCGCCGTCGAACTCGCCGACAATACGAATCAGCAGCCGGCAGAACAAGTACTCGCAAGGCTGGTTGCTGATGGCCGCCGGTGGGGTTGGTCGAGCGTTTCTGGTGTGAACAGAGGTAGAAACTGGAAAGTACCTTTGCATGACGAAGGATTCCTATGTTGATGACGGTGTGCCTTAGTATGCTGCTGTGATTACGGCTCTAATCAAGAACCTCCGCATTAATTTGGAAATTTGGAACCGTGTAAGGATTATTTTCTCATGATAAATAATTATATACTAATAACCCTTCATAATTATCATCTCAGAAAAATCATTCCATAATAATTTAAAGGGGTAAAACTATGGTCTAATGCCACAGTATGTTCATTTGAATTTTATATAGTATATTTATGGTATCAGATTGCAACCATATTATATTCTTATAATATTTATGGTCACGACTGGATTCTTTTATTGTTGTGATGATAGTTTTACGGTTGGGATTCCTATCTTTCGTCTTGGGTTTAAAATAAAATACTGTTTGAAAAAAGGAAAATATTATGGTTGCGGGATGACATTCTTATGGTCATGGCAATATTTCCTGGTTGCGGTAAGAATCCGATATAATTTTTACGGTCAGAAAATATAACTATGGCGGTAGGTGGATGAGGCATAATTTTTTACGATAAGGGAATACAGGTATGGTTACGAAAGGGAGAGTGGGTAATCGGCAGTATTTTTTTACGGTTAGAAAATACATGGCATAATTTTTTACGGTAAGAGGAACACAAATATGGTTGCGGGAGGGAGAATGCGCTATTGCGTGGTGGGTTGGGATCGGTCATCGAAGACAGGCGGCACTCTGCCACGGTGTTAAATAACTATTTAACACCATATATATATATATATATATATATATATATATATGTATATATATATATATATAGTAATTTCATTCTACTCCTAAGTGTAGAATTAATTTGTTTTTAAAAAGTACTTAATTAATTTGTTTAGCTTTAGCTGGAACATAAATTAGTTTTAACTGACACGCATAGATTAATTAGATGGTGATTGACGCATTATTTTAACTGTAAAATAAGTAACAATTAAGGTTATCTCGAAAAATTAACAAACAACAAACATGTTTCAGCTTCGCTGCTGGGCCTCCACACTGTTGTTTTCTTTTGTGAATCTGTTGACATCTTAATAGCCACTTGAGGTTTTTTCTAAGTCGAAAGCTGACAGGCATGAATGTTACAGTATTATGGCTGTGTTTAAACTAACTCTAACTCTTGAAGTATTTAGATGTAAGTGTTAGATTAATAATAAAGGTGTTGACGTAATTATTTGTCTCCTTTGAGGATAAAGAAAAAAATAACTTTTCAGTGAACTCTACTCAAACTAGCTCTAATTAACACCTCTTGGTTAGACTAGTTTTTCTGGATAAGTTAAATGCAACTAACCCAAACAAACTCTACCTATTTGAAGAATTTAGAGTTAGTTGTGTTCAAACTAATTCAAACTACTGTAACTCTAATCCATAGATCCAAACAGGACCTATATATTCCAACAGGCATGATGTTGCGGCGCGCGTTGGTTGCACTCTCGAACAAGGCTTCTCGGGAAATAATCGCGTTGACGGCAATCCAGACGAGCCAATTTCACACATGATCTATTTTGCTCGAAAAAAAAGAAGCTTCATCACCTATTTAGCTGTCGATCGATTAGACTAGAAAGTGATTCGTTGGAAAACTGTTTCTACGTTCTTCAAACTGGCTTGATATATTAATGTTAATTGACTCCCAGCCAAAAAAAAATATTATTGATTGGCGTGACGTCAACAATAAAAATCAAAGGGACTAGCTACTGCGAGTTAATGATATGGTCTGCACTTGGTGTGTTCAATTGACGCGTGGCAATGGCTCCAAGCATGGCTCTTGCCGCACGGATTCATTATTCTCAGATTCTGCCGGAACACTGTTACAAATCTCAACAGCTAATTAAGCTAGCTGATAGTGAGTGTCTTTTTTTTTATAAAGAAATCCAAATTGGCACAAATAATAATGGTTTTTCAGTTAGGATCCAGTATAAATAATATAGTACTCTCTCCATTCATATTTAGATGTCATTTTGGAGTTGGACACGAGAAATAAGAAAAAGTAAAAAAAATAGGTGCACTAAAAACGAGAAGGAGAGAGATAGAGATAGAGATGTAGTGGGAAAAGAGAATATTGTATTGGGAAGAGAGAAATGTACATTGAGAAGCGAGAATGACATGTAATTATAAAAAAGTTGGAAACCTTAAAATGACATGTAAATATAAACGGAGAGAGTAGTAGCTTCAAACTCAGGCATAACAAGCGATAGGCTGACTGAACAAACTTAGGTCATTACAAGTAAAATTCGCAATGACGACACTTTTACAACAGCCTCTGCCACAGGAAGAAAGGAAATCACTCCGATGCAGAGAGAGACGGTCCTAAGGAGAACGGAACAAATGGATACTGGAATTAAAGACGACAACTAACTGTGATCCGAATATTTCCTGCAAACCAAAGCACACCTAGAGAAACTTATTTACTGCACTCGGCCCGTCTCCACATTTACCCTTCTAGACGCCGGACAGTACCATGCAACCCATCGAGCCATGTCACCATAATTTTTTTTCACCGCAGGATCAGCATCGGCGAAGAGTGTGTAGTTTGGGTGAATCCGGTCAGCGGTGAAAAAAGGCGCATTGTACGTTGTGTCGCGCGTTGCCGCCTGGTTGGCCGGACGTGCCTACCACGCGGTAGTTGGGGTAGTGCATATTTATTGCGGTATATGCTCTTCCTCTTCCTCGCTCCACACCGGCGCTCTATTCCTGCTCTTTCCTCTCTTCATCCTCTCTCGGGTTGTGCCATCTCGCTTCTCTCGGTGCAGTCTGGTTGTACGGGTTTCGACCTTCGTCCCATCTGGTCGTGGGGGGCGGGGTGGCGGCGTGATATAGGCAGCGCGGCGGAGGTGACAGGGCGAGTCGAGGCAGCGTGATGGCGTGACAGTCACGAGGTGGGCCGACAGCGTGACCGAAGGTGACAGGGTGGCGGCATGAGGTGGGGCGGCTCCACGACTGGAAGCGGCAAAGCCAGCCTTGGGCCGTGCAAGAGCAGGGCGGCGCCGGCCGGCAACAGCGGTCGGTGACGGCGGTGAGCGGGCTCTCCCTCTCTCTCTTCATTTTGTGGCGTTTTTGCTTTTCAGATTTTTCTCTCGGATTTTGCCCAGATCCACCTGTTGTGTTCTTCGTCAGGATGCCAGACGCACTCTCCCTCCACCAAATCGGACTCGTCTTCTAGCCCACGCTGCACCAGGGTAGAGATGGTGAGACTAACGCCAACCTTGCAGGCACGAGGGCAGCAGGCCTGGAACGGATCGACTCCGTCAAGGTCCGGCCAGCTGGCAACCAGGTGAGACTCATATGTGGTCACTTTTCTTCTTTTTCCTTTTGTGATCCATTACTTCAATGCTTCAGACATTGGGGATTTTTTCTTTTGGTTGGAGTTCCAGCTTGGAACCTATGGTGCGTGTGGCTTGAGGTCATGACATTGGTGTTCCGCCAAGATCGTGTTCCTGTCCCCTGGTGATCTGGGTCTGTTCGTTTAGGAACTGTAGAAAGGGGACAAGGTAAGACCTAGATTTTCCCGTGTTCTTTTGTCAAATATTTCATATTTGTAATCTTTTCCGAGAATCAAGTATTGAAGTTATGTATCGATTGTGGGCACAAGTCTAAGTTAGATGATATTTCATATGGCAGAGATGTAGTGTCATTGTATCTCCTTTCCTCAACTATCCTTCTAAGATATGATTATCATATCAGGCTTGGAAGATGAATGGATGTGGCATGTAGATTGTGGGCATGGTTTGCACCATATTAGAGCTGCCGAGAGAGGCTAAAACAGTGGCTACAAACTCCATGAAGCAAGGCTCTCAGATTTTTACTAATTTCTATCTTCACTCTCTGATTGTGGACACCTTTGCAATTTTAAGAGGCATATGTGTGGCAGACTGGCAGGGCAGCACCTAACCTTGCTTTGTGTAGTTCTGCTGTTAATTTCTGTTAACATGAGTATTCCCAACTGCGAAGGGGTTTGTTCATGATGATATCAGGCCAGAAAAAAATTCTTGTAATAATAAAGCTTGCTCGTGCTATTCTGAGCATTTACTGAGCACTGATCTTGTGACTAACATTGTTGGGTAATTTGCCAGCTAGGGCTTTGAGGTGATAATATAGAATTGTATAAAATTTCCAACCAATGGCAAAGGTTTTCTGCCATCAGCTGATTATAGGCTTTTTTTTTCAGTTAATCCTTTTATCACTATGGACGTTAATCTGTTTTTGTTTTGTATGAGATAATATTCACTGCCAAATACAAGTTTCAGTTGATTTTTTTACCATCCAAATGGTGTACCGTGTAACAGTACTATATTACCTCATATATCGCAAAATAACAAACATTTGCTCAAACCGTTCTTTGAGAGGAGTCCTTTACAAAATGAAAAGGTGGGAACTGGTAATTTGTATAATGATAAGAGGGTGAGGGGAAGCGGCGGCGGGGCTTTTAAAATCTATACTGTTCCTTGCATCAAAAGATCACCCTGAGTTCAGGAAGCTAGGAGCAAAATTTACAATGTTATGTCGGTTAATGCATCGATGGAGAAGACATTTGGTGATCCAAAGCAATAAAATAACACACCTGTCTTCCCAGTTCCTGCTATGCCTTCATTTCAATCGATTTATGCTACTGGTTTTTGAAAATATTTGGTCACAACTCTTTAGCTTTGTGTTGTTCTTGTGTAATTAATGCATTCTTTTCATTTTCAGTGTTCTTGTAGCAGGAGGAGCAGAGTGCCTAAATCATGACTTTTCAGTGTTCTCAGTGTTTAAAAGTTATGTACTACATGTTCTTTTCGGTGCTAGATGTGGACAATCCAGTGCATCTTGAACAATCCATTCTTGTTGGCTATACTGTAATATCATCTTTTGAGTGATAGAAAACTTCAGGATTTTTTTTGGTAAGTGCTGCTATTCAACTGAAATTCGCAAGAGTTGTGGTTCTCAAAATCTCTAGCCTGAGTTGTATGTGGTGATCCATCCGGTTCAAGCCTGAGTTTTCATGTGGCAACGTTTCTGACATGCAAATGGTACAGCTTCGTTCCAGTACTTATGGGCTTAGTTTGTTAGGAAAAAGATGAGATATCTGGATAAGCTTCCTTTTCCCTTGTCAGATCTTTTTAGCAACGACCTACGTATATTGTTCTTTATTTGTCAAGGTGTAGTAGTTAGCTAGGCAATGCTGGCCCTTGATCTTTCAGACAACTTTTCATCATTGTTCTAATGTAAGAAGGAAAATCAGGCTACATATTTAGTAATAGTTTTTTTTAATCTATGCCAACCATTTTATCGCTCGGTTGATTCTTATTGGAGAGGATGGCAGCAACAAAAAAGAAGACAATTATACATCACTCTTGAGCTGTGAAGACAATTATACATCACTATTGAGCCGTGAAGACAATTATACATCACTATTGAGTTGTGACTGTATTGCCATTTTCATATTAGTACACTGTTATGATATTCACTTCTCACTGCTGCTAAGTGATGACATTACATCAAGTGAGTAGAGATTTAGGAGCCTGCCAATTCTCATAGGTCATAGCCGAAGGTGTCCATGTGAGTAGCCTGATGGAGGAGAGGCCGACCCAGTGGAAGAGCCGAATTCATTTTAGTCTGTGCTAGGTGAAAACAACTGTAAGTTCCCTTTCTTTCTAATATCTAGAACTTGCTTTTCATATGTTTATGGTTTCATGTGGAATGCATCTTTTAGAAAACAAAATTAAATGAATATAGTATAACATATATGATTGCTTTTTTGCAGGTGAGCTGCTTGTGCATCTATAGAACATGGATAGATCTTGCAAGGCCTCTTGCATCATTTTCAATTGAAAGTCTGAACGACTTTATCAAAGTTTTGCCTTGCTATTTGCGTTGTTCTATTGCCGTACGATTTGAATAGTTTTGTGCTTTTATTGTACAATGATATTTCTGCTGAATCTTATATTGTATATAGTGCTTTAGTTTCTTAGGGGGCAATAACGGAATTGATTTTAGCTGCATTATGCCCTGAACTATGCGATTCTTACGATCTATTGTGTTTATTAATCTGGCTTAATGCTAATTAGCGATTCTACTAAAAATACTATTCTCTGATGACAACCCTTCCCACATATATTTGTGAACAAATGAATATACGTAACGTGGCCTACTTAACATGGGCCAGGTCGAAAATGAAAGGCTCGTGTTCCCAAAATGAAATTAAATTTTTTTCCACAAACAAGTAAATCTTTGCTATCATGTAACAGACATTTCTTTAAGCAGTGCGTGAAAGACCAGTTAATAACAATGCTCGGTTCCTTCCGGCTTGTTTGCCTCCAACTGTAAAGCTATTTACTCTTGGCCCTTTACTCTATGAGCCATCTTAAGCACCAATTTACAAAGAATGGCCAGCATCTAGGCCCATCAGCAGCACGCAGTAAGAAACACGAACCAAAGCATTCTGTACAGCGAGGCTGTATCCACGCTGTCTCAACGAGCGCGCCGTAATACTAGTGCAGATCTATCTCTCTCGCATCATCAGATAGGCCGCCGGTTACGCGCGGCGCACGTGGAGGGTGACCAGTGACAGGCCAACTAAAAGCAGCGCGAACAAGCCGAAAGCCGCACCCGGCGACGCCATGCGGGCGGCGAGCCCAGTAACAGCTGCAGAGGCAGCGATGATTCCAGCGACCGGGAGGAGGAAGGAGTACTCATACACTGTGCCGAAGTTGTCGCCCATGGTGTTGGGGGTGTCGTGCTCGTTGTATTGCTTGTGGTACCTCTGGCAATGCTCCTGCCCGAGCATGGCTGGGAGGTTCGTGTGGACCTTGCCCATGCCATGCTCGCCTTGTTGGCCGTCTCGCCTCCTTGCTCCATATTCTTTCACTACCAGAAAAAGGGTTTATAGTGGCGTTCTAAAAAACATTGTAGCGGCGGTTTTGAAGAAATCCGTTGCTATAGTGACCCTTCAACTTTTAGCTGTGGGTCACAATGTCATCCGCCCCTAAAAATCAAATTTTAGGGGTGGATCACATTGTGACCCACCGCTAAAAATGAGTTCCATTTTTAGCGGCGGCTCACAATATGACCCGTCCCTAAAAATTTGATTTTTAGGAGCGAACCATATTATGGCCCGCTGCTACAAATTGGTGGATCTCTTTTTGGTCCGTCTGGTCCAACTGATGCAAATAAAAACACTCCACTCCTCTCCAGAACCTAACCCTACCACTCACTCTTCCCTCCCCCCGCCCTCCCCCTCGCCGCCACCTCCTCTCTCCCCGAGCCTCGCCCTCTTCTCCACCCATCACCGTCGGCGCCTCCTCCCTCCCCCCCCCCCCCCCCCCCCCCCGACTACCAGTTCTCCACCTATCGTCGAAGGTGGGATCCAACCCCCCGCGAGGCGACGCGGCGAGCGGATCCATCCACGATGGTCGAGCTGATGGCGGTGGTCAAGCCGGCGGCGGAGGGATCCAGTCCCTCTAGGCGCGGCGACGGCGGATCTATCCGCGGTGGTTGGTGTAGTAGCGGGATCCGGCCCCCTCGAGGCGTGACGACGACAAATCCAGCCACGATGGTCGGGGGGGGGGGGGGGGGGGGGGGCGGCGGGATCCAGCCCCCTCGAGGCGGCGCGGCGGCGGATCCAGCCGTGGTGGTCGGGGCGACGGCGAGAGGAGCGACGACCCCCTCTCCGATCGAATCCACGACGCGCGGCCTCCCTCCTCCCTCCTCCCGGATTCACAGTGCTGCGCGGCAGCCCGCCCTGGCGGCGCGCGATGATGGCGACGCACGACAACAATGGAAGCATTGCCGCCTCCCCTCCCATCCTCCTCTCCTAGCCCGGGGACGCGTGATGACAGTGAGCACGAGCAGTCGATCTGGTCAGCCTCTTCGCCGAGCGGGCTCGAGACGATGGTCCGGATGCGGGCTTCTACGGGCCGGCAAGCCCTTTTTTGTTTTTTGGATTTATGGGTAGTGGCAGGTGAAGTTGTCACCCGCCGCTACTAATCTTTTATTGGAATTATATGGGCTTGGTCTATTAATAATAACAATAATTCCTAGAAAATCTCAAAGTCCCATTCATGAGTGGTGGGAGTGTAAAGATTTAGTCCACATTGCTAGTGGAGGTAGAGGGAATCCAATTTATAAGGTTGGTTGCTCTAGCATCTCTTGTAAGTGTGTGGATGGGAGGAAGGAAGAACACACGCGCGCGCTCGCTCACCTCGCCTCGCCTCGCCGGGCCGGGCCGGGCCGGGCCGGGTGGGGCGGGGCGTGGGGTGGTCGGTGCAGTAGCGAGATCCGGCCCCCTCGAGATGTGACGATGATGGGATCCATCCACGATGGTCGGGGTGGCGGCGGGATCCAGCCCCCTCGAGGCGGCATGGCGACGGATCCAGCCATGGTGGTCGGGGCGGCGGCGGGAGGAGCGGCGACCCCCTCTCCGATCGGATCCACGACGCGCGGCCTCCCTCCTCCCTCCTCCCGGATTCACAATGCTGCGCGGCAGCCCGCCCTGGCAGCGCGCGATGATGGCGACACACGATGACAATAGAAGCGTCGCCGCCTCCCCTCCCATCCTCCTCTCCCAACCCGGGGACCCATGATGACTGCGAGCATGAGCAGTCGATCTGGTCAGCCTCTTCACCGAGCGGGCTCGAGACGATGGTCCGGATGCAGGCTTCTATGGGCCGGTAGGCCCTTTTTTGTTTTTCGGATTTATGGGTAGCGGCGAGTGAAGTTGTCACCCGCCACTACTAATCTTTTGTTGGAATTATATGGGCTTGGCCCATTAATATTAATAATAATTCTTAAAAAATCTCAAAGACCCATTCATGAGTGGTGGGAGTGCAAAGGTTTAGTCCTACATTGCTAGTGAAGGTAGAGGGAGTCCAACTTATAAGGTTAGTTGCTCTAGCATCTCTTGCAAGTGTGTGGATGGGAGGAAGGAAGAACACACGCGCTCGCTCGCCTCGCCTCGTCTCGTCTCGCCTCACCGGGCGGGGCGGGGCGGGGCATGGGCATGGGCGATGGGTAATGGGTGACGCAATCGCCTAGGGTTTTGCCTCTCGCTACTGTTGCACCGCCAAGACTTCTCCATCCCGATCGTCGGTGTGCACCTGCGAACGGGAGAGCAGATCTCCGGAACCGTCATCTTCTGTGATCCTGCACCGAGAGAGGGCGAATAAGGTTTTTGGGAAGTGCTCTGCGTGATTGCTCGATCGCTTCCTCGTCTTCATCAAGCTCATCGCCACGACTCATCTTCCTCGTCGTCAAGTTGGTCTCAGCCGCCGTCGCTAACGACGTGACGGTGCTACACGTTGTCGCCGCCTTCTCTACCCAGTCCAGAAGGAAATGTACTTACTCTCATCTCAAACCATGTCTTCCATACTAGCTTTTGTAGCCTGTTTGTCTATGATGAATGTTGCTAGTATGGTAGATGTTGTGCTTTTATCTGGCTTTATAGATCTGTCTAGATCTTGCGTAGACTTGTCTAGTTTATTATACAATTTGTTAATCATACTTATGATTTATTTTTGGATTAATATAAAACTAAAAGTGCTGATTTATCCAATATTTTTTTGTACTGGTGGACTACTTGATGTTTTGAAAATTCGCCGCTACTAACTTTTATCTTTAATTAGCGGGTTTTAACCCTCTGCTACAAGCTGCTTTTGTGGTAGTGTTTGCAGTATAAAGGAGCGTGAGCGTAGCGAGCAGAACAGTGGGCCTTTTTTTTTTGAAACTCAGAACACCGGGCTTTAATTTCTTGGGAATCGGGAAAAGAGATGAGAAAGAGATCAGGGGTTGGCTCGGATTCTTAATGAGACTAGCTATTCAGTTGACTGAAAGAGTGTTTGTAATAAAGAGGCAATACTTAATGCTTACATGTACTTCCTCCGGTTCTGAAAAGAAGCTCGTTCTAGAGAAAATTGCTTTTTCACAAAAGAGCTCGTTCTGATGAAATTGGTCAATTCTGGACCTTTCTACCTCTCGTGCATGTGCTGCCCTTACTAATTCTGAGATTAGTTTTAAAGCGCAACTAAATGACGCTGCAAATCACGAGGCAGCGCCGGCGTTTGCGGCATGCGAACCAGTGCCTCGTTCGCCTTCCCTGTCGTCTTCCCTCTCCTCTCTGCGCCTTTTAAAACTCGTTGTTCATCGCTCACCGGCCAAGTTTAAATCAGATACTTTACCGTGATCCTCATGTGGTGGTTCAAAGTTGAAATGTTCATTTGGTGCCTCCAAGTTTAAATCGAGCACTATGGAAAATTAGCAAAATAATAAGATGTGAGATGATTGATGAACAAAAATATAAGAAAGAGAATTAGTAATTCACCATGATCCTCATGTGGCCGCTCACACGAAAAAAATTCCCGAGCGAAAAAGTGTACGGCGACAGGGAAAAAATGGGCGCGAGCGAAAAAATAGCACAGCGATGCAGCCACATGCAAAAAGCAGCAAAAATTGCACGAAGTCGAACTCGTGACCTGATCTTTAAATACAGCCAATGCCAACCAGTTGAAAGGCGAGAAGATACTGATTAAGTTGGACTCCGTACCCTATTTAATAAGGGCAAACATGGTAAACTAAACCTAAATTAATTACTTCTTGGTATGCTAAATAATGTCCTAAACGAGTTCTTTTTCAGAACTGGAGGGAATATATGCAATCTGGTGTGATATGGATCTTTGTGGTCTTATTGACCAAACACATCAACTTTAGGAAATAGATAGTTCATATTAACTACTTAGATACCATGATGACAGGAATCACCATGACACCAACAATAATCATACAGAAATCATATGAAATAGCATTCAATGGTGATAGCAAATAAGTTTTTAGGCAAACAAGCCACTAAAATTATTGATCGAAGCAACGACTAAGGCACATGCCATATGGTTGTATCTTCGGTAGACATGACACGAGAGCAGCCAACCTTTTGCATCAGCGGCTCACGAGTGAGGAGAACCGACAGTGCAAGTTGAAAAGTAGAAAATAAGAAACGGGTTCAGCCCCGGGTTGCGACGGGATCTCCATCGACGCCGGCACTGAAGAAGAGCTCGTAATGCTTCTGTTCTCTGGGGTCTGAAGTTGCGAATTGAAATGAATCGGGCAAGGATTTGGGGGCTTAATACTTCAATCGGGCGCACGCGAGATTGATTTGGTGGGCAGGGGATCGATTTAGCGCGGGAGCTTGTTTTGTCGGGGAACTTACAGGAAGGAGGCAGACGGAGCACATAATCCAGGCAAAAGAAGGAAGCGCCGGTTCAGTAGCCGGCAACCGGCTGGGAACGGGCGCTTCCCCCTCGGTTACGGTGCTGGGAGCGAGCTACTAGCGAGTCGCCCGTTTTCGTCTCTCTCCTGATTTCTCTCTCTTCCACATGTGATTTGGCTGACGTGTCCGTTTATTTCACCGGCTGACTGTGCATTGTTATACTTGCTCTTAGAGCGTCCCCAATGATTACCTGTAAGCTGTCTCTTAGAATTATTTATTAAAGAAAAAGAAGAGAGAGAAGGCAGCTAAATCTTCATTAAGAGGCAGCCTCTAAGAAAAATGAGTCACTTAAACATGGACCCCAGTGCTCTTCAATTCTCTCTTAGAGGTAACTGCTAACTCTTAGCTGACTCTATCATTGGGGACGCTCTTATAGACCGGACATCGTGAAGAGAGCCTTGGCGGCGCGTTCAGATCATCTTTTTTTTTTTTGAGGTACGCGTTCAGATCGTCTGCAGTTGTGCATTAGCACGTGGGCACAATTGGCGGCATGTTGCCAAGGTTCAAGAGGGCAATCTCAGGACGCGGTTTCCTCATCGATTCCGCTCTTGAGCGTGTTACATGTGGTGGCGTGTCAGAGGGGGCACGCGAGGAGAGTAGTGGGGAAATAAGATTAAAATCTACCTGTAGCGAACTTATCACTAGTTATATTTATATAGAAATACTATATGACCAACATTGTAACTATAATCATCGAATATGCATAATTTTTTTTATTTTTGAAGAGCACCAACCATGATGCGGCCTTCAGGAGGCCAGGATGTGGGAGTGGGGGATCGAACCTCCGCCGGCAACAGAAGCACCATGCTTCCTTGCCACTGGGCCACTGGCCCGTCCACCGAATATGCATAAATTCACTATATTTCAGCTTACAAGTCACAATTATATGAAAATAATAAGCATTGGTAAATAGACGATTAGATAAATATACTGTACAAGCACTAAGTAGTCAAAGTTCTGCAGCCGACAGGTATGGCGCCTGCCGTAGCTCGTTGTATTGGTGGCTCCGCCACCGGAGGAGAGCTGCTAAGCACGCGCGCAAATAGACTATCGACAACTGCCTCCGGTCAAACTGGCTTGTTACTATCAAGCAAGTTCATAAATAAAAGGCATTTTTGTATGTTTCTCTATCTCATGACAACATTTTTCATTATAACTTTGTCATGTTTCCTAACTTTCAATCGACTGATCAATAGTTTGTTGCTTTGTGTCTTGATTTTTATTTTGTAATATTTTCTATATAATAATATTAAATCATTGGATCTAGATCAGATGGCTCAAAACGGGGATTGAAAGTTGCCCAAATTTTCAATCAGCTGAAAATTAGCAAGTCCCTAATTTTACTGTATATCTCATGAACTGTAGATGCCATATGTAGTGAACAACGAAATAGAGGGTACTCCTGGTTTTGAGAGTCGCCCAAACTTTCAATCAGCTGAAAACTAGCAAGTCCCTAACTTTACTGTATATCTCATGAACTGTAGATGCCATATGTAGTGAACAACGAAATAAAGGGTACTCCTGGTTTTGGGTTTTGTTGGTTGCGACTTGTGGATGGTTCCGATCAAAACCCATCTTTGCCATCAGCATCCTTTAATTTGTGTCTGTTCTATTTTGCTAAAAATTGTTTAGAATGAAAACTGAGAGAGTAATCAAGAATTATTGTATATTATTGAAAGTAATGGTTACAATATATACCCAGCCAATAGTCCGGAGAGGCACCCGTTGACGGCATGAACAGACACATCCCTTGGGGTGGTGGTTCCCTGAAATGATCACACATGTGACAAATTGATTATCTACTAATTATATAATTAACTAATTAATTGATCACTAATAGAATGTTTCATAACACTCCCCCTTGATCAGTTATATCTTTTAATTTGTAGACAGTTGCTCCTCCAAAAACCCTGTAGGAAAAATGTGAGGAGTATATGTTGGTGTGATATATGTTGTGAAAACTCCTTAAAAACCTAGTGAAAAAATAAGGAGAAAATGATACAACATATATTATCGTTGCCTCGTTGATAAACTCATATGGGGAAACCTTTCAAAGGAAAAAACCGAGTAACGAGTTGAGAGTGCAATATACATGATCTGTTGATCATGATGCAAAACTAATCTCCCCTAAACCTGTTAGGAAAATGTGGAGAAATATTTGATAATATTATATTGATGTGCCACTAAAAACTCCTTTATTATCCGATGGAAGATAAGGAGAAAATTGATGTGGTGCATATGTGTTATTGTCTCATTATAAACTTATATGAGAAACCTTGAGAGGAAAAACTCGTGAGTTTAGAGAACAATATTTACATGATCAGTTGATCATAGTGAAAAATTATATCCCCTAAAAACCTGTAAAGAAAAATAGGGAGAATTATATGGTAAAAACTCCTTCATATCTGTTGGAAAAATGAGGAGAACCAAAATGTAGTATGTCATGAAAAACTCCTTTAAAATCCTTGATATTAGATATAAGGGAAAAATATAAGGAGAAAAATGATATGACATATCTTAATGCTTGTATTAGATATTGCCTCCTCAAAAACCTATATGTGAGAAACCTTGATAGGAAAAACTCACAAAGGAAAAGAGTGCAATAGTTATGATCTGATGATCATAGATAATTCAGTTATAATTAAGGATTGTCTCCCCTTAAGCTTTGCAAATGTTACCTTTATGTAGGTATCTCATACCAATTCTAAAACCATATGTCTAGAACAATAATTTTAGTAGAGAAATTATGAAAAAATCTGCAAGATTATCACATTATGTCCGTTGCAAAGCTTATATCTTGAGAGCAATATGTTACTAAATTTTGCTCTTTGTATAACTTTAGATGCATTTTGTTAATACAAACAATATTATCTATATAGATAATATTTATGATTCAATTGAACCAATATCACATAACTATTATTTGTGATTTATCATTCTATGAAGTCAATATGCATCATTTCAAACTTCATATAATGTAATTATATCATAATGATAGGTAGATGTAGCTAATTTTTTTTATAACTTTCATGATATAGCTATTTTTAACCTATTATGGTCTTATATCATTGATTATATTTGTAGAATAAATCAAGATTCTTGTGTACCTTTGTGATATCTAAAGATATGCTTAACTCCTGTAATGACATATTGGAGTTGTGCTAGCTAGCAAACTTATTGCAAATATAAAAATCAGGCCTGCAATAAGTATTAGCACATCAATGGTACTAAAATATGAGACCATATTTTGTTGGATACAAACACCATTGTTTCATGAATGTATGAAGGCTATTGTGTTGTATTCATGCGGGAAAGATACTAGACCGAAAGCCAAGTGTGATTTGGTCTAATCCAAATCATTCATCCCAATTCTGTCATTAGGTGATTACATATTTATATTTTATGTGTATTTTAATGATGATGAGATCATCTGCATACATAGAGATGATGTAAAATCCAATAGAGGATTTCTTAATGTAATCATATGGAGAAACCTTATGTTTAAGGTTCTTTTAGTCGGTTGTACCATGTTTGTTCCGACTGCTTTAAATCATATAGCAACTTTTAGCTTTACATGATATATGTTGTGATTTCAAATTGTACTTGAAATCATTTGATATCCGAATCAAGTGATACATAGAGTATGATATCGCCATATCCAATTCAATTCTTCTGCCAATAATATAAAGTATATATCGGAAAGTTATTCCACTCATACCAATAAGGTATGTTACAATATTATTGATGTCGGATCTCTGCATGAATCCATTTTTCTACAAGCCTCACTTCTCATCATCTTTTCATTCTTGTAAGAATGAAATATTGCTTCCACGTGGAAGATGCGTTCGAGGAGTAGGTATTACTGTGGTACATACCACTCAAGTTTGAGTGAGTGCTATTCTTCCTTAATTGCTTTCTTCATATGAACCAATCCGAGTGCTGATGCACCCCGCCTAGGTCTTTGGTTCTTTTGAATATTTGCAATTTGATGAAGAAGTATATATGTTGACATTTTTGTAGTCTTATTGTTATATGACTCTGATGAATCCATATGATGTGGAAATATAGTTACACCTTTAAACTCCTTGCCCTTTCCCATAACAATGGAGTTAAGGTCTTCTGATGTCCCAACATCTAATTTTATGTGCACATTTATGTTGGGCATGTGATGTATGAACATCCATGTGATTTGGATTAAATATCCAACAGGTGTCTTTCAACTTGATGTTGAAGATCAACTTATTTCAAGTTGATTTGCATTTACTGTTATGGAATTTAACTTCCATTGATTCCACGGAGGCTCCGATGGAGCCATGTCCCTTATATCCATACTTCTCCCCCTCTTAATATTCTTTGGGAGTTGAGTGGTTTTATTAAGGTACCTCCACTCTTTCTGGTATATTAACGGGAGTATAAAATTTGACACCTTAGTCAGTAAATGCATATGGCAGATTATTTGCAATATTTTGCAAATTTATGATATTTTGAAGTTTTAGTTTAAATTCTTTCGTACGTGAAATAAGGACAGAATAACAAAGATATTCTAATTTATTTTCTGACATTATATTTGTCTAGTTGTCTCCCCCTAATGTCTGGAAATGTCCTCAAATATGTGATCAACATACCGGGCTTTGAATTATCCCCTAATAGGGCTTGAGATATTTCATGACTGACGGAGTAGAATACCTCATTTGGATCCCCAATGGCCCATTGTTGTATGTTGTGGCGATAAATAAGATAGGTATAACCACATGTTTTTGCAGATATGAAATGCTTAATTGATTTCCACGTACTAGCTACATGTGGGAAGCAATTTAATTTGCAGCATTGAATTGGTTTAAATATGCAGCGTGTAATACCGCAAAATTCGAACAAGATGTTGGTAAATTTTCATTCCAATGAATTGGTCTTGTAAGATTCTCTTGTGAGAGACTTAGATACATTGATTTCTTTATGTACATGCGGTACATAGTGTGTTGTATCGAGGTAAATTAAGTTGCATCTGTAACATCCAGAAATTAATTAAGCCTTTATTTGGAAAACACATGACTTTTGGCCTACCATAACCTTTTGTTTTCCACCTTTCCATAAAGAAGAAGGTGGAACCCAAGGGCTGGGCGTGGCTGCTGCTGGACACCAGGAAATAGGAGAAAAGCCAAGGGAGAAGAGGAGTTGAAGGAAAGAAGAGGGAGGAGGACGGAAAGAAGGGGTGGATCCTAGGAAAGAAAATGAATCCATGGCTCCTCCCTCACCATGATTGGAGATCAAGGTAGGATCTTGATGTTACCCTCTCTGATTTTCGGTAGATTAGAACCTAGGTTTAGTGGTAACCACGTCAAGTTTGGATTAAACTCCTAGATCTCTCTTGTTGTGGTTCCTGCATGTAGCAGATCCGATGAAGTTTGAAGATCTCTCTGTTTGCCCATGTTCTCGACCTTAAAAAAAATACGAAACCTTTCTAATATCTGTAGAGATTTTGATGATCTTTTCAATGATGTATGATAGAGTTTCACCGGATCTGAGATGCCAGAGTTGTGCTATTTCTAATCAGACTGATTTCCAGTCTTGTAAATCTGATGTTTGTCTGTTCAAGTATGAATCTACCCTGCTTAGCTTCCGAATTAGGACTCAGGATGAATTAGGAAAGTGTTGCATATTTCATAACCTTTCTATATTGGGGTCATTTGTCACCATAGCTAGTGGCTAGAGGATGGTCTGAACTAGAAAATGAACTCTAATGAAGTTTTACACCCTCTGAAAAAGATGAGATTTTTATGACTAAAGTGTATAGAGATATCTGTATTTTATTGTAACTTTGTCAATTCTAAACAGTAAGTCTTTAAGTGCAGTCCAGTCTATGTTTCTAACATGATCAACTTTAGATTCTTTCATATTGGTGTAGCATACTTCCTGTAGTATCCGAATAATGTGGTTTGTCAAGTGTTGTTGCTTTTATATTAGAAGATTATAAGGAATACAAGCAACTATACTTCTGTCCAGTTTGTAGTACTTGAATAGTTTAGTAAGCGACGAGCTTGGACGACATAGAAGTGCTTTATTTGTTTGATTTACATAGGCATGATTGTTATTGTGCTGAGAAATGCTTTTGATCAGGTGGTGCTTCTTCGAACCGTGTTTAGCTTTATGGCTTGACCATTGGAGAAGGCAAGTAAACATAGCACTGTGGTCTACATGCTTTAACTCTTTTATTTGAATTGCCTCCACTAAATTTTAATACTTCACACCAGCAAGATAATCTGTTAATTGGAAGTTATTTGTTTATTTTGAAGTATTCTTATATCATATTATGGCAATTCTATTTGCATATGAAGTTTGAAGCACACATGAGCTCATACATTGCAATCTTGCATTTTTGCACTATCTATTGGATGCATAAAACACCATAGCCTGATGTTGGTGCGGTAAGTACCGGTACAACAATGCACGTTGAATTAAGCAATGTGGTTGCAGCCCTCACTTCCTTTTGTTTGGATTTGAGGGTAGAAGTGAAGTCATGCATTGCATTGCATCATTTGCACCTGCATTTTGCATGGAAGTTTATACATATGAAGTAATTAATGTTTTATTCTTACAATCTGGAGTTATATTCGGTGGATATAGTACTTTGATGTTGTAATTTAAATTTGATGCTTAATCAAACTATGGTTTGAATAACATTGTTAAAGCAGTTTACTTGTTGAGATTTTCCATAAACCTCATACTTTTTTTTTTATCATCCCAGGTACTTGAGCTTAAAAGATTTGAAAGTGGGATGGCAGTAACAGCACGAGTGCACAATTTATGAAACTATTCAAACACTCAAGTTGTTATAATAATAATTCATCATTCGAGTCTTTCTTTTTGTGGAATAATCACTTGGTCTTGTTTTCTATCTTGTTTATTGCTTCTGCATACTCTGTTGTTATAGTAGTGTAGTGTGGTAACGTTCCAGAGTTTCTAGGGTTATGCTCTAGAATTTCTGGGGTGTTACAACTTCATCCATATCCTGATGGATTTTATCCTATGTCTAGGATAGTATGCTCATAATTTGATAATTTGAGCTTTGAACTTTAGCAAAAGCATAGTCCTTTTATGGACAATATATATTTTACACACAAACCATATGGTTGATGTATCAACCTTTTCAAATGGTTTCTTAACGGATAAGTATTACCCACACTTCGATGCATTCAAGTTGTTATAGTGGTATAATTTACATCTTAAGACAAGAGGTTCTTAAGAATAATTTTCATACTACATATGAAATATGTGTATTTGTAGGAAATTTGCAATATATGACCAATACAATTGTCAATAAATTTTTCTGTCACCTATAAATTTGGTTGATAAAAACAATATTGTCAATTCTTGATGTAATCAAGACTTGAAAATTTATTGTCTGCAACATATGTTACGGATGTTGATGTATGTACATCTCTATCCTTATGATTATGGAGAAATTTTCTCAAGCATTTGCTTGTGCTATATCCATTCTATTATGATGAATAGATAATTCATCATTGTTGTCATGATATGTTTCAATATTAAAACCAAAAGAACGGGTATATTCTAACTCAATAGATATGAGATGAATGATATTGCATGAGTGCATGTTTAGTTACTCTTTGGGTGATTGAGGTTTGACCAAAACCAACAATCAATGGATCACATTTGTGATTGCCATTATATTTCTTTTTCCTCATGTTGAGAATTTAGAAATATTTAATATCTAGAGTATGAATTTAGTGGGATACAATACTATAACAAATTTCTTTCTCCTTTGGCTTATCTATATTGAGTAAATCATAAAGTATTATGATTACTTAGATAATATAGAATAAATATTATTTAAGTATCAATGTGTTGATACTATGTAATGACAACTTATTTACTTGTAACACAATAATATGACATTTGTTAGACATGGGATATAGAGACTGTTGTCTGTAAATATGTTATATTGAGTTTCAATAAACATATTTTTATTGTCATCAAATACACATCCTACTATAGTAGGATCTTATTCTTGTAACAAGTGACAATATAGGTCGATGTTGAAGTGCTCTTCAACTTGTCCCATTAAACTTATATGTCATTAGTCAATAATTCTAAATTTATTTAACCAAATATTTGATAGTGTGGCATTTTATCGTAATATAATTGTTGCGTCCACAACTTTGACATACTTACATATGCCAATGTTAGTATCCTTGTATAGTTGCCATCATGCTGGTCCACTCCCTCTAATTGTTGATGTTTGTTTGTAACAAACATTTGAACATTTGAATATAATTGAAATTGATGATGTGCCCAAAGGCACGAACAATGTCTCTTTGATAAGAGAACACAATGCACAATCATTTTTTTCAGAACTTAGATATAATTTTAGAGGTAATGACATTTCTAATGCAATGCCACCTAATGAGAAAATTGTGGATAAATATTCATGATCGTTTTTGTATGATATACAAGTTGGCCATAGAAGCAAAATCACTAATAGATTTTATGTATACAACGAAGTTGTATTGTTCTTTGACATTGATCATGTAGGTGAAGATGTAAACATTCACCTTTTATATTTGGCAACTCGATGACCTTTTCTTGGTCATAAATGCTTTTGAGTGTGACTCAAAATATTAGGATATCTCTCCATTAGATACTCATTGTTTTGAGATCTAGAGAAATCTATACCTTAATAAATAAGGCAATATATTTGGTAGAATTTAGAACGGTTGGGCAATATGATATGCTTCATTTATTTTAATAATGAAAGCGTTGAACCATGAAATAATTTTCAAGTCCATGCCCATATCATATAGTTGTTACCATATGATATTGTGTATGTTTTGTTCCACACTAGCTATGTGAGTCATATATATCATGAGATAGTCATGTGTTAAGTCAATTTATTATGAAAGATAATTTGACTTGAGTGTTGTAGTATATGCAAAAATTTGAATACAAGAGAATCTTGTTTCAATTATAGGCATGTAGGCCACAAAATTGAGCAATGTAATTGCTGCTAATATATTGTTCTTTGTTCCTGAGGGAACAAATGACTGATAGTCATTGTCAATATATAATCTCCATTTTGAAAGTTTTGGATTTATTTATTATCATAGAAATGATATGTATTATTTAATAATGGAGCATAATATATGCTTAATTCCATTATTTTATTGAATCCAAATATTTACTTGCATTTTATCTACTTAATTTGATAAATTAGATCACATGATATGAGGAATCATATATGTGATATGTCATTCTTCTATATGCACATTATAAACGAGACCGGATGGCCCATAAAAATATTTGTGTATGCATAAATTACTGTTGTAATTTGCATATAATAGCATTCTTTATTTATTAGGTGCTAAAACTAGACCGGAGGGCCTAATACAAGTCTTACACAAATATTTACATATAACTGTGCAATTACATTGAACGACTAGGTCTGAAACATAAAGAAACAAAACCTAAAACAATTATACAAACTATTAATGTAATATTACAGAAGCCTGAGGGCCTTTATGTAAAATGTTTCATTGGCTTTCACTAGCTTCGGAGTGCGGCCTCTTTTTATTCTGGTTTTTTTTATAGCCTGAGGGCTTCGTTTTTACTTTTCCCCACAGCCTACGGGCTTGTTTCTTGGCCCATTTGGCTCATGGGTGGGAGAGGACCGGCCGTATAAAGACGGAGGCGACGGTTAGGTTTCCCTCACCTTTTTTTTTGCAGCCACCGCTAGCAGCCTGTCGGCGGAGATCCGCCTCTTTGCGTCGCCATCAGCCTATCCGAAGAAAGGGCCCGACGTGACCGCTCTTGGGGCGCCACGCCGCAGCAGCGGGCGGAGGTTGAAAGTCACCACCGTGCGCAGGAGGATGAGCGCTCTGAGCGTTAGGAGCGACGAAAGCGAAAGACCGTAGGCTATGCCGCGCGCCAAGGTGACCGAACTGGATCCGCCAAATGTTGTTACACTGCAGAAAAGCCAAAGGAAGTTTCAGAAAAAAAACTATTGAGCCATCTAATTGAGCACTTAAATTTACATTGTTTCCGTATCATTTTTATTTTTTCAGGAAAAAACATAAAAGTGAGGCTGCTGAATTTGAAACCGTTGTTGTTGAAAATGTCTGGCCAACAAAAGGAAAGAGAAGTGTGTAGGATGTGGGTGATTTGGAAGATGCCACACAACAAACTGAATCAGTTTTAGATGTTATGGAGCAAGCTAAATCAATTTTAGTGCAACCTGAATTAGTTTTAGATGATGTTGTGCAGGCCGAAACATTTTTGGATGTTGTGCAAACTGAATCTGTTTTGGATGATGTGGTGTCATGTGATTCGGTTTTGGATGATATTGTGAAGAATGAAGGTGTTCGGCAAGATGGCATGGAAACATAAGAAGAACAATAACTTGTGGTGTGCATGCAGTGGCCTAGTCCTAGTGACACGAAGAAAACCAAGAGCATGAGGGTTTTGTGTGGTGTGACTACACAATTAAGTGGTAGGAAGAACAGAAAATAGAGTAGAAGGTGAAACTTGTGTGAATGATTGAAATTTGTGTTTTGAGGCGTGAAAGTTGAGTCTTATTTATAAATACTATGTCGGGCGGCGCGCCTTGCTGCGCTCATTAGGTGTGAGCACATTTGATTAGAGGCTTCTGAATAAAATATTAACACAACAACCTAAGTGGGTCAATACAAAACTAATGCAGCACACAATTTTAAATAGGACACTGTTTAAATAGAAATTTGTGAAAGTTAATAAAGCTTCCATTTTGCAGACACCTGAATATGACGAAATCATAGGACTTCTCTGAAAAGAGAAAAGTACTATCTACCTCCCTCAATTATATGGGGTATCTCACTTTGCCTTCTTCAACTAGAAAATCGGGTATCTGATACTTTAAACTATCGATTCTGGTATAATTTCCCTCCCTCGACGGTTTTCACAGTGGTTTTGTCCTACGTGCATAATGGGCCCCATATGTCATATGTCATGTCATTTTTTCTTTTCTTTTCTTTTTTCCTTTTCTTTTCTCTCACTTCATCTTCCACCTAGCTCCGCCACCTGCTACGCTCGAGCGCTGCCACCGTTAAGCTCCTCCTCCTCGTCTTGCCGTGCGCCCAAGCATGACCTCCTCCGCCAACACCGTGCTCGAGCTCCGCCGCCGCCATCGAGCACCTCCTCCTCCGCCATTGCCGTGCCCGAGCTCTTCTGCCGCCACCGAGCCCAAGCTTCTCCACCTGCCACGGTCCTCCTACCGCCGTACCCGAGTTCGATATCCTTCGTTGTTGCAGGGTGGGGGCGGGCTCGTGCGGGGAACGATGGCGGTGCGCTCGCAAGAGGCACTACGACATGGGGCATGGTGGCGGCGGGCTCGCCTGAGACACCACGATGGATCGCACGTGGCAGGGCGGCGGCAGTGCTCTGGCGGAGTAGGGCGGGTGGCGGGCTCGCGTGGAGCACAACAGCAGGGCAAGGAGGGCGGCGGCGCTCCAGCGGAGCAGGGCAGGTATGACGGCTTGCTCGCCTGAGGTACCACGGTGGCTCGCGCGTGGTAGGGCGGGCGACGGGCTCACGCATGGTACGACAACGGGGGCAGGGTGGGCCGTGGTGCTCCGGTGGTGCAGGGCGGGTAGTGGCGCTCCGGCGGAGCTCGCGTGAGAGAAAAGCGAGATAGAGAAAAATAAAAAGAAAAGAAAAGAAAAAATGACATGTCATATAACATATAGGGTCCACTATACCACGTAGGATAAAACCACTATCAAAACCGCCGAGGTAGTGAAATTGTACTGGAGTTGATAGTTTAAGGTATCAGATATCCGGTTTTCTAGTTAAGGGAGTTCAAATGAGATACCCCATACAATTGAGGGAGGTAGATAGGCCTTTTCTCCTCTGAAAAATGGTGGGAGGTCTGCTGTCCCACCCTTTCGGTCTTGGGCCTCACCTACTTAGCATACACGCGCTCCGGACAGGTAGTAGAGGACGTGGTCAGCCAGCCTTTTCCAACCCATGGCCCATTTCGAGTGCCCCTCTTTAATTGAGAGATGATAACCGTAGGATTTGATTCAATAGCTCAGATTGCTTCCGGAGTCAAATAAAACCGTGACTACCCGACCTCCCAACCCTAAATCACTTCCCTACCTCACGTCTCTCTCCACTTCTAGCGGCGGCCAACAAAGGAAAAATGGTGGCAGCATGTCCCGGCTTGAGCTAGGCGTAGGAGTTGGCATGCCAGACAGCAAGGTCCATGGCAACCCCGTGGCCCCCCTCGTCGTAGTGCGCGTGCAACTGAAGTCGGTGACCAACCAAGCCCCTGCCATGGATTCCATGAACATTGACCAAGCAGCCATGGATCTCACAAGAATGATCTCTTCGATGTTGATGGCCTCATCGGTGTGGCTCGTGCCCGACCACACAAGGACGGGGAGATGTGGGTTGTCTCCAACCACACAGACGAGACGGCCATCAACGGTGGGATGGCGGAGGTTGCAGCATCGGACGACCTAGGTGTGTTTCATGTGACGTGTCACCATAGGATTGGCAACAAAGGCGCTGGGTGCTTGTAGGGTGGCGGATGTCATGCCGATATGTATGCACTATGGTTGCTTTTCTATTATGTGAATGTTTTCTCTGAAATGAGCTACAAAAAGCCCCAAAGGTATGCCCCATTTCTGGTGCAACCATTTTTTTGACCTTTTCCAAATGACCTCAAACTCAAGGGTTAACATCTACTGCACCTACAACATCAATCCAAGCAGGTTTTTTTATTTTTTTGAATTTTTGAATTCTTCCGAGTTTTTGCCACCCTGTTGGTCGTAACTACGCACCCACTTATATACTGCAAGAGGACGGTGTACGATTGTAGCAATGTTTCCCTTGAATTGAGTATTCCAAGGTTTATCGTATCCACTGGGACCTTAGTGATCATTAAACAAAGTTAACAGTAAAAGATCTAGTCAAGGCTATTGTTGAGTTCAAGTTGCATGAGGGGAGACTGGCCAGCGCAACGGTGCGCCAGACAGCAAATCTGTCGTTGCGCCGATCGGCGCAGGGTTGAGCCGATCGACACACTAGCGAATCTGTGATTGCGCCGATCGGCACTGGAGTTGAGCCGATTGGCACATGAACGAATCTAAGCCAAAGTGTGCCAGATATCTTGTAAGCCTAAGCTGTTAAGTAAGTAGCTAAATATCTACTAGTGAGATCGTAACCAGAAAGTGTAATCAAATAGCATCATAATGGTAATTACATGGATCAATGATAACCTATAATGGATAAGACCACCCTGCTTTTCGAGCGGCTCCCGATTTATCGCTGCCGACAGGAAACCCTTAATCACGCGAGTATCTTACCCTACTCAACAATCCAATAGTGTTGCGCAGGTTTAGTGCCGTCACCGTAAAGCCACACTACTAGCATCATCAAGCAACCATAATCAGTACAATGTCTAAATACTATCCTGATCACCATGATCAAGATAATATCGACCTACTTAGCCTAGAACTAAGCAATTGGAATAAGCACATACATGATTACAGAATCAAGATAGACAAATCACCAAAACCATCATCAACATATTCGATCATCCTTAAGATACATAGAGTAAGATTCATCACCGTCGAGATGGCCTACCTTGACGGATCAACTCTTAAGACAATGGTTCTTGAAACTCAACTAGAGATCTATTCTAACGAGGCGAACCCCGATGGCTCTAACTCACGGATCTGTTGTCCCTCCGACGCCTCCTTCTTTCGTAACCAGGGCTTACAAGTATATATATGGGTTCTACTCGTAAGGACTCGGTTTCTAGCAAATAAGACGATTGCGCCGATTGGCGCAAGCCGTGTCTTCTCTGGTTTCTCTTCCAAGTCGGTTCCTCTGTCTTCCACAGCTGCCATGTGGGCCTTTTTCTTCGAGATAAAGTCTTGTACTGCATGTCGAGATCTTGAAGTTCCATAAATTTTCTAGGCAAATATCTTCAAGTGTCTTGCGCAGATAAACTTCCATAAAATATGTGGAATGGGCCTCGGTCACTTCTGTGGGCCGAAACATCCTTACGCCAATCGACGCACTGGGCTTCTTCAGTGCTTTTCATCGCTTCTGGACTCCTGTCCTCTTCTAGCATCACTTTAATCACCAATTTCACCTGTTTCTGCAATAAAGCTCCAAAACAACGCATATACAAATATATAAGCAAAATTATAGGTAAATGGCCTAAATTGGTATCAATTATGCTCTAATTAGGGTTATATTCACATATAAAAGGGGCACTTAGGGAGTGCCAACACAAACTACCCCAAAGACTACCCTATTTCTAGTGCGACCATTTTTTCGACCTTCCCCAAATGACCTCAAAATCAAGGATTTAACATCTACTGCACCTACAACATCAATCCGGGCAGGTTTTTCAATTTTTTGAATATTTGAATTTTTCCGAGATTTTTGATTTTTTCTGAAATTTGGCCAATGAACAAGTAAGGCCAAAGCTAGGCAGGAGCCTAGACAAGAGGCCCACCCATCTTGTCTTCAGCTCTTGGGACGACTTCATCAACGGGCCTTGTTGCCCAACTTCGCTGACACGTTGTCCCCACATGTCGGTGCTGAATTCATCGGCGGTTCTTTGTCTGTTCTTGCCGAGTGTTCACTTTTTCTTTTAAATCCGCAATTAAATCTTCGAATACGGATAGATTTCATGTTTCAAGTCTGAATTTGATGATTTTTTTCTATGGTCTTATAAAAAACAACTCTATTCTTTTGTGCCGGTTTTAACCATGTTATCAATATTAGAGTGATAAATGTATGTACAATATTTATATCACATGGATGTATGTACAATGTTCATATAACTTGATGGACTAATCCATTTTGAAGACACTTTTTTTCCACATTACGGAAAAAAATATAGGGTGGTTGCATGTCATATGAAACAATCACATGCAAAAGTTCAGTTCCAAAATCCTTATAGTTTTTGAATTAAAAATTACCAAAATATTCATAAATTGAGTAAAAAAATTATTTTTTTGTAGGGATCTAAAGAAGAAGAGTTAGGATCTACAATCTAGTGCAGGCATGTAACGAAGGTTCCTATCCATGCAGTAAAATTTCTGGAAGTTATTGAAATAATTTTGCCATGTCAACCTTAAATTAGTAGTGTCATTGAGCTAAACTTTCATGACATGTACATTATCTAAAAGTTTCAAAAAATAACCAAAACTTAACTAGTGTTTGAAGATTATGTATTACATATGACAACCAATTTCCACTACAAAATTTGCTAATTTGTTGACATATAAATCCCCAAAATATTAAAAAAAATTGAAATCGTACACTTTTAGGGTGCTTCTGCAGCTCGGACACGAAATAAAGAGTCTGAAAGCGTACTCTTTCTGTTTTGGCCGTCGGCCTATGGTGGTTTTCGTTTCGCAAGAGAGATTGAGCAGTGGGCCAAATAAAACACCAGACCCATATTTCAACTACCTCGTGCAGTTTACACGTGAATCATTCTCTTTCTGTTTTGACCATCGGCCTACAGTGGTATTCATTTTCCAAAAGAGACAAAGCAGTGGTCCGAATAGAACAACGGACCCACATTTTAGCGACCTCGCGTAGTTTACACGTAAACCATTCTTTTTATGTTTTGACCGTCGGCCTGCGGTGGTGTTCGTTTCCCAAGAGACACTGAGCGGTGGGCCGAATAAAACATCGGACCCACATTTCAGCGACCTTGCTATTACACTTTGTTTATTAGCCTTGTTAGATTCGTCTTGCAGTTTACTGTAGCATCACTGTACCGTGTATAAGCATCACTATACCAAAACATAGATTTATTAGCCTCGTTAGATTCGTCTCGCAATTTACAACCCATCTATAAAAAGGATTTGGCATTACACTTTGTTTAGTAATCCTAAATAGCAAGATTAATTGGGAACTATGAATAAGTTGAGGCGAGGGAAACAAACACCCTCGTAGCTCAAAACTTTTTGACCATAGAACGAACAGGCCCCGGCGTGCGATGTGATGGATGATAGAAGATGCAAGAAGAACAGGAGACCCGATAGAACAGGCATGGCCATCACGCATCATGTGGAGCGCGCATCATTGATGCCAAAGGGTCCGGATCACCCGCCCAACTGGTGAGCCAATCGGGAAATCAACAGGCCCTGGCAGCTCGCCTCCTCACACGCAAACGATATTGATTGTGGGTCGTAACTTCTCCTCGGGCTCCTTCGCATTCTCCTCGGGCTCCTTCTCATTCATGTTCATAAAATGAGAGGATTTTCTTCTCGGCTCAACCATTCCTCTCGCCTCCTAACGCCCTTGTTCTTCCCCTTTTTTTCAAGCCCTTACTCAAGGAAGCTCATCAGCATGGATGGCCGACCCTGGAGCCATGGCCCCTCTGCTCCGGACACTTATCCGTGCCACCGCTAGGGGTAAGCCATCATGGTAATCTCCTTCGTTCCCTTCTTTAGTTTCTAATCATCATTATCCTCTCTCTCATGTAGTGATGGTACAGCTCCACCGCCCCCTCTTCCTCCACCGACCCCTGCTGCTCTCCTAGGGGATACCATGGCGGCTCTAGCGGCTACTTGAGCAGCGGCAGAGCAGGAGGCGCAGACGGCACGTGCTCGGCAAGCCGTAACCGACACCAACATGGCTGGTATGTAGCATGTTAGTTATTTCACCCCCTTTTCTGTCTTAGCTTTTGTCGTTTGACTTTTTTTTGGTTCCTTGCTCAGCTCCGACGGCCCGACTTTAGGAGATTGAGGAGACTGTCAGCATTGCCAAAGAGGAGATGATCCTCCACGGTGACACCGTGGCCGCTCGCCTCCATGACATTCCTGCGCGTGTGTGGGATCTCGCCACAATTGGCGTCCGTGAAGGCGCCGCCCACGCCCTAAGCCTGGCCCACCTGGACTCCGGCAAGAACTTCCTCCACCTTGCTCCGACCACCGACAACGATGACTTCTACGACAAGCTATGGGAATATATGCCCACTACAACTGCCATTGCCGATGAGCACCCTGAGAATATAGTGGTCCGGCTTTTCAATAAGGAAATTTTGTAACCAATCTCATTGGCCTCCTGTTCTAGTTTTTCGTTATTGTATGCAATCTATGTAATCTATGGATGATAATCTATGACACCTCTGATGTCAAGGGTTCATGAGAAGTACCATAGTCACAACCTTGACACGTTTAGAGACTCACACTAAGAATTTGAACTCACTGGGAGATCAATTTGAATGAAATTCGAACAAATTTGAGTGACATTTGAACTAGATGTCCAAAGTTTCAACAGATTAGATTTTTGTGTAATTTCTCAGAATTTTATCCTTTAATTTAGTGGCTCGAATAAATACTTAAAAGGTCCAAAACTACCCCTCTTTGAAAATTTCTCATTCAAATTCAAATAGCAACCACCGAACGGTATCATTTGTATAAATTCAATCACATCTTTCTAAACACGCCCATATTTTTAGATTTGGTATAGGATCAATATTTTAAAAAATATAAAAATATAAAATGGGTGTTATTTTGAAAACCAACGAAAAAAGGGGAGCAGGTCCCACATGTCAGCCACCATCCTCTCTTCAACCTCCCACGCGGGCCCGAGCGCCTCGCCGCCGCATGGTGACCGTACGCCGGCGGTCAGCCTCACCCGGTCGGGCCAACCGCACCAAAAACCGAGGTGCCACCCCGGCTTTGGCATTTCTCACCATTTCCAATTTTTGGCTCCCACTTTTTCTCCCTCTGCTCCCACTGTCACCCACCATTCGTGAGCTCCGTGGAGCTCACCGCGCCACCGCTACGCCGTCTACTAGCACGGATCCGCCGACCCAAAGCGTGTGCAAGATCGCCCTCCTTCACCTCCACCCCACGCTATCCCTTGAATCACCGCGAGCATAAACCACCACAATTCAAAAACTGCAGCCTTCACCTGGAGCTCCGTTGTGCTTGCAGCCGGCCACCTGCCATCACTGGACGCCAAGAACCCCTCCATCAGATGCGCGCCGAGCTGTGCTACATTCCGGTATATTTCTTGTGATTTTTCGTGGCCATTTGACCAGGTTTCGGCGAGCCGCGGCGCCTCCGGCGGGCTCCTGGCAGCCATGGCCGAGCTGGAGCTCGACCTGGGTCAGGGATGCCCAGATCTGGTGCGCCACCGCCTGTGTGGCCTCCCTGTGGCGCAGATCTGATTGGCCAGCCCATTTTCTTCTTTTTCTACATTTAAATAAATCATCAAGATTAGCTGTTAGATTGTAAAATTCATAACTAAATAATTACTGCAAAGTTTGGAGCAAACAAAAATTATCTGGAATCCTCTGGACTTGTACTATTGTATAAAAATGCTGAACCATGTTGCATTTTAGTATTTTTACCGGAACCAAAATAAATAGGTAACACACTAATAAAATTATAAATAACTCTAGGGACCTAGTAAATTCTTGAAATTTTGTTCCCAACTATATTTATCTATGCCTAATAGTCCTGCAATGTGGCTTCTGATGCTTCTCTGTAATTTAGTCACAATTAATTATTTTGCCTTTTCTTTGTTTTAATTATTAAAAATTAATGGCTCCATGCATATAAATAAAAGTTGGTCTATAAATCACTTGTGGCATGTTCTAACTACAGTAAATCACCCACACTCATTTGATGTTCATAACTGTGTTAAATCTATTATTTTGTCTCTTAGTGTTAATATGTTACTTAACTATATATTCATCTAACTCGTGTTTAATTCACCGATAAGCTTCTCATGTCAATAAACATATCCAACACACCGGTAACATTCTTGCTGGTCGTTGCACACTCATCATATACCTGCCACGAATATATTGATCGTAATCACGCTACACTCCCTCCAATTTTACACATCACAACATTGCGGTAACATAATTGTTCAAGACGTGCCATGAATCCTCTCTCATGCACATCATCGCATTTGCATCATATAGGTCACGAGCTGAACCACGTGGAGGCAGGGCAGGAGCAGGAGCCAGAAGGACCCGGTGGTGCTTCAACTAACCAAGAGCAGGACCAAGGCAAGCCCCGGTGCATCCCACCAGTTTTATATTTTTACTTTATCACTAGTTAAGAATCTAGGCTTGTCTATGCATTAAGTTTATAGGAATTGTTTGAAAATCTAGTATTGCAGTAGGTTTCCTTTTCCTGATAAGAGCCTCAGGACGGTAGTTGCTCTGCTTAATTTAGGACGACCATTCATCGAGTGGTATGGAGACCACTCGTAGATCAAGACATATTATCACTTGGAAATGATGTCCGATGATAAAAGGTTAGAATGGGATAACAAATGAAGACTGGACGAGCAACTAGGTGGAAAGGGAAGGATAGCTTGTCTTCAAGGAGGTAGCTCCATCCAAGTCATGGGGCGCATCGTGTTAGGGGACCCTCCTCGAGGGAGTCTGGACCCAGAAGACCTTGCGGTACCACAGTGAAAGGTTGCTCAATGCGGCTTCCATGAAGCGCTTATGGATCGTGCAAATAGTTTTCTCCTGTAGGATGTAAATCGATTTGAGTCGCTGCCCCTCACAGTAACGAGTACCACTTGATCGCTGCTCCGGAACAATGTTGGAAGCCATTAATATAATAAATGGGTTCAATATTGCTGTATGGAATTATTATTAATTATATTGTAACCATGATTGTTGTAGTTATAGTGCAAACTAAATTTATTATTTCTCATGACAACTTAACTTGATGTTAAAACTTGAAAAGTAAGGATTCACTCTTAGGCTGGTTTTTTGGTAAAATAAACCCCGCCCATAGCCTATGCATGTCTAGGAGTCGGTTGTAGTTGGCCATTTTGACGGGTCAGTATTACTGAGTAAATTTGTTACTCAGGGCGACGTTCTATGTGGTTTTCAGATGATCAGAGGGAGACTGCCACTATGGTGGGTGGTTGCACTCGGAAGGTCAGCGTCCTGACTGCTGGAACATTAAGTGGGAGCGTTGCACCAATGATGATGAGGAATAGGCTTGTGTGCGATGGCACGGTGTCAAGGGTATGACTTCGACCAAAGCCTGACTACTACTATTGTGTATCATCGTGAGAGGGCGATAGTATCTTATTTTGTCGAACATGTCACATTTTCACTTCCGCACTTTTAAAACTCGGGTTTGTAATTTAAATTTGGATTTATGTAAAACTCTGTACTCGATCTTGTTCTTGTTGCAAGCTATGTTGATTCTGTCATGTGTTGTACTATTGGGCATCACAACGCGTGTCACCACCAGAGAAAGATCCTGGAACGGAATCGTCTCCGTGGTAAGGCGGTTCTGGTACGCAATCTAGGCATGTAATCCACTTTTATCTATATAAATCTCCACTTTTATCATCATGTCCGAAAAAATGAATCTGCTAATGACCCTGCTACCCCTACTAAGAGCAGTGTTTTCTTCCATTCAACTATTGTGGGACCCACACTAGAAAGGAAAGAGAGACTAGGCTGCGCTAGTCATGCAGGAGGCGGTCCTTTCATTCAATTACTATGGGACCTGCATTGGAAAGAGAAGAGAAATCCCAAGCTTGCGCTATCTTGCTAGAGGCTACACATGCCATCATTTTTTACTGCTTCTTCAATTCCACAATCTGGCTCAACTGCTTGTTTAGTTTTTGCAACTCCCCATTCACCGAAAAATCGTGGGCTATGTTTGAGATCTCCTCCTCCACAGTAGACGACTTGCAAGCCTGGATTGGTACAACTGAGGGGAACACTTGAACTTGAAGCCCTCGATCCCGAATGTATGAATCCACCCACTGAAAATGACCGCTGGGCTCCAAATCAAACGAGGAAGGCAAACCCTAATTCCTAATTTGAAAGTGAAAAATCCAAATCATGTCAAATCGAGACAAACCCTACCTTTCCATCCTTCCCCTTACATGGTTTTCTCTCGCATTTCACAAATTCCTGACCGACATTGCCCATCCACGAGCGCACACATATCAAGTGCTTCAGTGGATCTGAGCGAGGGCAGTCCGGGCATGTAGTCAAAGGGACTTCTCCATAACGCGGCCATTCCTTCTTGGGGGGGGGGGCACCGCGGACCATTGCCGGAGATGAGGAAGAAGAAAATGCGTGAGGAAGAACAGGGGAAGGGAGGAGGCAATAGTAATGTCGAGGGCAGGGCACAAGCATGAGAGCGGATGGCTGGCTAGGCCTCTTAAGGCCTGATGTGGATAAGTAGTGGGTCCCACAGAGCAACATTTGACTAGCGGGTCCTACATTCAAACATAATCCACAAACGTTAACTACTTAAGGGCTTAAAACAGCCGTGTCGAGTCGTGGCTATTTGAGCCGTTCCAACCATGGCATGTGAGCTATTCCATCCAACGATATCATATCCTAAAGAATAGAGGTGAAAAACATCGCATATGAGCTATTATCCTTGGAGAGAGAGAGAGACGGTCCTAAGAAGAATGGAACAAATGGACTCTAGAATTAAAGACGACAACTAAGTGTGACCCGAACATTTCCGGCAAACCAAAGCACACCTTGAGAAACTTATTTACTGCACCTGGCCTGTCTCCACATGTAGATCTATCTCTCTTGCTTCATCAGATAGGCCGCCGGTTACGCACGGCGCACATGGAGGGTGACTAGTGGCAGACCAACTAAAAGCAGCGCGAACAAGCTGAAAGCCGCACGCAACAACGCCGTGCCGGCGGCGAGCCCAGTAACAACTGCGGAGGCAGCGATGATTCCCGCGACCGGGAGGATGCTCAGCCTATGTTTGGCCTGCATGCTAGGGTTGTCGTCGTTGTAGTGCTTGTCGTACCCCTGGCTGAGAACATCCAACGTGGCTGGGGTGGGGGCTCGTATGGACCTCGCCCACCTGGGATGCGCCAGCCATGGCAATAAGCTCACCGTTGCCCGCCGCCGCCGCCGCCTTAGGCCTCGCCGTCTCGCCTCCTTGTGACATCTTAATTATTTGCACTAATACCTCAGCTCGGAGATAGCGGACACCGCTACAGGAGCGCGAGCGTAGCTTGCGGAACAGTAGGCTTCGATTAAATTCTCAGAACTCGAAAAGGGATGAGAAAGATAAGGAGTTGTGTCTTCGTCCTTTTATAGAGACAAGGAGGAGGGCGGTGATATTAGCTTGGCGGCATGTTGACAAGCTAAGGTTCAACACACTCAATTCCTCCGCTGAGCACGTTGCAAGTGGCTGGCGTCCAGTGTGAAACTGTGAATTCAGGAGTTTTCTTTTTGAAAGGTCGACGCGGGGGGGGGGGGGGGGGGGGGGGGCGGGGGGGGGGGGGGAGTATCCCCACCTGAGATTTCATTAATACTGGCCGTCAACTGGCCAAAGTACTTTGTTTTACATCAAGCAGCATGAAAACGGTTTACATTGGAGAAGCAAAGGAGGAACACCACATGTCTACAACAGTAGCTTCGGCAGGGTGAAGCCGGTGACGCCATAGTGCAGAATCTTCACAGCATTGTTGCTTGAGCCGTCTGATGTAGGGACTCGTAGCATGGAATACAACATCATGCTGGTGCTTCCAGAGTTCCCAGCAGCAAAGGAGGACGTAGCTGGTGAAGTGCCGGAATGGAGCTGGGTCGTGTCACGTTCTAGAAGTTTGTCGCTGACGGTGTAGCCGGCAATGTGACGTTGATTGATCTCTAGAAAGCTTGGGCAAAGGTGCAGGTGAAAATGAGATGAGTGGCATCTTCAGGTTTGGAGTTGCATATTGCACAATTGGCATCGGCGACGATGTGCTTCTTTAGAAGGTTGTCTTTGCTTTGGATTCGGTTGTACCAGCAGCCAGGCAAAGAACCGGACTCGCGGCGGTGTACAATTGTGCCAGACCTGGTCATAGAAGGGGCATGGAGCACCGACGTTGGAGATGACTGCCTTGTAGATTGGTGCGGAGCTGAACTTTCCTTCTGATGTCATGAGCGGGCAGTGTCGCATGTCTTCTTCGTCGTCGAGTTGAATCACAGCAGCAATCTCCTCGACTTCTTCAAGTTCTTGCTCCGCGACTGGTGATAGGCGCGGCACAAGCGCACTACGCAGCCCTGAGAGGACGACGTCACGAACAGAGAGGTCCAGCTTCTGGCAATGGCTGTGTAGTGTTGGGTATGCATCAGCCAAAGGTCCGCTGTGCGCCCAATTGTCATCCCAAAATGACACACTATTTCCTTTGAGAATCGTCGCTGTTGTAAGTGACCGGTATGCAGGAAGTAGCGCATGCAGTGTAGTCCAGTGGTTGCCTTCAATTCCTATCAGTGAGATCATGTTTATTTGCTCCCGAACCCATCTTGTCCACCAGGCAGAATCCCCAGGTGTGTATATTCTGTGGAGGAGTTTCAGCAGAAGACATTGGTTTTGCAATGCTAGATCTTTGATACCGTGACCTCCATTTTGTTTAGCAAGGCACACTGTACCCATGCTACTAAGCAGCTTGCACCTGATGTTTTCATGTCACCAAACCACAGGAAAGCTTGCCGTTTGCCATCTAGCATGTCGATGGTGCCGAAGGGTAACTGTAGTGTGGACATGGCATAAGTTGGCAAACTATTAATGACGGAGTTGACAAGAATGCTGCGGCCCATGGCGTTGAGGAGAGACGCCTGCCAGCCTGAGAGGTACCTATCCGCCTTGCCAATGACTGGAGCAAAAGCTGAAAGTCTGAGTTTTTCATGTGAGAGTGGGAGACCAAGATACACTTGTGGGAAATTATCTCGAACGCAACCAAGGATGGAGATGATTTGTTCTGCAAGTACCTCGTCAACATGCATTGGTATTGCTGTGCTCTTGTTAAAATTGATCTTCAAACCCGTAGCTGAAGAGAAACTATCCAGAGCATCCTTAAGGGCAAGCACATCAGCCAGATCAGCCCGAAGCAAAATCAATGTGTCATCGGCGTATTGGAGCGTTGTGTCGGGTGAAATCGGGTGCCAGATTGAGCCATTGAATTTTATGAGCTGCTGAAGAACATCTGCGACAAGTAGGAACAGATATGGTGACAATGGGTCGCCTTGTCGTAGCCCTTGCTTGCATGAGAACCACGGCCTAGGGCACCCGTTCACGAGCATTGCTGACTTGGATGTCTTGAGTAAATTTTGGATCCATGAACACCATTGGGGTGGGAAGCCTCGGACATGCAGGATGGTGAGCAAACTGTTCTAATTTACTGAGTCGAAAGCTTTAGCAAAATCCAATTTGAGGACGATGGTCGGCACTTTTCTTTTGTAGCAGCATTGAACCAACTCCATGGCGTAAATAAAGTTTTTCAAGATTGATCTGCCTTTGATGAACCCGGTTTGACCAATGTCAATGAGTGTGGATATTTGTTGCTGGAGTCTGGTGATGAGCATCTTTGAGACAATTTTGAGTGGGCAATTTTGCAAGCATATTGGCCGGAAAGATGAAGGTTCTGTAGCCCCAGGTTTCTTCGGCAAGAGAACCATATATGCACGGTTGATTCCATCAAGTTCTGCAACACCGTGGTAGAAATCTTCTAGGAAGGAGGTTACCCGAGTTTGTACCAATGGCCAAGCAGTTTGGTAGAAACTCGGGCCAAATCCGTCGGGCCCTGGTGCGCTATACCGATTCATGCTACGAATGGCTGCCAAAGCTTCTTGTCTGGTGAAGGGTTGTGTCAGCCGGGGGGGGGGGGGGGGGGGGGCGTAGACTGAAGCCGAGTTGTTGTAGATTTCATTAAGGCTGGAACTCCATGTTGACGTAGTTGAGGAGCCCAAAATGGAGGCAAAGTACTGCATGAGAACTGTTGTTTTGCCGCTGTGCGAAGAGACAGTTTCCTCTCCGGTTGTGATGATCTTAATTTGGTTGCAGCGGTAGCGCTGGGTGGCTTGGGCATGGTGGAAAGCGGTGTTGGCGTCTCCTTCTTTGATTGCTCTGAATTTGCTTCTCTGTTTCCAATATGCCGCCCTTGCTTTGATGGATAGTGCAAGCGGGTCATGGCACGCTGTACGCAAATATTTTTCTCCTTCAGAGAGAGGGCGGTCTTCTTCCATAATATCAAGCAAGTAGATAATGAATTTGCAGTTGGGAATAATGCTTGGAGGAGCGTGCTTACCCTTGTGCCATACCTTAGCTGCATGTCGCACCGCCTTGAGGCTGCAGACGAGATGGCCGGAGGATGTGCTGGGGGAGAGTGTTCCGTACCATGCTAGGAGGACAGAGGGAAGGAAATCCGAATAGTGAAGCCAAGAAGTTTCGAATTTGAACGTGGAAGGTTTGGGTATGAAAGAGGAGAGTGTAGCGAGGAGCGGAATGTGATCGGAGGTGGTGTGAGTGAATGATATAGGTTAGCATGGAGTTTGGACATAGAGCGTTGAAGTCAGTGTTGATTAGAACTCGATCGAGACGCGCTAAAGTCGGAGAAGAGCGGTTGTTAGTCCACGTGAACATACGATCAAGGAGAGGTAGATCAATTAGACCAAGCTGGTCTATAGTATCATTAAACATTTGAGCTAACGTGGCGTTGAAGTTGTCGTTGTTTTTCTCCGAACAGTCACGTATCAGATTGAAATCGCCAGCAAGGATCCAGGGTCCAGAGATAGATGCGGAAAGAGTGAGGAGTTTGTCAAGGAATGACGGCGTATCGCGATGATCCGAAGGCACATAAACGTTTGTTAGAGTAAAACTATCTTCGTTGGCTGTGAAGGAGAGAGTGGTTGTGAGGGTGTATTGGTGTGAGACAGAGTTCGTTACTGAGAAACTGTTAGTGTTCCAAGCCGTGATCACACCGCCGTGAGTGTTAGTAGCATCAAGGGAGAGGAAGGTGGGAAGAGTAGAGGGGAGGAAGGTGGCTGCTTTGAACCTGTCAACACATTGGAGTTTGCTTTCCTGTATGCACACGATAGAAGGGGAGGCAGAGGAGAGAGTATGACGAACTAGATTGCACTTGTCAACATTGCCTAGACCACGCACATTCCAGGAGATGAGGTTAAAACATTATCCATTAGGAACTATTACAAACGCAATAATAAAGGAAAGACAACAACGAAACGAAAAAACGAACACGAGCACTACGGACAACAGAGACAAGCAGAGCACAGAACGAGCGCCATGCGGGTGCACGGTTGCCACTAAGCGCGGCACCGGCAACCGACACAACAGAAGTGTAGAGGTGCGCCATTAAACTGGCCGGGTGAGCACCACGTCGAGCGCTGCTTGCGCTTGAGGATCAAGGCCGGCAGCAGCTGCAATCTCTTTGGAACAGGACGCCAGAGCGTTGTGGAGAGCCTTGAGTTGGACCGCCTTAGAAGTCATGTCCACGAACATTACTGGAGCTTTGTTGGCAAGGCGCTCACTGCGACGCTTGGTGCTCTGGACTTTCATGGGGCGACGGCCGCCACGAGGTTTGATACAGGAGGAGGCGTAGGCGTGATGTTTGTAGAGGCTGGTGGGCTGTCAGGCTGAGGTGGTGGGGAGTATGGTGTAGTGTCCGCCGGTGTGTGCCATGGCCGACAAAGCCGAGCAGCTGGTCCGGTGAGGCGGAGGGCGCTGGTTAATTGACGATAGGCAGGTGTGGCATGTGGTGGAGGGGGTGTGCATGGAGTAGATGTAGGTCGAGGTGATGTGCTAGAGCTGGCTGATGCGGAGGCGGTGGAGGTTGATTGGCCGGTGGTGGCCGTCAAACTGCTCAGCACGTGGCCAGATGCGCACCGTGCGGACGCGAACCGGAGCACCAAAGCCGCCGCCTGGGCAGCGGATCCACAGCTCTTCCGGGACTGGCGACTCGTTGTCGAGCTCGACGATGACTCGGACCGAAGAGTAGTCATAACCAGTGATGTAGGACGGGTCAATATCGCGAACATCACCGAGACGCCGCTTCTATGTGCTCGGGGAACCAGTGCTCGACAGGGAAGTCTGTCACAGACAAGGAACCCAGCCAAGGAGGGACCCGATAGAAGCGGTTTCCAGTGTCCTCATAGCGTTCCAGCCACACCTCGTTCTGCTCTTGCTGGATGGGAATCATGGAGGAGTCAGGCTCCGGATCCCCGCTGCCGTCGCTATACACATCCTCCTCGTCGTCGCCAAGACGAGGGAGCTCGTCGTTGAGTTGGTCACCATACGGCACCGGAGGATCCTGCTCCACATGTGGATGTCGCGCGGCGCCGGAGAGGTGGGTGTGCGACGAGGAGGGGACGTGCCTCGAATGCGGAGCGGAGGGAGAGCGCGCCGAGGAGCGTCATGTCTGTGAGAAGGAGCTGGCCCGAGGATGCCCTGACGCCAGGGAGTGTCGATGAAGAGCGAGCTGAGGTGTAGCGATTCCAGCGAGCCAGAGTCGGAACTGGATGGGTGGGGGTGGAAGGCGGAGCTGGAGGAGGGGATCATATGTTGGGGGGTCGTAGGCAGAGGTGAAGAGCGGTGGATCTGGTGGACAGGTTTGTGCAGGCGAAAGAGCGGCGTCGGCAGTGGCGGAGTGGGTTGTGGGGGAGGGAGGTGACTCGATGGTGGTGTTTGCGGGAGCCGGCGAGGCATCCGGGGCAGTGGCGGCGAAACGCACGATGCGGCGAGCTTCCGCGCCGCGTTCATGGCGTCGACCAGCGAGCTATGGAAACGGAAACTGGAGGAACCGAGATTGACTGAGACGCGCATGAGGATCTTGTTCGCGATGCTAGCGTTAGCTACCGAACACCGAAAGATGCAGTCAGCAATTCTAATCGCAGTTAGCCGAACGGGAGGAGCGGCAAACAGATAAGAAAGCATGTTCCAGACGGCGTGATGGTTGAAGGCTAGAAAAGCATGAAATCCACAAGGGAGTTGGGGGAAAGGTGAGAGACAGACCTAGAGCACCTGTAGCAGCGGTGGTGTAGAAATCGTGGAGGAGTTGTTCCTGGAACTCGATCCCCGGCCATCGTCCAATGGCGCGGCGGACATGGCCTTCGCTTCCCGTGCAGTCCTCATGGCGAGCTCGAGCATGCAGCGCGGCGGGGACACAGGGGCGCGACGAGGTTTGGGTGGTGGTGGGGGTGGGCCGCGGCGGAGGGATCGCCTGGGTCGCGAGAGACGACTTCAGGGTCCATCCCAGAGCCGAGTGTTGCTTCCAACATTAGGTCACGGGGACGGCGCCTGCAAACAATTCAGGAGTAATAATAAAAATTAAGCCCATGACGCATCAAACAAAGCCTTTCTTGCTCCTGGAATTACGGCAGATGACTAATAATAAAAATTAAGAAGAGCAGAGGGTCCCCTAACCAAATCAAGGTATGGTGCTGGTCAGAGCTTGCCATACTGGGTCCTTCGTGACACTGGTTATAATAGAAATTTTAGATTTTATTACATAATTCTACTAATTCAAAAAACAAATCGAACATGTCTAGATGACGATTCTAGGTATTCAAATTCAAATACGGCTATATTGTCTCACGAGCGTGTGTTATTGTCCCTATTCATTGAAACTTTTGTACTGCCGGTTTAATGGCATAAAAAGAAAATAGTCAAATTTTAAACCATTTCGTTCGATGGGTACTATTATTTTTTGAAGTGTCACTTAGCAGCAAAGTAACAATCAATTGACCTTGATGGAAGCAGAAACGGGATCAACAATTATGTCCGCTTGAGGATAAAAAAAAAACTACAAAGAAGGGATAAGTATATATATATAGCTTTATTTCGATATGACAAATAAAAAATGTCCTACAAAAAATGCTTGGACACCACCATATTTTTGGTCAAAGAATGTCGATCAAAGAGCTGCAAGGTTACACCATGCTTTTGGTCAATTTCTAGGTCCAAATTGAAAATAAATAAATAAATAACATTCTGGAATGGTGAAACCATTCCCAACAGAAAAGGTCGTTGCTTTCTTCTCCCGCCTTCCATTCCAGCTTGAACTTCCGATACGGCCCCTGCTTGAATCCTCCGTCCAAGGCGCGTCCATCCTCCGATCCTGGATTCCAGCCAGATGTACGCTTCAGATCGCATGGAAATGGAAGAAAAAGGCGATTTCGAACCCATTTTCGCGAGCTGCTAATAAGGCGCGCGTTCTTCTTCTTGGAAGAAATTGCGCAAGCCAGCAGTCATCTATTTAATTAGAAAGCCGTTGCGCGGCAAAAGGTCGATCATCAACGACAACCCCCAAACGAAAGCTCAAGTGAAAAAACAATCGCTCCAATCACTACTAGTCAGTATTGAAGAATCTGCCGGTCATGGCGACCCTCCCTGCCTCATCGACGACTGCGCTTGGAGTGGTCACCAATGCTGCGAATCCGGCGATTTGCTTTGCCTTCTACGCTGTCTTCCTCGCGGCCATTGCCGCTGGTATCCTCCGCGGCATATGAACGCTAGTGGATCCGTCCATCACTTGTGGCTGAGATGATAATATATAGTATAGGATGCTTAATTTTTTAGTTTAAGTTTCAGGCCCGGGGAAGCTTTTGTGTAAAGGGGCCTTTTGTATGTATCCCTTATTCCAATTGGGGTGATAAAAAATAAGAGAACTTTAATGGTGCATATTACAAACAGTAATTACTGGTTGTAAATGTAATCCAACGGTTGAGATTGAATCTGTTACATTCAAATTACTATCAGTAAATTGAAGTAGTAAAAATTTTACAGGGGTATTTTTGGAAAGGAACTAAATGATAGACTTGGAATTATTATTAGTGATAAGGGTAGGATGTTTGGATTATCTAAACCAGAGTAGTGTTGTGTGCGGTACTGCGGTCCTCATTTCCAGCACATTTATTTCTCTTGTTCAATCGGCGACGGCGACGGCAATTTAGGGTTTGTCATGGGCGGCGACGCCAGCACCCATAGTTCTCCGATGGAGATACGGCTTCGCATCATTTCCCCAGATTTTGGAGGAGGTGGCCGATTCGCCGCCAGCTCCACGGGAACAGCCACAGGCAGGCGATGAGGAAGGCGACTGGGCGCTCCGCGATTCTGCAATGGGGAACGATTTTGGATCAGAGGAGGTGGCCGATTCGTCACCGTCTCCACAGGGAACAGCCACGGCAAGCGATGGGGATTGCAGCTCTGTGATGGCGCGATGGGGGCAGGCCATAGGGTCTGCGTCTCTGCGATGGGGAAGGTCGGGCGATAACGTCCGCGGCTCCGCGATCCTGGCGTTGGCGCTAGCGAACATCTGGCGGCAGCGCACTGCCATCTCCACCTTTGACAGCTGCGCACGGCCACCACCTCCAGGTCCTGCCACGATTTGGGGATTTGGCGGGTCGGGGAGAGGCTTGGAGGCGAAGGCCCCTTCCGTGCTTGAGGCGAAGCCGGGGACTTCGATTGCTTGGCTCCACGATTCATCAACAAGGCATAACATCTCCAGTTAGATTGCATCCTTTTGTTCTTTGTGAAATAAGATTGATTCCTAAAATTATTTGATTTCTGTTACTTCAATCAAAGTATCGCTAAAACACCTTTTGTAGAGCTCAAGAATAAAAAAATAGCATCAGGCTAGGAGAATTTAGGTGCATAGTTTCAATTTTTTTTTAGATAATGGAAACCAGAGTTTCTGACCTTTTGCACTTTTGATGCATACAGCCAGTTCCAGGGATTATTACAAAGTTTGGATAGAAAACAAAACACACACGCAAGAGTATAAAGGAAAAAACCCTAGGAGAGGATTCTAGACTGATATGGCCATCCATATTTTGAGAAAATCTCCATTGCTACCACCTCTATTTGTCAGCACGCTGTGGTGAGCGCCCCCTGACGGATTGTTTTTGAAGCAGTCTCCCTGAGCCAAAAAGTTGCTCTGAAAAAAACCTGCATACAGTTTATAAGTGGTTTCTTGTTAAAGACAATATCGTTACGACTAAGCCAGGTGGCCCAAAAAATTGCCGCAACACCAACCATAATGGTCCTTTTATTCTCCAACCCTCCCGCTTCTATCCAGTTACCCACCATATGATTAATACTGGTGGGTGTTGGTAGACCAATGGCGATGTTGAGTATTCGCCAAAGAGTTCGAGCAATGTGACATTCAAAGAAGAGGTGGTGTATTGTTTCATTGTGATTTTAGAAACTTCACTTGAGACTACCTTTCCATTTTTTCTTTTTGAGGTTATCCTTAGTTAGGGTCACTCCTTTGAGAAGATACCATAAGAATATTTTCACTTTTAGTAGTATCTTAATCTTCCACAGTTTGTTAAGATGAGAGATAGGCCTTGAAAGCATTGCGGCATACATGGAGCCCATAGAGAAAATTCCATTATGATGTAGATGCCAAGTAAAAGTGTCTGGTTCATCTATCAATTGAACTGTGGAAACCTTGGCCATCAGGTTGTTCCATTCTAATTCTTGTCCCCATTTAGTTGTCTCCTAAATGTGAGGTTTGGATGATGGTTTTGTAGCACATATTTTACTGTGACTTATCTCCATCTAGCTACATTGTATAGGACAGGGAACTGTATGCTGAATGGTGTATTATCCATCCAGGAATGCATCCAAAACCTCGTGTGATTTCCATCCTTAACACAAAATGAACCCCACTTTAGGAATTCTTCCCTGACTTTCATGATCCAGCCCAAAAATGGGAGTCCCCAGATCAAAACGACATTTGTGCTAGCGTTTTATTGCCCAAGTACTTGTTTCTAAGCAGATGTTGCCATACTCCCTCTTCATTGATTAGCTTAAAGATCCACTTACTCAATAAGCAAGTATTTTTAATGCGCAAGTTGACAATACCAAGGCCCCCTTGATCTTTGGGTTAACAAAGTATGTCCCATCGAGCAAGGTGGTATTTCTTTTTGTGACCTTCTCCTTCCCAGAAGAATTTGGAGCGGATATGGTCTAATTTTTGTAGTACTCCCTCTGGTATTTCAAAGAAAGATATCATGAAAATAGGAAGGTTGCTTAGGAAATGGTGTATCCAGCATGGTGATGTCCTCATCATCCTCCTCTTCTTGAATTGGAGTCGCCCTCGACTCCATCTCAGCATCAATCTCCTGCAAAAGGTTAGTACTAGCAGAATGCAAAGTACAAGATACATGATCATCGATAGAAGATATATCATGACAAAGCATAGTATAGTAAGGTGCATCATGATTATCATAAAGATCAGTAACAGTAGATGACATAGCAAGAAAAACACCTCCCTTTAACTAAATAGCCTTATATTTAACATCAGAAAGTTGTTTGTTATCATGTTTATTCTTAGTATTTTCAGCAAGCAGTTTAAAATAATTTCTAATATCAGCATGCAATAACGGACGCAAAGTAATATTTCTGTCCTTATGCATGAATGTATATGTATTTGTTCTACCATGGTGGGCAGCATCCGTATCATATTCCCATGGACGGCCTAATAAAAGTGAACATGCTTGCATATGTATAATATGAAAATCAGCAAAGTCTTGATAAGAACCTACTGAAAAGTGTATGCGTGCTGATCGAGTTACCTGTGCCGTACCACTATTGTTGAACCATTTGATGTGATAGGGCTGATGTAGTGCATGCGTGGTCAAGCCAAGTTTGCTTACCAAATCAGAACTTACCAAGTTGTTACAGCTCCCAGTATCAATGATGGTGAGAACACGGTGGTCCGCAACAATGAGGTACATATAGAATAAAATGTTGCGTTGTTGTTCTTTCTCTTGTCCCATCCGAGTGGTCAACACACGCTGTACAATGAGGCTAGGAAAGCCCACGGTGGCAGCAATAGAATCAATGGCGGTAGTCTCCTGCTCCTCCGTCGAATCTGCAACAAGATTAGGCATACGAGCAAATTCATCTTCAACATCACTAAAACTTTCATACCCATCAGCGGTAGCGATGAAAGCACGACGACTAGGGCAATCCTTCATGATATGTCGCATGCTCTTGCAACGGTGGCAAATAATGGTGGTGGAGGAGCCACTCCTAGTACCAGAAGTAGTAACCTTCTTCTGGTGTTGGTGCTGCACACTAGACGATTGCGCTGTAGAAGTAGGCGCAAGTGCAAGAGTTGTTGCTGGTGTCTTAGCAACATGACTCTTCAAGTTCTCTACTCCAGTGCGTTGCTGGAGATATTGCTCAGTGTTGGACCTACAAGATTGTTGTGGAAGGCGTCCCTGTACTTCTCGTTCAGCCTTAAGAGCAATATGATACAATTGGCTGAACCTATTCCACTCTTTATAGTCAACAATATTCTGGATATCACGGTTCAAACCACCAAAAAATCTAGCACTAGTTTCAACATCATCTTCATGTACATCACAACGTGCTAAATCAATAAGCAATTCCTGATAATATTCCTCTACTGTTTTACTACCTTGTGTTAAAGATTGTAATTTCAAACGTAAATCACGTTGGTAATAAGGAGGAACAAAACAAGATTTCATGCGTTGTTTCAAAATAGGCCAAGTGGCAGGTATAGCAGTATTAGTATTGCAAAGATCATTCCACCAAAAGAGAGCAAAACCTGTAAACTCACTAGTAGCAAGTCTAACTCTATGCACAGCAGGAACTAAATGAGAATTAAATTTCTGTTCAACAGCAAGTTCCCAATCTAAGTATGCTTCAGGATCAGCACTACCGGCAAAAGGTGGTATGTTAAATTTTGGCTTAACAAAAGTATCAGTATTACCACGATTGTTATTACCTCCCATACCGTGTCGATTACTGATGTAGATATGGCCCGATCTTCTGAGAGGTGAGGGGATAAACTCGAATTTAGGGAACTCGGCGTCGACGACCCGGCTTGAATCAGATATGATCCAACCCCGCAACCGTTACACCAAGCACAACTTGATTGTTCGTGCAAGCGAAATCGAGAACACAAGCAAGAGAGGATAAACACGCAATCTGAAATTGCAAATATGGATGAAGAAAATCACAAGAAAAGGTTCAAGCTCTAAACACAAAAGGACTAATCGCCACAGTGGTGTAGAACAAGAACAGGGGCCCTGGATTGCTGTAAAAGGTCTTGTCGTCATAGTTACAATAATTCGATCAAGTTTCTCTCTGGAAAACTGAACTAAATAAAACCCAAAACTAAAAGATAGCGGCTACTGAGTTTATGTAGGAAACAAAGACGTCCTAGGGTTGGGGGCAACCAGGGGGGGCGCCCACAACATGGGCTTAAGGCCCGACACGATACATGGCCAAGTTGGCCCAAAATAGGTGGCACAGCACCTTGTTATGGTCACATATTATGACTCACGACCCTTCTGGAGCTAGGACCAGAACCAAAACGACGGCGTCGTCGTCCCCTTTCCAACGCATCAAAGAACACCTTGTTTGGACGTCGGATGTGGGAGATATCATCAAAACCGTGAAGGGGTGTCGACTGAATCCGAGACGAACGTGGCGACCGAGTTCGTAATGACTTGTAACTTGGGGAAGGCCATGATATGCGTGTATCCAGCATGGTGATGTCCTCATCAATTACGGTGAAGATGGTCTGCATCACGATCAAAATCATCATCAGCAGCAGCTCGTTGAGGTGGAGGTCGTCGTTCAACATCCTCAATGCGGTGGACAACAGTGTTGATGTGACCCATCAACTCGGCAAACTTTGTTTCCATGAATGTACGTTGGTCCGCAAGAAGCTTCGTGAGCTCGGCTTTGGAGACGTAATCAATTAAGTCTGTAGGGGACTCCAACTCTCCAGGTGTCCCTTTCCCTTTCTCTGACATGGTTAAAAGCAAAAGACAACACTAAACAAAAAGATTAGCCCTATCAACTAGCAGGCAGCAGAGGGTGTAGAAAGTGGAAAACAATATCAGAAGCAATGAATCACAATCTTGCAAGTGTTCTTACCAAAGCCAAATAGGTCGACACAATCTGTAGTTGAGCTTGGGTGTAACAGTTGCAAGAAAGAAACCTGTGCTGCAATATGTATAGCTTGGAAGGCTAATATGTATGTCAATGGAACACAATTTAATAACAGATAGTAGCACTGAATAAATGTCCAAAGCAGTGTCATAATTGCTGGCAAAAGAATCGTGTTCAAAAACAGTTGTGACAGCAAGAACAATGGCAAAGGAAAAACAGACTTTGCAGACTTAGAATTTTTAGGGCGGAGGGGGGGGGGGTGCAAATCAAAATCTTAATTTTTTTGTATGATTTTTCCACTATTTTTCTGTGATAGAGGAACACAAAGGAAGAAACCACAAGAAGTTTCAACTCAAATAGAGGGAAAACAAAGGGTAGGCAAAATCTCAAAGTTTCACCGAAAGCGCTATTTTTGACTTTACAATTTTTTTTCTATTTTTTCCTGATTTTTTTTGAATCTTTTGACGAGGGCACACAGGGCGGAGAATCTGCTGTAAAAATTTCAGCCCAATCGGAGCAACGAGCGAAAAGTTATGCCTGTTTTACCGAAGGTATATCAAGATAGGATGTGAGGGGTGAGGGGGGGGGGGGGAAACAGAATCGGGTAGGGTTTTTTTGTTGGCAACGGATTGTGGGTGACACGATGGTGAATCCAATGGAAAACACGATGGTGATGGTGGTGTGCAGCGAAGATCAAAACACAAACCGAATCGAAACACAAATTCAAACCAGCAACTGAACTCGACTAGGACACAAACTCAACACTACGGACTCTGAAATTAAATTATTCAAAGGCTAAACAGTGTCTGGGATGGTGGGGAAATTTTTTTTGTAGGCTTTTTCATGGACAAAAGGGTGATGAACACAAACGAATCTAAAGGGAAGAACACGATAATACCTCACGGGGAACCTAGGAATCTGATACCACTTGATGTCGATATGGCCCGATCTTCCGAGAGGTAAGGGGATAAACTCGAATTTGGGGAACTCGACGTCGATGACCCGACTTGAATCAGACACGATCCAACCCCGCAACCGTTACACCAAGCACAACTTGATTATTCCTGCAAGCAAAATCGAGAACACAAGCAAGAGAGGATAAACACACAATCTAAAATTACAAATATGGATGAAGTGAATCACAAGAAAAGGTTCAAGCTCTGAACACAAAAGGACTAATCGCCACATTGGTGTAGAACAAGAACAGGGACCCTGGATTACTGTAAAAGGACTTGTCGCCACAGTTACAATAATTCGATCAAGTTTCTCTCTGGAAAACTGAACTAAACAAAACCCGAAACTAAAAGACGGTGGCTACTGAGTTTATATAGGAAACAAAGATGTCCTAGGGTTGGGGGCGACTAGGGGGGGCGCCCACAACATGGGCTTAAGGCCCGACACGATACATGGCCAAGTTGGCCCAAAATAGGTGGCACAACACCTTGTCATGGTCACATATTATGACTGACGACCCTTTTGGAGCTAGGACCAGAACCAAAATGATGGCAGCATCGTCCCCTTTCCAACGCATCAAAGAACGCCTCATTTGGACGTCGGATGTGGGAGATATCATCAAAACCATGAAGGGGTGTCGGCTGAATCCGAGACGAACGTGACGACCGAGTTGGTGATGACTTGTAACTTGGGGAAGACCATGATATGCGCGTATCCAGCATGGTGATGTCCTCATCACATGGTGCTCACCTACAATTGAAAAATAGGATAAAGTCACAACAATATCTTAAATAACCTATACAAAATGCATAGTTCTACTATTGCTGGTTCTAGAAAATTATCAGATTTCCAACTAGAACACCTATGCCATAAATACAACAACAATAAAGCCTTTTTATCCCAAGCAAGTTGGGGTAGGCTAGAGATGAAACCCATGGAAACCCAAAAAAGAAGAGACAAAGGAACAAAAGCCAAAAAAAAGAGAAGAAAAAGGAAAAAAAAGAAAAGATGAACAAAAACAAAAGAAACAAAAGCCAGAAGAAAAAAACGAGTAAGCAAGAAGGAAGGAAAAAAAAAGAAGATCACGGTTCCGTTACGTCTATTGCTTATCTCGAAGTGCTCCTATCCATAGCTAGCTCCTTAGGGATATCCCACGCCTTCAGGTCTCTCTTAACCGACTCGTCCCAAGTCAAGTTAGGTCAGCCTCTACCTCTCTTAACATTACCATCTCTCTTTAGAACCCCACTATGCACCGGCGCCTCCGGAGGCCTCTGTTGGACATGTCCGAACCATCTCAACCGATGTTGAACCAATTTCTACTTGATAGGTGCCACTCTAATCTTATCCCGGATATCTTCATTCCGTATTCGGTCTCTTCTTGTATGCCCGTAAATCCAACGTAACATACGCATCTCTGCTACACTCAATTGTTGAACATGTCATCTTTTCATAGGCCAGCACTCAGCAGCATATAACATCGCTGGACGAATTGCCGTCCTATAGAATTTACCTTTTAGCTTTTGTGGCACCCTCTTGTCGTATAAGACGTCGGATGCTTGACGCCATTTCAACCAGCCGGCTGAAATTCTATGCCTAACATCTTCATTGATGCCATCGTCCTTTTGCAACATAGATCCTAAATAACGAAATGTATCCTTCTTGGCCACCAATTGTCCATCAAGGCTAACGTCTCCATCCTCATGTCTAGTCGTGCTAAACTCATACATCATATACTTGGTCTTGGCCCTACTAAGTCTGAATCTCTTGCACTCTAATGTGTGCCTCCACAACTCCAACTTCCTATTAACTCTATCCCTACTCTCGTCAACTAACACCACATCATCAACAAAGAGCATACACCAAGAGACATCACTCTGTATTTCTTGTGTGACCTCGTCCATCACTAGAGCAAATAAATAAGGGCTCAATGCTGATCCTTGGTGTAGTCCTATTTTAATCGGGAAGTCATTGGTGTCGCCATCACATGTCCGAACACACGTCCTCGCGTCCCTGTATATATCCTTGATGAGGGTAATGTACTTAGTTGGGACTTTGTGCTTCTCCAAGGCCCACCACATGACATTTCTTGGCACTTTGTCATATGCCTTCTTGAGGTCAATAAAGACCATGTGTAAGTCCTTCTTTTGCTCTCGATATCTCTCCATCAATTGTCGCATTAAGAAAATCGCCTCCATGGTCGATCTTTCAGGCATGAACCCAAACTGGTTTTACATCACACTTGTCACTCTTCTTAGGCGATGCTCGATAACTCTCTCCCAGAGCTTAATCGTATAGCTCATCAACTTAATCCTAAGATAGTTAGTACAACTTTAAACATCTCCCTTGTTCTTGAAGATCGGTACTATTATACTCCTCCTCCATTCTTCTGGCATCTTGTTTGACCGAAAGATGAGGTTAAAAAGCTTAGTTAACCATACTATAGCTCTGGCACCCAAGCATCTCCATACTTTGATGGGGATACCATTAGAGCCCATCGCTTTACCACTCTTCATCCTCTTCAAAGCTTCCTCTATCTCTGCCTCCTAAATTCTCCTCACAAAGCTTCTGTTGTTATCATCAAATGAGTCATCCAACTCAAGTATAGGACCCTCCTCTCCGTTAAACAACTTATCAAAGTACTCTCGCCATCTGTCCTTGATCTCCTCATCTCTCACCAGGAGTCGGTCTACCTCGTCCTTGATACATTTGATTTGGTTGATGTCCCTCATCTTTCGCGCATGGATCCTAGCCATCCGATAGATGTCCTTCTCCCCTTCCTTCATGCCTAGTTGCTGATAAAGGTTATCATATGCCTGACCCTTTGCTACACTCACTGCTCGCTTTGTAGCCCTCTTGGCTATTTTATAGCCTTCTATGTTGGCTACACTCTTATCAAGATGTAGGTGCTTGAAACACTCCTTCTTCTTCTTGATAGCCCTTTGCAGCTCATCATTCCACCACCAGGTGTCTTTTGTTTCTTGTTTGCCTCCCCTACTCACGCCAAACACTTCTGAAGCTACCTTCTGAACACATGTCACCTTTAGCCACATGTCATTTGGTCCTTCTCCTTCCTCCTAGGGTCCCTCTCCTAGCATCCTCTCCTTAAAAGTTTGCGCCAGCTCCCCTCTAAACTTCCACCACTTCCTTGTCACGGTCTTGGTACGTTTGTCCCTATAAACACGTACTCAAAAGCGAAAATCTGCCACCACAAGCTTATGTTGAGTGACGACACACTCCCTAGGTATCACCCTACAGTCCAAGCAAGCACGTCTGTCCTCCCTCCTTGCAAGGATAAAGTCGATTTGGCTCAAGTGTTGTGCACTTCTAAAGGTTATTAGATGGGATTCCCTTTTCCTAAAGAGGGTATTTGCTACCAACAAGTCATAAGCTAACGCCCAATTAAGTATATCCTCCCCCTCCTGATTCCTACTACCATACCTGAACCCCCCATGGACCCGCTCGAACCCTACATTAGACGTCCCCACATGGCCGTTAAGGTCTCCTATGAAAAGCTTCTCACAGATAGGTATGGCACTAAGCATGCTATCTAGATCTTCCCAAAACTGACTCTTGGTGCTCTTACTAAAACCTACCTGAGGAGCATAGGCACTAATCACATTTAGAGCCGAATCTCCAACTATCAGCTAAACTAGGATAATTCGGTCACCATGCCTCCTAAAATCTACAACTCCATCCTTAAGGCTCCTATCGATCAAGATGCCTACACCATTTCTATCCGATGTTGTACCCATGTACCAAAGCTTCAAGCCAGTATCCTCCACCTCCTTCGCCTTCTGGCCCTTCCATTTAGTCTCTTGGACGCATAGGATATTTACACGCCTCCTAGTTGCCACATCGACTAGTTCTTGTAACTTGCCCATTAGGGACCCTACGTTCCAACTCTCTAGACGAATCCTAGTTGGCTCGGCTAACTTCCTTACCCTTCGCACCCGTCGAGGAAAGTGCGAAGATCCTTGCCCATTTTTCACCACACCCGGGCGTAGATGTAGCGCGCCACTAAGGTTGCGATGACCCGACCCTTGCTCACTATTCATCATACCCAGGTCACGATACGATGCACCATCAAGGGGATGACGACCCGTCCCTTGCCCATTTGACACCACACCCGGGTTCCGATGTAGCGCATCGCTAAGAGGGTTACGCCCCAACGAATTTCTTATGGATTTCATATCCATTTGAGTGGTTGGGTTTTTGACGTTGGTTCGCCAAACCTAACACAACCCTCCTCCTTTACCTAGGCTTGGGACTGGCTATGTTGAGACTCAACATAGGCGGAGTTCACCTATGCCATAAATGCAAGAGAAAAATCAAATGCATTCTGAAAGCAAAATCCATTAGCGTCATGCTGCAAATTAATTGAATAGTTCATGGGTCCAATTCAATCAACCTCACCCTCACAAAGAAGGTGCCATTTAAGAAGATACCGTAACCAAGCCCTATATAGCATGTGTATATGCTGACTCCTAAATTTATTTCGTTTATATTATGTCAGTACAAGTAAACAATGTATTTCACATGCATTTCATCACAGTCCAAAACAAAAGACAGCCAACAAAATTTAGTATGGTATCACAGTCCATAGTCGTACCACCACATACATTGCTAAATTGAAAGCATAAGTGCATTTTTTTAGAGAAAAGTGCAGTAGTCATATACTATATAAATTACAACAGAACTGATTGAGCAGGTAGCTTCCATACATTTTACTTTATAAGCATACTGTTAAAAGCAGTCAAAATGTACAGGCTTAGGCTTATAAGAAAGACAAGAAAAAAATACGATGTTTAAATGAATAATGTCCAATTGTCCAGTTAAAATTAAAATCCACAGATGCAAAATTGTTCCTAAGCATTTAATATTTTAGCATGGAGTATTCTGATCCAACTGTTACTAATATAATGTCCTTAAATCACATAAGTTACACCAACGACAAGCTCAGATCAAGAGGGTAGTAGCAATCACAGAATCCGAGATAAAAAAGAGTTGATTATAGCATGAGCATCAAAGGACGGCAAGAACTCATGATAAGGAAGAGGACACCGAGACATGGGTCACTGCAGCAGCCCATGTTGTGGTGCTGCACAGTTGCCTCATGCCGCCGTATCGCCAACCTTCTCGCCGCCGGCCTCGCTTTGCGCGGCCGCCTCGCTCGCTCTCCTCGCGTGGTTGCATTGGCAGGGCACCTTGCACGCTCGGCTGGCTCCGTTCCGGAGGTTCGAGGACGGCGCTTGGTAGAGGAGGGATTGATGATGACGCGTCTCTGCCGGAGGCGTCCGTTGGGGTGTGTTGGCGCGATCCAAGGTGGATCTTGTGGGGCTCGATGGATGGAGCCTTGATGGATTTCGACAGGGAGGGGATGGTTGGGGCGGTGAGATGCACGCGGGAGGCGGGGAAGGCGGTGGCGGCACGGTCCTTGGCTAGAGCGGCGCAATGCGCTCGGCGGGCAGCGGCGGGATGTGGTGCGGAGTACGGATGTGCAACGTGCTAATCAAATTACTCTTCTCAATGTCATTTGCGGATAAATAACTTAACATGTCAGCTAATGATGTAGTAGCATTACTACCAGTAAATTACTGGTAGTAAAATGTACCATAAAACTGCTCTTAATTTAAAGGATGTTTTTGGGTCTTTTCTTAGATGCTCAATAAGAACATGTCCAAGAGAGGCCCATAAAAATGCACCCCTCCCCCTTCCCAAGAAACTGTTTTGGACCCCCTTTTTTTTGTAGATGTTCAAGAGAGACCGTAAAATTGCCCACAATTTCTTTTAGGTCAAAGTTGAACAACTGGGACCAATTTCTCCCTCCCCTCTAATGACAGTTGTCTTTAAAAAAGATCTGAAAACTCTTTTCAAAATTAAAAAACAAGGTGAACTTGACAATAATTTCTCATCACCATGCTTATTTTTTTAAGAGTTCAAGGGGAGACGAGCTCTGTTGAGTTATGTTCTAAATTCATTATACATTGGACGTCGACTTCTGACGGAACAAAGTGAAGGCCCGTCACCGGAGGCTTGGGCCGGTGCGGGGGCTGGCCCCCCGCGGTACGATACATAACCTCATTTAGAGTTTTACCTTGGGTTCGTTATCTTCTTGTAAGCCGCCGTCATCTCATCAGCGTTGTAACTCTAACTTTTGATAGTGAAGTTTTGCTAGCTAGCGCCTGTGGTTTTTTCCCTTTCACCTTGGAAAGGTTTTCCACGTTAAATCTCGTGTCCTCTGTGATTTGAATTCATCGTATTTGTGCATGGGTTTATAACAAGCTCCCCCCATCCATTAGCAACAGGATGAAACGTACCATCATTTACACGTTTAACAGCACTCCTAAATGAAACAAAAGATCCTGCACTAGCCTATAACCGACCGAGCTCTCCTGACCCAACCCTGTTACATGCCACCTTTGGGGCGTCCCCTTCCTGGCATCGTAAGCCAGCAGACCCGTCACTTACCCGCTAGCTCTTGTGACTCCCTCCTGCATGCCATTTCAACGCCGCTTCCCTTTGGATGCATTCCACCTATCTGCTGCTTAGCCACCTGTGTCACCTCTGTCAGCATAGCTTCCTCTTGAGCTTCACCCAGATCCAGCTCCATGTACTTGCCTCCTCTTTTCAGCCACTCAGCCTCTCTGGTCTTTAGGTCTTCGTTTCTAGCTCCTCTAGCCACTTGAAGTAAATCTCCAAGTGACTGCCGGGACATAACGGTCCCCAGTTTCTCACCATTGGTATAATCCTCTTCCAGGCGTCCTGTATATTTTTCCACATTCCATTCTGAAAACAGAGAAGATTCCTAAGTTTCCACAATCCCATAGAATAGCAGAGCTAAACATATTCAAAACTAAGTGCTTCTTATCACTAAGCCAAAATTTTGCTGTATTTTCAAAATTCAATCCTAACTCCACTTGTGCAATGTCAGCAAAATCTTTCCATAATCTTTTAGCAACCACACAGTCAAAGAACAGGTGGTGCACTGTTTCAGACTCATTGCAGAATAGGCAAGTTAAGTCCTCTACTTTTTTCCTCTTAGCTAAATTATCCCTAGTGAGCACCCTATTGTTAGAGAGCAACCAGAGGAAGATATGAACTCTGGGTGGAATATGTAGTTTCCAAACTTCCGGTGTGTAAACCTGGCACACTCCTCTAAATTTAACTAGTTTATATAGGGATTGTGAGGAATATCGACCAGAAGAGTTATATTGCCAAATCATGCCGTCCTCTTCTTGGCTGAAACAAATGGTGGACGCAATCTGCACTATGTCCTCCCATTGTCTCATTAATCTGTCATTCACACATCTCCTGAAAGTACACTTTAAATTAGACCCATCCCACAGCTCAGCTATAGTAGCATTCTGCTCGTTAACAATGACGTACAACTCCTAAAATTGTACAGCAAGGCTAGATGAACCTAGCCAGTTGTCCTTCCAGAATTTAATTCTATTCCCTTTTCCTATTACCCATCTATATCCTACTTTTGCAACCGCTGCTGCCCACATTACACCTTTCCAAAATTGGGAACACCTGCTATCTTTACAAGCTAGAATTTTAGGACTCCTGGTATTATACTTAAAATCTACTAACTCTTTCCACAGCTTACTTTCACTCTCATTATATCTCCTAATCCAAGACCCTAGTAAACTAATATTCAGATCTCTTAAGTCTGGGACCCCAAGACCCCCAAATTCTTTTTTCAAACAGAAGGTTTGCCAGTTCACTTAATGGAAGCCTCTACTCCCTTCGAAATCATTCCACAAACAATGTGCCATATGAGAATTAAGCATCTCAATAGCCCATTTCGGAAATTTGAGGAAAGACAAGAGGTAGACAGGGATACTTGCTTATGTGACCTACAGATTATTATTATCTATAATGTTTACCGCGTCCGCGTGTGCATGACTGATTTACCCTTACTGTTTTTCTTTTTACTCAAGCGACCAGTGACGTGTATGACCCCCGAGTTGTTATGTTTGATTTGGCATCGATTTGACTATAAGCTAGCAGAGCCCTCTTGCAACGAGTCGTGGGTCGTGTCTTTCTTCCGGTCATCCAGTGCCTGAAGCAGAGTTTACAAGTCAGCACATATGCTTTATTTTTTATGATGATGAGTGGCTCAATCTCAAAAGGATTTCACCTTTTGTTTAAATAATTATGGACTAGCATTGACAAGCTCTTCGAGCCGGAGAAGGGCCACTTCTACGCGGTGACAACTGACGAGGCATGGAGGCACACCCCGCAGCACAAGGTCGGCTACTGCTAGCACTGCCCGGACAAGCTAGGAGACGGCGTGGCCAACCGCCGTGCTTGGCCTGCCGCACCCGGTGCCCTACTTCAACGCCAAGGTGTTCGTGCACGAGTCTGACAAGGCCACCACCGAGGCTCTGTTCGACGAGCTTCGCGTTACCCCCAACCGCGCCCTTCGTAGAGCAGGTGACGATTGGTACCATTGCCATCCGCCAAGGTCAACGACAATTTGAGACCCATTATATTTTATGACATGTATCAAACGTCTGAGGCATCATATAAAATTCCCAATGCAATTCATATTCAATCTCTTGGCATGTATTATGCTAACAGTCCTTGATTTTTTTCTTGAATTCTTGCAGGGCTTACTCTAACATGTTCTTCAAGGACGAGTATAAACCGATCCCGCTCGAGCACAACTTCGTCACGGACACGCTCTTGAGTCTTGAGCCACCCAGAGAATGAACAGATAGCGAACAAGGCCAAGGTGGTGCACTTGCACAGCTATGCAGCGGTAAATTCATATGTATACTGCATCAGTTTCACTCCGGTGATCAGCTTCGGTGTCTACATTGTCTTCCTAGCGGTCATTGCCGCTGTCATCATCCTCTCCCTTCGCGCCATATGAATGTTGATAGGTCCATCACTGGTCGTGAGCTGCTTGAGTTTTAGTAGAGATTTTTGGTCCTGGGAGCTCGTGTTGTGTGTGAAAGGGGCCTTTTGTATTATATGGCGCTCGTTCTTTTTGTGGTGACAAATGACAGCCGATGCCTCTTTAATTGGGATCTATTATCTTCTTGTTTGAAGGACAGAAGAGCCTCTATGTTCATGCTCAAGGTTATAAAATTGACATGTTAATCGAAAAAGGAAAAAAAATAGATCATTGGATTTTATAAAAAATTGACGATGTAGATTAAAAGGGGGTGTCCAATCCATAATTCAAAATCATCTAATGTTATCAAACTTTTCATTTTTATAGAAAGATAGAAAAAAGGGTAAACTGCTTCGGAGCCAGAGCTGGATAAAGCCGGTGCCACTACAGAATTGAGGGGTAAAAGGAAGGAATGTTCGTTACCTGAGAACGACGCTGACGACTGCTTCAACTAGAAGAGGAGGGAGAAGAGGAGATGACCCTGACTAGTGTGATGATTGCGTACAATAGTTTAGAAAAATGAATTTGAAGTTGAATTTCAATTCAAAGTATAAATAATCATACTTTAATCTATAACTCTTTCTAAGACCCAATTTTGTAGAATAAATTTTCCAAACCTTTAAACATGGTGTTAGGAGAAATTACTATTATTAACAATAGAGTTATTTATTATATCTGAATAAAACATAACTGTAATAAAAAAATATTTTGATAGTGCTCATGATACAATGAATATAGGTGATTTTTGTTTAATTTGTAGAGTATTAATATGGAGATATGCCAGAATCGGTCATTTAGCAATATAAATAGTTAAAAACCATTATTCATAAAAAAAATTTCACATGACAGGGCTCAAATTTCCCTAAGGCCCGCTCCTGCAATGGGTCCAACCACGCCGTTTAACACCCAGCCCAACTCGGCTGGAATTATGATGTTGGCTGCTGTGCCAGCAAGTAGAGATCAGGCCCACGGCCGAGTCCGGAGAGACGATTCTAAAAATCAACAACTTTAATAGTTAGGATATCAGTATATGGTGCATGTCCTCAATTAGTTCTTAAGTGCATGATGCATATTGAAAGAAAGATAGCATAACTTATGTGGTGTGAAAATCATCTGTATCACGTTCCATATTGAAAGAAAGTTCAAAAAATTGCACAGCAAAAATATGACGTGATCACCATACGGCAGCACAGGGCGACATCAGGTCGGCAGCATGATGCAACATTGTCTTATGCCACATTCTTTGAATGATGCAGCCGAGAATGGACTGCACAACATTAGCACCGCTTGGATATGGACGCAGCTTCTTAGTGATGGCGGCAGTAGGGTTTAGCGACGTACTATTGTGGCTCCTTTACCAATGAAGTACTGTGCACATGCAGCACATACACAATATCCTTTTTACTATGAATAATTTAATAAAATCAACTGTTACTATTATTGAACTAAAATATTCAGTAAGGAAGCATTAGAACTTTGATTCACACGAAATCATTCTCATGAATACTTAAAAGTAACCGACCGCTCAAAAAATTCGGTAAGTCTGCAAATTAAAGTTTTTTCTCATAGCAATTTTGTCGAAAGCTTAATTTTGGCACGCGACATAAAAAGGCAAAAACATAACCAGCACAATTTAAAACACACAACCTTCCTTCTGGTTCTGCCATTCCACTATTGCCCATAGCTTGAGCTAGCTGGACTGCAGGTGATGGAGCCGCGGCATGATATTCCTGAGGTTCTGGTTCTATGACAACACTCCATTTGTTGCTAATGATCATGCTTCTCAACATAATGTGAAAATTATTTATCAACTTTGAATGGAAAAACAATAACAATCAATATAGGCACAAAAGTAGGCTCGGTTTTATATTTTGGCTTACTACGTGGTGTAGCTTAAACTGCCGACTTCACTCCAGGGATGTTCCAAATGTTTTAATTAGCACTGACAGTAGATCATATTCTGATTGTCACCAGAAAAGCAATGGCAAAATAATTTCACACGATGTCATTCGTGCTGCATGCAAGACCATTGCTAGCTAGATAGTAAAAGATAATTCTGGTTTGATAAAAAAGCATTTGATTTCACCCAACACTTGATGCGTATACTGTTTTGTATTCAGTACAAGAGGGAAATATCATGGGGTCACAAATAGGCCGGCTACTCTACAGTTTCACATCAATCTTGATGCTCAAGGCTGAAATATAGAAAAGGTGTCACTTTGGACCCCCTTTTTTTTTATAGAAAAGGGAATATATTAAAAATATTCTAGCCTTTGTATCGATAGATACATGTAGCCGCATGTTGAATACCAATCCATCGTTCGGTGTTTAATTAAGTAATGTGTCCAGAATTTGAAGGAGAAAAGAAAAAATTAAATTAGCAATCACTTGTTTATCTACCTAATAATGAAAGACATATCTATAGACAAAATAAAAAGTTTTGCAAAGATCATGTCTGAATGTAACTTTCATGAATGATGGTTAAGCATTTTAGTTTCAATAGTCAACAAGCTTAAGTTTTGTTCTCGCCGACTCTATGTGAACATCTTTTGCTATCATCAAGGAGCTTAATTATAGGCCATATATATCCACTCTTTAATTGGAACAAATTCGGATAGGTGAACAAATCAAATACCTTACCGGACCATACAATATCTACGAGAATATCTATTTTCATGTAACAAATCTATGTGTGCATCATTATTAAAAATAAGAAACAAACAAGGTGATGAAAATATAGCTTACTTCACCCTCCAAATGTTATCAAATCTTCCAAAAAGTTTTCCATCCTTCCCCTGTCAATAGTTTACAAAAGAAACTTATGGTCACTGAAATAGGAGTGGGATGGAAGATGTACATATATTGTTTAATTGAATGAACAACTGCAAACCTTGTCATAATTTCTCCGAAGAGCTTCACCGTAGCAGGCATTTGAGCTATGCAAGAGCCAAAAAAAATTATAATTATTTAATAACTAATGAAGCACAAATTTGTAATTAATTGAAATTGAGATACGCATCCCAATAGACCACAAGGTATCGATATCAACAAAAAATAGTTCCATGGCCAGACTAAAAGATAAAAAATGAGAAAAATGACAATTGATATAAAAAATTGAAGGATATTACAGTTTATGTTATATGCAACAATCAAGTTGGATTTCAGATATTTTAATGAGCGTCAAAGCATAAAGATACTATCCTATCATGGTCATTAGGCATAAAAGGTCGAGTAGAGTGCATGCGTTCATTTGAATCAACAAGGATTAACAAATCAACACCATGTATACTTCTTTTGAGCTATCAGTTTTTATTTATGTGGTGCACTTGATAACCTTTTCTTCAAAAGTGAATTTTGAAGAAATACACTGTTATATTTTCTCAACATATTTTTTTAACCTGAAGAAATACGCCTTAAATAATATCCTCGCTTGCAGTCTATCTTAGGCTAGTGGTACTAAATATAATGAAATTGATAACAATAAAGCAGCTAATTTCAGCACAATGAAATGCACACACGTGCGCATAGCAGTGCAAGAAAGGTAGTATGTGAAGAAGAGCGCCACGCACATAGAGGACCTTCCACAGCTCGTTGTTGCATATTGACGCCGAGCACATTGTGACCTTTGCTGCAACTGCATCCAGGGACCAAGGGAAAAAAATACCAGGACAAAATCAACAACCACAGAACCAACATATCGACAAGCAAAAATCATTAAACCAGAAAAACAAAATTCCTATGCAAATCACATCCGGCGGGCTGAAGAGGACCAACACTGGTTGGAAGAAAGCAGAGGAGACCTTCAGAACAGAGCAACGGTAGGAAAATCGTGCCAGGACCTTCACCACAGCACAACATCGACGGCTCTAGGACAAGGGTGGAGCAATCAGGTCCCTGAATGAATCAAACAAGATCTAGAAGCGGAAGGCATCGACGCTTGATTCTGCCATCATATTGTTCACTACCTCCATAGTGTGGTCGTCGCTGTCGCATTACCGTGCGGCTGCTGCAACAAGGATCGGTTGTACATCCATCACAACGGTAGATATAAGATAGCTAGCATAAGCCATATACTAATTAAACTAATACGACAGGAAATAAACTACCAAACCAATAATAAATCTTTTAAAAGAAGGCAGGCAATGTCGTCAGGAGCATATGAATTAGAAGTACATGTTGCTTGCAGAAGTGCTCGATGATCTGGAGGACCTTGTTCATGAGAGCGACCAGATCATGATGAGATCAATGTGTCCACATAGAGCTTTTGTGATCAGCTTCGGCTTTATATGGCGGCGTAGTTTTCAGTCAGATCACGATAATAGAAGGCAGGCAGAAAAAAAAAGATGCATCCACGGCTATGAACCCTGATCTTGACAAAGCATCATAGGTCATGCAGGCAGAAACAAGAATGGGAGAGAATTGGGAGGTGCGGAGATGGCTGGGAGACCTAGATTATGGTGTGCGGTAGCTCGCCTTGAACCCCAGCGATGGAGATTCCGACGGTTCTTCAGATGAACCGATGAAGTATCATAAGGAAAGCTTTTCGTTGATTGCATAGGATGGAAAAGAATTATGTGCATACTTCGGAAGGTGTCGTGAATTTAGGGAGGGTACGTCTGTTGAAAAAAGAATGCGATTTTAGGGGGAGGTGCGGTAGAGGAGACAATGATGGTAATTGGTAAGTGAAATAACCAGTTGACAACGTACGATCCCGGCAGCGTGATTCCAGGCATCAGTGAGGCGTGGCCGGGTCGATTCCATGCGGTGACGAAAGTAAGAAAAATGGTGGCAGACGACACCAATTTTAGACTGAGAATGTTGTAGTGTCATATGTCGGTAGTGGGTCCAGAGTTAATCACAGGGTTAAATTTAAATGAGATGGAAAATCAAAGGCTAAGATGTGATGAGTATATGGATTTAGTGGTGAGTTTAGATAGATTGATGTTTAGTCTTTATAGTATAGAAGAAGAAGATAGATGTATGACTTCGACCGTCGGTCACTTTCGGAATCTGTCGATATCGATTCGTTGTGAATACATGATGAAGACCATGCAACGGGATCACATAGTAGGATAAATGTCTTCATAACAGAACCAGATTCATAACATAATAGAAAGTTATTTTGTAATTTGTTTCTTCTGCTATGTTGGTGGCGCCGAGGGCAACAAAATGAGTCCAATATTGGCCATGTTTCAAGTTTTAGGATACAACAATTTTGAGAGGATCAACGTATTTGTTGGAAATAAAAAAAAGACTTGCTAATTTTCAGCCCTTTCAATCATTGCTTTAAACAATCCGATCTAGATCCAATAATTTATAATTATTATATAAAAATAATTTTATAAAAAATCAAAGCATAAAATAACAAACCGTCGACTAAAAACTTTCAATCGATTAAAAGCTAGAAAAAATATTAAATAAAAAGGATAGGATGAACAAAGGTGTCAGACAAATTGGGGCGGTCCTACTGGGGAAACCGTTGCAATACTGAACGGCGATTGCTGCTGCTGACAAGGACTATCTGCAGATGGTCGAGGATCTCCGTCTCTTGCACAACACACAACTTGCATCTCTAAACTTGCATACTCCACGACTCGACGCGTCAAAAATCTGCTACGCATGGCGCAAGCACCTTCCTGGAAACTTCACTCACAAATAGAAACCAGTTTATTTTTTTGTAAAAAAAAACAGCCTATAAATATAGTACTACTTTCGCAAAATTAAAGGGGATCGACGACGAGATGGCCCGCTCGCTTCTGTGTTCATGTTGGTGGCGAGGTGTTCGTGCCGGGAAGGTGACAGCATGCAGGTGTTCGTGTGCACCCCGGCGCCGGCGGGGAAGATCTAGGCCAGGGAGCACGTGGCCGCTTCGGGCGAGCTGAAGAGGACCAACATGAACCGCGGCGGCTGCTGCCTCCGTGGGTCTTCTTGCCGTGGTTGTCGCCGTCTCTGCTGCGTTCAGCTGCTTCTTCCCAGTCCCAGCTTCGGCAGGCTCCGGCGTGTAACAGAACCATCTTATTACGGAGACGGCTCCATTCCAGAATCTTTTCGGATGACGACACGTGCTGTAACACTTAATAGTATAATACATGACAGAATAATATAGTTGTAACAAGAGCATAGATAGAGTACAAAGCTTTACGTAAATCCGAATTTAAGTTACAAATCAGAGTTTTTAAAAGTGCAGAAGTGAATAGTTCAACAGGGATAAAATGGTCCAAAAAAATAAGTAAGATATAGTCGCCCTCTCACGGCGATTCACATAGAACATCCAACCGTGTAGGTGTTTGCCCGAACATCGTACCGGTAATCAATGGTCTACTCCTCCTCATCCTCGGTGCATTGTTCCCACTCAATGTTTCAGCAGTGAGAACACTGGCCTTCCCAGTGGAACCTCCCACCGCAGTGGCAGTCTTCCTCCTGATTATCTGAAAACCACATAGAACGTCACCCTGAGTAACTAGTTTACTCAGCAAGACTGACCCATCAAAATGGCCAACTACAGTCGACTCCTAGATATGCACAGGCTATGGGCAGGGTTTATGTTGCAAAAATACAGCCCAAGAGTGAACCCTTACTTTTCAAATTTTAACATCAGGTTAAGTTGTCATGAGAAATGATAGATTTAGTTTGCGTAAACTACCACAATCATGGTTGCAATGCAATTAAGAATAATTCCAAACGACAATATTAAACCCTTTCAACAGATTAATAGCTTCTGACACTGTTCTGGAGCAGTGATCAAGTGGTACTCGTTACTTTGAGGGGCAGCGACTCGAATCGATTTACATCCTGTAGGACAAACCTGCTTGCATGATCCATATGGGTTTCATAGAAGCTGCGTAGAGCAACCTTTTATATACGGTACTACAAGATCTTCCGCGCCTAACTCCCTCGATAAGGGTCCCCCAATGCCATGCGCTCCATGCCGTCATCCGTGGGTGGATTGCTCCCTCCTGTCGGCCATAGTTCCACCTTAGGGATCAGGGTACCTTCCAACCAAGCAGTAGTCATAGCTACGTCAGTTTACTAGGCCCATAACTTCAACATACAAATAGTACGTTCAAACTTGACCTCATAGGACCGGACACGAGGTGTAGCCTTAGGTGACTCGGACGGGGCTACCTCTTTGAAGACAAGTTGTCCTTCCCTTTTCACCTAGTTGCCCGTTCGGTCTTTATTTGTTATCTCATCCAACTTTCCCTCAGTCGATATCATTTTCCGGTGATAATATTTCCTGATCTACGAGCGGTCTCCATATCACTAGAAGAATGATTGTCCCTAGTTAAGCGGAGCAACTACCATCCCGCAGCTATTATCAGGTGAAGGAAACCTACTACAATACTAGATTTTCAAACAACTCCTATAAACTTAATACACAGACAAGACTACAACACACTAACTAGTGATAAGATAAAATGAGTTAAAACTTGGTGGGATGCACCGGGGTTTGCCTTGAGTGGGTTCCTGGTTAGCGGAATTTCCTCCATGCTCTTCTGGCTCCTACTCCTATCCCACTTCCACATGGTTCACCTCGTGATCTACACGATGCGAATGATGCGGCGCATAAGAATATTTGATTCATAGCACTTCCTCAACAAATACATTAATATTAATATTACATGTAAAAGTGAAAGGGGTATCATGTGCTAAAATGCCACTCTGCATTATATGGTTTAACGGTATATTGAATCTTAGAGAGAAAATAATATTTTAGAATCGTTCTAGCATTCATTTATATAGGAGTGATTTACTGTAATTAGTATATACCATGAGTGATTTACTGATCAAGTCTCACTTACATGCAATGAGTCCGTGATTTTAAATAATTAACACAAGGCAAAAGGCTAATAAAGTAATTGTGACAAAAATTACAGAGAGCTAGAAGTTGTGCCTTTACAGGAAAGTCTAACAAATCCAGACATGATTTTACACCAAGTATCGTGAATTTTTTAGCTACAAAAAATTGCATATGAATTTATTAGTGGATTCGCCAATTAATTTAGTTCTGACAAAACTACTAACATGAAGGGGGGTTTAGTACTTTTATACAATAGTACAGTCCAGACAAGGCCAACAAAATTTATTTTGTATAAAAATTCGTTTTAGTTATTTTACTATACATTTTTAAAGTTCTGTCAATTTTCAGGAAATAGAAACTAAATGAAGAAATTTGTTTTTTTGGGCTCCATGGGCCAGATCTGCCACGGCCCATGCACGCGAGGAGGGGCTGCCTCGGGCCAGATCTGGTCTGAGTATGGGGTCAGGCCCAAAGGCCATAGCGGCCCAGTGGCCCGCTCAGCCAGGCCAAGTCGAGCGTGCGCGCATGCGGCGGCGCTCGCGGTAGCGTGCGGCGGCGTGGGCACGGCGGCTAGCCAGAGCAACCGTGGAGGCGACTTTGAGTTCGCCAAGGGCCGAGGGTGAAGGGCGGGTGTGCGGCGCATGAGGAAGATGAGGGGAGTTGAGCATGCGCGCAGGCGACGGGCAAGGTGGCTCACGATGGAGCCGAGGTGAGCGCCGGTGGCAGCCATCGTGTTCCAATGCCAGTGCGGCTCGCATGCGAGCCGAGGTGGCCCCACGAGGGGCGCGACCGAAGGGGGGAGTTGCCGGAGAGGTCAATCGAAAGATGGCTCATTAGAGAGCGCGTGCGAGGTGGTGGAGCGGTGATGGAAGGCGGAGATGATGTCGGCGATTGGTGGCGGGTCGATGCGGGGGAGGAGAAGCGGCTTCACATGGAGCTGGGGTACGCCGAAGTGTTGCTTCAGGCGACGGAGCTGCTCGCGCGGGGTCGGGGAGCGGCCGGGTGCGGGAGCTTGGACCACGCGGCAATGGCGGCGTTTGTGTGAGCGGGCAGGAGAGCAGGGAAGCAAGAGGATGAGAGGGAGTGAGCGACACGTTCCGACCGGGAGGGGGGGCAATGAGGATGTCGGAATGGAGGTGGGGTCGTTGATCCGCGGCACGAGGCCGTTGGCCTGCCGACGGCGCCCACGCAGCGTACAGGCAGGCGGGGAAACGGGCAGCGCCGAGTTGTGTTTCTTTGGGGATGCTGACAGGTGGGCCCACCTGGTTTTGTTATTTCCCAAGTTTTTTTTTCTTTCCAAATTTGCAAACAGCCAACTATTGTTAATTTTGTAGCATTTAATTTACAGAGGATCAACGAAAAGCAAAGGTATGGGTGGGCTCGTTAGGATGTGTAGAAAATTATGAAATTAAGTTTAAACATTGGATCAAGTTGGGAATAAAATGAGAATTTCTCAAAATGTGACTGTTTTTAGGCATCGAGCATTTATTTAGGGCATTAAACGAAGCAATAAAACTCTTATAAATTCCTCAAAATTCTGTTTCATCAGTTTGTACAACATATAATTTTTATAATACTATGTTGTGTTCAAAATATTTAACCTGTAGTTCAAATATGGTGCAAATTTGTCTGAATTTGACTCAAATTTAATCAACTGCTGTTCAAATTTTTGCCCTAGGTTCTTTGCAGTGATGAGAGTTCTAATATTTGTGCTAGAAAAAAAATTATGACGTGTGAGGTGTCACACGGCGGTCCAAGCGGCGCCACCGCCCTGCTCATGTTCGCCCTCGCTATCACAGGGGTCATCCTGATTACTGCCGGAATCCTCCGTCAAAGCAGCACCGCCAGTGAGGATTAATTATCACTGTCTATAGGAGTACACGTGTGGTATATCTAGTCACAAACCGCTATAGAGGACTTCTTATCCAGCATGTGCGATTTATTTCGTTCTACTACTAGGTGGCAGACCTGCTACCCAACTATTTTAAAAAAGAAATAAATATGTATATGTCTGTATATATTGGTAATTCGTATAGAGCCGAATTTACATTGTGTTGGGCCAAATCAATGTACAAATAGCAGACTGTTACATACAAAGACCCAAATAATCATTGAGGCCCATGTAAATTGCTGAGTGCCAACCGAAGCCAACAAAATTGCCATCTCTCTGCCTCTCTCGTTCTCTCTCTCATGAATAGACCGACACCCAAATCACCGAAGCCAACTGAACCATTGACTGACACCCAAATCGTCCAACCCTAAGAGCGGCTAAACGGTGGGGCGGCGAGCGACAACATCCGGCGGCATCAAGCTCTAGCTCTCCCCATCCAGCAGGCTGCCGACGCAACGTCACTTGCCGAGTTGCAGTCTAGGTGTCCAGCCAGTCCGGTCCCTGGTAATAGAAACTCCACATCTTTTATTTCTGGTTTCTTTGCTCAAATCTAGTAAACTTTTTTTTTATTGAATGCATACGATTTTGTAATGTAGATCCTAGTTCATAGAGGAAAATGAAGAAGAATTATGGTCCTGATCTGAAATCATTGTGGGAACGAGCTGCAAAGGAACGGAATAGAGATTCCTTGTCACAACCGATTACCATTTAGAGTCAAGCTAAAAATCAGAGTGATTTCCCTTCTGCCGAGTTGCGGCTACAGCTAGAGCTAGAGTCAGACAACGATGTTAAAATGATACAAGCCGAGATAGCAATAGCAAGCAGTGGACCTGGAGTTACAGTGGTAGGAAGCAACGACCCTGTCCCTGAGCCTGATGTGACATCGAGCATTCAACTAGAGATAACAAGCAATGATCCTGAAGTAGCAGAACCATCCTCTTTGCCCCCTTTCAGAGAAAGTAATGCATCGGAGGATGAATCAAGTGATGATGAAGCTATCTATGATCTTGACTTTCTTTCTCATGATCCTGGAAAGAGAATTCCTATCAAATTCTATGATGCTAATGAAAGAAATTCAGTGATAAGGGGATACATTGCTTTGGGGCCATGCCAACCACGTGAACATGATTTTCCAATAACAAAAATTGATGGTAAGCCTCGACGCTTTGTTACTTCTTGGTTTGATGATTATAAATGGCTTGAATATAGTGTGGAACTAGATGTTGTATTCTGTTTTGTTTGCTATTTGTTCAAGCATACAACTACTAGCTCTGGTGGAGATGCTTTTGTGAATGATGGATTTAGAAACTGGCACATGAAAAAGAGGGTTGGTAAACATGTTGGTGGACTAACTAGTTTTCACAATGTGGCTCAAGAGAAATTTGATTTGTTCAGCACTCCTAAAGCTGCAATTGATGAGACTTTTTCTTCCATTTCTGATGAACAAAGGCGTCTGTACATGTCTCGCCTATCATATTCCCTTCAATGCTTGAAACTTCTTTTGCGTCAAGGCTTAGCTTGTCGTGGGCACAATGAGAGTGAAAGTTCACTCAATAAAGGAAATTTCCTTGAGCTTCTAAATTGGCTAGCAGAAAATTTTGAAGAAGTCGCAAAGGTGGTCTTAAAGAATGCTCCATTAAATTATAAGTTGACTGCCCCAAAAATACAAAAAGACATTATCAATTGTTGTGCCAAAGAGACTACAAAGCTCATCATGGAAGACCTTGATGGTGATCATTTTGCAATACTTGCTGATGAGTCTAGTGACGTGTATCAGAAGGAACAATTGGTTGTTTGCTTATGCTATGTTGACAAAAAGGGAAAGGTAGTTGAGAGGTTTAGGGTGTTGTCCATGTTGAGAACACTAGTGCTGTGACACTTAGAGCTGCAATTGTGTCGTTGCTCATGGACCATTCCTTATGCTTGTCCCTGGTTCGTGGTCAAGGATACGATGGAGCTAGCAACATGAAGGGTCACATCAATGGTCTAAAGAAACTAATCATGGATGATTCTCCTTCTGCATATTATGTGCATTGTTTTGGACATCAACTTCAATTAACACTTGTTGTTGTTGCTAAAGAGAACCCAGATTGTATTTGGTTTTTTGAGCAACTAAGATTTTTGTTGGCTGTCATTGGGAATTCTTGTAAGAAGTTACACATGCTTCGGGTAGCACAAGCTCAACATGTTCTAGAAGCCCTAGAACTAGATGAAATTGATACCGGAAAGGGGTTGAATCAGGAGAAGGGTTTAAGCAGACCGGGAGATACTCGTTGGGGATCTCACTACAAAATTGTTATGAATGTTATCTCTTTATATTCCTCAATCCGACAAGTTCTTATAAAAGTTGGAAATGACCGCTCTCAAGGCACAGAATGTACTCGAGCTCAAACAATGTTGAAACCATTTCAGTCCTTTGAGTTTGTTTTCATGGCACACTTGCTACTAACAATATTTGGTTATACAGATGACTTAAATCATGCTATGCAAAGGAGGGATCAAGATATTGTTAATGCAGTAGATCTTCTTTTCTTGACAAAGCTTCAATTGCAGTCACTCCGGGAAGATAAAGGATGGGATAATTTTCTTAAAGGTGTTAATTCTTTTTGTGTGAAGCATGGCATCAATATTCCTGATATGGATGGTTTTTACAAGCCGGTGGGAAGAGATAAGAGGTTCTTTCCAAAAGCTAAGAATTTGCACCGTTTCCATGTTGATATGTTCATAAGTGTCATTGATAGACAACTTCGAGAGCTTAATGATAGATTTGATAAGGTAAACACAGAACTTCTTATTTGCATGGCAGCATTCAACCCGACTGATTCATTTGCAGCTTATGACAAGGACCACTTGATTAAACTTGCTAAGTTTTATCCCAAGGATTTCTCAAACATAGAAATTGTCCATCTTCCTTTTCAACTGGATCATTTTATCACAGATATGCGTGCAGATCAAAGGTTCCGACAAGTGCACAATCTAGGTGAGCTTTCCATTATGCTTGTTGAAACAAAGAAACACATCAGACATGACGTTGTGTACAAACTTCTGAAATTGGTGCTCATTCTTCCGGTAGCAACTGCTAGTGTTGAGAGAGTATTCTCCTCAATGAATTATGTGAAGAACAAGTTGAGAAACAGGATGGATGATCAATATTTGAATGATTATATGGTTACATTCATTGAGCGTGATTTCTTCTTGAAAGTTAAGGATAGTGAAATTATCGAGCGTTTCTAAGTCATGAAAAAACGCAGAATTGCATTGTAACTAGTCATTTATTTAAATAGTTTGATAATGTGTTATTATTTTGTACTTTAAATTGTGTATTGTGGAAAAAATTCTCTGTTAAATAATATTTCAATTTTTTTATGAAACAATTTTTTCTCCACCACAGAGTTAGGAATACCCAAGTTTGGATTCCTAGGTCCGCCACTGCTATTAGTGAGGGGGACACGAGATTTATGTCCGCGCGCGCTTTGTTCAGTTTCCGATTCACTGATGAGTAAATGTACGAGCAAAGTAATAAGAGAATAATACTCCGTATATGGTCTCTCTCTATCTTACTGTCTCTGTCTTTGCGTCATCCTCGTCTTCGCTATAGAAATAGAAAAAAAAAAGAACAAATAATATTAGTGCCCGAGCTTCTCTATCGATGAAAAGGGCTTTCATTTTGCCAACGAAAGTGCTACGTTGCACGTGATGTATCTGGTCATTTTTTTTAAGGGTATCTGGTGTCTCTTGTGTAACTGTGATGGTTTATTTTATTTCCGTGGTTTTGGATGTTTCTGATCGGCGATATCAACAGTTAGTGAGGAGAGTTATGCGTCTCTGCACGTTACTATGTTTTGTACGGTGACAAGCCTTGGTTATTTACTGAGCGTGGCTGAATAAATAAATGTAATTGCGATATAAACTATGAACATTAGCAAGGAAAGGGGAAACCAAAACATATGCATGGTCAAAGCTCGGATAATTGATTATCCTTTGACAAGTCAGATAAAGACCTTTAACAAACTGCAACGACAAACAAACAGTAACTGCGATGGACGGTCATGATTGCCTGGATTTTTGCAACATTCACTTCACTTTTTTTTAAAAAAAACGACGGCTTAAGATAATGCATACTTACCTTAGCCTATATTAGAAAAAAACAGAGAGATATTAACTACTCGAAAGTCATCAAATCTGTCAGCATGAGGTAGCACCTGATACGAAAAATGATACAGCTGTTACCTCCTCCCACAAACAAATGTCATTCTCTTGATATGGTCCTTGCACGTTGCAACACTTCAGTGGTCAAGTTAAACCGTGCTCAATTGATATTTCATTGTAAGTATACTATAACCTACTACAATAACATTAGCAGCTATATTTAGATATACGGCGGCTGATTTCAGAAAAATCACATTCTATTACTGAAGAGGAAAAGTGTCGCTGCAAGTAGCTTATGAGACAGCAACGTTTTCTAGTTCTTCCTTGTGGGCATCCTATAATTTTGTGCTGGCTGCTTTTTCGGATGGGTTTTCCTTATAATAATACACGTCCGAATTAAATAAGTTTGGAGGTCAAATAACAGAACTTAAGAAAGTAACAGTAAATTATTTCCTTTTAACAAATCACAAGAATCAGCAATTCGACACAAATTGCCTAGCATGTAGTTCAACACGAGCAACGGCAACCAGCAGCAAACAGAGTGCGCAGTTTAGACGAGAACAAACAAAGGGAGAAATCGGTCCACTTCACATGTGGCTGGAGCGGCGAGAATCGTTCATCAACCATTCAACCACCATAGCATTTACACCAAGAGTGTAAAGAGATGATGATGTTCACGTGCTAAAATGACTGCTTTACCCTAATACGTGAAATCGCCAGTTTCAATTTATTTTGCTTCATTGTGATCATTATTTTGTCTTTTATAATTGCACAAAATACCCGTACTATCTTTTTGAAATCAGAAAAAAAATAAGTTGTCCACTTGCTTTGCCTAAGACGTGAAATCAACCATTACAGATTTTTTAGATGAAGGGATCTTTATATCAACAGTAGTTACCCACTTTTCAATCAAAAAATAAGTTGCACACTTGATCGTTGACGAATTCAAGAAGCTCAATCCATCCCTCGTTGGTCACTGCATGTGGCCCCACATGTCTGCTGCCCTTAATTCACCTCAGTGGATCTCGTTCCGGCAGGACCCAACAGAGTGTATTACTGCACCTAATCGGATATCCACCTACTCCCTCCATCTAAAAATATAAACATTTCTAGCTTTAGTCAAAGTCAAATATTTTAAACTTTAACTAATAATATTTTTAAAAGTAAATAGTTATAAATATAAAGAGTTGTATATTATGATAATTGATTTTATGATGAATCTAGCAACATCTTTTATACTTGATCAATCAGCATAACTTTTTTTCTATTGATAGTTGAAGTTAAAATTATTTGATTTTGACCAAATTCAGAAATGCTTATATTCTTGGACAGAGGTAGTACCATGCATTCGGATAATAACTTGCGGTCGCTTTTGGCACATCAACTTGTTGACGCGCCTTTTCTGCCTTGCCCGGTTTGCTAAATATCATATCCTCAAAGGCAAGCTTCATGTTCGTGCTCGAGCCCAAATGTGGCCACTGCCGAGAGGCTGCTTGAAGCGATCCATGTCACACCGCCTTAATCCATCATGAAACAGGTGATGATGAGATGATCTCGCCTCAACCTGTGAAAGACCCCGCTTATTATCACTCAACCTGTTTTTTTTTTTGACAAAACAGGAGGAGCCACGGCCCCTACTGATTATTTATTAAAAATAATGAAGTGCTGTATGTACAAGAAAATACAAAATAAAAAGAGAAAAGAAAGGGATCAACATTAGAAAAGAGATTCTAGCCATGATTTAATTGTTGGAAAGTATTTTGTATTTGCTCTTAGTATAACTAGAGCAAATTCCTCTTTGACTTGAGCTTTGTAATCTGCCACCAAAGGATCTTGATCAATGAAAAGCCATTTGTTTCTCCGCTTCCAAATACACCAACTCATGAGCACTATAATCTCCATATAAAAGGTACATTAAAGCTTCTTCTTGATATGTTTGAATACTCTAATGGCATTCCATGTTCTTGGATATGTGACTCCTATTGAGGCCCAACAAGCTACCACAAAGTTGCATCGAATGAATAGATGATGCAATGTCTACTCCCTTTGAAGAATGCATAGTTCGCAATCATATGAATCAAGGAACATATTTTTTCTCTTCAGCAAACCTCTCGTGTTCAATCGATCTTTGAGCAATAGCCAAAAGAAAACTTTGTGCTTGAGTTGACAGGAGCTTCTCCACAACCAACTATAAACTGGATGAACTGAGGGAAAACCAAGCAGATGATTATAAGCCCTTGACGAAGAATAATTTCTATTCCCCCAAATATATGACCATTGATCCATTGTACCCATGTGTTGGATTGATTACAGCAGGACTTCTAATTCACAGAATTGATGAAATGCCTCTTCAGATAAAGGTACTTGAAATCTGGTGTCACATTTCAACTATTAGTATTTTAGAAGATTATCTTTTTGTTCCAATCATAATTGTTTTGGTACAATGCAACCTGACAATTGTAAAAAGTGACATCTAGGTTGTGTGCCATGAGATCTGGTTTCTCATTTTCTAATTTTAGTTTATACAGAAATAAATTGGTTTGCTGGTACAAGAATTATGTGTGCCAATGTTTCATTGTTACCATTTTAGATGATTATCTATGCAGTTTAGTTTCAATCAAATTTGTTTTGTTAGAATGCAAATTGACAGTTATAAAAGGATAAATCCAGGTATGCTCATCGACTTACTGCTTCTTGCATCCCTACTTTTGAACGTTATCAAATTGAAGCTCTTATCTTCTGCACATTCTATATCGTGTAGCAGGAATTATTCTTACCCCAAATAAAACATATGGATGGATGTGGCGTGCATGCTCGAGACTTAGCCAGATTCATGCAAAAGGTATTATTCAGTTTTTTGGTATTTCAGTTTGTGTTACTTTTGAGCTTATGGTATAAAGTGATACAAACTTGTGTGGCCTGAGTAATTTATGCTTTCAAGAACCTTGGCAGATTTTTATCCATTAATTCCTCATATATTATTTATAGCTTAATGAATACACAATTTCTTGGCTTTATCTACTACGATGTAATGTTTGGATTGTTGAAGTGCATATGAGAAAAGAAGTGGGATATATTTGGGTGGACTATAAGTTTGAATGAGGGCTTCTTTTGTCATTTCTTTGTTTGGAAGCCAAACATTACTTGAATAGTTAGGAGTTGGATGCACCCTGAGTTTGGCTTCTAATATGTAGCACCCCAAATTTCTTAGTGAAAGTTCTCTCATTATATTTGGCCAGTGATTGTCTCCTGCGAGTAATCCCTCAGATTGTTTGTTTCCGGTTGGCAGCTCATGGAGTGTGTTTGCAAATGAGTATTGGGTGATATGAATTGTTGGCAAAATAGTGATACAAACTTTTTTTTTGCTTTTTATTATATGTGTTGAATCTTTCATTGCAGCTGAGAGTGCATTTGCATGTATATTAGGTGGTAATTTTATTCTATATGTTGGTTGGACAGTGTGAATTTCAGTTATATAAAAATTGCCGATCATACTTGCATGTCAGCTTATGTGATTGTGTTGTGTCTGCGCTTTATGCATGACAGAAAACAATTTCTGCTATGAAAAAAATATACTCCCTCCGTACAAATATTCAGGACGCATTAGCAGATCTGATTTTTCCACGTAAACTGGGCGTATTTTGGTTGGGCGACGTTTTTTCGCGTGGTCTGTTGTTTCCATGCGTACGGTAATTAATATGGCGCCTCCTAATCAGCAGAGAATCGGCACTTCCTAATCTATTGCATGTCCTTGCCATTTTTATTCTGGCCCTATGCTGCACCCCTTTGATCGCACGTCGCATCGTGAGCATCGGGCATAGCCTGAGCATCGCCTCGCTCAGCGCCGTTTGCCGCATCACCTAAGCACCGCCTCGGCTATTGCCCGATGGCACGGCCTGAAGAAATCCCACTTGAGGTGCCTGACTCAGAAGATGATGCGGGTCAACAAGCTTTTTTTGCCATCGTGCCGGATTCAGAAGATCAAATAGTTGCAGCGTGCCCGCGTGATGAATTAGCAGTAGTGGTTCATGATGAATTCCCACTAGAGATACCTGACTCCAAGGACGAATGCCATGGCCGCAAAGGATTAGCAGAGGCAGTCGATGCCGCCATTGACATGGCAACAGTAGAAGTACAGAAGGAGGAGGAAGAAGAAGATGTGCTCAAGGCGGCGTCCGGTTTGATGAAGCTGGCTACAACCGAGTAGGATATGTTTCTTGATGACAAAGCACGCCATGAGGTCGTCGAGTTGATCATGCCTGTGCGGCACCCAATCATCTACGGCGATAACAGTGATGATGTGAACGAAGCATCGGTGAGTTTATTTTGGATCGGTAGGGGACTTGTTAGTCCATCGAATAATTAAGGCAGATTACAAATGCAATATTGAAAGGCAGATTACAAATGCTAAGACACAAATGCTATGGCTTGATTGTAAACATCTGCATCACATTGTAACAATATTGGTAGTGCTCCTTGCATCTCCAAAGTCTTTTTCATCATGTGCGGAATGTCATAGAATTGTCCTCCATTATGCTTCATTATTTCAAGCATACAACCCTGTTGAGTTAGGAAAACTCTATTTGAACGATCCACCGGATAGTCGCGAAATGCGTCTTCTACTTTCATCACAATCTGCTCAACATTGTTTGGTGTTTGCTTGTGTAACAAAGACTGAATGGTGGAAAAGAACCCTAAGTCCAACACATTCAGGTCAGGAGAGTGAGGTGGCTGGCATGTCATACGAATATCCCAACCATCAGGTTGCGCAGCCTCAACAAATGCTGGATCATTGATGTCAATATGGGTTTTTGCATTATCTTGTTGAATAAAAATAGGCAATCCTCTCTCTTGAGCCGGCCATTTGGCTTTGATAGCAGGAATTACCTTGTGGATCAAAAACTCTCGACAATGCTCCTTCCTCACAGATGTCATGGCCTTTGTGATCATTGTTCCGGCAAGAAAACAAAAAAATCTCTTTAACATAAATTGTTTAGACAAAACGAACTGCTTGCTTAATCTTTTAATGAAAAATTCTCACCTCTAGGTCTGTTCCGACTCTTTCTTTTTGCTGGTTCGACAATGGTGAAAGGAAAAATGACTATTTTCCCATCAAAAATGCAATGTCCATCGTTGACGTACCTCGGCCTAGTGATCACTGCTAAAAACATCACTTTCTCTATAAAGTTTTTGCTCTTTACTGATCTTCTTGGCCTTTGCTCATCATTTGCCAAGTAGTACTTCTGATTTTGTCTAGTCCTATAAAACCACTTCTCGTCTATGTAGACGGTGTTGTACATAGGATCAAAAGTTCTACCGCCATCATTGGTTTCCCATAACATAGAAAGACAATATTGAACCCTAGCCTTCATGTTGTCACTAGTCAATGTGAATTTTATGTCGTTCGTATGCCTACGAAAACAACCCTCCTTGAAACGATTATGTAGTGTGCTTTTCTTGACACCAAGTTTCTCTGCTAGATCCTTCAAAGTTGTTCGGTCTTTCAAATCAACATTTTTTATGGCTTTTGGAGAAATTTCAATCTTTTTATGCCCACTATTTTTTTTTTATGTTTGTCTTTCAATTCATCAAATCCACCATGTTGGCCCTTGTGCCAGATCTTTTGGACTGTGCGAGTTGGCATAGCAAACATGGTTGCAACCTCTTTGATAACTCCATGATGTAGCACTGGAGGGTCTGTTCTTGCCAATATCGCACCATATATGGTGAACTAAGTCCACCTTTTCTTACAACTGCCACCTGTAAGCAAAACCATTCAACAAATTGTTTGATGTAAAAACCATTCAACATCATCAATGACAAATTTTACGCATAAAGCACGAACCATATGTGTTCCGTGCAGCTGCTCCATTAGTTTGCTCTTCTCCTCCACTTACACGGTTGTCATCTCCGACTGAATCATCATCTCCACTTAAACGCTCAGCCTCTTGGTGTACTGTGACAGATTGAACAACACAGTGCATAACCGGAAAGCATGATTTAAAACTCGGAATTTTAAAACAAGATTAAGCGTACCTTCATAGCCCCAGTGCCACAGCATGTCATTGTCTAGTTCTTGGTCATATGCGTCCTCTTCACCACTGTAATCAGATTCTACAAAGCAAAAGTACAATTGGCACACAAGAAACAATGTCAAAATGTACTCAGTTTCAATGCAAGTTTACCTCCACTGATCTCTTCTACCGGCGTTTTGTTTAGATCGAGTACATCATCTGCTTCATCGATCTCATGGACCGGTTCTTCTGCCGGCGTTTTGTTTACATTGAGTAGATCATCATCTTCATCGCGTCCACCGGCGCTTGGTTAAGATCGAATCCAACTCCTGGTTAAGGAAGAATTGTGTGAATGTATACATAAACGGATGCATAACAAGAGAGTTTCCTACCTCCATGAACTGCAGCTCTATTTGGATCCCCGAAAGCAATGGATCCTGACGCAGTGTCGAGGTCGACGGGCGCCATTGCTCCTGCCTCCCTGTGACGACCTGCAGGTTGCATATATAGGGGCCGGCGGCCAAAGTTTCGTCAATGTAAACTGATGCATGGCGCGCGCGTCTATGAAAATTTGGTCTTCAAAATTTCATCCACGGTGTGCGGCAACGAACTTTTCCTTGAGGAGTTTTCCACCAGCGTGCGCCTGTTTTTTTTTTCATAATCATGCGCAAAGACGACAAAGATCTTTCCTGGTTTGTTGCCAATGAAAACGAAGGCAGAAAAAGGACGGAGATTGTCTAATTCTGCATGACAGGGGGCTCACGATGTGAGGTTTCCATGCACGAGGTGGAGTGCGGCAGTTAATTGCGGCATTGAAATGAATGGTAGTGCCATTTTCTTCGGGATAATGACTCAGCAGCCGTCGTGCCTTGGTCTCTCCGCCCAGGGGATTGCGCCCTGAATATCTGGATGGAGGGAGTATACTGCTTTCCTTTGTAGTCATATTAGTTAGTTTTTACAACAATAATTGTACAACGGTGCGTGTGTGCTGCACGTGCAAAGTTACTAGCATTGTGATGCTTTATGAAAGCCTCAGACTGTAAACAACAAGCATATGTCACTCATGCATTTTTGGCAAATGGCCTATGAAAGCCTCAGGCGGCAAGTGTTTATCACACTTGACTCGTGCAATTTTTCATGTTCTGAGCATAATAATGCCTTGATGAGTATAGTGGACACAAAATAGCATTTCTATAGAAGAATTTAAGATTGGTATTATTTTTTATAAAATAAAATTGGTTATGCGTAATAAAATAACTATATCCCTCATTTTCTTGGATAAAGATAAAACAACTATTCTCGGACATACATTCACTCTTTAACATTGAAGGAATTTTTTTTTAATGAAATCAGTATTCCATTATGTTGCAAGCATCGATGAAATTTTGTATTTCCATTGAAGTATGGTTCTGACTGCAATTAGCTATTATGAAGTTAAAGTATTGCATTCTTTAACATTGAAGGAAATTTTGTTATGTAACTTTAGAGTAACTCTTAGGTTTCCATTATGAAGTTAAATAGTTAATTTGGTTTCATTACGTTAGGATTTCAAACCATACTATATTTACAAAGAGCCTACTGCTGTTGCGTACATCCTTTATGGGTCTTATATTATGTAAAAGTGAACGCACTATAAACTAACTGTTCATCGAATATGATTTAGTTAATTACTTGCTTATTTAGTGATATTGGTGCTGGTATTGAACAAGTTTATTTAATATGTTTTGTTCGAGAATTCATACGTGCGACACGCACGTGCATCACTACTAGTTGATAGAAATTTCCATCTTTTGTACTATGGCAAGGACAATGCATATGTGGAATCTTTATTTTGGTCTCATCAAAAAACAATTAGATCTTTATTAATGTTATAACATGATTACATGAGGTATAATATCAATCGTAGATCTTTAAACAAAAAGTCAGATGTTTTATGTTTTTCTATAATTTTTTTAAAACTTTTTTCAATTAACTTAGAGGCCTTAAAAAGAACCTCTAATCGTATATAAATCTGGAGCGAATTCCCTCTATGCCACTAAAAATTTACCTAGTTCCTTTATAACATGAAAAAAAATTGAAATTCTCTTTGTGCCATGACTGAATTTTTTTATGCCTTACAAAAAAAACTTGATCAAGGTCAAAGAAAAGGCCCACAGAAACCTGGCGGGGGCAGGAATCAACATACGCATCACGAATGCATGCATACTATAAGTGACAGCCTAGGATCACTGCACAGTAGCAAGGGAGGTGGGCACACAGCCACATAATAAGGTGCGGTCACCAGGGTTCGAACCCAGGTGGGTGCTCTCCAACCGATGGCCCTTTACCACTAGGTTGTGAGTGCCTTCGCTTTTGATGCCTTACATGTCACTAACATTATATTTTTCATCTAACAACATTAAATAATAGTTAAAAAGACAAAAATACCTTTGTAAGCCAAATAAGAAAAATTTTACTTATATTTTCTTTTAGATCGCTACAAAATGATACTTTGTATTGCCAAAAATGATAACATGTGCAATTATTTTGGAATTTCTTACATGCGTAATTATTTGAAATTTTATTTGAAAGTATTATTTTTACTATATGTGTGAGCGTGTAGTAGCATAATAGGAATGTAAATAAAATTCTTCTTGCCTATCTTATGGGGTATTTTTGTCTTTTCCGCTGTTATTTACGTTATCAAATGGATAAACTAACGGTAATGGCATGTAAGGCATCAAAATTTTCATGAATGGCATAGAGGGAATTTCGATATATTTCATGTCATAGAGGGAACAAAGTAAATTTTTAGTGGCACAAAGAAAATTGTCTCTTACTAAAGAAGGTGACGGCCCTTCGTTATTCTGCCCCGACACCACCAGTTTGTGATTCTGCAGTCAATCAGGTAAACGAAAACTCAATTAGGTGAAGGAAAAAGAAATCAGGTAAACGAGTCTGAGTCTGTTTACACCGATCGGTGAAGAGAAAAGGAGTCTGAGTCTGTTTTTGCCCCCAGACTCCGGTTAAGAGAAAAACAGCAGACTCTGATCAAGAGAAAATAGCTAAAAAGCAATTGTGTATTACAGAATTCAAGTTTTACTTACCCAAATTATTGATTTAAAACTCAACATGAGAGCATGAACATGAAAATGCTAGAAAGAATGAATTTGCTCTTGGGCTCAATACTGAAGATACACTCCAAAGGATATTGATTAACAAAATAAACTTTCACTATTCATTTAAAACACAATATGAGAGCTTGAAACATGAAAATGCTGGGGGAGAATGAACTTGATCTTGGCCCTAACAATGAAGATGGACTTCAAAGGACAAACATGCAAGCTAAACAGTCAAGCTAAAATACAATAGTAATAATATTAAGAAGAGATTGTATTTTGATATATTAATGTGTCTACAATTTTGTTTATTAAAACCCATAACAACGGCCGGACAATTTGGTAGTATATAAGATAAGATTAGTCGATGTGTGCAGTTCACTACTGGTTGGCTGGAGCGGCCGGTTTTGGAGGTGACTGCCGTGACGGGAGTCGATGGATCTGACACAGGCGAGTGAAGGTCTACGGACCTTTCTATATTTTCCTTTTTTTTCTAGAGATCTTTCTGCTAAAGTGATGGGATAAGAGCATCTCTAAAAGTTCCCCTAAAAATAAGTCCCAAAAATTAGATTTTAGGAGCAGCCCAAAAACTATTGGGATCAAAATATCTTCTCTCTTTCAACAATTCTTCTAAAACTGATCCAATTAAAATTAAAACTAGACCACGTCAGCCAGGTCTATTATTTAACGTGATTGTCATAGCCTTCCCAACTACCGAATACTCACTCGCCGCGCCGCAGGCACCGGCGGAGGTTGTCGTAGCTTCGCTCAATGCAGGACTCTAGGGGCAGGGCGGAGCAGGTGCAGGCGGCACTGACGGAACAGGCGCAGGCTCGTTGGCACGTTGATTCCCGCTATAGCACCGTGCTCTGCTGCAACCTTTGCTGGAGAGAAACAGGCGGCTTCCAAGGCAGCTCGCTTGCCTCTGTTGCACCGATCGTTGTCAGCACAAGATTAACAAGTGATGGTTCCAGTAGCTTTGGCAAATAAACACGCGACTAATGCTAATGAGTAATGATTCTCAATCATTGTTTACTCAACAAGAGATCCAAGAATATTAATAATTTACTATGCACAAAATTCAGAGCAATATATATATATATATATATATATATATATATATATATATATATATATAATATAGGGAAAGACTCGTTACTTCTGAAACAAATTAGCGAGAAGTATGGTGAGTACCGAGTAGGATTTTTACACCTGAGAGCTTATACCACCCGACAGTCCGATTGGCCTCGCCAGCCTAAGCAAAGATCCTCAAAGAAGAATAATATTAGCAAGACGCTTAATATAATCAAAGATGTCGCTGTCCGAATAGTAGTGCACAGGAATCTAAATAGTAGTAAATAGTAATTCAAATAGTACCGAAGCACTAGGTGAGTGTATACTCCACCGTACTAGTGGGCTTGCACTGTAGAAATTCTGAATTTGAATAGTAATCAGAATTTGAATAGTATCCTGAATATAAATAAGCAAACAAAAATATAAATTCTTGCTCCCTAATTATAATAGAATTTGAAGATGGAGGTTACGTGTGCTAAATAAACAGGAAGGGAGTACCGCTCGCTCGACTATAAAAGGAGGACCTTGGCTTCGGAAGAACAACACCCATCGCAGAGTCACCAAGCCATCCACTGCAATCCTCGAGAGCGCTCTTCCGCCTCCGCCACCAAGTAGTAGTAGAATCCACTTGTAAAATAGAGAGTGTAACTCCACTGTAAAATACCGCCTATAAGGTAATTTTCTTTCTTGTGTTTAAGTGTTCGGGGGTTTTCTGAAAGGGAAAACCATATGTAAGCTATATTTGTGGAAATGAAGTAATGTTATCTTTGAAAATCCCTTGATATGATCTAGTTCTTGCATATGAATTAAGTTTTTATGCTAGGGACCCTATAGGAGAAATCTCTATGGTGTAGTTCTCATTTTAGCCTAGAATCATGGCGTTAGGGAGGACCCTGTGTGGCTGTAGAGAAGTGTTCCCTTCGGGTGGAGCTACCTGGGGAGACGATAAAAACTTTCTGCATATGCTTGTGACTAGCTAATATGGGGAAAGACTTCGTTACTTCTGAAACAAATTAGCGAGAAGTATGGTGAGTACCGAGTAGGATTTTTACACCTGAGAGCTTATACCGCCCGGCAGTTCGATTGGCCTCGCCAGTCTAAGCAAAGATCCTGAAAGAAGAATAATATTAGCAAGACGCTTAATATAATCAAAGACGTCGATGTCCGAATAGTAGTGCACAGGAATCTAAATAGTAGTAAATAGTAATTCAAATAGTGCCGAAACACTAGGTGAGTGCATACTCCACCGTACTAGTGGGCTTGCACTGTAGAAATTCTGAATTTGAATAGTAACCAGAATTTGAATAGTATCCTGAATATAAATAAGCAAACAAAAATATAAATTCTTTCTCCCTAATTATAGCGAGGCAGCGCATCATCGATTTTAGGCCAAGCGGGGGCGGCGTGACGGATGAGCTGAGGGCAATGGCGCGGGATCCTTTTGTTTCCTCTGAAGAAAGGTGTGAATTTTACCGCGGAGACAAGACAAGTGGGATTGGGGACCCGATTCCTTCCCTTCATTTACCTACAATTGACTCAGTTTTAGTAAGGGGATAAAAATAGAAAAGTGTTTAAAGGAGTTGTTGGAGAATAATTTTTATAATAAATTCCAATAATTTAATTTAGGGATACTTATTGAGAAGCTCTTGAAGATGCTATAAATGTCCCTACATCCTCATACCATGTACCTATACTTACTTGTACTCTTTTCTTAATTTTATAATATAGGTATAGGTTTGATTAAAAGAAGTTCCAAGCGACGATGACCTTGTTCAGGACCGATGATTATTTTTTTTATTGTAGCATGTAGCCGATTAAGAATATGTTTGATAGGCTTATATAGTGGTTCATTATATAACTACGGGAAAATCCCTTATATGCTATTAGCATAAACTTCAATCCCATCAATATCACCTAAAAAACTTTTATCCCCTAAGTACCATTGGTTTTAAATTTTATTCCCTTTCTTGCCATTTTTATCATATTAAATTGAAATGAAAATATAAAAGGACCAGCTTGCCTTCTTCCCTGTGCGACCCATCGAGCGCGTCGACCTGCCCGAGCTCCCCTACGCCCGTGCCGACTGCCGTATACGCGTATACGTGCTGACCTGCCCGAGCTCCCCTACTCCGGCCGCCGCATCCACCCGAGCGCGCCCCCACCACATCCGCCCGCCCGCCGGAGCGCACCGCCGCCCCATCCGCCCACCCGAGCTCCACTCCGGCAGCCACCGCCTCCGCCCGCCCGAGCTCCACTCCGGCTGCCGCCACATCCGCCCGCCCGACCAGCCATGCGAGGACGAGCTAGAGCTTGCAAAGCGACCGTGGTCAGCCACTGCCATGACGTGTCCAGTATAAGGTGGACGACATGGTACTGGAAGAAGGCGACAAGGCGGAGGGTGGGGAATGCGACGGCCGCACAGTACAGGTTGAGCTCGAGGGGTGGAACATGCACCTTGCTCCTGAGAGGCTCAACGGGGCTGTTGCCATTACCATCCCCGTCGTGGTTGCAGAATAAGAGAAAACCGGTTCATGAGAGAAGAAGACAATATGGGCAGAACTGGTATTTTAAAAATTAACTAATAGTCAAAATCTTTTCTATGCCACTGTAATGGTATGATGAGGATAAAAATTTAAAAGCAATGACATTCAGAGGATAAGAGTTATTTAGGTGGCATTGAGGGGATTGAAGTTTATGCCAATAGTATAGACGGAATTTTTTCTATAACTTATATTATGATAAGTTATAAGTCCTACTAAATAGCTAATTTACATAAGTATTTATTATAATAAATTGTCATAAGTCATTTATCTTTTTGTATTAGAAAAGCAAAGCAGGATGACTAGCTTTTAGAGCTTATGAACTATCTCTTCCTAATTGTACTGAAAAACAGGATAAATTATTTTATCAAACGACATGACAACTTATGCCACAATAAAAAAAAATTGATGATAAAAGGCAGATGCTCTGCCGTTTCATTAAAGAAGGAGCAAAGGAGTAAAAAAGAAAAAAGTCTTTTGAAAGAACATGCAACTTTTGCTGCAGAGTAAAGATAGAATAAGCAGAGAAAATTCTTCATAAAAAGCTAAGTCGGAGAGGTCCCGAAGTAAGCAGGTAGATTAAGACTAGTTTAGCTTAGTTTCCCGGCCCTGGTGCACCATGTGGTATCCATTAATCTTCTTCTTGGACAACATTGCGACGTGGAGTTCATCCTGCTCAACTCCTTGGAAGATTTTTACTGTTTGTTTTCTTCCATATATTTCACCATGTGTATAGAATTATTCCCACACAACTTTCTCATGTCGTGGTTTGGCATCTGCTCTATAGCCCAAACCGGTATTGTCCTTGTTGTTTCCTCCGGTGTCGGGCATCTATAAAAGAGAACCAACTACAAATATGTGTGAGAGTTTGTCATGCGTAAGCACAATCAATTAGAAGATGGTAGTTTGTCTCCGTTTCATTGAGGCACATTGGGCATATGACGTTGTTGTCCCATCCTTATTCTAGGTTGTCTGCCGTTAGTGTTTTCTCATGCATTGTAATCCACGTAAATATAACAAATTTTGACTCTGTTTTTATCTTGATTTGTTTGGAAAGGTCTTAAAGCTTTCGTAAATTGCGCTGTGTTTTTCACATATAAACCAAAATATAAACTATTTTCAACAAAATATAAATACTACGCTAAAATAAAAAACACGGGCGTTGTCGTTTCTCACAATCCGCCAAAACAGCCGGCTCGGCCCTGATTCCTCCAAAGATCTGCAGCGAAGTGGCAGTGGCAAGACGAAGAGCTGAAATGAGGAGGGGGGGAAGCAGCAAACGAGAGCATGGAGGCGTCGGCAAAGAGCACCGTGTGCGTGACCGGCGCGGGAGGCTTCCTCGCGTCCTGGCTCGTCAAGCTCCTCCTCTCCGGCGGTCGCTATGCCATTCGCGGCACCGCGCGCGACCCCGGTTCGTAATCCTCCGCTCCCTCCATCCTTGCTCCATCAGTTCCTCCTCGTGGGTTCTATCGCGATCTCTGATGACTCTGCTGTTTAATCAGGTGCCGACAAGAACGCTCATCTCATGGCGATGGAAGGCGCCTGCGAGAGGCTGCGGTTGGTCAAGGCTGACATGCTGGACTACGGCAGTGTCGCGTCGGCAGTCGCTGGTTGCGTAGGCGTCTTCCATGTCGCCAGCCCGGTCCCATTCGGCCCATGCTCCGATCCGGAGGTGATTTTCTTCTCTCTTCGTTTTGCAACAGAGGATTTGGGTGTTTCATTTTTATAATTCTTCTAGGTTTCTTGCTTCTTCAAGTAACATCGTACTGATAACAAATTGCTAACAAGTCTCTAACAAATTCAGAAGAGACTTTTTAAATATTACTTTTTATAAAAATAAAATAGTACTGTTTTGCAGGCAGATGTCATAGCTCCTGCTGTCACTGGCACACTGAATGTGTTGAAAGCTTGCCACGAGGCAAAAGTTAAGCGCGTTGTGCTCGTATCTTCAGTGGCTGCTGTGTTCAATAATCCCAACTGGCCTAAGGGCAAGGCCTTCGATGAAGACAGCTGGTCAGATGAGGAGTACTGCAGAAAGATTGAGGTACTACTATCATACTAGACTAGTGCTGTTAGTAGTTGATAAGCCTTTATGTGCAAGTGTTCTTAGGATGGAGCGTGTATATTATTTATCTTCAGGTCATTAGCAACATAACGAATTCACAAAATACAGACTGTATAGTCCTATGACGACCCACCTTTCACAGCAGATCTTACATTGTATTAATCAACTGGAACAATGTCCAGAGGATTAGGCGTTAGTCTTTACGGCATGGATAGGTGCACGTATCACAACTTCTAATATATGATGATCGCAAAATAAAATTCTAATACATGCTAATATTCGGTATTGATTCAGATGCAATTTTTCTTAGCCACTTCATAAGTACCACTTTGTTCAGTTAATCGTCTTGTCAATTCACCAGATAGGTAATGTTCTAGTCCAGATCCAGGAAAGCTATATCACTGAATGTTTTTGTTCTTGCAGGAATGGTATTTCCTTTCTAAAATATCAGCAGAGCGTGAGGCTTTTGCTTATGCAGCAAAAACTGGGCTAGATATTGTTAGTGTTTGCCCATGTTTGGTTATTGGACCATTACTGCAATCTACAGTACCAACAAGTGTCAAATATTTCCTTGGTTATATTAAAGGTGGAGAGCTCTTTAGCACTTAGTTGCTTATTTTGGCTTTGGGTTCTGTAATAATAACAATTAGTTGAGATGTTTTCCATCCTTCTTTGAAACAAAGCGGTCACTGACATTCAATCAAGTGTTGAGATAAATTTGATATGAAGAAATTTACATTCTATTAGCGTTTTTTTTTTGAAACTGTACATTCTATTAGCGTTACCATTAAAAAGTAAAACAAAACGAACAACTTTATGGGACCATGTTGCTTCTGTCCAGAATATTAATCACTAGACTTGATGCTACTTTCATTCGTAAACCTCATGCTGTTTACTCATCATTGTACTGGTGCAGAAATTCACCGGTCATTTATTTAAATAAACTTAGTTTTTTTTCAGGAAATCAGGAGACTGTTGAAGGCCGGGCCTGGTGCAGCGGTAGAGCATACCGCCTGTAACCAACAGGTCCCGGGTTCGAGCCGCGGTCTCCCCGCATTGCACAGGCGGGGGTAAGGCCTGCCGCTGAAACCCTTCCCCAGACCCCGCACAGTGCGGGAGCTCTCAGCACTGGGTACGGCCTTTTCAGGAGACTGTTGAAAATAGACTGGTGAGTCTAGTGGATGTTCGCGATGTTGCTGACGCTCTTCTTTTGGCTTATGAAAATTCAGAAGTGTCTGGACGGTACCTCTGCAGTTCAAACCCAATACGAGTGTCGGATATTATGAACATATTGAGGAGTTCATATCCTACATACAGTTATCCCAGAAGGTACCTTTCCTCAACGAGCAAATTTACATGCTTCGCGCATAAAGATACAAATGTTTGGTTAGTACAAAAAAAAATTGAAACCTTCATAGATTTTGCTGGTAATGTCTAGCATTTGTAGCACCATTTAGTAACTAATTCACATTTTGAGTCATTCGAGAGTTTGACTGCAATGTTTTGCTAGATCACTGAATGTCGGTTGCCCATGTTCAATGTTTCTTCAGTTCTAATCATTCTGGGGTGCAACTTAATTCTTCTCCCTTCCAATGATTTTAGCTTTTTGGACGTGGAACACAACATCACATATAACACAGAGAAGCTTCAGAAGCTTGGGTGGAACTGCAGGCCTATTGAGGAAACCATCCGGGAGAGTGTCGAGCACTACCAAGCTTTAGGCATCCTGAACTGAGCTTCCAGCTGCGTTACCAAATTTAGGAGATAAACGAAACAAGTATTTCCGGCACCAATGGTACTTGCAACTATTTATCTTTTTCATGGAAACAACGAAAAGCATAAGCTGGTCGGTGAAACAAGTTAGGAGATCATGTAAAAACCAGAGCACCAATGTTTTTTCAACATATTCTCTTTCGGTCTCTGCTCAGTGGCAAAATTAAGTGGTGTCCCAGTAACATTAATAACGCATATATAATCATATGTGCGAGCTGCTGCGCATTGTAACTGTAGAATTGAGCCATCAATTCAGAGTTATTGATAAGTGCGATTCTTGAAGGATTTTTCTTTCCAGACTTAGAAACTCTTAGAAACTGAATCTTCCAAGTAGCATTCATGAGAATGTTTTTGCTCTACTGCTACTAAGAGGGATCATAATGGCCTAACGGGGGCAGGATATAGTACATACAACATTTTGCATTAGCCCTTTTGGGCCATTCGATCAGGGAGGAACAGGCAGACAATTCCTTGGTTTTAGCAGCACAACTATAGTTAAACACAAGCAGCAATGAACCAGAACTGAACATGGCACAAAATTATAGTAGCTATAATCAGAACATATTCAACTGCATAAGTCTCCTCTCTCATTCATAGTTCACATGTATCTACCAGAATCTGTACGAAAGGACTTAAAATTTGGGCTGGCATTGCACCCAGTACTGGACTGTTTGGCAGTCTCCAGGTAGAACAGGTCATACTTGCAAAACAAAAAAGAACAGAAAACAAAAGAAAGGGAGGAACAGGTATTATGGAAACTGAATGCCTGTATGGGGATAACTGATACCATTCCTGGTCTGAGTAGTTGTTGCAGAAGAAAATCCTCCCATCAAAAGACAAGTTAGGAGCATCAGTAAATGAACTAGCAACTGGCCTTCCATACCCTTCATTCCATTAGCACCTACATAATCTGCAAAGAAGGCCTAGGTTCTAATACAAGAAATGCATGGTGGACCCGAAATACCCAGGAGCAAGCCCACGCAGCTCAGAGGGTGTACGACTGATGATGTCTGGATAGCATAGCAAAAATATTCAGACTACTGCCAGCGGCAAGTTGTTTGATGCAGCAAGCAAAATGCACAACGTAATCTTTGAGATAGCATCCATTCATCCTAGATTCCTAGGCTAGAAGGATTGAGTATATCTACTGCTTGTGACCTTCATCTTACCAAAGCATGATTACTGTCGGTGGCTGACAGCAGCATGAGATACAACCTGCAAAATGTTATTGACAGGAACCTCCCAAATTAGAATATAACTACCAGAGTGCTGATCAACATAATTATGAACTGAGAAGAGAAACAATTCAATTCAATATAATACAAAGCTCATTTTGGTTACTCACATTTGCAATATAACCATATAATGTAATGTTTTTGTAACACAACGTTTCTTGATAAAGATAAGTATTGCATATATTTAGCTTTGTACAACTGAAGATATACCATTGTAAATAAACTGCAACACAAGAAACACCCAACCTTGCAAGTTGGTGTTGTACGATGCATATTAGTAATGCGTCATCTAAATTCTAAACAAAGAGACAGAAATACTATAATGGACTTATTGTAAGTGGAAGTGGTTCCAATAATGTATTATCGTTAATATAGAGCCCAAATGCAGTCAAAAGTCACCACAAATCCTACTGATCCACTCCTATTTATTTCAGAAATTATCTCCTCTGAAAGAGCATATAGAGTGACTGTCAAGTTAGATGTCTACCAAACAAAATATAATGCAGACGTGAATGCTAAACGCTGCAATTGTTCACTGTGGATTTTGTATAGAGAATTCAAATGCACATACAAACTGGTACTAAGCAACTAAGGAAACCAAAACAAACCTTTTACCATTCTATTTAAGCCAATCTCTGGTGCACACGAGAGCCTCAGTTGTTTCGATGTTCAGTGTGCTCCATTGCTTAGGAATAACTGGTCCTTCACTACTTAAAGCTGCCTCACAATGAACAGCAGAAGCGGGCATTGCCAGGACGTCATGTGCCATAATTGCGAGGGTTGGATACTTTGTAGAATTGCTCATCCACCAGTTCAGAATATCAAAATTATCCTTCCTCGGAACAAGGTCATCATCCAAGTAATCGGTAAGTTCTGCCAGTACATGGCTGCTTTTCTGCACATTAAGATGGTCATCCCAATCTTCCAATGAATCCTTGTAGAGTCCACCCGTTTGAACATTATGAGCTTCACAAGTTGATATGTCAACGCTCAGTTTATGATCAGGACTGTAATATTCAAAAAACAGCTCCCAGATCATATCACGTACGGTAGAAACGTACTTCACTGCATCAGTGCCAAAAGCTTATTGAAAGCGGAACTCTATAAAATTAATTTTGAATCTAGGATCAAGAACAACAGGTATGGACAACCACACATATGAATCTTGCCAATACTCATCAAGCATTTCCTGCATCTCCCAAATCATGCTAGAAACTTCAGTATGATCAGTAGATGCTTCTGCTTCCAAAGCTGCCCTAACTATCCATAGTTCATTGAAGTACATGTTTGCCGTGGGACAAAGAGGACCAGAAATTACTTTGACCACATGATAGAAAGCTCTCAGTATCTTGCAAACAGACTCAACAATTGTACTGTCTTTGGCAGATAAGAACTCTTCAAAGAGAACTGATTTCTTGAAATTCAGAAGAACTTCAAGCCCAAAGTAAATTTGGTGCCACCATTTCGCATCTTCCTCAGGGCATTTCACTTCCATATGTTTAAATTCTGTAAGCTGCTGGTGGGTCAGTGATGACGACATATGCAAGATAGACCTCTCTAGTATATCAGTAACAAGATGAAGCACTGGTTGCCCTTTTGAAATAATGTTGTTAAGCACATCATCCATACATGAAATCTTATACAGTTCACCTCCAAGAGGAAGGTGTTTCCTTCGTATAAGAAAGTCCTTCAGCTTTGAAGTACGCTCGTCATTTCTAATTTCACTGACTGATGTCAAGCTGAAAAGCTTCTGATCAAGATTCCAATCAATTATAGCTTCCTGTATGACATTAAACGGCGCAGTCTCAGATTCTAATCTCCTATCCAAATTAGTAGCTGAGGGTTGAAACAAACCAAACTTTATGATTTTCCTTTGAAGCTTCCAATCTGAATCAATAAAGTGCACTGTCAGACAGATGTACTTCGCTGAGGCCTGAGATCCTTGAGGAGCCCATAAACATGCTGATAAAGATACCCGATGGGAAGACGCAGAAATTTTCTTTCTAAGGTCAGCCTCTTCTTTCTGAAATAAATTAGTTAAATACCTTTCGATATCAATGCTTGAGACCATGTTAAACGCTGGATTGAGGCTCTTCACAAAAGTTCTCAATTCTTCCTGCTCAACAATTGACAGGGGATAGCCATGCAAAATAATCATCCTAGTTAGCTCTTGACAAGATGCTTCTTGGTCAAATTTCCAGGTTACATCCACCACAGACTGAGCTGATGCTGTACTTCGTTCCTTGGGGTCCATTTTTTCTAGCAGTGGTGAAGGAGGAATGCGTTGGTCCACAGGGATTCTTTCACCAGAGCTGCCCTTGAGGAACTTGGTGACACAACAAGGAATCTGAACCTTACCATTTGTCAAGGCAGATGATAGCTTATTTTGAAGCCTAGATTTTGAACTTGGTACACTGGACTGAAGAAATGCACTCTTCTGATCAGTTCTTATGGTTCCACCTTCCACTTGATAAGTCTCAATATGTTGGTTCATATTCCTTACAGTTTTATTACCTGCACTGAGGTGCTCGTGGCTACCTGCTGACCTGAATTTTCTGTTCTCATTATGAGTTGCCAAGTTTGTCTCCTCGAGTGAATCTGGAAGAATTTGGTCCAGGGAATCTATTTCATGCACCAATAGTATGTGTAAGTTTTAAGTAACTTAATATATGCACAGAATATGGATAACAGACAATTATCCATCAAGAAAACCACAGCTTACAACCAAATTTACACCATAAAAATGGGGAAACAATATAATATCTTACATATAGAAGGACCATGTGCTGCAAAAATATATCATATGTCCCAATATTTCACAGTATTTTTCTGAATTCGTCCATGTAGATACACCAATCAACTAGTCTATCACAACATCAAGGTGTTGTAGACACTTGAAATTTTGCAATAACTATTATTAATTCCGTAAATGATGAGAATTGTAAACGCCAATCCCATAAAAATTTGACAATACTGCTAAATGGAGGGATTAATATAAATTATAAACCAATAATAGGACTCGAATCTTACATTCATTGTGGAAAAAGGGAAAGGGTTACTAGATGTATTTACATAAAGGAAACCATTTTATCCTCAGCCGAAAGACCTTAACAAGAGTAATAAAATATAAAAAGCCGTTCAGCAGGGTCCACACTCTATCGTTGTGCCATTTTGCGTTAGAGTAACCAGAGCATACCATATACAAGGTCCACATCCAATTGCTGCTGGCTCTGACGCAGATCCTCTTTCGCTCGACAAGCTTTGTAATGTTGCCAAAAATAGCCACCAGAGCAACTCAACTGAACATGACAGTACCTGCATTCCCCTCTCGGAATCACTCCATTTACAAAAACAGGCTTATACTCAGCCCAAACTTTAGATTTCACATTTGTGAATTTGGAGTCACCATCAGAAGCTACCCCTGCATGCATATTATCATCACTGTTATGCTCGTCCAAGTTTTTGACCCCTGCAGATAACAATATGAAATAATTAACTTTCCTGACAGGGTGTAGTTAAACTACCGAGTCTGATTGTATAAACACCAACAGAAAGATGAAATTTCACCAAGTAAAAGTGGAAATAATCTCTACAGAAAGCTGGACACTAGGTAACCTCACCTGCAGATGGAGCTAGCCCATCAAGAAATGTCAGGACACAATTTGCACATATTAAAAAAAAAAAATAGGAGCAGAGGTTGATCAAAAACATGAACAAAAACTGCTAAGAGAAGGAGGAGGTCGCCGTACTTTCTAGCCTGACCTTTCTTCTCTTTTATATTCTTAAATTAAATCTTTTTCATCCACTCAGGATGCATTAAAGACTTCATTTTTCCTTTTTTTTTGCCAATTCCAACGATTCTAAGATTCAGAATAGGTCATGTGGTATCTTGTTTACCAACTAATAAAGCTTAAAACATATAGTCTCCATGATGCTAATACTTAGCCATGCTCCAATTTCTTGCATCTGAACATGAACAGTGAACTGAATGCAGCCAACACATAGCATTCTGCAGGACACATCACATGGCTGATGAACAAATGTAAAATATTGAAATCATTATGCACCAAAGCATACCATATCGAAGGACTGCATCCTGTGGCTTCTGGTACTCTTTTGCTTTGCAAATTTTATAATGTTGCCATAAATAGCCACCCGTGCAACTGAAATGAACATGGCAATGCCGGCATTCCGCTCTCATCACTCCGTTTACAAGAACTGGCTTATACTCGTCCCACAACTTTGATTTCAAATGTCTGAATCTGGAGTCAGCATTGGAAGCTACCGCTTCTTGCATGTCATCACTGTCATGATCATCCAAGCGATCCATTCCTGCATATACAAGAATAATTAACTTTCCTGATGATACATGGTTAAAATACTATCACACTGGCAAAACACCAACGAAACAGAGGAAAATATGAGCACAACGACAACAATCCCTACAGAAAGCTACACATGTCACTTATCAGGCAACCTCAAGTCCTCAACAACAGGTAAAACAACACAATTTGCAGAACCCATAAAAAAGATTGGAAACCAGATCGCCATGAGTTCCGAACTTCCGATCAATCCTTACTTTTCCTTTCTGAACTTGATAGTTTTTCATCCAATTAAGCTTGCGAAAAGCTCCATATTTTCACTAATTTTCCCTGCCGCGCAGGTTCCAGGAATCGACCCCGCGACCTCTTGCTTATATACCAACTTAAAGCTAAAACCATGATATAGTTTTTCGAAACTTTACGCGCGTAGACAACGAATTCCGCAGCACCTCAATTCCCCAAAGCTCCCAACTAAACAAAAAAGAAACAAGTTCAAAGCTCTACAGCCCCTTGATCCTTGCCCACGAACAACACACAACGGCGAGGAAATTCGTTCCCCCCAAAAAAAAAAAAACAGAATTCCAGAAATAGCAGCGAGGAGGATCGTTCCACTTACTAGCTAATGGTAGTGGAGAACTCGGAGAACGAAAATCATCGGAGAACTGGACGCGTGAACCAGCACCAGCGGGCGCGCTGCGGTGGAAGCAGCCAGCGGAGTGGGCGGGTGTGGGTTAGGGCACGGAGCTGGATGCCTGGATGGATGAGCGGGTTGGGTTGGTGGGTGCTCAGCCCGCCTAGTTCATGATGTGGGCTTGCTTCGGCTCCCGATGAGCTAATGGGCCAGCGGGCGTAGGAGAAATCGAGGGATTGGGCCGCATCGAGGCATTCCTTCGTCGTGTGAAGCCTTATGGCGGCTTGCCCAACGTTAGATTTTTGGGCTTCGGCTGCTGGCCTCTTCCGCTTTTTCTTTTTTTGAGCCACAACTCGAACAAATGAAGGAACTCCCTTCCCCTAAAAAACAGAAAAAAATGGAGGAAACCCCTTAAAACCAACTGACAAAAACGTAGGCGGCTATGGCACCCATCAACGGACGCACTGATGGTCCCTACAGGCCTAACGATGTACAGCTGATACAGGATAACCAGTACATTAAGGCATACCACAACAATTTCCTCCATGCATCAACACATCAATCAACAAATAAACTAGAGATAAAAAACAAATAAACTAGCCAGGAAACAGCTTTCTATGACTTCCAATAGCCTTCATCAAAGAATTCCTATCCAGGCAAAAAAAAAAAATGGCAGCACATAATTCTCACTGTACATGTAATCTGCACTGAAGTCCTGAATCACAATACAGGAAACAACAGTGCAACAATACAATCCGAAACAAGGAATTTTGGAAGCCGCGAGAATACAGCAAACCAATCTTTGTCATAGGTTAGAAGCACCAGGGGTATGTACTGCATGCAAGTCTCGTGCTGGTAATAAGCATAATCAGCGTTGGTAGACAGACTCCATGACACAAAACCTGCAAAAATAGATTACAGCAACTTCTTAAGTTATAACATTGCTCCCAACATGGATCATTGGAACTGTGAAATATAACAATTCAACACCATATAAGCAATCGAAGATTACGTTTTTGTTCACAAAGCTACAGAAGAAAATGTATCACGAGCAAATTGCATCACAGCTACTTGCGATGTGAGTTCTTTGAGCCTTCATGCTTGACCTATGCCACCAACCTCCTAACTATTATTCATATATCACAAAAGTATAGAGGCACATTTATTCCCATCATAAGAGAAAGCAGTATCAATATTGGCAGTAGAGAGTGGATCTTTCAGCCAATAAGGTACTGATGATCCTATGCATTTATTTCACAACTATCTACTGTGAAAGAATGGGTATTTTGACTATGATTGCAATAAATTGCTCAGCTAATAAAATATGATAATGCAGGTCTAAGTGGTAACATTCCATTATTCCAACTGTGCCCATCAAGAACTAAGTGACACATAAGCGCATGCCAGTAACACGAACAGATGCTTCCTAATCAAACTTAAATATACAACAATGAAAATCAATAAAACAAACAAAGTGAAGAGCTTACCATTTCACTTAATCCAATCTCGGATGCATACAAGAGCCTCAATTGTTTTGATGTGTAATGTGCTCCATTGCTTATGAATCACTGGTCCCTCACTGCTTAACGCTGCCTCACAGTGAATAGCAGAAGCTGGCACTGCCAGGACATCACGTGCCATAATTGAGAGGGTTGGATACTTTGTAGAATTACTCTTCCACCAGTTCAGAATATCAAAATCGTCCTTCCTTGGAACAAGGCCATCTTCAAGGTAGTTTTCAAGTTCTGTAAGTAGCTGGCTCCTTGTCTGTGCATTAAGATGCTCATCCCAATCTTCCAATGAATCACTGTCAAATCCATCAACTTCAACATCATGAGCTTCACGATTTGATGTGTCAACACTTGCCTTATCTACAGGACCACAATACTCCTGAAACAGCTCCCTGATTGCATCAGTAACAGCAGATACATAACTCGTTGCATCAGTGCCAAAAGCTCGCCTTAGACGGAACTCAATGAAAGTAATTTTGAATCTAGGATCAAGAACAACAGGTATCGACAACCACACATATGAACTTTGCCAATACTCATTGAATGCTTGCTGCATCTCCCAGACCATGCTAGCAAGTTCTGTGTGATCGGTACATGCTTCTTCTTGAAGCACTGTCCTAACTTTCCATAGCTCATTGAAGTATATATTTCCAGTGGGGCAAACAGGACCAGAAATTACTTCAACAGCGCGATAGAAAGCCCTCAGTATCTTGCAAGCAGATTCAGTAATTTTAGTATCATCGGCAGACAAAAGTTCTCGAGAGGAAAAAGCCTTCTTGTAATGTAGGAGTACTTCAAGCCTGAAGTAGACTTTGTGCCACCATTTCGCATCTTCCTGGGGGCACTTCAATCCTATATGTGCAATAACGTCTAAAAGTTGCTGCCGAGTCAGCAATGAAGACATATGTGTTTGGATAAACCTCTCTAATAGATCACCAACAAGATGAAGCACTGGCTGTCCTTTTGAAACAATGTTATTAAGCACATCATCCACACAAGCAATGTTGTAAAGCCCACCTCTAATAGGAAGGCATTTCTGTTGGTTGAGCGAGTCCATCAGCTTTGGGATACTCCCCTCGTTTCTAACTTCGCTAACAGAAGTCAAGCTGAAATGCTTCTGATCAAGATTCCAATCTCTAACAGCTTCCCATATAACATTGTATGCCCCACTTTCAGCATCTAGTAAACAAGTGTCCTTATAATGTACCATCCTTTCCAAATTTGTAGGAGAGGACCAAAACACACCAAACTTGATGATTCTCCTTTGAAGTTTCCAATCTGAATCAATAAAATGTGCTGACAAACAGAGATACTTAACTGAAAGCTCTGCTCCTTGAGGAACCCAAATATTTGCTGACAAGGAAACCCGATGGGATGAAAATGCAAGTTTCTCCTTAAGGTCAGCCTTTTCTTTTTGAAACAGAAGGGTTGAATACTCTTCTATATCAATTCTCGAAGCCATGTTACACGCTGGATTGAGGATCTTTGCAAACCTTCTCATTTCTTCATGCTCAACAACCGACAAGGGATAGCCATGCAAAATAATCATTTTAGTTAGCTGTTGATAAGATGCTTCTTGGTCAAATTTCATACTTATGTCTGGAAGAGCCTGAGCAGGTGAGGTATTTTGTTCTATCGCTGGTAAAGCTAGAATGTGATGGTCTGCAGGGGTTGTACCAGAGTTGTTTCCCTTGCGGAACTTGCTAGCATATTCTGCAATCTGAACCCTTCCATTAGTCAAGGCAGGTGACAGCTCATCTTGAAGCCTAGACTTCAAATTTGGTACTCTGGACTGAAACACACACTTCTGATGACTTAAGGTAGTTCCACCTCGTGCTGAACAAGTCAGCGTATGTCGGGTCAAATGGCTTCTACCTTTATCTGCGCTGAGCCGCTTGTTGCAATGGACACAGTCAGCGCCCTGGATTTTCCCATCAACATAAAATGGTATAAAATCCTTCCATACCCTTGACCTGAATTTGTTGTTCTCGCTATGAGTTACCAAGTTGAAGTCATCAAGTGAATCTGGAAGAATCTGGTCCACTGGTTCAACATCATTCAGCACTAATGCATAAAATATAAATAGCTCAGTCAGAGTATGTGTAAAATATGAAAGACACAAAGGACATAAAACTTCCATGATATAAATGGCAGTTTAAAACTGAATTTACACCATCTAACAGGGAAAACAAACAACATTTCTGACATGAGATGTATATGATAATGCCTTGCCATATTTTGAATCTATTATGCAAACAGATTAAGGTAGAATGAACCACTTATATGGTTCACAATATCAAAGTAAGAATAAAGAGTTAAAGGATAAAACATTGAAATCAGACTAAGTTATTGATTCATCAAATTGCACTCATTGTGCAACACAAGAACAAATATTGCTAAATGCAGCAGTAAAAAACCGATGGTTCAATTCTTAAAGTGCTTATAGTAATACTATTATCTGGTCTCTAGCTATAGTGCTACTAAGCAACTAATAAAGCTTACCATAAGGAAGATCCCCAATCTGTTGCTGCTGGCCCAGACCTAGTCCATCCTTTCCTCGACAAATCTTCTGGTGCCGCCACAAATGGCTTGTTCCATTGGACTGCCCATCAGCACCTTTGCAACTCATGAGAATATGGCAGTAGTGGCACTCTGCGCTCTGAATCACTCCATTCACAAAGATGGGCTTGTACTCATCCCACACCTTAGACCTCTTCTTACTTCTAAATCTGGAGAGACCATCGGAACCATCAGAAGCTACCTCTGTTTTAATATCATAACCTTCATGCTCGTCCATGTGATCCATAACTGCACATAACGGTATGCACAGTTATTAACTTTATTGACAACTTGCGGTAGAACAGCATATCGAGTGGATTAAAAAATATGGCTCGACGGCATGCCAAAAAACTATGAACCGCTACAGAGTTTAACACAAATAGGCAAAAACATAGATACAGAACCTCCAACAAGAAATGACAGGAGCACAGTTTGCACAAAGCCACAAACAGAAGGTACTGCAGAAATCAAGGACGAGATGAACGCCCAGTGCGACACAGATAACCCCCAGTTTAACCTGAACTTACTAACAACGTCATACCTAACTTTATGCGCACAGACAACTACAGCTAACACCTAGCATGAGCTCAGTAAACCACTTCACTTCACATATCCTTAAAGCCCTCACCGAAAATACTATAACACCATTAAAAAAAACACCGGCCGACATGAAATCGAACCGGATTACATCACTTACTGCTCCTCCTCCAGGAACTCGAAAAATACTCCGGGAAATGGACGCGCCGACCAGCTGGGGAGTTCGAATCGAAGGGAAGATGGGGAGCAGTGTGGATCGAGGCGGACGGAAGAACAGCGGAGGGGAGGGAGGGGGGGGGGCGGAATTCGGGCAGGGTTAGGGCATGGAGCTGGATGGATCTATGGGTGGGGTGAGCTCGCAGGGAACCCGACCCAGTTCTTTCTGGGCTTAAATGGGCTCTGGCTGGACTACTGGGCCGATCCGGCGCAAGGAGACTGGGCCGCGACCCGGGGGAACTGCGGACTTCCCAGCCCATGTACGAATGGGAATGTGTCTTGTTGGGGGCCCGGATCTACAGTTTTGCCCATGTGGAAAGTTAGCGGCACTTTCGATGTTTTTATATTTCAGGGGAAAAGTCTACAGAGATGTTTCTTTTTCGAAAATAAAAAGGAAGATAAAACTGCTTAATGTATTTTGCTCGTTGGAACCTTGGAGGAATCCGTCTTCATCACCGTTTCAGCTTGTTCATTATGACTAGGGAGTGTCACTCACTCATACAAATGAACAGAACTCGAACCGTCATAGCAGGTCCATTTTACAAATGAACAGAACCCGAACCGTCATAGCAGACAAAATGCCTGCCCCAAACAAAGAACAAGCAAATCACAGACAAGCACCTGAGCCAAAATCAACCAACGCGGCCAAACAGAAATTACATCTACGGGGAACCGAACGAGGTTTCTTTTCGACTGTGGATACAAGTACAACCTTGCCCAGTAAAATAGCCATATATTCGACTCTTTAAATGCCCTGAACTTCTGATCTAGAGCTATACGGATGATAGCTTCTTACAGTTATTACAGAGTGCGTTGGAGATGCAACAAAGCAGAAACAAAGGTCTGGTATGCAAAATTGTAATATCAATATCTGACAGTGAATATGTAGCAAAGAACTATATGATGTACTTCTATCTGTATGTGCAAATATGATTGTCCTTGTCCCTTCTGCAATGATGCCCAAGGGTGGTCTTAATTGATGTTGATAATGGTACCTGATCCAGAAATACAGACAAGAATCAGCCATGTAACAAGTGACTATGAGTGTAACAGGAAAATCAAATAAGAAGCTGATTAACAGAATGTTGGCAGAGTATGTCATTAACATCGTCAGTTCAAAAAAAAAAAGAAAAAAAAATAGGTACACAGTTTAGGGGAGAGACAGCAGGGCACAAGGCTGTGAGAGCAACGTTTAAGATGTCTATTTGCCAGAAAAATTGTTGAAATATTTATCATATCAAAACATGATAACACTTCCAAGAAATTTAAGATGAGAACTTTTTTACTCCCTCCCATTTTCTTTGGATGACACATAGGATAAAGAATTTGAACTAATTGCAGTGCAAATTCTCTGTCCTAAACATCATCAAACAAATTGGAGGTATTACTACCACTATATAAGGACAGATAACGTATTTAATAGTTCAAAGCTCAGGACAAGGTTTCAAAAGCTCAAAATATGTTCCTGAAGAACCAAGCGGTAAATCCTTGTTATACTTGTTTGTCAACAATGTTATCATTCTGAAGCTGCTAAAGTACAGCAGAAACATTCATCCTAAGACATGGTTCTGATTTATCAATTTATACCACAGAATTCAGGGGAAAAAGTTGTGCATGCTTCTGACAGCCCCCATATTACTTATGAGCATTGCAGAATTCAGGGGAAAACGTTGTGTATGCTTCTGACAAACCCCATATTACTTACTCATGAGCATTGGTGCCTAGAAAGGAAAAATAACATCCAGAACGTTCACTATTCACATTTAGTTTCGGTTCCTAATGTGACCAAATTCTACTGGCAAAGATGGAGCAATTTTCATTTGATGGACTAGCTAGTAATTATTCTCAAGACTAAATGGTACTAACTGTTACTGTGCTAGTAAGTTGTCTCAAACTCCAATAACAAACATCCAACCAAAACAAAACTAAAAAATGGAGATATCATTCCTTTATCCTAACGTCTACCAGCGGTGCACATAAGCAGACACAGCGGTTTGGTAACCCATATTGATATTGGTATCAGGACACCACAATACTTTCCACGCAGGTTGATCTAGATCCAGATATGGCCAATAAATAAAATGTTGATATCATCCACTTCTTGTAAGCACCAGTTTCAATACACAACGCTCATTGAGAAACAACAAACTGCAGCATGTTGAGAAATGATACCTACTCGGTGATGTATGAGATGTCTGAATCACCAACTAAACCGGTGTAGCTGAGATGTTGTAGCGACTGCGCAGTCCATCAATAGCTCTCTCTGCGGACTTGCCCATCTCAGGGACAGTCACCTTGCACACTGACCACCAACAACAAAAAAGTCAGAACACAACAGCTGGACGAAAAACACATGGAAGTGAACTAAAATTCAGAGAATGTCTGTTCAGTTCAGTCCCAAGTACCGCGAGACGTAGAAGCCTGCACCTCAGCCACAAACTTCTTGTACGAGGTCTGCGAATCACCCGAAATTCAGAATTTAGCCAACAAGCTAAGCAGGTGAACAATTAATCACAGGGTTCATTGCAGACAACAAGAGGAAACCCAACGGATGGGCTGGGGTTCCGTACCTTCACCACCTCGCAGCGCTCGGCGATCTTGTCGACCATCTTCTTATGCTCCTTGTCCGCCTCCTCCGCCAGCTGCAGGCAGCCCTGCGTCTGCATCTGCGCGCAGCACGGGAGACGGCGAGAGCAGATCACATCACGATCGGTTCGCGCATCGAGAATTCATCACCGGAAGGAAGCAAATAAGCGGGGAGGATGAGATGGAGGAGCCGGAGACGTGAAATCACCTTGACGCGCTTGGAGATGCGGGAGTGGGAGGCCTCGAGATCCCGGACGGAGGCGCCATGGAGCGCATCGAGGCGGCGCTTGAGGGAGTCGAGGTGGGACGCGGCGACGCTACGCAGGTCGGCGACGGTGGACATGCTCGCGGGGGCGGCGAAGGTGGGGGAGGCGGCGAGGGGAGTGTTCCTGGTCCTGGGCTTCGCCACGGGCGATGACGAGGGGGAGAGGAAGCTGAGGTCGGCGGCGTGGGACGCTGCGCTGGCGGACGGCGAGGAGACGCCGGAGAGGAGGGAGACGGGGCTGGGCTTCGCCTTGGGCTTGGCCCTGGCCCGGGGCTTGGAGGTGGTTGTCGCTGCGGCTGCTCTCGCCTTTCTCATGGTTGCTTGCTGTGGAAGCGAAACGACCGGGGAAGATGAAATTCGAATTTCGAATGGATGGCGGACTTCCCCGTGGGAGAGGGGCAGAGGCGCCAGCTTTTATAAAGGCGACGAGTGCACCCGGCGAGGCGGTAACCCGTCCAAGAGCAAGCCACTGACTTGAAGGACCCAGATAGAGGCCACATGCCAGATAATAATAAGCCACTGACTTGTAGGTCCGCTTTCAGTTGGCGGCACCACCTTAGATGTTGAACTGAAGCCACAGATAGCAACACCATCGGATAGATATATACACCAACACCGGGTAGTTCCCCAGAATGGCTACAGGGAGAGAACAAGAGCATAGAGCAGGCAAAAACTCTTCCTACAAGCCTTTTTTATCCGGAAAAGGCAATTTCCTACAAGCTACGGGGGGTGGTAGTTACACAGGTTACGCTAGCCCTAAATTACATACTTTTTTTAACTGCCTAAGTTACATATCTAGCATCCATCCACAGTAAGACAAAACCGGAGCTGCGGCGGGGCAGGATGGGGCGAGAGACAAACCCTCAGCACCTCAGCTCCAACATACGACGGTACACATGAGTAGCATCGCCTCAGGAAATCAGATTATACAAGCTACAAAAGGTACTGTCATATCCAGTCGTAGGTGGCAAGATGCTGCTCCCAAATCATATCCTAAACAGGTAACGCAGGTCGTCCACAGTGAGTCGGGTTGCATGGCCACCCGATTTGTCATCACCAAAAGCAGAGTTAACCATGGCCCGCTTCTCCTCCTGTCAAAGACGGCAGGAAAATGGTCCAATAAGCAAAATGACATCAAGCGTTATCAGTAATTACTAATTAGCTGAGTGAATTTATATCAGAAACGTGAATTTATAAGGCCACCAATTAAGCAGTTTAGTTCCCAAGGAAAAAGACGCTGCTGTAATAACCTGAGTGAAATTTCTTCATTCTCATACACTTGTAATGTGACAACGGCATGATTCGAGCATCAATCACACAATTTTCTCACAATCCAAAGAAGGATCAAGTGGACACATGACTAAATAATAGATTCAGCGATATTTGTTTGTTCTCATGCTTAAACAGAACTAGTTAGATGCATGCACCATAATAGAAAAATGAAACCATAAATTGGTAGTAAAATTCAAGGAAAATATGTATTACCTGAAGAGCTAAAATTCGATCTTCTACTGTATCTTTAACGGTTAAGCGAGAAACAGTAACAGGACGAGTCTGCCCAATTCTGTGTGCTCTATCAACTGCCTGGTCCTCAGCATATGGGTTCCACCAAAGATCAAGGAGAATTACATGGCATGCAGCAACCATGTTGAGACCAAGATTACCTGCTTTCAGTGACATTATCATAACTCTAACCTGAAAACACAAAAGGATACTATTCAGTATGGATGATAGTGGATATCTGGAAATTGTAAGGTAAGGGAAAACAAACAATGACCTCTGGGTCAGTGTTAAAATCCTTCACTGCTTTATCTCTCAAGTTGAGTGACATAGTCCCGTCAAGCCTCCTGTACTGTATAAGATTGCTATTCAGTGAAAGCTCTAGCAAATCAAGCATGCCAGTCCACTGGGAGAAGACAATGGCTTTCATTGGGGCTACTCGACTTCGATTTGATACCATAATATCACTGTCAGTTAGAGCATCTGTGTTAATGATTGAATTCAGTTTATCAATGGCTGCTTGTATCTTGGAGGAGATGAAGCTGCTTTGGCTGATTGAAGATGATTCATCATCTGCTGATGAACTTGCTTTCGCAGAACCAGACTTGCCAGTGATGCAAATCCTTAATGCTCCTGATGAAAATAATGATTCAAGACTTAATGTTTTATTGCAATTAGGGGCAGGACACATATTCTCGTCAGTCATTATCCGCTCATGTACACATTGATAGCAGAAAACATGGCCACAAATTGCCACAACAGCATCCTCAGGTGGGTCCTGCAAAGAAACACAATATGGTTGCAGGCATTAAAATAGGTGGGAGGCACTTTTATGTTAGTCACAGTAATTTTTAACAAAAATGAGTAAAGTAAATGTGAATGAAGCCAGTCATCATGGGCACATGCATAGTGTACAAATGAAGGAAAGAATGGTCTTATCAAACTGTCTGCAGAAACAATAGACCTGGAACCAGGACACCAGAGAATATCCCAGATAGGGTTTCTTGCAATTCCTAAAATTATGTACTCCCTCCGTTCTCAATTGTTTTCATTAGAACAATAATTTTAGTTCAAAATGAATTAGAGTAGTTGTCCTAACAATAACAGTTAAAAAACAGAGGGAGTATGTTTTAGGCCAAAATTATGTATGTTCAAGTGCTCAGCTAGCTACATTTCTTGCTTATAGTGCATGCCCCTAAGAGCATGAAATAAGGAGAACGGGATTAACAGTTAAATTTCAGTACTTGACAAATCATTGGATGAGAATTTTAAGGATTAGATTCATAAAAATTGTGGGTCTCATGCAAAGCAAATCTACCTAAGTTGGATTGTGTAATTGATTACTTCAAAAAAATTATAAAACATTCATAGATATGAATCAAGCAAATATTGTGGATCACATGGCTTTTGTGGCGTTGTGGCGTCCTGTGGCGATCAACCCCCCATCACAGAGCCTAGGGGACAACTAGGCGACGCCTAGGCGTCGTGGCGTAACTAAAACTGTGTGGCGTCCTGTGGCGACCCGCCACCCACACAACGCCTAGGCGACGCCACAAAAACCATGGTGGATCATAGTAAAATATTCGGTTATTTGTAGCAACGAAAAGAAAAAATTAAAAACAATGACTTTTGTACAAAAGATAACTTTGTGGAAGTATAAGAAAAGTTTGGTGTTGTATTTACACAGTGCACATAACAATCTTTTGTAGGTACAAGTGTGCAAGTCTAATTAATTTTAATGCCATGTTTCTACCTTAGGACCCAATAGATCAAATTTGTCATCCGGATGAGAGAGAGAGAGAGAGAGAGTACATGAGCATCAAAATAATGGTGAGGGTTATATTGCTTACAGTGCAGACAGTACAAATCGCTGACCCTACTTCAAGCTTCGCAAGCAAATCTATTACAACTTCCTTAGAAAGTTGCTTCGCCATTTCAATAGAACCATCACCTCCATGTTCTGACTCATTACCCTTCACAAGAAGAGGGTGATCACAAGCCTGTCTAAGCCGCAACAACATTAAAAGTATATTGGCATAGTTTTGTTTGAGTGTCCCGGCAGCAGCATAAACCTGAAATGGACAGACAACACATCATCCAGACATCTCACTTTAAAGATTTCCAACTGCCAAATGGAGATGGATTTTTTTCTACAACCATTGGCCAAAAGGAATACCCACTATGGATTACATGTTTATTTTTGAAGGAATATTCTGAGAGTAAAAAGGGAAAATCTGATAAAAAAGATATCTCAAATAGTGATCAATATTCCAAATACAAGTGCTACACAAAACAAAACATAAGATTTAACACCAAAGACAAAGCAAGCTTAATTTGAAGTAACCAACCTTGAACTGTTGACGAGAACGTTCTTCCAGCGTCAAATAAAATGATCGTTCCTCTTGGGTGAAATCTACCTTTTCCAGATTAATTGTCTTTGGAGGTAAGTTTATGATTGGTTCTCCATTAATCAGAGTTTCTACATGAAAAAGGTATCATTCTATCATCAATAAAGAATTTAAACAAACTTGAGATATAATCAAGTTTGCATACAATCAAAGAAATGAATTCTGACATCCTGCAGTCAATATAGAAAAGTTGATAAGACGAGAAAATGATGTCTAATAAAAATAGCAGGCAATGTTCAGTTCTACAATACTTAAACAATAAACACTATTTTTCTCTTTACTATTTTAACTCAATAAAGGGGCTTAAAGAAATCATTTGAGTTTTTATGGTGGTTACTACATGAACTTATATGAAAAATCTGTGAAGCTAAATGCTCAACCAAAATACACATTAGCCAAATGCAGATTTATTTATTTCAATAAACCTATTTTAATGTTTCTGTAGCAATGAACAATGCTAAGAGCTGCAGTAAGAATTACATTATGCGCACTGAAATAGACTAAATTCATATACATAACGAGGAAATGGAACCATCAATATATACATGTAACAGAGAGGCATTTTTTATCACCTTTGGTGCGCCGCAAGAGAATTATTCTCAAAATAGTTTGAAGTTTTTTATAGCCATGAATTGCATCTCTAGCGATTGGGTGCTTTATCATTGTACAAAATGAGCTATACGTGGAATATGGATCATATTTCAAGAAACGGAAATAGCTGTACAGATCATCAATCGCATTTTGAATAGGTGTTCCTGATAAGCACCATCTCCTTTTTGCCCTTAGTCCACAACAGGCTCGGGCCACTTGAGTTCGGAAATTCTTTATTGTCTGAGCTTCGTCAAGAACAACCCTAAACCACCGTACCCTCGCAAGTGGACCACTGTCAAGGTCCATATCTGAGGCCTTAAGTTTCTTCTTCTTTTTACCCTTGCTCTGAGCATTTGATGGTGGTTTTCTTTTATTACCAGCAGAAGTCTCTTCACGATTCTTCTGATCAGGGTCATCATCAGCATTCTGTTTAGGCACTTCATTGGTTACAATTGTATATGTAGTCACAACAACATCATATTTTGCCAGTTCACTTGGATCTTTGGTTCTTGAACCACCATGGTAGATTAAAACAGACAATCTAGCACTTTCACTAACCTTCTCAGCCAATTCGTTAGCCCACTGCTTCATAACACTAGCTGGGCATACTACCAGAGTACCTGCAGCTGGCCTTGTCATGGACCGCATTGTCGATGCGGATGATATGCATGCTTTGGCCTTCTTCTTGCGCTCAATTTTGCTTTCAGCAATATTATCTGGAACATTATTCAGTTGACTGGTACATGGTTCAATACAATTGCCAGAAGCAGTTGATGATGAACTAGCCCCTAGGTCCTTCTTAGGTTCATTGTTCACAATTTGTTCCCCCTCATCATCTTCATCAAGGTTAAGTGCTTCACATTTCAAAAGATCTGAGTCAACAGACATGAATTTAGACTGCTCAATCCTCTGCTTTTGTATAAGAGCAATTGTAGACACTGTCTTCCCCAGGCCCTGTTACAAGGCAACTGCTTGACTTTGAGAATAGAAATATGCTAAGAAAAGAAGTGCTGGCAAAGAAATCAAACATCAGAAACAACCTGATCATCTGCAAGAATTCCACCTGTACAGTGTGAGCTCTTTTCCTTCGAAACCATCCAGGATAATGCAAGTCTCTGTCCAGCAACGAATGTAACGAACATGATATCCAGCATGAATGGAAAATTTACAAACTAAAGATTTTATAAGATCTTGTGTACCTGATGCCTAAGGAGAGGTATTGTTAGCACACCCTCCGGCAAATCATCTTCTCCCTTTTGCCGACTAATATTCTGCATAAAATATTTTGAAAAGCAATGTCATTCACAGTATAAAAAGAAACTGATAAGCTATAGCTAAACCAGGTTTGCCTAGATCACTTCCATAAGAGTAAAATTTCTACCAGATAAGTATATCCAAGATCGAGCAAAGTAACTTGTCTCAAATCAGATTACAAGAATCCTAAGCAAATGCAAGTCAGCAGCTTAAGTCAAAATAGGTACTTATGTTTAAAAAATGTAATTAAATCCTTCAAAATGAAAGTCCAAATTTGTAAGAATACCATAATTCTTTTCTATACTAAAACTGATGGTCTGCATTGAACTACGATAAAAGAACAATTAAGTCTGGTAGAACAGTTTTCAAATATTTTGATGTTCTGTAAGCTATTTTTCAGAACATGAAGCGAAGGAGATATCGTTCCTCTTTCAAAGATCATAAAATATAGAAGCTAATAAAACCACATACAGGAAAGCAAGGGGGGGTGAACCATTAAACAATACAATTTGTTAGGAAATATAATCTGACTTTTGAGAAGATAAATTAAACAATATAGTTTGTTAAACAAGCTAGACTTTTCAAAATCGCTTTTCTATAGCAAACTGCCACGGCAGCCCCTACATGGAAGGACGAATTAAGCGCACAGCAATGACCATACCAGTGGCACATCATAACAACAACAACTAAACCTTTAATCCCAAGCAAGTTGGGGTAGGCACATCATAACAAATAGCCAATAAATTAAAATGAAGGATAAATAAATATGTATATGTATTGGTTTATTGTTGCAACAATAATTAATAAACCAAAGATACTAATATAGCCAATATTAGCTAGCAGGAAGCAAGCAGCATACAGGTCTCCAATAGACCAAAGATACCATACCTGCAGGGCTTCTTGATAAACGGCTCTCTCATCAGAATCCATAAATCTATTTTCTGGATTCAGGCGACCTTGTGTATCAATGCCATTAGCAACTGCACTGTTAGAGTTGTTTGCCCCAAACGATGAAGGTAGTACCCTGTGTGAATTAGAAGCTCCACAAACAATAACTTCATCTACCAATTCCAAATAGGAAAAAAAATTAATATCATATAGAAAACATGTATCATTTTCCAATATGTTTATGACTGATCAGATTAGAATCATTGAGGTAAACAGAACGCACCATCATCCTCCTCTTTTTGGGTGTTACTCTCACACAAATTTTGGCTCACCATCCTTGAAGACGAAGGATGCAAATTTCCATTGGCAATATTTGCTGTCATTCTGTTTTCACCCAAGCTTTGCAAATTACTATGAGGAAAAAGTGGTGAAGGCTTCCGTGTCTCACTTGCAACATTTTGATACAAAGATTTTGTTGTGTTGCCATTATTCGACAAATATGATGGAAGTACCCTCTTGTTATTGTCATCAGCATCTGTTGTAGAACTGTTGAGCTTTTCCCCTACGCTACCAACTCTGTTAGAAGCAGGAACACCCCTTGCAGAGTCCTGACGCATACCCATGTAAGAACTTGAACGGGGATGTATCCTATCCCCTGAACCAAATGTGTAACGGTTATATCCACCATTTGTAAAGGATACTGGCAGATTCCTGTATTGATCATTATTATTTTCAGCAGGCCTAGATGAAGATGAGGCAGGAGCGCTGTTCAGCCAATCTTCATCCTGAAACCTGACTGGATTCCCTCCACCATTTTGTCTCTCTTTTGCAGGATCAGAATGTTGATCAACACCACCAATTGGCTCCTCCAAGTTAATATCAGCATCACTGTCCGAACTCAAGTCAATGACATCGTTATTCATATTGCTAGCTAAGTAGCACTGTGTATTTCTTCTTAGGACTTAATTCTTCTTAACATGACCAAGTAAATACAGACCAATGCTTTGGCTTCTATTTTGTCATGTTAAACCCACTTGCTATCTTGTGTAGCTAACTGGCAAGTTAAACAGATAAGGCACAACACGCATATCACTCGCAGTTGTTTAAGTTATCCTCACAGTGGCAGTTCACCTGGAAGAAGTTGAAATAACAAGGAAGAAATGAGTTTCTTGCTTCTGAAAATGTCAATACAATAATCGAGAATAATGTCATTACAGTTAAGAAGGCAGTGTTCATTAGAATGCTTTCGCAAGCAATACAGCTCTAAACAAGGTATGGTAATGCATCAACAAAAGGCTATGCTGATAAGGAGTGCACCTATTTGAGCATTCCTCCGAAAAATTTACGTATTTATGCGGCAATATGTAGTTAGCCAACCAATGTCCACTACATTGGAGAGGAATTGCAGGCCAGATTAGCCACGAGTAGCCGATCCTAATTGAGTTCTTAGCCGCGAGCCCACGATTCAAAACCTTGATATCATTTTACTCACATGGGCATTATTCGTGAACTCTCATTTCCTCTCTGTCCATAGTGTAGACAAACTCAAGCAAGGGTTTGGTACTTAAACGAAATACCATAAATCTTGTGTATTCTGTCTAATCATACATATATCTATCAAGAGACTATAATCCTACACCAAGAACTGGATCCCACTAAAAAGACAATTCTGTGATCAGCAGGAACCATCCACGAGCGTGCACCGGCCCAAATCTCGCAGCGGAATCCCCCTGCTCGACGGGATCAGCCAATCTGCCGTCTCAAGCACGCCGAAACACGCCTCCACAACCCCACGGCACCCCAGCGGCGGAGTCACTGTGGAGCATGAGCACGACGGGCGTCCAGTCCAACCCAAAGCCCAAAATTTCTTTTTCTCGAAAATAAACATGAAACCCTAATCGAATCGAACCACGAATGGAATGGTGGATCGGATTAGCCGGTAGGGTACCGCGCAGCGGACGAATCCGCGGCAACGGGGAAGAGGGGGAGATTCGAGGGGGCTTGATGAAAGGACGACGGAGGAGGACTACTCACCGACGAGAGGAGAAGGGCACCGACTCGCGCACCGGACGGACGGGCTGGGTGGATCTCCGCTCCCAGGGGCGGCGCGGCGGCGGAGGATCCTGCGGCGACGGGTCGGAGGCGTGGCAAGTCTCGTTGGGTTTGGACTTGGGCGAGGAGGGCGAAACGGCAGGGGGGTGCCAGTAGTCAGTCAGGCGCGCTCGGGTCGGTTCTGTGTTGCAAATGCCAGCCTCACCTGCTCCAACATTCCATTCTGGTGTCCATGGTTCCGGCCCTAGCGGTAAATGTGGTCAGGTGCACTTTTTTTTCGGTTAATTAGTTCTCTGCCCTTACAATTTTCACGGTTTGGAAAAATACTCCCGCAAGTAGTAAAACCTGGTAGATGCCCTTACAATTTCTCTCGGTTTTGAAATATGCCCAACTGTACATGTTCAAACCATTCAGGCTCACATCAAGACTTCCGTATTCTCATATGTACCAAACTGCTCTTGTGTACTTCACTTATCCAATCGAGTCAACCAGGAGTCATCCCCATCATTCCAGATCGAGGAATTGGATCGTCGGCGTCCCCATCCTCCATCCCGTAATCGCAGGTGTCCGCATCCGCACATCCGCGTCGCCAACGTCCCCATCCTCCCTCCCGATGTCTTGCATCTCTTCCTGTTCTCCCTCCTGCGCCTTGCTCACCATGCCCTGGGCGCCAGCATATGGAAGTCAGGGAAGGCGACATTATGATCATGGCGCGCAAGCTACAGCGTTGGGGACGATCTCCCCCTTGTCGATTATCCATCGTGCAAGATTCCCGTGATTAAGCTGCACAGCAAGCAAGCTAAGACGTACGACATGCAAGTATAGGAACCACGATCTAGTAGTGAACCAGGCCAAGAAAGGAATCATAGTAGATAGTGCTTGTGTTGTAACTTGTTATATTGGATGTATTCTGGGGAGTTATTACTGCACTTTTGTGCAAAATATAAGAACTATCTATATGAAGGAATCATGAGTTGGCAGAAATCAAAGCTTAGTGCATTCCACGTTCAAAATTACCATAAACAAGTCACAAACAGCATGTAGCTAGTACAAATTCAGGTAGTGACTCAACATAACTGACGCTGACCAATAGGTTCAATACATGCTCTAATATAGCAACAAAAGAAATGCGATTGTGACCAGCAAGGTCACATTCCAAGCCAATTAGTGAAGCACCTAAGAACTCTAACAGGTGGTCTACTTGTTGCAGCTTGCTCCTTCTTTCTCTTTGGTGTCTTCTTCTTAGGTGTTTTCTTTTTCTTAGGTGTCTTCTTTGTTCCTCGGTTGTCCATCACCTCAACCCTTGATTGTTTTTTCCTACAAAGAAATTAAATCAGTAAACTTGAGGTGAACTTAATACTGATACAAGTGTGGAGCAAAAATTTGTAAATCACAAACCTCTTCTTTGGAGTAGCCAAACCTTCATCATCAACTGCCTCTTCTAGATTGCAGGTCTTCTGAAAGTGCCCAAAACCTCCACATCTCCTGTACCGAACATTTTTTCTCCAAGGTTCAAGCATACCCCTTATTCTTGTAACTCTTGGCCTTCCTGTACCTCTTTTTTGCACAGGTGGAAACACCTTGAAGCCTAAATCAACAACAAGCCATTGGGATTTATCTATCATTGGTGCAACAATTCCAGCATATGCTGCCTTGAACCTCTAGACAGAATAATACTCATGAACGCATGGTTTTCCTGTAACTTGCCTCTTCAATTCTGCAGTTATTGGCACAGATCCATCCCAATGCATGAGTGCATGGTTTTCCTGTAACTTGCCACTGCCTACATGAACAACTATGATTCACCAAGTCCACAGTGTGCCTTCTTGTGATATTATCAGGATCAACCAAAGTAACTTCTGCATATTAGTCATCTCCCCTTGCAACCTTCACAATTTTGAGGATGTTGCTTTGTTTATTCAGTTCCTTCATCACATTTGGCAGTACTCCATAAGGCATATCCCTTCCAATCTTTCTTCTAAGAGCCATCTTCTCCATAACCATTTCTCTTAGTGCATCCACTAGCTCATGAAGGTGCAATTCCTTTATAGGCTTTACCTGCTTATTGAAGCTTTCTGATATATTATTCATCAAATAGTCACATTTACTAGCTTCTGAAAATCCACACCTATACCAAATTCTAGTATAATTTTTCTACAGCCAATGTACAACATTTGGATTTGACTAAAAAATTTGAGTCAAGTGCCACTTAAACTTGTCTTCTGTGTAACTCCGTGCAGTTGGATACAAATGTTGAGTGAATATAGAGCCATGATATTTCTTCATGAAGTTAGCATAGAGATGCCTCATGCACTCTCTATGCTCAGCATCAGGGAAAGCTATGTCAACAACTACTTCTAATCCTTTGCATGCATCAGTAGAAATAAATGCGTAACTTGGAAGCATGAATGTGCTAAGGACATCTACAACAATTAATAACGTATGAAAACTTACTTGTATCATTCGATTATCCTGCAACTTGAAAGCATGAGTGCGCCAAGGACATCCCTTATGTGCACACCGAGCCATAAACCTTGATTTATCTGTCTTCAAGCCAGGAGCAAACTTAAAACCCCTCAAAACTACATGGTGCCTAATAGCTTTTCTAAATGTCACCATGTCAGGAAACATTACACCCTTCTCTATAACTGGGTTCTCAGGATCATGCAAGATAGTTATGACTTGAGGATCTACATCTATCACCTCAACCTCAGGCAACACAATCCCTATAGGTTGTGTGGTTTCATTAGCTTGTGCAGATGGTTGTGCGGTTTCATTAGCTTGTGGAGAAGGTTGTGTTGTATTAATAACTATAGGAGGCTGACCTAATAAAGTAGCTAGCAAATACAAGTTCTCATCATTCACACCAACATACTCCTCGACTTTGTCAAAGACATCAGGAAGAGCTTCTTCTTTGTCATCTGTAGGTTCCTCTAAATCTGCATCTTCTGCATGTTCCTCTAAATCTGCATCTTCTGAGGTAGGTGTTAGCTGCCCTTCCACTGTGGGAGGGCATGTTTCAGATGGATTGCAACTCAGCATTGAAGGTTATCGCAAGGCACATACTGGTTGTAAAACAATTTCACTGTCTACACATGCATCTGTGTTAGTCACTGCAACAATTAGCTTGAAATGCTTTTCTGGCTTGTACATCTAAAATGTAGCTAACATTTGGCAGTTATCAACAAGTCTCACATCCTTACGCATGTTCTTGTCAGAGAACCAGAACATTACATTCTGATTCATTCCCCATTTCAGCTCCTCACGTAAGCTTGTTGTAAGAAATTCAATTGAAAATGATTACAAATCCACAACCCAGTCCCGATTAAAACCTTTGGTATAGATTTTCCTACCTTTTGTGTCTATGGTTAGAAAGGCTTGAACACAAAGCTCTATCGTGAACAATTGCCTGACACAACCTACAACCAAAATCGAAACAAAATCAAGTCAAACACTAAAACAAGTCATCATTCCACCCATGCATAACACCAGATTTGTTATTGTGGGATTAAGGTTACTCACCGTGAAAGAGGGGCGGGATCTGTCAACACCGCCAGCTCCATCCCTACTTTGGCTTGGCTGTGCAATGGGAGCTCCAAATCAGCCATCTCCACGACACTCAGTTGATGCCCGCCTTCATTTTCTCCTGGAACCTCATGTCTGCCACTGAGCTTAGGGTTGAATGCGGATGGAGAAAGAGCTTCTGGTGGAATGCGGATGGAGAAAGAGCTCCTGTTGACTCGATTGGATAAGTGAAGTATACAGGGGCAATTTGGTACATATGAGAATACAAGAGTTTTGATGTGGGCCTGAATGGTTTGAACGTGTACAGCTAGGCATATTTCAAAACCGAGAAAAATTGTAAGGGCACCTACCAGGTTTCACTACTTGCGGAGGCATTTATCCAAATCGTGAAAATTGCAAGGGCACAGAACTAATTAACTCTTTTTTTTGTCAGGTGCACATTTTGGTTCAATGCACAAATGTTGCATGTGAATGGGAAAGGAATTGCAGAATAAACCGCACTTTTGAATAAAATACCATCAAAAAGTGTGTGCATGTCCTGACATTGTAAAAGATTGAAAAAACTTAATATTGTTGTTCCAGTTTGATACCGATGGAGTATAGTTAATTAAAATAAAAATACAGTTAAAGCTTAGCATCTAATTCTTTGCTGAAAATTAGAACATGTGGAGAAGAGAGATAGTAATTTCTAGCATTGTGACGTGGCACTTTTGTTAATGTTCATCTATGAGGGTATAAGTTGTTGCCACTTTGAAAAAGAAAGAAGAAAGTAAGCCTATCTCCAACGGTGGAGGAGACCCAAAACCCAATCTAGATGTTAATGGGTGGTCCTGCAGCAGAAGTCACCACCTAAAAACATCCAAAAATGGATCCGACGGGGAGCTCTCAGGCCAAGCGGACGGAGGAGCAGAGTGAAGTGGTGCCGCATCATATGGGTGACCTGTTGGAGTCAGTCTAACAGAAGCATTGACCTATAAGCAAATGAGCGGCCAAAAACTCAAGAAAAAAGATAGGATCTTCTTGAATTTCTCATAAATTCAAACAAACATAATATCACAACTACAATTGGTAATGCTATAACAAATCTTATATATACAAATTGATAACTAAACAAATATGAGATGTTTCTAATTCCTATAATTTACATGTAACCTCCCTCAATGTCAGCATATTTTTCAGTTTTATTGATCTTTCTCTTCTGTTGTCTTCATCCATCTAGCCTCCAACACCATCAAATTAAGAAAAAAAAAATTCTTTTTCAAAATAGATCACATTTTTGGTTCAACATTTTGACATATATATCAGTTTCTTCTATCTTTTGTCACGCAATGCTTTTGGGTACTTGGGTTATTCGTTGACATTTAGATATATTGTTTTTAATTGATTTGGTCTTCTTTTGCATCTTTCTGCTACCTGGAAAGACGTTCTTGTCCTCCGTCGTGGCGGCCGCGGCCTGCAGCAGCAGTTCCAACGCGACGAGCCAGCGGAGCCAAAGAACGAGGACGCGTTGGGCCAGTTCCCCGTCGACGCGCCGCCCAAGATCCAGGCCGCCTCGCCGGCGAGAGCACGTGAAACGAACCCGAGCTCGGCATGCGGCCAGAACACGACAGATCAGGCAAGCAAATGCTCCGGCACTGCGTGCATTACGGGAGCAGCGGCGGCAGGGGAGAACGGCTCTTGCAACCGCCGGACTTAGCACTACAACAGTTAAAGATTCCAGCGGCACTTTCGAGCGATGAGCCAGTGAATTGGGTTTCAGACCAAGAGGTTGTGAGGATATGCAGGACAACTTGGAACTATTGATTTTGTTCATAGTTTCAACCATGGATTCTAAGATCTTCGTTCGACATGCTTGCTCCTGCAAGAAGCCAAGAAGGTAACGGTTGTTTTCTGCCCCAATCTCTTTGTTGCCGTGCTGGTCATCAAATTGGTGTGCTTCTTCTCACAATTTTGCCTCGTGATCCAATACAGTTTTTACCCCAGGCACGATCGCGAAAAGAAAGGAAGGGAAAGTGCAGGTATAACCTGCATAAAGTGCTCACGAATTATCTGGTTTGCCTGACTTGATTTGAGTTCAGTAATTGAGTTTATAGAGCAGTGGTGCTACACAGAGGTTCAGTTACTAGAAGAAAAAAAGTAGAAAACGGTGTGCCATTGGTATTGTTGATTTCATGAATATTAAAAATGTTGTTTTTGTACTGGAAATTCAGAACAAGAACTAATTTTACTTTGGCTTGTAAGTAATGCTGCCGGTTCCTTCTGCGTCATAAAGATGACACTCGAGTATAATTTCTCAAAACTAAACCTGAATTTCGGTACTTGCCCTTATGCTTCTAGCATGAACTGCTCCAATATCACAAAAAAAAAACATAGACATTCAGTCAATATACACTAAAGAAAATACAATAAGAAAGGCAAAACTGAGTGATGATGTTTACAGCTGGCGTAGTAAAACATTTTGGGCATATATTTGGCGCCATTTCATACCCAAAACCTTTTCAGGCATTTCTCTTCATGTATTTTTGTATAATTTTCTTATAGGTACCTAAAAGTGCATACCTTCCTTTTACAACATGCTAGGAAGAGACTTCGCTGAAAGTGGAGGAATATTTTTGCTCGGTGTGGAGATGATCAAATTGTCACGTGTTGCTCGTCCTGAATTGCTTGTATCAACAATATGGAGCAGCCGTTAAGTTCCATTCAGATTTGGAAAAGAAGAAACTTGTAGGTTTGGAACGTGCGGTTTATAGTCTCTTTAATCCAGTTACTCCTTCTACGTCATCAGGTTCTAATAATGTTGAAATTCATCTGTTAGAAGTCCAATCAAAGGTATGCAAAAATGGAAAGCCTCAAAAAGCTAGCATCTAGGATTCCAAATCCAACAGTTAAGCCGGCATAAAAAGAGGGAGGAGGTATGTGCTTCTTGGTACTCCAACAGTATTTCCTATTGGTACTTTGGCCGTTGGTGATAAAATTAGACCAACAAGTGGATGTCTACAGCAAGCTTCGTAACCAGTCTAAAACTGGTGCTGTCACACTTGAGCTTTCAAAATTTTGAATGTTCTCACGCGTATGAAAGTAGTAATATTCTCTTTTTCTAATTCTAAGCTTTCCAAACCACCCACCTCTGCATACAACTGAAATGCTCTAAAATAAACCTTTATCAGATACTGTGTGAGAAATGGTTGAGGATCAAAAATGCAATTTTAAATTATCGGAGAAACACTCATCTCAAGAAATATATTTCACATGACCATGTCAAAATAAAAATGATATACAGCATCATCTTGCACTAGAGAATAGCGGCAGAACATACAGGAATATATGGCCTTCAAATCCAGCTGCCTCTTGCACTAGGATCTGCATCGATGTATACAGGCAATAGGCAAAGTTTGGCCTGTGATACAGTGCATGGAATAAGCGGTATGGCGAGGCAATGATGACCATATGGACGTTCAACCAGAGCATAGAGGGACTGAGGTGTTTGCTGACATGTTTCAGGTGAGAGTTAAACAGTGCTTATTTTGCATTGACAGATGGTTTCCGCCTTCCGACAGCCAAACAGATGGGTTGTTTCTCCACCACAATTGCCGCGGGCAAAGCAATTATGTAACTTGATTACTTGACAGAATTTAAAGAAGCCTGGAGTAAATTATAAATCTCTAAAATAGATAAAAAAATCTTTTTGAATTGGAGTGAACAAAAAAAATTGAATGTTTAAAATGAAACCCAACATCTTTCAGACTTTATACTACTGATGAGTGTTGAGTCTTAAGAGATGTCATGTGCATGTAGTGCCAGAAAATATGTGGCGTGCATGCAGTGTTAGAAAAGCTAATGGCGGACGAGTTCTGACCATGAGTTTTGGATGGCGATCCCTGCAGCAACACCAGCCCCAAGATTTAAGCACAAGCTAAAAGAAGGGTACTATCTGCTTTGAGAGAATAACTACCATATCCAACTAAATTGCCAGACTGATGCTGGCATACATCCTAGCCAAGAGATTTGAGATGCTCAGCATGTGAGTTGAAAGCTACTTGTTCTCGAGGCCACACTGCCAACAAGCGGATCTAGATGGAGGCGAGATCAAGAAGGTGCATGAGGAATAACAGATGATCAAGGCTCAAAGAGAGGAGTCCAGAGGACACAACCATATGATTTTTTTTTAAGGAAAAACTATGACTTGGGATGATGGTTGGAAACTCAGGGTGCTGATTCAATGAAATCTGCCCATCTCAAACTGGAAGACAGTTATCTTTTTTGTTTATTTGGACTTCTGATGAATATGAGGGATTGAACTGAAATGGGAAAAAAAAAACAGCATGGGCTGGCTGAACGAGGTTCCGTTGTTAAGAAAATCCTAAAAAATACTCCACAAGCAACAAATATGCAAAATGGCCAGAAACAAAATATTGTGTGTATATTTTCCTGTGCTCTTTTTTATAAGTCCATAATGTTAAAAGATGAAGTAACAGAACAGAAAGTGGTAAGACTGATGTGATAGCTGAGAGGTGGAGAAATGGCACAGAGCCATCTCTCTTCCAAGACTCGACGCCTAACTCTTGTCATCTTTCACTTTCAAGATCCCTATATATAGCAGGGACATCAATGGTACACAGCAACAGCCAATGCAACAACAACAACAACACTTGCACACAGTCAGTCACAGAGCAAGGTGATCGAGTGAGCAAGCAAGCAAAATGAACTACGCCAAGGTGAGCTCGTTCGCGGCGATGGAGGCGGCGGAGCGCGCGGTCCCGGCGGGCTCCGTGGTGGCCGTGACGATCTGCGACTCGCTGCCCGACGGCGACGCCATGGCCGTGCTCAACCGCGTCCGCGTGCTCGGCTGGGTGCTCACCAACCCGGCTCGGCTGCAGAGCAAGATCGAGCGCGCCAACGCGGCGGCGCAGGCGGCCGCCGCGCTCCGCGGCGTCACGCTGGGCACGTTCCAGGCGGCCAGCCGCCACGACGCAGGCCGGTCTGTTGGGCAAGCATGATCTCTGATAATCACGACTACTATTAATCCACATGATCACTCGTCGACAATTAAGTTCCGTAAATCGTCATCGCGTCATGCGTTGTCCTTTTCCAAATCGAGTTTGCCAATCTTGATTCGTGTTGAGTGCGTCTGGGTGTCTGTAGACTCTGTACTTTTCCTTTTCTTTGTGAGAAATGACGTGTGCTTCGTCTTGGCATTTTAACTGAAAATCCTTTAGTTCATCAGTGATTGTAATATGTCTCTCTCAGGAAAATGGATAAAAAAGATTGGTGAAGTTTGGAACAGGTGGATTCGTCTTTTTAATATAATAACGTAAATACATGTGTAAGACCATGGGCACCAAACCTGAGCTGCAACGTTATAGCCAGTACTCGGAAACCTGAAATTTTCGGAGCACCCAAGGTTTTGCCGAGTACATTACTTCGGAGCAAATATATGCTTTGCTGAGTGTCTAAAATATGACACTCGGCAATAACTTCACACTCAACAAAGAGTCATGTTTGCCGAATGCCATGGGTAAAACACTCGACAAAAGACTCCAGGACACTTGAACACTCGGCAAACCTGTATAGTGTCGGGCTGCAACACTTGCAACCACCAAACTTTGCCAAGTGTTAATGTGCTCACTCAGTAAAGTTACCAGTTGGCAAACAGTTTTTTTTCTCTCTTGTCCCCAAACCTTTTCTCCTCTCTACGTACACTACGTGGTACTCCATATTCAAATTTAATATATTTTTTGGTCTGTTTGTTTTTTTAATTAAATTAAATTATTTTATGGTATTTCCTCATATTAGTCTAATTTGAACTGCAAATAAGTCAGATAATGGTATACAATAAGTTCAGATGATATTCATGATATTAAGTCCATCGTGAGGCTTTATCTATTAAATGAAAGAAAATTTTCTAATATTTTGTTCCCGATACATGACCACAAACGTGTGACCGAATTGTTTTAAAATTCTATAAAATGCAAACAAAGTCAGAAAATCATGAGATTTGGCAGGATGTCATGATATCATCATACATGAAGGTTCTAACATAAATCTCATATCACACATGCAATCTATTCTCCTTTATGCATAATCTTCATCCATCGATGACATCCAATGATGGGCCTAACGACCAAGATCTATCACTCTATCGTACTCTGTTTCCACCTGCCTAGTGATTTGTGTATTATTTGTGGTTGCAATTTGTAGATTATTAGTGACTATTTGTGATTACGAACAAACTTATGGATTTATGTGTTGTCGAACTAACTATGATGCTATTTGTGAATTTATTTATATGAACTGCTTATATGCTTATTATATATTGTCATCCATATGTCACTAAATGGGTTTGTCATCAGAAGTACTTTTATGCTCCAACCTCTTTGTTATATGACATGTAATGGAACAAAGCCATCTCTACAAAGACTAAACAATGTCTAGAAGTACATCATAAATAATTAAATATATTGACTTTTCTTACAAGTTTGTGTCAATGTATATTCAGTAAAGTCATGTTATTCCAGCCTCTCATGACGTCTAAAATCTAAATAGTGATGATCCACACACACCTAAACCACCATTTTGGCGTCGTAGTAAATATGGCATATGTAGGTGATAGGTTATAGGTAACAACTGTGAGTATATTACATTCCCTGTTACATCTTTGCTCAGAGAACACTAGCTCCATTCATATCAAACATAAGTAATTAATTTTGTGTTCTAGATTCTCGGGTTGTTTCATTGGCTGCTCTATCGTATACATAATGTGTGTTTTTCAGGTCATGCATTTACCATATTTTTTATTAAGGGAATAAAAATATTGAATGCATTTTGATATGAAGAGGTTGAAAACTATAGGCAAGGAGGAAAAGAACTAGAATGCTTGGGAAGAAGCATGAGCTAGACTACCAGAGAAGAATGGAAGGGAAGTTTAACAAATAGTTTTTTTTAAAAACCTTAATAAAGAGTTTTTGCAAAGGTATCCATCACCCACATATGCAGCTCGAAAGAGCATCTCCATGCCCCTCAAAACAACTTCCTAGCGTCACTCACATACAAATTTATATCTCGTCTTAATATTATAAAAAAAACACGGTCGGGTGGGGAAAGACCGCCCCACGGTTTTTCAGTAAGAAGAAGCAACCGGCTCCCAGGCCATAGAAAACCTCCGCACGCGGAGTAGCCACGGGATTTTATTGGTGAGACCGGGTGTCAAACCCCCGCCACAAGGGTGAAGATGCCACGCATTACCGCTGAGCTGAGCTCACGTTCTTCTCGTCTTAATATTTGTCGAGCCTTTTGTCAAAATAGATCTTTTATTTAGTTTTTACGAGTCAAGACAAAATAGATTAATCCAAGAATAACAGTTCCTTTTGTTACATGCTAATTAATAAACCTTGTATAGTTTATAAGATATTGTGTGAGAAATAGTTGAGGTTAGAAACCTTAAAATTTTATGTTAGAAAATACTCGTCTTGAGAAATATAGTTCTCAGGGCTTACTATTAGACCAAAAAGTTATACAGTATCATCTTTCACAGTTTCACTAGACCTTTGGCAAGGTATGAAGGAATATTCTTCAAATCCAAGCGGCCTCATATGCAAGGAATCTGCAGTTCTTCACCGATGTATACGGGCAATAGGTGAAGTTTTTGGCTTGTGATATGGTGCATTCTGGCACGCATGGAATAAACAGTATGGCGACCCTTAGAAGATCTACGAGCCGCTAACTCCGGAGCGTAGAGGACTAGAGGTGCTTTCTGACATGCTTCCGCTGATTAGTATGTGGTGATAGTTAATTGTTCCTTAGGCAAATACAACAATATCATCTTATAAATCGTCTCATATATGATACGTAATGTTAAAATGGATTATGAGATAATTTATATAATAAGTGTTTTTTCAGTTATCTCTTATTAATTATATAACTTCTTAATTTATGGATATAAAATAGAATATTTATTTATTAAAAGACTACTAAAACTCGTACAATAATATGAAAGCCGTCTTATACTTTTAAATTTCAGCGGATGAGATGGTTGTTTTGCACTATATGAGACATACTATGAGACTATCTACATGTAATATTATAACTGTCGTTATTTGACATGCTGAAGCAATGACTCTTGTTCTCATTTGGCTTCACTTCACCTTTTTAATCGAGCCTGGAGTATAAACAGAAAATTGAATTGAATTGAGCAAAATTTTGAATGTCTTAACTGAAATCCAATCTTTTCTCCCCAAAAGCATGCGTGCATTGAGTCATACTATTTTCTTTAGAAAAACATGCATGCACGTTGAGTCTAGAGAGATGTGGTCAGCATGCAGTGTCGGAAAAGCGAATTGTGAGCGAGCTCTGGCCATGAGTTTTGGATGGCAATCCCTGCATCACCACCAGCCCCAAGATTTAAACGGGTGCTAAAGAAAATAACGTGAGAATAACCATCCCTCCATTTTCCCAAGACCCAAATTGCTGACCCTGAGAATAATCATCCCACACCCACTTACCCATGACCCAATTCAAGATGCTCAGAATGTGAGATGAAAAGCTACCACTGGACCTCGAGGTCACGGCTGCCCATGGGGCTCCGAATACTCCTTCGACAACCCAGGCCAGGAGTTCATTTGCCACGTCTGCCGTCGTAGCCCAATTAATGGAGGAGATGAAGTAGGAGGTTCATCGGGAATAAATCTGATAATAAGATTGGGCTAAGCAAAAACCAAAAATCTCATAATCTCCCATCTCTTTATCTCCTTCGCCTAAGGAAAAAACAAAAATCCCATAATCTCCCTCGCATATCCCTCCGGTTGCATGGTTTGCCCTGCACGAGTTTTCTTCTCCTTTAGGCTTCGTTCGGTTCATTGAGATTGCATCTGGCCCAGGAATATTTCCCAGAGCGGAACGAGTGGATCCATGGGGTTCACTAGATCCGGCCGGTTCCTTTAAAACACAGCTGATTTTATTCCGGCTGAATTATTCTGCACCAACATGCTGTTCGGTACCAAATGTTTGATTCCGGTCAGATTCGAAGCAACCTCAAATATTCAGTGTTATTAGCATAATTGAATAGAATTAACAATACAGAGACAAGTGCATAAATTTCAAGCAACCTCAGTACACTTTCATGCAGTTTCACACCTTCAATACAGGGACAATTAGACTGACGTAGGCTTGGTGTGCGGCATAATTTACAGAGTTCAGAAATTTGGTAGATGACTAACATTAGCTCAAGTAGCCCCTGATGCTCTATGAAAACCGAATTTCAAACTAAACTTGCAGAATTTCTAAAACTGATCTTGACCCAGATAAATTAAGAACATTATTATTAAACACTATGGTCTTGACCCATACTGATTAGACACACACATCCACGATGTCCTGGTGAACTTCACAATGCCTTCAAACATTTGTTAATGAACAGTTCACTGCAAAACAAAATAGAAGAATAAATTGCTGATGTGCAATGCACTTCTATAAAAAAAGCTAATATATTATTATAGTGCTATAACTCAAAGCAGATCACATTAGTTCTAGAAAATATGCATGTAACAGTTTCTAGAAAAACAATGCACTGAGGAAAAATTGAAGGAAACTATATATAGAGGCAAGATATTTTCAGTCAAAGCATAGTTTAAGTTTAGCTAATCCTTTCTTTCAATAATATAAATTAGAAATAGTTCTTGGAGCTTATTGTTCACTGTAGCTGCACCTTATAAAACATTTTATTATACAAAGGACCTGATATAAATCAATATACAAAGCATGCAAGGATCAACAAAAATAAACAAAAAGAAGAGGAAAGAAAACTAGGCTGCCACACCAGCAAAACAATCACCAAAGCAGTAAGATAATATGACTATCATCTATATCAGATGGATATATGAACACTGATCCACTACTTTGCTCCTATGTTGAAGTAACTACTAATTTGTTTTGCTATGTTGTGGACTAGATATAACTCAATATGCACTAACGAAGAGGAAAGAGGGGCTGAGATTTTACCTGCTATGCCATCTCATTTCTGAACCAAATCATAGCTGCTTCTGGATCAGCTTCACAAGCACATAGGAAAGCCTCTCTGTTTTCTTTGCTCTTGATGAAGACAGAGTAAGATTTTGCCTTTTCTTCCTTGGTCAGTTCCATGTTGCTCAAAACTGATATGCATTTTTTGATGGAGAAATCGGTACCTTGAGCAACCTCCTTCTCTTTTGCTAGTTGTGTTGCTTCATCCTCTGCCTGCTTGGTCCTCATTTGCAGATATCTCTCCATCATACCTTCTATGTTAGCACCCTTTCTTGCCTGCTTTCCTTCCCTTCCTTCTTTGCTTGATGCAGCATCCACTCCTCTTCACTGTCCACGTCTTTCATTAGTTGTAGGCTCCTTTTCCTCATCTTGTCTTTGTTGTCCATTTCTTTCACTTCCAGCTTCACTTTCATTCTCTTCAAGTCTATGCACTTCTGTAACTTCATCCTCCACATCATGTGCCATAATGTCATTGAAACCTTGACCACTATCTTCATCCTCTAAATCATGGATGGGCTGAAGGAGGTCCTCTGTCCTTGGTGACTTAAGAGAAACAAAGTTGTGATTCCCTTCTGCCAAATGGCCTACACAATAGCAAATAACAAAAGAGTAATTTGATCCTTGTATCAACAAATCATCAATTTTCACAACAAGTATTAATCAAATGACTTTGGCAAGACTTACCATCATAGAGCTCCCCTAAATCATCAAACAATGGGAAAGTAGCCTTGTTGTTACGGAACTTCTTGATTTTAGGGTGTGACTGCACATTTAAAGAAAAAAATTGGTCAAATGGATGCGTATGGTTTAGGTCTTGACCGCAGAAAATAAAGACAAGTAAATGAAGTGCAAAGTCAACTTACAACTAAAAGCTTGTCCCACATTGATGGTGAACCCTCAACCATCTGCCTTTTTTCATTTCAGTGTGATCCACTTTGCTTCCTAGCCTCTTTGAGCATCTTGTAATCCCTCTTGACTTGACCTTCTTTGTCTTGAATTTTAGCTTTGGTGAATGAGACATACCTATTCCTGTGATGGAACTCCTGCACCATCCTGTTCCAACCTTCAGAATTCCAGCACCCATTGTCTCCTCTAAAACTTGTGTCTTTGTACTCAAGGAGAATATCCACAAGGGACTTTTCAAGAGTTGGGTTCCAGCTTGCCCTTTGATTTTGAAGAGCTGGATTCCAATATGAGTAACAGAAATTAAGTACATGAATAACAGATATTTCAAAGCATGCATGAATAACAAAAATTTTAGATTATGAAATACGAAAATCTTCGAAGCATAAATACCTTTTGGAGAACCTACAGTCTTCTTTGCTCCACATGATTTAGGTGAAGGCTTCTTTCTTGTAGCACTTGCCGCAGCCACGAACCTTCTCAACTTTGGGGATCCCCTGAACTTTGGAGAGCTTTTTGACACCATAACTGTATGACAACCTTATTGAGCTATTACAACCAATAAAAAACAGTATTGAGTGCCTACAACTACCTTATTCATGGCCTACAACTACATTATTCATGATATAATCTTATTCACTTATTACAAACCAATATACTCATTGACTAATTTACATGCTGGTAACCATCCCACATTTGTTGGGCGATGGTATCTCTTAAAGCATTGCCTTGTATAGTGCCAGGGTCATTGATTTGATCACTGTTCGGTAGAGCAACAAAGTTTGATGGATGAATATTATCTGGTTGGTGATCTAACCACTCATCATCTCCATGAAGTAACCGGATAAGATTATGAAAGATACAAGCAGCCACCAGTATCTTTACTTGATTTTCCAACATGTGAAATGTGGCAACTTTGTGTCGATGCTCAAGACCGGCAGTAAATATATAGGGCTACGTCGAGACCAAGAACTACGATGGTTCGGGCCCTCTCAATGAGAGTAAAAACCCTACGTCCTGTGTTCTGTATTGTCTTGATTGTCACGAGATGTTGTGTCTAAATTGCCTCTCCCTCTATGGGGGGTACCCTGCCGCCTTATATATCTGGTCGGCAGGGGGGTACAGGCAGAGTACTAGTCGTACTCTACAAGGATTCTATATGGCAAGTCTAATCTTTCTTGTCTTGCATTCCAAGCCGAGTCGGTCGGCTTCCTTGTTGATGAAGTATCCGGTCGGCCACCAACTTAGCCTTGTATGAGGATACCCGTAAAGCAAGTATCCCACAGCAGCCCCGAGTGCTTTTTGATTTTGAGCTTTAATTCTTCAAATGATCTAAAGATCATAAATTAGCAAGACCTCGTTATCGAAGTTTTCGATAGATCTGGTGCACCGGTCAGGTGCACCTGATCAGGTGTAGCCCCCGACTCTTGTATAATTTGGAGACAAACAAATAATGCAAGAGTCTAATTATATTAGCTCTTATTAATTTGTTCATAGATATTCAAACCATCAAGTTTGAATCTTTCAGACCTCTGGTTATCAAATCCTTGGGTCCTATTGCTAAGTGACCACTTTGCCGACCGATCATCAAACCGGCCGAGTGGTACATATTATTTCCGAGTGATAGGTCGGTCGGAATTTTATGACTCTAGTCATATTTGATATTTAGCTAAATGACTTTAGTCATAATATAGCTTTTCCCTAATTCCAATCACCAGTTTAAGTCCAAATTTGATAATGCTGGTTATTTGACTTTAGTCAGTACCATAACCGTTGAACTTGTACCATATGACTATCAAGTCCTTTGCCACATGATCATCAAATCACATAGATATGGTGAAATAATTCTCGGGTACTTCTCATCAAAGGAGTCCTCGAGTCTCATTTTTCTGGGTTTGTAACCCTAATGGGCTTTAGCCCTCAATTAACCTTTAAGTTAACATCCGGGTCACACTATAGTACGGCCCACCGTGGCCCATGGGACCCTTAGGTTAAAAAAGACAAGAGTATAAAAGGCTGCACCAGGTTGACCTTCAGTCCACGCCGCATTTGCCCGCGAACTCTTCGTCTTCCTTGCGCCTTCTCTGCTCTCGTGACTCCTCTATTTTTCCGGCTAGGGTTAGCTTTCTCGCTTTCGGCCACCACAAATCCCACCGTGTTTAGCCCCCGAGCTTTGGCGAAGTTTTTTGAACTCCTTCACCGCGTCCAATCCTGTTCGTGATGGGTCGCAAGAGGACTTCCATTTCAATCCTAGCTTCTTCCACCGCCGCCGCCGTCGTGTCGTCCTCGTCGGAGGTCGACATCCCGGAGCAACTTCGGGAGTTCTCGAAGAGCAGCCTTTCACAGGCTGATATGAACAAGATGGTGGTGGATGGCGTCCTTCCAGAGTAGGCTCGGATCGACTGGAAGGTACCTCACGAATCCTGCCCCATCCCCATTCACCAACAGATCGTAGTGTTTCGCTCATTCTTTGAGCATGGCTTTGGAGTTCCCTACTGCAGTTTTTTGCGTGGGCTCCTTTTGTTTTATGGGATTGAGCTTGTCAACCTCAATCCCAACTCCATTCTTCATATCGCCATCTTCGTACATTTGTGCGAAGCTTTTCTTGGCATTCTCCCCCATTTCGATCTCTTCCGCCATCTGTTTGTCCTCCGACCACTGCCAACCAAGGAAAACCAAGTGGCCATAGGCGGAGTCGACGTCCAGTTATGCAAGAAAGAGGCCTACATCAATATCCCATTGAAGACCGGAAATAAGAATTGGAAGGATGAGTGGTTCTATTATGACAACCCTCCCCCTGTTCTTGCCGACTTCACTGGTGCAAAGGCTATTCCCCAAGCGCATTGGACAGAGAGGCCCGATCTGATCGATCCTCAAGTGGTCGCTCTGCTCAAAAAAATTGCCGATCTGAAGGCTGAAGACGTCGATGGCATCACAGTTGCCAAAAGCTTTATCATCCGACGAGTTCAGCCCCTGAAGCTTCAGTGTCACCCGGCATGGGACTATGTTAATGAGGATGAGGCCAGGGAGGTGCCGGATCCACCAAATGGTGAACTCCACCGAAGACGCTTGTTGAAGATGTTTGAAGAAGAAATCCTTCAGGACCATTCTTTGGTCAAAAAGGCATATAATAAGGGCACAATACGAGCCCGAGTAAGCCTCAGTCTGCCTTTAGCTATCCCTTGTTATCCTATCTTGATGTTGTACTCAATGTTTTGATCTTTATGTAGGTGCTGGATACTTATGTATCTCATCCCCCACTCTCTCAGATCGATACTAAGGGACCTGATTATGTCAAGAAGACACCGCTGACCGGCGCTGGGGGTTCAAGTTCCTCCACAGGCGCTCAGCCAGTCAGCATCACTCCCGTCGTTACTCTGGCCTCCCCTGACAAGCTCTAGAAGCGGACTATCGCGTGCCGACGCCAATATGTGGAGGATCAGGACGACGATGAAGAAATAACTGCCGCAGATGCTGGTCAACCTGCTCCTGCAACCTCCAATCGACCTTCAGACCGACCGGAGCCCCCAAGCCCAACTCAGAGGTCAACGGAAGATGTGGTGCAGACTGGCAAGACTGATCAGCCTTCTCAAAAGAGGAAGGAGACTGATTTTCAGTCGACTTCCTCAAAGAAGAGGCTATGCCAGATCAAGCTCAAGAAGGCTCCCAGGTTTAGTCTTTAAACCCTATACTCCTTGTCTCTTATTATTGATCTCAACATTTCCTGAACTCTTTCTTCTATTTTTTTCTTGCCAGTCGGACAAGTGATTCTCAGAGTGCTTAGGGATCTGAGGATACTCGGTCTGAGCTCCCACCTCGTCCGATTGGCGTGTACCATTCGGTTGGCAAGTCTTCAAACACGCCGATCGAAGTGGATAAACCGTTTGAAAAGATGGTTCCTGCCTCCACTCCCGAGCCTCTGTCTCAAACTACTCCAACTAATATCTCTTTGCCTCTTGACAAAGGTAAAAGAACTCTTCCTGTAGATATGCTTGGTCGGCCTGAGGTGGAGGATGTGGAGATTTTGCACCAACACCGGGAGTCCAGCATGGTAACTCAATATTATACTTTTACCTTGTTTCACTCTCATCTTTTAGATCATTTATCTTCTGCATATCAGAAAGTGTATGCTCTTGTGGAGCGAAAGCAGGCTAGAGTGGAATATCTTGAAGCTGAAACTTTCGGTATGTGCTTGGTCGCCTATTCTTCTTGTCTTTATGTTTTAGACTAACTTCTTATTTGTCTTGCTAGTCATCGGTCAGCAGCTCTCCATGGCCCTAGAGGAAAACAAGAAGCCGTTGGCCGACCGACAAGAGATAAACAAGGTCTTAGACCAAGTTTGTGCAGATCTGGCTGGTAAGTTTTCCTACCATCCATATTTAAGCAATCTGCTGATCACTCTAACGCTAAAAGTTTTACTTTTAGCTCGCGATAAAAAAATCACCGATCTGGAGAAGTTGACTTCCAACCAGCAGAGGTTCGTTGATGCCTTGAAGGTTGAGAAGGAAAGCCTCTCCAAATTGGTTGAAGACCAGAAGACCGAGATCACTCGGCTGCAGGAGGAGCTGAAGGGGACTGAAGCGAAGATAGAGGAGGCTAAGACTGTCTTTAAGTCTTTCAAATGTAAACTTGCTAGTAAGCCTTCGACTTCTTCCTTCTGTTTGATTCTTCTGATGATCATACTGACCAATAATTATTATTTACAGCTCTATCTTACGCCGCTCGGCAAGCAATGAACTATGTTCATGCTAACCGAGTAGAGCAGACCGGTCACTCTCTGGACTACTTGTTGGAGCATGCATCGGAAGCCATTGCTCATAACACTCAGTGAGTGGCAACCGAAGCCGGGAGTCAAGTGCTGGCGATTTGCAAATCCTGGTCTCCTGCTTTGCCATTGGACAGGATCAAAGAGGGCTTTAACCCTGACCTGACCGACGACCAATGCCAGCTGCTCCTGGATTCCATGCTAGAGACTTCCCAGGCCTTGGTCGAAAATATAGAAATCAATCCGACCGTGCCGACTCCTCCAGCAACTCCAGAGGTTGAACTTCGGGCTGACTCTTCCTCTCCTTCAAAGGAGATATAATCCTGTAATAGTGTAAAACATTAGTAGTGTTTTTGTAATGATACTTTTGTATAAACTAATCTTATGCTTTTATAGCTTTAGAAGTTTGTCAAAGATATCATTGACATGTTTCTATCAAGAGAAACAAAGATTGCATCGGTCTGCTATAACACATTAGGTTGTAACCCATAACCGCGTAACAAACAGAATCAACCAATCGACACATGACCTCTCACACTTTTGGCTCTGAGTTTAGTGTAGTGGTAGTCTGATGTGCAGCACAAAGTATTTAACCATGATGTATAAGCGTAAGACCAAAATAATAAAGACCAAAACTCAAGATCTCAAGATCTCATGAGAATAAGTTGGTCAAAAAATAGGCCAAAACCAAAATATGGTTAGACCGAGATGGGACATTATAGCTAGCCCCTTGGCTCGATTGTTTAATAGAATCAATTAAGGAATTGAGACAAATATTGAATGAAAATCATTAGAAAATCTTTCATTAAAAAAAGACCAAAGTTTCATTCATAAATAATGTATAAATACATAAAATAATAGGTAAGTATAGAAATGACGTAGCTGATTTATGTTTCAGGAGTTTGGAATATCATCGTCGTCTTTATACATCAGTCGGTAAGCCCCCGGGCGAGTGACTTTCTTCACTACGTATGGTCCTTCCCACTTCGGAGAGAGCTTATGCTGATTCTTTGTCGATTGCACTCGGCGAAGCACTAGGTCTCCAACTTGAAAGTGGCGACTGCGGACGTTCTTATCATAATAACAACGCAAGCCTTGTTGGTAGAGTGCCGACCGAAACAGAGCATGATCACACAACTCCTCTACCGTAATCAAATCAATCTCTTGGTTCTCCTCAGAAAGCTTTTCATCATACGCTTGAACTTGTGCCGAGACAAGACTGACCTCAGTCGGCAACATAGCTTCTGAGCCATAGACCAATGAAAAAGGTGATTGTCCAGTAGTCCGACTGGTGTTTGTCCGAAGCCCCCAAAGGACTGAAGGCAACTCTTTGACCCACCGACCGGCATAAGGTTTGAGTCTGTCAAATATCCACGGCTTTAATCCTTGAAGAATCATACCATTGGCCCGTTTGACCTGCCCATTGCTTTTCGGATGAGCCATTGATGAAAAGAGGATGTTTATTCCCATCTCATTGGCAAAGTCCTAGAACTCCACTAAAGTGAATTGAGTGCCATTATCAGTTTTGATATCATGAGGAACTCCAAATCGAGTGAATATATCTTTGATAAACTCGATCGCCTTCTTGGATGTAATCTTGCCGACCAGCTTTGCTTCAATCCACTTGGTGAATTTGTCGATAGCAACAAACAAATGCGTGAACCCGCCTGGCGCTTTCTTGAAAGGACCGACAATATCAAGCCCCCAAACAACAAAAAGCTAAGTCAATGGTATCATGTGAAGTTGCTGTAAAGGCACATGTGTTTATTGAGCGAAGAATTGACAACCCTCACACTTCCGAACAACTTGGTGTGCATCTTCGACCGCTGTAGGCCAATAAAACCCTTGCCGAAAAGCTTTGCCGACCAAAGTCCTAGAAGCTGCATGATTGCCGCATATTCCCGAATGAATCTCTTCTACCAACTTCTGGTCTTCAGGAATTGAGATGCATCGCATCAAAATGTTGGAACCACCCCTTTTGTAAAGTTGGTCCCCTACCAACAAGTATCCTCGAGATCGAATCTCTAATCTTTGCTGCTTATCAGGATTCGAGGGCAGCGTTCTCTTATCCAAATACTGAATGAGTGGGTCATGCCAGTCGATCTTGGAGACGTCATCGTCAATAAGATCAGCAACAATACTCATCAACACGTCCGACCGGGGAGAAATTATTGGGGAATCCAGAACATGTAGGAAAACACCCGGCGGTACTACAGACCAAGATGATCCTATCTTGGCTAACTCATCAGCCGCCTGGTTATTATCTCGGAGAACATGTGTGAACTTCAATCCATCAAACTTGTCTTCGAGTTTTTGCACTTCTTGGCAATAAGCACTCATGTTGTCATCTACACAACTCCAATCCTTGGTGACCTGATTAATGACCAAGGCCGAATCTCCAAATATGTTGATGCGCTTAATGCTGAGTGACACAACAATGCGCAGACCATGTAGGAGAGCTTCATATTCCGTAACATTATTAGACGCGCGAAACATGATTTGAAGGACGTATCGAAGCCTTTCTCTAGTAGGCGAGATAAATACAACTCCCGCACGTACCCCTTGTAATTGAAGGGAACCATCAAAGTACATTTTCTAGTACTCGATATCTTGGGCAGCAGGAGGATTTTGAATCTTTGTCCACTCGGCAACGAAATCAGCTAACGCTTGTCCCTTTATAGCCGACCGAGGTACGAATGTAATAGTATACTGACCAAGTTCGACTGCCCACTTGACTATTTTTCCTTCAGCTTCTCGGTTATGTAACACCGTCCCGAGTGCAAAAGATGTTTGAACTTCAATTGGATGAGCTTGGAAATAGTGCTTCAATTTCCTCGAGGTGATCAATAATGCATATAACAACTTCGAGATCCGCTGGTACCTTGTCTTAGAGGCGCTGAGAACCTCACTCACAAAGTAGACTGGATGTTGTACTTTTTGTACATGTCCCTCTTCTTCTCGGTCGACTGTCAAAACAGTACTCACAACCTGGGTTGTGGCCGAGATGTAAAGCTGAAGTTTTTCTCCTGGCTCCGGAGGCACCAACACTGGAATACTGCTGAGATGAATCTTTAATTCGTCCAGTGTCGACTGCGCCTTCTTAGTCCAAACATAGTCATCCTGCTTTTTAAGCAATCGGAAGAGTGGTAACCCCCTAACCCCCAATCGGGAAATAAAGCGACTCAAGGATGCCATGCATCCAGTCAGCTTCTGAACGTCCCTTTGAGAATTAGGCGACTTCATATCAAGGATTGCCTTGATTTTATCTGGGTTAGCCTCTATACCTCGTTTCAAAACGATGTAACCGAGTAACTTCCCCTATGGAACCCCAAAAACACACTTTTTAGGATTCAGCTTCATTGAATAATGTCCTAGATTGTCAAAGGTTTCTGCCAGGTCAGAGAGAAGTTCTTCGACTTTCTGAGTCTTGACAACGATGTCGTCAACATACGCCTCAGCGTTCCGACCGATCTGAGTGGCAAGGCAGCGTTGAATACCTCGTTGGTAAGTCGCGCTAGTATTTTCAGACCGAACGGCATAGTGATATAGCAATAGGCGCCGAAGGATGTTATAAAGGAAGTCTTGATCTAATCTTCGACTCTCAGTGGGATCTGGTGATAGCCCAAATAGGCATCTAGAAAGCTTAAAAGCTCACACCCGGCTGTCGAATCTACAATCTGATCAATATGAGAAAGAGCGAAGGGGTCTTTTGGGCAGACCTTATTGAGATCGGTATAATCAATGCACATCCTCCACTCTTTATTCTTTTTAGGTACAAGGACTGGATTTGCTAACTAGTCAGGATGATACACCTCCTTTATAAACATAGCTTCTAACAATCTAATATCTCCTTCTTCATAGCGTCCTTGCGATCTTGCGCAAATCTTCTAAGTCTTTCGCGAACGAGGGTAGCCCCTAGAGGTACCCTTAACACATGCTCAATCTTTTCCCTAGGAACTCCCGACATGTCAGATAGTTTCCATGCAAAGATATCCCTATTTTCCTGGAGGAAAAGAGTGAGCACGAGTTCCTATTTTTCATCAAGGTTGACCCCAGAATAAGTCACCTTATCGGGGTCCTCAGGATCGAGCAAAATCTCCTTGGTTTGGATGTCATCGGTCTGGATCTTTTCCTTGGTAGGTTTCTTTGTCGGAACCTCCGCTCCAGTCTACTCCTCTATACCGATCGCCTTCTGGATCTCCTTTTGGTCTGACAGCATCAACTGTTTGGTAGACATCTCACAATTCTACACATCGCAATTAAAATAATTCCGAAGATCAGAATGGAGGAAGATTATTCCGTTCGGGCCTGGCATCTTGAGGGTGAGATACGGATAGTGCGGAACAGCCATAAACCGGTCCATCGCCGGTCGACCGATGATAGCATGGTATGCTGACTCGAAGTCTGCCACCTGGAAGAGTGATTTGTCCTAAAATTATCACGGGTGCCAAAGCTGACTAGCAGAGTGATTTGTCCAATTGGGACTGAAGTCTTGCCAGGCACAAGCCCATGGAAGGGTGAAGAACTTGGTTGGAGGTCATTGATTGACAGACCAAGCTCCTGAAGGGTCCTGGTGAAGATTAGGTCCAAACTGCTTCCTCCATCGATGAGTACTCTGTTAAACTTCTCCTCCTTCATAGTCGCAGCAAGCACCAATGGGTAGCGACCTGGTTTTGGTAGATGTTTTGGATGGTCCGACCGATCAAAGGTGATTGGCATCTCATACCACCTTATGTACTGAGGCGTAGCTGGCTCCACTGAGTTAATCTCTCGAAGCTCTAACTTTTGCTTGCGCTTGGATGTTTAGGCATTCAGGCCTCCGAAGATGAAGTTTACTTCTCTGCGGGGCTCCTGGAACTCTCCTGAATCATCCTTGTCATCATCATCCTTAGGCTTGTTTTTGTTATTGTTGTGGCGCCTCGGGGGATCTTTGGCCACCTTGAGCACAGCTGTTGCAAAACCCTTGAGATAATAGCAATCATTTGCTTTGTGGTTTCCTTTGGGGTGCCAAGCGCAAATGCCACTCAACAACTCATCAGTAGACGGCTGGTTCATCTGAGGATTCTTCCGAAACCGATCCACTGTGTTGACAGTAATGTCAGGTTTTCTCTTCTTGTCCTTCTTGGAGGACTCAGGCTTATCCGACCGCTTCTCCTTGCCCTTTCCTCGGATATCATCAAGTGCAGACTCTCCTGATGCATACTTATTAGCAATCTTGAAGCACTCTTGAGCGGTGAGCTTGAGATCATGGTTCCTCCGACCGATTTCCCGGACCAGATCGTCACTATGAATTCCACCCAAAAAGGCAGTAATGATTTGCTGATCGGGGATGTTGGGGATCTCAGTCTTCTTAGCGCAAAACCGCTTGATGTAGTCACGAAGAGGCTCATCTCCTTTCTGCTTGATCCGAGTGAGGTCGAAGTGGTTGCCCGGTTAGTTGCAAGTTGCTTGAAAACTTTCTATGAGTTTCCTGTTGAGGCCTCCCCAAGATGTGACTGACTCCTCAGGTAGAGATGTGAGCCATATCCGAACGGTAGGATCTAAGCAGACCGGAAGATAATTAGCCATTACGTAGGAATCACCTCCAGCCGACTGGATCGCCGTACTATAGAGTTGTAACCACTCTCGGGGATTGGTTTGTCCATCATATTTTTTGATGGAAACTGGCTTGAATCCTTTCGGCCATCGAGCAATGCGAAGCCGAGGGACGTAAGCCTTGATGCCATTGATCTCGTCATCAGTCAGCGTTGGTGACCGCCTTTGTCGGTCTAGGGACATAGTTGGGCTACGACGGTGGCATGGGCCAACATCCTCATCATGACGATGTCGTCGATTGCCATCATTATTGTGCCGATCCCGATCATCATGTCGACGTTGGTCGTCACGGTTGTCTCTTAGAGGAGGATTCTGACGATCATCCCATTGGTTGTCCCGTCGGTCTTCTTGTCGGTCGTCCTATCGGTCTTCCCGTCGGGCATCCATCCTTCATTCACGCCATTCTTCCTCATAGCGTCGGTTGTCCCGAGCGCGCTCCTCGTGGTGAGAGTTGATGGTGTCTCGTCTATCATGGAGGCTGAGAGAATTTCTCAGGTCTTCGCGCCTTCGCCGACCCTGAGGAGATACATGGCTGGAACTTGCGACCGACTGAGACTTTGCAGCATCTTGTGCTGCTACGGCCTTGAGCATAGCCACCGCCTTCTGCATAGCAGGAGTTTGATAGTGGGCATCAACCATTAAAGTGTCAAGCAATGTCTTGGCCCCGGTGATGTTGTTCTATGGGGTGTGGTAGACCTTAACACCATCCACTTCAAGGTCAGAGCTGAGATCTAGTCGGCGTGCGTTACGCGATCCGCATGACCCTCTTGGTCGACGGCGGTGACCGACCGATAATTCATCAGCTGGCGGGTTATCATCCTATCGGCCTCCTTCGACCGGCTAGTTTTGGAGACCACTGGCTGGATTCCCTTCTTCTTTAGCATCTGGATCCTCATCCTAGTTTTCAGCAGCAGGATCTACTATATCCACCATGTTGACTGTATGGAGATACGAGTAGGTCGCTCCGACCGTGTCCTCATCAAAATACTGATCTGACGTCGAGTCATATCCGAAGGAAGAGTCTTCTTGCTCGGATCCGAGTGGGATCAATGCAGGCATAATGTCAGACAGACTCGGTAATCGCGCCATGGGACTGGCTGCGGTCGAGTCTGATCTGTAGTCGTTCAGACGTAGGACTCCATTGTCGCCGACCGTGAAGTCGAGCGATCCAAAAGAGATCTTGAAGTCCGGCGAGTATTGGATGATGGGAAGTTCGGCCATCGTAGTCGATGGAGAATCCCGGCGAGCCTTGTCCCCTACCTGGCATGTCAACTGTCGATGCTCAATACCGGCAGTAAATATATAGGGCTACGTCGAGACCAAGAACTACGATGGTTACACAAGACGCCGAATTATACAGGTTCGAGCCCTCTCAGTGAGAGTAAAAACCTTACGTCCTGTGTTCTGTATTGTATTAATTGTCACGAGATGTTGTGTCTAAATTGCCTCTCCCTCTATGGGGGGTACCCTGCCGCCTTATATATCTGGTCGGCAGGGGGGTACAGGCAGAGTCCTAGTCGTACTCTATAAGGATTCTATATGGCAAGTCTAATCTTTCTTGTCTTGTATTCCAAGCCGAGTTGGTCGGCTTCCTTGTTGATGAAGTACCTAGTCGGCCACCGACTTAGCCTTGTATGAGGATACCCGTAAAGCAAGTATCCCACACTTTGAGAATTGGGAAGCACTTCTTAATCACACCCAAAGCCCTTTCCACATGATTTCTTAGTAATGCGTGATGGTGGTTGAAGAGCTCCCTTGGGTTCTGAGGTCTTCGACGTCCCGCACCAAATTCTTTCAAGTGGTATCGAACTCCTCGATATGGAGCAAGGAAAGAAGGAGTGTTTGGATACCCTCCATCAACCAGATAAAACTTGCCTGGAGGAACTTGGAAGCCCTTGCTCATAGCTGATCTTAGCACTCTCGAATCGGTAGCCGATCCCTCCCATCCACTTGAAATGAATGTGATGTTGAGATCAAAATCACATGCTACCATGACATTTATGCTGAGGGTTCCTTTCCTATTTCTGAAGGGAGAAGCTTTGTCTTGGCCTATAGAAATAGGAATATGTGTTCCATCAATGGCACCAAGACAATCCTTGAAATATGGATAGAATCTAGGACTCTCTAGGATTTTTTGATGGACTTGAGTAGGATTTGGAGGTCACAGGAAATGTCGAGAGAGGTTGGGCATGACCTTATTGAAGAAATGGTTAATATGGTGATGGAATGTGTCATTGCTATGCCCAAAGTACACCTGGAGATCCTGATACGAGTCGTTGTGGCTCAACATGTGTAGGAAGAAAGCCAACTTCTCCTCCACCGTGATTCTTGTATCAACAACGAGCCTTGTCCTTCGAAGGAAATTTGCTAGCTTCTTGAAGATGTAGGGTTCCATCCTAAATGTAACTTGGCAATTCTTTACATGCCCCATGAGCAGGCGACGAACCTTGATCTCGCATGTTTCTTTTGATGTGTGGCGTTTCTTCTTTACCCCCCCCCCCTCTACTAGCACCCGATAGATATAGGGCAGGGAAAAGAAACATCATCATGTCATCGTCTTCTTCCTCCCGTCTCTTTCTAATACGATCTTGCAATGACATATTCATTGCAGAACTAAAGCATATATATTTATAGTTAGATATTTGCCTAAGCATAACTACATGCATATAACAGGTCATAGCATTTCATCATCAGGCAGATAAGTTCAGAAAGTATTTGCAAGTCATGTAGGCAAGAGTTCACAACAATTCAACATGTATTCCTATTATCTATGTTCAGCTCATCAGTTCAGTTCATAATAATTCATCATGCAAATAGTTCATATAGGTGTATTTGCAAGTAAGTTAACATAGGGAGAGTACAAATAGTAAAAATACCTTTTGGGGAAGGAACAGGGTCCCAGGATGGGGGTGGTTTGTCTTCTACGACTCTAACTGGTGCTGGCGGAATCTACAAGAGAAAAGTAATATGTCAACAAGCAAATAAGAGCATGCAAGATTCTGCCAAGTACTACTATAGAACTAGGCTGCACAACAAAATAGATTAGTATTATTTTCGAGGTTCCCAATTAATCATAACAGACATGTTAAGGAAACACAAAAAAAGGACCATGCATTACAGGTATTGTGTGAAAAAGAGCCTTGTCCCAAGGTGCCATTGTCCATTACAAACATATTGAAGTTAGGGGCACGCCGATGTGCAAAAGTACTACTAAAAGTGCATCTAGGCCCCTAATTTTGTTTTGGTCATTGGCGTCAATACAATTAAGAATGGACTAATGTTTTTATTGAGTATGTGTGTAGATGACTGTCTTTCTTGATGAATGTAATGCATTGAAACAAAAAGAGAAAAGAAGATGGTCAATCTGCCTCAAATTGAAAGTTCATTTTTCACTCAAGAAAAGAATGATCAATGATGTTTTTATTTTTTAATCTTAAGTATAGGTAAACCGTACTATAAAGAGGGGTATAATTTACAAATTTGGTAAAGTCAAATGCTCAATCTTCCCAAGAATTCCAGTTCTGTCGCCCTCTGTTTTTCCCTCTATCGGCAGTGTCGGTGGCTCTCATCGGCAGTGCCGGTGATCCCTCACAGAGGCACTATGATGTCCAGACATTCTCTGGCATCTATCTTGCCAGCACCAGCAGTGCCGATGGGGCTCATTGGCAGTGTCGGTCTATTCTCCTAGAGAAGGGTGCTTGCTTTGTCTCTCTGACTGTAGCCTACCGGCAGTGTCAGTCCCCTCTCCACAGACAACCATTCTTTCTGGCTCTCTGGCTGACTGAGATCGGCAGTGTCGGTCCAACAGATCGGCAGTGCTGGTCAATGTCGCCAGAGACCATTTGCCTTCTCTATGGCTGCCTCATCGGTAGTGCCGATGCCCTGATCGGTAGTGCCGGTGCGGGCCGTCTCCATGACTGCGATCTATGACAGTGTGTCAGAAACCCTACCGGCAGTGCCGATGGCTTGATCGGCAGTGCCGGTGCGGGGTGTCCAGACAGGCCAACGGCTCTTTTTTTTGCACTTTGTATAAAAGGGATACACCCCCCTTCGTGGATATCTCTTGGAACCCGAAAAACACTTTGCACTTTTGAGCTCCACTCTCCTCACTCTCCCTCTCCAAGTCAAAGCTTCAATCCTTGAGCTAGGGTTTGAGTGAGCCATTGTTCTCTAGTGAAAAGAGCATCATTCCACTCTTGAGCATTTGATTTAACTATCTTTGTGATTTGTGCTTGTTACTCTTGGAGCTTTGCTCCTAGACGGTTAGTGGTGCCCGTAGAGCTCCTATCTTGTGTGGTGACACCTCGAGAAGTTTGTATTACCCTCCCGCAAGGGAATTGATAGTGGAAAACTTGAGCTTGATCTTTGTGGTTGCTTGAGTGAGAGAAGGGTTGAAAGAGACCCGGTCCTTTGTGGACTTCTCAACGGAGACGTAGGGCTCTTTGTGAACCCGAACTTCGGTAACAAATCTTGTGTCTCCGTGTGCTCTCTTATTTACTTATTGTTCTTTTAATCTTCCCTAGGTTTTTCACTCGTCCTTGTCATATTTGCTAGTTCTATTCATATAGCTCTTATTTTATTATTCAGTTTTATTATTAGTGTTTCTCTCTACTACTATTGTAACTTGTTGTCTACTTAGTAACTGCGAAACCACTTAAACTTAGATCTTACACGTCTTCTGTTTGCTCATCGACACTGTCGGTCCAGCATCGGCAGTGGCAATCGGCACTCCCAATCCACCTCACCGGCACAGCCGGTCAGACTGATAAAATTGTCTAAGTCCAATTTCGCAGGATTTTTTATATTTGCCTATCCAACCCCCCCCCCCCCCTCTAGGCAACTTTCAATTGGTATCAGAGAAGGATCTTCTTGAAGGCTTAACCGCTTGAAGATAAAAGATGACAAATGGAAAAGAAGTTCTACCAAATAACACAGCCGGAGTCGAAACCGAAGGTACTAAAGATGACTCTGAAGTTAGCTACAATGCCTTACCATTTAACTACAATAAGCTCAAAAATGAGTATGTTGGTATCGGTTCTGGAAAGTTACCACATTTTGATGGAACATTCTATGATCATTGGAAATATAGAATGGAACTATATTTGGGCTCTATGGGAAGACCAATCTTGAAGATGGTGAAGCAAGGGTTTGAGTTGGAAAATGAAGAAAATCCAACTTCCAATGATGAGATCAAGCTTACTCATAATGATTATGCCGCATCCGCCATTGTTTCCGCCCTATCACCAAAGGAGTATGAAAAGGTGATAGGAATTAAGAAAGCTCATGATATTTGGAAGAAGCTTGAGGTTATCTATGAAGGGACTGAGGGTGTTAGAGAAGCAAGAGAGGACATCCTAAGAGGCAAGTACAACTTATTTATCAAGAAGGCCGGTGAAGGGCCACAAGAAGTGCATGATAGACTCATGGAAATTGTAAACAAGAGAAGAGCTCTAGGGATCAAGCTTGACACCATTGAGGTCAACAAAAGGTTGCTTCTTGCCTTGCAACCATGGAATCAAAGTGCTTGCAATTTTGTTAGAGAGAAAGAAAACTTCAAGAACTTTAGTACGGATGAAGTACTAGGAAGGTTGCTCACCTACAAAGAGAGAGAGATGAAGAAGCCACAAGAGTGAACAACTTGTTGGGACAAGGTGAAGAAGAAAAGAAAGAAATTGCACTCAAGGCATCTCATGAAGCTAATGAAAAGAAAGACAAGAAGAAGAAAAATAAAGAAATTGATTCTAGTGATGAAGATAGTGATAATGAGATGGCTTTACTTGTAAGAAGATTCAAGTCATTTCTCAAGAAAGATGGCTACAAGAAGAAAAGCTATGATAAAAGCAAAGTAAGAAGATCAAAGAGAAGTTGTTATGAATGCGGTGATGAAGGACATTTCATTGCGGAATGCCCAAAGAAGAAAAGCAAGGAAGAGAGAAGAAAAGACAAGCACCACAAGAAGGACAAGAAATACAAGAAACATAGAAGAGGTGAGGCTCACATTGGACAAGAATGGAATTCTGATGGTTCATCCTCTTCATCCTCTTCCTCCTCCGAATCCGACTCGGATGAGGGAGGCATTGCTACACTCGCCATTGGCATCACTCCCATCAACACTTCTCTATTTGGGAGTTTAAGTGATGATGAGGATGACAACACTCACAGGTGCTTCATGACAAGAGGATCTAAGGTATCAAAATCTAAACATAAACGTTCCTCATATTCTAGTAGTAGTGATGATGATGATGATGACATTGCTAGTGCTTCACTTCCTAAAATGCTTGAATTTATGGAATTACTTAAAAAACAAAAGGAAGAAAATGATAGACCAGAGGAGCTTCTTAAAAAACAAGAAGAATTGCTTATTCTTGAAAAGAAAAGAAACCTTGAACTAGAGAAGCTCCTAGAACTTGAAAGGAAGAAAAATGAAGAACTAACCATGTCTCTCACTAAAATTGAAAACACTTGTGAAAATGTTAAAAATGCTAAAGATGAACTTCAAGAGAAGTATGAGGACTTGGAAAAGACTCATAAGTCTCTTGAAGAGCAATATAGGATTCTTTCAACCTTCACATCCTTTTCCACAAATAACTCTCATGTTTCCACTAGCAAAGGATGTGATAAGTGTTATAACATTGATGTTGATACTTGTGCTACTAATGTGAAATTGATTGATGATTTGAACAAGCAAGTGAGGGCTCTTGAAAGCAAGATACAACATGGGAAGAATGTTGTTGACAATGAAAAGGCAAAGTATGCAAGAGGTGCATACGCATACACTAGAATGCCCCATGTCATGGATGGCATTGGCTATGTTGAGAGTGCCAAGCACAATGCACGGGAGAACAAGAATGGGCAGGAATTACTTAAGTTCACCAATGAAGGATCTTATCAAAAGAAGAAAGCTAACAACATGAACACTAACCATACTTCTTTTGCCAATGATTCTCATGTTAATGTGCCTAACTCTATATGTGCACTATTTCATGATTTTGATGCTTCATATGTGCTTATGAGAAACATGCATGGTCGTGTATATGCCAAATATGTTGGGCCACACAATTGGAGACCAAAGGCTTGTGTGTGGGTGCCCAAAGTACTTGTGACTAATGTAAAAGGACCCAAGCAAATTTGGGTACCTAAAAACAAAGCTTAACTTGTTTTGTAGGACTATGTCTCCAGAGGGTCAAGTTGGGTAATTGATAGTGGATGCACTAATCATATGACCGGAGACAAAAAGATGTTCAAGTCATTTGAGCCAAGCTACAACAACAATGAATATATTATATTTGGTGACAATGGAACAGGACAAGTCCTAGGTTATGGTAAAGTCCCTCTCACTCCCTTGTATTCTCTTTCCAAGGTTATGCTCGTTGATCATGTTGACTTCAATCTTTTGTCCATCTCACAATTTTGTAAAATGGGCTATGATTGCTTGTTTAACGAATATGGTGTGACCGTCTATAAGAGGAGTGATGGCTCGGTTGCTTTTAAGGGTGTGCTCAAAGGAAAGCTTTATGTTGTGGATTTCCCCACGGATGAAGCTAGACTTGGTACATGCTTATTAGCAAAGTCCAACATGGGGTGGTTGTGGCATAGAAGGCTTGCCTATGTTGGTATGAGAAATCTTCACAAACTCCAAAAGGGCGGCCACATCATAGGACTAACCGATGTTTGTTTTGAGAAAGATAGAATTTGTAGTGCGTGTCAAGCGGGAAAGCAAGTTGGAGCATCACACCCCGTGAAGAATGTGATGACCACCACAAGGCCATTGGAGATATTGCACATGGACCTCTTCGGATCCGTCTCCTACATAAGCATTGGTGGTAACAAATATGGTCTTGTTATTGTTGATGATTTTTCTCGCTTCACGTGGGTGTTCTTTTTGCATGATAAAGGTGAAGTGAAAGATGTGCTCAAGACGTTCATAAGAAGAGCACAAAATGAATATGAAGTGAAGATCAAGAAAATAAGAAGTGACAATGGCATCGAGTTCAAGAACGCTCAAGTTGAAGAGTACCTTGATGAACAAGGCATCAAGCATGAATTTTCAGCACCCTACTCCCCTCAACAAAATGGGGTGGCCGAAAGAAAGAACCGCACACTCATTGAGATGGCAAGAACAATGTTTGATGAATACAAGACATCCGCCCGTTTTTGGGCCGAAGCCATCAACACCGCATGCCATACCTCCAACCGGTTGTATCTCCACCGAATCTTGAAGAAAACCCCATATGAGCTACTAACCGGTAACAAGCCTAATATTTTATACTTTCGTGTTTTTAGGAGCAAATGTTTTATGCTAAACAAGAAACCCAAGACTTCAAAGTTTGCTCCAAAAATTGATGAAGGTTTCTTGCTTGGTTATGGGTCGAATGTTCATGCCTATCATGTGTTCAACAAAACCACCGGTTGTGTTGAAATTTCACATGATGTGACATTTGATGAATCTAATGGCTCTCAAGAGGAGCAAGTTACTATTGATGATATAGATAATGAAGCTCCTAGAAATGCAATAAAAAGGATGGCCATTGGTGATGTGAGACCACAAGAAACATCAAGTGTTGAAAGTCAACCCTCTCCCTCAAGATAAAATCAACATCATGAAAATGAAGGAATTAATCATACAAGTGGTCAAGATTAAGATGTTGGGGATCATGAGCAAGTATCAAGTGATGATTCTCAAAGACATGATCAATAGGTTGATAAAGATGGTGGTCAAGAAAGCTTACATCCACCACATCCAAGAGTACATCAAAGTGTACAACGTGATCACTCCGTCGAGCAAATTCTTGGAGATATTGACAAGAGGGTAATCACTAGATCTCGAGGTAGTAATTTTTGTGAACATTACTCTTTTGTCTCTTCTATAGAGCCATTTAGGGTAGAACAAGCACTTGAGGATTCGGATTGGGTGATGGCCATGCAAGAAGAATTGAACAACTTCACAAGAAATGAAGTGTGGACATTGGAGGAAAGGCCAAAGAACAAGAATGTTGTGGGTACCAAATGGGTGTTTCGCAACAAGCAAAATGAAGACGGTGTAGTGACAAGAAACAAGGCAAGGCTCGTGGCAAAGGGGTATTCACAAGTGAAAGGTTTGGATTTTGATGAAACCTATGCCCCCCAAGCAAGGCTTGAATCTATTAGAATATTACTTTCTTTTGCTACTCACCATAATTTTAAGTTGTACCAAATGGACGTGAAAAGTACATTCCTTAATGGGCCAATCAAGGAAGAGGTGTACGTGGAGCAACCACCGGGCTTTGAAGACCCAAAGTATCCTAATCATCTTTTCAAGCTCCATAAGGCGCTCTATGGGCTTAAGCAAGCTCCAAGAGCATGGTATGAATGCCTTAGGGATTTTCTTGTTAAAAAGGGTTTTGTCATTGGCAAGGCCGATGCAATCCTCTTCACCAAGCATTTTGGTAATGATATCTTTGTATGGCAAATATATGTCGATGACACTATATTTGGTTCTACTAACCAAAACATTTGTGATGAGTTTAGCAAGATAATGACCAAGAGGTTTGAGATGTCCATGATGGGAGAGTTGACATATTTTCTAGGCTTTCAAGTGAAGCAACTCAAGGAGGCCACCTTCATATGTCAAGCCAAGTACACTCAAGATTTATTGAAGAAGTTTGACATGGACAAGGCCAAGCCCATCAAAACTCCCATGCCAACAAATGGACACATCAACCTCAACAAAAAGGACAAGCCCGTTGATCAAAAGGTATACCGCTCCATGATAGGCTCATTGCTTTATCTTTGTGCATCTAGGCCCGATATCATGCTTAGTGTGTGTTTGTGTGCACGTTTTCAAGCCGCTCCTATGGAGTGTCACATGATGGCCGTTAAAAGAATCTTGAGATATTTGGTTCACACACCCAACCTAGGGCTTTGGTACCCCAAGGGTTCAAAGTTCAACCTTTTAGGCTACTCCGATGCGGATTATGCCGGGGATAAGGTAGATAGAAAGACCACCTCCGAGACATGCCAATTCTTGGGTAGGTCCCTAGTGTCATGGTCATCTAAAAAACAAAATTCCGTTGCACTTCCCACCGTCGAAGCGGAGTATGTTGCAGCCGGTAGTTGTTGTGCACAACTACTTTGGATAAGACAAACTCTAAGGGACTACGGTTACAAGTTGAACCATGTTCCACTCCTATGTGACAATGAGAGTGCCATAAAGCTAGCTTACAACCCCGTTGAGCACACATGCACAAAGCATATAGATATCCGCCACCACTTTTTGAGAGATCATTCTATTAAGGGGGATATAGAAGTTAGTCATGTGCGAACCGAAGATCAACTAGCGGATATTTTTACCAAGCCCTTCGATGAGAAAAGATTTTGTTATCTTAGAAGTGAGCTAAATATCCTTGATACTAGCAATGTGGTATAGAGGATGTGCACATCTAAATGATGATTGTTTTATCTTTCCAAAAATCATTGCTTTATGTCAAAAAATCTCATGTTTTTTTGCTAATGGTGTTGCTTCTTGATCATTGGATCAAATCTTGTCAAAATATGGTCATTGTAATGTATTGTTGATTGTTGGCTGACCTTATGATATCAAGATTGCTTTTTGTCCATCAAAACTTGTTTTTGGGACTCTCACTTCTAGCTCTTTCTTTCTGGTTCTGTCTGTTCTTCAGTGTATCGACACTGCTGGTCCCTACACCGGCACTGCCGATCAGGCCTCCAACTGAACCAGCTTCTATCTGGGAATTTTTGTTCCTCGGGTTGCCCTCATCGACACTGTCGATGCTCCTCACCGGCACTGCCGATGCGGGCCTGGACCAGGTGCGTTGACCCGCACCGGCACTGCCGATGCGAGCCTGAGTGTTTTGAACTTAACTCGGCCCCCTCATGGGACCGAGTCCAGTTTTGACACAATCCACCAACCATGCCCTCCTCTCTCTTCAACCCTAATCCTAGTTCCCCCTCTCCAAATCCTTGTCAAGATTCGTGGAAACAAGAAGGAAGTGGTTCAAGAAGACTCCTAGATCTTCTTTCCTCCATCTCCCTTGGATTTGAAGGACCTTTGAAGGTAATTTTGGAACATCTCCATCTTTTGAATCTCGCAATGCCTCACGTTTTTGCGTAGTTTCACTTTAGAGATGTTCTTCTAGGAGTATTTTAGTCACCCCTGCAATTTGATAGAGTTTTAGTGGCTAAATTCCAGTTTTTCATGGACTTAGGGTTTCAAACTCCCCTGATCGGCACTGCCGATGGCCTCCACCGACACTGCCGGTCAGGAGATCCAGAAACCCTACTGACCATTGCAGTGTCAACTTGAACTGATCGGCACTGCCGATGGCTCCCACCGGCACTGCCGATGGCTCCCACCGGCACTGCCGATCAGGGCAAACCTGTTAGCAGTACAACACTGTTTCATTGCATTCTTTTCTAAACACCACCTCATTTATTCTTGACAGATGGCCCATGGCAAGCGTCAGAAGCATCCGGGCACTCCCAGTGACTTGGACGCGGACTTTGACCCCAACGACTCCCCCGTTGCTCGTCGGGGTGGAGGAGGCAAGCGGGGCCGAGGTGGAGCCTCCAACCCATCCACCACCCATGGTGTTGGCCTCGGGCGTGGCAAGGGCAAAGGGAAGGCCATTCCTCCAAGGGATCGCACTCCTAGTGAGGATGAGGAGGAAGACTCTGATGAAGAAGAAGAGGAGGATGATCAGCAGGAGGAGGAGGAAGGGAGTGATGATGCGGGTGATGAGTCTGGGGATGAGGTTGTTCATGAACCTATCCATGGACCAATGCGTTCCTCCGTCACCTATCAGTTGCTAGCTCCATAGGTGGATGATCAGTTCCGGATTCCAGTGGCTCCATCCCGGGATGAGATGAGAGTGTACCGCCATAGAAACCCTTAGACCGAGCCCAAGCACCCGGGTGTCACCGATGTTCGTTTTTGGGATTTGACTCAGGTTGCCTGGTACAAGAACATTCTGAAGAAGACCACACACAGAGTTGCACCTATGAAGTGCATTGATTGGGATAGGATGGCAGCAGCAGATGATCCCGCTTTCCAGCTGATTCGCTCAGAGTGTGACAGGAGGAACATGATAGCTATCATGGGTTTGCACCAGCACTGGAATGATGAGATCATTGCTCAGTTTTATGCTACCATGTGGATTGAGCTTGATGAGGAAAACCACATGGATTCCAAGCTCCACTGGACCATAGAGGGCAACCGGTTCACTATCACTTATTTCAACTTTTCTCAGATTCTTGGCTTTGATGACACTGATCGGGCTAAGCCCAAGGCGACTGTCTTTGATCCTCAGGAGGACAATGAATGGGAGTTTATGTATGATGCCCGTTATGCTGACCCTAAGCATGGTGTTGAGTTTGGTTCCTATCATGGCATGAAGCCATACTTTCGAGTTCTCAACAACATGCTACGGGTGACTTTGACTCCTAAGGTGGGTGATCACACTCATATTCTCAGTTCCACCAAGACCTTGATGTTTGCTATGAGAGAGGGAGCGGAGCCTTTCAGTGTGTTTGATTTCATTTGGATAGAGATTCTCTACAACTCCTACACTAGTAAGGCTTCTTTGATCTATGCTCCATACCTTATGAAGATGATTCTGCGTGTGGTGGGCTGCCAGTTTATATGTGATCACAAGCATCCCTCAGTCACACCGAAGAAGTTTCCTCTCATTGCATCACCTCCCCGCGGCAGTACTCCTCCAGCAGTGGCAGATGTGCCTCAGTCTTCAGCAGCAGCAGCCGCAAGGGGAGAGGCAGCCGGTCCTAGTGCTGCCCCTCGTCCTCGTCGCCAGTCCTCGCAGCTCACTCGTGCCATCAAGTCCATGTTTTGCATATGTCGGGACTCTGCAGTCGCCATCAGGGAGCAGCAGCAGGCCCTGACTCAGGTTCAGTCAGACTTGAGGACCCTTGCCGCCACTTCCAGTGTTGAGCTTCCACCTCCAGTGCAGTTCACTCCTTTGCCAGACATGAGCTCCTATGATGATCCCTGGGGTATCTACACTCAGGCTACACAGGTTGTACAGGAGGCTTAGGATGAGGATGTTGATGATGGCGATGATGATTCCATGGAGGAGTGAAGTTTTCGGCGGTTCTTTTCCCTCTTTTTGGTGTTGTGATGCCAAAGGGGGAGAAGCTTAGTTGGTGTCTAGTAGTTTGTTTTTCATTTTGTGAGAGTGGTGGACAATTTGCTTGTGGTTTGTAAAACTGTTTGCTTGTGTTCCTGTAAACCTCTATTTATGTTTTAATGATTAGGTTGCTTCTATTGTCTCTTGTGATGGTGTATTGTTGTTTCTCGCCTTCTAGATGCATTTATATGATAACTATTGTCATTTGCTTAATTCATTATCTTTTATGCTCCATCATTGAAAATTGTCACATATGCACGATGATAAGGGGAGCTCTCATACATTTTTTTTATATATATGTGCATTGTTGTTAATCATTCTTTTTATATCATGTACACACTTAGGGGGAGCTCCACATAGTTCTAAATATCACAAAATGAAATTATTGCTTATTTTCATGAAATCTAGTTGTATTGTCATCAATCACCAAAAAGGGGGAGATTGAAAGTGCATCTAGGCCCCTAATTTTATTTTGGTGATTGGCGTCAATACAATTAAGAATGGACTAACATTTTTATTGAGTATGTGTGTAGATGACTATCTTTATTGATGAATGTAATGCATTGAAACAAAAGGAGAAAAAAAGATGGTCAATTTGCCTCAAATTGAAAGTTCATTTTCACTCAAGAATAGAATGATCAATGATGTTTTTATTTTTTAATCTTAAGTATAGGTAAATCGTACTATAAAGAGGGGTATAATTTATAAATTTGGTAAAGTCAAATGCTCAATCTTCCCAACAATTCTAGTTCTATCGCCCTCTGTTTTTCCCTCTAATCGAGAACAAGAAAAATCAAGAAACGGCAAGACTTCATGAACCCTAGTCAACACGAGAGACCTCAATTGAAACCCTAGTGCGCCAAGGAGGGAGAGGTGAAGGAAGAGGAAGGAGAAGCCTACCGGAGAGAAAGCAGCTGACAGTGGATAGGAGGAGGGCCTTGCCGTTGACGTCGCGATGGTGTAGGTGTCGCGTCGCACCGCCGTTGCTGCGCCTCGTCTTGCCTCGCGCAGCGCCATCGCCAGCGCTGTCGCCTCGTGCAGCGCTGTCGCCATCGCTGTTGCCTCCCTCCGCTCCGGGCCGTGCAGCGCCGTGTTCGTCTCTGTCGCCTCGCGCCGCACCGCGCCAACGATAGGGTTCGGTTTCCTTCCGGGAGGTCGGAGACCGAGATAATTTCCGGGCCACGGAGAGCAGGGAATCGCCAATACAGGCCGGGCTCAATTCCAAGCCGGACACAACCGAACGACCCTTTTGTGTTTGGCCTGGTTATAATCTGGGCCATACGGATCCGGCCGGAATAGGCCGTGTTCCGGGCCGTTCCGGGATAACCGAACGAGACCTTACTCGGCTCCGTGCATGTACCAGAGGACTGCAGTGATTACATGTATGCAGAGGAAGGCGGATAGTCACAAACGATGGTTGGCTGCACTGCATGCACAAGAAGGAGATGAGCCATGATTTTGAGGCACGCACTGGACGCCAGAGTAATAGCAGGTTGTTTCTCCTTGGTCACTGAGCATAAAGCTTAAACCTTGATCACTGAGCCATGATTTTAGCGTCTTTCATCGCACAGTTTCTAATAGTAATATATCAGATTTGAGATTTTGTACTATAAAATAAAACTACGTCTCTCAGTGCTTAGTTTCATATGCTTATCAATACATTAAATTGTTGCTAGGTGGACTTCAATGATTAGTTGTTGTTGGTTGGGATGAAAAAAAATACACTCAATACACTTTTATTTAGTTTTTATTTTATTAGAAAGAGTGCACATAGTCTTTTATGGGGATGAAATACATTTGCTCTTTTTTATAATAAATTCCCTGCTATATCACCACTTTTACTGATGTAACAATTAATTAAATGCAAATGAAAGCCCTATTAAAATTGGCCTTAGGCGAGGGAGACTTTGACATGGAGGAAATAGTTAATACTTGGTGCTGAAAGGACCCCAACAACATTAAGATTCGTGCTCGGGTGTTGGTCGGATACCCAAGAATGAAACTCTGTCGATCCTGAACCCAAAATGGAACACGACTATCAAATTTTGAATGAGCTCCTTACAAACAAGGGGGAATTAGCTGAAAAAAGGGGTGAAAACCCGTTGACTGGCTGAATGAGGTTCTTCTTTTAAGTGATACCAAGGAAAACCCAAAAATGTTCAACAGTGTAAAAAACAGCTCCTAATTATATAACCAAGAGCTTAGTCCAAACTGAATCGGTTTATGTACTTTGCACCAGAATTAAGAATAGATGACACGAATTGTGATGTGAATGTATTCATTAATTACACGATCACGCAAACTCGCAACAATAGCACATATGCAAGTATGAGATCCAACTGAAAACCGTTAGTAAGGTTCTGATAAATTCGCCTCACTGTAGCATTTGAATTTGCAATTTTTAGTAGTCGCTTAAAGGAGCGTCTAATTTTCAGTCGTTTGAAAATGAGGGTTTCTTTCAATCAACGCTCTCTGTCCTTACATGTAGATCCAACGGATTACAAAAAACAACTTTTCTATAATCTATATATAATACTAATTAATATATATAATCCTATAAATATAAAAAATAACAAAAAAATCAACAAAAGTGGTGCACCTGTAGGCACGGTGCTGCACTGTTTCTCCATCGACTGAAAAGTTGGGTTGTTTTCAGTCGACTGAAGGATAGAATTTCCGAGCATGAATCACATAGCCTATTACTCCCTCTGTTTTCATTTTGATGTTGTTAGGACAAGGAAGCTGTTCATATTTAAACTAAGTTCTATGTCAGCAAAACAGAGGAAATCTTTACATCTTATTGAATTACTTGACGTCGTCCGCCCGTGAGACGCTGGTTATTCTGCCTCCAAAAGTAAATTAGAAAATATCCAATCAATACTCGATAAAGGAAAAAATTAATAAAGAAAAAAGAAAAAAAATATCCAGTTAGTTTCCAAGAGTTCAATCCAACAAAGATTCAGTCTAGCACGTAAATGATTCAACATAACATTAAATATGTTATCATAATATTAAACAAATCTAAAGAGATCAATTGAATGATTTAACTCCATCACAACGAAATGGGAGACAGACGCCTAAATCTCCATCAAAAGATTCAGTTTTACTTGTTTGGTAGTGTTGTGCATCCTGCCTTATGCATGCTTACTTGCTCGGTCCAGTCACACAAGCAGAACTTAATATAGGGTATAACGTGGGATGGGTGTCTAGGCAAGGTTTAAAAGCAAGGGGACATGGCTCCACAACATGACCGCTCAAGGGTGGGTGGCCACAAGCTCGATGAGACCATGACCGATGCGCTACCCTCCCGGGCCTGACCTCCATGCGCTTGAGGAGGAGGCTATGGGCGAGCTTGAAGCGATGGAGCGCGAGCAGCAGCTGGAGAAGGCGGCGAGCCGATTGTTATTGTGCCTCCAAAACTAAATTAGAAAAGATCCGATCCGTACTCGGTAAAGGAAAAGTCAATAAAGAAAAAAAAAGTATTCAATTAGTTTTCAAAAGTTTCATCTGGCAAAGATTTAGTCTAGCACGTAAATAATTCAACATAACATTAAATATATTTTTATAATATTAAACAAAATTAAAGAGATCAATTGAATGATTTAACTCCATCACATCGAAGTGGGAGAGAGACACGAAAAGATGCAGTCTTGCTTGTTTGGCAGTGCTACGAATCCTGTCATATGCTTGCTTACTTGGTTGATCCTGCCACAGCAAAATTTAATGTATGGCGCCAGGTAGGAGTGTAGGCAAGGTTTAAAAGCGAATGGGACAGGGCTCTCCACGATATGACCGCACAAGGGTGGACGGCTGCGAGCTTGATTAGGCCACGACCGGTCCACACCCTTCCGGAGCTAGCCTCCATGCACTTGAGGAGGCTGTAGGCGAGTTCGAAGCGACGGAGCGCGAGCAGCAGCTGGAGGAAGTCGGCGAGTGGGGCTAGAGCCAGGCGACAGGCGAGCAGAAGCAGCCACTGGTGGAAGGATCTGAGTGATGGAGAGGGGATGAATTGAAACTCGCTATATATATCAAATTTAATAATTTTTAAAATTGATCACTCAAAACGACTTTTAAATAATTCTAGTGATGATCATACTAGCAAGATAATAAATTTATGAAAGAAACAATAATCTAAACATACTAGTAGATCATACAAAGCAAATAACCCTTATACAAGCTAGTGGTAAAGACACGCGGAAGCAAACAATAAACTAACAAAGGAACCTACTTATATAATGCAACAAGATAAATAAATAAAGCACATAACCATAAATAGCACAATACATACAAGGGTGAGTAATCAAGCCAATATAACTCCTATATATACTAGTGAACAAGTAAAAGCTAAACATAACTAACAAGTAGAGAAGCCTATTCATGTAATCCTATAAGATACTTAATAAGAGCAAAATAAGCACACACGCATGAATAGCACGATATGTAAATGCAAAAGTAATATATTAAAGTAAAGAGTAGAGTAAGAGATGGCTCATGATTTTTTTCTGAGGTCTTGAAAGGATGGCGTGTTCCCCTACTCTTCGTTGGACCATTCCCGTCATCAATATAGATTTCTCGTGCATGAACCCGTAATCACTCCCGAAGATTTATGCTTGTCATTGTCACTAAAACATCATATCTTAGGGTGATCTCAATGATCATAATTTTTACAACTGGACCACAGTCATGGGTGAACAGAGCACGGACAAGTTAGATTATTTTGATCTCAACGTTATCATGATTGTGGAAGGATAAGGCTAAGACATATGTGTAAATAAGCTCTCATAGAATGTTATCTCTATTTTATACCTAAAACAAATTTTATAAATTCACTTTTAGATCTTCTATTAAAGATGCTCTGAGCACACAACAACAAGCTCATCATATTAACATAGTAACACACTAACACTTCGTATAAGAACTTACCACGAGCTTCTTGGGGCCAGAGCCGCATCAGTTTGGACCGGTCCAAATTAACAGTTTTATGATCAAGTATCTTTTGCCATTTAAAAATAAAATTTTGAATCCTACTTGATTTAATTTTTCGTCATAACCAAAGCACGATATAATATAAGGAAAGCTATGTTAACCTTTCAACCTAAACAATACGAACATCGCAAACATGTGTTAAAAAAAAACCTTTCTTCAGAAAACAATGATAGATTGTTGAATCTCAACCTACAGATATCAAAGGCGCAATAAGTAATGCAATTTATAAAAATATAACAAATATATGTATAATCAAGTAATAATTTAAAAATTATTATTTATAGTTTTAAAATACTTAACCCCGTGATAACACACAGATACATTGGTAGTAGATAGTATAAGATTGACGGCCGTGCACACAGTATTTATAGCATAAAGACAACAATTATCCCGACGTGTTACAAATCACCCGCAAGTATCAAACGATTTCACATGCTTATGGCACACGCAAGTAAATTGTCAGCGAGGGAAAAAACATGGAGAAGTCATTAACATTCTACGCAATGTAAATTCTAAATTCACTGCAGAGCAGTCAAACACTAAAAGTTGCAATTTGATTTTACGCTATCCAGCTACTCGTTTGCAATTCGAGTACAACAGTGGGTGCGCATCAGGAGGCATCGCACACACCAACAGAGGAAAAGAGCATATCAGTATCACATAACTGTATACACATCTGTAAATCGACTCATGCAGAGTCTCATCCAGTAATGTTTTGCACAGGTCATTTCCATTAGCACTCCTAGTCCTAGCTCCTCTAACCTTTCATTGAATGAAACAGCCCAAATAAAACACAAAGTTGAACACTGCCTACAATCTATGAGATATTGCTATTGTTCTCCATTTACATGAAACAAGGGAGGGTCAATCCTATGGGAAAACAGCGCTACATTAAATCAATGATGGATCTATCAGTTATTAATCGAATACATCTCTACAAGGAAGCTAGGGAAGGGGGACTGTACAAATGGGGGCGGTGAGATTGTTACTCTGCTATCTAAAAGCTAACTCCCCATGATCAGGTAGCAAAGGTGTGAGTAGAAAAAAGAATCCTGTAGACTAAACTCTCCAAAGGGAGAAACGAAATGCCATCTCTACCTACAATCCTTTACTAGCCTAGGAAGACGTTTGGTCTTGTCTTGAGCCAGTGCACCATCTCCTTATCAAGGGGTGAATTATTCAACACGGCATCCATCATTGGACTACCAAAGAATCTTGGATCGCTCTTGAACACCCATATTCTGTCCTTAGGCCATGGTCGTTGGGCCTGTTTTTCCTGCAATCAACCATACAAAATTTCAGTACACGAGGAACAAAAAGAAAATGTAACCGTTAACACTGAATTAGTAAGTACTTAAGAAAGAAAGCAGGACAGTAATAAAAGATACGCACAATATAGCAGAAGATGACCAGATACATGAATGGACCTTTATTATATTATTTACATATTAGAATAGTTGTCTAATAGCCTAAGAAACATCAGAGCAGGTGACTAAAATTACAGTTAATGCAAAATCACGGTCAAGAAAGTTGACCCATGGACAGACATATTAGCAAGGAATCAATTCCTAGTACCAACTATGGAGATGCAAAGGCATTCACATTTAGCAATTGTGAGAGGCAAAGTGATTACAGGGATGTAAAATAGAAAATGCACCAGCTAGATCACAAATGAACAAATTTAGCATTTAGCAGTCAATGAGCTTATATCTTCTGCAAAGTACTCATAATGAGTTTATATCTTTGTTTGGGAAATAAATTCGAAGATAATTAACAAGGAAGTCTCTGAAATTTTCTAGAGTAGCCCAAATTTGGTAACAACCAACCACTCGTTCTATCTAGAAGCTATAAGATGACAGGCAAAACCAGAAGATTAAATAAATATCATAATTCTGGCTACAGAAAATATCCAGCATACATAAAACTGAGCTAAGCACTGTAAAATGAAGCAGAAAAATAATGAAAATGCTATCTGACACTCCTTATCTGGTCTAAAGCAAAAGAATTCATAACCTAGCTATTTACAAAATGTTAAATATTGGAACCTCGATTGATTATAAAGTAAAACTTACCATGCGCGATAACATGAATCTCACAGTCCTGTTGCCATAGACTCGGTCTTGTGCTGACTTTACAGACTTCACATAGAAGGAGGAGACATCTGGCAATGACATGCAACCTTTTCTAGCTCTTGTCAATCTAGATTCAGGTTCTGCATTCTGGCTATACCAATAGATAAGCTGGGCTAAGCAATAATTTTCCGGGTATGTCTTGCAATACTCTTGGAAGCCCGGTCCCAGTTTATCAGCATATTTGGGACCTAAATCAAGTGGACTAATATGAACTGGTGGAGATTTAACCGTCTTGTAATCCTGTAGATGGTCATACTTGAGTCAGTTCAAAAAAGTCGATAAGGAAGTCACAACCATTAGGTTTTGCAATTGGCATATTAAATTTCAGTTACCCGGACTCTGAAGAAACACTTTGTGTAAGCATACATGTGAATCAGATCTGCAGCAGCATCATGACGGCATTTGTATGTGCATGAAAGAGTACGCAACTCATCACGTAACCTGTATTGAAGGAAGATCAGATTCAACATGTGCAAACAATTTCCCCTACTGTATTTCCCTAAAAAAAACATGTGCAAACAATTGGAGGGAAAGTGTCATATTGCAAATATAGGTAACATTGAAAAAGTTTAAAGTTACCATAGCAGAGAATTCCGGATAGCACCCTCAATATCTTCAGAATCTGATGGATCATGAGCACGAATTTTGGCCTTGAGGTCACTAAGAACCTCTTCCTCAACATGAGGTTCCATTGACTGAAGGAGTTCAGCAACCATTGAGCTGTCACCTTTCCAGATGGCAGATACTAGACTTTTCCCAGTCAATCTCACCAGAGGAGGAGGAGCATTTTTGGCCTCCCCAAATATGCATCTCATAACATATCTCACCTGAAGATAACAAATGGTAAAGAAGCCGATAAGGACATAGCTGATTATTTTCATTTTTTGTTTTTTTTTTCTCAAATACGCAGGTTAGCTGCACATTTTTGTTTAGGGACAATGATTTGTATTAAGGTACCAGTAAACAAGCTCAAGCTTGAAATATAAATAATCACCTTGTCAAGTGTATGCACTATATTCTGTAATCTTGAGTTTAGTACTCCCTCGGCCTGTGAATAAAGACAAAATTAGGTCAAACTCAGGTAAATAAGAAAAGAACTAAGAGGCCTAGCTGAGTCATCGGCATATATACCTGAATCTCAGCATCATTCTTCTCAGACTCCATGTTTATTTCGATAAGGAACTGGCGTTTTTCTTCCACATTGTGCTTTAAGATCTCATCAGGAAGTTTTTGTCTCTCGAGGTAAATAAACCGCACCTGTGTTTTAAAAAGAAACTGATATGAGTACCTAGCTAAAGCAACTATGATGTCATAACAGAAACTAAAACAAAAGAAGGCAAGTTACAATTACCAGATGAGCCGTGTAAGCAACAAGCCATCCAGGCAAACCAGCAAGCAAACAGGTACCAAGACCAGCTCTACCCAAGTCAATTAAGTCTTGTTGAGAGACAGAGTTTGCTTCACAAGCCTGTAACAGCAGACTATGCCGATCAAGCACACCATGGAACTCCATTAAAACCTGATTCATGAAGATATCAGTTCAATAAATGACAAATTATCAATCAGTGTTTTGCATCACACACATTCCCTTCCAAACTATAATCCACCAGAATGCTTTCAAAAGTTTACCTTCTCAAAAGCACCTTCACCAGAAAAATTTAAATAGCTGCCCCGGCATATCTGACTCCCACAGAGGCAGACAGATGCTTCATGCTCTTCTTTGCTCTAGGAACATAAAATGTAAACATAAGATGAAGCAATTTAATATGTAACAACTTTTCAAGAACAAGGAATGGATCTCACTTCTGTTACTGAGTTATAATCAAAAGTGACTTCCTCGCCTTCTGCAATTGGTCGGAGAGTGTAAATTCCAATCAGGTATTTACCATCCACAGCTGTCACTCTGGAATTTTTATTCAACAAACAATAGTTAATCTGCATTAGTTTAACGATGAAACAGCTTTTCAAACACTTCAGATATGTAAACATGGGATCGCACAAATGTGTTTAAATTACATAAATGGCTTGATTATATTTTTGACCAGCATGGATTACACATCAAATCAAAAGTATCCTGAGGTTGTTAATAATGTTAATAATGTTGAACAAGCATACGGATTAAGCCTAATGATCCAGCAAAGAATTCAACAAAATGAATTCAGAGGGGCAAGAGAAAGCAGCTGCAAAAATAATATAATCATGTGGGAATTTTGCATAAAACTGAAGCTGGAATGCTACATGCATCAATCTGATTGACTTTAATCCAAGGTCAAAGAGCTTTTCATGGTGCAAATCAAATCAGAACAACACTCGAACAATAAAGTTAAGAGGAGCCTACTTTGCTTCGCAGTTAGGGTTGCAGGAGTGGCAGATTCTACTTGCATAGTTGGCTTTGTGCATTGCATCAACAAAAACCAAGTCATATCCGTCACGATCTCCCTTTCATCATGAAAAAAGGAAAACAATCAGCATGTGGTAAGGATTTGGAAGGAAATCAGTCGCATTAAATCTAATTCAGATAAAATATTTGTTAACAGAAAAATCAAATTAAAGATTAAATAATACCTTTGGTCTTTCCAGCATAATGTTGTAAAATTCAGGAGCTTGATCTTGGCTGTTATTTTGTATATGCTTAATTCCATCTTGTTTTTCATACCATCTCCAAGAAGGGTAAACCTGAAATGATTTACAAGTCAACATATTCATAACTATGCATTGCCCCATTTCATTTTAGGGTGAATGTACAAAAAACACATACCTCTCCAAAGAACTCAACAACAAAGTCATCTGCACAAAATCCACCCTTTTTGCTGCAAACAACTCCAAGACCCTGAAAATAAGATGCAGTAAGTACGTTAAAACGACTGGAACACTTAGTTGAGACCAAAAGGCCAGAAAATGACACTGCATCTATGGTTAAATTATTGCTGAAGGGATTACCTTTCTATAAGCAACACAGTTATGTTCAGGACGGTTTTTCATGGCCTTTAGCATTCCCAGGCACACCTTCGAAATTCGTCTGTCACAACTCTCCTCTGCAGACCTTTGGATTTCTTCAATGACAGGTTTAAGAGGGTAAACCATTGGGGTATTCCCCGTACCAGTGAAATCTCGAACTTGCTTATTCAAGGTGTTCAGAAGCAACTGCATTGAGAATAATTTGGGTAAGTTCAAAGCTTGAGCTCAGCGTGTGAACTAAGATGAAAAGATAAAAGAAATTGTAATTTAGCAGCAATACCTCCTCAATAAAGATATGCTTATCAGCAGATAACCAGTCAGGATCAGCAGGCATAATATCACACAGCAGGTTATGTGTGTATGGGTCTATGCCGTACACCTCTTGCTCTAGAATTTCATTCCCTGGTACTTTCCGAGGTTGGTAATCCTTAACCTCTGGGAGCTCCAAATTTTCGGTTCCATTCTTTTGTGAGAGCAACTTTTCAGAATAGTCATCAGGTAATGCAACCCGCATTTTTCGTTTTACTTCCTGCTCATCTGCTACAATAAGGTACTCCTCAATAACTTCATACTTCCTAGTAACTGGAGGAACAAGGCTCGCTTTTGTCATGCGGGCACCCAATATACGATCATCAGTCACAGATTCACTGAGTTCAAGTACCTTCAAACCATTTCCCTTTAAATCCCATGATCCAGAATTTACATCAAATTCACTCTCCGTATCAGAAACAGTAGTTTCACTCTCAGTTTCATCACCTTCAGAGTAGCCATCATCATCATCAGATGTTTCACTGCCAGAATCAACATCTCTTTTCTTTAATTTAGATAGACTTCTTTTAATTTCACGGTCAAATGCACGAGATGAATTATCTGCTCCAGCAGTAACAGAATTTGCTCCCCTCGTTTTATTTTGTTTCTTTTTGAGTTTTGCATCTGAAGAATACTGACTAATGTCCAAGCTGTCTTTTTGTGCTGCTGCTCCATTTCTCTCAGAAATGTATGATGGGTTCCCTAATCTCTTTGCTAGCTGGATGAAAGCAACGACAATTTGCTTTATATCTCCCAAATCACTGCCATCTTTATATCTGAGGTAGCATATATAAAAAGATGTTAGAAAAAAATAGCATCGCGTAACCTTCTGGAAATCTTCAACTCAGTCAGATCAAATCATTTACCTCAATGCGTCTTGGCACATAGAACGGATATCGTACTTGATGGTACTGAAGCCATGGCGAACGTAATAACCATTTTTTAACCTACCTTCGATTTTTGCAACCTGTAAGATAAAATAAAATATGATTATGAGCTTATCTATATCTTATTTGAGAATCAGAAAACCCAGCAAAAAGAATTATTAAGTGATAGTACCTTTGGGATGAAAAATTCAAATCTGTTACCCTTCATGATTTCTTTGAGTCTGTTGATGATAAACTCTTCCATCTTCCTGTAACCGTTTTCCGCCTGCCTCTGCATCAAATGCCTCATTTGTGCATCTCTTGACAAAACCGCAGAGGACTTTCTAGCATCAAGCAATTTTGATCGTTTATAGAAACCTTGTCCAAATGAAAGATTAGCATTCTCCCTATTTGAAATATCAGCAAAATAGCCATCAAGTTCATCGGAACCACCCAGCTGATTGGTCAAGCTCCTTGCAAGTTTTGATGGATTACCATCGCCAATTTGCTTCATTCTTCTCTCAGGATTCAAAGAGCTACTGATCCATTTAACATGCTGAAACGTGTTTTTGAGATCCCCAAGATGATTACAACCTTGAATGTTCACATAAGATATGTGGGGAAGCTGCTCAAGTAATCTCCCAAGAGCAAGTGAGCTAAGATTCAAACAACCAGTTAAAACAAGAGTCCTAATATTTTGCCACTTGTAACCAACCTGAAAGGGAAATAAATAATTTTGAGTCCATAGTCAGAAAGATGACAAAATAACATCTTAAAGTTCAAATGGATATGTGAGGCATACCATAATATCATGAAACACAGAATCAGTGCAAAGAGGGCCCACAGAAGACAAATCAACGAATCTACACATGCTCGTGTAATACTTAGCCGCAGTGTTCCAGCGTTTACAAGTGACTGCAGAAGAAATAAGTGATTTCACATCTGTCCTTAGAAAATGGAAGATCCTTGCTAACACTTGACTGTTCAGTACACCCCAACTTTCATTTTCTGCACCATGGTCCATAGAGTTGTCATCAACATCAGTCCCATGGCATAACTCTTCAAAACAGATGTCCTCTTTCTGACTGGCAAGAATGTCATCTGACATCTGAATATCTTCTTCATTTTGATCAGACAGCAACCTTGCCCTTTTTGCAGGCCCACCATCTTCTGAAATGTCCCAAAAAAATGTTACGAAGGCCCACAATATAATAATATATGCAGGTCATATGAAACTGTGAGCACAACACAAGAAATTATGGGAAAGACTATGCAGTGTTAACCCGGAAGGAACTAAATCAGTTCAATGAGAGTAGACAAATTCAATGGTTCAAATGCACCAAGATAAGCTAAATCATAGAGATGAAGTAAGAAAAATAAGATACGCTGGGCAAGATGTGACGCAATACCTGACAGGAAACTCCTAGAAGCTGAACCGTGAGGAAAGTATGTTTCTATTTCCTTTTTGGGCTGCTTTGCTGAAATCCATGGATCCAAGACCTCGTTTATAGCTAATGTAAGTTCCCTGCTCTTGAAATACTTCATGACTAGCTCATGTAGCTTACCACGCGTATAACCCACAAACTGGGGGTGCAACTCATGGAAGCTACCAGATCCATGGTTCATACCAGCAACATATTGGTCTGAGTGCACAAGAGCAGAGGTGGCATTTGAATTTGAATTTTGTGCCACACTACGAACAGCAGAGTCTGGTTTCAAATCCGTAACTGGAAGCCACGTGTTATCAATCTTACGGAATACACTGCTGCTTTCAATGATAGTGCCCTTTTTGACTAATTCTTGTAGTTCAGAGTAAGAAAACGGACCATGCTCATGCCCAGTGCCATCCAGGTAGTACCAATCGCCCCGATTGACTGATAGCTCTTCAATAGTGCATACATGATCCTTCGGAATGTCAGGAACAGACTTGGACTTGTGCAAACCTTGTGAGTCATGCTCATGGTGCTTCTTGGAATGCGATGAACCTTCATGGACAGAGTTTCTATCGGTCCCAATTGAATGGGAGCGTGAAGATCTTGAAAGTGTCCGATCAGTTCCTCTGTGTTTTGTCCGGGGTTCAACGGACGATTGGTCCTTAACAACACGAGCATTTATCCTAACTACTGAAAGCACCGTTCCCTTAACTCCCCTAGGGGGCTGTCTGATTTGACCTGGCCTCCCAGGCATAAGATTTTTACTATCGTCGTTAACACCGTCAGTATCCTCATCAGTTGAAGAGAACGCCCACAATGGTAGATCAAGCTTTTTAGTACGTACAGGGTAGTAGTGTTCATCCTTACAGTCCCGACGAGGATCCTCATGGCTACCTTTTGGCATTTGACAAAGAGGAAAACCTTCATTTAGGACAAGCTTTTTTCGGTATGGCTTATCTAGGCCCAATTCATCATTTCTCTTCCAGTCACCACCTTTACAAGACCATCTCCCAGAAAACCATTCACTAGATTCTACATGATGGAGAATGCTGTTTCTCTCAACAGAACCAAATCCGTAAGTATCTGTGGGCCTGTGGGCTAACAACTCTGTGCCTCTGTTGATTCTATCATCTCCTTCAGGATGCAAGGGGTATCTTGAAAAATCTGGCAAAATAACACAAAGATAGAATGTCAGACGATGGGACAATGGGCCTGTTTGGAAACTCCAACTATGCTAGAGGTTAGAGTTAGTTTCTAGCTCATAACTAACTTTGAACTAACTCTACCTCTTGAGATGTTAGGATGCAAGGGTTAGATTGGTAATAAAGGTGTTGATGTAATCATTTGTCTCCCTTGAGGATAGAGGAAAAAGTAACTTTTCAGTGGACCCTACTCAAACTAGCTCCAATTAGCACCTCTTGGATGGGCTAGTTTTTTTGGGCGGGTTAGATGCAACTAACCCTACCTGTTTGGAGAATTTAGGGTTAGTTGTGCTCAAACTAACCCAAACTAACTCTAACCCATGGATCCAAACAGGGCCAATATAGGCAACAAAAGAAATATCACAACAACAATCCAACAAAGCAGCTTATGTAATTAGTTTTGTTTTTAATATGTGTTGATGAATAGTAAATGATTAAAAAAATTAAAAAAAAACAGAAACAATGACAGCATCTAAAAGTTCTTTTAGAAGGGCATATCGGCATCTAGAAGTTGAATGCCATCTGTAAAACCTATACACCCTTTTTTGAGAAATTAGATGTAGAAAATAGCTAATTCTAAGTCCAAGAAAACAGAACTGATCCAGTACCTTCAGGGTGACTCCATCTTTCCCATTCAGCAGGCTTAAAATCTGCACTTAAAAGCTCTGCAATTTCAAAATGAAAAAAAGGCACCAGTCTTAGTATAACTGCAATGTTAACTGTTGAAGTCGTAAAAATAAAACCAAACAACAGAAGGACATAAAAATTGCAATACTGGATATGAAAGTTTCTATATTTGCACTTAGACCCTACAAAAGTTTATATTTTCAAAATTGTGCACTCAAACTAAAGATAATTGATTTACAAAATCCACCTTCAAAAAAAAGTATAGACAAATCTTCCTAGATAAGTCCATATCAAATATAAAGCTTCAAAGGACATATTGAGAAAGTAGCCACTTCTTCCAGACCGTCAGATTTAAAAAAAAAATAGACAAGGAGAGAGAGAGAGAGAGAGTTTCCAGAGGGTGTGTGTGCAAAACAGAAGATGCAATTAAATTCTCAGAAAATCCAAGGTCAGGGCCATTAGATTTTGCAACCGAAAACTGTATCCAAAACAAGACCAACAAATCGTATGGACCAACCAAACACAGACCCCGGGCCCGGGCAAATGGCTGAAGACTGGGGTGCAAATTGCAAATCCCGATGTGAAGCCAAAAGGCCTCACGGCCCATAAATATGCAGCCCAAAAAGATTGATATCAAAATACAAATCTTGCTCGGCTCACTGGTATCAGAAAGAACATTCCAATTTTAGATTCAAACAGCAAAGAAATCACTTTACCTCCAAGAATTTCATTCCAATTTTAGATTCAAACAGCAAAGAAATCATTTTACCTCCAAGAATTTCAAGCTCCTGACCATGCACCAAAATTGATCCTTCCATCAGTGCTTCAATCCTGTCATCAATGTAATAATCTTCCTCATATTCTGCAGAAGCTTCCGGCAAAATAGATGCCTCCTCTGTAGCTTCATCCAGCAAATTTCCTGGGGCTTCCGGTGGACTGACCAGCTGTGCTGAAGCATCTGAATAGGCAGAAGGGAAATCAGATGGAACCAGTGGTGAAGCGGCATTCTCAACAGTCACCCATCTGTCACTGTCAGCATGTTTTATTAGGTGATCAGAAAGAAGATATCCATCTTCAACCAACTTCTTTAAGTCAACAAGCTTGGAAGGTCCTTGCTCAATACCAAACTGGTCAAGGTAAAACCACTTCCCCATATCGCTAGTGGGTTCAGTGCGCTCAGGTGAGACACTAGGGTGAGGCGGGGTATCACAGATATCCATGTCTTCTTCCATACAAGCATCTGCAAGATCTCCATTCATCTCAGGTTCAGGAGGTGGGGGAAGGGGAGGCGGTATGACAGGTGGTAAAGGAGGTGGTGGAGGCGGTGGTGGTGGCGGCGGTGGTGGTAATGGGGGTGGCGGAGGTAGCTCAGTGTGCTGAGTGATCTCAGTTGCCTTTTCCTTGGAGATTTTCTCCTCAGTCTTCCCATTTGCGCTCTTGGTCTTTGAAGATTGCTTTGTTGATTTACTTTTGGGCTGTTGTTTTTCTGAGTTGTTGGTATCAAGCTTGGCACTTCTGCTCTTCTTGATTGTTTCGTGAGTCTCAGCAGCCCGATGACGTTCAGATGGTGATCTGTCATGACGAAGTGGGCTACGGTCTCTGAAATCCTCATGATGGACCCTCCCACGAGGAGAATTATCAACACGACCAGGCGTGTTATCCCTGTAGTGGAATGGGCGAGGCCTATGCCGGGGTGAAATATATGGACTGCGGTCTCTGCTATCATAGTAACGGGCACGATCTCGTGGGGAGCGGTCCAAACGGCTTGGGCTCCTGTCATACCTTTCATGACACCTGTCATGACGACTGCGATCATGGGGGAAACGGCCCAAGATACCTGGGCTCCTCTCGCGTCTATCATGCCGATCCCATACTGATGGCGACGCCTCACGATTTCTTCCAGGAAAATGCCTCACAGCTGATGAACTCTTCCCTTCTCCCTTCCTGCGACTTTTTGATCCTGATTGATCAGAAGTGTCAGCTTGTTGCTTGATGCCCTGATGCTCTGCTGCTCTGCTCTTCCTCACAGTGCAGCTGCTGCTACTGTCTGGCTTAATTTCACCTGGCTCTTCATCAGAATCGCGTGAGGAACCTTTCTGTGCAGATGAACTTTGCTTCCTGCTGTGATCATCAGCCCGTTGGGACTTACCGTCCTGTTTTTTGTCCAGTGGCATAATCTCCCCTGGCTCCACGTCATCCTTACTTGACTTCCTCCCGGTCTTCCCTGACTGGTCCTTCCTCTGCCTCTCTGGAACAGAATCTCCCTTGCCAAGCTCCCCGTTCCTTGAAGACTTCCTCGATGGCACCGCCTGAGCAGTCACAATCTCCCCAGGCTCCACCTCTGCAGCAGTGGTCGAGGCCACCAGCACCTTGCGCCACTTCTTGGGCGGCATGCTCCTATCGGGCAAACCATTGGAGTCGGGCTCCCCATTGAGCAGCTCCCCCTCCTCCAGCTCGGCAGGCGACGCCAGCTGCTGGCTCTTCCGGTGCTGGTGCTGGTGCTGGTGCTGGTGGTGGTGACTGTGCCCTCTCTCCCCCTTGTCCGGCATCGCTTCTCCTCCTCTTTTCACGAGGGCTGCGGAACCGAAGCCCTCCACCGTGCGGACGGCGCACGCGACTCCACCATCTCCCATGGAAAACCTAGGAAGTGCCTGGTGCCGCCGTCACCCTCCGTCCGCGGCGCGCGAGATAGAACCCTAGCACCAGACGGCTGCCCCGGGGCTCTCCACGCTCATCTCCGTCTCCGGCGCCAGCAAAACCCTAATTCCAAGCAGGCAAAGCAGCAGTATGTCAGCGGGAACGAAATCGAAGCGCAATGGGGAGGGACTCGAATTGGAGAGGGCGAGCATCGCGGGGGCGAAGCCGCCCCGGATCGGCGCGCATACCTGCGAGGAATTGGTGCGGGGTGCCTCAGATCGGGAGATCCGCGGCGGTGACGGGCTCTCCCCAACTCCCCGGCGGCGAGCTCCGTCCCCCGCGTTAACCCCGGGTGGGCCCCGGAAGCTTGCAGGGATTGGCGCCCTCGTCGCTCGCCCGAGGTCGCCTTGGCGGGCGCGGGCGCTGGGCTCCCGCCTGGGTTTGTGTGTGGGTGTTTTGGCTTTGGAGGCTTGTTTGTTCGTAAAGCCTCCTCCGCGGCTTCAGCTCTTATGGGGGGAGACGAAGACGGGGACGGACGCAGTCTATCTCCCTCTCTCTCTTCCCGCAGGAGGGGAGGGCCGTCTTTTTATTGGGCCCTTTTACCGGCAACGCTTTTCCAGATTACACCTCAGACTGACGCCGTATTTCCAAAAGAGTGCATGATACAGCCAATTTTGGGAACGTCCTATGTCCACCTGCAGGGTGCTTCGATTTTTCGAACTCTGTGTTTGGGTGTGAGATGACAGGATTGCGGCTATAGGGAAAAAAACCACTCCATACTCTCGGTGAATTTGCCTTATCAGCTGTATGTTTGTGTATGAAAAAATAAAAAGAAAAGGTTTTGAGAGGTCACATATGAAGTTTTGGAAAAAATATATATAAGACGACCGATAACAATATTTTACTCGGCAGAAATTTTCCATGTCTACAAAAAAATCTTTTAGGAAGGTATACGCTTAGTTATTACGACGTATCTGTATGATTTACATATGCTAGCATGAATTTGCTGTCATTAAATTTGGTAATTACGCAATAGAGGTAACCTCGACGGCAAGAATTTATTGTGATAATTTCCATTTCAAAAAAAAATGAATTAGCTACCTTGTTTTGCAAGAGACTATGCTAATGAATAAAAGATTACTACATATTGCTATTTTGTTTTCAAACAGGGTAGTAAAAAGTTTGTTCATGATTTTACATGATAACTCCAAAATCCGCTAACAATTACAATATTATCTATATGAGACGTCTCTCACTAACCTAATTTATCGCCAGTAAACTTAACAATTTCTACGGCGAGACGTGAGAAAGATGAAAAAATAGCAAACTCGTGTTTGTGTAACAAGATGAAAATGTTTTTCCAAGTGCCGGGTTGAGGTCTTATGGAAAAGGACTAGGATCAACAAAGCGCAATTTTTTCCTTGACGGATTTGTCATGTCTAAGAATAAAAAAAGATTGTAATTGTTAGCGGATTTTTTCCTTGACAATTCATCTATCATTTTGTGACACTTTTTTGGAAGCTCTATTGGACAAGAAGAGTAATCTTGATGATATCGGTTTCAAAATGATAGATGAATTTCATCATTTTTTAAGAGACTTCACATTATTATTAGTGAATAAACGATTACTACACATTGCTATTTTCTTTAAATTTCAATTGGGAGTGAATGTCAGGGTTTATTGTGCATTTTACTCAGTCACTATAAAATTTGCCACAAATACAAATAAAAATGAACATTGTTGTTTCAGATGTTATGTCTGAGTTATTATCATGTAATCTGTAGAGTTCTTAACAACTCATTTGGATTTTCTACTGAATTTTGGTAGTTATGCTTATCTACTAGAAGGAACAATATATAATAGTTTAATGATTATAAAAAATTGTTATGATTGTACCTGATTAAGAAAATGATAATGAGTCGCGTTGTTTTGCAAAGACTTTGAGCTCATAATCAAAAGGCTATCATATATTGCTCAATCATTTTCAATCAAGATGGATTTGCCTTGTTTATAGACTAAATGTGGTGCTTTTGGAAATTATAAGTGAGTTATTGTAATACAATTTATAGAATTCACACCCATGGACATGGTTCCCAAAGTCATCTTTATATGAAACAAATATGTTATTTTGTGGCATGTACATATTGTTGATTTCTTTTGCATTTTCTGAAATTTGTTATTGATAAATTCATATTGCAATTTTCTATATTATAGATGAGATAAGGTTGGAAACAACAATTAGTAAAGTACTATTTGCTTTCTCAATATATTTATATCTAACATATTTTGTTATTAGATATTTGTGCTAGAATGTTATTGTTTATTTTCTTCTATGATATTTTGACATATGAATGTTAGGGGACGGGTGAGGAAGTATTACGTTGCATTTTATTTTTGTGATAAGAATGGGTGGTTGGAGACTTTTATTGAGGTGTTTTTACATTTTCAATGAAATAGAGATTTTGTTGAGGTAAATTTTTGCATCTTCAAAGAAATGGAGCGGAGTGAAACTTCTTCTATTGTACCCAAATTAGTCATGTATTTCATGTGGTTAAATACCATCAACCACTAACCTAACTATCATTTGCTAAGGACTTTTTGTTAGCATGTTAAAATTTAGACCAAATAAATATGATGTTTCTAGTAAAATTTGAGATATTTACACTATGAATTATTATGTGTGATGCTATAGACTGAAGTTTATGGTTGTACTTTCTAATGAAACTTTGATGGTTAGTGATTTTTCTTGTGATAAAGTCGGTGTCTTCTACATTAACCTTATACTTTCTTTTAACATAAACATGAATTATCGATGCATTTCCATCGACTAAAGTTCATCACGTGTAGACTAGCTTCTTTTGTAATGAGGCCCTCAGTTTTTTTTATATCTCAAATTTCTTTTGTTTATATATGTAAGTTAGAGGATCATGTTTGTATGTACCACACATTTTTGAAGACTTCCATTTGGGTTAAATTTGGCACATTTATAAACTATACTTTTATAGCAAACATGAGTATTGGTATATAATATGTATGATAAAAAGTTACTTACCATTCTAATTTATCTAGCAGTGTGATATTTATTTTTGTTAAGGTGCAATAAGTTTTTGTTGGAAAGCAAAAGTTATATTGGTAGTACACTTCTGCAAAAACAATGTGAGTTGACCTCGTTTGCTATAAGGCTTTGTTTAATAGAGTTTCAGCTCCAAGACTTCTGTAAGCTAACTGAAAGTGATCGAGAGAAAGGGTGAATCGGTAACCCGTAGTATATACCAAATTCGTTAATTTTTTAAATCGATCATTCAAAATAACTTTTATTATAATTTTAGTAGTAATCATACTAGCAAGATAATAAACCTATGAAAAAAACAACAATCTAAACATACTAGTGGATCACATAAAAGCAACATAACTCCTATGCAAATTAGTAACTAAAGATACGCGAAAGCACATAACTAGCTAGCAAAGAGTTCTATTTATATAAAACGACTAGATCAACAATCACATAAAAAACACACAAACATGAGTAACATAATACATACTACAGTGATCAATCAAGGTAAAGCAACTCCTATATATGCTAGTGATAAAGTATGAAAGTTAATCACTACTAGCAAGTAAGTAAGCCTATTCATACAAGTCTACAAGGTAGTCAACTAGAACAAGATAAGCACACAAGCATGAATAACACGATATGTAAATGTATAAATTATTATAATAAGGAGTAGGGTAAAAGATGACTCATGATTTTTTTTCGAGGTCTCGGAAGAATAGCATCTTTTTCTAGACCACTCCCACCAAAGTGCCCGTCCCTCCCACCACCAATATGGAGTTCTCGTCCACGAGCACGTAATCACTCCTAGAGTGAAGACATGGTGCGCGTCACCGCTGCCACTAAGGTACAAGCTCGCCTCCCTCGAGAACTTACTGAACTCCCCGAGCTGATATGGATACTCGCTATTGATGGTCTTTTCACCGACGGGCTTAAACCGTGTACAAACGTGTCACGACCTTCACAGCCAATCACGATAGGCTCAATCACCGACACTTAATTAGTCTAGGTCTTACCATAAATCAAGAGTAATAACCTAGATCACACCCTCAAGAACACCTTAGTTTTATATGTGTATCAATGCTTAAGTTACTCTCACTAGCACTCTCAAGATATGTAATATTTTCTCCTAGTGCTTTCTTCTTTTTCTCTTAGGCTGACTTCAACGGGCGTCCTATATGAACACCCAAACCCAAAATGGGTCTTAAAGTGTAAAAAACTGCCTCCAACGGAGTATCCAACCGGGCGACCCATTCTGGGATACGCCCGCTCTGCGACCCACAAATAGGGCACGCGAGCGCGCGACCCATCGCCTCCAGCGCTCTCGGCCCCATGGCCGTGCTCCTCCGCTACTGCCGCGCGCACCGCGCCCAGCTCCTCCTCCGGATCCGTCATCGCGCGCGTCGCGTCGTCCTCCTCCTCAGCTGTCGTGCGCGTCACGCCCTCCTCCTCCGCCGTCGTTTCGCGCGTCTGAGCTTCTCCTCCGCCACTGCGCGCGTTCGAGCTTCTCCTCCGCCGCGCGTCCGAGCTCCTTCGCCATTGCGCGCGTCCGAGCTTCTCCGCCGCCGCGCGTCCGACCTCCTCCTCCTCCGCCCGTGCTCCTCCGCCTCCGTCGCGTCGCGCGCCCGAGCTCCTCCTCCCCCTCCGTCGTGCTCGAGCTCCTCCTCCCCCTCCACCGCGCTCGAGCTTCTCCTCTGCCTCCGCCCGCCTAAGCTCCTCCTCCACTTTGTCGGCTGCAGCTCCGGTCGGCCAGCCGCCCGCATCTAGCCCTCTACGGCCAGCTGCGCTCCCGATTTTCGGTCTCCCGTTGGAGATCTTCATTTTTGGATCCTCCCCCTTTGGTACTGTGACCACCCATTCATCCATTTGGGTCTCCATTTTGAGTCTTCACCGTTGGAGATAGCCTTAGCTCTCACCAAATGCTCCAAATAATTCCACTGGTCAAAAGTGGTCTCTAAGACCCTAACAACGAAGTTATATAGGCTCCTAACCTCAAACTAGTCGTTGCTCTATAAGATTGCTTTTATGGACATACTGATCGAACTGTCCGGTCACTGACTGACCAAACCGTCCGGTCACTCCTAGAACAGCTCACAGAGCTGTTGGCTTCGCTGTGCCTGCAACCTCGTGTACTGACTGGACCGTCCAGTCAGTAGACCGGACCATCTAGTCTGTATATTCTCACTCCATTCCAGAGAGCACTATCTTCTGCACTTCCTTATTCCGAGCAACCTCCATACATACCAGACTGTCCGATCTGTAGATCGTACCGTTCAGTCTCTACACGTCTTCACGATGACAGACTTCCTCACAGACTTCTCTCTGGTCTTCTAGTGACTGTACAGTCCGGTCTTCACTGACCCCTCTGTCCGGTCACTACGTCCAGAAGCTGAAACTCCCTGTTCTCACTTGACTTTATTTTCTGACTTTTCGGAATATTTCTTGGCTTCTCCACTATTATCTAGTGTATGTGATTTCACTGAGCATTCAACCAACTAGTGTGACCTAAGAGACATAATCTAGATCCTCTTGATAGTCCGATTTTTCCTATGAACTCAAAGTACTAAGAACTAGACAAGTGTTCTCAACACTTGTTATATAGCTTGTTCTTAGCCTTGATCCATCTTCATCAACCCTAGGACTCCATCAAATTTATCAAGCCATCATGATTGTGATCATTATCATCAATCGCTAAGGCCGTCGTCATCAATCATCAGAGAGTAGAAAATGTTTCCTACACGAATAATATTCATGTAAATATTAGTCATATTTCATGTTTATCATTCATCACCAAAATATTCATATCTCGGGGTGATCTCAATGGTCATGATACTTACACTAGTGCTATGCAAAAATCAATATTTTTAGCGGAGTCATGTTATCATCATCATCATCATCATCATCATTATTATTATTATTATAAGGAAATTACGCTACAACATGTCAAATATGGCACAACTGTCTTCTCCATTAGTTTCTTTCTCTAGGGAGCTCAATACAAGTTTTTTTCCTTACAAAATACGTGGGACCTTCCTTTGTGAAACAAATATGGCTAGGGATGTTCATAAACTTTGCATCAAATAGAATAGAGAGCTGAGCTATTTCTTATTGCTGTCTACTCCGCTCTAAGAGCTGAGTTTGTAAAAAGACATGTTAACTTTGAATTGAAATAAGAAAATTCAGGTGGGGATTTCCCCATCATAAATTCCTCAAAAAAATAGAATAGAGAGTTGTCAATTGAATTATCAAATTAAAAAAAAGGACTCATATTTGATCTTGATTTCGAGAGGATAACTGCAACGATTCACATACAAATCCTGCAGGATCACACCAGTTCAAAAAAAAAAAAGTTGCAGGATCACACAGGAGGCGAGGACACCGCCCCGCCAGCCTCGGCTCGCCACCATGTTCACTTCTGCAAACTGAACCGGGTTAGTGACCCGACTGAGCAGTGAGCACACGACATACCGACCCGGCCCGGACAGCCCTGACGATTTGCTCCTCTTCCTTCCCTTCTCCACACGCCCGTACAAACTGAACCGGATCGAATCGAGCAGGCGGCGCGCGGCGGCGGGATGAACAAGCGGCCCCGCGACGACCCCTCCTCCTCCGCCTACGGCGCTGCGCCCAAGCGCCAGTACGGCGCAGGTACCCACCGCCACCGCCGCTTCCTCCTCATCCACCTTCCTTCCCCTCCGACCTCCCCCCGGCCGGTGTCCCGGCAAGGCGTGGGGCGCGACAGCTGAGCTGGTGGCTAACTAGGGTTTGGGTGGCAGGCGGGTATGGCGCGCAGCACCAGCATGGCTACTCTGATGAGCGGAACAGCGCGCGGCGGGTGGCGGACCACTACAGCGCGCGGTCGAACCAGACGCTCGAGGAGCGGGAGAACAGCCCCATCATCCACCTCAAGAAGCTCAATAACTGGGTGGGTCTTGGATTCATTGCCTAGTATACAACCCGTATGGAAGAAATCCGTGATAAAATTAAGTGTCTGCGAGTTGCAGAACCTGCTGCAGCGTCCTGCTAACCGTTCAATCTCTCTGTATCTGGGCAGATAAAGAGTGTTTTGATCCAACTTTATGCGCACCCTGGTGACTGCGTGCTTGATCTTGCCTGCGGAAAGGTAAGCCAGGCATGTTGCGCGTTGGGGATTGTCAGGAAACAGAAGTGGTTTGTGCTGTTGAAAATTGTGTTATTTACATGTAATGGTCTGTTTTTGGAATGCAGGGAGGTGATTTGATAAAGTGGGATAAGGCCAGGGTTGGGTACTACGTAGGGGTTGATATCGCCGAAGGCTCGGTTAGTTTCATACCACATCAGGCATTTATGCGCTATGAGTGCAAGTCGTATGGATTAGCTGTATATCCCACATCTCAAAATTTATCATTATTGGCATCTGAAGGTTGATTTTTTTTTGGTGCTTTCTTGTCTTTTCCTCCTCTGTCTCTCATGGGTCTCAATAATAGATTAACAGATTGCAGACTTTCTGTTGTAAATTTTGCATCATGCTTTGATGTATTTGCATCAGTTTTGCATCAGTTCCAAGCAGTTGACACATAACGGCCTCGCACTTTCAGATAAAAGATTGCATGACTCGCTACAATGGTGACACAGATCAACAACGAAGGAAGAAGTTCAGTTTTCCTGCGCGACTTATTTGTACTGATTGTTACGAGGTAAATGACAGAACAAAAGTCATGTTCCTGATCTGGTGGTTTGCTTTTGCATTCACAAACCCACCACAGCCTAACATGTTACCAGGCATGCACTGCAGGATATTGCAAATATTTGCTATGTAACTATGTCTCATAATATGCAAGCATAGGCTCTTGCATAAGTATATATCTCTTGTGAACATATATATAAGCTTTTACTGAAAAGATAATATTGTTGTATTCTTTAACATTGCCAAGCATAATGTTTTGTGCCCCCATACATTCATTGTTTGTGGTCTGAGGACTCTTCATCTCATGCTTATTTAGTCGCAAGTAAGAATGAATTACAAGACTCATCCATTTCTTTTCTTTATTCCTTAGGCTCGTTTGGATGAATATTTATATGAGGATGCTCCATTTGACATATGTAGCTGCCAGGTGAGTCACTTTTGTACTTCTAGCTGTTCAGCTTTCATTCATCATAGACTGTTTCTATTGCTGTGTGGGTTCTACTGTATCATTTTCTGATTTCAGTGCAGCTATGTCTTTGAACCTTCTTGATATGTATGTGCTTATTTGTCCATAAGAGGATGCCACCACATCTATATTGTTACTTTGCCCAACAAATAAAGAACTTAATATGTTCCTCACAGAATTTTTTTGCTATGACAATTGTTCTCTTTAAATTACCTTCAAATATTCTAAGCTTATAAACATTAAATATATATTTGAGTTCTTTTCGATCGCAAACCCTAATTTGAGTTCATCTCTCTGTGTTCCAGTTTGCGTTGCATTATTCATGGTCAACTGAAGCACGTGCTAGACAAGCTCTGGCAAATGTGTCTGCTTTGCTACGACCTGGAGGCATTTTTGTTGGGACGATGCCTGATGCTAATGTTATTATCAAAAGGCTTCGAGAAGGTTTTTTATTGAATTCATCATCTTTCTTTGATTGACTCTGCATACTGTGGCCCTGTTTGGCATAAAGCTTATTGCATAAGCTGTTTATTTGAAGCTGGTGAAAGCAGCTTTTGCTTTTTGGTGCTTTTTATTGTAATCTGCCTTACTAATAAGCTGCTACAGAACCCTAGTGTTTGGCACAGCTCAGAAATAAGCTTTTTTTTTTCTCTGTGAATAAGCTGAGCAGTAAGCCGTGCCTAACAGGGCCTGTATGTGCTGTGAGATTATGTTATAAGTGCAAAACCCTTTCTTTGTTCAGCTGAGGGACTGGAATTTGGGAACAGTGTTTATTGGATTAGCTTTGGTGAAGAATACGCTGAAAAGGTAAATTCTGCTAAAATATTTATATAATGAATATTTTCCTGTTAATTTTACAACTTCCATTCCATTTACTTTTATAACTATTCCATTTATTTTGTTTTGACGATGACATAGAAATTCCCGGCATCCAGACCTTTTGGTATCAAGTACAAGTTTCACTTGGAGGTAACACAGACCATCTTTTCCTTAATTTATTCCTTGTATTTCCTTTAGTTCGATGTGCTTCAAATTGTTATTAATATTAACACTTATTTTTTTTCTAGTTGTATCAATTTGAATACTGCTAATAGTCTAGCTTGGGCAAATAGTTTCTGGTGTATCAAATAGTTTTTTTGCAGAAATGTCTCTTTTATAGAGTTTCTTGTGTGTTCGTAAGTTATGAAAAAATACCATGCTATAACAAGATCCTTCTGCAATGTGCAGGATGCTGTTGATTGCCCAGAATGGGTTGTTCCATTCCATCTTTTCAAATTACTGGCAGAGGAGGTATTGAATTGCTCTTTTGCTTCCTAGAGTGTTCTGAGGGTCAATGCTGCTTATGCTTCAACAATTATTTGTACTTTCTGTGCTTTTCGTTACTTCAAAATGAAGTCGTTGCAAGACATGCTTTTTTGTTCTGTCAAGTTGATTGCATGACTCCTTATATTTGCCATGCAAACCGATTCGTACGGATTTTACACATTGTTGCCAATGCCTTGCAGTATGGTCTTGAGCTGGTCCTTATGAAGAACTTCCACGAATTTGTACATGAGTATTTGCAAAAGCCAGAGTTTACTGAGCTCATGCGGAGGCTGGGTGCCCTTGGTGACGGAAGGCAGGACCAAAGTAATTTCACCTGGAACCATGTAGATTGACTGCATTTGAATAATTTTGTTTTCCACCCACTTTAACATCAAACACAATGCAGGTACACTGTCACAGGATGAGTGGGAGGTTTCCTATCTGTATCTTGCATTTGTCCTGCGTAAGGTATTGCACTATCTAATACCTTACATTCTGTTAACAGCAGAACCATACCACACTGCCAGTTTGTTTACCAAACATTTTCTTTTTGCAGCGGGGGCAACCGCCAACTCAGCGTAGAGCCAGCAATGCAAACAGAGGGAAGATGTTCCTCACTGAGGGTGACATCGAGTTTCTTGAGACATAAGCAAATGGACACTTAGAGCTTGCTAACAGCTTATCGATTCTATCCTCCACATAGCATGAGGAGACTTGTAACTTTAGTGTCTCACCAGTTTTTTCACCAAGCTGTACCTGTTGTATAACTTCACAAAATGAAATGTATAAACTAAAGGATTTACAATACAATTTTGCAGGAATGAATGAATAAAACAATAGGCATTGTAACTGAGTTTCAGAGTTCTGTTATTGCAGGGTCGTAGCTGTGGTTGCAGAGTTACCGGAATATGATAGACATCTTTTTGTGATTACTGTGATGCCTCATGGTGATGCTTATTGTGTACAATCTGAGTGTGTGGAATAATTGGTTCAATGGCAAAAATAAGTGCGGAACTTTTAAGATTCAAATTCCGAAAGAAAAAAGAACGGATTAGTATTTTTGGTCTTTTTTTTGAGGTAATAAGGTGAGACCAGTATGGCAGTATCACTGTATCAGTAAGCAACATCAAGAATGTACTTAAAATTCGAGTGGGCTTTTAATAGCTCCCCTTAACTAATGGGGCCGTCACCACAAGAGCAGATACTTGTCAAATGGGCCTGCGCTGTTTCTAACACGTGTTGAACTAGATTGTTGGATTAGTACCACCTCGGTCATTAACAGGGAAGAAGTCCAATACATAAAGCTGGTCCCGGGCAATTGCGGCACGACCTTACTTGAACAGGATCTGTTCTATAGGCTCGTACCGCTTCATCCTTTACCAAAAAGGAGGCAAGCACTCCAGTCTGGTTGATGACGCCAGACCTCTGGGCCAGAGCGTGATTAACAGTCAGGATGTTTCCATCTGTAGAGGATCGTTCCTGTCGAGCTCTCTTCTGCTCCGGTCAGGGTGGCTCAGAGGTTGTCTGACAGACCCAAACTTTTTTGCACCATCGGCCGGTTCCATTTTTCTCTAACAGACCTGAATTTTTTGCTCGCCTGTTAATGTCCCACCGTTAATAGATTATAAGTGTTTTTCTCCCCTTCTAGGTATCACTTAAAACACATGCGCGAGTATACACAAAGCATGCTAGAATTCAGCACGTGACATAAAACTTATATGATTAATGTTCTTTATTGTAATGTTTCCACTTTCCACGAGTAGTGATGACAGACCGACCACACAAAAACACACACAAGGTGTACATTACATCCGTAGTTCTTAACCATATGATACCAAGTAGTTTCGACAGATTTGAAGTAAGATACGAAGCTGGTCATGCCCTCTTGAACAGAACAACTAGGATGACGGCTATGGTCAGTGCCATGAAGGATCCACCTACAGCCATCTCTGCGATGGAGGGACCCTTCTCAGCAGAAGGATCCCCTCCGGCCTGGCCTTCTTCCGTGTTCCGAAACATGTCTTGGAAGAAGTGGGTTATATTGTCGACGAGCTCCCTCACAGTCTTCGTGGCATTGTCCACAAAGTCCATAAAAGGCGAGCCAGTAGACTGTTCCTCAAGGGACGTGTCTCCAAATTTCTCTGGCGACTCTACTGTGGCAGTTTCCTCAGGGAAAGTCTGAACTAGAGCTGTATCATAGCACAGAAGATAACAACAGTCATACAGCATGAGCAACAATGAATTGGGATGTATAACTTTAGCCATAGAATTAGGGTGAACATACATGGTTGGTGGGTCCTGTAGAATTCCATAACTTTGTCATTTTTCATCACTGCATCCCAGACATTTCTATCTGATGCAAGGGAGGCAACAACACTCTACAAATCAAGAGGCAGAACAAACACAGTTTTTAGTGAGAAAATAACAAAGGATATCAAACGATTAAACCAATTAATCCATTCTTTAATTAGTAAACTAAAGATAAAATCATGTGACGTACTACAACCAGTCATGATTATATCACAATTCAGACATATAAGCATAGCCTAATAGCCAAGTGCAAGTCATTTTCCTGTTGGAAATGTCAAAGAAATCTGACCAGAAAGAGTAGGTGAATGCAGATAACCAATAATGACAAAGTGATTGGCTGATTGCATAAATGGACCAAACAAAAGGCCAAATAAATTTCTTTTAAGTTTATAACTACAGCAGACAGAGTAACACAACAAATCATTAGCCATTCATTTGGTATTAAGCTATCAGTTTCAGTGACTTGGATGGTATTATATGATGGGAAATTTCTTTTTAATGAAAAGACACACAACTCTCTTGTATGTCCGAGAAAAAAAAATGTCGTTGGAAAACATATGTGACGATTTTCTCTAAATGACATCTATTCAGCTACCAAATAACTGAATTTCTCCCGGGTAAAAGTGTGGTTTGTCAAGAGGAGCCACCACAATTCACAACAGCTGAAAGTGATCAACCACAGCAGCAACAAAGTTATACAGTTACTAACCTGAGCTTCTGGACTTGATTTCAACAATGTAAAAGCTTGCACTACATGACCAGGCATAGCAGGAATTATTGCATCAGCTGCCAGTTTGTTAAGCTCTTTATCCTGTGCCTTGACAACCTCTACTGGAGCTTCATTAAAATAACCCCTGCAGCAAGTTACTTTGTGAGAATATGGTGCATTTGTACAATCCAAATGCGGCAAAACATTATCATGTGAAAATGCGATGGATTGTTGAGGACAAGATAAATAAGTAATCAAAGATATTAAAAGACATAGTATAAATCACTCAAAAGAATTATTTCATTGTATATATGAGTATCAAATACACTAAGAGAATATGCTCCTAGAACCATGGTAAGTACCTAGTTGTGAGGCTACCAACCAGGGTTCAAATCCTGATTCAGTGATTCTCACCAAAAAAAAAAAAAAAACTCACTCTCCTGGTTCTCACAGAAAAAAGGTTGTTTCCCAAAAATATATGACTTAAGAATAGATCTATAAGGGCAGACCCTGGTGTATGGGGCAGATGGACATGGGCCTCAAAACAAGGGTTAAGGTCTGATCCATAGTCCAGCTTTCGTGACTTTTCTTGGCCGGGCTCTAGCGCCCCACTAGTTGAGTATTTCAAAACAAGCTGAGAATTTCGTTCACCTTATACAAGACAACTAAATGGTGCAACTTTATTTTAGCATACAAGGAGCCTATTGCAGCAATCCAACTTAGTGAGCTAGTTACCATTTTACCAGACACTGATTTATCTCTTCATCTGGTGTGTTGTGCCGCTGTGATGTCTATGATTCTTCTCAACAATTAGGGACATGAATCCCAAAACCTAACCCGAAGAAAAGAACTAGATACTTCCAAGTCCTATCAATATAAACTAATTCAGGAAAACAAGCCAGGACGATCAGATCGCAAAATAAATCCTGCCACCTCCCTATTATAGAAAGAATCACCCGAGACATCGGAATCCGACTAATTGATTCCTAAGAAACCTGATCTTTCCAAACAATTCGACAAATTGATAAGCTATAAGCGCACCAAATACGGGATCTTTCACCTCTCTATGGCGTCCCTGAGCTCCGTAGTAGCCTCCTCGGCCTCCTCCCTCGACGGCGGCGCGAAAACCAGCCTCGGCTTCACGGTCACGGTCTCCTCGACCACCGCCACCGCTGCGGCGTCATCCCTCCAGTCCGTGAACTCCCAGTCGTCCACCTCCCAGGAAGACCACTGACCTCCGGCGTACGCCGCCGAAGGGGCCTCCCCGGACGCGGCGGATACCAGCGGCGCCGCCTCCGCCGCAGCGGGGGCCGTGGCAAACGCCGGTGCTCCATGGCGGAAGCGGCCGCCCTTCGCCGCCGCTACAGCCGCGGCACCCCCGGCGATCCCCACCTTCGCGGCGGTGCGCATGACGCCTCCACCCATGGCCGCGCGGTCGATCGATTTGCTTCCTCTCTCCCCTTTCCTTCGCCTTGGGTGGCGTCTCGCTTCTCCCTAGCTCTCGGTGACTCTGTTCCTATATGTGTGGGAAAATTTGTAGAGGGAACCTTGATTTTATTTTAGTGTTACAGATATGGTGTTTCTGTTACAAAAGGGAGAAATTCTGATAGTGCTGGACACTTGGACAGGGCTAGATCTATGATGGTGAGCTTTATCGAGGATGCTATGTGGGAATATGGAGAGGCAAAAGATCCCGTGTGAATGGGAAACAAGCGAGGAGGGCTGGAGGGATATGACTTTGGCTTAATTGCTAAGTTATCCGAACGCGGATACGGACAATGAAATGACATGTAGGGCCAAAATTGTTGATAGCGAAGGGGACTGGTACATTTTATTTCCATTTTCTTTCTTAAAATTGGACAAGAATTATTTCTTGGGTGTGGTCACAGGTTAAGCCAAGTAGCCAACTCTTGTCACGTCCTGTCATGTTGTAGTGTATAGAGTAAGAAACATCCAAGTAGTCGATTTTCTGAGATCGTTTCATTCCCTCAGATTTTTGGAAGTAACAAAGTTAGACTATTTAGGCTAATTTCAATGGACAGTTTTATTTTGATATTTTTAAAAGTGTCATGTCATCTTTTTTAGTTTGAAATCATGAATGAAACTATTTTTTCAATGCATAGTTTTATTTTGGTGTTTCATAACACTTACTTCTATATGATTTTATTGGTTGTCTAAAGAATGAAATAAAATTACTTCTCTCCAATGCTAATTTATGGTGTTTTAATTTCAGGAAATTGTGTAAATCTAGTTTCATATAGATAAAACTGTTCTTATCTTTTTTTTCATAAATTTTTTACCATGTCATCAAATTTGCTTATGTGATATCTCATTTATTGAAAATAAAACTTTCATTGAGAGTAACCTTATTAAAATTATCATTTGTATATGCAATAAATATTTAATGTTGCGATGTTGTACTGGAGCTTCAGACAGAACTCCGTTCATTGGGCCAGCACGTAGTCGTCTTGTGGGCCTGCGGAGTTGGACGCAGCAGGCTGAATTGTTTGGGCCGGCACAACACTTCTAGGAAGTCAAGGCAGCTTAATCCAGAGATTAGCACCACCTCAGCTGTCTACAACGCGCTGGCACAGCTTATAATCCAGGAGCTGACGAGGTGCGGCACGACCTTACTTGAACAGGATCTGTTCTATAGGCTCGTACCGCTTCATCCTTTACCAAAAAGGAGGCAAGCACTCCAGTCTGGTTGATGACGCCAGACCTCTGGGCCAGAGCGTGATTAACGGTCAGAATGTTTCCTTGGATGCATCCGACGACTGTAGAGGATCGTTCCTGTTGGGCTCTGCTCGATCAGGGTGGTTCAGAGGTTGTCTGACAGACCAATTTTTTTGCTGAATCTTTCTTTGTTGGGTCTTATGTAATCAAACGTAAGTGCGTTGCAGAACAAGCATCAGCTTCTACTACACCTCGGCCTTCGTCTCTGACGGTTCTACTACTCCAGCTGGAATGAGCAATGTTCAGATCATTCGACCACGTTCATCTCTGATTTTTCTTTTCAGATGCATGTTTTTTTTGTCTTTCCTTTCAGTTAACCCTTCATGTTCTCGAGTTGGACTAGGGGTAAAACAATCGGCTCCGCTCCTACTAGCTGATACTAGCTAGAGAAGGTGAACACACGCATGCAAGCAATTATGAGCCGTGTAGTACCTGAGTGTGTAAGGTTTAGCCTTTGAAGATTTCACGGCAACCATTTCAGATTTAGTTACCACCTTTGTTGCTGGTCTGCTGGACTTCCATGTTTCTTTGTGTTCAGCGGAGCAGAGAATTCTGGTCTTTGGGTCTGAACGCCTACTCAGAGCTGCTAAAGAAGGTGAAGGTTTGAGGCAGCAGTTCAATAAGTAGTGTTAGTTTTGAGGCCCTTCAGAGCCAATCAGAGGCGAAGCCAGGATGAGAAACATCCTGGTGCACAACGCCACAACCCCATGATAGCTTGTTGCACAGTTCAAAACAGAGACTAATTAGCCTTGAAAACTGATTGAGACCCTGATGCCAGTGCACCAGGGTAGGTCAACGTGGCTTGGAGCCAATGACCTATGTACTTGGTGATTGCCCAGGCACCCTCCTGTTCTATGAGCCAACTTGAAGGAATTATTGATTTTCTCATGTTTGTTGTTATTACTTAGGCCAAATAACGTGCTAACCTTAACTTACGAAAATAACAGCCTCGTACGTACATTTGAAACATTCTATTGTTTATGAATGAGGCCGTGTAGTAATAAAACAACAAAATAAGTTCTTCTTTAAAAAAAAAGGGTCAAGGAGCGGAAAGCTTTTGGGCTTCATGGAGAGCCCACGCGGACAATGCGGGCCAAACCACACATGAATAGTTCATCGGAAACGGTTTTGTTTTCTCCATTTTCTTGTTGAGTTAAGAAAACAATACTTCATCCTTTGTTGTCATTGATTTTTTTTCGTGAACTTTGACCATTCGTCTTATACAAAAAATTATCTCAAATATATAAAATTATTAATTATATTTTAAGTTTATCTAGTAATAAAATTAATCATAAAAAGATATATAATAATTTTTAAAATCTTTTGAATAAAACAAATGATTAAAGATACGAAAAAAGTCAATGGCAACAATAATTTTAGAACGAAGGGAGTATAGATTAACGTTATAAAATCCAGCACTCTCTTACGTTGGCCAACATGTATTGCGCGTGAACCACCCTAATGTACCTATTATGTCTAATAATTGTCTTTTGGTTAATGAATCAGCGGTTGCTAGCTTTCCTCCGAAAAGAAAAAAAAAAGATCCGGTTGATGCACGCAAGGGACTAACTTTTCAGTTATATAATATAAGTAGAAAATGGCAGCCTCGATTATTTTTTAAAAAAAATAAAAAGAGGAAAGGGAAGCCTGCATAAGAAATGTTTAAAAAGATTGACTTCCCAATTCCCATACTATAGGGCCACGGCCAATTGCACGATGTGTACTTTGTGAGTCAATTTTATTGTTTACCATACCAAGTATATGGTTGCTTCTTTCACAAAAAAAAAAGTATATGGTTGCTTGACTAGTTCATGTTTTTCCCGCTTACAAGAAACGACGACACGTTTTGGATGTGTTCTTTTCTGGGTCTATATTTTAGTGTTGTCATATCAATCCTTCGAATATTAATATAGACTAATGACTAAATATAAAACTAATTACATAGTTAAAAACTAATTTGTGAGATGATTTTATTAAATTTAATAAATTATTATTATGAGATATTTACTATAACATTACATTGTCTAATTATGGTCTAATTAGGTTTAATAGATTCATCTCATCATTTAGGTTAGTGGTTATGAAATAGATTTTATCATTAGTCTATATTATTACTTCTAATTATTATCTCAATATTCAAACAGATATAACTAAAATTTAGTGTGCAGAAAAAGAACACACCCTTTGTTACACATCACACCACATAAAGAGGTTGTTCTCGAGTTGATCCCATGAAGAGAAAGAGATCTTTTCCATTCTTACACTCACAGTACATAACAGGAGCAACGATGATTGAATAACCATTGGCCAGCGTTCTAGTCAAGCACACAGCACGGGATGAATATTGACAAAATGGGTGTGATTGATTGAGTTGCCTTCCTCCATGCCTCCACATTACCACATTTCTGGAATAAAAATCTACTGCACACGACTACGACCTAAAATTCGGAGACCGCGGAATATCGTGATCTCGCAAGAAAATTCCACCGTTGACCTCGTTGTGCGTTGACTCTAACCTAGTAATGATGGTACTACAAGTTTAAAGGCGCCGTGGATAATAGCACTATAATCCAAAATAGTCAAGGAAGTCAACGTGTCAGCAGGCTGGTGTGTCATGATGCGCACGGCAAAAGCAAAAGGTGGTAGAGAGATCCTCACGCTAATTTCGCCCACCGGCAATGATGATCGCATAGCCACGCCTAATAAGAGCCTGAGATTTCTAGCTTTGCTCCGTGTCAACGCTGACCTTACCAAGACTTCACGTACACTCTCATCTTGGCAGCGTTCGTCTTCTTTCATTTTGGTCTCATCCCCCTCTCATCTGTTTGCTCCACAAAATTTTTATAAAGACAATGTATTCATCGTTTGTTTTGGTAATAAAAATACTAAAATCATACTATTGATTATCGATGCATGATGCATATATTTGATTATAGGGTGGAATGAAACAAAATCATACTATTGATTATCGATGCATGATGCATATGTTTGATTATAGGGTGGAACGAAGCAAAATCCAGCAAAGACCCAGAGACGGATCAAGCAATGCAAAATCTTCATTATCAATTGTGAGATTGAATCATAGTTGATGTAGCATTATTGTTTTTATGGGACTCCATAAGAGCTTTTTGTTATGCCGTTTTCCAGAATAGTACTTGCAGCAGGTTTGTGTTTTTGTATGACTATAGCTGCGTTGGCTCTCGCACAAATTGCAGGTGTGGTTGCGTACGCGTAGCGCGTGCATGCGCGCCCGAGTGCGCTGCTCTCTTTTCCAGTGCACGCGTGCGTCGCGGGACTTGCGTCCTCTGACGTGACGCGACTCGCACTGGTGGCCTGGCCAAGGCCATCTGGCCGTCACTGTGACGTCATCAGAACGGCTGCCTTGATGCCGGCTTCTTCTTGTTTCTTCCATGAGAATTCCGGCCACCGGACGTCTTCACGTAGGTATATGAACGTCTCCGTCAAGAACATGTACCGTATATTTGTGCCAAGCATATGGCATGCTGGACAGCTATATATTATGCAATTTTGTTGGAGGAAAATAATCTATCAGTGCATTTAAAAAAAGTAAATAAATACTAACATGCATAAAGAGGTATATACTCGCACTGAACGTCGTAAGCAAAAGAAAGTTTTATATATCATAATCTGATAAAATTGTTACCACGAAAAATACTCTACTTACTAAATATTAAACATAGTGGATTTTAGCATACACACACACACACACACACACACACACACACATATATATATATATATATATATATATATATATATATATATATATATATATATATATATATATATATATATATATATATATATATATAGTGGAAGTGAGCGAATAAGAAATTGCAATGCCAGAGAGTATCAGACATGATATACTCGATCCTATTCCCATATTGATGTGGCAAACAAAATACATGCTCAAAATAAGCTAGGAAATTTTGTTTTACAAATATTGAAAATTGTGGATTTACTTTAAATATATTGGTGGAAAGCCCTGATGATCGGGATCTACCAAATCAATGTGTAGATGCTACCTTGTCATCAACGTCCCACTTATGTCTAGCTCCATAGGCACTTGCCATGGGCCGGGTTTATATTACTCATTTGTGTATAAAATGTTAGTATTAGTTTTTGAAATTTTCTACAAAAAGATAAAGTATAGGTTGGTGATATATGGTTTCTGTACTTTAGTCCATGTATCCTGAAAATGGTAAGGCTTCTATTTTTTGTAGAGCATGCAAGATTAGGTATTACCAATAAATTTTCTCCAAGTCACCTATGTATTACCATGTGTTTTTACTTCCTAGCGGAAAGATATTTCCTAGTTGTGTGACACTGAGGAAATTGGCCATATGTATACTATTATTTATATTAACATAATTCATAAAATCATTGAGATAACTGTATTATTACCTCCAATTTTTTTTGTTGACATTCAGACAGGACAATTAGTACAAATATGAACTAGCTTTCTTGTCTGAACGTCAAGAAAAAAAATCCGGAGGGAGTATTAAATAGCATGATAGAAAGAGATTAATTACCTATAATTAATTCAACAGGATAATTGTGGAAAGAGATTTGGCACTAAACCTTAGCTAGTAGGAGTTGAATTCCAAACATGCTAATAAAAAGGATATCAGTAAAATATTGGAAATGCGAATAACTAGCTCAGGTTAGAGAGGACCACCACATACATAACTAACTGTTAGCGTTAGGTGTAATACTACCACTTCAATTCTCTATATGCGTATCTAATGTTTCACTATCCTATCCTATGTTTTGCAAGTACTACTGCCGATCATGCATGATACATGAACCATTATCTGTGCACCAAATAGCATGCAATAATGAGTCGCCGTCAGACCATGGGTGACCCGATCGACGGCTAAATAACGTTTCTTCTTCCAGGTGAAAGAACCTAAATTCTCTTCTTCATCCTCGTCGTTTTCATGTCCTACTTTCTTTTTCCCCACTTCAATTTCAACGTACGGTTTATATAAAACCACGTTGCACCACCACCGTTGCACACTCTCACACACCGTCTTGAAACTAAATTAATCAAGCTCCAACCCTACTAGACCACCATACCAAATAGGTAGCCAAGCACTAGCACACCACACTCATTACTCAGCCACCGACTTGTGCCGCATGCCCTCTCTCCTCCATCACTCGATCTTGCTAACCCACCACAAACACAGCCAATTCAACCACCAAAGCAAGATCATATTAGTGAGTAGGCACGATTTCTTGTATACAGAGCAAGCTATATAGATAGAGATCGATATGGCAGATCACCAGGAAATGATCCATGCAGCAGCCGCCGCCGCGGCCACCGGAACCACAAGTCATCACGGCCACAGCGTTGACTGGTGGACCACGGCGGTGTCGTGCTCGCCAGACCATCAGCTACCGGCTGGGTGGTCTGGTCCGGCTGACGGCAACAGCTCCAGATCCGGCAACGCCGCCTCCTCGGAGTCGCCGGGGTCCAACTCGTTTGCCACTGGTGTTAGCTCCGTAACATTCCAAGAATCCGCAGGCGTTCCCGGACCAGCTGCCGTCGTGCCGCAGCCAGTTGCTGCAGGTGGCACCTTCGCCACGGATTGGAGCCACCCCTACTACTTGTAAGTTTCCTTTTTTATATCATACCTACTTTCTGAAATTCTTCAAGATTCACGTTGCAGTTCATTCTTGCAATCCAACAAGAACTCACATGAAGTCATGGTATTATATGCTGCGTCTGATCTAGTGATGGATCCGGTTTCCATGGGCACATGAGCTCAAGAAATGATCAAGGACACATGAACGTGTTAAGCTTGACGAGCCCCTCGTCAAATAACAGCCCGATGATGCCACAAGACCCTCATGAACAGAACCACCAGTTCCTGTCAAACCTTGGTCTGGAGCTGCTCTCGTCGCCGACCTCACCATCTCCCGGTTTCCAGTCCTCCACGCTGCTGAAAAGCCTCATAGAGCCGGCGGCGTCAGCAAAGCCTTTGTCAGGCTTCCAGCAGTACCAGCAACAGAAGATGGACCAAGTGCCAGCAGACAGCATCAGGGAGGCTTTGCAGTTCAGCAATAGCACGCCGTTTTGGAACCCTTCCCCCGGATTTGGTTCTGCGGAGGGGCTAGCAAACTTAGGGGCAGCAAAGACAATCGCGGGGGCAATCTAGGCTGGCAAGTAGTCTTGCAGACAAGGTTCGTTCAAATTCTTGTTGCACTTTGCTAATTTTCAAGCTAGTTTTGATTTTTCTCTTTGGAAGAATGAGCAAGAGCTACGCTTTCATTTGAATAGGAGAGAAGAAGAATGGAATTCATTTTTTCTTTCCAATCACCTAACATAATACAAAGCGTTGTTAATTTCCGACCACTTGTATATCTTTAGAGCACCTCGGAAGGAGCCGGGGACTCGAGCTCCATCATTGCAAAGAAGGTAACTCCTGATCGAACGGCGCTCAAGAAAGCGAGAACAGGGACAGCATCACCATTGCCTACGTTCAAGGTAACAGAACGTGGCAATGCTCATCACAACCTAGCCCACACAGTACACTGAATAAATGAATGAATTTCCCTTTTCACCTAAAGTTTCTATAGAATACACTGATACTTGTACGACGCACCTTATTGATTCAATTTGTATATGTCTCAGGTGAGGAAAGAGAAGCTGGGTGACAGAATCACAGCACTTCAACAACTAGTCTCCCCTTTTGGAAAGGTCAGTGGTCGAGGTCTTAATTTGGCTAATGGTCCTGCACTTACACACGCACCACTACGCATGTGTTCTTGAAATGGAAGCTGAAACTTCATATTCCAACTTCCCAACATAGCCTAGCTCTCGTTGCTAAGGGCAACACCTTTTTCTTTTTATTTACTCTTTGACAAACAAATCAATGAACGATATCGGCTTGCAGACGGATACCGCTTCGGTGCTCCACGAGACCATCGAGTACATCAAGTTCCTTCACGAACAAGTTGGTGTAAGTGCGCATCTAGCTGCAACTCTGATTCTTTAATCATACTCATATATATGTAGGAAATGCTTTATTATGTAGTATTTTTCTTATTTTTAGACGTTTGCTTGCATGTGTATGTGCAGTCACTCAGCGCTCCTTACCTAAAAAACAGGCAGCAGTTGCCTCATTTGAAGGTAATGCTTGTAGACATAGCAGTTTGAGGGCCCACAGTATAGACTCTCATAATACATGCTTTATGTGACCATTCATGTATGCAACCATCTGCTTTCTTGTGTGTTTAGATTTCGAGGGATGGCAGCGAGGCGGCCGCGACCAAAGGAGATCTCACCGGTCGAGGGTTGTGCTTAGTCCCGATATCAAGCACCTTTGCTGTTGCCAGTGAGACGCCAGTCGACTTCTGGACACCTTTTGGTGCAGCCTTCCGGTAGCCAGCATCATCAAGAGATAGATCCTACTTAATTACAATAGAACTCCAAAACTGATATAGCAGCCAGAAATATACTCCCTCCATTCTCATATATAACCACTATCTTGTTTAAAAGTTCGTGCAGATAGTTAAATTTCGATAACCGACTACTACAAAACATAAATATCAATAGTTGTCAACTTGTCATATATAACATATTATTTTATTAACCATGACTATAATTATAAGAAATTACAATTAGACTATTTGATGCATGTTTGGTTGCAGGCCTGGGCAAAGTTGCCTGGCCTAGGCAGCAATCTGAGCCTCAACCACTCAAAATTGGACGCTTGAGATTGCTGGCTGGTTCAGGCAGCTTTTTCAGGGTCCAAACCAAATAAGCCCGTATAGCAAAACAAAAAGGCTAGATGCATGTTTCTACCAATCTTCTATCCAAAATAATCAAAAGAAAATAAGAGACAGAATGAAGGGAGTATATCCTAACTCAAAATTGTTATAGCTAGTGAGCATGTTAATTATATAACTTAGTCATGTATACACTTCCTATGCATCTTTAGAATGAGTTCTTCAACGTCGGATTCATTCTTCAGGTTTATTGGAGAATAAAAATACCAGATGTAACTAACTTGGCAAGAAAGATGTAATTGTTAACAAATTGCATTATTGGAATAATCAGATGGTACATACTGTTGCATAATATGGACTAATAACTTGTCATAGATCAGCTAATACTTTAATTTGACCACTGCTTGTTTTTTATTTTGAATATTTTTATTATGAAATCACTTGGAACACTACTAGTGCACACACGAGCGCTCTCTTCTCAATGCTCCTTTCGAAGGCAAGCTCCAACCTTGTACAGACTTGTGACGGTCTTCACAACCAATCACACGATATGCTCAATCACCGACGCCTAACTGGTATGGGTCTTGCCAAAGAACAAGAGTAACAACACTAATCACTCTCTACAACCTCCCTAGGATAGAGATAAAGAGATGCTCCTGTTACTCTCCTAGACACTCAAAGATAACTTTCCAATCTTTGCACAAGTTTCTTCTCTTCTCCTCTTGGCCTTCTACCGCTTCTCCCAACAATCCAAATGGCCAAGAGAGCTCTCTACGAGCTAGGAAACATCTATTTATATGCTACAACCACTCCACTAGATGTTACCAAAAAGCCGTGACCTATAGAAGGATCCCCCGTAGCTTACAACGACCTATCACCGTAATGTACGGTGCCCTCCGAGCCTAGACACCATAACATACGGTGACCTTCTAAGCTCCTTACGATGACCTTCAGAAAATCCATATAGAGGCACTTCGTCTTTGTATATATTCCACTTGGGTCACCGTAGCTTACGATGACCCCACCATAACTTCAACAGGGAGTGACCCATGTTTTCACCTTATGACAACCTCTGAAATTCTATATACAGACACATCCTCTTTGTATAAATTTCCTCTTAGTTCATTGTAGCTTATTGTGACCTCACCGTACCTTATGGTGACCTCCTATGCGCCAGTCTAGAGACTTGTAGCCTCTTTGTACAACTTCTTGATATTCACCATAACTTATGGTGACTCAATCTCCACAACTTACAGTGACACCCATAACCTGTGTGTACGGAGAGTCGATCTCTATATACGGACCTTACAGTGATCCCACCGTACCTTACGGTGACCTGTCATAAAGATAAAACTCCTTGTCCTCCTTGACTTTGTTTTCTTGCTTCCAACCTTGGTCGATCCTTCTCCATTTGCCACTTCAAGTATCCAAGAACCTCAATTGAGCATACTAACACTCCTAACACTAGAGAGACCTAAGAAAATGACTCATGTCCTTTTGATAGTCTGGTTTTTCCTATGGACTCAGGCTCACACACTAGCCAAGTGATCACAACACACTTGGACCTAGCCATCCTTAGCCTTGATCCATCTCTAATACTGCGACTCTCCATCAAGATCATCATGACAATCTACCAAGTCCACATCGATCATCAAGGTGATCATTCACTGTGTTCACATTTTGAAATAATAAGTTGGTTCTACAATAACAACAATGGATGTAGACGTTAGTACACATTTTCATGTACTCAATCTCCAAAACAATCATACCTTTTGGGGTGGCAGTATTTCAATGGGCATGAAGCTTACAATATTTAATTGGCATTTATGCATAAACTAGCACATTTATGCAAAAAATAGTGGTGTTGTAAAAAGCATGTCAACAAGACATGATATTAGATATATACTTCATCGTTGGTAACAAAGAAAACATGCTTGTTGACATTCATTGTTAACAATGTTGAGATGTATACACTACAACATAACTGCATTATAGTTGTGTTTCCAAAATGACCCTAGTAGCGGACAAGAAATTCCCCACCACTACAATGTTTTGGAAATTTTTAGCGATGGTTTATTAGCTGGTCTGCCACATGAAACAATTTTTAGTGACAATTTATTCTAACCCAATAACTCTTATCTTTCTATAAAAATCTCAACCCTAGTCACGTCGCACTCTTCCCAAACCCTAGTCGCACCACACTCTTCCCAGGTTGCCGCGTCCTCTCTTTCCTCTCCTTTCCACAACCCGCTCGACCATAGGGCATTGTATTGCTTTGTGTGGCAGCCACAACAATGGAGGTAGAGGGCTCAGTGGTGGTGAGTCGACTGGAGGAGTGAGGGAGCAAAGAGGCAGCGATGGTAGCCATAGTATGCTCCCCTCCCCCGTCTCCTTCTTGACGACGGAGACGACCCAGTTCTGGCTAGTGGCATGCACCTCCGGCCCGTGTTGACACAGATTTGTCGAGACGAGGGCATGTGAGATCTCCACAATAAATCTATTCTTGTTACACCGTGATTCATGGTGTGTGATGTCCTTCCTCTTCCTCCTCATAAGTTGTAGACAACATAAGATTCCGGAGGAAAGGTGGTGACGGCCTTCTTCGTGAAGATGCATCCAGGTCCCTTAGTGGGTTTTGGTGATTAATGACATAGGATTAAAAAAATGCTAACATGAGGATGAAGAGAATGTGCAGATTTTCAAAAGAAAGTTTATTGCCCACATTTGTGAGAAAGTTCATCTCTCCACAAAAGAACAAAAGGAAAAAGACTCTTGGTGCTTCAAGTTTAGTTTTTGCTAATTAATTTGAGTCATAGGTATGCCGAACTATCAAGAGGGGTAAATATATCTTACTTGCAGGGATTTGATGTGCTTGAGAAAACCTTAAAAACCTAAGAGGTTTTAAGAGAGCAAAGCTAGCCAAAAAGCCCAAAAAGAGCTATGTCTTTTGAGCCAAACAAAGAGTGAAGGAAGTTCCATCACCCCTTGATGGAAGTTGCGTCACTTGCACTTCTAGCATCTTAACCAACCCGAGAGTGATGGAAGTTCCATCACCCTTTGATAGAAGTTCCGTCACAAGAAATTCCATGGCCCTCACGGAAGTTTTGTCCTGTGCCTGCCTTCAAGCCGAGCCAACCCGAGAGTAACGGAAGTTTCGTCACCCTTTGACGGCTGTTCCGTCATAGCACATACCTTGAAAGTAGGCCCATGCAACAGCTATTTTTGAACTGATGGAAGTTCCATGGGCCTTCACGGAAGTTCCATCAAACACAGAAAACACCCCAACAACTAGTTTTTGGAGATGCTCTATAAAGAACCAAACCCTTCCCTCATGGGGAGGGTTGGACACTTTGGCATTTCACTCACTCTTCAACAAGAGCGCTTCCCTCTCACTCCTAGACTTGTTCTTGAGATTCCAAGCAATGTGAGAGAGATCCAACCACAAAAAGATTGAATCCATCCACTCAAAAGCTTGAGCACATCTTTCCCTCCCCAAACAAGGTTTGATTTGCTTGTTACTTTTGGAGACTTATTCTCCTAGATGGCTAGGCGTCGCCCTTGAACTCCCAACTTGGTGTGGTGAGTCGAGGATATTTGTGAAGGTGTGATTCACCTCCAGAGAAAAAGAATCAAGTGGAGAAAGAAATCCAAGCACAATATTTGTGATTGCTTGGCAAGAAAAAAGGGTTGAGAGAGACCCGGTCACTTTGTGTGGCTCATCAACGAGGACGTAGGAACTACTTTGTGTGGTTGCCAAACCTCGGGATAAATTTTGTGTCTCTCTTTACATTTCTCGCATTTATTCTTGTGCTTGATTTACTCCCATACATTTTATGCTCGATTCACTTGTTCTTGTGTTGCTAGTTTTTTTCATTAAAGGATTCCAGATATACATCGTGCTAGCTTCATTTCTAAACAAGTATTGTACCTTTATCTCTTTATTTATCCGTATTTCAATTAGTTTTAAATAGAGAACTTCCGTGTTGACGGAAGTTTCGTCAGGAGTTACGGAAGTTCCGTCGTTGTCTATTTAACTATCCTCAAGTGCTTTATTTCAGGATAATTTTTAGATTGCCTATTCACCCACTCCCCTCTAGGCAACTTTCACTGTGAGCTACTAATGGTGGGCTAGACACGGTAACTGAATGCAGATCTAGGCACGAGCACAACGGCGAGCTGCTGCGGACGGCAGGCTAGGCGTGGTGGTGGTGGCAACGGCCATGATGATGACAGGGTGTAGATTCGGTGATAGGCATTGCGGCGAGCGGCTGGGGACACATGCCCTCCATGACAACAAAAATGAGATGAAGCTCCAAATCTTGCGGCCACTCATTTTATGGAATTATTTTCCCAAATTTCTAGGGGTGGGATGCTGTTCCATACATGTAATGGCAGACCTTAATCCACTCAGTTAGAATATCTATTTTTAGCTATGGTTACATAGCGGCGGACTGTCATCCCTACCACTATAGTGTTTTTTTATTGCTGCTACAGTGGTGATTTGTTGTAGTGATATGGCACATTCTTAATATCATGTCAAAAAGTGTCTTTAGGTCATGATGTAGTGACAACATAACTACACATTGGTTTCTAAAAGGCCTATATCTTATAGTGTAAAAAGGGGAAGCTACTTTTCTCATAAATTGCAACAATAATACAAACAAAAATATAATCTCCTTGCATGTTTCATCACATTTGGGGCTGCAAACATGTTGTTAATGTCCAATGTTTTGTGGTTACATGTCATCCAATCAAACCCTCAAATCATGGACCATCAATGTATGAAGAGCAATGAATTACCATATGAAAAAGATTATTAATTACCACATCAAACTTTTGAGGGTATGTTCACTATATGGAGCTCTTAGAATTTTTACTATGAAATGGATTGTTATCATAATTGTTTTGTATTTTTACCCTATAATTGAATGGCTCTCTAACTTTAGAGAAAATTTCTTGTATGCCATTAAAAAGTTAGGGTGCGTTTGGTAGTTTAGAGTATCCCGGATGCAAGTAAACAGCAGGCCAAGTCGAGCTAGGCCTGGTCGGAGTGGTGCAAGATGGCTATGTTTGGTAGCCAGCATTTGCTCAGCCTAGTGCAAGTAGGATTTAGTTTGGTAGGATGGAAGATTGGTTGAGGGACTTGTAATTGCCAATCAGGGAAGGTGTTTGGTAGGTTGTTGTATGGCTTGGGATGTGATAACCTTGTATAGGAAGGTGGTGAAGTTACCTTCTCTAGAACAACAGAATAACAGGAGCTGGTAACATTTTATCGAACTCTGTTATACATCACTTTGTACAACAAGATAGCAACAATGACAGATATCAAAATGAAGATTATATCTTTACAATCGAGCTCGAACATATGTTTTGTTTGTATTTTGGGCTTAGAAGCTTGTAAGTTGTAGTTGAAGGCCTCGGCTGCATATGCATATGTTGCAAACTTCATGAAGCAAGCACCTGGGTACCTATGGACCTCCTTGGTACAACTTTCTTAGGTTGCATACAACCCAGGTTTCCTTCTTGTAGAAACCACATACCATTAGATTCTACAACATGACAACACAAAGTATGAACTAATGCAATTAGAGAAGTCCTCAGATCTTGCCATACAATGGTTGGATTTAGGGGGTAAGGATCAAGAGTGTGAGATTGACTTGCGGCTATGTGCACCAAATCCCTAAACCCTAAACCCAAGTAACATTGGATGTCATCTTGGCATGACATACATAAACATGAGTAAGGTGATAATAATGTTCATCAAATTTTCCAATGAGAAGCAAGCTACAAGCACAATGGAGAAACATTGTACAAGTTTTCCTGGTACATGTAAAACTATTTCCCATTGAGCTCTATAGCTTGCATGAGTATTGAAAATCATCATTTGAATAACTAAAAGGAGCCTCAAACATTTTGACATGTTAATGGGAAATTGGTCATTGACTCACTGGTGGCCATAAGTGAAAATGGAATGAAAATATTGCACGACATAGGAGTATCAAAAATAAGAACTGAACAACAAGCAACATAGGAACTTGACCACCATATCCTAGTCTCAACCATATTAGGTGTCATCATAGGCGAAGTAAGACCAAGACAAAGCAAATGTAAACAAAGAAGAGGAATTGTATATTGGGTGCATATTGTTCTATCTTTGCTTATCATCTAGACATCATATTAGCTACAAAGGGTCTGGTGCCATAGATCTAAGGTCCCAAAGTATAGATATGAAAAAAGTTACAAGAATGCATTGACACAACCGGTGCACGAAAGAAGGCGTTCTGCTCATGCGGATCCATCTACATGAATGCACATAACACATACAACAAGATATGAGAACCATGTCCAATGTTATGGTATCACAACAAAACTTTGCTAGTTAGGCCATGGACATGGCTGCATCTGGTACCAGATGCCTCCCAATGCCACTCCCATGAACATCATCAACAATAATAACAATGGATCTAGCCAAACGTAAAGAGCCAGCCGAATACAAGATCCAACCATGTCAAGGAACTACCACCAAAAGCAAAAGGGGATGAGCCACTAGATGCAATACCTCAACATCAACTAGAGAAGGATCTGTTAGCAAATAATGCGTAAAACAAGATCGAACGAGACACAAATTTTTACGTAGAAAACCCTTGTGGGAAAAAACCACGGGCACCAACCGACGATCTTCACTATATGATAGAGAGTTACAAAAGCAGGGGAAATACAATGAGTCTCTCTCAATTCTTCCCGTGCAACACACAAGATGTATATATATGAGTGGATAACTAAGGAAATAAATCCCTACACAATATGACCTGTAACATGGGAGGACTCCACCTCTCACACCTCCTAGGCGTCCCCAGCGAGGCTATAATTTGGATCATATTTCAACAAACTCCACCTTGAAACAAATTCCATCTTGTATCAAATGAAGGATTATCAATGAACTCCCTTCAATAATAAATAACACCATGCGCCAACAAGTCACTATGACTTAAACTGTAACACCAACCAAGCTTGAGCATAGCTCAAAATTAGTAGTGGTGAACTGGCTTTGTCATCATATCAACAGGATTAAAATGAGTACTGATCTTGCATACTTTAATATCACCAATAGCAATAACATCTCAAATAAAATGATACCTCACATCAATATGTTTTGTCCTTTCATGGAACATCTGATCTCTTGTAAGGCAAATAGCACTTGGACTATCACAGAATATAGTAGTGCAAGAATCATCTCCACAAAGCTCAGTATATAAACCTCGAAGCCAAATAGCTTCCTTACAAGCTTCAGATATAGCCATATATTTAGCTTCAGTAGTTGATAAAACAACAGTAGACTATAAGCAAGCTTTCCAACTAACAGCACAACCACCAATGGTGAAAACATAACCTGTGAGAGATCTCCTTCTGTCCAAATCATCAGCGTAATCTGAGTCAACATAACCAACAATTCCATCTCCAGATTTCCCAAACTGCAAACAAGCACTAGAAGTACCACGCATATATCTCAAAATCCATTGAACTACTTTCCAATGCTCTCTACCAAGATTAGACATGTATCTACTGACAACACTCAGTGCATATGACAAATCAGGACGAGAGCAAACCATAACATACATAAGAGAACCAACCGTGCTAGTATAAGGAACTCTAGACATGTACTCAACATCATAATCTGACTCAGGACATAGAGTTGAAGATAATTTGAAATGTGGAGCTAAAGGAGTACTCATTGGTTTAGCATTATGCATATTGAAATGACGAAGGACCTTTTCAATATACCCTTTCTGACTAAGATATAACTTGCCAGACTGCCTCTCTCTAATAATCTCCATGCCAAGAATTTTCTTTGCTGCACCCAAATCCTTCATCTCAAATTCATTACTCAATTGTGCTTTTAATTTGGCTATTTCTGACTTATCTTTTGCAGCAATCAACATATCATCGACATAGAGAAGCAAATAAATAGTTGAACCATTAATGGTCTTCAAATAAACATAGCTATCATAATTAGAACGCTTTAAACCATGAGAGAGCATAAAGGAGTCAAATCTCTTATACCACTGTCTAGGAGATTTCTTCAAACCGTAAAGAGATTTCTTTAACTTACAAACAAGGTGTTCTTTTCCAGGAATAGCAAAACCTTCAGGTTGATCCATATAAATGTCCTCATTCAACTCTCCATGTAAGAATGCAGTTTTAACATCTAATTGCTCAAGCTCATAATCATTCATAGCAACAATACTAAGTAAAGTGCGAATAGAGCTATGTTTCACAACAGGAGAATAAACATCATTATAGTCAATACCTGGAATTTGACTATAGCCTTTAGCAACCAACCTAGCTTTATTCCTTGATGTTTCATTAGGAGAAATCGGCTCCTTTCTCTTAAAATTCCACTTGCAATGAATGGGTTTTTTCTCTTTAGGCAATGATACTAAATCCCAAGTACCATTTTTTTCAAGTGACTCCATCTCATCTTGCATAGCGGTAACCCAATTGTTGCAATCCACAGAAGAAATAGCCTCAAAATAATTAGAAGGTTCAGCACTACCTTCAACATCTTCTGCAGAACTCAAAGCATAAGCAGCAATATTACATTCCTCAATTAACCTCTTGGGTCGAACATGAGGCCTCCTAGACCTTCCAGCTGCAATAGAACGTTGTGGAGACTGCACAACAGAAGAAGAATGTGGGATAACAGATGAATCATCATCAATAGATGTATCTGTGACATCAATATCTGGTGTATGTGCTGAATCAATAACATGCTCCACCTGCACATTTGAGGTCTACGAACTCTGAACAGGAGCATTAGTAGACATAGCAGATTCATTAAAGACAACACTTCTGCTAGTAAGAAACTTTTTAGATTCAGGATCCCACAATCTATAACCTTTAACACCAGAAGCATAACCAAGAAAAATGCACTTAATAGCTCTAGGCTCCAATTTACCATTATCAACATGAGCATAACAGGACAACCAAAAACTCTCAATTCAGAATAATTTGCTGGAGAACCAAACCATACCTCAATTGGAGTCTTCTTATCAATAGCAATAGAGGGAGAATGATTAATGAGAAAACAAGCAGTGGAAGTAGCCTCAGCCCAGAAATGCCTATTCAAGCCAGCATTAGACAACATGCAACGAGCCTTAGACATGATAGTCCTGTTCATACGCTCAGCCACACCATTTTGTTGAGGTGTATGAGCAACAGTGCGGTGTCTCACAATGCCATGAGACTTGCAATAAGAATTAAAAGCATTAGAACAGAATTTCATCCCATTATCAGTGCGAAGAACCTTCATCTTTCTCTCAGTTTGATTCTCCACCATAGTCTTCCACTCTTTAAATGCAGAAAATGCTTCTGATTTGTGCTTCAGAAAATAAGGCCAAACCTTTCTTGAATAATCATCAATAATGGTCAACATATAATGAGCACCTCCAAAAGAAGTCTTATGAGTTGGCCCTCATAAATCAGAATGCACATAATCAAGAATACCTTCAGTTGTGTGAACCGAAGTGTTGAACTTCACCCTCTTGTGTTTGCCAAATACACAATGCTCACTGAAATCCAGCTTAGTGATGTCATGCCCATCAAGAAGTCCTCTCTTGCTCAAAACTATCATACCAAGCTCACTCATATGCCCAAGACGCATATGCCAAAGATTAGAAGCATCAGAATCAGATGATGACTTGGTAGAAACAGAAACATTGCCAATAACTATAGTGCCTTGAAGAAGGTATAAATTGGCAGATAATAAATCACCTTTCATAACAACAAGAGAGCATTTAGTTACCTTCATAACTCCACCTCCAGCGGAATACTTATACCCTTTGTAATCAAGAGTACTTAATGAAATGAGATTTCTCATCATAGTTGGAACATGCCTCACATCTATCAATGTCCTGACAATACCATCAAACATCTTAATCTGAACAGATGCCAAGCCTACTACCTTGCAAGGTGTACTATCACCCATTAAAATAGAGCCTCCACTATGGACATATTCATAAGTAGAAAACCAATTTCTGTTAATGTAAATATGAAACGAGCAGGCAGAATCAAGAACCCATTCATCATTAATTTTGGCACATCCAGCATAAGCAACGAGAATATCACCATCAGAACTGCTATCAGCAGAAGCAACAGAGGCATTACCATCATCATTAGATTTACCTTTAGCTTTTTGTTCAGCTTTTCTCTTCTCTTTATTCTGTAGCTTATAACATTCAGAAAGAACATGTGTATCTCCTTTACAATATCTGCAGAACTTATCTTTGCCTCTGGATTTAGAGCGACCTCTATGACCACTCGAACTTTTATCTCTACTACTGTTGAATTTCTTCCTTTCTGTCCTATCACGGACAGACAAACGTTCTCCATCAGAACTGGTAGGAGCTTCAGAAGACACTATCAATTTCATCTTCTCCTTTGCATGCAAAGCATCATAAACCTCATTGATAGCTAGTGTGTCATGATTGTATAATATAGTGTCTCTAAAGTTTGAATAAGAAGGGGGCAATGAACATAAGAGCATAAGTGCTAAATCCTCATCATCATATTTTACCTCCATGGACACTAGGTCCAAAACAATCTCCTTGAAGACTGACAAATGGGAGGCCAAAGAATCACCCTCTTGCAGCTTGTGTGTGAACAATTTCATCTTCAAATGCATCTTGCTGGTGAGATCCTTAGACATGCAGACCAGCTCCAGCTTGAGCCATAAAGCAGTGGTGGTTTTCTGATCTAAAACCTCTTGAAAAATATTGTTAGATAAATGAAGATGAATTTGTGAAAGAGCCTTACGATCACGATACTTCTCTTCATCGGTCCAAAGTTCTTTCTTCTTATCGGAGAAGCCATCAAGCGCATCATCAAAATTGGTGTGCGCTAATATTTTCCTTGTCTTAACTTGCCAAAGAGTGAACTGTGTATCATGGTCTAGCAGCGGAACATCATACTTGAGAGAAGAAACTCAGCAATAATCAAACCTGCAGAACCTCTGGTACAGCCTCGTGTGCACGAAGCAAAATTTATAGACTTCCTGGTACACTTGCTTGTACATGCAGCAACAAGAATCACAAACTGATCTCCTGGTGCAAAAACTGGGTGCCGCAAGCAAAATCACCAAAAGTGCTGCACCCGCCGACCTTTTTCTCACCGTGTGGACGGGAGCTCGTGCGTCGGCTTTTTCTCGGGACTTGACGCTTCGATTGGAGAAAAGAAAAAAAAAACTCCCGCGATGTGGCGACTGCAGCTCAACAGCGGAGAAATCAACCGAGTCGGAGTCAACCCCATCGAATCGAACTCGAGTGGCGGCGGTGAAAAAAACACCAATCGGAGGCAGAAACTAGATCAGCGGCGGCAACGCGATGAAAAGGATAAACTCTAATTTTTTAAAAAATCTAAATCTCATGTCCGGCTCTGATGCCACTTGTTAGTAAATAATGTGTAAAACAAGATCGAACAAGACATAGATTTTTACGTGAAAAACCCTTACGGGAAAAAACTACGGGTGCCAACCGGCGATCTTCACTATATGATGGAGAGTTACAAAAGTAGGAGAAATACAATGAATCTCTCTTAACTCTTTCCGTGCAACACCTCTTAGGCGTCTCTAGTGAGTGGATAACTAAGAAAATAAATCCCTACACAATATGACCCGTAACATGGGAGGACTCCACCTCTCACATCTCCTAGGCGTCTCTAGTGAAACTAGAATTTGGATCATATTTCATCAGGATCAGAGAGGAAGCAATTGCAGGCAACAAAAGAGATGTGATAGCAGTTGCTGTTGTGGATGTAGATGTGCCTGACAGTGGAGTCGAAGAGGAGGAAGTCCGGTGTGCAGCAACATCGAGGAAGTGGATCCAGTTCCCCTTCCGCTTTGACCTCGGTGTGTAGCAATAGAATCTATTTTTTTTCCAAATACAACAACCTGATCAATGGGTGAAAGTAATGTCCTGGAACCCCATTTACCGGTGCACGAATCTTCTGTAGAAGATTCTAATGAAGAGGCATCGTATGAGGAACCTTCCCCTTTGGATCCTCCATGTGCTAAGAGGCAACGTCACGAGGAGTCAGATCCTGATTACCTTCTGATCAATGAGGTATGTCATTGTCGACTTCTTACTACTCATATTAAGTCATAGCTTACTACACATTTGAAATTGAAATTCCTCCTATCTCTTTGTTATATAGATTGTGGGCCCTTGTCGTAGTTCTTGATGGTTGTTAATTGAAGAACCGAGGGTAGTGATGTCCGAGGACATGGTCATTTAGACGGAGTCCAAATCACAGAAGGTACGTAAGTTTGGTAAAAGGAATACTAACAAGCTGCATACTGCCATTAGTGTCGTAATAGCCATAGACAAAAAGGGGGAGCCAATCGTGCCTGAGGGAATCCACGCTCATTGGCGCAATGATTGTGGTACCCTAGTGAGAAGTATCTCAGCTGGCAGAAGGTACCAGATACTGAAAAGGAGGCATTATGGAGTAGCTTGAGCACCATATACCTTTTCCCACCCGAACTTCTTGAACGTGGCAAAGTGTCTTCTCTCAAAGCCATGGGAAGATGCCTTCGAACATTCAGGACCAACCTTAATACAAATTTTGTCCAGAAGGGTAAGACACCGTTCGAGAAGTACGAGTTTATAAGTCATGATGATTGGAATGATTTCGTCACCAGGATGACCTCTGTGGAAGCCAAAGAGATCAGCGAGTCTTATCAAAATTTGAGTAAAAAGAACACCTTGTGTCCTAACCTAGGACCAGGTGGCTATCAAGCTAAGGTAAAAAAGTGGAGGCAAAAGGAAAAAGAAAATCAAGAAGCCGGTTTACCTGACCCATTAGAAGGATGCAGCGAACGCACTAGAAATTGGATCTTAGGATGGTCTAAGTCAACTGATGATGGGCAGTTGGTTCTGAAAAGCTCTGAGGTCACTGAAGTTCTTCAGAAAGCTAAGGACCAAGCTGTGATGGAGAAGGAAGGCACTTTTAAGCCTAGGCGTGAGAAAGATCAGCTTACCGCTGCCCTCGGGACGACGGAACATCGAGGTCGTACGCGAGGTGTCTCGTCAGTGGCATCATGGAAAGATGGATTACCGAACGACACGGGTAGCTGCACTAGATGCACTCCACAGAACAAGGCTGAGGAGCATGAGAAGTGGAAAGAAAACTTCTTTCAGTTCATGAGGGACCATCCACAGTTTGTGCAACAACAAGTTGTTATCCTAGAATTTCAACTGAATATTGATAGCAACACGTTTGAGCATGCACCTCGGCCGTCAAGCAGCCATGGCTCTGTGGCTGATTCAAATAAGTATCCAGTGGATGATATCATAGAGAATACACCATGCTCGCTACATATGACTCTCGGCAAGAGAGGGAAGACCCTTGTGAAGGTTGCAGATGGAATTGTGATCCCTGGTCGGACATTTCATAATATCGCAATTCCACAAGAGTGTGATAGGGTGCAAATAGTCAAGGTGGAGGACAATTATATAAGTTGTGACTTTATCCTGATGAGGATGAGGGCATTGAGACTCTTCAAGATGCTCTAAATCATTTCATCCTTTGGCCCCGACGGGAGATTGTCATGCATACAATACCTTCACCCCAATCTTCGCCAACACATGAGGAAGATGCTGGCTTCCTTCCTACTTTGCACCAGCCTTCGCTGACACATGAGAAAGAGATTGGTGCTCATCCAAGCTTGGATTTTAACCCGCTACCTTCAACCCCGTCTCCTCTGATAGAGAAGGAAGATCATAGTGTTCCTAGCTCATCCCTTCCAACTTCGCCCACACCATAGATTCATGAGCAAGACACTGGCATTATTCCACGTTCGTCCACTCTGCCTTCGTAGGAACATGAAAACCAGGTTGGTGAGGCTCCATCACCTCCTTCGAGGAAAGGTGACAGATCTAACAAGGAAATAAGTGAGTAACTTGTTTTAATTCCTTAATTTATTATATATTGTTATAGTGACCGATATTGATATATAATAACCTAAATATATCTTACAGTTGAATCATTCTATCGTACCATGCGAGAACCGTACATCTATCAAACTTAGGAACTGGTGCTGCATGTGCCTCAGTTGCCCGATGGTGTCAAAGAAGGAAGTTGGGATCTTACGCCGGATGATTTTCCTAAGTTTCGCCATGGCATGCCAATGTTGCCACCATCTATCTTGCAATCTAAACCATGGATATTTAAGAAATTTCATGAATGATACTTGGATGCATGTAGCAAAGGCATTCAATTCATCCAAGCTAAGGTCCCTCACATTTTCGGCCAAGGGGCATTTGATTTACATGTGTCATTTGAGGACATACATGCCTTATATCGTCTTGATAGATTGGGTGCCACTATGATTACCATTTGGTGTCTATAAGTGTTTTGCATCTTAATTATTTGCAAACGCATGACTATTAATGGACACATGACTATCATTTTCCATTGTGAAGGATGTGTTACCACTCTAGATCTGATAAGACAACCACGTACCTGAACCCGACTGCCATAAGTCATGTTGCTATGAATGCGGCGCTTAATAAGAACAACCCCTTAACGGTTGGCAATAAGAAGAACATGAAGAAACAAATACACAAGATGGTCAAGCAAGATAGGGATGCTATAGCGACATACATAGGAAAACGCATGTTTGAGTCAAAACACATAAATAGTGTCATTGCTCCTTATAACTTTGAGTAAGTTTTTCCGATCATGTTATGTATTGTAGAGTTGAATGTTCAACTAAGACACTAACATGGTTACATATTTATGTAGTAATCACTGGATTTCCTTCGACATAGATCCAACGTTTGGGTGGGTTGTGATACTAGACTCTGCTAATCGTGATCCAAAAACCTACAGGGATTTCTGTGATGTTCTAGATAGGTAATAGACATTATTTATTGATTAACTTGTAATCTTGGTAATTATGGTACTTTTGTGTTAATTATTTTATTTTTTTAATAGTGCATATAAGTATTACCTCAAGCTTGGTGGTGAGGGAAATCCGAAAAGGAAAGGGAAAATGAACTACAGAACACATTACAATGTACTATGAGAACATAATACTATATTTTGTATCAATTTATTCATGTTTGGATATGTTGTAACTTACAATTCATTTTGTTTCAATAGTGTGGAAAACAAGTTCCTGGAAGCATGCATTGTGGCTTCTGTGTGTGCTATTACATCACTGCTAGCACGGGATCATACACAACATTCCCCTCAGACGATCCACCAACATGTAAAGATGTAGACGATCCACCAATATGTAAAGATGTAAGTATTGAGTATTTTTTTTACTATTATATTACACCATTTTCCCTAGTCATTCTTAGTAATTGTTACTTGATATGTGCATCCAAATAATAATCCTGAGAAGCACAATTTCCATCTTTCTGACAAGACACTCTATCTTATTAGATCTAAGTTGCTTCGTTTCATTATGCATGAGTTCATTTATCTGGATGGGGCTTACCATGATCCAGAGAGTCTTGTCCTCAACATCCAGATCTTTGTGATTATATTGGTAAAGGGCGTCCCAAAGATATAACCAAAGCAAACAACAAGGCGGAGCAAGAGAGGCAGGATGCAATAGACCGACAACGGAGTTGGCCGGATGATGAATGAACATGTGCATCAATATATCTTGTGTGTAAACGCATGATAGAATTTATTTTTGAATGTTTATCTTATGCCTGAATGATACTTTATTATGTGTGGAATTATGTGTGAATGACGAAGTTATGGATATGATGGATTATTTTGTTAAACTTTGTGTTTGTCTTTATGCTTGATAAAGTTATGATTTGAAATTTCAATTTGTAATTGAGACCTGTGATGATATGAAATAGTGTCAAATGCTATATTAATGTAGGAAAAACAACAATATCAGACATGATGATGTCACTAAGCCGATATTGTTCTCTTTGACTATAATATCGGACAACATGATGTTGCCTCATTGATATTGTTGCATCACTTTTAATATTGGACAAAGTGATATCATCATGACGCTATTGTTATCTCTCTCATCAATAACGGACATGGTGATGTCATGCGTCCGATATTGTAGTTCTCAGCATCAATATCGGACATGATGACATCATTATATCCGATATTGATGTCCGATCAACAATATCGGACGTATATGACTGGGTGAAGCCAGCAATATCGTTGGAGCAATAGCGTACTGATTGTCCGCTATTAAAAGGCCTTTTTGTCCGCTATTGAAGGCTCTTATTATAGTAATGCACTCCATGACCACGATGATGGATGCAAAAGGGGAGAAGAGAGAGCGAGGTGAGAGCGAGAGCGAGAGGTGGCTGCAAAAGAGATGAGCGATTGGGGGAGGCAAGCGACCGGGTGCGCCATTTATGTGGCCTATAACCCTAAAGGCCTTATGGCAGTTCCCTTTGCCACACGAACCTGCGCGGTCCGCAAAAAACACACATGGGTGTAATGAAATGGCCTGAGCGAGCCTGGCTCTCGAGCATAGCTCGATTTTACCATTCACGTGGATGCAAGCAAATAGCAAATTGGGGCCAAATGCATCCATCAGGCCTGGCCCAGACCCCGGTTCAGGCTACCAAACATGAGTGGGTGCACGAGCTGGGTCTGGTTAGGGGGCCAACCAAACATGTCCTTAGTTGTTTCATCGTCTGTCACGGAGAGAGTCGAAGTTCCTTCCTTACCATCCATAAAAATTTTAATGCCTTTGTGCCTCTGGCCTACCCTCCAGCTGCCCAACATGGATGCGAATAGGGAGACACAGGGGATGCGAACGGAAGTATATATAGAACTAGGCTAGGGCCCACCCATCGGTGTAACCTCACATAAGAGGCACTTTGGGCAATGCAAAAAATAGCTCACAAGTTTAAGAACTAACGGAGCTGATGGTAGTGGTATATGAGGCATCAAAATGTTGATTGATAATAAGGAAGGAACCTGTGTACAAAAAAACATTTTTTATGGCATATAGAAATCCTCTCCTAACTTTATCCATTTTTGTTCAACAAACTATTCCATTTTCTATATATTGAGGTAGATTATGGTGATAATGTTGTTTCATGAGATATGACTATTAGAAAGTTTTAGACAGCTAGGCTAACTTCATTTCTTTTACCTACATTGATATGCTCAATTAAGATCTTGTTTGGATCAATTTTAGTTTCTTAGAAACTAGTTTCTAAATAAAAACTAGATGGAAATTTTTGGATCCTAGTTTTTATAATCTATATAAACCAGCTTTTAGATAGTTAATTAATGGTACAAGAAAAAAATTAGGATTAGTTGGATTGGATCAGCTTATAAGTTTCTTAAAAACTCATAATCTGATTTATAAAAACTAACATTTTTGAAGTCCCTCTAGTTTTAAGAAATCAGTTTTTTAAAAATTGAAGGGATTCAAACAGGCCATAAATAACATGTATGCCAGAAAGAACTATTATGTAATAAGAGAATTTATTAAAAAATGAGTAAACAAAGTATAATTTTTTTTCTTTTGTATCCTTTTCTACAACCAAAAACAAACTAGAACAAAGGTAGTGCTAGGTTATTTGTAGAGATTACTAACTAAATGATTAAGTTACTTGCAAAAAATGTCACTTAACTAGTATAACCATGTAACTAGAATATGACCACTCTTATAGCGCTACTATTGCTACCGTAAGTCTTGACAAGGCTTGACAAGCGAGCAAGTTCAGAACGATATATAACCTCAGTTGAACTAAGTAAACAACTTAATCCAACCCTAACTATTAAGTTACTATGCCTGAATCAATTACACCCAAAAGGTTAAACTGATGGAAAAACGTGGGCAATTCACTTATGGTTCAACACTACTTCTCACGTGCAGCTCTCTTAAGCGTGAACGTGAAAATAGAAGTGACATATTAAAATATATCATCACAACTTGAACTCAAAACTTCTGATTTGATATCATGTTAAGCTACTATGCAAATATGTATCGACCAGTTGCATTCAAAAAACTAAACTAATGGGTAAAGATGAACAATTTGATAATTAATAAGAGAATTACAAATATTTCATTTGAAAGATTTACACAGAATATTAGAGATGTACATTCGAAATAAAGTAATTGTCTCAGACAATGCTAGTAAAATAGGCAGTGTAGACTCCTTAAAATTTGGCTCCCGAAACAAGTAAGTCATAGTTTAATTTTACCCACTCTAATATCGTTCATAGTTGTGCCTAGTTACTTAATATTAATAGCTCAGTACGCATGAGCGAGTTTATCAATGGACGAGTTTAATGCGCCAGGATCACGCTATACCTATCCCGCCACGTGCCGCTAGCCAACCACGTCATCCCCCCCCCCCCCCCCTCCCACCCACAAAACCTTCCATGGTCGTTATGAATAGAGCTCACCGAACAACTCTTGAATCCTAACCCTAACTCAGTCGACATTAACCGCCACTAACAACCTCGCGGTGCCCTCGCCGCCCGCCGGTCCCATCTCTGCGCTTTGACGCCACCATCCGTCGAAATTGGAGCTTGTCACAACGGTCCGCCACCATCCCGTGGTGCTCCACTATCAACGATAACCGCATCTGATGACACAGACGCATCACATGACCCGTTAAGCCACCATGCCACCGCCATCCTCGTCATGCTCCACAGCCAGTGATAATTGTCTCTAGCAACGTGGCGACGCTCTCGCTGCCATGTCACACTATGCTACCGCTCGCCCACTTCCTCGCGCTCGTTCTTGGGCTGAGCTGTAGGTAGTGGTGTCCAAACGGGCCGTGCCAAGTGGGCCGGCCCGAAGCATTATTTTTTTGACCCAATCCAAGTATGGCACAACCAGGTTTAAAGCCACGGGTCATGCTTGGGCCGAGGGGTCAACCCAACGAGTGGCACGGGCATGACCCCTTTAGCTGTGGCCCGGTCAAACACGGAAAAGGCTCATTAGGCATGGTTCAATTAGTTTTACGTTAAATAGAATATATGTTTAATTTTAAAACAAAAGAACAAGATTGGTAGAGTGGTAAGGCAACCTCTTCATAGGCATGAGGTTCAAGGTTCGGACTCTCGCACAAGGACCTTTTAAACCTCTCTGTTCACATCATTTTAGCATATATATAGGTTACTGGACTAGACGCGCTTAACATCATTTTAGCATATATATATAGGTTACTGGGCTAGACGCGCTTAATAGGCCACATGTTGTTGTCGTGCTTAACCAGCCCAACACGGAACCTCTCTGTTCACATTATTTTAACATATATATAGGTTACTGGGCCAGACGCGCTTAACATCATTTTAGCATATATATAGGTTACTGGGCTAGACGCGCTTAACAGGCCACATGTTGTTGTCGTGCTTAACCAGCCCGACACGGCTAATGTATTTCGGGCCGTGTTGTGGCCGAGGCCACGGATGGGCTGCACGGCATGACCGAATTAAATTTCATACCGTGCTGGCCCGAAATTTAGCATGTCGAGCCTTTTCAAGCCTGGGTCGGATGGCCCGTTTGGCCACCACTAGCTGTAGGAGAGCAGCAACAGGCCTGGAGTGCGACTGCTCGCGTGGTAGAATTTCCGTTATCTATTGGGGCCTAGATTGGGAAATCATTCAACAACAAAGGACCTTCTGGCTGAAAGAAACAGGTCGCTCCCCGTACCAATCCTCTGAATTAAACCTTGCTTCATAACATCAAGCCCTTCACATATTCCTCCCCAAATCTGTGATGGTCGGTTTCCTAACTCTGCTCTTAGGAAGTCTTCACTATCATAAAAGGGCACTGTGGTGGTGGATCAAAAGGCACTATAGCGGCAGGTAGGGCATCCTGCCGCTACACTATTGCAGCTAAAAATGCAATTCAACAGCAGCGGATATTCTCTGGATGAAATCAATCATGGCTACAAAGATATTAGTAGTAGCGGGTGACAACTTCACCTGCCGCTACCCATAAACCCAAAAAAAACACCGGCCCAAAAGAGCCCATGCCCAAATCCACACCTTGGGCCCGCCCGGATTCGGAGATGCCCCATTTTGCGCCGCTGGGATCCATCGCCACTTGTTCGCCCGGGGAAGAAGGTGGCCACCGCTTAGATCCATGCGTGGCCACCGTCAGAAGAGGAGACGAGGCAGGCCGCCACCGCCCAGATCCACATTTGGCCGCCGCCACCGCCCATGCGTGCAAGGTCACCGCCGTCGTGCATATCCGCGTGTGGCCACCGCCGCCGCGTGCGAGGCCATCGGCGCCGCCCACATGCGCAAGGCCACCTAGATCCGCGCGTGACCACCGCTGCCACGTGCGAGGTCACCGCCACCGCCATATGTGAGGTCGCCACCACAGGTGTAGCCGCCCGCGCCCGTGCCACCGTACACGCAGCCGACCATCGCCCGCGTGGACGCCCTTGCGCCACCACCCGCGTGGTCGCCTGTTGCCGCTGCCCGCGAGGGTGAGGCCGCACCGGGGAGAGGAGGGGTCGCGCTGAGGAGGCACGCTGGGGAGAAGGGTTGAGCTCCAGGGGGAGAGAAGGGAGGAGAGGCGACGGTTGGGTAGAGAGGGGAAGAATAGGGTTAGGGTTTGGGATTTGTGGATGAGTTTTTATATGTATTTCATCAGTTGGGTCAAATGGGTTGAAAAGAAAAAGAACCAGGTCTGAGACTATTTTTAGGGGTGCAATCCGCTACTAAAAATATAGGGCCTTTATAGCGGTAAACCACAATATGATCCGTCTCTAAAAATCAATTTTTAGTTTGCAGGACCTTCGTAGCGGCGGATTTCTTCAAAATCCGCTACAATCTTTTGTACCATGCCGTTAAAGGTCCATTTTGTGATAGTGCTTCATGGGTGGGCTGAGCTCAAAAATAAGTAGTTGTCAAAAAAGGAAAAAACAAAAAGAGAGAGTCTGTTGGGCACACGAAACATACCGGTATTCCACTTTGTAAGACAATGACAATGTCTAGATTTTGAAGTAACCAGTATAATTAAGGCCCTGTTTAGATCCACTATAGATTATAATAGTCTGGTTTATGAGTGTAGATTATAACAAAAGATTATGACAACTGGTTTTTGAAAATAAACTGGGTGGGTGTGTTTGGAGGCCAGATTATAAAAACTATAATCTAGCTATTTAAAGTTCCTAATGACATGTCTGCCCCTCATTTATTATTGGAATTGAATTAAGTTTTGTCCTTCCCGCCGTCTACAAATTTGGCAGCAACCGCTGCTGCTTCGTTTTTGCTCGCTGCCATTCACAATCGCCAAGCGTAATGCATGTATTTCCATTGTGTCCCAAAAAGCATAATAAAAAGTAAAGCATAAATTTTAATTCTGATTGTAAATTTTAAATATCCGAATTAACAGAATGCAATTTGTAATGTTCATAGAAATATAAACACTGAAGTACACAATTTTTGTATCACAAGTTCTAGTGTACATCACTCATCAATGCATGACATGGAATCACGAAAAGCATTCATATCACTATCTTGAGTGTTGTCACTATTTTGTTGAGAATGATATTGAGCTGGCATTGGCATGTAGTTTTCATTTTCGTCACACATGTTGAATTCTACATCACTCAAGGTACTCTCTCGAATGAAATTATAAAGCGCCATGCATGATAAAAAGATTTTACTTTACTTTCCTAATAGAATCCTTCATTTTATCTTTAAAACTATAAATGACCTCTCAATGATATCGCAAAGAGATGAATAGTAGAAATTGAATAGTTCTTTGCTATCTTGTGGTCTAGTACCTTGTCGAAACTCCAGTAAATGATACTTCATCTCTTTGTTTGGTGCTAGATAACCACAGTAGCGTGACCCTGATGGCCACGATCCGCTCCAACTCCCCCTCGACCAAATCGACCTTTGCCTAGGCTGGATCCCACCGCGACCTCACGGAAATCATCCCCAAGCAGGGCCTCCGGCGGCGAATTCATGAGGTCAGTAAATGACATCGACGGATTCGCCTCGGTAGCATAGGAGTTGAGGTCCAATCCTTCAAATCTGTTGGATCCACGCCCAGGGATGGCTTCAAACTCGCCGGCGGCTGACGACCCAGCTCCAAACGTTGCCGCCGGTTAGCTGAAAAAGTTGTGCACAGGAGTCGTCCTCATCGGAAATAGGGGGTCCCACTAGAGCTCGGCGTCCTCCTCTTCTCCTTGCAACGCCATGAACGGCGAGAGGCGCGCGAATGGTTCGTGGCGGCGGTAGAGGCGAGGGAGAGGTCTGAGCCCGCGCTCCCGATAGGGTTGCGTGCGGCAGCAGCAGAGGAAGAGCTGGGAGCGCGCACTGTGGAGAGGACGCGCGTGGGTGAGCGAAGAGAAGTGACAAATGTAATTATCTGGAATTGTTAAAGGATAAACAGTAATTAAGGGGTCATAATCTGATTTTAGCTGGATTAGGGTAGATTATGGATTTATAATAATCTAGTAATCTAGATTATAAAAACTGGACTATAAACTATACTGTTTGGAGGCCTAGCAGATTATATAAACTAGTTTATTATAATTTGGGTGGATCCAAATAGAACCTAAATGCAGTTATTTATAGTCCGAAAGGCAACCGACCAGTCAGCAAGATAACTTGTGCTGAAGTATAGATGGCAACTGTATGCTTTTTCGCACATGCTACTGGTATCAGGCAATCAGCTGACGCCTGATGACCAAGCAGCGTTAGATGCATGGCGATGCCATCCATGGACAGGGCCGGCCATGAGGGAGGGGCTACCAGGGCGGTCGCCCAGGGCCCCCGATTCTAGAGGGCCTCAACCTATAGCATGTGTATGTATAAAAGTATAATTAAAATCCATTTGTATTGGTCGAACAATCAACAAGTGGCCTTCAAATACATGCACTTAGGTTACTTTTCTTTTCTTCCCTATTTGCTAATATGCTCATCTCTACTATCTGCTAATTAGTAAGATGGCAACGATGATTCATGATTGTTGACTCTTCATGATTATATTTCCTGCTGCTAGAACCAAGCGTCCTTGTGCTAGTTCCTACTTTTTAGCCTTTAATCTAGTAACCCTCAACCCATATGCTAATTGCTGACCTAAAATTTATTAATTTGATTGATTCTTTTTACAATTTTATGCTGCATAGAAGGCCCCTAGTTTTTAGGTATGCCCTGGGCCCCCAGAATCTCAGGAATGGCCCTGTCCAACAACTTCAATGCCGTTAGGATCAGGGATATTCTTTGCACACACACAAAAAAAAAAAAAAACTCCATGCCATGACAATGGTATACACGGCATGGAACGGGTCAACAATGGTTGACAACAGAACAGAAGCAAATGCTTCTGTTTTGCTATGAGCAAGCTGATCTACTCCTTGAATACTTTGGCCCATTAGAGATTTATGATGTCCACTATGACACGCCTCACCTTGAATTCATGAACTATAACGGTTTGTATTCCACAATATAATTTAAGAGCTATTAAATCTTGTGGAGAAAATAACCAAAGACTTCTAGCGTCCCACCAGTGTTGTGAAGCTCATACTGTTCACAGAATTTTCTCCAGCCTTGCTAGTTTCATAGTTCCTCCTTGCGTAGTATATAAGCTCTCTTGGCTCTGGGAGCTCTATGCCTTCATTTTCCAAGCTTGATACTACCCATGTCATAAATGGACGAGCATCTGGGTTGTCTTGTATCAACAGGAGTCCAATACGAATGCAACGTAAAATTTCATCATGTGAACAACTCTCAACAATGGATGAGTCAACTAGATCCCTCATGCTCCCATCTTTCCACAAGCTCCACGCCTAAAACGATCAATCAATCCATCCATCAAAGGGTTGCATTTCATGAGTTCACCAAGTTTTTGAGAACTTAAAAGCACTTACATAAGCTATAAGGTTAGGTGGACTTGTGGTTGGAGTGGTTACTGAACCTGTTGAGCTGATCTTCAAGCCGCTCACAATCTCCAACAGTAATACACCAAAGCTATAGACATCAGATTTGACAGAAATGATGCCTTCCAGTGCATACTCAGGTGCCATGTAGCCACTGTTAGAACCATAATCACAAAAGAACCATGCTTCGAAATTAGTTCAACAACAAGGGTACATTGCATCTTCGAAATTATTTCATGTATGAAATCACTCACAAGGTCCCAATGACTTGATTGGTGTTTGATTGTTCTTTGTTGGTATCAAAAATCCTAGCTGTACCAAAATCAGATATCTTGGGTCTCATTTCAGCATCCAACAATACATTGCTAGCTTTGAGATCTCTGTGAATTATGTTCAATCTTGAATCTTGGTGAAGATAAAGAAGGCCTCTAGCTATGCCTTTGATTATATCAAACCTTGTGGGCCAGTCAAGCAGAGATCTTTTTGCAGCATCTGTCAAAGAAAGAATCATATAAATCATATTATTAGTCTTGTCTGGATATTTGATTAACAGTTGATCTTTCAAAGAAATGAGCAGCACATACCAAAAAGGAAGACATCCAAACTTTTATTAGGAAGGTATTCATAAATCAATAATTTTTCATCTCGCTGAATGCAACAACCTAAAAGTTTGACTAAGTTTCGGTGCTGCAACTTGGCAATCAGAAACACTTCATTTTTAAACTCCACTATCCCTTGGCCAGAACTCTTAGAGAGCCTTTTCACAGCTATTTCCTTATCTCCCAACGTTCCCTGCATATATGAAAGATTTATCAATTTTTCAACCACTGAAATGACCAGCAGAAGCTTGATTACCTTGTAAACAGTGCCAAATCCCCCTTTGCCAAGTATGGTGGAGTCAGAAAAATTATTTGTTGCATTGGCAATTTCACTGAAGCTAAAAAAGGGTAAGTCTCCTTTTTCATCATCAAGTTCACTGCCATCGCCCGTGCATTCTAACATCAATTTATCCCTGATCGCTTTGCTTCTTTGTTTACCTGCTCACACAAATGTGGATACCATCTGTTCAGTTTGCATTGAGAGAGAGAAAAAAAGAAAACGTATGCTTTATCTACCTCTAAACCAACAGCTCCAAATAAATCCTATGCATATGAATGCCAGGAAACTTGACATGACTGGCAGTACAATTTCTACTGTGTAGGTCCTCCTGTTACCTGCAGATGTTAATCAATGGAAAATCAACAAACTCCATCCATTTTGCAGAATATATATGTGTTAAGTATTTCTCATGCTACCCTCCTTTAGCCTAATATAGCATAATAAGTAGAAACAGAAAATAACTATACCATTTAATTTGTCGATCCGAATATAGAGGCTCTCCCCTCCTTGGATGCTCTTCTCCATGTCAATCAATGTCCCAGTCCATATTAGGCACCTCGTGTCATCCCCATCAATAGCCCTGATGCTCATGTTGGCATAAGCATAAGCCACGCAGGAGCAGTTGATCCTGCACTCGGATGCGCACTCGTTGAAGCTTCTATTCCTGATGTGGAGAAAATGGTCAGGAACCTTCATGCCTGGCAAGTTCAAGAAAGTATCTCCACCGCTACACCTTAACACCTTCTTTCGGATACATCCCTGTGAAAACCTGCCAATGACCCAGCTTTCATCATCCTTCGGCTCAAAACCATCAAGGCACCTGCATGTTGGGGAAGTCCAATTGTTGTCGCAGTAACCGTAAGGACCACAGTAGGCATACTCGTTGCACTCGTGCGCTGGTTCTGTGTACAAGGCTTCCCATACTGACATGTTTCTATCCCACCTTAGTATATTTACCTTCCCCAGATAGTTTATCTTCATTCTGATCAGCGATGCGAAGGAATCAATCGGCATGCCAAATGACATGTACACCTCATCATCGGTGCCACGGTGCACCGCCATGTAAATGGCAGAATGGAGACTGTCCATGTAACCTCCCAAAAGGAAATAGCTGGTCCACACTGGGCTTCGACGGTGCGGTCTTTTGCCGTTCCAGATGAAGCGCTGCAGTAAGTTGTTAGGATCGGCACCATATGTGAAGGCACCGGAGGAAGGGTCCTCCTGGCTTTTCCAAGAAACAAGTCTTTGTAGCGGCTGCATCTTGTGGCTAATCCTGAGATTCATACCGAGGAGAAGAGTGTCAGTTGGGTGGTCAAAGCTCTGCCATAGGATGGTGCTGTTGCTCAATGACCGGATGATGAAGTTTCCGGTGTTGTCCAGTATTGCTTCTGTAGATATGGTGGACGCAGGTGAAGAGCTAATGATGATGCTGTTGTTGGACATCCAAACAACACGGCCATTGCCATCAGACAGGACAATATCTGAGCTATTGTTCAGGGCAAGCATTGCAGATGAAAGATCAGTGATGGCCGCATCACGGTTTGCGATCCACACAACAGTGTGCTCTGGGATGTTGTTGTACCATATGCCAACATAGTAATACTTTTTGGTGGAGTTGGATGGTGAGAAGAAGCCTAAGGCAAAGGTTCCATCGTCAGACACAAGAGTGTGGCTTGGGGTGAGCGGCTTGCCAGAGACAAGGCGGTTGCTAGATGCACAGAGATGCATCGAGCTGAATGAACAAGAAAGGAACAAAAGAACAGCATTGATGGGAATAGAAGCCATTAGCATCCTTGGCGTTCTGTGTACCAGGAAAAAATGATTATGGGTCATTGAAGAGGGAATATAAAAGGAATCAGAGGGTAAGGTTGCCTGAGCAATTGGACTTCAAGGAGCAAAAGAGTGGTTGAGTTGTTCCAAAATTAGCACTCACACCAAATGTCAAGTGTTTTTGGTGGAAACGCTACTAGTTCTGCTGCAATATTTTTATGGATCAATTGATCCCCTGGACTTAAGCCATTGGTTAACAAAACAAAATAATTATTTAGACTGCAAATTCCACACAATTAATGGTATTCCCATGCATGTAATTGTATTGTAAATCTAGAAGGTCCTACCTCACGATTCTAAGTTTTCTTCCTGGAAGTAAAATCTAGGTGTACAGTATTTCCTTGCTAAAGATCTAAATTGGTCAGGTCCTTCAAGGATTAATTAGTCCTCCGAAATCAATACTTCCAGGCTTCCTGATCTAGTATGCACTTGTGAGTTAAGAGTAAAATTGGACATGCATTTGCATGCAAGGTTTAAAAAAACGAGTACATGTTAGTATATAGGTGCAAGTGGGTGATACTAGACATATAACACAGTCCTTTTTTTTTTTTGGTTCCTCTCCTTTCCATGCGAAGCTCTGAATGTAGGATGCAAGTACCTAGTTGACACACAGACACAGACCACAGATAGTCAAATCAACACACTTGCTGAACCATTTTCAGTAGCTAGTTCTGATCTAAGGAGTGAGGACTTGTCGACTTGATATCAGCATGTTGAGCTATATTTCCTTAAATTTTAGGGAGAGCCCAGTCATGAATTTGCACATATACATCGCTTTACAGAACTCCGTCTAGAAACAAGCATGTCTTTCCAGCTAACAGAGTTTTGATTCAACCACATGATCGAACCAGGACGACGTGCTCTGCAGATTGATGACAAAAGTTGTTAGAGAATGCACTTACAGAAACACAACGAGAATGAGTTTACTTGTGCTTTTTTTTACATTGAATTTGAAAGATTAGTGAACGACAAAACCGTTACCAAGCAACACATTGTAGCCTCCAAGTCCTACAGTGCAACCCAAATGAAATATCTTGCTGTCATATGGGGAAACAGAACGGAATAAACCCTCAGTTTCCAAACTTCAATCCCAACAAGAAGCCGAGCCTGAAGTCCTAAGAATGGACCACTCGAAGTTTCACGCCCCCAATTCATCCTAGCAACAGCCATTCGTTCAGAACTGACTGAACTGCGTGTCATGTTGGTGCATCCACAATCCGCGCCTTCATTTGCTTCTCCACACCGCATACTCTTCGGTCCGCAACATCTGTGCGAGGGTGAGCACCGGGAATAGGAAATCAGCGTTAGTTCCTCGCGGCAGAGCCCGGGGAAGGAAGTAGGGCTAGAGAGACGGGACCGTACCTGCGGAAGGAAGAAGGGCGAGCGAGACCAGGAACGACGGTGCCCAGCGCCGGATGCGACGGAGGACCCGTGAGGGCACGGCCATGGAGCCGGTGCTCTTCCGCCCTCCCAGCAGGCTAGCACACAAGGACGGCGGCGCCGCCGGCGCCGGCAGCAGGTGACGACGGGCGGAGAAGCCGGCAGCCGCCGCCGGGCCGACGGCACCAGGACAAATGGGTCGGCATTTTCTATTGGGCCTAATGAAGTATATTGGGCTCCGGTACATGGTGGCCGATCCGCTTGTGGGATCCTACTGGCGGGCCTCTCTTTTTTTGAATTGGCGGGCCAGAAGGCCCATCATTACATCGCACGGGCCGTGTCGTCTACTGCTTTTTCTTTTGTTCAGTTTTTCTTGTCTTTGTCTGCATTATTACAGCTATACTAATTAAGAGCATCTCCAGGTGGACTCTCAAACGGAACTTCTAGAGAGTTTAGTTTAAAAATCAAACTCCAACAGGGTTACTATATAGGTTCTCATTTCAGGAGTCCTCTCAAATCTCCCACAATCTAAGATCTGAACAGGCTGAGAATCCCATACTAGCTAGTGATACTACTATGGGAGGCTTACTAGAGCAAACTGTGAACCAGAGTTCGATCACTCCACTTTAACTGCTGGCTTTTTAAAATGCGTCACTTAAGGACCACTCAGAGATGTTTTTTTTCCTTATTACTTGCTGCTCATGGTGGAATCACAAAAGTTTACATTGTTTGTTAGTTGCGTAGCTACATGTTATTTGTTGGAGGGGAAAGAACAGAGCAGGTCTACGGGGCATCTTCTAGCATATACATATTAGAGTTCTTCATAAGGAGGGGCATAGATCATGTTTTAGAGCCCTCTCAAACGATGAGACCCACTATTTTCCTTTTCTTTTTCTTTTTTTCCTCTCTCTTTCTCTTTTCCCCTCCTTCTTCTCTCAGCGCCGCCACCAACCACCGACCCCTCCGCTCCCATCTCTACCACCGCCGACCATCCAGCCCCTGTTTCTCCCCCGTCGGTGGCGAGCCCCGCCTCCCCTTTAGCTAGTCACTAGCACGTGGGCCCTACTTTGATATTATTTAGAGCCACTTACAAATGGGTCCCACACTGATATAGGAGTCAACTTTAAGTAGTATAGCTGGAGTTGAAAACTAATTTTTAAGCTCTCAAAAACGGATCCCGGCTCTTAAATAATAAAATAGAAAGCTTGGTTTGAGATCTCCCACTGGAGATGCTCTAATGCGACGCTCCTTCCTAAAAAAAATATACGGCGTTCCGTTGCAGAAAAGAGAGAGAGCGGTGAGTGGTGACAGAAAGCAACGGAGCTGGATGTGGATTGGCAGGCATGCGTACTGCTGGAGCTGGACGTTTCGTGATTTTCGTACAACAGGTCAACAGCCAATTCTGCTCACCCTCATCCGTTTTCCACATCACGCGATGATGATCAAAGTCTAAATCATCACTGTCCACACACAAGCAACCAAGCAAGCCGTAGCACAAGGAGAAACAAGTGGTGGCGCGGCGCGTGGGCCTTTTTTTTTCCGGCGGTGAATCTTTTTCGGGGCAGTTCTCGGCGGCGGGCCCACCGCAGCATGGGGAAGCAATCCAGTCCATGACCGCTTCACGTGGCCTCCACGGTCGCCCCCATCACTCCTCAGCAGCCACAAGCCGTGTCTCCTCTCCTCTCCCTGCTGCCTTGTTCGTTCTGTTCTTTTCTTTTTTCGTTAATTATTAAGCGTAAACTTCGTCTCGTTATTAGTAGTATGGAGCTTGTGGCTGGTCGCGCGTACTGTCCGTGGACGTGGAAAGAGCTACTAGCAAAATTATTTGTTGACCGAGATTAGCCAATCCACGTCACGGCCCTGCTACTCCTGATCCAGACGGCTCAATCCAATCCAAATCTCTCCTCTGATCGGTAGATATGGGCGTAGCTATCGGGTCCTCCTCCTGTCAACGTTCCGTGGGTTGGAAACTTGGAATGAAACGGGCGTTCAGTTGGAAGAGATCTGTGGAAAACCTGCTGCTTACAGCCATGCACTTCACGTGGCTCTTCGCTACAAGTCCCTTGTACATTTCCTGGATTCAAGTTATAGTGTTGGGCTAATTAACGATTTCGTACTTAAGATTTTCGGCACCCCACTCTGTAGTAACTTTTATTTTCAACGAACACGAAAATTCGGGTCTACTAGATCGTTTACCTGCCTTTCGGTCCGTGATGAGCCGGTCCGTCGGTGAACAGCTCGGTGCTATTTTTTTTCCTTTTTTTTAATGAGCTCGGTGCTATTTTTTCCTTTTATTGAATGAGCTCGGTGCTGATTATTTTTTTTCTTGAGACAAGCTCAGTGCTGATTGGTTAGATAGATACCTCGACGGGGAACAAGTGAGAACGGAACGGAAAGACGCAGACCACGGAAAGAAGAACAGGCTGCTACAGTAGCGCAACCAACCAATGAGAGGAGGGCCCACGGTCAGCGACCCGCATCGATGGTCCAGGCGAGCGTGCGGCCGCGGTTGGCCCGGCGCGCCCTCGACCAGGGGGGGCCCACACACGCGATCCTCCACAGCCACCCGTTCCCGATGCCGCGCGATGCGTATCAGACGGCGCGAGTGTGTGCGTGCAGTGCAGTTAACTGAACCGACCAGCAAGGAGGGCACAACCACACACATGTAGCAGGGGCGAGGACGAGGAAGCCCCCTCGATTCAACAAACAGACGAAAGATATGGAGTACGGAGCAATGATTTGAACGGATGAAAATGATCCTTCTCAAACTGTTTGCACAAGATCTCAGACCCACCAGATTTTCAAATTGCAATCCTTTTTTCCTCCTTAAATCCTAGTACACCTTTGTGAATAATTATACTGTAATTTTAAGTCCACTCATTTCTAAGAGGAATTCCTTAATTTATGGTGCTTGCTAACTTTTAGCTGACTAAAAATTTAGGGTAACTTTTAAGTTATTTTAATAACTTAAAATTATTTTACAAATAATTTTATAAATAAAATAAAATAATAATCGATTAAAACTTTTAATCGATTGAAAGTTAGAAAATATGTTAATTTATTTCTTTTTTTTTTGTTCCTAGATATAAAAGAAGGAGGTAGAGCATTCCACGGCACATGAAGGATTCATGATGTACTCTTGCTCCTTTTTTTTTCTCCTTTTCAGTGTGTCTTCTTCATTTGCATATACCCAAATTCAGATGACATGTGTTGTTTTCAGGAGGCTAGGTTGTCCACTAAAATATCGACACAACGAACTTGTCAGTATCTGTATTCTTTTTAGGGATGACCTGCGCCTCGCTTGCATCTAGAGTTGTAAACTATCTGATACTGGTGGGTCAAATGGTCCACCACTGAAGGAGGAAAACTGTTTATCATGAAATATTTATATTTGTGTAAAATGCAAATGACTCCATGTATTATTTTCTCCAAGAGTGAGACTTTTAAGTCATTTGGGTATATACACGGTGGACTATTTGCAGCACATTATTAATAGGTCGTATTATATAACATAGGTGGATTTTTGTGGTATCATGTTTGCCGGGTCCTACTAAATTAATAACGCAACACATTCTCCCTCATAAAACAGAAAATAACCTTTTTATTTAATCATGCCGAGACAAAATTTTCATTTAATACTTTGGCTCAATTCAATCATTTTCATTAAAACTTGCTTATAATAATGACTGCATAATTGAATAACTTTTTCATGGGACTCTCTTGTCAGATGGAGTATATTGCTAGTTGACATTTCAGAAGTTTTATTGAGACCACATATATTTAGCGCTAGTGGATGCAAGCTCCTTTAAGTCATACTATTTCTAAAGTTTCATTACAATGAAGTACTGCGACAGAGAGTTATAAAAAGCTGTGAACCCCAGCAAATTCAGATGCTTTTACTTACAACCTGGGTACAAGTCGACAGAGAGCTGCTTAATCTACATTCAACAGCTGTGAGCCGTTAAAAAAAATTAGATTATTAGCCTACAGCCACTGAGAACGCATGGTACAGTACAAACTTTATTGCTGACATACGTACGGTACTATAAAATAGACGGGCTACCTCGTCGGTGGCCACAACTTTCAGCAAATCCAGATCATGAGGATCAAATACGCCTCATAGAAAGATTGCACTATACAATATGCACGGAGGCGGATGGGACTAGGAAGCTGGGCCATAAAATTATCGAAAATGCTAGATGCACCAAGCTGTGCAACACATAATACTGGCAACTACTCCAATACAACTGCCTAGTTCGTGTTAGAATTAGGCGTTTGACATTTCAATTGATGATTCCTTGAGTGCAGAAATTGTGATATTTATTAGCTTTTTGAGACGAACATTGACCTGTCTGCAAAAATCGTGATCATGGTACACAAACTTAATCTGAAAAAACATTGCCATGCTGGCTATTCTTGTTTACACAAATTTGCCTAATTTTGTTTGCACAAAATCGGTTGTACTCGGAAACATGTTGGTCAAGGTTTGAACGGTAGCGTCACTTGTACGCGTAGGCGTAGCCATGATGCCATAGAAGAAAAGCGAATTGGCTGTAGGGAGAGAAAGCCAAAGGTGAGGTAAGGAAAAGACACGCGGGGGTGGTGCACTGGTGCTGTTGGGAACTGAGGAGAGAGAATTGTAGAGAGAGGAAAAAATATCTGGGATTGGCAGGTGAAGTAGTGTGCGGTGGTGGGGAACGAGGAATACGAGGTGGCAGGACGGATCCGGTGGCTTCACGTGGGCCGACCCACCTCAGCTTGTGGCCCCGCCCGGCTTCGCTTGTGGCCCTCGCTCGCCGCTCGCTCCATCCTTCCTTCACAGCCACTCCGCCTATTCACAGCCTCACGTTCCTCCCGCTACTACTTCTTCCACAATGGTTCTTCTTCTTCTTTTTTTTTTTACTTTGTAGACACTTACTTCATAAGTTTTTGTTAAATTTCTGCATTGCAAACTAATCTTCAGTCAGTTTATTTTGTTTTGACACAATATTTATGAATTTATCACCTCAAAATTGTATCATATAGTTTTTTTTTACTTATTTTATAATACTGTACAACTTTCATGATGTCGCTACTAGTGATCTCATAACAGATGCCCATGACAAAGCATCTTGGTCTTCTATGGTTCATAACGCTACTAACGATCACATTCAGTACCTATCTCGTCCATTGTGTCTAGGCAACACAACATTATTCTCAATCTTTTGCAAACCTATCACTAAAAGAAAGTATTCACCTTTACAAGATATAAATAGACATGTCGACTTTAATATTATCTTAGACTCATGGATAAAGAAGTTGCTCACGATTTCTTTTATATGTTGAGTTTTTTTGTTGTTGTCTAGCTTTTATGTTTTACCCTAATAAAAAAATAATTAACATGCTACACCAGAACATTAGAAGTACTAGTTTTACAAAATTGCAAAACAACTATCAGTATTACTAAGCGTATTGTTAGAACCTTGGAGTGTTTAACTTCTTAGGGAAGTTCTTTTGCTTAGTAAAGATTCATGAAAGACGATCATCAAAGATGGAAGGCGACTAGATTTGGTGGCGTCCCTAGAGCCGTGAGAGTTAGACATGCGAAGTGTGAAAGCTGGTGATAGGGGATCTATGAAAGTCAAACAATTTAGCAACAAAAATGATGTCGTGAGAGCGTTGTTGGGAATAATTACTGGAGGTCTCGGAGACAGAGTGAGCTTCAATAATCACGTGGATGGGGAGGTGGATGGGGAGATAAAGTGCAGCATGTCGAGAGGTAGAAGATAAACTATCATTGTCGGATGTCGATCGTACGGCTACGTTTAAATAAATTTCAAATTTTCATTAAACTGCAAACATACGATCGACACACCATCTCATAAAATTCAATTCGGTAAGTGAAAACACTTGCAAACTATGCATGTCTGCTAAATAGAGCAATGTGGTAGCTCATTACATTCGCTAGGACCATATCGAACTGAGAAAAGTGATCAAACCAAGGCCGGATAATTTCCAGGGTCGGGAGCAAGTGAGGGGTGGAAAGCATGGAAAAGGAATGTCCAGCTGGAGGCTCCCGCGGCCAGTAGTCGGGGCGAAGCGCATCCGCAGAGGATCCTGGTTGGAGGCTCAAAACCTCTCGCACCCAACCAAAACTTGTTCCAGCCTCACATCACACCCTCTACTTCCCCACACATCCCACACCACAAGAGAAATCTCTCTCTCTCTCTCTCTCCCACACAGAAAAACCAGAGGAGAGAACCTTGTGACGGCGAGGAAAAGGTCAGAGGAGGACGAGGACGAGCCCGAAAGAAAGCGAGGATCACCATGTCGGCGCCGGCGGGGGAGGGGAATAAGGAGAAGGGCGCGTGCGAGCTGTGCGGCGCGGCGGCGCGGGTGTACTGCGGCGCCGACGAGGCCACCCTCTGCTGGGGCTGCGACGCGCAGGTGCACGGCGCCAACTTCCTCGTGGCGCGCCACGCGCGGGCCCTGCTGTGCCGCGGGTGCTCGCGGCCCACGCCGTGGCGGGCCGCGGGCCCGCGACTCGGCCCAACGGCGTCCCTCTGCGACCGCTGCGTCCGCCGCGGCGGCGGCGGCGCGGGCCGCGACGTGGAGATGGCCGGCGACGGCGGAGGCGGCCGCGATGGCGAGGAGGAGGATGAGGACGACGACGACGAGGAGGAGGTGGTTGTCGAGGACGACGAGGAGGAAGGGGAGGGGGAGAATCAGGTCGTGCCGTGGGCGGAGGAGGCGGAGGCCACGCCGCCGCCCGTCGCGAGCTCCACGTCCAGCAGCAGCCGCGAAGCCGCCGGAAACGGCGCGAATGCCGCCGAGTGCGCCAAGGTGCCTGCTGCCTCCTTTATCCCCTCATTTCCCCTGCTCCTCGATTTGGTTCCAACGGCATTCTGCCGCACCTTAATTTTTCGTCGAAATTGGGACGCTTTTCTTCGCGATCTCAACCTTTTCTTTCAATTTTTTTTTCAGCGACCCTTAAATTTTTTTCCGTGTTTCTTTTCCAGGAGGACATCCCGTGCTCGACGACGTCAGCGGTCCACGGCGGCCGGAGCGACGAGGCCACCTCATCTAGGAATGGTGGCCGGTTCCTTGCCTCTCGGCACAGGAAGCGATCACCTTCGGATTTCCTCAGCTCGGGATCGCGGCAGTCCGGGAGTGGCAGTCCGGCGAGGAATTGTTCCAACGCTGGCATTGGTCGGAATGGGTGAGTTTTGCAAGCTCCTTACCTGAATAATTTCCTGGCACGTGCACTTTGAACACTTGGTACCATTTATTGTTTAAAAAACAAAAAAAGAGAGGAGAATTTTCAACTCGGGAACATGGGTGTAATTATGCATCTTCACAAATTTTAAAGGAAAATGATAGTACATCAGTGTGATGAAATAATTGCAAGTAGTAAATCGAAGGAACAAGGGATAGAAAAATGGGAGATGAACGAATTGATGCAAAAGTTGAACGGAAAGGGTGATCATAACTTCTGGGTTTACTGTTATGATGTTTCTACTGGTACAAAGGGGTGACTACATCATAACGAGCTAGCTTTGCTTGCCTTGCTGAGCGTCATCATATGATGCTTGGAGTGGTCTGCAATCCCTGTAGTGCCCTTGCTGATGGGTAGCAAACTAGCTTTAGATGCTAAAAGCTTTACATTTCCACTTTTTATTCGTCCGTCAGGGGTTTAATGACATGTAGATGGTTGGTGAGAGCCTGCGAGGTGCCAAGTGTTGTGTATATGCCGAGTATCAGTACTTTAAGTATGTATTCAGTGGTGCTAATGTTTAGTATTTAAACCTTGAAAATTTACTTGTACTCTAGAATGCTTGAGTTACAATTGTTAGTTCTAGAAAGATTTAAGGAGTGCCTTCTCGGTGAAAAATTTGGGGAGATAATTCAATGCTTTTCTTTTAGCAAAGTTACTTACAATGGATTCATCTAATTATGCAGCTTTACCTGAGGCAACTTGAAATGACGGTGTAGATGCTGATGCTAACTACATTAGAAGGTCGCTTTTGGTGTATCCAAGCTAGGGGAGATGTGGATTGCTACTTCCACTGAGGCTTGCATCTTTTCGGTCGTCAATTGCACACTCATGAGTTATCAGGCAGCCATCCCTGAACATGATAGGATTCTGGGTGATCTGGAGATTGTATATGTCCCCCTACTACTTTCTTGTGTTTAAATTCCTTCCATCTTTTCCCGTTCTTGATGAGGCGTGTTGGCTAGATTAAGAAAATGATATGGGCTCGCATTTGCGGTGACATCCTTCAATGGTTTTGCTGTGTGAATGCTTCCCTTTTGCCCAATTGCCCATTTTCTTGTTTGTTCACAATGTTTGGTGATCTCTGTGACTGCAATAATAAGCCAGCCAATAACTTCGGTGTTGGTTAAGGGAGCCGGAGTAAGCAGACTGCTGCTGCTGCTTTGTTGCCCACTTGGCAGCCACTGAATTTTGGCTAAGACCAGGTGGATATATATGGAAAATTGGATCTTGAATTCATTACCTTTTGTGTAAGGTATTAGGATTAGGATGTGGGTCTTGTATGAATGGATACTTTTGTGCCCAGATTACCGTCCTTTAAGGGAAATATCCTGCCTGGTAGGAGAAACTCAGAAGTAACCTCATCCGAGAACTTGAAAAAGTTTGAGCTAAACAGGTCAGCGACAGCAACTTGCAGATTTTAACACTGCGCTGATCCGTATTTTCTTTCCGGCAGGGCATCAGATTCTTCGTCCTGATCTTTTGATCCCGAGGTCGTTATCAACATCACTCACCACAAAATATTTTATAAAAAAATACATGAGAGATGCATGCAAGCTTGCTTGCTTTTGTGGTGTCAAAGTGGCGGCGAACTGAAGCACTTGTATTCTTCTAGTGGCGTCTCCGTACGGAGGGATCGTGCATGCCACATGCCTGTGATCTGGGATTTGCTTGGAAATGATAAGCTTGATCGGTAATTTAGGGAGTGATTATGAGCTTTAATAAGAACATGCAAGCGAAGCGGGAATGGGAGCCTTGTTGACCTTGGATCATTTTAAAAGACCTTACATTTAGCTAGCAAAGAAGGCACCTAATCACAAATAAGCTACTATGTATCAGTACATCATATGCCTACTTGATCAGTTAGTTATTCTTTTGTAGGCAAAATTGCCAGCATGCCAAGTAGAACCCCTGGTCCCATTTGTCATGTGCATGCTTGAAGGTACTTAACAGAGTCTAAGTCGCGCTAACGGTGTAAAAAAAGACGGAAAATCTGATCTTATTTTCTGATACGTTATTCCAAGAAAACTTACACAAAGTCTTGATCCAATAGCTGCCAGCCGTTGGACTGTTGGAGCTATATTTGACTTTCAAGGGGAAGAAGAAAGCTGGGATGACCATGGCCATGGAATGCACAGAAGGGAATCGTTGTGGAAACATCTTTACTGGGGAAGTGAGAGAAGTGGTCCAGAAGAGATGTCACCCAGCGATCTGGAAAAAGATCTTTGCAGAAGAGAACGAGAGAAGCCACGCCACAAGATTTATATATCCCTCTTTTCGTAAGATGCTATACATATTTCTCCCTGAAAAGTGGGGCCAGGCAGAGCATGAAGTAGGCTAGCAAAAAACCTAGGAGGCCACAAAATAGGATGTAGTCACTCGCGAAGCTCCCCCCTCTCATCTCGTTAAGCTTCCACTGGTTGTAGTACTACTAGCTTATTTCTTTGGCTCGGTCAGCCGTGCTCTTTATGACTTTATTGGTAAAGAACTTGTACTATTACGAAGTGCGTTGACAGAGGATTGCAAACTTACTAGGTGTATACAGAGGGTAATGAAAGGTTAGGTAATGAAGGGTTATATGACAATGACTTTATCAAACTTCTTTGCCAAAAAAAAAAAAGCATGGGCAGACAGTTACATTACATATATGTATGAATGTTCCCTTCTATAAATGCTCATCCAACATCCTACTCTACTCCTATTAATATCTACACAAGAGTAGTCAGTATATCCTATGATTGACGAAATTGTCGCAAGTGTCTCATTTCATTAACCATTGTGATTTTACAAGATCATTGTCTATGGCTATGTCATTCCATTAAGAAAGTAATTATACATAAACATAATATTCCAACTGAACTGAAGATTAGAACCTGGCCTGATAGTACCATCAAAAAAATCTAACTATTACGTTCTTTTATATGAACCATTGTGATTTTACAAGATGTAATCATTCATTCTTCTTTTTAATGGAAAAGAAGAATAACAGTTTGGGCTACTTGGGGCTTAGGTAAACCTAAATCATGTGCCCCTTGGGCCTAACTTTGCTGGGCCTTCTCTTTCCATGGAACTCTTTTTTCATTTCTCTTTCTATACTCCGACCCTCAGCTATTTAGTTAATATTGCATCAGCTGAAAAAGCAAGAATATACCTTTAAAGAACCTCACATATGCGCATGATAAAATATAATATTTTTATAAACTGTTCCAAATATTAATGATAGACAAAAATAATCCTTAGAGCATCTCCAACAAATAACCTAAAACTAAAGACCTAAAATTAGTTTTAGATATAAGAAAGAAGATATAGGTATTCATTTTATCCTCCTCTCCAGCAGAAGACCTCTAATCAGATACCTATATGCTATCTAAAAATACTCATAAACTGAGGGAGTCTTTCATAAGAATGTCATGACATAAAACATTTGTCAATAATTACAACTTTGCATAAGGGCTAATTTGCAAAAACGCCTAAACTTGTCCTCTCCCACGGACCTTGCCCAGTTTCTTCTTCCGGTCACGCATGGCCGCCGCTAAGCCCCTCCTCAAGCTCGCCCATGGCTGCTGCCCAGCTCCTCACGGTTGCCTGCCCCTTGCCTGAGTCCGCCTCGCCTCCGTCCTCGGCCCCCTCGCCCTTGAGCCCCGTCACGTAGCTCCTGCTCGCCTGCGTCCTTAGGCTTGTCACCCGCCGCCATCTCAATCTCTCACACAACCGCCTCCACAATTTCGCCTGCTGTCGCTGGCCCCCTCAATCTCACCCGTCTCCGCCGCCTCAAGCTCGCCGCTCATGGTGAAATCCGATCCCCTCCGGTTCACCCATGATCGCCGCCTGCTCGCCATGGCCGCAACCCACACTCATTCTCCTGCCCAGGCGAAGGAGGTGGCGGCAGGGATGGCCACGGAAATGTCCAAACTGTAAGATGGATTGGCACACGATGGCCTCTACGGGCCAATGCTCTTTCATTATACAGGCAAGGGTACATGTGGTTACAAGAGTTGAGATACAACACGTTATATATTACTTGAAGTTAGGGATGACAATTCGGGTCTCGGGTGTACGGTTTCGCTGAGTTTGGCACCTGTCGGGTGCGGATGCGGGTACACTTTCTCATCCGTGGGGCTCATCCGCACCCGTCCCATACAATCACGGGGTGGGTGCGGGTTTTTTCTCCCACCCGCGGGTGCCCTGTGGGCCCGAAAAATAAGACCCATCAAGAATTTTGGTTAAATATTTCTTTGTGAGGGTGAGAATTATGTGTGTAATAATTCTTAATTTATGTATATGTGTTGTCATATTATATTAACTATGAAGTTATGAATAGGTTAGTATTTTTTTATTATATAAAATATACTAAAATAATGATAAATTAAACTAAAAACATTTTTTTTTATCTCAAAAACCCGCGGGGGACCCGTCACCCACCCGAAACCCGGCGGGTGCGGGCGCGGGTGTGAATTTCCACCCGTAGGTGCGGGTGTGGGTGAAGATTTCCACCCGTAATATCTATCATCGCGGGTGGGCTTTTGCCCCGAACCCGCCCCGTTGCCATCCCTACTTGAAGTACACGACAAGGAAACAAGTCTATCTAGAAGACACAATCTAACATCCTCCCTTAATCTGAACAGGATGCTAATAAGTTTAGATTGACACGAAACCGAATGAACAACGGTGCAGGCAATGGCTTCGTCAAGATGTCCGCAATTTGATCTCTGGAGGACACAAATCGAACATCAAGTTGTTTGGACGCCACCCTTTCACGTACAAAATGATAATCAACCTTAACGTGCTTGGTACACGCATGAAAAACAGGATTAACAGCCAAGCATGTCGCACTAATGTTATCACACCAAAGACTTGGAGGGCGCCCAGAGGAAATACCAAGTTCTCTTAGCAAAACTTGGAGCCAGATGACTTCTGCTGTGGCATTAGCAACAGATTTATATTCTGCTTCAGTGCTAGAGCGTGAAACTGTAGGATGCTTGTTTGATGCCCAAGAAACAAGATTGGTGCCAAGAAAAACAGCAAAACCGCTAGTACTACGATGATCATCCACATCACCAACCCAGTTGGCATCCGAAAAGGCACTGATGAATAATGAAGAGTCTCTGTGAATAGATAAGCCAAGATGAAGTGTTTCTCAAAGATACCGCAAGATGCGTTTGACAGACACCCAATGATCCTCAGCAGGTGAAGACATGAACTCGCAAACCTTATTCACACTGAAAGCAATATCTAGACAGGTAAGCAGCAAGTATTGTAGAGCACCAACTACACTTCAATAGCGAATAGCATCATCAGGAGACAAAGAAGTTCCAGAATGCTTGGACAGCTTATCCGTTGCAATCATTGGAGTAACAACCCCAACAACATTAGACATATTAGTACGTGCAAGTAAATCTGTGATATACTTGTGCTGACTGAGCACAATTCCATCAGAAGACGATGTAACTTCAATGCCAAGAAAATAGTGAAGAGAGCCTAAATCTTTAACCGCAAAGTCATCCTTGAGCTGACCAATAAGCCGATCAGTGGCCATAGGAGAGGAACTGATGATAATAATATCATCAACGTACACCAGCATGTACATAGAAATATCGCCTTGACTGAAAATAAATAGAGAGATATCAGCTTTGGAAGCATGAAACCCCAACTAAAGAAGTTTGGTACTAAGATGAGCAAACCAAGCTCTTGGCGCCTGTTTGAGGCCATATAACGATTTATCCAACTTGCAAACATGATGAGGGAAGTGGGGTTCAACAAACCCAGTAGGTTGCTTCATGTAAACATCCACATCTAAATTGCCATGAAGAAAAGTATTCTGCACATCAACTTGACGAAGACTCCAACCCTTGCTAGCTGCAATAGAGAGAAGGACACGGATGGTGGTGGGCTTGATAACCGGACTAAAGGTGTAGTCAAAGTCAATACCTTCACGTTGCTTGAACCCCTTGGCAACTAAACGAGCCTTATAATAATCAACAGAACCATTAGCAAGACGTTTGATTTTAAACACCCACTTGGTGAGGAACCAAGTGCCAAGTCTTGTTGCGTTGAAGAGCATCAAATTCTGATTGCATAGCTTGCTGCCATAATGGATCTTGGCTGGCCTGCTTGTATGTCGTAGGTTCACAATCTGATGATCGAACATGCACGCTGTAGGCCACAGTGCCATCAGTGCGCCTCTTGGGCTGCACAACGCCATGTCGAAGGCACGTGTTGTGTGCCGGGGGAGCAAGGTCAGCCGACTCGACACATGGCACACCAGCCGAGACAACATCATGTGACGTAGCAGACGTGGTCGGTAGTCGATCGGTGGGCGCAACGACAGCAGGGGAATCAGCCTCGGGTGCTGATCCCAGAGTCGATGCACGTGGCGCCTGATCCAAGGAAGACCCTCGTTGATTATCTGCGGACAAAAGATCAGGCAGCATATTTGACAACATATGATCATAAGTTTGATTAACACCGCTGCCAAGGGATGGACTGGGTAAATATAATGGAGGTGGCAAATCAGCAGGAGAGGCTCGTGAGGATGAAGATGTGTCAGTGGCAAAAGAAAATAGATGTTCATCAAAGATGACATCACAAGAAATATAAACACGGCCTGTAGAGCGATCTAAACATTTGTATCCCTTGTGAAGAGAACTATAACCCAAGAAAACACAAAGTTTAGAATGAAATGAAAGCTTGTGTTGATTGTATGCACGGAGATGAGGCCAACACACACAACCAAAAATCTTGAGCATGGAATAGTTAGGTTTAGTTTTAAGAAGGCGTTCAAGAGGAGAGGTGTTATCAATAACACGAGTAGGAAGACGATTAATAAGATATGTTGCAGTGAGAAAAGACTCGTCCCAAAACCTAATGGGCATGGATGCTTGAGCAAGCAAGGCTAAGTCAGTTTCAACAATATGACTATGTTTCCGTTCGGCATAGCCGTTTTGCTGGTGTGTGTGTGGACAAGAAACTCTATGACCAATTTCTAAAGAATGAAAGAATTGATTGTGGAGTTTTTGATATTTGCCGCCCCAATCGAACTGAACAGTTTTAATTTTAGTGGCAAGAAGTCTTTCAACATGGCTTGAAATTGAAGGAAAATATTCTGGACCTCGGAACAATCATGCATAAGATAAATCCATGTAAATTTGCTAAAATCATCAATAAAGCTCACATAATATCTATAACCATTAGAAGATTTGGGAGCAGCCCCCCATACATGGGAGAACACCATCTCGAGAGGAGAGGTGGATCTATGGATAGAACTAGAATAAGACAATTGATGACTTTTAGCTAATTGACATGCATTACAAATAGAAGACTGTGACACACTACGAGGACAAGAGATATTATTGAGACTCAAAATAGACTGGACAATCTGGGAAGATGGGTGCCCACGGCGAGCATGCCATTGATCTTTCGTGGCCACTAGAGCTTGTTTAGAGGAGGCAACAAGAGATGGCGATATGGGGTACAAACCATCACGACATCTACCTTCGAGGAGCTTGGTCTTCGAGATCAGGTCCTTAACAACAAAAGAATAGGGATTAAATTTAACAGAAACATTATTATCACGGGTAAGCTTGTGAACAGAAAGAAGATCCTTTTTAATGTTAGGAACATGCAGAACATGTTTAAGAATGAGAGGCTTGGCAGAAGTATTAACAAAACTATGACCAATGTGATGAATATGCAAACCTTGCCCATTGCCGACTTGAACCTTCTCATTGCCGTGATACTTCTCTCGGACGGCCAGACGATCAAGATCGCTGATTATATGGTCGGTCGCACCGGTGTCAGCATACCAGTCCACATCAAGCTTGTAGGATGGGGTAGTCGCCACCACAGCAGTCAGAGGAGGGGCACCTTGATAATTATCATCATGGCGATACCAACACCTTGCCGCAGAATGGCCACGCTTGCCACAAATCTGACAAGGGGTGGCAGGGTTGTAGGAAGGGCACAGACCATTGCGGTTGTAGTTGTTGTTACCCTGGCGGTTGACAGAGTTTCGGTTGTGATTGCCACCATCAGAACGGGGAGGACCACGACCAGCATTGGAGAAGTTCGTGTTGCTGCGATGCTGCTGTGAAGATTGTGGAGGACCGCGGCCAGCAAAATTGGTCGAGGATGCCACAAGAGAATGTTCAGCAGCCTCTTGTTCGAGCTGAGTCTCATACGCCATAAGAAAACCATAAAACTCGTCGAGTGAAAGTTCCCCAGCACGAGTAGTCACGGAAGTAATAAAGGAATACCATGCAACACCAAGTCCACATAAAATATAGGAAATAAGTTCATCATCTTGCAAGGGCATACCAATGGCAGCGAGGGTGGAGGCAAGCTGCTTCATCTTCCTGAAGAAGTCGGCCGCGGACAGATCTTTCTTCTTCATGGTGGTGAGCTATTGACGAATCTGAACAACTCGAGCACGAGATCTTGACGCGAACAGGGTGGCCTATGTGTCCCACCATCGCGAGCAGTTGTGGCCTCAGCAATATCAGCAAGGACTTCTTCAGTAAGGGACGTCAGGATCCCACTCAAAACCATCTGATCTTGGTTGTACCAAGTGATGTAGAGGGGATTGGCAATTTGCGTGGCACCGGAGGCTGTTGTCGAAGCAATCAAGGGCGCCGGCACTGGGAAAGTGCCGTCCACGTAGCCGATCAAGCCGGTACCATGAAGGTACAACAAAAACTGTGCTTTCCACAGGAGATAATTATCTTTGCCAAGATGAATTGTGATGGCATGGCTGATCTAGACCGGGGCAATTTGCGTGGAAGAACTAGACAAGGAGAGGAGGGAAGAGGAGGAGGCAGCAGAATGAGATGTAGTCGTTGACATGTCGACGAAAAAAGATAGTAGGATGATGCCCTGGTCGTGGTTTGGTTGATTGGATCTATGGCTCTAATACTATGTAAGATGGTGACACACGATGGCCTCTACGGGCCAATGCTCTTTCATTATATAGGCAAGGGTACATGCGATTATAAGAGTTGAGATACAACACGTTATGTAGTCCTTGAAGTACACGGCAAGGAAACCAAGTCTATCTAGAAGACACAATCTAACACAAACCAGGGCGGTTCAGCTTTCGCGCATGTGGATTGGAAGTTTGGGTCACGAGTGCTTTGTTTGGTATATTTGGGTCGAGAGAGAAGTTTAGGTTGTAGCCTAAAAAATATAGAGATAGATAATCATTTAGACTATCTGTTAGAGAAGGTTTTTGGATGTTTTGTTAGTTTTTAGAGATAGGTCATGGGTTTTAGGCTATCTATTAGAGATGTTTTTAAAATCCTATAAAACCACTAGCCACATGATAATATCGATCGGAGTTCTCTGAATTGTTGTTGTTAATGCAGAGAAGCTTCCCTCTGAATTAGCCACCATCTCAACCATTCATCTGTAAAGCAAGGGCTAGCATTCTTGCCATTTCTTTGCATTAGAAAACCATAAAGGACGCACAGATCTTTCCTTCTTCCTTCTCTCCCACGGAGCGCTAGGAGTTTGTCGAGGCTCCCCACCGCACAAGCTCAATCACGAGCTGCATAACACATTGATGATTGACATCCCTAAATCAAAGCAAGGCAATATTTCACTCATCCGTTTGGGTCATTCGCATCCTGTTTCACTAGTCACCTTAAACTCAGAGTTCAATCTGGTAGTGGCGTAGTGCTAGTGCTGCATGCAGAAATCCATTTTGACAGAGCGTTGGATCTATTCTCAGTAGGTGTTGAGCTCGATTGACTATTTTTGGCAGGTGTTGAGCTCGATTGACAGGAGACACGGCAATGAATCCTCGTTGCCATGGCGATGCCCACGAGGACACGTCGGTGAGACCGCGTTTGGATCATCATTTGACGAGGTCGTTGTTGTTTGGTGGTCGCATCGAGGAGAGAATCCGTCGCGGTGGGCACTCGCCTCGCCGGCAAACGGGAGCGTCATGTGGATTAGAAAGCGAAGAGACAGGGATACAGGATTGAGCAAAGGGTTGAGAAGATGTTGTGGGCCATGGCTATATTTTTTTATTTCAATATGCATAAACAATGGCAGCCATCAAAATGAATATTAACGGATTAGATGGTCATTAATGCACCCAGGGCATCCTCTGAATTGACTGAACCAATTCAGAGGACCTCGATCCGATAATATCAAGCATACATTAATAATCGATGAACAAAATGGTTTGTAAAGTACGAACAAATATATGTATGTACTCACATAAGGCCGAATCAAGTGCCTATTCATAAGAGGGATGAAATTGTAGAATTAGAAAAGAAACTTGGAATGGAAAGACAAAAGAATAAAGAAAATAAGAAAAAACTCAGAAACAATTGAATCAAATGAATTGAAACTATGGTTGTTTTGATTGAAGGAGTTTTTAATATGGGAAATTAAAATTTAGGAACAAGAGTAAACCCAAACTATTAGTAAATATATTAAGTAATTGTAGATGAGCAAAATATAAGAGAGGACTGCTATACGTAGGTCTCGATCGTACAACTCGGACATACAACTAGTTCCAATCAACAATTAGCGTCAGATATTATCACATAGTCGTGATGAGGCCCAGTCGGACAACATAGCCGTATAGCAATTCTGTTATAACACTTTTTTGCCATGGAGCTAAATATAACATAGTACAATAAATATTTAGAAAGACTGTTTTTCTACTGTCAACAGGGAGAAAGTGTCACCACCTGAATTTTCAATTAAATGGGACGTCAGTAGCCCGAGCTATTACGTGGTTTAAAGAGCGAAAACAATTTTATATGAGAGAGAGAGAGTTACACCAAAACACAGAGATACATATATAGTCCAAGTTCTGAATATGCAAGTTGAAAAAAATCATCAATCATCAACGATAAGTCACATCGAACGATATGCTTTTCTTCACCATAATAGTTGTTGCATCCTCACACGTCATAGCTGTGTTGTCCTGTTGCCATCCTCCACCTTTCAACAAGGGGAGAGATCTTTGAAGAACGAGAGAGCCGTCTAACAGGATGAGGACTATAAATGGGGAAGGCACTCCGACTATTGTGAGCCGGACAACGCTGATCTCTCTTGAAACTGACAAAGTCATCTTTAGAACATCTGGTCTCCATAAGTCACTATCCAAAGGTCTTTATGAGGAGTAAGTCGCAAAAGAGGGAGGATCATAAGCGTGAATGCATACGACATATGATTTAAAAAACCGGCTAAAAATTAGATGTAATGTTTGCTCTGGCCTACTTATTTTTCAGCTCAAACATCTTACGGACGTTAATTTTCAGTTCCGGATCTTTGTGACGGTATTTTCCTAACGACTTTGCAATGGTAATATATCCTAATAAACTCTTGTTTCATTCCTCTATATCTTGCATGAAAACAAGCCTTTTTTTTAAAAGAAAAGAAAAGATAAGATATTCCTCCCTTCCAAACACTGTGACGTCAGCAGAATACAAGAAATTGAATTGACGATGATTTGAAAATCCTTGATTTCAAAAGGGCCCGGGAGGAAAAAATTTTAAAAAGAAATGAAAAGGGAAAGTCAAAGGCTTAAAATGGCAAACATGAGAGCCCAGCACGACGAGAGAGAGAGGGCCGGTCTGACTGGTCCTCTTCCTCTCCTTGCCACTCGCCAGTTGCCATCATCCCCCGCCTGCTGATTGAGATCGAAACCTCGGATCGACCCAATCCCGATCCTCGACGATTCTGGTCCACGCAAGCGGCGAGCCAATATTCTTTCCCCAAACCTCTCAAAAAAAAAAAATTCTTTCCCCAAATCTTGAGGTCACAGCCCAGGTAAAAATGCAAGACACCGAAATGATTTCTTTTCAATTACTCGCCTCGTTACAGGCAGCATCTTGAATTCTTGATCTGGATACTCGATTTATGATGAATTTGCTCTTGGTAGTCGTTTCATGAAGATATGATGTAGCAGGGACGCACGGTGTTCTTGATCCGGAAACTGTAACCTTTTGAGGTCTCGAGTGCGTTAATTGTACCGGTCCATCAAGTTGAATCTAGTCTTGATTCGTTTTATGGTGTAGGTTCGATTAAAGGATGGATCTTTTGTTTGGACAGGATGAGTATTTTGTAAGCACATAATGATCCGTTTAGAATCTGCATTTTGATGGATTAATTGTTATATGTTGGCGCCGATTTGCTGATAATGTCATCTTCTCACAACAGTTCATTTCAGATTCCTTTTAAAATAAAAAAATATTAATTATTATCTACAAAACGGTGTCAACGTTCGTGCACATTTTATTGCATACTGATGCAGCGCTAAACTTATTGGAGAAAGAAATTCTGAAGTCAGAAATTGTGTCATTTCTTTGCTTCTTGTCATGAAGAAATTTCGGAATATAAAAATTGTTTAGCAAGGGTGTTATACTGTTATGATTTAACAATCTACCAAACTCCTGTTGAAGTGACTCATAGTGATCCTACATATCATTGTGATATGAGTGGTATATGCAGAAAATCTTGCTATGATCTGAGATTCATTGTTACCATTGATGCTAAAACACCAGTTAGTCTTGTAATCATGACATCCTATTTTGGTTAATGGTCCCAATAAAAGTGCACATGGTGATTTTTTTTCAGGATGGAAGGGGAGAGAGAAATTGTGGTTGGTTCTTGTTCTAAGCCATGCGGGCTGTTGGAGGAATACTTAATTCCAGATTACATTTTGAAGCCAGATGCCCAACAAGTACTGGTGGATCATGCTCCTCGCTGTCCGATAGTAGTGTTCATCAACTCTAGATCTGGTGGCCAACTTGGAAGTAGTTTGATTAAAACATACCGTGAACTCCTCAATGAAGCACAGGTACCTCCTGTCCTTTTGGAAGTTTGGGTATGGAAAATCTTGGTCCTATTTTGAATCTTTGAATGTTGTAAGAGCTGCTAGTTGTTTTCAGGTTTTTGATCTCTCAGAAGAGGCACCAGATAAGGTGTTGCACCGTTTATATACCAACCTTGAAAGATTAAAGATCGAAGGAGACATTCTCGCGGTTCAAATTTGGAGGACTCTGAGGCTTATCGTGAGTGATAGCGATTACCTATTATACTAGACATAGGTGCTTCCTTTCCAATTTTGTTTTCTTGACTGCACAAGTTTGAATTAGGTTGCAGGCGGTGATGGTACAGCAAGCTGGCTGCTTGGTGCTGTCAGTGATCTTAAGCTTCCCCACCCACCTCCAATCGCAACTGTCCCTCTGGGAACAGGAAACAACCTCCCATTTTCATTTGGCTGGGTAGGTGATAAAAAAAAATCTGTTACGTGTTTATGTTACTTATGTTCTGCATGAAAGGAGAAAGGGAGGTTACCCTCAAAAAAAAAAAAAAAGGAGAAAGGGAGGTTATTTATGTAGTCTCTCATGCAGTATAAAATATAGAAAAAAGGGAAAGCTGGTTCACCTGTGGTCCATGGCGATGTTAAAATGACTTTCTTCCATGTATGATCTCTATAAAAAATGGACAAGGGATGCTGTTTTTGTTACTTTTAAGTTGTGTTGAGCATAGTTGTATAAAGTCTATCCCACCTTGATTGTGAGTAAAAGGCTTCATTGTTATTGTTGTTAAGCATGATTGTTTAAAGAAGATTTTAGAAGGTTGATATCGTTTTTCGATTGTAGCAGCTATTATGTGAATGTAATTTTGCCTATGGACTGTTTGTTTCTTTTTTCCTCATTGAAACTTTAACTTGCTCTAGATGTATCATTGCCTCTTATGTAAGAAATGATTGAAATATGAGTTAATTTATCGTTGCAGGGTAAGAAGAATTCTTGTACAGATCAAGAGGCTGTAAAATCGTTCCTTGGGCTAGTGAAGCATGCAAGAGAAATGAAGATCGATAGGTACTGCCTGAACCATAGAGTTTATTGGCAGTCTTTCTTTGCTTAATACTTGCACTAAGGGTGAAGAATAGACTTAAATATTACAGTTTTGTTTCTTAGTTGTCTAGTGGCATCCTTGTGATGGTTTATAGCGAACTGCTTTCTTCGTAATGTGAAAAAACACAGCTCTTATGCTTATTCTTGGAAAAAAATCTAATATTTTCTGCAATAATGCGGCATATCCTACTCATGTATCCACTGCTTCTGAAACATATTTGATTGCATCTTATATCTTAAGTAAATAGTTAGCTCTTCATTTGGTGCTCTTTCTCAGTTTAAAGCTTGCTCATGCACTCAGTTTAAAGCTTGCTCATGCACACACGTTGACATTTCAGTTGGCATATCCTTTTGAGGATGCGAGCTCCAAAAGAAGGTCCATGTGATCCTATTGCTCCATTGGAGCTGCCTCATGCGTTGCATGCGTTTCATCGTGTATCTAGTAGTGACTCCCTCAATGTGGCAAGACCTGTTTTTCAGTTGGTGTTTTGTGGACTTATGCTTATTCAAAATAATATATATGCACTGTTTGTCAAAGACCCCAAGTTACTGGATTTGCTTCAATTACCCTGACAATTCTTGTTTATTTCAGGAAGGTTACCACACATTCCGTGGAGGATTTTGGAATTACTTTAGTATGGGTAAGGCATAACACAAGACCGGTTATAATTTTCATCCTTAAAATGCTATGATTCTTTAGTGAATCCTTCAGCACGTGTGGAGCAAACAAATCCAGAGAATCAAGTATGACATGACTTCACATGTTGCAGGTATGGATGCAGAAGTATCTTATGGATTTCATTCTGAAAGGAAGAGGAATCCAGAGAAATTCAAGAACCAGCTGACAAATCAGGTCATTCCCCGTTGATCAAATAAATGCCAGCTTTCCTTGTTCAAGTTATGCTGAACCTTTTGTTTGAATCGTCAATATATACAGGGTACCTATGCTAAGGTTGGACTTAAACAAGGCTGGTTTTGTGCTTCTTTAAGTCATCCATCTTCAAGGTAATATAAAAATTTCACATAACATCTTTCGAATGGCCAATTTTCATGCCACGTGGAGTTCGCTGTGGTGTATTTATAAAACTATACCAGATAGCTCTTTTTTGCAATTTTCCTCGCTCCAAATCACCACCATCGTCTGCAATTTTAATTCACGTGGGAATGAGGGATGTCATAGCTTCAGTTTATTTTTGACAATGTTATAAATTACAAATTATATATATACTGCTTCTGCGACTTTTATTGTCCATATTTTCCTTCTTTTGGTGATGAGTGAAAAGCTGGAATGCCTGGCTTCCAGGAACATTGCTCATCTTGCTAGAGTAAAGATCATGAAAAGAGCTGGTAATCCCTGGGAGGAACTTCAAATTCATCACAGGTAAACTTCAGTGCCTCTTACATTAACTGGAGCATGATTTTTTTCCCTCCTAGAGACATTTAATGTAATCCTTCAAGTATCACATGAAAGACCAAAGCTTCTTGCTTTACATTCACTTGTAAAATGTTTCCTTATTCCGTTCCCATTTGTTCTCCCTTGCAACAAGCTGCTTGGGTATCTGTATTGCTCTCAGGTACTAGATGGATTTATAATATCAGCATTTGTGCCTCTCGCAGCATTCGTTCTATCATCTGTCTGAACCTGCCTAGTTTTTCTGGAGGGTTGAATCCTTGGGGCACCCCTGGCACGTGGAGAACAGCAGATGTGAGTCTGTCTTTCTGTCCATTGATCATACATGAATTGCCAGCTGCACTCGAGAATTCACAAATTTATTTGCGCAATGTGCAGAGGGACTTCACTCCACCCTACGTCGATGATGGCCTCATTGAAATTGTTGGCTTCCGTGATGCCTGGCATGGGCTAGTACTGCTGGCTCCTAATGGTCATGGCACTCGCCTTGCACAGGTACTAACTTCCTCTCCTGTTGCCATCTTACATCCTCAGAACATCGAATTGAAAATGGAACAGGACTACCATTGTTGTTGTCTTGTACACTGATCGAAACAGGCTTATCCCACCATCTAAAGAGAAACTGATATTACCATTCTGCTGTGCAGGCCCATGGCATTCGTTTTGAGTTCCACAAAGGAGCTGCCGATCACACCTTCATGAGGGTCGATGGGGAGCCCTGGAAGCAGCCCCTTCCAACAGACGACGACACCGTGGTCGTGGAGATCTCCCACCTCGGGCAGGTCACCATGCTGGCAAACGAGCCCTGCAGGTCCAAGAGCGTCAACGACCCTTCATCGCCATCGCAGGTTCATGACAGCCATGGTGGAGAAGAGTGCAGGATAGAGGACGAGGACGAGTGGGAGGACGGCAAGAGGAAATTTGGTGCCGCAGATACCTTCAAGATTCCTGACGAGGTCGACATCGCTCATTTCAGCTGAACACTGCACTCGGCGTCTGGAGAACTGGATGCTGTTTGACTGCGCTAATGTTTCGTGGTTCTTTCCTATATAAAGATATTGCTACAATTCATTTACCCCTGTATAAGTGGAGTACCGCATATACCACGTATATGTAAGTATAGTTTCAAAGCAGGAATGCTCAGATTGTTTTTTTCGTAGATAAAGATATTGCTACAGTTCATTGACCTCTGTATAAGTGGAGTTCTGCATGCCACGTATGTAAGTCTAGTTTCAAAGCAGGAATTCTCGGGTTTTTTTTTTTTTGAATGAAAACTCGACTGGAATCTGGATTGATTCGTGATTCTTTGCTATATAAACTGATATTTCTCCCTGTAGAACTAGAGTTCAGCTACCAGGTATGCAATGTATAGTTTCAAAACAGAAATGCTCAGTTTGTTTTCTTTCCTTCCTTTTCAAGGAAAACTCGTGTTCAGTGATATAAGCGTATGAACCAAAATCCAGCATGACGTCAATTCCACCAATCATAAGTTCAATAACAAAAATATTATGCAGAAAAAAAAAGGGTCTGTCAGACCACCTCTGAGCCACCCTAACCGAAGCAGAAGCTCGACAGGAACGATCCTCCACAGCCGGCGGATGAATCCAACATGGAAACATCCTGGCCGTTTAATCACGCTCTGGCCCAGAGGTCTTGAGTCATCAACCAGACTGGAGTGCTTGCCTCCTTTTTGGTAAAGGATGAAGCGGTACGATCCTATAGAACAGATCCTGTTCAAGTAAGGTCGTGCTGCATCGTTGCAGCTTCTGACTAATAACCGGTGTGAGCTGATGCAAACAGCCGAGGTGGTACTAATCATGACTCACGAGGTTCAGCTGGCTTGTCTTCCTAGAAATGTTGGGCCGGCCCGAAACATTCAGCCTGGTTTGCAAACTCTGGAGCTGGACGGGTAGCCCACGCACTCTCGTCCGCAGCGACGAGAGCTTGGCTTGCATCCCTGCAGATACCAATGTAAAGACGGGACTGGGCGCGACCTGGCGCCGGAATAGGAGCTGTGGACCTCGTTTGGCATGGCAACAGAGAGGAACGACAGTGATCGGCGGGTGGACGGCGAAAGGTGCTCGGATCTCGGTTTGCTGCGTAAAGGGCCTGCAAATCTTGCAAAGACGAGTTTGAATAGCTAAAATGAACCCGAAAGAGAGAACGTGCAGACAAAGGCATTAAATTAAATGAATAGAAAACAAATGATGCAAGCAGCAACTGATATTGATCTGGTTCTACTAATCATTCTGAGTTTCAAAGAAGGCGTCGATAGAGTTTCTGAAAGATAGCTACGTTCTTACAAGTATTATAATATAAGCTGACCCATAACTTACTATAATAAGAAACTATAATGTAGGCTTGAACAACTGAACTAGAAACCAAAGTAACTCTGCAACAGGCCCTGGAAACACTGCCGTCTGACTTCTGAGTTCTGACATCTCAGCAGTAAGCAATAATCCGCCAATTGAGCCATCCGAACGAGTCTCAGCTGCAAAAGGTTTCTGCTCCTTGATTTAATCCTGAGAAATATACGAGTTTAATGTTGGAAAAAACTAGCACTTTTAGTTTTATATTAATCTAAAGATAAATCATAAATATGATTAACAGATTGCATGGTGAATTAGACAAGTCTACGTAAGATCTAGACATGTCTATAAACACAGACAAAAATACAACATCTACCATACTAGCAACATCTATCATAGATAAACAGATCACAATAGCCAGTATGGAAAATATGGTTTGAGATGAGAGTACGTAGTTTCCTTCAGGACTGGGTAGAGGAGGCGATGACAATGTGCAACACCGTCACGTTGCTGGCGGCGGCGGGAGAGACCGACTCGACGTTGAGGAAGACGAGCCATGACAACGAGCTTGACGAAGACGAGGAAGCGATCGAGCAGTCGCGCAGAGCACTTCCCAAAAACCTTATTCGTCCTTTCCCGGTGCAGGATCACAAAGGACGATGGTTCTGGAGACCTGCTCTCCCGTTCGCCGATGCACGCCGACGATCGCGATGGAGAAGTCTTGGCGGTGCAACAGTAGCGAGAGGCAAAACCCTAGGCGATTGTGTGATATGATTTACGGCGGTACCCGTACGTATTCATAGAAAATATGTTCTCAAAGAAAGTAACATCACGAGACTCCATTAATGAATTAACATAAACATTAGGCACCTCTGATTTAACCACTAAAAATCTATAGGCAATGCTCTGATGAACATATCCAAGAAAGATACAATCCACAGTTTTAGGTCTCAACTTACGCTTCTTGTTAATTGGCACATTAACTTTGGTCAAACAACCCCATGTGCGTAAGTAAGAGAGCGATGGCTTTCTACCAATTCATTCCTCATATGGAGTCTTCTCCTTATTCTTCATGGGAACTCTATTTAGGACATGACATGATGTCAATAAAGCCTCTCTCCACTACGCCTTAGATAATCCAGCCGTGTCTAACATGGAATTAACCAAGTCAGTCAAGATGTGATTCTTTCTTTCGGCAATCCCGTTTGATTGGGGTGAATAGGGAGGCGTACTCTCATGTATCAAACCATGTTCCGCACAGAATAAGTTAAACTCATTTGAAAAATACTCATCACCACGATCAGACCTAATTCTTTTGATCTTTTTCTCTAGTTGAGTTTCAACTTCAGTCTTATAAATTTTAAAGTAGTTTAGAGTCTCATCTTTCGTTTTTAACAAATAAACATAATAATATCTAGTCACATCATCAATCAAAGTCATGAAATATCTTTTTTCACCCTCAGTTAATATACCATTCATTTCACAAAGATCTGAATGTATAAGTTCTAGTTGTGCCAAGTGTCTCTCCTTTGCAGCGTTGTGAGGCTTTCGAGGTTGTTTAGATTGCACACAACTTGAGCACTTAGAACCTTTGACAATGAAAAAATTCAGAATTAATTTCAAGCTGGAAAGTCGAGACATAGAACCGAAATTTAGATGACATAAACGTGAATGCCAAACACTAGCATCACTCTCATTAACACCATCACAAATATAGTTCACAGACTTATTGCAATAATCTGAAAGAGAAAAGCGGAACAAGCCTCCGCACTCATAGCCTTTACCAATAAATTGTTCACTCTTAGATATGACAACTTTATTCGACTCAAGCACTACCTTAAAACCATCCCTACACAAAAGGGAGTCACTAACGAGATTCTTCTTGATAGAAGGGACATGATGTACGTTCTTCAGTTGGACAATCTTCCCCGAAGTAAACTTCAGCTCGACCGTGCCAACACCATGAACAGAAGCATGCGACCCATTCCTCATTAGTACGGAGGAATCCCGGGCGACCTGGTAAGAAGTAAACAGAGAAGCATCAGCACACACATAAACATTAGCATCAATATCAAGCCACCAACAAGTAGATTGAAATACAGAAAAGACATATGATAAATTACCATACCCACTATTTTCTCCAGTACTGGTTACCATGTTCACAGACTTCTGCTGTGGAGGCTTTCTTTCTTTGCGTTCTGTACACTTCTTTGCCCAATGCTCATTGGAACCGCAAATAAAGCATGCTCCATTCTCCTTGTTCTTCTTCTTGAAGGTAGTGGTCTACTTAGGCTTATTGTTCTTACCCTTGCCCTTACCGCCACTGCCATGAGACTGCTGTGGTTGATGCACCATATTGGCAACAGTATTTCTCTCATTGACTTTAGAACGTCCATCCTTCTCACGAGCTTTCTCCTCAACATCAAGAGACGCGATCAAATCTGAGACAGATATGTTCGTCCTCTTGTGTTTAAGAGTAGTGGCAAAATCCCTCCAAGATGGAGGCAATTTGGCAATAATGTCCCCATCCATAAGCTTCTCAGGTACGATGATCTTAAGCAATTCGAGTTCCTTCACAATACACTGTATCTCATGAGCCTGCGCGATGACAGATTTGCCATCTACCATCTTATAATCATGGTACTGCTCAATGACATACAGTTCAGCGTCAGCATCTGAACCACCATAGTCAACAATCAGAGCATCTCACATATCCTTTGCAACTGTATGATGGATGTAGACGTTCTGAAGACGATCTACCAGAACTCCAATAATAACGCCCAAGAATATTGTGTTGGCTTACCTATAGGCCTTTTCCTGATCTTCAGTAAGACCGCCTTCAGATTTGCCAGTGGACACCCAGAACACATTCATGGCAGTAAGTCACAGAGTAGCTTTCACTTGCCATCTCTTGAAGTGCACGCCAATGAATTTCTCTGGCCTCAGTGCATCGATAAATCTAGCCATAAAACTAAAGTACCTATAATAAGATTTTTGGATTGTTGGAAAAATTAGCACTTTTAGTTTTATATTAATCTAAAGATAAATCATAAATATGATTAACAGATTGCATGGTGAATTAGACAAGTCTACGCAAGATCTAGACATGTCTATAAACACAGACAAAAATACAACATCTACCATACTAGCAACATCTATCATAGATAAACAGATCACAATAGCCAGTATGGAAAATATGGTTTGAGATGAGAGTACGTAGTTTCCTTCAGTACTGGGTAGAGGAGGCGATGACAATGTGCAACACCGTCACGTTGCTGGCGGCGGCGGGAGAGACCGACTCGACGTTGAGGAAGACGAGCCATGACAACGAGCTTGACGAAGACGAGGAAGCGATCGAGCAGTCGCGCAGAGCACTTCCCAAAAACCTTATTCGTCCTTTCCCGGTGCAGGATCACAAAGGACGATGGTTCTGGAGACCTGCTCTCCCGTTCGCCGATGCACGCCGACGATCGCGATGGAGAAGTCTTGGCGGTGCAACAGTAGCGAGAGGCAAAACCCTAGGCGATTGTGTGATATGATTTACGGCGGTACCCGTACGTATTCATAGAAAATATGTTCTCAAAGAAAGTAACATCACGAGACTCCATTAATGAATTAACATAAACATTAGGCACCTCTGATTTAACCACTAAAAATCTATAGGCAATGCTCTGATGAACATATCCAAGAAAGATACAATCCACAGTTTTAGGTCTCAACTTACGCTTCTTGTTAATTGGCACATTAACTTTGGTCAAACAACCCCATGTGCGTAAGTAAGAGAGCGATGGCTTTCTACCAATTCATTCCTCATATGGAGTCTTCTCCTTATTCTTTATGGGAACTCTATTTAGGACATGACATGATGTCAATAAAGCCTCTCTCCACTACGCCTTAGATAATCCAGCCGTGTCTAACATGGAATTAACCAAGTCAGTCAAGATGTGATTCTTTCTTTCGGCAATCCCGTTTGATTGGGGTGAATAGGGAGGCGTACTCTCATGTATCAAACCATGTTCCGCACAGAATAAGTTAAACTCATTTGAAAAATACTCATCACCACGATCAGACCTAATTCTTTTGATCTTTTTCTCTAGTTGAGTTTCAACTTCAGTCTTATAAATTTTAAAGTAGTTTAGAGTCTCATCTTTCGTTTTTAACAAATAAACATAATAATATCTAGTCACATCATCAATCAAAGTCATGAAATATCTTTTTTCACCCTCAGTTAATATACCATTCATTTCACAAAGATCTGAATGTATAAGTGCTTATGGAATATAAACACCTATAAGCACTTTACTATTTTGTACTACCATAAGCAGTTTGGGTAAAGTAGCAAAACGTAGCTTTTAGTGCTTACGGTGGTCCTTTCTCTCAGCATAAACAGTTTGGACAAATAAGCATAAGCAATTTTGCCAAACGGGTTGAGTGCTTATACTACAATAAACGCTATAAACATTATAAGTAGTTTTGACATAATAAACACTTTTAATACTATAAGCACTTTGAACATAAACCCTGTTAAACACACCCTTACTATAGATACGGTGGTGGTAGATATAAAGTATCAAACATTATAATCAATTTTACAAAACCAAAATAGCAGCTCCAGTTTGTAAAAATTAAAATATTATTTTCTTATATTGTGTATATTGTCTGATTATAAAACATACTCATTTTTATGTTCCAGTTCATCTAAACCATGTCATTGAAATTGTATTTTATGACAACAAGTATATTTTCGCACATGTCAATAAAATTATCAATTCACAATTGATGCAAAACTGATTTGCAAAAAAGATTGTTGATTGGAAATCGATGCTTATGTGCAATTTTTTTGTAATATAGATATTGAAAGGTCAAATTCCACATTTGATGTTTAGATATATTGGAAAAGACTGTTGATTGAACTCAACTCTTATATCTGTTTTATTGCACAATTTTTTTAATATAGTTGGCTAAAAGTCAAATTCCATGTTTAGATAAATAAAAGTATTATTTATCATTTCAGAAAAGCAAATTAGAGATTGAAATATATTCAGTAAAATTTATGCATGTAGCGGGACTCGTACTATGGTTCAAATTCATTTTTTGTTTCTATAATTGTATTTCAATAAATTAAAATTATATTTCACATTAATCAAGTTATTGGTGATGAAGAATCTAATTTTAACTCAAGTATAGAATTTTAATTTTATAGATCATCACTTTCCAGGGTTAGATACAGAATTGTTTATTCCCACTACATGTCAGTCGTAGCTTCCTAAGCCAGCTAAACAATTTTTTATTCCTACCACCATCAGCAACATTGAATAGATTAACCTTCTAATCACCCTGGCAGCCCCGCATGCAACCACTGACACATCCGAATCTTCAAGCCTACTGATGGATCGCTGCCGTCCAATAAGGGGTGGTAGCTCCCCTGCGTTAGAAAATCTGGGTTGGATATATAGGTTGTGTGGTCAGGGAGACGAGTTCTGGAATCTTTCGACGCATCTCGACCGTTTAATGCTATCAGAGCGGACACGTCTGTCATGCCGTGCGGAATTCGGACTCCGGCTTCATTGCTGGAAGAATCAAGAAGTTTCCGGCGGCTATTGCTTGCAATTTTGAGAAGATAAAAACAAACTGGGTCGTGTGGAAGCCCAATAGGAAAGGAATCGTACGAGATGGGCCAGGTTAGCCGTCCAGTGTAATAGAATTGGCCAGAGTAAGCCCAATAGAAATTGAGATCTGATTGGGTTGGGTCCGAGGTAACAGGCTTAATTCATGCTGGTTTGCTGATCCAGTAACAGAATTGCATAGCTTCGGACTACCTGCCAGTGATTCAGGTGCGTTTGGATCCTCAGCAAAAACTATCTAGCCTCGCTCATAAGAGACACATTTGATAGAAGTAGAAAAAATTAATTTTTACAAGAGCTGAATTGACTCTTCCTCAACTGTAAGTAGGTGGTTATCTAGCCCGCATGTAGTATCTCAGTGGTAGGGTTTTTTAATCGGTAGAAACCGGCCGATTAATCCGGTTAAGCAGGAAATCGGTCCAACAAGTTGTAGCTGCTGACTGGTTAGTCAGGGAAACTCAAAACTATACATTGTAGTAAAACGCAAAGTATAAACAACAGATGGGCTGAACGAGACATTAGACGGCATACAAGAATTCACTTTGGTTGAAACTAACATCTGGTTGTAAGTTTAAAGATATTCGAATTCTCTGTTTCAGGTTCCAGCGTGTATGAAACATGTTATTTTCAAAAATCTGTATTGTGTAGCGCAGTCTTATCTTCTTAAGAAATGGGTCACCACTACGAAAACGCCTTGTGTATCGTGTGCCTAGCCCTCTGACTCATGACACAAATTGTGACGTGGGTTACTCACGGTACAACACTCACGGCACAGTTTTAGATGACACAATAACTGTGTCGTGAGTGATTTATCGGGCACACGGCCTAGTTGTTCCCTGTTATGCCGTGTGCCGTTGAGCCGACAGCAAATAAAAGTGGCACACCGGCATATAGTTGACGTGAAACTCATTGTGTCATGTGCCCTCCATCTAGCACATGACACAATTTTACCACTATGCCGTGTGTCAAAGTTATCACATACGTTACATATTGTCCTCTGTGCCGTGTGCCGCGGTCATGGCACACGACACAATGTCCATTGGTGCCGTGTGTTATGGTCATGACACACGGCACAGATTGGCCAAGGTTGCCAGGTTATGACCTCTGTGTCGTGTGTCAAGGTCATGGCACACGGCACAGAGGTCATAACCTGCCACTACAAAGCTGATTTAGCAGTCCCGGATCATCCAAAACACAAATATTCATCACAGACATTAAAATACCACAATATTTATCACATGCAGCATTCAAATATTACAACAAGCATCCACAACACATAATATCATCATAGGAATTAAACATAGTATCAACACAAGCATTCTAGAAGTATCGTCATCACATAATATGAACGAGCATCACAAAGCTCACAAGATCAATGGTCCCAGGTCCGCCAATTCTGCGCGGCTTTGTCCCATGGTGAGCATTGGTCCTGTGATCCTTCATTCGATGCCGCTGACGGATCCTACACAAGAGAGGTTTTGATTAATGATTTCAACAACTGAGATGTGAATGCTATTATCACTACTAGATAAGCAATAAGAAGTGAATTATATTGTTACTACTAAATGAAGCAAGTAGAATGGAATGCTATTATGACTAGGTTGTTTAAGCAAGGAGAAGGAAATGGTATTATCACTAATAAATGAAGCTAGGCCAATGAAATGCTATTACCACTAGTAAATGAAGAATGAACAAAATGCAAAGTAACTCATTCGTACTCACCGGAGTAAAAGCAGGAGTAGATGCCGGAGACGGTGCGAACGAGTTTGGTGGAGGTGTTGTACCCATCTGCGATGCCATCCATTGGATCAACCGCTGTTGGTTCTCCTCAGCCTCCGTCGATCCTCCTCGTGTTGGCGGGTCACTTCATCTAGCTTGGCCTACAAAATTTCACCCAATTGTTACAACGCAAGACAAACATGTGTAGGAAACAATGAACGACGAGCGACAGTGAGCTAACCTGGAGTGCCTACCGTTGGGACATGGTACTGCTGGGCCGAGTGTGTATAGCCGGGCTCGAGCTCGTGTCCTGACTCGAATCTGGGAGAGAGAGGGAGTAGCGGTCGTGAAAGTTGCCTAGAGGGGGGGGGGGGGGGGGGAGGTGAATAGGCTAACTAAAAATAATCCTGAAAAGTCACTAAACAATGATCAAATCACCAGGACTGATGGAACTTCCGTCGCCACGGAAGTCCTGTCAAATGACAGAACTTCTCACTACCCTTCCTCTAAGCAATGAACACCGCGGATAACAAAGGTAAAGGAAATACTAACTTGATAAAAGTGAAGCTAATACAATGTAGACCTAGAGTTCTTGAATAAAAAACTAGCTACACAATTAACAAGTGATACAAGCACAATAATATGAAAGAAAAGAGAAAGCACAAGTATAAGAGCAGGAAAGTAAAGAGAGACACAAGAATTAACCCGAGGTTCGGTAACCACACTAAGTAGTTCCTACGTCCTCTTTGAGGAGCCTCACAAAGTGGCCGGGTCTCTCTCAACCCTTTTCCCCGACAAGCAATCATAAAGATCGTGCTTGGATTTCTTTCTCCACTTGATTCTTTTCCTCCGGAGGCGAATCACACCTTCACAAACATTCCCGACTCACCACACAAAGTTGGGAGCTCAAGGGCGACGCCTAGCCGTCTAGGAGACCAAGTCTCCAAGAGTAACAAGCAAATCAAATCTTGATGGGGAGGGAAAGATGTGCTCAAGCTTTTGAGTGGATGGATTCAATGTTTTTGTGGTTGGATCTCTCTCACTTTGATTTGGATCTCAAGAACAAGCCTAGGAGTGAGAGGGGAGAGCTCTAGCGGAAGAGTGAGTGTGGGATATATATACCCGGGATACCTAACCACTCGGTCATATGGCCGAGTGGGCCAGGGGTTTAGTTTTAGATATATTCGGCTTAGAGATATTTATGTAGATATTTGTTTGAGTAAGCCGCAAGTTAGGTTTATAGATATGTTAGTTAGATAGAATCTATTGTTGCCGACTCGGAAGTTACCTTGTAAACCCCTGCCCTTTGGATATATAAGGAGGGTAGGGGGCCTTCGTCGAGAGGCAGACTCATATTGGAACCCTAATTCCAGTGTGAACCTTAGCAATACAATAACACCAAATAGGACGTAGGGTTGTTATCCTCCGGGAGGCCCGAACCTGTATAAACTCCGCGTCCTATGTCCATCAATCTTACTTACTCATACGCATACCTGAATCTACTGTGGAGAATATCTCTCGACAGTTGGCGCGCCAGGAAGGGGGCTGCGTTGAAATCGATGGCTTTCATCGACATCAAGTTTCGCTCGGGAGACAAGATCTGCTTCGGAACCGTCAGCCTCATCGCCGATCCGCACGGGGACCTTGTCAAGGAGGAACGCGTGGCCGATCAATGAAATCTAGCCAGCCAACTCCCGCTCGGGTTCGACAACTCGACGGTGACTTTCCAGGCCGAAATCCTCTCGGGTGACAACTCCACGTTGCCCACAACACCCCGATCAACAACCTTGGTTGATTTGGACTTCACTACGATCGATCTCCCAGCTCATCAGTCGGACGCAGATCTCGAACTTTTTGACGAATCAAGGTTCGTTGCAACAATCAGTCTCGGAAGCGAGTCACTCCTGGACTTGATTGAAGAGCCGAATGACTCAGAAAGCTGCTCCTCGGACTTCCACGAGGTGTTCATGGTGGCACCCGCTACTCAAACAGCAGACGACAGAGAAACATCTGCCGCGGCCGCCGCACGTGGCATCGCGCCACGTGTAGACATGCAAGAGACAAATCCCAAAGACGGTGACCCAGATGTGGTCACCCCCTCACTCCGCAGACCAGATGCCCAGCACAGATCCGGCATCATCCAAGGCTTAGACATGGGCGACTGCACCTTAAAACTTGATGGTGAGGATATCTATACAACCCCAGAGCATAATATCACGGCCACGGCAGCCCTCCTAAAAATCATAGAGCCCCTGCTTCAAGTCTCCCCAGCATTGACACCTCAGGTCAACCAACTGAAAGCACACATCAGGGCCGCGGCGGTGCGGGAGATGAACGCGGCAAGACCAGCACCGAGTCGGTCAGCTTCTGGGGCTGCTAGTTCGATGCCCCGGGAAGAAAGAAGAGATCGACAGCGTTCCAACCGGGAGGCAACATTGCCTACTGCCCCCAGACGTAGACCCATCGCAGAGTTCCACGATCGGCATCCAAGCGCCGACTTGCGCAACGGCATACCACCACGTGACACGCGGGTCCGACTAGACAGTAGGTACCAAGAGCGCGATGACGCGACCCGCCGAGCACATGAAGATGAACGACGCCGGCGCGGAGATGTTATCTGTGAGCGTGATGACAGGCGGCCGGCATATCGAGACGAGTATTACCGTGATCGACGGGACGAAGGCCGTCGCGATGATGGGCCCCACCGAGATACTGGCCGCGAGCAAGAACGATCCGCGATCATAGATGACTATGATGAGGAGGCTGGTATTCGGGCCTTCACTCGGGAGCTTTGAACCGTGAGCTGGCCGGTTGGTTTCAAACCAGTCGGCATTGAGAAGTACGACGGCAAGACGGATCCGCGTGACTGGCTCCACGTCTACTCGACAGCCATACGGGCCCTTGGCGGCGATAGTTTTGTTATGGCCAACTACCTACATGTTTGCCTAGCCCCAGTCGCAAGAACTTGGCTCACTAATCTGCCCGACAACTCCATCAGTTCCTAGGCAGATCTTTGTCGGTAGTTTGTGGCCAACTTTCAAGCAACCTTCGACAGGTCACGAAATCACTGGGAACTAAGCCGCATCAAGCAACGAGATTGGGAGCCGCTTCGAGATTACATCCAACGCTTCTGCCGAGTGAAGAACACCATCCCCAACATCTCAGATGCTCAAGTCGTCGCCGCTTTCCAAGCAGGGCTTCGTGACGATGATTTGATCAAAAAGATTGGAAGGTTGGACGCGGCCGACGGACTGTCAGCTAGAGATCTGTTCACCATGGCTGACAAATATGCCGCCGGCAATTCGGCACTATTTCGAGTCTGACAGTACAAGGAGACGACCCCGAGAAACCAGTCGGGTCCGACCGACTATAACAAGGATGGTGACCGGAAGCGCAAGCACGACCGCACGGTAGCAACACTGAGCGCTCATCCAGGAGGAAGCCAGTCACTCAGGACGATTTAGACAAGATGCTTGACGGTCCTTGTCTACTTCACGATGGCGCTTATAAAGCAAGGGAATGCTTCAAGTTGAAGAACTTTGCCCATCACGCCCTGAAGGTCTGTAAGGAGCGCCCCTGGGTCCCCAAAGGATAACCAAGATGAGGATAAGGAACACTACCAGGACCCCGAGCGCGAAGTTAATTATATCTGCGGCCGCTCCATTGCAGATTCCAAGCGCCAGCAGAAGATTCTTTATAGAGAGGTTCACTCGGTCTCACCAGTAGTACCTCGGTATCTGCGATGGTCAGAGGTCCCGATTACCTTTGATCGCTCGGACCACCCAAACCACATCCCTAGGCCTGGGAAATACCCTTTAGTACTTACGTCGACTGTTAATCGAGTCCGGCTAAACAGGGTACTAGTAGATGGTGGCAGTAGTCTTGACATCCTCTTCATCAAGACCTTCAAGGAGCTCGGCATACCCTTGACCGACCTCAAGCCAAGCCGATCGCCGTTCCACGGCGTGATACCAGGCATGCAAACAGTCCCTCTCGGGCAAATCACTCTGCCTGTAACCTTCGACACTCGGGAGAACTTTAGGATGGAGCGTATCACATTCGAGGTTGCCGACCTTGACTCTGCTTATCACGCCATTATAGGGCGGCCAGCCATCGCTAAGTTCATGGCAGTACCTCATTATCCTTATATGACAATGAAGTTGCCAGGACCAAACGGAGTCATTTCACTTCACTCGGATGTGAGGACATCATACGACTACGACAATAACAGCTGTGAGTTGACTGAGAAGATAGAGGCTGCATCAGCATTAGCTGAGTTGAAGGAGGCGATCGCAACAGCTGAGGAGGGCATGCTTGACCCTGCTCCCAAGAAGGCGCCAAAGACTGCGGTTCAAACGGATGCTGTGGATTCCAAGAAGATTAGCCTAGATGATAGTGATGTAACAAAGACCACTATTATTGGGGTCAAGTTAGGTGATAAATAGGAAAGCGCGCTCATCCTTTTTCTTCAAAACAATAAAGATATATTTGCATGGAAACCTTCTGACATGCCAGGGGTTCCGAGGGAAAAGGCTGAGCACAAACTTCACGTCCGCGAGATTGCCAGGCCTATAAAGCAACGGCTTAGACGATTCTTGCAAGATCGAAAGGATGCGACTAGAAAAGAAATCAGCCGACTGCTGGCAGCCGGTTTCATTAAAGAAGTTTTTCACTCCGACTGGTTGGTAATCTGGTTTTGGTGCGAAAGAAAAATAAGGAGTGGCGGATGTGTGCGGATTACACCGGCCTAAACCAAGCTTGCCCAAAAGATTCATTCACCCTTCCACGCATTGATCAGGTGATCGATTCGACGGCTGGATGCGCATTATTGTGTTTCTTAGATGCCTATTCAGGGTACCATCAGATTCCCTTAAATAAATCCGACCAGCTTAAAACCTCATTTATCACGCCGTTCGACGTGTTTTGTTATACAACTATGCCCTTTGGCCTAAAGAACGCCGGCGCCACCTATCAGCGGACCATGCAACGGTGCTTGGATAGCCAAATCGGAAGAAACGTCGAAGCCTATGTGGATGATGTGGTAATCAAGACTCGACTTTCTGCCGACTTAATATCTGACCTAGAGGAAACATTCGGGAATCTTCGGAAATACAATATGAAGTTGAATCCGGACAAATGCGTCTTTGGGGTCCCATCAGGAAAATTACTCGGTTTTTAGTATCACATAGAGGGATTGAAGCTAATCTGGAAAAGGTTACTGCCATATTGTTGATGGGATCTCCACATTCACAAAAAGACATCCAAAAACTCACCGGATGCATGGCAGCACTCAGGTGGTTTGTCTCACGATTAGGTGTTCGAGGGTTGCCCTTTTCTGGTTACTCAAGAAACAAGAATCATTCACCTGGAATGATGACGCTCAGAGAGCTTTGGATGATTTTAAGGCCTATATTAGTGGTCCTATGGTGCTAACCCCTCCAAAACCAAGGGAACCCTTGCAGCTGTACATCTCCGCATCCACACACGTTATCAGCACCGCGCTGACGGTGGAACAGGACGAAGATGGCAAGGCTCAAAAGGTGCAGCGGCCTGTCTATTTTGTCAGTGAAGTCTTATCTGAGTCCAAGGTATGATATTTTTAGCTCCAGAAGCTAATTTATGCATTATTAATGACATCTCGGAGGTTGAAGCATTATTTTGAGGATCACCCGATCGAGGTCCACACGTCGTTTGGCCTAGGCGAATTGCTAGATAATAGAGAGGCCACTGGAAAAATTGCTAAATGGGCTGTTGAGTTGGGATCGTATGATATCACCTTCAACTCCCGTGATTCGGTCAAATGTTAGGCTTTGCCAGACTTTGTTGCTGAGTGGTCAGAATGCGAGTTACCGCCTAGCCCACATGAATTAAGCTATTGGCAAATGACGTTTGACGGTTCCTTGCAACTGGAAGGTGCCGGGGCAGGTGTTGTATTAACATCTCCTGAAGGGGCCAAGCTGCGATATGTTCTTCGTATGCACTTTCACGCGTCTAATAATGCTGTAGAGTACGAGGCACTACTACATGGGCTTAGAATGGTTGTTTCACTCGGAGTTCAGAGATTGAGCGTCTCTGGTGACTCAGCGCTGGTGATTAATCAAGTAACAAAGGAGTGGTGTTGTTCCCACGAAAGCATGACTGCCTACTGCACTGAAGTTCGGAAGCTAGAAGACAAGTTTGATGGTATTGAGTATAAACACGTCCTTCGTAAGTATAACGAAGAGGCGGACGAACTAGCCAAACTTGGGTCTAGTAGGTCTAAAATACCTAACGGAGTATTCCTTGATGATCTCTATAAACCATCTGTACTAATCTAGCAAACTATTGAGCAGTCGGCACCGAAGGTGGGACCAACACCACATGTCGCTATCATTACAGTAGATTGGCGAACTCCTCTCATCGAGTACCTGGATGGTGGTACACTACCGACTGATAAAGATGAAGCCCTGAGGATTATTCGCAAGTCTCGATCGTATTGTATTGTTGACCATGGTCTGTACAAACAAAGCCCACATGGGGTGCTGATGAAGTGCTTGTCTCAAGACGAAGGAAGAGACGTGTTAGGGGACATCCATGCTGGCATTTGTGGGAACCACGCAGGCCCATCCACAATTGCATCCAAAGCAATGAGACAAGGTTTCTATTGGCCGACTGCTGGTGCCAATGCCAGGGAAATTGTCCGAAAGTGTGAGTTGCCAGTTCTTTGCCCGCTAGACCTGCCACAGAGCTTCAAAATATCCCAATAACATGGCCATTTTCAGTATGGGGTCTAGATATTGTCGGGCCTTTCATGAAGGCTCAGGGGGGTTTCACTCACCTTTTCGTGGTAGTAGACAAGTTCTCTAAGTGGATCGAGGCAAAACCAGTCGGAAAGATTTCAGCAAAGAAGGTCATTGAATTCATGACTGAAATAGTTTCTCGGTTCGGTGCACCACATAAAATCATCACTGATAACAACACTCAGTTTACAGCAGAGGAGTTCAAAGAATTTGCGAGCCGAGTGGGTTTTAAGATTGGCTACACCTCGACTCCCCACCCGCAGAGCAACGGCCAAGTTGAACGTGCAAATGGCCTCTTGCTATCGGGAATTAAGCCACGTATATTTGACCGGCTGGAAAAATATGCTCGACGTTGGGTTCGGGAACTGCCAGCAGTTTTATGGGGGCTTCAAACTAATGTAAGCCACGCCATAGGGCATTCTCCTTTCTCCTTGGTTTACGGGTCGGAAGCCATGTTACCAACTGAGATGTGACGACTTGCTACCTTGGGGGCTTCGTATAAAGAAGAAACTTCGTATGAAGAAGAAACTTCCAATGACCACAGATATGACGACTTGTTGCTCCTAGAGGAGAAGCGTGATGCCACGTTACTGCGATCGGCAAAGTACCAACAAAGCTTGCGACGTTATCACGACAAAAACGTCAGAGTGCGAGGCTTTTCAGTCGGAGACTTGGTCTTGAGGCAGGTCCAGTCCACGGTAGGCAAGCACAAACTCTCGGCCCCATGGGAAGGACCCTTTATTGTAAAGGAAATCACTCGGCCGGGTGCGTACCATTTGATGCGCAACGATGGGTCAGACCTTCAAAGTTTCTGGAACATATCACAGCTACGTTGTTTCTATGCTTAGTATTTATAGCTTTTTGTAATTACCTTTATTTGATTTTGTATAAATCATGGTAATGACGACTGGTTTGGCAATTTTTAAATTTTTATGGATCATTGTTGTTGTCGTTTAAGTCATGATTTAAACTTGGACACTTGGTACCACCTCAACTCGTGCATGTTGACCAAGCGGGTTACTTAGTCCCCAGGGTTCTTGCCGTCTGTTGGGGACCAAGACAATTCTCCCAATTCGCATATGTCTGACCGAGTGAGTTCTTAGTCTCCATGGTTCATATCGGTTGTTGGGAGCGTTGTTTAGAGGGCTGACGAGAGTTATGTATTGGTTGTGAGTGTTTAACACGAGTTCATACAATACATATACGAAGCAGCGCGACCCAAGCATTTGTTACAATCCTGGTGATGAATCTAGACTTTCATAGTCTATTGCACAGATATTACATTACTACAACAGAAATGTAACACGGTCTTTTAAATTTTACAATACCTTACATTTTTGGTAATGGATCTAGTTCTATTTGGTCAGCTAGAATGTGCGCTGTTTTTTGCGCTTCAGTTACAAGGGTTTCACATTGTTCATCAGTGAAATCTTTGTGAAACCCTCGGCCACTACTTCCAAATTTATGTCAGGGATGTGAGACTTCGCTATAGCTAAGACCTGTGCCCAGCCAGTTCTGCAACACGTCGAGCGTGTTCTTTCACTCGGTCGGGTGCTTCTTGTAGCCTTGTCGATAAATCTCGACACCTGGGTGGTTTTTCTTCTGGAAGTATATATTGGGCGACTACCTCTACATCTTTCTGGAGAGCTGCAAGAGTCCATCGGAGGTTTTCATCACCTTCTATGATTTTTTTTTGCAAAAGCTCATAGAACCTCTTTGATACTACAAGAGTACAATATTTACAATTATTTGGGACAATGACTTTGGTATACCGATAATTAAATGACTATTTACCTTTTAGTCTTTTCTCAGCTTCTGCCTTTTCAGCTTCGAGGGTGATAACCTTTTCCTTGTATTCTTCTTTAAGCAACTTCTAGTGTTGTGTTCCTATCCCTTTGGTTTTTTATTGTTCCCTCAGCATCTGTCAGTCATAAATATTTTAGATTACATACATGTACATATTTTTGAGCACATAGGTATAACAATAATTACCTTCGGCTCTTTTCCTCCATAGCGATTGAGATTCTTGCATTGTTTTAAAATCATCCTTCAACTTTTCAAAATTTTTCCCAATATCTGCCGAGTCCTGGAGTTGTTTCTTTAGACTTTTATTTTTGGACTTCAATGTTTCCACAGATTGTGTCGCCGACTCCAGGTCTTTGATACGGCTTTGCAGATTTGCAATTTGAGCAGCTGACTTAGACTCTTGATTGTGCTTTAGTTCCAGCACCCGTGACATTTCTGAGTGGAAGAGTTCAAAATATTTAAGATCAGGAAATAGTATGCCAAGGATTATGGTTGTGTTTTTACCTTGAAGCTTGAATTGGAGTTCATCAACTTGAGATGAACGGGCCTTCAAATCTACTGATAATTGTCCAACTTCTATTCTTTCTTTGGCTAGTTGATCTTCTAAATCGACTGCTCTTGCACAATGCCTTTCAGCAAGTTGCAGGAGTTTACTCTTGTTGGCCATCTGAGTTTTTAGAATCTGCACTATGGATGAGTTGTATAGACGTCATCACATAATGTTATTATTAATGGGGTCAGTTTTCAAGAAGGCAAGGGTACCTGGAAGGAATGAAAGGCCTTTTCAGGAAGATCTTCAAACTTCTTTAATTCGGCTTGCTCTGCCAACTCATCAAACCCGGCAATGGCGAAGGGGCCACTATGGTACACCATTCTGGTCGGTGCAGGTTGTTCTGTGGCACCTTCTTTTATTACTCGGTGAATTGGCACGGGAGCCACATATTCCTCCGGACCAATGGGATAATCATATATTGGCTCCGATATCGTTTCAAATATTAACGATGGTTCTTCTTGTTCGATCGCTGTCTGGGGCATGTCCAGATCTGGGACACCGAATGACTCAACTTGTCTAGTTTCTGGCCGAGAAGACTCTGGTGCATCCTTTAAATCACTCGGTTTTTTAGCCGAGTGACCGGGGATATCATCTTTGGAGGTCCCCATAAATGGTGCACGTTGATCTTTTTCAGGAGCCGCACTTTTTGCTGGGATATCTTCATATGATGCTCCCTCGGTTGACCTATCCAGAGAATGAAGATTACACAATTGTTTATTCGAGAGCTGCGCATTAAAACATATCATTTTACTTACCTTGTTCGGCGCTTGAATTTTAAGCCTGACACCTTTGACGGGGGGCTAGTTGGTCTTGGGTCACTTGTTGTGTGGGGTGTTACCTTCTCAGGGATTGTCTTGTCTGACTCCTTTGGATGTGACTGCTCCTGAGTGTTCGTATTCACTGGCCGCCGAGTGGTGGTTTTCTCAACATACTTCTTCTTTACTTCCCCTTGCAGTCTAGCTATTCTGTCAGCCAGCGACTCTTCTTTATCGGAGTCTTCAATGTGAGCTTTACGACGTTTGGATGATGGCTGTGTGGGGGATTTCTTTTGTGGCGTTGGTGGCAGTGGAGGGTTGGATACATATACGTCAAGGTTCTGCGACATATGCGAGGCATCATTTGTTATTGAAAAATAAGGAAAGTAGTATTGATTTTCTATAGAGGATCAGTGGCTAACTTACAACACTTCTTCCAGTTTTTGAATGATGGCCAGCTGTTGTGCTCCCTGGAGTCCAATCTAGAAGCGACGAAAATATGCTTTCCAGCCGCAAAGTTAGTTCCCTTTCTGACAGTACTTCTGGTACTTCCATAGTAGGGTCTGACCCTAGTTGGAATTTCCATCCAGGAACGTGGTGCTTCTTTATGGGCTGCACACGACGATATATGAAGCTGGCGGCAACGTGAACACCGGTATAACCTTTTGACTTCACATAATCCACATGTTTCAAAATCTCATCAACCTGTGCTTTCTTGCTTGGATGTGCCTTCGCGGACCACTCGGAGCATGGCTTGGGGGCTTCTGCTGTCGTTTCTGACAAAGGGGGGGCATGGTTGCCATGATAAAACCAATCTTTGTGCCACCCTTTGTTGGTTGATGGGAGTGGTACATCGATGTACTTGGATTTATTCCTCAATTCGAATCCAGCACCCCCTATGACATTACTGTTGTTTGATTTCAACACAAACAGTTCTTTGAAGGTGTCGAAATGAGGAGGGATACCCAAAAACACTTCGCAAAAATGAATAAAAATAGTGATGTGTAGAATGGAATTTGGGTTCAGATCGACTAGATTAATGCCATAGAAAAATAGAAGACCTCTAAAGAAGTCGCAGCACGGAAGGCCAAATCCGCGATAGAAAAAGGAGGCAAAAACTGTAAGTTGGTCGATGGGAGGCTGAGGAAATTTCTGACCTATGGCTTCAATCCATCCACCCGTCTGTTGATCTTGTAGCACACCATCTATCACCAATCTGTTGATTTTTTCTGAGTCCATGGTTGATGCTGGGAACTCCTTAATGCCAGCAGGAATATCAAAAATCGATTCTTCGTTTTCACCCTTTCTAGGAAAGGTCCCTTTTTCAGATTGAGCCCTCGTGCTTTGGCGGGTGCGCTTTGGGGCCATCAAAACCGATGCGGGAAGCTTTTGGGGGATGGAGATCAGGGTTTGGAACCCTATCTTTGAGCTTGAGCACGCGAAATGGCGGCGGAACAGTGAAAGGGCGGCAAGCGGAACAGTGGAACGGTGGTGACGAAGAAATGGAGGCATGTGATCTCTGGAGTAGGGGCGCGGAATGGTGGTGGCGGACAAATAGAAGTTCCAAACCTAGGGTTTACGCGTGCGGAATGGTGGCGGCGGTGAAGTGGAAGCTTTGGATCTAGGTTTTGAGGAGGGTAGACTCAGGTAGTGATACGAAGGTGAAGGGTTGCGACTGTTTGCGGGCACCTTTTATATGCGTCTGATAACCTGTTGGGCCGCTACTTGGATCAGCATAGTTACATTACACCGGTACGCGGATTTATTATGTCTAAGATATTCTTTTCAAGTGCTAACATTGAGTGCTGTGGATTGAATAATGTTTGATAAATCACTCGGACTAATGCAGTTTAGTCTTGGGAGATTGTATCTTTTGATTATTTGTGATATAGTAATTTATTCAGCACCAATCTTGGGGGCTGTCTTTTGTATGAATACTAGTGATACATCACCAATCTTGGGGGCTACGGCAGTTGACGTTTGTAGCATATCAATTGGGTTATATGCATTTTTATGGATATAGATATTAATTTGGTGATGCATCACTCGACGATCAGGGAAATTCAATATTAATGAGTTTTGGTTTAATTGGATAAAGAGAAAGCCTTGGATATCATTTTTAAGGATCATGTGAGTTTAAATAGAAGATTTATCACGGCCAATGTGTAAAGCACTACCCAAATTTCACAAGATGTCGAGGAAATTCAAGGTGATGATTCAATATGGAAAGTGCTTGGGGGCTACTATGGGATATATGTACCCGGGATACGTAACCACTCGGTCATATGGCCGACTGGGCCAGGGGTTTAGTTTTAGATATATTCGGATTAGAGATATTTATCTAGATATTTGTTTGAGTAAGCCGCAAGTTAGGTTTACAGATATGTTAGTTAGATAGAATCTATTGTAGCCGACTCAGATGTTACCTTGTAAACCCCTGTCCTTTGGATATATAAGGAGGGCAGGGGGCCTTCGTCGAGACGTAGACTCATATTGGAACCCTAATTCCAGTGTGAACCTTAGCAATACAATAACATCAAACAAGACGTAGGGTTGTTATCCTCTGGGAGACCCGAACCTGTATAAACTCCGCGTCCTGTGTCCATCGATCTTACTTACTCATACGTATACCTGAATCTACTATCGAGAATATCTCTCGATAGTGAGTGAAATGGCAAAGTATCCAACCCTTCCCAAGGGGATGGGATACTCTATTTATAGGGAGAGCTCAAAAACTAGCCGTTATAGAGTTTTCTGGGTCTGACGGAACTTCCGTGGTTACTCACGAAACTTCCGTTAATTCAAACTTAGCCGTTGAAAGAACTGGTTTCCAACTAGGTCAGTCCATCGCTCTCGGGTCTGCTTACAAGGAGCAACCCGAGGACTATGGAACTTACGTGGATCAATCCACAGAACTTCCATAAGTCTCGGGAGGCTGAAAAGAAGGGGAACCCGAGGACGACGGAACTTCCGTGGAGTCTCCCATGAAACTTCCGTATCCCTCGGGTTGGCTGAAAGTTGAGGCAGGGCAAGGATGGAACTTCCGTGGTTTGCATCACGGAACTTCCGTGAGTCTCTGTCTAGCTCAAGAAAAAATGGCTGGTTCAAAGGTTGTTGTCTATTCTCATGACAAAAACTATTTGGAGGCTTGAGCACACACATTTCCCTTCTTAACAAGTTTGTTTTACCCCCTTTATAGTTCGGCATACCTATGACTCAAGGTAAATAAAAAAGTTAATCCTTGAAGAGCTTTTGAGTCCATATTCTTTCATTTCTTTTTGGGAGTAAACGACAACTTACAAATATGGGGTTATACAATAGTTTTGATTATCTACACATGTACTTAATAAACAAGTTAGCATACTTTTAATCTTTTTGTCATCGTACACCAAAATCCACTAGGGAATCCTAGATGCATCTTCAGGTCGTATCGACGATGCTGTTGCCAATGTAGTATCGTCTGTGCTTCTTTCATCCTCCCAGCCTCATCGCCAGCTCACCATCAATGTCCGCGGTGCTTGGATCCCACTCTGGCCCATGTACCTCCCTTGCCATTAACATGTACTCACTAATGCGGCTATGGATAGTAGGATTTTTGTACGACTTGGAACCATCGTCCAGGTTGAAGTCGACGCTTGACATCGCGTTGCCCTTATGGGCCAAAGCCCATCCCTTCAAGCTGCCCAAAGGCTAGCCACCATGTTATGATGACTGCAAAATAAAAAAACACAAGAAGTTATGCTTATTACATGTAATGTACATAATCAACTGAGTAATTCATGAAATAGCAAGAAATGTGGATTCGCTTACCCATGTAGCCATGTACTCGCTGAGTGTATGGCTGCCTTGATGATGTGTTGGACCTTGCATCATCAGACGTCGCTCCCGCGCCGCAAAGTGCTCCTCCTCCCAACCGGGTTTGCACCACAACTCTTCAACCAAAGCACTCCAGGTTGGCTGATACTTAGCAGCCCACCACGGAAACACCTACACACCATCAAGTGCATAAGTATTATGGTCAAGTTATGCATAGTTAACAATAGAAGTAATGATAATTTCATATTTACCATTTCGTATTGCTCCTTAGTGAGCCACATGTTTCTGGCTTCCTTTTTGGTGATTTTCAACTTATTCACTTGGTAGAAACCATACGGTTAGCCAAGTCCAGGTAACCCTTGTCACACCTATAGAAGTCCTGCATACACATGAGATATATCGTGTCATTATTTCAAAAATTATCAACAAATACGGTGTGTTGAGAAACCTATTGTGACGAAGACTTACCCACAGCTCCCTCACCACGCGATGTGCCTTGTTGTTAAAAGTCCTACCCATAGGATCCATCTGATATATGGTGCGAACGTAGTGCTCCCACGTGGTGGACACCTGCTCTTCTTCGCCAACCTGAATCATGCCCGACCAGTGTAGCCGGACCAGAAGATCGAGGATGCCACTGATCTTGCGGCTAGACTCTCCTAGAGTGACCACGACCCAACCCCTGCCGAAGTGAATGAGATAAATTATTAGTGTCGCTTGGAATAGATGCAAAACATAATTTGAATTGAAAATATATGAAGTTACTTACTTAGGCATTTTGGGGCGAATCACCGGGCGTCTCTCTTCAGGTATCAGTCGTCGTAGGAGCTGCGCGGGACCTCTCAACCAAACCTCCGCGCCCTCCTTGTCATCCCCCTCCCCGTCCCGCTCCTCCTCCTCCTCCTCCTCAGCAGAAGGCTGCTGCTCCTGCTGCTGCTCCTCCTCGTCGGAGTCCTTAGACCGTGCATCCTGGTGCTCCGCCTCCTCCTCCTCGGACTCCTGCACAAGAGGGGTACGAGGGGCTCTCCCTCGACCCTTGCCTCCCGCCTTCCCTCGACCACTGCCTCCCACCTTCCTCCTAGACCCGGAGCCCCTCAGCTTCATCTGCTGCCACGGAGTACAACGAGGACATGACCCTCATCCCCCTCCTGAGCACACCATCGGGGCCCCCACCATCTTTGATCAGTCACCTGCAAAAGGAAAAATTGTAAACCAATCAGCATACTTTGAAAAGGATGCAAAAAAAACAAAACATAATTGTAGATATAGTATAGTATTATGCGTAATTGTAATTAGTAAAGTATCATACTTATATTAGAAATAATCATCATCATTGGGATTAGCTCGATCATAATTCTCTTCATCACTATCAAGCATGTCGTCCATATCATCATGCCCGTCATTAGAGTCCTCACCATAGTCCTCATTTATTTTTTCAAGTAATTTGATGTCCTCCAAATCATCAACGTCATCTCCGTTGTCCTCATCATCAGCTATTTCATTGTCTACTTCTATTTCGTCATTCGTATCTTTTAAGTCTATCTCAAACCTTCCGTCTAGCCCATCCTCTTGAAAGAAATCATCTCCGTCATTTCTGTTTGATTCCATGTTATAATCGGCATCGTTTGGTACAGGTAGTTTACCATGTGACCCTATCTTGAACACAACAGACCAAGGTTTTAGATCATCTTTTTGGTAAGGGTACCGCAGATAATAAACTTGTGTGGCTGTTCAGCCATGATATAGACATCGTCACCTGGTAAGATAGACAGACTCTTGAATTTCAACTAAGCCCAAATTTGGGTATTTTCTCATTGCATTCGGATCAAACCAACGACATTTGAAAATGACTGGATTAAGAGGTTTGCAACCATGAAACGAGGGTTCATAAATCTCTTCAATTCTTCCATAATACTCGATACCATCGAGGCCCAGCGTAAAAACTCCAGTATTTGTGGTTTTTCTATTAGGACGACCCTACTCGTTGCTTGTTTGTGAAATCGAAATCCATTGACGTCATAACCGTCAAATGATTTAATCTTAAAGGCACAACAATCGACAACTTGTCTCAACTCAGGACACATGGACGCATCGGTTTGTCACTGCAAGTTATAGCGGGATAGTTCATTAATTACTAGTAACTTGTAGTTTCAAACTAAGTAATAGGTTAATTGGACAGTACCTTCTTTTGGAACCAAGAAATGAAATCAGGGGTTCCATTTCTTGCACCGTGTCTAAGTAGGGTCTCGGCTTCGCTTGGTGTAGGTTCCCTCGATGCATGCTAGAATTTATGAACAAATTGTCTATACGAACAAGGAACAAGGTTATTGCATTCGAAAGATAAATAGTTTGATGAGAAGGGGGGTTAGATGAGGACTTACGCAATGTACGACTCGACTTCAGAAAGGTTGGTCAACACATAGAACATGATTGAGCGCCACTCTTTATTGGTCAAGTTCTTCGGTCTCGAACCACTTGATCTTCCAAGCTTCCCTTGGAAAAGGCTAAGGTTTGATTCATTTACGTCCTCATTGTAACGAGGGAGTGGATTATGCACGCTAGGAAGGTTGTCAGCGTAGTATTTTGTTGTGAAGTTAGAAACCTCCTCGAGAATGTATGCCTCTGCAATTGAAGCTTAAATTTTGCATTTATTTTTACATTTTGTTCGGAGAACCTTTAGACATCTCTCAATTGGATAGCATCAACGGTTCTAGACGGGCCCACCCATTCGCACCTCCTATGGAAGGTGTAATATCATATGTTGCAATGGTGTGAAGAAGCCGGGTGGAAAGATCTTCGCCAACTTACATAGCAATACGAGTACCATTTTTTCTATGTCTACAACCACTTTCTTTGATACCTCCTTGGCACAAAGCTGGCGGAAGAAATAGCTCAACTCTGACAGCACTTGCCACACATGATCAGGGACATATCCTCGAATCATCACCGGAAGAAGCCGCTCAAGCCATATGTGGTAGTCATGACTCTTGAGCCCGTTAATTTTCATAGTACTTAAGTTCACACCCCCACTGATAATCGCTGCACACCCATCAGGGAACTTCAACGTTTTGAACCATTCTAGTACTTCCCTTCTTTGTGCCCTCGTCAGGACGAAATCGGCCTTAGACTTTTTCCATCTCTTTTTGCTTTTTGCAGGAGGCACCATTTTTAGCTTTGGTCTATCGCATAGCTTTTCTTGATCCACTCTTGACTTAACATTATCTCTTGTCTTATTAGGAATGTCCATGATTGTTGCAAAGAGTACCAAGCCGATACTTGCTTCAGTGTGCATTGCGTCAATATTATGTGCAATAAGGATGTCCTCCATATAGAAAAGTATCCAGAAGACCGGCTTTTAAGTCCACGCATGTACCTCACCATATCCCACAAAACAGCCTTTTCCTTTATCAACCTTGAGGTTCAATATCTCGGCACGAACCGCAACACCAGTCATGATCTGCGGTGCAGGGTTCGTAACTGTGACGCCCTTTGTAAAGTTCTTTTGGTCTCTTCTAAACGGATGGTCAAGAGGGAGGAATTGTCGATGTTTGTCGAACGCCGACCACTTACGACCCTTATTCAAATAATCAAACATCAGAGTTCCGTTACATACTGGGCATGAGAACTTCCCATGAACACCCCAGCCCATAAATGTCCCGTACGCTAGTAGGTCATGCATAGAGTAGGCATACGAGATGTGCATGTTGAAGTTTGTCTTTGTAGCTCGATCGTACGTTGACACTCCTTGATCTTAAGCACGGGCCAAATCATCAAATAGAGGCTGCATGTACACGCTCATATTATCGCCCGGGTTTCCAGGAATTATCAATGACATGAATCTGTTCTATCATTGCATGATGACGCCGGGGTGGGGGGGAGATTGAGGGGTATCACAAACACGAGCCAACAAGAGTACGGTACAACCCCCATTCCATAAGGTTGGAACCCATCTGTTGCCAGTGCCACACGTACATTACGAGCATCTTTGGCTTTGTCACGATGAATGCCATCAAAATGTGTCCAGGATTCACCATTGGTTGGGTGCACAAGCTTATCAGGATGGTATCGGAATCCGTGTTTGTGCCACGTCATATATTTTGCGGACTCCTCGGTCATGTAAAGACGCTGAATCCTCGGTATGAATGGAAGGTACCGTAAGATTTTCACGAGGACTTTACTCTGCCTCTTCTGACCACACAAGAGTCTACCTCAAAGTATCTAAAGGAATTACACTTCGGACAGTAATTTGCTTTTGCGTGTTCTTTCCTAAACAAGATGCATCCTTTTGGACAAGCATGTATCTGCTCATATGTCATCTTCAGTGCATAGAGTACTTTCTGTGACTCATACATGGTCTTTGGGAGAATGTGACCTTCTGGAAGCAGGTCGCCGATGACTATCAACATAACATCGAAGGCAGCTCGACTCAGGCTAAACTGAGACTTTACGCCCATTAGGCACGCAATGGCATCCAGTTTAGAAACCTTGGTATGCCTGTTAAGTGGTTGTTGTGCCACCTCCAACATCTCGTAATACGCCTTCGCGGTTGGCTCTAGCTCCTCCTCCTCCCTAGGTGCTTCCTCCTTGAAGTGTGCTTCATGATAGTCATCTAACATGTCTCCTACCCCGGCATTAGCATCATAATCAGCCACGCGTTGTCTCATGACCTCATGCCTTGTACAATCCAAAGTTTTTCCATGAAAGGTCCACCTGGTATAGTTTGGAGTAAATCCATTCTTGCAAAGATGCTTCCCCATGGTGAACTCCGTTTGTCAACGTGTTTTGACATCTGTTGCAGGGACACCAAGTGTCACCCATTTTCTTACACCTGGCAAATGCTAGTTTCAAGAAAGCCTCAGTCTTCTCAAACCATCCATCAGTATACTTGTGATCAGGTGCCCACTCCTTATACATCCACTCACGATCACCCATCGTTTAATATATCAATGACCAATAATAGATAAATTAGTCTTCTAACAACACGATGCTTACACTGTCTAATAGGTAAGGATAGGTCCTAATCCCGCCCAAGGATGCGTAGATGGGGTTAGTTTCCAAGGTCCACTCCAATCAGAGATAGAATTTCGGCAGCACCTCCCCATTGTTCTTCAAATACACGTCCTACAAGGGAGATTGTGTATCCGAAGAACAATAGGGAGATGTTGCCGAAACTCTGTCTCAGACCGGAGTAGACCATGGAAACTAACCCCATCTACTCATCCTTGGGCTGTCCAAAAAACATGGACAATTCAAAACAGATACGACCAAAGATATGCAAAGATCTACATAACTCCAACCGTATCTCTTTTGAACGGGAGACGACTAACTAGGTTTCACGACCTACAAACAAGAACGAAAACAAACATGAAGGAAAAAGGGGGTCTTTATGTCTAACCTTGCGGTCGTGCGAAGTGATGAGTCGATAACGGTGGAGCACCTACCCTCTCCCTTTCTCGTCTCCCTGGATGCCCCTCCTGCAAGTAACGGAAATTAACAACGTCAATTCAAAATCCCGGCATAACCTCCCCTACACGGTGAGGTTTCCAAAACCTGAAACAAAGCAATGACACGATGGCGGACATCCACATGAATGGCACGAGTCTCCACAACAAACAGACAGTAAATTACTTCCTAATAAACAAAAATCTTTATAGAACAGAGATCAAAGTTTTACCAATTATTTTTTTTCGAATTGAATTACTCCAATTCCATTCTTCACAGAACAGAGATCAAAGTTTTACAAACGACAACTAAGAACAGAAATAAAAAATGGGGGTACAACCCCCGCCGGCCACTAGAATCTACCAGATCTCTAGAAATAGACCTCGGGGTGAGAATTCCCAGTTAACCAAATTCTATCGATGAGACAGATGTTTGTGTTGCACAGATGCTAAAGTCCAATGTGAGTTGAATAGAAAGAACATGTATGATACATCGTTCGAGCATACAGTTGAAAAATTCGTGAACATTCATTGTCTCTGTTTGGTCATGCCAGTTAAATGGGTTACACACTTGAGTTTTGTCTCATGCAAAACTGAAATTGAATCAGGTGTCATTTCTATTCTTCTGTTGTACAACACTAAAGTGCCATTACATCGTGCACATCAGTTGCACATCATATTTAAGCAAGCAGAGTTGGTACCCATCACCTACGTTATTGAAAAATTAAGGGTCCGGCGTTAAAACAATTTGTCACCAGTTTGTTTGCATCAACATATGCTTATTCATATGACCAGTTGTGCTTCCTAAGTGTTTTCCAAAGAATTTTAAAACTCAATGCTGGTTCGGTATCCTGCAATCCCATTGGAGACAAAATTCCGATGACGCAGTTAAGGTGGTGCGGAGGCTGACGTTACCTGGGGCCAGGGCCGCGTGGGCGTCGGGCGACCCGCCGGCGGGGAGGAGCGGGGCCGGGGGTGTGTGCGGGCGTCGGCGGCGGGGAGAAGCAGGGCCGCAGCCGCCGGCGGGGAGGAGCGGGGCCAGGGGTGCGCGGGCGTCGGGCGACCCGCCAGCGGGGACGAGAGGGGCTCGGGGTGCGCGGGCGTCAGCGGCGGGGAGAAGCAGGGCCGCAGCCGCCGGCGGGGAGGAGCGGGGCCCGACGTGCGCGGGCGTCAGTGGCGGGGAGAAGCAGAGGGTGACGCTGCGGGGCCGGGCGGCGGGAGGGAGGCGGAGGCGGCACGGTCGGGCGGAGGAGCGGGCATCGGCGGCGCGATCGGGCGGAGGAGCGGGCGGAGGCGGCGGGAGAGGCAGGGCAGGGGATCTGAGCACTGATGAAAGAGAGAGACGAACGGCGGCCGACCAAGTCCCTGGCCCCCTTTGTCGTGTGCCCCGGCACAGATAGCGTTGACTATTTGTGCCGTGTGTCCGATCCATCGCAGACGGCATAAAATAATTATATTTTATTTTACTTTTTATTTGGTCAAATTATTTATTTTTTATAAATATTTTATAAATAACTTATCAAATGCTTTAAATAGATAATATATGAGTTTGATAAAAAAAATTATTTCATGTACTTTTTTCCTCAATTTAAATTTCAAACACTAAAACCCTAAATATGCAAAAAAATAAATTAAAAAATATCAAACAAATTTGAAAATTAATCAAACTTGGACATGGCATATTTTATATGATGTATGACCAATATAAAAATGACAGGCTTCAAAATCAAATTCAACTGTCAAATTGTTTTTATATCATATGGAATCCTTCTCATTACTCTAAAACTTCTCCGGAGATTCTTAGATTTCTAAGCAATGTAGGTGACAACTTTTGCGAAACATCTTCAACCTTTTACCACAACATCCATGCATAAAATAATGATGTTAGCACAAATATCATGATTTTTAGACTTTATTTGCATTTTCTACAATTTAAACACCCTTGGACAACATGATATTCCCAATATTTCATGCATAATATGAGTGACATTCACTCTTCATTACCCATGTACGGGCTTGAATCGGTGTCACGAACATGAATATAAAGTTAGTTCGCAATATATTTTAATATTTTAAACACTTGCAGTTCAAGTTTAAATTACCATGAGAAAATACTAATAATTAAATAAATGCACCAAATATAGCAAAATTACCTACAAATGCACAAATTTATAAAATGAGGTACCATATATAACCTCTATAATACATAAACTGGGGAAGAAAGGAGTTAAAACATAAAAACACGACATAAATAGGTATGTGTCGTGTGCCATAAAATGACACACGACACAGAAAGGCATCTGCCATGTGTCATAAAATGACACGGCATAAAAGGCATGTGCTATGTGCCACTGATGGACACACGGCACAGAGCTAACATCGTGGAGAGTTCAAGACGACAAGCTGATGTGCCGTGTGTCACTAATACGACACACGGCACAACCATTTTTCTACCGAGTGTTGTGCGGTGACTCACGGCAGTGATCTTTGTGTCGTGTGCGTCTTTTGTGCTGTGAGTAATATAGCTGGCACACGACACTGTGAGATCTGTGCCGTGTGCCCGATATATTGCACACGGCGCACAGACAGCGGCACACGGCATATACCGCGTTTCCCGTAGTGCACAGCTTGCGATATGCAAATCTCATCACACAGACTAACTGCAGAGAATCAATCAAATTACCCTTAATCGTATAACAAAAATAGTTTTCAAATCGACCGAATGACATAAACTGGGGCCTATGGCCAAAACTAAAAGAGAAGTAATTAGTCCACTTGTTCGATCTTGGGCCCTGCACCGCTTCCACCGGCCGGCGGAGCATCCTCCTCCATGTCACCTGCCATGTCAGGACCGGCGCCGTCCTGGTACATCTTTGCGATGATCGGGTTGCAGACACCCTCCAGCTCCTTGTTCATGCATCTTGTCTTGGAAATAACTCGTCCACCTTAGCGAGCTGGTAGTTGTCGAGCAAGGTGATGGCATCGTCCTCGATCTTCATCTTATGGAGCTTGGAGGCGATATTGTAGTTGGTGTTGGTGATGGTGATCCATTTCTTCTTCCCCGTGGCCTTGTCCTCCGCCGACACGTTCAGGATGCCGTTGGCGTCGATGTCGAAGGTGACGTTGATCTGCGGCACGCCTGGAGGAGCCGGCGGGATGCCCGTGAGCACGAACTTGCCCAGCAGGTTGTTGTCCCTGGTCCGCGTCCTCTCGCCCTCGTACACCTGGATCAGCACGCCCGGCTGGTTGTCCGAGTAGGTGGAGAACACCTGCTCCTTCTTGGTCGGGATGGTGGTGTTCCTCGGGATGAGCACCGTCATGACGCCGCCGGCCGTTTCCAGCCCCAGCGACAGCGGCGTGACGTCGAGCAGGAGCACCCCCTGGACCTTCTCGCTGCCCTCGCCGCTGAGGATGGCGGCCTGCACGGCGGCCCCGTAAGCGACGGCCTCGTCGGGGTTGATGCTCTTGCAGAGCTCCTTGCCGTTGAACAAGTCCTGGAGGAGCTGCTGCACCTTGGGGATGCGGGTGGAGCCGCCGACCAGCACGATGTCCTGGATCGCAGACTTGTCCATCTTGGCGTCGCGGAGGCACTTCTCCACGGGCTCCATGCACTTGCGAAACAGGTCCATGTTGAGCTCCTCGAACCGGGCGCGGGTGATGGTCGTGTACAAGTCGAGGCCCTCATACAGCGAGTCGATCTCGATCGTGGTCTGCTCGGTGGAGGAGAGCGTCCTCTTGGCCCTCTCGCAGGCGGTCCTCAACCTCCTGAGCGCCCTTGGGTTGCCACTGACGTCCTTCTTGTTCTTCGTCTTCAATTCCTGCACCAAGTGGTTGACCAATCTGTTGTTCAAGTCCTCGCCTCCCAAGTGGGTGTCACCGGCGGTGGACTTGACCTCGAAGATGTCCTCCTCGATGGTGAGGATGGACACATCAAAGGTGCCACCACCAAGATCGAAGATGAGCACGTTCTTCTCGCCGTCGCTGCTCGACTTCTTGTCGTGGCCGTAGGCGATGGCGGCGGCCGAGGGCTCGTTGATGATGCGCATGACGGTGAGGCCGGAGATGACGCCGGCGTCCTTGGTGGACTGGCGCTGCGAGTCGTTGAAGTAGGCGGGGACGGTGACCACGGCGTTCTTGATGGTGGTGCCCAGGTAGGCCTCGGCCGTCTCCTTCATCTTGTTGAGCACCATGGACGAGATCTCCTCCGCCGAGAACTGCTTCTCCTCGCCCTTGAACTGCACGCTGATCATGGGCCTGTCGGCCGAGCCAGGGACCACCTTGAACGGCAAGTGCTTCATGTCGCTCTGCACCGACGCATCGGAGAAACGACGGCCGATGAGCCGCTTCGCATCTGCAAACGAAATCAGGCAATAATTTACTCTAGTTGTAAAATAATAACAGATCGAACAACAAAAAACTCGGAGCAACAGATTCATGACTTACCGAAGACGGTGTTGATGGGGTTCATGGCGACCTGGTTCTTGGCGGCATCGCCGATGAGCCTCTCGGTGTCGGTGAAAGCGACGTACGACGGCGTGGTGCGGTTGCCCTGGTCGTTGGCGATGATCTCCACGCGGTCATGCTGCCACACGCCGACGCACGAGTAGGTCGTGCCGAGGTCGATGCCGATGGCCGGCCCGTCCCCCTTGGAATCCATGGCGGCGGCGATCTCGTCGAGACGAAAAGAAAAGATCTAGTCCTAGAAGCAGAGTCGCCGGGTCAGAGCGCGCACCCGTCGAGCTCGAAACAGAGTAAACAAATCGATCGATTGATGTACGAGAGGTGGGGGGCGACGCGGGCTGGGATATAGTATATATAGGCGAAAATGATGTTCTAACATGGGCGGGAGCTACCGCCCTTTATCCAACAACCATTAGTGCATCACGATTCCAAGTATGCATCATTTTAGTCTAGAAAACAAGTAATTATTCTTTGTAACAATCATACAAGATAACGCATTTTTGCTGAAGTCAAACATGCAACCTAAAGCAACCATTTATGACTGTAAAAACATGTTATTTCTGAAGTCAAACACGCAACCCAAAGCAACCATTTATGACTGCAAAAACACGTTATTTCTGACACGCAATATTTTACTTCTAGTTCAGTATTTACTATGGACACGGTGGTGGTTGTTACGAAGTACTCCATCCGTTCATATTTACATGTCATTTTAAGGTTATCAATTTTTCTACAATTACATGTCATTCTCGCTTTCTAATGCACATTTCTCTCTTCCAAATACAATATTCTCTTTTCCCACTACATCTTTATCTCTATCTCTCTCCTTCTCGTTTTTAGTGTACCCATCTTTTTACTTCTCCTTATTTTCCGTGCATAACTCCGAAACGACATCTAAATATGAATGGAGGGAGTATCAAACATTATAATCAATTTTACAAAACCAAAATAGCAGCTCCAGTTTGTAAAGATTAAAATATTATTTTCTTATATTTTGTGTATATTGTCTGATTATAAAAGATACTCGTTTTTATGTTCCAGTTCATCTAAACCATGTGATTGAAATTGTATTTCATGACAACAAGTATATTTTCGCACATGTTAATAAAATTATCAATTCACAATTGATGCAAAACTGATTTGCAAAAAAGATTGTTGATTGGAAATCGATGCTTATGTGCAATTTTTTTATAATATAGATATTGAAAGGTCAAATTCCACATTTGATGTTTACATATATCGGAAAAGACTGTTGATTGAACTCAACTCTTATATCTGTTTTATTGCACAATTTTTTTAATATAGTTGGCTAAAAGTCAAATTCCATGTTTAGATAAATAAAAGTATTATTTATCATTTCAGAAAAGCAAATTAGAGATTGAAATATATTCAGTAAAATTTATGCATGTAGCGGGGCTCACAACTATGGTTCAAATTCATTTTTTGTTTCTAAAATTGTATTTCAATAAATTAAAATTATATTTCACGTTAATCAAATTATTGGTGATGAAGAATCTAATTTTAACTCAAATACATAATTTTAATTTTATAGATCACCACTTTTCAAGGTTAGATACAGAATCGTTTATTCCCACTACATGTCAGTCATAGCTTCCCAAGCCAGCTAAACAATTTTTTTATTCCTACCACCATCAGCAATGTTGAATAGATTAACCTTCTAATCACCCTGGCAGCCCCGCATGCAACCACTAACACACCCGAATCTTCAAGCCTACTGATGGATCGCTGCCGTCCGATAAGGGGTGGTAGCTCCCCCCTGCGTTAAAAAATCCGGGTTGGCCGGGTTGTCTCGGCGTTAGCCTTGTGAAGATCCATCCTGAGTTGTTGGGTTTTCTCGGACCCAAACTCCGCTATGGCGACGACGAGGCTACTGCTGAGCTGGGTCGCCTCCGCACGAAGGATGGAGAGCTGCTTGCCTAAGGCTCTCTCCACCAGGAGCTCCTCGCGGAGACGGGAGTTGTCGTCTCGGACCGACTGGAGGGACGTCACCAAATGCAAGCGCTCCTGGTCCGAGGACAGGTCGGAGAAGTTGGGCGAGGTGACCGTGTCATCGAGCTCGGGCTAGATATAGTATTTTTCACGGCATGTTGACGGAGGGGGAGGAAGAAGCAGGCGACCATGAGTGGGAAGCCATGTATAAGTTAAGGTTGTGCGTGGGTGACCAGCGAACACGACACAAGAGTGGCTCTCGATCGGGCTAGATATAGGGTGCGATTGATTTGGTGTAAAAGCACCAACCAGACCCGTCGGATGCAGGTTGCTGGTGTTCGGTTGCCTGCACAGGCTCCCGAGCCTGGCTCACCGCATGCAAAAATGCCTCCGTAGACTGGCCGACGGGATACGAGATAAAACTTCGTTTCCAGCGAGCCAGGCCCCTGACGTGCAACCTGATACCGAGTTTCATCTGCGCAAGACTTAGGAACTTCTTGTTCGGGTGCTAATGCAAGCAACCGAACACATTCTATGCTCAGCCTGGCCCTGTGTATTCAATTAACCGAACAAAGGGGTGTTGCATCTGCCTAGCCTGGTCCAGATGAGCCTGGCTCAGAAATACGATCCAGCCTACACTCGTACAAGCATCCAATCACACCCATAGTATTTTTCACGGCACGGGAAGGCCAACTGCCGCCCCCGATCATGACGGTGAGGCCGGCACACGCGGCAAGATCACATCTCCCGTGGCGGCCGATCCAGCAAAACTCGTTGCCTCTTTGGAATTCAAATTTGAAATCGGATTGTCTAGAAGTGGTTAGACAATGCAAGATGATGGGTTTTCAGCTACTTCAGATGGGCCTATATATATGTACAGAGTTTTGGTAAGATCTGCACTACGGGAAAATCGATCTTACCATGTGTCTGAAACTTTGCCGTGTATTTTGTTTCGGACACACGGTAAAGATAGTGTTTGCCGTGTGTTAACTAAAACACACGATAAAATCTTTGTCATGTGTAAAAAAAAGTTGACACATGATAAAGATGGTATTTGTCGTGTGTTTTTTTTTTGACACACAGCCAACACCCTCTTTGCCGAGTGTTTTTTTTCTAACACTCGATAAAATATAAATTCAAATTACATTTAAAATCATAAATTTATTTAAATCAAAAAATTTTAAACTATCAAATTGTATAACTTTTGAAGACTTATAACTTTTATTTTGATCGTTTGTTCATTACTTAATTTAATTCAAAACATTGTTCATAAAATCTAATAGTCTCATATAGTTTCATGAAACATTCGACGAGACATATAAGATTTATGAACAATATTACTACCATTTTATCAAATAAACAAATGACCAAAATAAAAGTTGTATATCTTAATAAGTTATATAACTTTGTATTTCAATACTTTTTTATTTAAAATAATTTAGTTAACAAAAAACATGTTAGAAAATATATAAATTAGTCTTTACCGTATGCCTTATATATGGTACATGATAGACATGATCTTTGTCGTGTGCCATATATAAGCCACATGGCAAAGACCATCTTTACCGTATGCCCAATATAAAGCACATGGCAAAGAGATAAAATATAAAAAAAAATGAATATAAGATATAGTCACAAATCAATATATGATATAGTGATAGTGGCTCTATATACAGAGATGCGACATGGCAGAGAGCGGTTGGACAACTGTCAGTAAAGGTCTATCCCGTAAATCATGATGCTCAGGCAATGGGACTCGCTGGTAGCCGCAGTGGGCAGCCAACTGCTGCAATGATGTGTTTCCCAGCACAAGAGAAAAGAGAGAGATAGGACAAGAAACACAGAAGCGGTCAGCCGTCGTAGAAATCGCCGGTCCAAACAACAAGGTAAGCATGTCACACTACCACAACAGTGAACATCAGCAACGGGACGTATGTGACTTTCATAGAAAAAAATACTTTCTTTATCCTAGTTTAATTGATATTTTAGAAGCCGGACTGAAAATTAAGGAGAAGTATAAAAGATAGGTACATAGAAAACGAGAAGGAAAGAGATAGAAATAGAGGTGTATTGAAAAGAGAGAAAGATGCTCATAAAGTGAGAATGTCAATTATTTTGGTACGGAGGAAGTATACTATTGATGTTGGTTTTTTTATGACAGGTTAGATGTCCACCATTAATTATATTATCATCACTACTAATTACACTGTCTGTCACTATCACACGACCGACTAACTAAAAAGCAGGACCCCGCACCAAAAGGTGTTGGGCCATGCACCTAAACCCTAACTCTGGAGAACGTCGCCGCCACCGTCTCGGTGATGGCTGCCAGCCTCGCCATCGTTGCCGCGAAGACCTCCGTGTCGGCAGCCCAAGTGAGTAGAAGGGTGTCCACCACCTGCTCGTCGTCCTCTATTCTATAAGGTTGCTGATAGCCTGAGCGGCGATACGGACAATGTCGAGGGCCACTGTTGCCTTTACGGCCACCATACCCGTAATGTCGATGGTGGTCTTGGCGACCTCGGCCGCTGCGGCCATCGTTGCGACGATCATCCTCTCCCTCAGACCATCGTGGATGGGGGAAAATCTAAGAAGATAGGAGCGGCCACGATGCGGCCGCCACCTCCGCAGCCGTTGTCGTCGTGGACGCCATCATGGCCGACACCCGACAGAGGATGGCGGAGGCCCAATCTTTCGCTTCTTGACGCAGGCGTTCATCGTGTGCGGTAGGTCACGACACGGTGGAGACGGAAGAGAGAGGTGGCACATGTGGGGACGTAAGTACGTCTGCCACTAAATTCTGCACATCAGTGGCGGGTGCCCTCTCTCCCCTCGTGCTGGGTGTAGTGGCAGAATTCATTGTGCCGGCCACTAATGTCTGACACCTATTTGTTGCTAATGTGCATTTTTTAGTGTCGGTTAATCATGTATTTCTAAGCTGATTCGATAAAACCAACAGCACGGAACATCGCTTCGTTTCGTGGTGCGTTGGCACAGTGTCACAACCCGACACACATACATACACCCGGCCGGCAACCTGCGGACAGCCGACGATGAGCCTGAGGTACACGTTGGCCAAGAGCGGCGTGGCCGCGCGGGAAAGCGCGGCCTCCTCCTCCTCGTCGTCGTTGCCGGACGGGTGGAAGAAGTCGAACGCCCGGGCAGCTGCGAGGAGGCCGGCGGCGGCGTCCGACTCGGCGCGGAGGAAGCCGGCGAGCGCGGCGGCGGCGGAGGAGCCGGTCCGGGCGCTCATGTTCCTCTCCTTCTGGGGACCAAACACCTGACGTAGCTTAATAATTAGCTGAACTGAACCTTGAATCACCAGCCGGAAGCGGTTGTACATCTACTGTAGTGCCAACAAAGTTTGTACTAAGATCAGACAAGGTCAACATGTAAATAATAGTAGCCGATGATAGTGCAAAACCATGGTTGAATTCGATTTGCAAGTTGCAACAAAGATGAAGCATGCGATTTTAATTTGGGGAGAGACTTATCAAAAGGCTACGCATGGGCATGATGGAATTCTTTGATCTAGCTTATTTTCCCTGAAAACTTCCATTGAAGAAAAGGAGAAACTGCTGAAAACTAACTAAAGCCTGGGCTAATTGGGTCCCCAACAGACGAGATTCATCAGCTTGTCGTCCTTCTCCGCCCTCCTCAACGTCTTCGCCGCCTTCTCCGCCGACCTCGCCACCTGTCCGCCGGAGGAGAACCACCTGGCCGGCGGCTGATGATGAGCCGCGGCGGCCGCCGACTGCTTCGAACCCGGCTGCTTCTTCTGCTCGGCACGTGCGGCTGCCTGCACTACCCTGACGCAGAGCCGGCCAAGGTAGCCCAGGTTCATCGTCGCTCTTGCAGCAGGGTCGCCATGCTTGGTCAGGTCGAGCAAGATATTACTGCGAAGGCAGCAACTTACTGGCCAAGAATGAAATATCCAAATGAAATGTTTGTTCGCCAAGAAATCTGCAGGGAATCAATCAATGCGGCCATGCGGGCTATACTTCAAGTTTCTTGCCGTTAATTCCTTTGAGCTTTTGTTATCATGCCTAATAAGCTGTTCATTCAGGTTTCTTACTTGGCACGTCGGCCAATTTTCCTATTTCTGTACGCGACCGCTCCGAGAGCGAGTCGCCGCACGTCGTGCGCATTGTGAGCCACAGGCCCACAGCGGTATTTTTGGCCTGGAGTGGTGTCTTTTTAGGTCGCGTGTGCAGTGGTCTAGCCACCCGAGGAAAATGGAAAACTATAGCCCTTGCCTCTTGGGCTGGAGTCTGGAGATAACGACGCAAAAATGAACAAAATGACATTTGGTTGGGACGCTCGGCCGGCTCGGGCATGCCTCTTCGCCCTGCATTGTTTTGAGACGACTCTGTTTTTCTCCTCTGCAACAGAGCACACAGGTGCAAAGGAAACAATAATACGAGCACGACACAAGTTTCAATCATCGACGTGCCACCGACATAAATATAGGGAAAAGCTAAATTACACACCCCAATACTTAGAATTTTAGTGACTCAGATTATGTCAAAATTTGTGTTGTTGGCATCTCTACTCTTATTAATTTAGATGATATCGTCATTGGTGTTGATTTTAAATTTAGTGTTGCTTTTTAGTATTAACTTGTATTGGTCATTAAATCATCGTGGATCAAACCAAACTCATATGAGAGACAAAAAAATCTCAGGTCAATAAAATAGGATTCCAACCGAATAAGAAACCGACTCCATAAAAAAAACACCCGCTCCTTTCGTTATGTCTAAGATTTTTCTATCTATAAGAAAAATACACATGTTTTGCTCTTTGATTAACGGTTGAGGGTGAGTCCCCGTCGTAGAGGCAGCCAGAGCGCTCTTGATCGCATTGCCCGCTCGATCAAGGGAGAGTACTGCAGCCCTAGGACGTAGACCCTGTCACTGATGTCCCTGATAAGTGATAAGTCAGTAAGGCACATTACAAATTGATGTCATCCCACAACATGTTAGTAAGGTTAAATAAATAAAGTACTAAATTGTCTCGTCATCTGAACATTAATTATAATAGCAAAGGATGATCAATCATACAAATCATGCAATAAGTACTAATTAAATTGTCTTGTCATTTGAAAATTAATTATAGTAGCAAGTGATCAATCACACACATCAAAAGAAAAAAAACACCCAACCAGGACCAGAATCATGTAAGATTTAGCTAGAAGAATGGAAACATGAACATTGCGAGAAGAAGCATGGTCATATAGTCTGCGGCCGAAGACGCTTGCATATTTTAGGATGGGGATCGGCGTCGAAAGCGGTAGCTTGCACAAAGGGGCGCTACTCGTTGGTGGCTACAGTCTTCCCTTACGTACTGAGGTGCCACTCTCGAACCTTCTTTTCTCCACTCTTACACGATGGTCATGTTGTCTATGTGAGCATTGGTTGGATCTTAAGCTATGCTTTGGTGTGGAGTCAGGCAAGAGGATTTTTTTTATTACTCATATCACGTTGCTCTCACTGGAAATCAAAACTGGATCACTTAGGGTGCAACTCAGAGTCTTAACCTTTAAACTATATTCCCTCCGTTCTTAAATTATTGTCGCCATTGATTTTTTTCGTCAACTTTGACCATTCATCTGATTTAAAATATTATTTTAAATATATAAAATTTTAATTTATGCTTCAATTTTATTTGATAATAAAATAAACTATAACAATATATAATAGTACTTAAATTTTTTGAATAAGATGAATGGTCAAAGTTAATTAAAAAATCAATAATAACAATAATTTAAGAACGAAGGGAGTACTTTTTAATATACTTAAACAAATATCTATGTTAAATATTATATTAATATGATTGAGTAAAGTTTATTATAAAATTTAAAATCTCGTAGCAACGCACAGTTAATTTGCTAGTAAGAAGTATAAGGAAAGAAAAATTCATGTGTTCTAAGGTCTTCCAACACCTGAATTTTTGTTTACACCCGTATTATTACATTGTCTGCAGAGTCCTCAATAGTAGATCTGGATCTCAATGCTTGTATCAAATCTATAATCATTTGAGCATATAAATTCCATAGGAAACAGTTCAATTTCACATGATACGAGTCAGAGTGTGCACAAAATAAGCACCGAGACATGATGTTCAAATGTTCAAGGTCCTTTTTACCCCCCCCCCCCCCCCCCCCCCCCCCCAATTTTAATTTCAAACCGATGAGAGTAAGCGTAATGTTTTCACATTAAAAATAAATGTATGATATTATTCTGACATCGTTAACTAAAATACATAGGGAGCAACAAAATAATGAGGGGAAAAAAATAAAGAGCAAGGCAGTCATTGCTTTTAACTATTCATGCTTTTTTTTTTATAAAAATGAATAATCTTAATTTGGATACTCTAAGTAGATATTTTAAAAGGATATTTATGAGCAAGCATAGTGTTAAATGATAGGACATCCCACATAGACCATATGTTGCTTGGTGTCCTAAGGGAAATGATACCCATATCTGCTAAAATAGATGATGTATCATCATTGAACTTGTGGATTAATGAAAAATATATAGAAATAGTTATAAATGTGTATGGTCATAATTTATTGTCCAAAGAGAAACATTACTAAAGGCTTGAGGAACGGTTGAATAGGCAAAACTTAATATAATTATAGTCGTAATTGCTATTCTAGCTTAAGCATTCTAAGTGATTCAACTATACAGTTCATAGTATGGGATGAAGCTAATTAAGATCAAGTTATATGCCCTTCTACTACTTCTATTTTTTTAGTAGAGTTGTGGATATATTAGTGTAGAGATCATGAAAATGATATAATATTTTCTTACTTTGCTTCACTAGTATAATTTTATCTACTTTCTAATATTTCACTAAACCTATAGGATTTACAGTGAGTTACTATTATTTTTAAGATAAGGCTAAGACAATCTATTATGAACCTTTTCACCAAAGCCTTGTTTGAATCAAGTTCAGGTATTTGTATGGAAAACATGTCAACATGGGGTGCTTTATATTGTGGCTTAACATTTTACATGAATAATAACATATGTATTAAAAATATTTGGCTAGTGTGTTGGCTTCATAAAACATTAAAATAGGTGTGTGTTTCATATCTAAGTATTTTTCCTGGAACCTTAGATATTTGGGAATAGTCCACACATGTGTCATTTTGCTACAAATTTCTTCAAATAATGGAATTTAGAAGCCAATTTTAAATTTCAAGCTTTTAATAATTTGTATTTGAAGTTAGTGAATTTTGTATGACAAAGATCAATAAATTGTAAGTTGAACAATTGATTTTTGGACTTCAAAATTTTTTAAACAATTGCAATTTAACTTGAAAAAAAGTCCATAACGCACATACCTTGTAAACTATGGTAACTTTCAAATTGTATCTATAGAAAGAAACAGCCGATATGGAGTATGATTTTTGCATCTAAAATTAAAGCACCTCAGTAAAATTTTCTACTACAACATGAATTTTTTTTCTGAAATGAACTCGTAATAATGTACAAACATTGAAACGCTATCGATCAGCTTCCTGCCCGCAGCAGTCACTAGGTTGGTCGGGCCGCCTCCCTGATGAACTAGTGTAGTAGTTACACGTACGTGGTGGAAATGGAATGCGCTAGCTAGACGATCATTCTCCGGTTGTTGCCGCCGTGGTCGCTTCCTGCGACGTACTTTCCCCAGAACTAGTATGGCTCCAGACCTGCCACATCTCCTTGATGGCCACCCCCTTTGTCTCCGGCAGGAATAGCACGATGAAGGTGGTCATGACGAGCATCCACACGGCGAAGAAGTAGAAGAGTCTAAACTTGAGGTGGCAGAGCATGGTGAGGAACGACTGTCCAATGATGAACGTGAGCATCATGTGTTCTAAGGTCTTCCAACACCTGAATTTTTGTTTACACTTGTGTTACTACATTTTTGTTTACACCCGTGTTACTACATTGTCTATGACTGTCCAATGCTTGTATCAAATCTAGAATAATTTTGAGCATATAAATTCCATAGGAAACAGTTCAATTTCACATGATACGAGTCAGAGTGTGCACAAAATAAGCACCGAGACATGATCTTCCAGGTTCTTTTTACCCCCCCCCCCCTCCCCTTTTATTTTCTAATCGATTATAGTAGCATACTGTTTTTGTATTAAAAATAAATTTAGGATATTATTCTGACATCATTATAACTGAAATAACTAAGGAGCGACAAAATAACGAGAGGAAAAAATAAAGAGCAAGACAGTCATTGCTTTTGATTATCCATGTTTTTTTATAAAAATGAATAATCATAATTTGGATACTCAAAGTAGATATTTATGAGTAAGCATAGTGTTAAATGATAGGACGTCTAACATAGGCCATATGTTGCTTGATATCCTAAGAGAAAAAAAAAACCCACAGATACTAATAACATAGATGCATGCTCATGTAACTTGCAGAATAAAGAAAAATACAAAAATATATTGAAATAGTTATGAATGTACCTGATCATAATTTACTATTCAATGAGAAAGAGAAACATTATTAGAGACTTGAATAGGCAAAACTTAATACAATTATAGTTGCAATTACTATTTTAGCTCAAGCATTGTAAGTGATGCAACCATACAACAACTACAGGTATGGGACGATGCTAATTAAAATCAAGTCATGTGCCCTTCTACTACTGATTTCTTAGTATAGTTGTGGATATATTAGTGTAGATATCATCAAGATGATATAATATTATCTTACTTTGCTTTGTGAGAATAATTTTATCTAGTATTTAATATTTCAGTAAAGGTATAGGATTCATGATATGTTTCAGTTATTTTAGGATAACGTTAAGTCGGTCAATTCTAGACATCTGTAAAGACTTGGTTGAATCAAGCTCATGCATATTTATATGAAAAATATATCAGCTTGGGAAGTTTATCTAATGGCTTAACATTTTGTATGCACAATAACAAGTGTAGTTAAAATATTTGTTTTTTTGTGGGCTTGAGAAAACATAAACATAGTTAGGTGTTTAGGAGTACAATCGAGATGACATAATCTTTTAAGACATTGGGGGTGTTCTATAGACATTCCCTAATTATTTGTCCATCACAGTACCTGAGTTGTTTGTGAATAGTCTACACCCATGTCATTTTTCTACAATTTTTCTCAAAATAATGGAGTTTAAAAGTAAAGCCCAATTTTGAAGTGTTTCATGATTTATATTTGAGAACATGGTGAATTCTAGATGACAAAGGTCAATAAATTTTAAGTTGAACATTTGATTTTTGGACTACCAATTTGTTTGCTCGTTAAATCTTTAAACTAACTTACATATATAGGAGTGCAATTGAACTTAGAAAAGTCCATAACATAAATTCACTATCTCATCACACATATATACCTTGTAAACTATGATAACTTTTAAATTGTATCTAGAGAAAGAAAAAATCGCTATGGAGTATACTCTCTCTTTTTTTTTTTGCAGAGATTCTTTTCTAAAAGTACCTGAGAAGAAAAGTTGCCACTACAACATGAATTTAATTACCTTGCGAGAGAGTGACTAATGTGTATTCTAGATTGCAGGTTTTTTTTTCTGAAATCAACTCTAACGTACAAACATTGAAACGCTATCGATCAGCTTCCCGCCCGCAGCACTCACTAGGTTAGCCGGGCCGCCTCTCACCCTGATGAACTAGTGTAGTAGTTACACGTGAGATGGAATGGAAATGGAATGCGCTAGAGCTAGACGATCGTTCTCCGGTTGCTTCCGCCATGGTCGCTCCCGGCGACGTACTTTCCCCAGAACCAGTGTCGGCTCCATACCTGCTGCATCTCCTCGATGGCCACCCCCTTTGTCTCCGGCAGGAATAGCGCGATGAATGTGGTCATGACGAGCATCCACGCGGCGAAGAAGTAGAATAGTCCGAACTTGAGGTGGCATAGCATGGTGAGGAACGACTGTCCGATGATGAACGTGAGCGTCATGTTGACGCACACGGCTATGCTCTGCCCCGCCGACCTGATCTCCAGCGAGAACACCTCCGATGGCACGAGCCACCCGAGCGGTCCCCAGGACCACGCGAACCCGGCCACGTAGAGGCAGATGAAGAGCACGAGCAGCGTCGCGTATGACCGCGACATCACCCCTACGCCCGCCACCCCGAACTGCAACCCGATGAGCGTGCCCACCACGATCTGCGAGATGAACATCTGCGTTCCGCCCTGCAGGAACAGTGCCCGTCTCCCCAGCCTGTCCACGGACACGATGGATACCACGGTTGCAAACATGTTGACGAGCCCCGTGATGACCGCCGACATGAGCGACGCGTCCCCTGCGAACCCGATGGTGAGGAACAGCACGGGCGCGTAGAACATGATCACGTTGATCCCGGTGAGCTGCTGGAAGAAGGGGATGAGCACGGCGATGGTGAGCTGCGGGCGGTACTTGGGTTCCAGGATGTTCCGCCACGGGTCGGACACGGCCTTGGCCTCCTCGCTCGCGGCCACCATGTCGTTATACTCGTCGTGCACGTCGTCGGTGCCGCGGATCTTGACCAGCACGGCGCGGGCGTCGTCGTTGTATCCGCGGGCGATGAGGGAGTTGGGCGTGTCGGGGAGGGCGAGCGCGCCGAGGGTGATGACGGCGGCGGGGACGCCGGCGAGCCCGAGCCCGATGCGCCAGCCCCAGCCGCCAGTGATGCCCACCGTGGCGTAGTTGATGAGGTTGGCGGCGAGGATGCCGATGGTGGTCATGAGCTGGAAGCCGATGTTGAGCATGCCGCGGAGCTTGGCGGGGGCCATTTCCGACAAATAGAGAGGGACGGACTGGTTCGCGAAGCCGACGCCGATGCCGAGGAGGATGCGGCCGAGGATGAGCATGAGGACGGTGGTGGCGGCGCCGTTGAGAGCGGACCCGGCGAGGAAGGTGATGCCGCCGCAGAACATGGACCATTTCCGGCCGGAGACGCGGGTGACGCGCGCGGCGACGAAGGAGGTCACCAGCGCAGCGAGGTAGAGGGAGGAGGTGAAGAGGGTCAGCAGCTGGCTGTCGAACTTGCAGTACTGGTTCGCGTCCTTCTTCGCCTGCGCCTTGGCGTACACGGAGGGGAAGAACTCAAGGAGGAACGAGTCCATGGAGGTTACGCCGCCGGAGATGCCGATGTCGTAGCCGAAGATGAGCCCGCCAGAGGAGGCAACAAGGCACGTGAAGAAGACGAACGCCGTCATGCGGCCGGGGTACGTCTTGCCCCCGGCCGCGTTCACCACCACGCCGCCCGCCATTATGGCTAGCTGCTGCTGTGGTGGATCGGAAGAGAGAGAGAGGCCGGGGTGCGCCGTGGAGGTGCCTTTCTTTATTAAGGAGGACGGAGCGGCAATCCTGGCCAATGGCGCCACTGATGGATGAGACGCGGCTGCGATTTGTGATCACTCAACTCGTTCCGTCCACTGCCTCGGGAACTGCTAAATTTAGGGGATTTTCACCCCGGCTTTGTGTTTCTCCCTTATCACTTCCTCCTTCCTTCACTTCTTTTTGCTGTTATTAGAGATCGATTATCCATGTGCCACAGTCGTAACCTTTTCATCAATCCATAATTAGTCTTTACTATTTCTTCCTCTCGGTCATGCAACTGTGAATCAATTAATGTTCCTCATGGTCCCTTGTTACCATGCATTGTGGTAAAATCCCATGCATTGATTCGTGGTTGTATCCGTCCTCTGCAACCGTCTTGCTCCAAGAGCATAGCCCAAGATGTGCAGGTCAAGCAGACCCAAACCACCCATTTCTTTTCGGCAGGCGTACTTACTTTCGGCCAAGCAAGCCCAGGCATCGCCCTCTGGAGACTGCATTCGATCCTTAACTATTCCGTTGCCTTAGGGCGCCCATGGCGGCAAGATGATACGGCGATCGCCAATAGGTGAATTTCAAAACACAACATAGTGCTGACCGTATCAGATACGGGTACGGCGGCCTCTGGGAAGTATCGGTGATTCGTAGGCATTCATCAAGCGACCATCAGAGATGACCAATAGCATTTATCAAGCGACCGTCAGAGATGCATCTGTAATCGCAAGTGAGAGCAGATAAGTCTAAACTTCACGTGTAAATTGGACAAACCCCGTACCACTGGAAAAAAAGAATTTCAACCACGGTGCCACGAGCTTGATGAACCAGAAGCTAGACACATCTGAACGAATGAATGAATTCTTAATATGTACAGCGTACCCATATCAGTTCGATTGTTTGTAGTATCTTCTTAGAGTTCTAAAACCTGCTATAAACTTTCAACAGGATTTCAAGGAAACAATAATTTGTACTAGGCAATGGCTGTTCTTATTCCAGAAGTAATTCTCATAAGCTTATAATTACATAGTATTTTGGGGCTTTACACCAGTTCACTAACTCAAAAATTCACTCAACTGAACTGAAATCTCTTGCAAGTTACAACCATAACACTATCATATACAAGGATCTTAGGTAGGGTGACCGGAGCTTCTGTACATAAACCTGTCAAATGATTATACAAGCTGGGCAATTATCAAAAACAGATCTACCCAGCAGGAAAGGGCTATCAAGACCATTGTGGCACAACAAAATTCTAGGGCAACGAGTGTAAATAATATCAAATCAGATACAAACTCAACACACGTTTAACCTCAGGCTGTACTATCCACACTATCATATGGACATGGTCATAGGCAGGATCTTCGGAGCGACTGGTTGTGGTTTGATCTCCCATGAAGCCTTTTCTTCGGACTCTTCAGGGAGAATGAATGGTTGTGAAATCTCTTTTATCATCATATCGCCACAGAAGGGGCACTCGCTTGCTACAGCATCATCCAACTGCGACCTCAGCTGTGAAAAAAAAATAATTGATCACATCAGCACATGGACTGCAGACTGAAGGATATGAGTTTCGTTATCATCAGACCTTGTCAACCGGGGTCACGCTCATAATGAATTCACCATTCACACTTGCACCATTGTCTTTTGCTGCTTTCCTGTCAATCAAGCTAAGCTGCTTCTGAAGGTCCAATATTCTCTCAGCCTACAGGGATAACGGAACTCATCTAAAACTAATTGGTAGAAGAGGCCTGGTAATACTATTGAATACCACAACAAACTATTGAAATTTAGTAGACAGACTTACTTGCGCCTGGCTACTGCAACGAGTTACATGGGCAATCAGACAGTTCGCATGGAAGGCGTGTCCACAGGGAAACACATAAAATGGGGCCATGTGTCCAACAGACGTATAGCTTCGTCCTACCTGGTGTAACCCTCCAACAGTCAATATTTTCCGCCGGCAAACCTGTTAGGTCAGGAACAGGAGTTAGCACACAATGTAGTGCAACATATTGAGTGCATAAATTAATGCAACCATGTGGACTGAAATGGTAAAGGATTCCGATGCACTCAAGAGCACATAAAATCCAACAACACAAGAATGATTTCTAATTTTGCTTCCTATATGTTTATGTGTGCCAAATGCCAGGATATGGACTGATGGAAACTAATGAAACTGAACCCTAAAAAAAATGCAACAGGTGATAAAACAAGTCAAATAAAGCCACATAAAGCAGTACACCCTCTGTTCTAAAATTGTTGTCGTTAGGACAACAACTTTAGTTCAATTTTGAACTATAATTCTTGTCCTAACTTGTCCTAATGATACCAGTTTAAAAATGGAGGAAGTATTATGGATACTGCAAGCATCAGTGTCTTACCCCACAATCTTGCTCACAATCAATTACAGTGTATCTCTGAGCGAGAGCACCAATATCACTTCTGATATTATCTGCACCCTGCGTGGCATCATCCATCTCCTGTTTTAGCTGCTCAATTTGGCTGTTATAGTCCTTGAGAGATTTGCAAATCTCCTCCTGTTCATAGCACAGTTCCATATTATAACAAGGAAAAGGTACATGGCAGAAACAGAAAACAGTGATTACACAAATAGAGCCACAAGATTCCAGAGATCACAGAAGAAATGAAAAATCCAATGGATCACTTTCAATACAGAATGTACAGACTTATCTTACTTTGAAGTCATCAATCAATACGAAGTCTGGGAAAAATGGCAAGATATCCTCAATCTTCAATAAGTTATTGGTCTCCGAAAGAAATTCTATTGCTTTCTTTATATTCTCTCTCTTGACTCCTTTCTCTTGCTCAATGACATGCTTCGCAACCTTAAGCCACAGCTTCTTCCTAAGCTCTTCATCATCTTCTACTTTGTCTGCTTCGGCCTTCGCAAGTTCCAAGTCCACCTAGCGAGGACCAAATAACATACAAGAACAATACAAATATCAGTAAAAAAAGAAGAAATAAACCATCGTATATATAGGCACAATTCTGCTAATCAGAGAGGAACTCAGTGAGGAATGATGTTTACCTTCAAGGCAAGTGCCACAGCTTCCTCATGCATGGACATCATGCTATATATACGAACACAAGCACGCATTCTCTTCTCTTGAAGACACAGGCGGAGAGCATACTTAGGATCGTAAAAGAATTCAGGCCCGTTTGTTTGTCCTCTGCCAAACTTAGTGTCCAGAAACTGTAAAAGCTGGGACTCGTCCTCCTACAGATGAATAGATCAGAGTATATAAAGTTCATGTGCATTCATATCTCTACTATGCTCAAATTCTGAGTTTGTGGTTTGTACGGTTACGTTGCACGGATACGGCGATACCGATACGGATACGTGATATGGCGATACTCCGACACGGTATTTTCTCAAAAACACTGATACGGCGATACGCCTAATTGTTAGTGTATTGTATTAGGCCCATAGGGCTGTGTATAATCTGGCCCAGAGAGGCCCATGTACTGAGGTGTATATAACCACCCTTCTAGGGTTTGGAGAGGAATATACAGAAATTAATTCCCTAACATGGTATCAGACTAGGGTTTCTCCTCCCCTCCCTCTCCTCTCTCCCTCCCTCCCTCTAGCCGCTGCCGCCACCCAGCCGCCACCACCGGCGATGGCCGACCGCCGGCCACCTCCCCACCTCTCCTCCTTCCCTCCCCTCTCCTACGTGGCCACTCTGGCCGCTGCGCCGCCGCCGCCTGGAGCCGCCGCGCCACCGCCGCCCAAAGCCGCCGCGCCACCGCCCGTTGCCGCAGTGCCGCCGCTCGGGCCCTCCCCATCGCCACCCGGGGCCGCCGCCACCGACCCAGCCGTCTGGAGGGCCGATCTGGCTGCCGCCGGCCCGGATCCGGCCGCCACGGCCGCGGATCTGGCTGTCGTCGCCCGGGCGCACCCCGCGCTGCCGCCGGACCCGTCGCGCCGCCGCCGGCCACCGTCGCCGTTGCCGCCATGCAGGAACAGGCTGCCGGTGCGCCAAGGGCAAGGCGGTGGACTCCGGGCCGGACTTCGTCGCCACGGGTGGCATGCTGCATATCCCGTACACCGGCCTGGGCATGCCCCTGTTGCTGGTACCGGTGGGCGCCTCTTCGTCGACTGCCGCCGCCACCTCGTCCGACCCCTTCCTGGCCTCCCAGGCCGTCGCAGCCGTGGAGCGTATCCGCGCAGCTACACTCGCTTGGGAGCGCGAGCTTGCTGCAGCGAACGCGCTCTACCACCGGGCCTCGGAGGTTCAGCGCTTCCTCAACCTCACCGCCACCCCCCGGCCCGTCGCCACCGACACCGCGGCGTTCTCGTCACAGTCGCCACCGCCACTCCGCCACGATGCCGCCGATCTGATGGTCCAGCAGCTCCATCTTCAGGCCGTCGAGGTCCAGAACATCCGTGCCCTGGTCTCCGTCGTCCTCGACCCCAGGTCCTCTGCCTACGGGCGCTTGCGTGACCAGGTCCTCCTCGCCCTTTGCCGCTACGCTCTCGACGACCACGTCCTCACCGACACGCCTGCTGTGGAGCGGGACGCGCTCTAGGTACACCTCGACAGCGTCGCCATGTCCTGGATCTTTGGGACCATCTCCCTAGATCTCCAGGACATCGTCCGGTCCCATGGCGGCACGGCACGCGAGGCCTGGCTGGCTCTCGAGGCCCAGTTCCTTGGCAACGCCGAGGCCCGTGCGCTCCACCTCGACGTGTCGTTTCGCACCTTCCAGCAGGGCGACCTCTCTGTTGGCGAGTACTACAGGAGGATGAAGGGTATGGCGGATGCCCTTCACGACCTTGGCTGCCCGGTAAGCGACCGGGTCCTGGTCCTCCACGTCCTGCGGGGTCTCAACGCCAACTACGACCTCCTGCGGACATGGATCCCTCGACAGCGCCCCTTCCCCACGTTCCTGCAGGTACGGGATGACCTCGTCCTGGATGAGATCACCCGCGGGCTCGTGCCAGCACCGGCCCCCGTGGCGCTCGTGGCCACCCCACCGGCCTCCACTGCTCCTCCGACTTCTACTGCCCCACCTGCCACCTCCCTCCTCGGCGCTACTCCACCAGCGCCCGCCGGGGGGGGGGGGGTGAGGGGCGGCCGTGGTCGCAACCGCCGTCGGGGCGGTCGTGGTGGGGGCTCCGGCGGGGGACGTCAGGGGGGTAACTCCGCTCCGGTCTCTACGACCTCGACTCCTCCCCCTGGGGGTTCGCCCTGGCCATCCTTCAACAACCCATGGTCAGGGCGCATCTCCATGTGGCCCTTCCAGACTCGGGGGGGCGAGGGGGGGGGGGGCTCGTCCTTAGCACTTGCCCGCGGCCATGTTCACCGGCCCTGCTCCCCTAGGTCCGGGGACCTAGACTGCCCCTGCTCCGCCGCCTACCTGGCCGAGGGGGTGGACCCCGCCTCTGCACCCCAGCCAGCCACCGACCTGGCCGGGGGGATGGGACCAAGCGGCTTTGGCTCAGTCTTTCAGCACCTTGGGCCTGAACCCGCCGGTCAACACGGAGTGGATCGCTGACTCGGGAGCCTCGTACCACACCACGCCAGATGCCGGTATTTTATCCTCCGTCCACCCTCCTCCTCCCTCGTGCCCTTCGTCCATCATGGTTGGGGATGGCACTTGCCTTCCGGTTACCTCTGTAGGGTCTGCTCCTGGGTCCTTTCGCCTTTCAAATGTTCTTGTTGCCCCACAGATAGTTCATAACCTTCTTTCTATTCGCCAATTTACTGCTGATAACTCCTGTTCTGTTGAGCTTGACTCGTCTGGTCTTACTGTGAAGGATTCGGTTTCCCGACGTCCTCTTCTCCGATGTGATAGCACAGGGCCGCTTTACACCCTTCGCCTTCCTGCTTCCGCTACTTCGTCGTCGCCCCCTTCATCGGCTTTTGCGACTACACCATCATCCATGACTTGGCACCGCCTGACTGAGACGGGCCAAAACGTTAGACTTCCTTTTTCTTCTTCTTCTTCGCATGCGAGTCATGTTTTCGATCTTATTCACTGTGATTTGTGGACGTCTCCTGTCATCAGTATGTCTGGCTATAAGTATTACTTGGTGATTGTGGATGATTTCTCCCATTACTCTTGGACATTTCCGTTGCGTGCCAAGTCTGACACGTTCCCTACCCTCCTCCACTTCTTTGCCTGGGTTTCCACTCAGTTCGGGCTCACTGTCAAGGCCATCCAGTGTGACAACGGTCGTGAGTTCGACAATCGCGCTTCGCGTAACTTCTTTCTCTCTCAAGGTGTTCACCTGCGCATGTCGTGCCCGTACACCTCACCTCAGAACGGCAAGGCTGAGCGGATGATTCATACCACGAATGATGTCGTGCGCACCATTCTTCTTCAGGCCTCCCTTCCTGCCTGTTTCTGGGCGGAGAGCCTACACACAGCCACCTACCTTCTCAACCGCCTTCCCACCACGGCCTCCCCTGCTCTCACTCCCCACCATGCCCTCTTTTGCACCTCGCCTAGGTATGATCACCTTCGTGTCTTCGGGTGCGCCTGCTACCCTAACACCTCCGCCACTGCTCCCCACAAGCTCGCGCCTCGCTCGACTAGGTGTGTCTTCCTCGGGCTACTCCCCCGACCACAAGGGGTACCGTTGCTTTGACCTCACCTCCTGCCGCATCCTCATCTCCCCGCATGTTGTGTTTGACAAGTCCGACTTCCCATACTCCACCTCCACCACGCCCTCCCCTACTCCTGACCTCGAGTCCGTTTTTCCGACTGACCCGGTGGTCTAGCCTCCTGTTTCTGTTTACCCGTTTCCGACAGGTTCCCCGGCGATTACTGCTGCGCCACGCGCGGCACCGACGTCTTCGCCTGCACCACGCGCGGCACCGGAGTCTATGCCCGCGCCACGCGCGGCCCAGGAGCTCTCGCCTACGCCGCGCGCGGCCCCGGAGACTTCTACCGCGCCACGCGCGGCACCGGAGTCTACGCCTGCGCCACCTCGTCACCACTCCCTGCGCCGCGGGAGCCCCCGGGTCGCTGCCCGCTTCGCCGAGCCGGTGCAGGTCTACAGGCGGCGAGCAGCACCGGTCCCGGAGCCGGTGGTCTCTCCGCCACCACCGCCTCCGCCTGAGCCGGTGATCCCTCCGCCACCACCGCCTCCGCCTGAGCCGACGGTGCGCTCTCGGGCTCGCTCTCGCCTCGACCCGGAGGTGTACCACCCATCTGTCATCCATCGGGATCCCGGGCACACACATCCCATGGTGACACGACGGGCGGCAGGCGTCCTCTCTGCCGTCGGCGCGGCGCCGGACGTCTCACCCGTGCCCTCCTCCGTTCGCGATGCCTTGGCAGATCCTCACTGGCGTCGGGCTATGGAGGAGGAGTACGCGGCTCTCCTTGCCAACCAGACGTGGGACCTCGTGCCGCGTCCGTCTGGTCGCAATGTGGTCACCGGCAAGTGGATCTGGACGCACAAGCGTCGGGCTGATGGCTCTCTAGAGCGCTACAAGGCCCGCTGGGTTCTTCGGGGCTTCACCCAGCAGCCTGGGGTGGACTACGACGAGACTTTCAGTCCGGTGGTGAAGCCGGCCACAGTGCGCATGGTTCTCTCACTGGCTCTCTCCCGCGCCTGGCCTGTGCATCAGCTTGACGTGAAGAATGCCTTTCTCCACGGCACTCTGACCGAGACAGTCTACTGCAATCAGCCAGCAGGGTTTGTGAATTCCAGTCGTCCGGATCTCGTCTGCCGCCTCAACAAGTCCCTGTATGGTCTGAAGCAGGCGCCTCGGGCGTGGTACTCTCGTTTTGCCACGTTCTTGACCACGTTGGGCTTCACCGAGTGCAAGTCTGGCACTTCTCTGTTTGTCTACCGCCGGGGCTCTGAGGCTGCTTACCTGCTGCTCTATGTTGATGACATCATCCTCACTGCTTCCAACCAGGCTCTGCTTCAGAGTATCATTCAGTCACTGCAGCATGAGTTTGCTATGAAGGATTTGGGTGTGCTCCATCACTTCCTGGGTGTTACTGTGGAGCCTCGTCCCTCTAGCCTCTTTCTTCACCAGCGGCAGTATGCTCTTGATATCCTGGAGCGGGCTGGGATGGCTGACTGCAAGCCCTGCTCCACTCCGGTCGACACTCAGGGGAAGCTCTCAGCGGACGCAGGTGCTCCGGTTGCTGACCCGACTGCTTACCGGAGCCTTGCTAGGGCTCTTCAGTACCTCACCTTCACCAAGCCGGACATCACGTATGCCATCCAGCAGGTCTGCCTTCATATGCATGATCCTCGGGAGTCACATCTCACTGCTCTAAAGCATCTGCTGCGCTATGTCTGAGGTACTGTTGACTATGGCTTGGTTCTTCACCGGGATCCCTCCACCGAGCTTGTCGTCTACACCGACGCTGACTGGGCTGGGTGTCCCGACACTCGTCGGTCCACTTCCGGCTACGCCGTCTTCCTCGGCGGCAACCTGGTCTCCTAGTCGTCCAAGCGACAGCCGGTGGTCTCCCGCTCCAGTGCCGAGGCGGAGTACCGGGCGGTCGCCAACGGCGTGACTGAGGCGTCCTGGCTACGACAGCTCTTGGTGGAGCTACACAGCCCGCTGACCCGGAGCACGCTTGTCTACTGCGACAACGTCAGCGCCATCTACCTCTCCACCAACCCAGTTCAGCATCAGAGGACCAAGCATGTGAAGATCGACCTTCACTTTGTTCGGGACCGGGTCGCCATTGGTCAGGTTCGGGTTCTCCATGTCCCGACCACTTCCCAGTTCGCCGACATCTTCACCAAGGGTCTTCCCTCCTCGACATTCTCGGATTTTCGGTCCAGTCTCAACATTGCTAGTGGCTAGTTGTGACTGCGGGGGGGGGGGGGGGGGGGGGGGGGGGGGGGGGGGGGGGGGGTAGTCCTTTTCTTTCGTGTCCAGTCTTGAACTCCGCTGTGCCGGTAGTTCCGACTACGGGAGGGGTGTTAGTGTATTGTATTAGGCCCATAGGGTTGTGTATAATCTGGCCCATAGAGGCCCATGTACTGAGGTGTATATAACCACCCTTCTAGGGTTTGGAGGGGAATATACAGAAATTAATTCTCTAACACTAATAACATTTGATTGTAACTAAGTTCAGGGTATAACTAAGCTAAATGACTAAGTAAAAACTAGAAAATTTTTATTTAAATCTAAATGTCTAAAATCTTGTTTACTTTAGAATGATCTGAAGAAACATGGAGATCAGGTTTTATAGGTATTGAGGGTCATGTTATGAGTCGAATGAGAGTGGTTTAGGGTGTGGAGGTATCAGGAAAGAATCGGAGAGGTGTCACCAAAGTATCGGAATTATTTTAATTATTTAATTATCTTAAAAATGTCTGATACTTGTCTGACACGTATCGGAGGAGTATCGGTATCCGATACATATCAGAGGAGTATCAGTATCTGATACGCGACTGTTCAGAAGTATTCATGCAACTTAGTTGTACGGTGGCAATCGTCACACCACCTCTAATGCAAAACACACTGACACGTGGGTCCCATCAACCAAACAGCCCTTCGCTCTGCAGCGCCTCCCCCTCAGTCCCTGTTTCAGTCTACTTTTGAGGATTGCTTTAGCTCTCGCTTCCATCCCAAAAACCTCTTGCTATAACGAGAAAACATCTGCAGTGGCGCTAGCGTTCTTATTAGCATGAAGATATCAATCCTGATTCTGATTCAGGCGATTCTGATTCGTCACAGGAGTGACGAAATCAGGCTTGGGGCAACCTAATTAGACATTGAGGAGCAGATAATAGTTGATAGCCAGTGAAGCAGAGAAAAAAGCACGAAGAAGAGGCACTGCAGACTGCAGTACAGGGCATCGGTGAATGAGGCATCAATGACCTCGATTAGTTACTAAAATAGAACATCCTCAACTTGTGGAAGATGCTGGTGGCAGCAATTTCAGCGAAGGAGCAACCTCAACCTTCTGACATAAGCCGTTGACGGAGCTCGCACCACAGACGGTTACTATCTGGCTCTTTCAGATCGTGTGGCATGGTTCAGCATGAGCCCTTCGCAAGCTTGGAACTACTGCTGTGCTCGCCTAGGTGCCTCACACTGGCACTGCCATCCGCACCTCCATAGGAAGAAACTAAAAGGAGAGTAGAACGATCAAGTGGATGAACAGACATGCTTTAATGGCCCACTTGTAAGTGACTCCATGTCTAGAAACATGAATACAGTGTGATAAATACAAAATGGTATGGATGCCTCTGATATCAGGGTTTTTTTTGGAATATACAGTAGGGGAAACCCCTACTGTTGGTATTTTGTATTAATAAAAGGAAACAAAACCAAGCAACAGAGAAGAACTGTACAAGCCCCTCTGATATTAGGTTTCACCGACCCACTTCTTAGTACTAAGTAAAATGTTTAATCAAAATGAACTCTAATTTATTTCTACATGTTTTTCTTTTTAAAATAGTTCATCCAACACCTACAAAATTCTCAAGTTCTCAATCATCTATTTTACACTTGTATTTGTAACCGATACTACTTTTTTTTTTTTTTTGCATTCCTGTATTTTTTATCGTGCCTTCAAAAGACACAGCCAAATCAAGCCATCTAGACAGTGGAATCCACCTTTGACATATCCTACTACTTAACCATGGATAAGCAAGCACATGAGCATGTTGTAATTTTTTTACAACTTCCGCATATAAAGTAATAAATTCCTATTTTGTGTGTGTGTATGTGTGTGTTTTGTGAAGAACATCAATTCTGCTTATGCGGTATGCGCTGAAATGTTGTCCATCATGATTGGTCATTTTATTTTATGCCATGGCAACGCATGGGCATATGGCTAGTGCCAGGAAAATATTCACTTAACCTGATGGATATGTGTACCTATTGCCACATTATAAATTTACCAAGGAAATGAAGTTCACTAAGAGCAACAGAGGTGTTATTTCTAAAATGAATTAGCATGCATGTGTCCAACAGAAACAAGGTAAATGTGATGATAAATAATTCCTCAAATTGTTTCCAATGTGTAAGAACAACACAAGAGATTCCCTCCCTTGGCATACAATATGATATCTAAGAGGATTTACCTTCTTAGCATAGAGTGATAGCAACAAATTATGCACTCCAGGGTCCTCACTGTCTAGATCTTTCACACAAAATTCCAAGTATTTAATAACCTCATGTGTTTCATTCCTGCAAGAGTGCAAATATGTTTTCATCACATCAAGCATATCATGGAAAACCATGTTAGCCACTTTGAATTGCAGGCCCCTTAGAGCTTAAGAGCAAAGGGGATCAACATTATTTTTTTAATGGTTTGATCAAGTTTTGGGAACACAATGTGGGATCTGAATTGACTGGAACTAGTCACAAAAGCTGCAGAATTGAAAAAGCAATACAATGACGTTTTAAAATACAAAAAAAAAACTCATAGGATTCCCCCATGTTACAGAAATTTTAGCAGAAAAGCCGTGAAAAAATGAAGACTCATATATACTGATATAATAAGAGGAAATAGTGTACAATCCATATCATACTTGGCATGTGGTTCGCTAACATAGCGCATCATTGCAGGTATAAGTTTCCCTGGACTCAACTTGTTTCGTGCCATCATCCATGATTCAACAGTCTCATAAGCATCTAACATAATTAAATCTGGGGCAAATTTATACTGCAGGGGGGAAGGTAAATTTAATATGATAGGAAAAAATAGAAGGCTTAAGTTCCAAACAGTGTCATTGATAAGAATATGTAAAGAAATTCTGTACCACAAGGTCTACTGGGACATTGCGTCGTTGAAGCACTTCCAGTGCTTTTCTTGCTTCTCCTTGCTGAAACAATAAATGGAAGAAACATTAGGGCCAGATGCCTCAGCTGAAGTCAACGTGTACCGACCACAAAGTAATTATGAATCATATCCCACTCAAGTATAAAAGTGTGTCAAGCTATGCAATTATTTTCAAACAATCCAATTCATTGATGCTAAAGAAATGGTCTTCCACAAAAGATGTACAAAAGACATGTAGTACTCCCGTAAAAGAAAGGTCAATTCTATAAAACAAGGGTATCTGTTGTGTGTCAAGCTATGCGATTATTTTCAAACAATCCAATTCATTAACGCTAAAGAAATGGTCTTCCACAAAAAATGTATAGAAGACCCGTAAAAGAAAAGTCAATTCTATGAAACAAGGATATGTGTTGAGACAAGCATAACAAATGAATAACTTGAGGCACATAAAAATTTCCTTTTCTGTTTATTTGTATAATCAAATAATTGATCCAAGACTTACAATGGTAAAAAAGAGATTATAAGCAGATTCAATGGTAGATTTCTATAGCAAGAATAACACGACACTGTCCAAGTCCACGCCCCAAGAAGCCAGCACCCAGCTAAAACAAAACAGTTAGTGGGGTCACAACTCTCCCAATCCTTTTCGGACTCAAGTAGGCCTAAAGCAGTAGCAGCGCATATTTATCTAAGGGTGTAAGCCTTTCTGTCAACTGTCAATACCGGTAAACTTGGAGCTAAGAGCCTGTTTACGGTCAACAATTGTAGTTTTAAACCTTGTGAAGTGATAAAATGTCCCACATGATTGCACTCACCTGAATGTAATGATGGACCACAATTTCATATTGTTCCTTCAAAGCGGCAAAGTACACCAGCTCATCAACTCTCCCATAGCTGCAAAAAGTTGAGCGGCAATTCAGGGTTTTGGGCTTCCACATAAATCAGAAATGCTCCAGAACAGATGGATAAAACAAAGGTCATCCCGTGCATTTCAAGTACAGAGAATAATTTAAACTATCCACTGAGTCAACCAACTGCATTTTTGCTTCTAAATAAGTAAGCTATTGAACTTTCAAAGATAGTGTTTTTCTTAATTTAAAACAATAGTGGATTACATAAAAGTCTTAAAGTTTGTATGTGAGCTTATTGCGAATTCAAGTCTTGTAGTGTTAAATAAAACTGCATGCTTTATCTAAAGATATGCTATTGTCTATATTTCTATACTGATGTATAACCAGGAAAAATTAGGCACTAGGCGGGCAGTGACCCTCCGCCTAGAGCTTAGGCGTGCCTAGGCGGAGCCTAGGCATTCCTAGGCGTTTCCTATTCTAGCAATTTAATCTTTATAAATGCGCTTAATCAGAGATTAAAATGAAGAGAAAGGAAAGGAAAATGAGAAAATATTAGTTACCCTAAAGAAAAGAAAAATGTTTAGTGGCCCATTCAGCCCACTCACGCCCCACTAGGCCCAACGTAGCAAAGAAATAGAAAAAGAAAAGAAAAAGAGAAGAAAGAACTACACGGGACTCAATGGCCCATCCAGCCCAACACCCTTCACTTAATCTAATCTTCTTCTCTCCCAGTCGCAGCTCCAAACCAGAGGCAGCAGCGGCGGTGGCAGCATGCCAGGGGCAGCGGAGGCGACAGCGAAGGGGTGGCGGCCTCCGGCGGTTGGAGCCTCCATTTTCCTCCTCTCCCGGCAGGTCTCGCCTTCTTCCTCCTCGCTCAGGTCTCGCCGTCGGCCGCCTAGGCGCCGCCAACCGTCTAGGGAGCACCTACCCCCCTAGGCGACGCGGAGGGCCGTCGGCCCGTTGTCTAGCACCTCAGCGCGCCTAGGTGAGCGCCTAATAGCGTTTTTTTTTCACGGATGTAAATCAAACAATGAAAAATCAACTGAATCATAAAGGTCAAAAGTAATACAATACCTCTCCAATAATCTCATTGTTGTTGCTTCATCTAACACATCTTTGCTGTCACTAAGAAACGCGCGGAATTCATTTACTATAGAACGATATTCTGAGTTGCTAGGCTCTGCTAATGCATTTGTAGCGGCGCCAGTGCTATCTTCCAACAAGAGTCGATTAATCTACAAAAATATTATGCAGAATGTAATGAACTGAATGGACTTAAGGAATAATAATAAAATGCAACAGATCCTATATAACTTTCGGAAGTTGAATCTTAAATGGTGGGAACCTTGTCCAAGTACAGCTCAGTAACCCAAGTTGAGATCATTGTAATCTGCATCTTGTCATCTTTGGTGAGGTTATCCAGCCTTCTCAATAAGAAAGTTCTGAGAGCATCCTGACAAATTGACATCAATGGTAGTTAATCCAACATGCCCATGGAAAAAAAAAAGAATACATCAATGTAACATTAAGCAATAGTTTACCAAAACAAAAGGAAAGCAATCTGTGAGTAAACTATACAGCCTCAATAATACTATATTTCTCAGCACAAAACTTAGAAATAGCAGCACTCAAACATTACGCATGGATGTAATGAGGACAAGGGACGCATCATGGCTAAAATCACCAAACTATAAAAAGATTATAACAACATATGTTGACTGATAAGAGTACATAGAAAGAAAACACTTTCACAAACTGGGAATAATATTATAACAACATATGTTGACTGACCACATCAGAGAGTTTTGAGTAAAATTACCTGCTCACCTATTGCTATAAATTTCAAGCTGATCTCCTCAAACGATAGGATATAATTCATCTAGAATCAAGCAAAGCAAAATTTAGTCTCAATATGAACAAGAACATAAATAGCCATAACACGTAGAGAAAGCACACAAATAACAGTGTGGGTGCCACCTTTGCATAGAAGGAAGCTGCTATGTAAAACTCTTTTGCAGCAAATGCAGCATCAGCCTGCAAAAGAAAATGTTTTGATGCAAGTTCCAGGCTATTGTTCAATGGTCATAAAAAAAAGCACGAAGTCCAGATTATCACCATATAGAATGGAAGAAATAGTAGGAAAGCATGTGGGATTCTCGAGAAAACAAGACATACATGGTCATATGCACCATGACATATACATATGAACATTACCTGCACTAGATAAACTTGGTCCTTCTGGAAAGGGTTGCGGCAATGGGATAAAGCAGCAGCATAATTATTCATATCCAAGTAAACTTGCCACATGTCACGACCCTCATCAGAAGTGGAGACCTAAATGATTGATAAAATGAGCTATGCAATTCAAGCAGCACTGATGACATAACCCAAAGAGTTAATTTGTTCCAAACCTGGAATATAGAACTTTCATCGTATGCATAGAAAAGTCCTGTTGATGCATCACTACAGAGCCCAATAATCCCTCTTGAAATGTCTGGTGTATTATCAACTACAAGTTCCTCCACTACCCGCTGACTGATTCTGTTTACTACCTAAAAAGTTAAGGGTTAGGCATTGGCTTTGTAAGGAAATGCAGGGGAAGAAGTGTGAGAAACCAAGTAGATTACAGAGCAATATTTTTTAAAAAAAAAATACCTTAATCTTGTCCCCGATGAGAAGCAAGAAATGAAATTCGGACAATGCAAATGACCTTGGTTTAACGCCTGAATCTCCCAATTTTGAGTAGTCAAAGAAACCCTTGTTTTCCACAAAGTTTTCATCTCCACTAGTAGAGCTGTCAAAATAATGAATTAGAAATACAGAAAATACTCAAATTGCTGATAATTTAGTTAAGAAGCAAATGATAGATTGTACTTTAAAGATATTGTGATACTTGGTGGGAAGAACCTCCAAATGGAGCTTTAGGTCCATTTTGACATGGCTTCTTAATATTTGATTTTCATTAAAGATATGTGCAAGCAGGTGCATCACACAACACATTTTAACTTAAACACTACCCAAAACAGAAGCTCAAGTAACAAGCTGGCAGCTATCTGGTTCAAAATTTGTGCATGATAAAAGTCTAAAATAACCCAAACAATCATATACAGTTTTGCAAATGGAAATTTATAAATAGTTGAAGTTCAAGAGTTTGGTCGTGTATTCCCAAGAAAAATTACATATGGGAATGGAGGAGTATGTTATTTGCCTAAGGAGCTGAGTGTAACTACAAGGCTTAGCCAAATAAGTACAACCTATGTATACGCGTTTATTTTTTATTTGAAATGATCACCTGTGTTGTGCTCCAAAATTCAGTTCACCATGATAAATGCCAGATCCAGAAAGCCATCCAAAATGTTTGGCCCTTCTTTGCTTGATAAAGAAATGTAACTCACTGGGTGTCATGTAAAGAATACTTAAGTTATAAGAAACACAAAATTAAGGTATAGATTTAAGCTAATTTATGCTTGAGCACTGTAGGTATCACATCAAGTTACAATTACCTATTAGGTATTTCTCCTGGGAGCTCCATAAAGTGTACACGGTCAGAATAGTTAGTAAAAACAGCCTGTACAGTACAGTTATTGTTAAAGACCACACAAAATTTTGATATGAATTACAACAAACATATCTTTTAAATTAAATGTGTAGCATGTGATGCTGCTATTTAAAAATAGGCGACACATTCTAAATCAAAACAGCAGTGTATATGGTATATGGAAGTAGTTTTGAAATTACTGAATACTGAGCCATGTCATTTAACATAAGAACTGACACTTCTTCAACTGGACAAGCTGAGAACTGAAAACTTACTTCCAGTGAACCGATGCCAGTGAATGAGTAAAGCCGAGTCGGTGTGACAGCCATCACATAATATCTCATGGCATTCCCAACCACAGCAGTTTCCATCTGCACAACCAATTGCTCAGTCACGCCACTGCAAGTAACTTACATAAGAAGCAAGGGGAGATGACGATAACTCAAACCTGCAGAGCCTTGATGCCCTCCTTCTCGGTAAGCTCAAAGAGTGGCTTCACGTATTTCTCCCTCTTGTCTGCCTCATCCATGGCCATCTCGAAGATCTGCCCAGTCTCGGTGCCCAGGATCACCTCCTTGGTCGATGCTACGGCACAAAAAAATTAGAGATACTCAACAATCAGCAAGAAGCACAGAACATCACGAATTATCACAATCAATTAGATGCTTGATTCGATGGAAAACCCATGACAGATCACCTTCGGTGATGGATTGGCGATTCCAGGCGACGGCATTGACGAGGAGGCCTCGGAGGCGGGGGAGCAGCTTGGGGCGCGGCCACCTGGCATGGTGGTAGTACGTCTCAGCGCCGCCCTGGTGGACCACGGTGGCGATGCAGTGCTTGCCACCAGGGTCCAGGAACACCCGATGCACCGAGTGGTCGCCGGAGCGGCCTGCCCCGAGGTCGAGATCTGCGGAAGAGCAAAGCAAGAGCGGGCGGTGAGACGAAGACTGTGGTGAGGGGCAGGAGGAGTGGATGGGGGAAAGATGGGGACCAACCGTGGGCGTCCTCGAAGGAGAAGTCGTGGCGAACGAGCCAGCCGCGGGAGGTGCCGAGGACGATGACGTCGCTGCCGGCGGCCATGGAGGTGACGACGCCGTGGCCCCGCGCGGCGTGCCGCTCCAGGGGATCCACAGCGAACAGCTGGCTGCCGGCGTCCATGCCCGCGGAGCTGATCGGAGGCAGGCAACGTGGGCTCAGGCTCAGGCAGACGGATCGGCCTTGGACGCCGATGCGGCCGAGCGCAGCGCCGGCGGGGCGGGTGCTCGCCGGCAGGGTCGTGCGGGGATCGGATTACAGATGTTGTGCACGAGCCGAGCCGAGAGGAGAGGAGGCGAGGGTCGAGTGATGGCTGGCCGGCGTGAAAGGCAGCTGGAGGGCGAGGGCGGCGACCGGCGGCTGGCAGGCCGGAGGGCGGCGACCGGTGCCTGACAGGAGGGTTGGAGGGCGGCGGCGGACAGAGATTGCGGCTGCTAGGAGGATGGGTTCCTGGTGACGGAGGTCGACAGGCGACATACGGACGGCGAGGGCGACCTTGGCTTCTTAGGCATGGCGGCGGAGGCGGCGGCGCCGCGGCAATCTGGCGAGTGCGCAGCGGCGGGCGGGGGCGGGACGGCAAATCTGGCGAGTCCTGAAGAAATTGGCTGGGTCTTGAGTGCTGCGGCTGCCTGTACACTGAGGTTTGTTTGGTTGAGACCGTCAGATTTTTGCCTGAACAGGCCGACGAAATCGAGTGCGGAAACTACTCCAGCTGCCGCCGGGTGCCCGTGCCAAACGCCCAACCCTTGTCGCCCCCTCCTCTTCTTTTTTCTCTCGCGGAAGATGCAGCCGGCGGCGCGAAGCGGAGCGTGGGTGGAAGTGGGATGGTTAGGTTGATGGCATTTGCGGGTAAATATCCGAGTTTTTTGAGTTTGTGACTTGTTAATTTTTAGCTGATTTTTATTTTTTAAGTTATTAGATTTAAATTTAATAATTTATAATTATTATATAAATAATTTTATAAAAAATTAAAACATAAAAAATAAATTAATAATTAATAAAAATTTTCAATTAGCTAAAAACTAGAAAACATATTTTTAAAAAACCGCCTTGTGCCGAAGCGAGCGGGCCGCCAATTGTACGTTGTAGGCGCAAGAAACGCTGCATGAACCGGACCGGGTTGGGACGTGACGTTCGGCCGATTAATTTTCAACCGAAGCGGTCAAGAATCCGTCCCAACTCCCAAACAGGGCCTCCTGAGTCGAAGAAGACGCGGACGCGGCTTTTCTGGCAAAAAAAAAAAACGCGCCGTGGATAAATAAAAACGCGCGCAGGGATAAATAAAAGAACGCGCTTTTCCACCTGAATCCAAAATTCCAAATCGACCGGCTTGCAGCCACGGCCGCCGCCCGCCGCCTATCTAGTTCCTCTCGGCTTTGCTTTGTCGCCGCCGCCGTGATCATTTCGCGTCCTCACCGGCACCGGACTGCCGCCGACGGAGCTGCTCCGGCGAGCTGCGAGGGAAGGGCGGGCTAATAAGTGGTAGTGGTTTCCTTCCGCTCTACCATCTGCCATCCGTGACATGTTCTTTTTTGCTCAGTCGTGATTCGAAATTTCGTACGCATCGACGCCACGGATCGAATCTTCTCCGTGTGGGTCTGTGTTTTGGGATTGGGGCACCCAGGCCTCCCAACTCCTTTACATCGAGGTAAAATCCGGGGATTTCTTGGTAGTCCAGGAATGATCGATTAATTTCACCTCCCGCTTTACACAGGTTGCTTCTGTTTCCCTATCTCCCGTGGCTGCCGGCGGATTGGGCAAGTAGAATTCCAGTAATTTGTAGAATTTGCGCGGGCTCCAGGGAACTAACTAGCCGCCTGGATCAAGGATCGGACTTTGTCTCATCCTACAGTTCGTTGGAAGCTGAATTTTCCACTAGAACCGCATAATCTTTGATTGTGTGCCAATGTGAATTTGGTCGACCTCATTTCATTCACTTCATATGGCCAGAACAAGTAATGTTTCAGGAACGGAGCAAACTGAAATAGGGGTAAAATTAATTCATTCCTCCTATCACTAGTCACTAGCAGGAAAAACTAGAACTTTTCACCTCCCCTTCGAAATTGAAGCTTTATTATTACTCTCCGTGCTCAGCCTGTAAACGATATATCCTATTGTAGTTAGACTGTTTTCACTTTTGGGTCTTGGCGCGCTGAGTTCATCTTTAGTTCCTTGCTGCTGTTTAGCGTAAATTGTCTTTTTAATTAACCTATAACTTATTATGTAGTGCAGATATGCAACTGATTCTGTTGTTTTCGATATGCTTGTTTCAACCTTTGATGCCCCCTATCTCCATGTGCATTGTTGTAAACCTGCAAAGATATGTTGTTAAATGCATCGTGTTATTGACACCTGGCTTTGCAGGTCCTGCATCTGCAGAAAATGGCCTTTGCCACTGCATCACTTGGCTGTCATGCAGATGCGAAGAGGGATGACGAGGGCAAGGATTGCAGTCCTCTTATTGGTTACATGTGGAAGACTATCAGTGAACCCCAGTCGAACCATGAGAAGAAAAAAATAAGGGCTCAGACTGAAATGGAAAAGGCCCTGGAGGCCGAAACCAATAAAAAAGTGTGTCCTGCCGTGAATTTGCATGGCAAGGGTCTGTCATCCAAAACCAACATTGTGAGCAGCAAGAGTGTGTCAACAGTAGATGGTAATGAAGTATCTGGTACAAAGCTTTCCCCTTGCCTGCAACAGATCTGTAGGCTTGTGGATGCACGTTTGGAAAATTCTGCACATGCCTATCATATCAGTTCAGTACAATTTAACAAGGAAGGCAGGCTTGTGTTGTCTGCAGGCTCGGATGGGAAAATGAGACTCTCTCAGATTGAGGGTGAGACCTGCAATACCACTAGGGTCCAGACTGTGTCTCTCCCGAATTGTCATATTAGCAAAGCTGCCTTTATGCCAAATGGTTCTGAGATAATTGCTGTTGATAGAACAGAATTTGTCTACTCCTATGATCTTGTGAATAATACCTTAAACAAGTCTGGTCCATTTCCAAAGTGGGAGGACAGATGGCTCTGTAACTTTGAGGTGTCTCCAGACTCGAGCACCATTGTGCTTATAGGCAATAACAGAGGGTACATCCTTCTGGTCTGCCCTAGAACGATGGAAAAAGTTGGAGTTGTCAGGATGGATGGTGAAAGTCAGGCACGTTCAGTAGCTTACACGGATGGTGGGAACCAACTACTTAGCACTGACAGTAGTGGCCATGTTTACCTTTGGGATCTCAGGACAAGGAGGTGTCTTAACAAAACCTTTTCCTGTTTGGATGATGCGCCACTCTGCACTTCTATGGATAGTTCCTTGTTTGCTGTGGCCTCCAGAAATGGTCTTGTGAACATGTACGATAGGAGTGAGTTTGTCCGTGGTGGCCATGAGCCTGCGAAGGTGATTGGTGGTCTTACCAGGAGTTTATCAGTTGAGCAAGTGAAGTTCAATCATGATTCTCAGCTCTTGGCAATGATCTCGAGATGTGGAGCACACACGTTGAGGCTTGTGAACCTTCCATCCTGCAGTGTCTCTTCCGAGACATGGCCAGAGACTGACCTCGAGCAGCAGTTCCCTTGCTCTCTTGACTTCAGCCCCAGCTGTGGCTTGATGGCTGTTGGAACCTTTAGTGGGAACGCTCTGTTGTTCAGGACGGGTCTCCTTCAAAAACATGGCTCAGCTATTTAAGTTTCAATTAAATAAAGTCTGTGCCTTCTATATTGCTTTAGCACAAAGCATCAGGTTTATTTGATATTTGCTAATAATGCCGCCTAAATTGACATTGTGTTGCACTTTCCACCGTCCTTTGATTCAATCTGTGGACCCTGCAAGGCTGCAAACCTGATAGCCACTTAGGCAGAAAAGTTATTTTTCATGTTTCAATGATTATCCTGATTCTGTTGTAATAAGTGAAATAGTTTGAGCTTGCTCTTTATTTAGTATGTATGAGAACAATTGATTGTGAGTGATTTGACGATCAAGTTTCAGTCATCCTTTTTGGTGCCTGCAACCTGGTTATATGGTCAAGATGGTGTTTTGTGCCAAAAAATTCTTATCCAGAAGTTTTCTGCCATGCACCAGGTTTAACAGCAGCATGTACCCTCCATCTCTGTTTCAGATTAACATGAGACATTTTATTGTATTTATGATGCATGATACACCAAATTTGTGAGCTCATGTCAATGATTTACACAGTACACATACATTGGATTCAACTTATTAATACAATTCAGTTTCGAAGATTTTAAATTATAAAGGAAGGTTTGGTAGACATCCAATTTTGTTGGGTAACTAACCATCCCTGTGCACTCTTAAAAAACCCTCTCCATAACCAGACCTGGGCCTGTCATAACAAATAGTAGACATATCTGTATATTTTCCTCATCAAGTAAATATTTTATTATCACCTTACTATGCTACCAATAAGATAGTTCATATCCATCCAGAATCAATCTAAGTGCAACTTTCCAAAATAGCTTGTTTTAATTTCTGCAAGGAGCAACATCATGCAAGGGCTGCAGCTGAACCTTTCAAGCCCAAGATAAAAAGCCAGTAGAACAATGATGACAAATTTCAGTTCAGCTGTATGACTATTCCTGAAATAAACTATGTGTAGCTCAATTTATTTTTCATATTTAAAAGATTTAATTTATCATTTATGTTACAAAATTTGTAGTGACGGTCTGCAGATATGTTTGGTGTAAAACCTGTGCTTGATGTGGGCTTTCCTGAATCCAGTCTCAAGTCCACAAACATGATTTAACGTCCCACCTCTTTTGCCCATTAATCTATACATCAGTAAGTACAACAGCACATTAAATTAAATTAGGGACCTACATCGTTTGTCGATGTCCGATCAGTGCTGTCAAAGCATATATGTTTACAAACCTGAAATAAGTTGATGGCATTCACTACCTGTCTCATTGCTCATGTTAAGCACTTGACCTTTCATCCACAGTTATATTGACTTGTATGATAGTGAAATAACATGCTGGTTCCATTATGTCCCCTGTTTGTTTATCTAGGATAAACAAATTAAGTCTTTGCATTTAAGTTAGGCGTTACGTGGACTGCTGCTTGTGTTTTGGAATTTGGATTCATCCCCCTGTGCCTACTTTTGTCTCATCGTGGATTTGACGTACACATTTAGTGTGTTTTGGATGCTCAATACACAGTAAGGCATTATCAGTTTTGGGTGCAATTTGCAGCTTATTTTATTTCAGTTCCTTTTTGATACAGGGTACAAAGCTTATTGTGATTATTTTCTTACTAAAATAGTTAGTTTCAATTCTAGATTGTAGTTGTTAACTTGTTATGAATAGTGCTAGTATCAAATCATAGCCCCATGAGAGCATTATATAGAATGCATGAGGCGGTATGTATAGTAACAGGAAAATGACTTTATGCTAAAAGACTCCTACCTTAATAGTAATATCCTTTGATGAAGAAAAGCAAGGTGAAAAACCTGAGATTACTGTGTTTTGATGTTTCTAGATTTGTGCTACAAGACCAAGGGTTGTAGTCTTTATGCATTTTTTTGTTCTTCTGTTTTGAGCTTTGATTAATTGCCTGTTTGGAGAATGGTGTAAGGCTAGTTGATATGGGTCACTCACAAAAGAACTTATTATATTTATGGTTGTACAGTTTAATAATACATAGATGTCTGGTAAACTAACATCAACTAACACTCTTTGGTTTTTGGCCCATGCAGAATTGTAAATATCAGCAGTAAAACTCTACCTCTTTACAACACTTCTGACATTTTGTTTTTCTTTGTTATAAGGACCAGCTGAAATGTTTTGACCGGGGCACGTGCTCTGATGCATACACTGATCTGTTGACATTGCCAGTATATTTCAGGGTGAGGATGGAAGTTCTTCCTGACTATATCCATTATGCTTAGTGCTTGCTCTTTCCAATTGTAGATCAAAGAAGATGTATGTTTACACTAGCAATCAGGCTGTCCAAAATGGGTGACACAAGTTTACCATGAAGGTGCAAATTTACATCTGTTTCTCTTAGTAGCAGTACTCTTTCACTATGTATCCAAGATTATCTCCTGGTATCTGAATTGGTCCCATCTCTTTTCAGTAGCTCTCTATGATAATGGCTTTGTGTTTCCAGAATTTGGTTGGTTCAGCACCTAACTTAGATTGTAGGCCCCTATTCAATTCAGTTGTTATACTTCTATATGTTTTCTCATTTCTGTTTGATTCATCTACATAGAAAAGCTAAAAATTCTTGTAGGCTCCCCTGAGCTCATTTACTTACGTAACTTTTTTCTATTCTAGAACCGGCATGCCTTTTTTTTTATGTAAATGAAGGGATTTTGGTCCTCTTGCAGTTATTTTTTTGGGGAGAACAATTAGTGGTACCTGTGCCTTACAAAATTTCAAATATGGCTTCCTGTTTCAGTTATGTCTTGTTCAGTTTCTAATTGTGCAAAGAAAAATTGATTACTTTTTTCTCAGACAAAATTGATTACTTCAAAATCATCAACATTTATGTATTCAAAGGCAAATAACTTCCTTTCTCATATGATCCTTCTATATGACCCTGCTTAATCACTTCATTGCCAGTATTATAATCAGTTCTGTGTAGTATTGGCCTTTGCTTAATACATACATGGGGATCTGGTATGCCTGGTGTACCAGTTGAGTTCCAAGCCAGTACTTGGACTAGGAGAATTTCAGGAGCACCTTTTTTTAATTGTTTATCATATAGAAGCTTTAGTTCTTCCTGTCAGCCGGACTGTTTCACTGTTCATGTTGCACTGTTCTCTCCTGCTCAGATGATCATGGCCATCTGTCTTCCGTGTGTCCACTCTTCTGTGCAGGAATGCGACAATACTTTCCAGACTACACATATGATTGGTGGCTACGTGGTACTCTTATGGCTTACGGGACTGTAATCAGGAAGGCAATCACCTGAGATGATCATATAGGTAAACTATCATTGCCCATGCTTTTTGTTCATTTTATGAGCTATAGTTCTATATAATGGAGTAATCCAGCGTGCCAAATTACAGATAGAATTTTTTTCTCAAATAGAATAGGTTATCGATACCAGTTTACATAAATATATTGCCCCATGCAACTACTATTAGTCTATTACAATATTGGGTGTAATTGTACGTGCTACCAGCTAACTGTAAAACAAGCTTAGATGTTGAAGTCTGAATATTTGTTGCTACCCTGTTTACTTTTCTCATTCTTTAAAAACAACATTTAGTTGCATTTTAAGATGGAATGCATATTCTTTGGCAATAACAATCTTCCATGGTGCAGACACGCCTAGCTTACAGGATGCAAAATATTTGAGGTTGAAGGATGCATTGTGGGTTGTCGTTGATGCTAAATCATCACCTAGAAAATAAATTGTTCACTCTTATTGTTCTCTGTGAAATGATTGTAAGATTGTAATACTTGTAGTTAATTCTTGTAGTTAAATCAGTCATTTCAAATGTTTGAAAACGAGAAGAAAATTAAAGCTTGTCCTCTTTACACATTGTGTTTCGATCATTCCAAAATCTCCTTAAACTGCTGTGCATCTCGGTCCACGTGGCCTTTTTTCAGAGAAACCTGGGAACTTGTGTTAAAACTGGTCCGGCAGGCAGAGTTCAGTTCAGAGCCATGCTTGTATAGCATAATCGGAAATGTTTATTGTTACACAATAAACCTGCTGATCTCTGGTACATATTTTGTCCGCAGCATGTTGAATGAACTGAGATACCAGAAATTGGATTTATTTGTATAATTATTAATAATGGAGTAGATGGTGTTTATTACTTCGGCGCATACGGGTCACAACAATCCGAGGAAAACGCAAAAGTAGAAGGCGTAATCGGAGCCGCAAGGCGCTCTCGGCACTCGGCAGCCTCGTGCCCCATTCTCCGCATCGCATCCGAAGGGCTGGCCGGCTGGGTAGTGGAAGAAGGGGGAAAACCCAGTCGAACCGAACGACAAAACCCCCAGGCCCCTCGTTCCCCACCAAATCCAAGTCGCCGATCGCGGCTACCGCCGGCCTGTAGCGGCACCGCCACTCTTCCCCAACCAAATCCGACCCGCTACCACTCCTACCGCCGCCGCCCGGATGGCCGACGGGGAGGAAGAGCTCGATGTCCTCGCGGAGAAGCTCCGCCTGACCCCGGATGTGCTGCGGGGCCCTGAAATGCCAGCAATCCTCGCCAACCTCCGCGACGGCGAGCTTGTGGAGGTCGTCGGAGAGCTTGCGGAGGCTGGCGGGGCCAACCAAAAGTGGGCTAGGGTTGCGAATTACGGCTCGCTCGAGTCGATCTGTCAGAGCGAGACGCTCCTGGGATTCTCCCTCGGTATATACCTCATGCCATACTATCCCGTGGGAGAGGTGGAGCAGCTCCGCAGCGGCGTGTGCAAAGGAGTATCATTTACTATACTCAACCAGGGCATGTTGACATCAAAGCTCCTTGCAGCATCTTCTCTACGCAACCTAATTCAACAACCAACCTTGCTTCTGTCAAAGGTGGACGAGGCTGTAGAGGAGTTGATAGCAATGGGATGCTCAAATGATATGAGTTCAACCTCTAACAACTACCTTGGTGAGCGTAAGGCGGCCAATCTGGCATATTTCCGTGCATTGTTGAACGAAGGAGTGGATCCTCATAATACCATTCTTGCAATTGACTCATCAATGCACAAGGACATCTACTGTCAATCTGGAGTGTTTGATCCGTGTGAGCTGGATCTCGACTCCAATGGTGGGTGCAACCTCACCTCAATGTCCCTGTTGAAATTGACTGAGGATGTGACTGCTGGCAACCGGAAAACAGAACTGAGGCGTATTCTTTCATTTAAAGGAAAAATTGTTGAAGATTCCATAAACAAGGCTGAATCAAAGCTGTTGCAGGTTCTTAAGGAGTTCCAGCTTGGACTTAAGAATCATATTAGGAAAATGGAAGCCCAGGCATGTGCACCATCAGTCATCGGCTGTGGATATCCACGTAAGTAATTTACATTTTAGTTTTTTGTGAAATTCAGAATTAAGTTTGGGCATATTTGTAATCTACAAAATTAGCTTTAAGTCTCAAAATTTAAAATTAAGTCCAGGGCAGGCAAATATATATACTTCAACTTACAAATAATAGGTCTAAGGGGTGTAGGTTGATATTGGTCTTTGTAGAAAATCGAGTGCATATCATGTGAAAATGGTGCAAAAGTTGGAAATGTGAAAAATTTTCAATTTCAGTTGTTGAATCGTGCATGTGTGGATGGGATTGTGCATCTTATAAGGGTATAAGTCCAATATTCTAGAAAAGTGAAGGGGGCAGCTGCAAAATTGTCAAATGCATGTGCAACTTTAGGACACAATCTCGTCCACAGATGCACGATCCAACGGTTGAAATTGCAAATTTTCACATTTCCAACTCTTGCACCATTTTCACTTGATATGCACTCCAAAAAAATCCGTTTCACTTATTTGACGATTTTGGTAGTGCAATTCATTTAACATAATATAGTATGTATTTACACAAAATCTAGGCCCCTTCCACGACTGGGCCCTAGAGCAGGCCCTGATTAAGCCCAGGCATATTTATGAGCTCATCCTTGGAACTGGTTTACAAAGATGATTGTGTCATCCTTGTACAATGATACATTTCATTGGAATAATTCCTTCAGTGTCATTGCAAATTGACTAAATGCCAAAAATAGTATCGCAAAATGGATTATCCCAAATATGTCATCCAAATGCAATTGTTATTTCCTATATGCCACTTTTGACCAAACAAACATCCGAAAAGATGAAATTGCCCATGCCTTCTTCCTTCTCCCATTTCTATTTTTTGCCCCGCCGCAGCGAGGGAGTTACGGCCAGCTCCGATGGGCTCGAGACCTGACACAGAGGCATGTGGGCGACCTCCACCCCAAGCGTTCTGATCTCCAGCCCTACCGCTACGGCACACACGCACACCATAGCGCGGCTCACGCGTGCGCAAGCCCCGCCGCCCCGTCAAGCTTGAGCCTCGCGTGGACAATTCGACACGACAATGTTCAACAATGGCAAGACCATGTTGCGTCTCAACGGCATGGCGGCGCATCTCGCTACCCTCGGTGACAAATTGGAGGAAATAACCATCAACAAGATCTTGTCCAGTGTGCCTAAGCACTTCAAGGAGATCTTGGTCATGATTACCACTATCCTTGATCTCTCGACACTCGTGGTGGCAGATCTCACCGAGCGGTTAAGGGTGGTAGACGATGCCAAGGAGAAACCATCGATGGCCATGCAACATGAAGGGAGGGAACCTGTATCTAACGGAGGAATGGAATGGTTGGCAGAAGAAATGTGAGGAGGAGAACCACTCTGGCGGCGGCGCAAGAACCAATGACAGCTCGAGCAGAGGAGGAGGCAGGCATAGGTGGAGCCGTGGGCATGGCAACTCGTCGTTGGATGGGCCACCAAATTTAAAGAGGCGCGTCGGCAATCAATACCGATGCGGCGAAAAGATTGGACATTGGGCCCGGGAATACAGGTCGAAACCTAGGAGGGAACATGACCATGTCACACAAGATGAAGAGGAGGCCTCACTCTTGTTTGTGAAGTCGTCGCCAACCCTAACACCCCCGCCGTCAAACACCTGCGTTGCGCCGCCACTATCAATGGTTGTCCCACCTCTCAGGGTTGATCTAGTATTGTAGGGAGCATGATGGCGGTGGATCTCAGGCAATGTAGGTGGGATCGAGCACCCAGGTCAAGATCCGTGAGCACAAGGTGTTTGCCCAGCTTGGAGAAGAGAAGGAGCGACAGGCGGAGACCTGGATCCGAGACACCAGCGCCACCAACCACATGTCCGGATCTAGGGCCGCCTTCTCCAAGCTGGACACGACGGTACTTGGCATCGTGCAATTCGGTGATGACTCGCTGGTGCAGATCAAGGGTCAGGGCACCATCACATTCGTGTGCAAGAAGGCGAGCTCTGTTCATTCTCCGTTCTTCCATAGCCCTCTTGCCCTTGAAGTGTGCGGACGCGGCCACGAGGTGATGTGGCGCTGGCACGAGCGCTTTAGTCATGGCAACATGGCAATGCTAAGGAAGCTAACTCGGGAGGAGCTGGTGCGTGGCCTGCTAGAAATCGAACCACCTCTACAAGGCGTGCAAGGCTAGAAAGTAGAGGTAGACTCCTTTTCGGATGCAGGCAGAGTACCGTGCACGACAAGTTCTTGCATGATGACTTGTGTGGCCCTAACACCGACAATCCAGTGAGGTAACAAGTACTTTCTCCTGGTGGTAGATGATCTCAGTAGATTCATGTGGGTAACGACGATTCTTACTAAGGATCGTGCAATGGCTACCATCAAGGAAATTCAGGCAAAGGCCAAGTCCGACGTCAAGCTCAAGGCGTTGCAGACTGATGGCAGAGGCAAATTCACCACCATCGAGTTCACGGAGCATTGCGTGGCTAAGGGCGTGCACCGTCAGCACCCGATGTCTTATAGCATGCAACATAACGTTGTCGTCAAGTGTTGGAACAACACGGTGGTGGCAATGGCTAGAAGCATGCTCAAAGAAAAGGGGCAGTCTAGTTGGTTCTGGGGTGAGGTGGTGAGCACCGCCATGAACGCGTTAAACCGGTGTCCAACGAAGAGCGTGGACGGGATGACGTCGTTTGAGGTGTGGCATGGTAAAAAGCCGATGGTGCACCATCTCAAGATGGTCGACAACATCATCTATGTCAGGAACACGGAGCCGTACCTCAAGAAGCTCGATGATCATGACAACAAGATGATCTTCATTGGCTACTAATGTGGCTCCAAGGCATATCACACCTACGACCTCATCATGAAACGTGTTGGCATCTAGTGTTCGACAAGCCAGTGGGAGTGGGGCATCGGAGGTGACAAGGGCGAGCCGAGCGGCACGACGGCATGTTCACAATGGAGTACACCACCATAGGCCAGATTGTACCAGAGGCAGATGACAATATCAAGGCACATGATGGAGAGGCATCGGGAGAGCAGTCACTGCATCCCGACAGGGCTAGTGGTAAGCTAGAACCTGTCTTATCAAACGACATCGTTGATGACAATCTTGATGCTGACCATGACAATATTGCGCCTCTTTGATTCAGTAGCGTGAATGACATCCTCGGGCCGGCCTCACCTCGTGGCTTCTCGTCGTAGGTACTGATTATGGAGGAGCTACACTCAATGAGCACCAACGAGCCTATCTCTTTGCAGAAGCAGAGTAGAGCCCTAGCCGGAGGAAGGCAATGATGGAGGAGATCGAATCCATCAAGGAGAACAGAACTTGATGCCTCACCGATCTCCCACTTGGCCGCAAGGCTATTAGGGTGAAGTGGGTATTCAAGATGAAGAGGGATGAGCACGGGGCGATGTCCAAGCACAAGGTGTTCCTCGTGATGAAGGGTTACACGCAGTGGCACGACATCGACAACGAGGTGTACACTATGATGGCCTGACTCTCTGTGCGTCTGCTCATACTCATAGCCCTCGTGACGCACGAGGGGTAGGAGGTGCACCGCATGGACATCAAGTTGACGTTCCTGAGGAGGTCTAGTGGAGCAATCGGCAGGCTTCATTATCGCTGGCAAGGAGGACAAGGTGCTCAAGCTGCGGAAGGCATTATATGGCCTCCATCAAGCATCGCATGCCTGGAACGCGAAGTTGGACATCATGCTGTTGTCACTTGGCTTCAAGAGGAACCCGAGCGGAGCATGCCATCTATGTGGGAACAAGAACGCTCAGTTGGTGGTTGGGGTCTATGTCAACGACCTTGTGATCATCGGCTAAAGCTCCGATGAAATCGAGGCGTTCAAGGAGGAGATGGTGGCCGCATTCAAGATGAGTGATCTCGGACTGCTTCACTACTACCTCGGCATTGATGTGAAGTCGAGCGCAAGAGGGATCTCGATGAGCCAAGGCGCCTACTGCAAATAGATTTTGAAGAGGAGCGGCATGGCCGAATGCAACTCGTGCCAAGTGTCCATGGAGTTGCGGTTGAAGCTAAGCAAACTCAGCTCAAAGCCGTCGGTTAACACTCACTCTAATCTAACGTTTGTTGTCGAGTATGTTAGCCAGTTCCCAAAAGATCCACATGAGGACCACCTTGCCGTAGTGAAGCATATCATGTGCTATGTGGCGGGGACCCAAAATTAGGGTCTCTGGTTCAGAAGGAAGCAGGAGCATGAAGCCAAGCTGATAGGCTTCGAGGACAATGATTACGCGAGCGCAATGTTGATGCTAGCTAGGAAGAGCACGACGGGAGTGATTTTCTTCCGCAGCAGCAGCCCAATCACCTGGCAGACCATGAAGCAAAAGGTTGTCGCTCAATCTGTGAGGCGGAATATATAGCAGCCACGATCGCCGCGTGTCAAGCATTGTGGCTCTCACAGGTGCGGTCAGAGGTGTACGAATCAGCACCAAAAGCGTCGATGCTGAGGGTGGACAATAAGTCCGCCATTGTCGAATCTAGTACTCCATGGATAGAGCAAGCACATTTAAGTGAAGTATCATTTTGTTCGTGAGTCTGTTGAAGAGGGACTTCATCAGAAGCGAAGAACAACTAGGTGACATCCTTACGAAGCTGCTTGGTAAGACCAAGTACAATGAGCTATGACCAAAGATCAAAGATCGGCCTGATCTATGTTGTCAACATGCACAACAAGGCTTAAGAGTGTTGAAAATAAACCTTGGGTGTAAGTTTAGTCCTTTTCTTAGTTCGATTAGTTGCTATCTTAGGCAGTTAGCCATTGTGTGATGGATAGTGTGTCAGGCCTGAGTGGAGGCCATGATTTCCTTTCCATGTAATGTTCTATTTAAGCAAAGCAATACCGATAAGAAAAGCTGCCAAGTCGTTGTGCCTCCTCTTCTTGGATAGGGTTATGAAAATGTTTGAGACCATGGGACTGATAGAGTAGCTGTTCCTAGTTGAGGTTATAGATTCCTAGTTGCCTAGTAAAACGTTAAGTAATTTCACATTGCCGTATTCATGTGCAGTTAACAAATGTTTGCAAAAATTAACATGCCTGCATTCATCCCTTTGGCTCTTAGACGAAACATTTTTGTATTAGCACCACTTACCTTTATGTGTGTTAGTCTTGATCTTTTCCATTGTCTCTGTTTCCCTTTGGATCTTTGTTTGTCTATATCTTCGCCATTGCTGTCAGGTATTTGGGTTTGTGATTTGATTTAAAATACCGTTCTGCAGCTAGTTAAAAGTGAGCTGTCTTTTTTTCTTGTGTCACATGAAGATATTTTACTTGGCAATTGCTAATTCTCTTCCACTATTTTAGAGCCGTAGGATTTCTTGAAAGATTAATAACATGCAAAGTGCTGCATTCGAAACATGATTGATTAATGTCAGTAAGATATATTCATTTGACCAGGTATTTATTCTCCCAACCAGGGGTAGTTATTTGAGTTCAAGTTTATAGATAGTTGTCTTCAAACTGTTCACGGATCTTCTACTTAGCTTCTAAATGCAATTAGCCATGCCTTTATGCTCAGTTATCTCTGCTGTGAACTGCATCTTACTTTGGAATTACCTAGAGGCCATATTATTTGATTCCCGTTTGGTGATACATGCCGTGAAGCCTCTAATGACTTTTTTTTTTTGAATAACCTCTAATGACTCTTGTACACACTCATGCAGTATACGGGTCAGCAGATGTCCCACGTTCCCCACCCATTTCAGACGGAGAGGTGGCGGAAGCACACCTTCCTTGGAGCGATAGCTCGGATGAGTCCAGCCCGGGAGGCTCTGATGGGGTGATTGATGCAAGCCCGTGATCTGAATATCTGATATTAAATAGAATGCCATACCCTGTTTTGTTTGTTCCAGTTTTGTTTGTTTAGCCTAAGGTCATAGAAATTGGTGGCGGAGTATCTCAATATTGCACATGGATTGCTTTGACCGAACTAGGAGCAAGATTTGTGTACGGCATACTTATGTTTATCTTAGGGAATACAGCATACGTATATTGATCCCACGGACATGTCTTGAAATGGTACCAGCACATATTTCCACTCTGATGCTAACTGATGCTATTCACAATATTTCCTGTTCTGATAGTTCTAGCTCTACGGAGTATTAACCCCAGCTATATTGTTCATATTCGTATCTCTGTATGCATCTGAGTAGCGTATATTGGTTTTCAAAATATCTGTATGCAATTAGTTTTATCAGCATTTACGGTGAGATACAAATTTACGATACAACGATCCATTCTATCCTGGACATCAATATTGCTTCTTACTAGAGCAGAATGCAGATTTATCGTCTGTTGCCAACCATTCTCTCGGAGAAGCTTTGTAAATATTTATGTAGGCTCCAAATATATTAGCTTGTTTATTTGTCTTCCTATAAGGCTACTCCCCAATGGAAATTTTATTTTAATTAAATAGGGTGTCATGTCATCATTTTAGATGATATGGAAGGAATTAATGAGAAAGAGAGGAAAGAAATTTCATCTAGATGAAATCATGTGTACACTGTTTCCAACATACTTTGTGTCTTGCATATACTCCTAAGAAATAACAAAAATAAAACTATGTATTATATGGGGTGTTTTATTTTTTAAACAAATATCTTATTGCTTATATGGCAGTTTTGAAAATAACAAAATAAAACTTACCAACGAGACTAGCCTAAGGAGGAGTCATAGGATACAGGTCTCCAGAGTCCAGATGTAATTATCTTCAAGCATTCATCAATTCCCAGTCAGCAAGTTTGTTGCGCTTGGCCTGATCATCGGTTAACTTAAACATAATCGGAATATCTCTACTACTCCTTCCGTTCTTAAATTGTTATCATCATTGATTTTTTTTATTTAATTTTAATCATTTATCTTATTTAAAATATTATTTCAAATATAAAAAATTTTAAGTTATATTTTAATTTTGTTTGACGATGAAACAAATTATGTCAATATATATGATATTTTCAAAAATAAGTTAAAATTTACAAAAAAAAGTCAACGACGACAACAATTTAAAAACGAAGGGAGTACATATTAATTATAGTGAAGATGTCTCTTTCACCGTTTTACTATCCTCTGTCCCGTTAGAACATTTCCAAGAGAGTCTCATAAATTCTCCTTAAACCAAATTAATGGGATTTAATCTCAAAAACCATTTTCAATAGCTCTCAAAATAACTCACAGATTTATTTCCTCCCTAAATTCCTCTTATTTGTAGCTAGAAACGAGAGAAAATTGGGGGGGAGGGGAGCAATCGAATTAATGTTGTTATAGTCCAAGATACTGATGTGGTCCAATCAAAAGTTTCTATGATCTGTTTTTAAAGATGTTGAAGGAGACAAGAAAATTTCTCTCTAATAATTTTTGAATTACTACTAAAAATATTTTTTTAGATCAATATTTCAGAGAGCTTTTAGATATGCTCTTAGGAATTAGAAATATGGATTCTGCCCCCTCTGCCGTTAGGAATTAGGAATGTGGAAAAGAGAAAAAAAAAAGGTCCATGTCCCGTTAGGAATTAGGAATGCGAATATATATATATATTATGAAAATAGCAGATACGACATACAGTAAAGATGCAGTTTTTTTTTTTTTTGACACCGTAAAGATGCAGTTGATTGACCCCTTCCCAGTTCCCACCAATTGTCTGAAAACGCTGATGGTCTTATCCGACGGGACACAGACGAGGACTCGTCGTGGATCAAAATGGATTCGCGGCCCATTACTCTGCCACTGCCGGCCCACCCAATCACACTTCCGCCGACGCCGCCACGACGAGTCATTCGCGGGGCACCCGGCAAGTGGCTCATCAGAGCCCCCCTCTCTCCGAGTGGATCTGCTTACGGATTCGACTCCGACCAGGGTACAAGCGTGCCCCGTCCACCCCCAAGGACTCCTGAGCCTCGGTCGGTGCCTATAATTGCCGAGGTGGCGAGCTACTCCGAGGTCACCGAAGAGGAGGCGGATCGATCTCGTGCAAGACGCGGATCAAAAGTTTTTATTTTTATTTTTTGAAGAACAGAGGAGCAGAAGTTTCGCGGTAAGCTTCGATCCGCCGCCTCCCCTCCCTAGGACTCGTTCGGTTATTCTTTTCCGCACGGGGATTTGAAGAGGATTGGGAAGAATTCAATCCACTACAAGTCAGGTAAGGATTCAATCCTTTTAATCCCCATCATTCCCTTCCAGTCCGATTGCAATCGAACGAGCCACTAATCTGACCAGTGAGACGGATTACATCCTGAGAGAAACAAAACACTCAATTGCATTTAGTATTAGAGTTGTATAAGTATAGACTTTGTAATTCCTGGCTGCTTGTAGATTATGTTGCTACAAAATATTAGTATTGCCTACAGTAGTTATGTGTTTAGTCTATTTATGCTTGTCACGTATTCAGTGGGCTCTGAGGCAGCACCGAAATTGCATATGCACCCTCCAAAACCTGGTTGGTTTCTCAGAAGTAAACAAACGTTTCAAATTTCATCAGTCATCTTTTCGAAGATACAAAAGGCCCTGTCTATTTGAAACATGACAACAATGAGAAACTGTATCTGATTCCATGCTTAGGTTGTTAAGCAGTATGTCTTAACTCTTAACCCCAAGACCCCAACATTGTTTAGCTCCATAAGATAACCATCATGATACTGATTGTTATGTCTTAAGCCCTAAACAATATTCTCTTTCTGTTAGCTCCCAGTCTGTTCTACTCTAAAAGTTTGTTCGTGTTGTTTCCTTCTTTGCTGCCATCAGTCACCAACATTAATTGCATGCAGAGAGCTACATAACATGTACAACACAATGATGTGCAAGCTTCAGCGCCGCAGTGGAAATTTCGTTGACAGAAGCAATAGAAACACCCAGCTTCACGAGTTGCCTGAGGTATGCTGTGGTGGCCTACGCAAATAATACATCACCACTATTTCATGTAGGAACTTGTTTTATTTGTAGGGTTGGTGCTTTTATATTTCCAGGTAGTCACGGTGTGCTTACACTTCTACTTATCTGTGCCTCAGGACATATTACATAAGATACTCTCACCATTGACATTTAAGGAAATAGCACAAATGAGCATACTGTCTACTAAGTGGAGACAGACATGGAGGAGCTATCCAGATTTAAACTTCTCCAGGGCAACACTAGATTTCAATAGTAGCATGCCACTCCATTCTGATGATGAGAGAGAGTTCATTAAGAGGGTTAACAGCATCTTAGAACATCACCATTGCCCAAGGCTAAATAGGTTTAAGGTTTGTTTTGGACTGCACAAAGGACACAGAGATCATCTTGATCAATGGATTAAGTTTGCTGTGGACTCCAAGGCAAGGAACATTGTTCTCAACTTGGCTCCAGCTCCAGAGTGCTTTGAGGATACCTATGTCTTTCCCCTTCACCTTTTTCAGAAGTATAACTCATGTTTTATTGAATCTCTCCACCTTGCCCTAGTCATTTTGAGGCCACCTCCTGGGTTTTGTGGCTTCAAAAATCTCAAAAGGATTGTACTCCGCAGGGTTGTTGTCTGGAGAGATCTACATTCTGTGTTGTCATCATGTGCTCTTCTTGAGCATATGAGCTTGACTGACTGTTTTCTCTTTGGTTTCACTCTATGTCAGCAATTAGTTCATCTGCAGCACTTGTCTATTGAAAGTTGTCGTGTGGGGAGCATGGAATTACACGCTACGAATCTCACCTCGTTTCAGTTTCAACAAAGAGAAATGCCTATTATACTTGATGAACTTCTACTGCTGAAGGAAGCTAGTATTGACATAATGTGGGGCAAAGACAGTCTTGACTATGCGTTCAATACTCTTCTTATTGCCATGCCTAATCTTGAGAAGCTCAATCTAAGTTTATATATGAAAAGAGAGGTTAGATCCTATGCAAATGTGATTGTAAGAGCTTTATTCTCGACCTTTTATTGTTATATATGTATATATTCTTAAACCTATATTTTTCAGACAAAGGGCTGGGCAGTGAGACCCCGTGATTTCATTCATCTACGATGCCTGAAGATGGAGATCCACTTACATGGAAAATCAGATTGTTCAAATGGGCTTCTTAGGCTGGTCTCACTTTTGGAGATCGCACCACTTTTGGAAGAGTTGGAGTTGCATGTGAGTATAATGTTTACTTAATATGTTCATAGGAATCAGGAACATTTGGTGGGAGGTTTGGGTGTACATATATCCATGAACCAAGGTTTGGGTCGTTGTCTGCTCAGATTCAGGTGTCTTTCTTCTTTTGAATGAAAACTTTATTTTCTCATGGGTTTCTTCAAAAAGACTACGTGCAATCTCATAGTATTTATGAGAGTAACTTTTTCTGGACTAAGTATTGCCATGAAACATATTCCAGTTTGTCAAATCATAGTAGGATTGAAATTGTTGAACTACTGGAAACATGTTAGGGCAATTATTTACAATCTTCGTTTGGTATACATGCCATGCACCAGTGCAGAGGAAAAATGCTCTCTTGCCATCGTGAAATTACAAACCTTATATGCTTTGTTTACTGCTTTCTGTATCTTGTGCTTCTTTGCAACCTGGAAGGAAGATAGGCATTCCAAATAAGCATAATGCTGCTTTTTTTTGCAATCTTTATGCTGTCTCTCCTATTGCTATTATCTAATCTCTGTTCATCTAAATTGAAATCTAATCTTTCTTTTTGTTTAAGTTTTCGAATTCATGCCGTATTTATCAATTTCACTGAAGCTATATTAATTTGGGAGTCCGTTTAATGCAGATGTGTGTTTGTGATGCGCCACCCACATTGTTTAAATTGAGTAAGAAAAGATCTCAGATGCAGCACAGTCACCTGAAGACAGTTTATATGACTGGATTTTATGGCTGCAAAGGCCAGATTGAGTTGGCAAGGTATATTCTTGAGAATGCTACTGCGCTCCAGCATATGACTTTAGATCCAGTTGCAAGGATAGTGCATAACAATGATCCCGATGTTGTGATAAGGTCCAAAGAAGTTGCTGGTCGTCGTAGTGCTAAATCGTACGTTGCTCGACAGAAATTCAGTCAGGTCCTTACTATTTTGTAAATAGCATGAGTCTTGTTTTACCGCTTTGAGGAGTTCACTTGATCCCTTCTGTAAAACAAAATATATCCAGAGATGATTCAGTAATCTGGCATCGCTGATTTGGGCCAGACTGAGGGTTTGCCGTGTAGGCATTATATGTCTCTGTTAAATTGTGTAATTCTTGGTCAAAATATTCAAAAATTTGACGTGTGCAATAACATAAATTATGTTAATAAATCCGGACGAAAGGAACGTATTGTGTTAGAGCATCTCTAAGAGTACCCAAAACCTCTCCCTAAATTGAATAATAGGGGATTTTGTTCTAAAAATCATCTCCAACAGTGTCCCTAAATCATCCCTATATTTATTTTCTCTCTAAACTCTTCTCATTTGTAGTTAGAAATAGGGGAAGAATTGGGAGCCCTAATCCACCTTTTTTTAAGGAAAAGTTAAAATTTATAGACCCAAGGCTGACATGGATCAATAAAAAAACGTTTTTACATCATTTTAGGGGAGAACTGTTGAAGGAGGAATTTTTTTTCCCCTAATCCTTTTTGAGCTGCTCCCAAAAGAAGGTTTTTAGGACCTAATTATTGGAGAGCTCTTGGAGATGCTCTTAGAGGCGATGCTAAAACTCTCTTTTTTGTTTAATAGCCAACGTGTCCGTGTGAAACTATAGGCTTAAATTAATAAATAAAATAATAAAATATATATGTTATGAATTTAGAACATACTCATGAGCTAATAGTAATTTTTAGGGAAAAATGTAGGCGTGCAAATAGTTCCTGAATTCAAATATTGTCTCGTACATAAAGTTCCCTCATTTAGACTCTAGTTCAAATTTTATCTACATTTTAATGTCGCATGTGCTAAGTCTGTTCTAAATTTTTATTTAGTGATTAAACTTAATTTCCTATATTGGATTTGCAAATCTGTTTGACCCAATCCCGAAAAAACTAATTTTATTCTTCACTTGTGGATCTATATCTAAACTACCAAATGCCAAGGTGGCCCGCTGCGGCTGCGCGCTGCATGCTCTCACGGTCTCACCTTCAGCTTCAGCGCTTAAGAGTTAAGACCAACCAGAGGTGACAGGGCTAATCCTAGCAGCAAAAGGCAGAGCCCAATATAGGACTGAACTTGGCCCAGCCCGCAGCCCGCACGCACGCTGCTTCTCTCCTGTGCACTTTTCGAGCGGTCGATTCCTCCCGGACGCGCGGCACGGCGCGCTCTAGACTCTAGAGGTGTCCAAATGGACCGTGCCTTTCGGACCAGTCTGAAGCATGAATTCTTACTTTTTTTGTGTTGCCATTTTTTTTTTTGACCTTCAGAACATCCTAGGTTAGTTTTTTGTGTCTGTGAATTCTGTTTTAATAATCATTAACTATGTTTAAACTACCCTTAGCCGTTAATTAGAGCTTAAAATATCAATAATGACGGTGAGCTCTGAGGAGGAAGACGACGTACCTGTTCATCGACTTCATCCTCTGTTTTTCTTTTGTGAGCCTATTCTCGTCATGATGGGCTGCAGTTTTGTTTCTTTTTGTGGGCCTATTCTAGTCATGGGTTGCAGTTTTCTTTTCTTCGTGGGCTGCTATGGGCTACTATATGGATTCCGTGTATGGGCAGCTAGGCAAGGGGCAAGTTACTTGTACAGGGCGTCAGGGCCTCACGCCATCGTTATCTATTCTATGCATATTGCATATGAACGTCAATGCTTTTAGCCTGTAGGTCTCTCAAGCTCATCAAATAGGAGCTAAGAACACCCTTGCGTGCTTCTTCTTTTACAAAAACATATGCGATGACCTTGCATGCAAGGTAACAGAAGACGCCATGACGAGACACATATATCACTACTGGTATGACCAAGACACAGGTAACACGTTTGGGAATCAGAGAATGCATAGAACCCAAAGCTTTCCGAATTCCGAACTTTAAGTTTCAATTCAAGTTTTACTTCCGCACAAGAAGATTTTATGGAGATAAAGTTTGATGTAAGAAATAAGCCTTAATAATAGTTTTGTGCAGCTTATTACATTCTTCAAACATAGTTTGTTATCCGCACAATGTCATATAATTTAAATTATTTGGAAATAAATTATAGATTTTCATTTGTTCACATGATACTTTGTTCAAGTGCTTTACAAGATGAGGTATAATAATAGATGCAATCAGATGAACTCTTGTTCAAGATGACCCTTTGTCTTTTCTGCTCTATTATTGATTGCTAACTGGACATAGGTTAAGGGAATGTGTTTGTATGACTTCTTCCTTAGGATTTCAGATCTTCCTAATTCTTGATTTATGAATAATATTTTTAGAAAAAGTAAACGTAGACTTTTTCAGTGCGTATGATATTTTGTATCAATATGATTTTATGAACGTCTCAGCTCATTTTCAGTGCAATCCTAAAATATGCTCTATTTTTCTCTTGAGAACAAACCTGATGTTATTATGCACTTACTAAATTAGATATCTAATAAATCATAATTATTATCATACTAGTGATTACTCACTCGGGGTAACATCAGGCCCGGCCGCAGGTGCTGCCGCACTAGGCCTTCATAGAGGTCCAGTGGTATGCTTAAATATGAGAAGTACTAAATTAATTTTTTTTAATAAAGTTTCTAGAAATCTTTAGGCATTGGATCACGACCTTGGTCTTGCATGTTGAACTTTATAGAGGCCTAGTGATATCTTGTAGGCGTCATGAGCTTGTGAGAAGTCCTCTTTGTATGGCGAGTTGGGCTTAATATTGATACTTCTTATATTTAAGTATTTTTAATGTTATTTTATTTTATTTTATAACATAGTACTCAAAGGACACTACATGTGAAAATCGTTAATATTAGAGGTAAAAAATATTTATAATAAGAATACGGTGAAAAATAGTAGAAAAGACATAAAATGGTACACTTAGGAGCACAACAGTATAATATAAATATTAAATTTCATATAAAAAATATTAACAATTATATTGTGTAAATAATTTATATTTAAATCATAAAGAATATTTTATTTTTTTAAAACTCGTGATAACGCATGGGCACTTTGCTAGTATTTGTTTAATTTAGATTTTTCAAAAAGTGCTAGTGCATTATTAAATATTCAAACACCATTTTTTTCTAATTTTTCTTCTTAACATCAAATGAACGAAAGATAAAGAATCATGGACCATGGATTTTATATAGGCACTTACAAAAACATGATGAAGAACAGACACGAGAGCGGACAGACAAAACGGTGAAACAAAATTACGGTGGTTTTGACAGATGTTGGACGCACTCACCTTTCCTTATTAAGGACTCACTTGTCTGATTCTGGAACGTGCACAACAATATTTATATTGTGTTGAACCATTGGCTGATTCTACAACATACACGGTGATTTTGCTTTGTGTTGGATGCTTACGGTGGTTATATTGGGTCGTTGTGGATATGGAACCGAACCATATCTATATTGAATTCAAATCGGTTTTGTACCTTTCATATTAAGTATCGAATTTTAAAAATTATAACTTCTATATTCGGAGCTTAAATAAAGCAAACTTGGATTCTATCTCGTAGCCCTCGAAACGTTCTACAACTTTGGTATTCAAAGTAAGTTCATATCCTGCCGTTTTGATTTCCAAATATGCGATGCAAAAATATTTATTCTGATTCAGACTCATCTGCGCGGTCTCTGTGCGGGGCCCATATCTCCTAGCTCTGTAGTCCAAATAATATGATTCATATATGTTTCAAAAAGTTGTCGATAAGATCTACAACTTTCATGTTTTAACTTGTTCTATTAGAGAAGTCTTCAATTTCAAAATCGCGTTGTAATACAGTGCTATTTCTGAACTTCGTGAATTAATTTTTCCTTCTGTATAAAGCTTCTAGAATATGGTGATAAAATTATTATTTTTAACATATAAAATGGTATACTAAGAAGCAACAACGGTAATACAAATATAATCTTTCATGTAACAAATGTCAATAATATTATATATATCTAATAATTATATTGTGTAAATAATTTATATGTAAATCATAAAAAATGTTTTATTTCTTTAAGTCCGTAGAAATGCACGAACATGTTGCTAGTATATATTTGTTTTTATTTTGCAACACCAAAAGCCAACACCAAATACCGGACAGGCGGGAACCAAACCATATATATGTTTGTTTTTATTTTACAACACCAAAAGCTAACACCAAATACGGGGCAGACGGACTCACCTAAATTAATAAGGTATATAGATAGATGATATCTATCAAATATATAAGTATGATCTATAATTTATTTATTTAAAGCTCGTAGCAATGCACGGACAATTTGCTAGTTTGTATTATAAATTAATGAAACTTTTGGGACATTCTAAGTTCAAATAGGTGCAGAGATGTTTATTCGGCGTGCATAAAAAGTTTTATAAGTTGTTCAAACTAAAAAGTATTTTTCATTGACATATTAAGAGGCTTAAGTGTTAAGATAGAAAAATCAAAGAAAAAATAAATTAAAAAGTATTTTCAATTAACATATTAAGAGGCTTAAGTGTTAAGACGGAAAAATCAAAAAAAGAATTAATTTTGTTCATGTCGCTGTCAGGTGGGCCTAGTCGCCCGACTAGTGGGCGATAAGCCCTTATTGCCTGTTGATGGGTCAATTGGTATGCTAGTTTTACAATTTTTTTATCAAATTATTAATAGTACTTGTTTGTTTAAAAAAATATTATTATTAAAAAAATTATTTCATGTAGGCCAACGTGCCAGGCTCATGGGTTGCCTCATCAGGGCTCATTATACATGGCGTGTCGTGGTGGCCTGAAACTATAGGTGTCAGGTTTTTTTGGACATGAGACGTGCCAGGGCAGGCTGCTTGTTTGGACGTCCCTAGTAGCTACTATAACTGGCATAGATATCATGAGGTCCACGGCGCGCTACAGGAGCGTGGCATACTGGAGCCTAGTTTTTGTTTTTGAGATAATTGTATAAACCACCTCATAAGTTATTTGGAGTTTGAGATTTTCATTTATAAATATTTTTATTGTAGATTTTCACCCATCCAATGAGTTTAGTTGCAAAAACCACCCTACTAGGTGCACATGTTTAATTATTTTTAAATATTTTATTGATATAAATTTAAAATAAACTAAGTTAAATAAGTTTAATGTTGTTAAATATTTTTATTATGTAATTTCTCTTATTTTCATGAAAATGTATCTAAATTTCAAACTTTATGAAACACCATTGAAACTTTAATTGATACATATTCTCTAAAAAATATATGAAAATTATACTTTCAAAATTCTATATATTTGATAAGAACTGTTCTACTCCTAAATTTTGGAATACTTAAAATATACTATTGAAACTAATAAATTCTCAGAAGAACAATAAAAGTACACAACTGAAACAATCAATATACTTACCGGAACCATCAAAGTTCATTGTAGGAACAATTGATAAAAATATGGGCCATAATAATCGAAATACATGGCTAAAAAAAATACTTTTAGGCGTATATTCTAACAATGAAAGTCAAAGGTTCCGGTAGTAAAAATTAACTGTTCCAAGATCTGGTTGTCAGATAACTATATATGAAAAGTTTCATTGTCATGTAAAAGAAATTTTATGAACACATATGGCAAGGTTCATGGTCACGTAAGAGAAGAACTAATTTGGAAGAACATGTCCAAAGCATAATATAGGAACTAATTAAAATACATATAAAAATATAAGATAACTATAGTAAGAAAAATAAAATATTTCTCCATCAAATATTTTTTTAATATGAACAATTTTTTTTTGATATGCACAAAAAATGAGAGGAGTTCCAGCTTCGAAGAAACAAAGTTCGGTTGTCTAATAATAAAAGTTCTACCGTCATTTGAAAAGGTTCCAGCATTTTCCACAAAATTATTATATCTTAAATGGAAAAATGTTTCAAAAAAGAAAAGAATGAAGTGCCAAATTTAAATAAAAAGAGTTTCTTCTACAGGTGAAAAAAAGTTCCATGTGTATTTACGAAAAGTTCTAGCCCATAAATTTCCACATTTTTCTAAAAATTAGTTTCAACTTCATTAAAAAAGTTTCCAGCCCATAAAAAATAAAAATGTTCCAACCTACTAAATAATGTGTTCCAATATTTTAAACAAATGTTTTCAACAGTACAACTTAATTGTTCCAGTAATATGATATTTTTTTATTTCTTTTTCTACTCAATATTACATTGCATTAGTGGAACAATTAGATTTCACTTGTGGAACTTGAAAAGGACGTTAAGCGTCTTAAAGGATACTTGTTGATAAATATACTTAGCTTTTAAGCTTCAGTTAAAATATTTCAAATTATATACTCCCTTATTGAAAATGGTATCTAGTAGCTTTTTAGTTTAAACTAGTTACATGCCTGTGCTAATGCTACAGCGATATATTTAACATTCAACCATAAAAGATTAAAAACCTCAGCAATCTAACTACAATCATAATATATTATCATTTAGTTATTGGCTGTAGAAAATTCTTTGTATCAGACCATGTTACTCGGAGAATCTAAATATGTACATTCAATATGCAACAAGCACTGAAGAATGTCACTTCTGGTTTCACGACCTCATGCACTCATGGTGTGGTGATACAATCAAAATCAGGGAACAAAGGTAAGCTCACTTCACTACAGATTAGAATATCATCGAAAACTAAAAAAGATGTATACCAAAAGGCAACATATGTTTTAAATCAAGCATAGAAAGATAGATATAAGATTCTTGCAAAAAGATAAAACATACAAATATGTATTATAGTGTTGACTTGTGTCAAGAATAAAATTACAACGATGATTTTAGTAATAAACTAATAATTACTACTGGTACTGGGTTGCCTATCTGCATTTGCTATTGACAGATCCCTCTCATTGTTGTCATGCGTGCTTGCTAGCTCTGAAGATGTGGCATGTTCGCTATATACCAATTGAACTTTGGCTAAAAACCATGTGCAAGCTTAGCTTCTTGCACTTGTTGTCTATAAGTTATCTGCTGCAGACCAGAAAAAAGAGAAAACAAAAAAGGATAAATTTAGCCATTAGATGGAACCCAAATTTCTTTTATTTTGCTTTTCGTTTGTCTCCTTACAAAGTGTTTAAATGTTTTGGTTATCTATTTAGTGAATTAACAAACAACGGTATGCATGTGTGACAAAGAACTACTGTGAATCAAATATAATCAAATCAAGATTTTTTTTTTCTGTCTGATACCTTGCATCATGGGATTCAGAGCTGAACCCAATGTTTTAGGGATGAAGTCCATGGTCTTCTTCCCTGCCTCTTCATCATTGTCACCACCAGAATCGGGAGAAGAGACCAATCTAAAACTTCATAGTCAAAATCATATTATTTTCAAGCATATCATAAACATGATTCCACACTATGATCAAATAAAAGTTTTGACATGAATGCAACATGATAAAAGCCCCCTGAACCTGTGTTGCTATGGACAAATTTATATTGTTTAAAAGTGCCCAAAAAGCACATGCTAGAATAGCTATAGAACCGCTTCAAAATGAAGCTAGCCCTTGTGTTCAATAATAAAAGCACCAGCCAAAAGTCCTACCACTTCTTCCATGCTCATGTTAACTGCTTCCTTTGGAAAGGATTTACAATCAGGTTTCCCTTTTTCAATACTTGCCAACTAAAGACCATCTACAATCATTATGTAAAATATTACTCCCTAAACATAAGATTTAGGAGGTTTCTAAATTTGTTGAGAGTAAAAAAAGTCACATCCTCCAACAACTTCCAATAATTCATTTTCTAAAATTTAAAATTATATCACATGTGATGCAATAATCTGTTGGAAATAAAAAAAAACATAAGAATTTGCCTTTAGGGAGTTCCAATTGAGTTGCTAAATGTAGAGAGTCATAGACCTTGTTTTGGGAGTTGCTATGTTTAGGGACCTCATTTAGAGAACGGTTGGAGGTTTGTTTTTTTAATTACTTTCTATTCTAAATTTTGATTTAGCAACCTCATTTAGATAATGGTTAGATATGCCCTAACAATTGGAAAGTAAGATGTTAGTGATCATAGAAAAGCATGCGTCATGTTGGAGGTCATACATACAATTGCAACTCCCTTGAACTAAAAGTATTCAAGGTCTAATATGATTTTCAAAATGTAGCTCAGATAAAAGATTCAAATATTAACCCTCATCCATGAATTCTAGAAATCCACATAAAACTAATATTAAACACAGACAATAGACACACATATATCCAGGATCGTTGATCTTCTATCAAATTGAAAAAGAAATCTATGAAGATGAAGGATTATTTCCAGCTATCTAAAAAAATACTAAATAATGCATAAAAAATATTTTGAAATCTGTAAAAAGGGACCAGATTAATTATAAGTCAGGTTGAGCATATACATTTTTTTTTATTTCTGGAGCATTTGTACAATTTCTAGCCCACATGTTTGATCTGTAGATGTATGGAAATAGAATAAGCATATGAGTGTTTCATATGGCAGGGAATCATGTTCGTGGATAAAAATAGAAAACAAGCACAAACTTGATACAGTAGGACAAAATTTTGGATGAGCATAAACGAGCATTTTTTTTGAAACTGCATAAATGAGCATTTACAACAACTACAAAGTTGATACTATGAAAGTAGTGTTCTCAGATACTCAAAAAATATAATCATTCAAAATAAATATCTATGAACTTCCAAGTGTTTCCACAAGATGTATGAACACATCTGTCCCCATATGGACAGTAAACAGGCTAATGCACACCAAACTTTATACTACATATTAAGTTGCACAAAACATATCTCGAAAATAGTCAAGGCTTCAGATTATGCCAGTGAATCCAATATACAAGCATGTTATCATATGTTCCCCCTTTTTTTTAAAGTTGTCCTATATTTTAACTATATCACCCATTTTTTATGCAGTCTACAAAAATCCTTACTATCAGTCCACAATTATAGACCTGAGCAGAGGGAATATATTAACTATTATTCTTGTATGCCAAACTATTATTCTTGTATGCCAAATAGAAATAGCAAGCTACATTTGTCTGGGATGATGCCAAACGAATTACTATTGATGATCAAACAACTTGTATTTTATCCGACATAGCAAAGGAATCAACAGGACACACAACACTAACATTGGCTGACTTGATCCTAGCATGTGTTAACATTGGCTCAGAGTGAATATTTCAATATTTTATTCAAAGATGGCTCTGGCTCACTACTTTATACTGGAGAGAAAAGATCGTCATTGATCTGTTTGTGGATTCATGTTTCTCATGTTTCCAGTTTGAGCATTGCACAGTTTGTCCCTACATAATATTATAAAACACTTGATTTTATATAACACTCTTGGGAAAGCACAGGAAATTGAGAGAGATCTGTTCAGGACAAAACTCAAGCTGACAATGAGTACTATCGCAGTAAATATACCTTCAGTTCCAAGTGGTTGTCTGCGACTTCAAATGAATAGGACATAAAGACCATATATTAATTTTGCAGTGATCTAGCCTTGTGTTTGGTTACGGGATGGGTGGGTTGGAGTGGCTCCAACCCTCGTTTTGAGGACGGTTCCAACCCTTTTTATTTTTGGTTATTTTTTGGGTTAGGGATGAGTTCGTTCCAGGGACAGCTCCAACCCTTTTTATGTTTGGTTATTTTTTGGGTTAGGGATGAGTTCGTTCCAACTTCTGTTTGGATGAAGGAATTAAAAATCTGGGATGAATGGTCCCACCTATAAAACTCTCATGCGGATGCAACCCGGACGGGTTGACTCCGTCCCTCAAATTTTAACGGATGGAGCGAACCCAGATCTAATAGGAATATTCCTTTATGGAGCCGCTCCGCTCCCACCGCTCCTCATACAAATAGGTTAAAAATAGGTCGGCTCCAACCATGTTGGCTCCATTCCTCCAACCAAACACACGGTAGAATATCAAATTGAATCTGAATAAAGAACATCAAATCCAATAAGAAGATCAGGTATTACTGACCAGATATTATGCTACCTACTCATATGTCAAAAATGAAACTTCCATGCCATAATACATAACCACCATATTCATTCTTCAGAAAGAGAAATATAGGTCCAAGTGGATATATCAAATCATGAACAGAACGAAGCCACGGCTCAGACAAGCACGAAAAGGTTCATACAAAATCAAAGTGAGGTTTTGAGTCATGATCATACAGAATTAAATAACTATAACTGACCAATACAATAGCTCAGACAAATATATAACCGTTGCAGGCTCGACTAATAGCTACTTTAATCGGTGTATCACAGTTTGATTGCAGATCTTCCGTGCTACAGCAAGAAAAACTTCCTATGACAGTGGCAGCATAGAAGGGAGCCGCGTGTACTTATATTGAATAATAACTCCCAACAATTCCCTGATCCAGCTTCCTCGAGCATACACAAAAAATTAGTTGGCCTTGTTCAGGTCACAGCAAAGCTGAAAAAGAAGCTTGTAGTAAGTTAAAATAGAACATGTATGTATTCAGTATTACTTGATTGTACCCAACATGAACTGAGCAAAAACCCAATAATCATTTTTTATGCACCACGCACAACACTTAAATCATGACCATGACGGATCAAATTGAAAGATGGGACTACAACTCTGATAGACCTCATGTCATGGCAACGGTGCCACCGCAGGGATCGATCGGTGGGGTACAATGTATATGCGCTGGAAGATGTCCGATGGTTGTCGGTTGTTGCTGGCTCGAGATAGATCTCTAAATCTAATTGGGCACAAGGTGGGATTCTTACCGGACATACACAACACATTTGTTGCTCGTCGGCGGAGATCGATCTTGGCCATTCTCCGATGGTTCTTGGTTCTCTTCCCCGTCGGTTCGTCATCTGTCCGTTGTTTTGCAGGTGGGGCGGCAAGGCGAGAGTGAGAACGGTGAGGCAGCAGGCAGGATAGGATCTGCGGGTGAATCAAAAGGGATGACGAGGTGCGATGTCATAGGCCGGGGGTGAAGAACGCGACGGACGCGGGCGGAGCCGAACAACGCCGGTTCACAGCGGCCGCGGCTGGCTGCAGCTGCTCTCCCCCGGTGAGTCGCAGGCGGAGGCGGGTGCAGGCGTTGCCTCCCCCCTTTCTGTCGCAGGCGGCTGCAAAGGTGGGCGGCGAAGGCAGAGGCAGGCGTAGAAGCAGAGGCGGGTGGCGGAGGCGGGGAGGCGGGAAGCGGAGATAGAGGTGAGGTGGGCCGACGAACGCGGGCGGATACGGAGGAGGCAGTCTTCTTCTTGGCCTCCCGGAGGTCGGGTGCGCCGGCGGTGGCTGGGAGCAGGACGCGGCAGGGGTGGAGGAGGAGACGGCCGACGTACGCGGGCGGATTCGGACGGCGTCGGAGGTTATGGCAGGATGCAACCTTTCCCGGTCTCCCAGGCAAGTCGCAGGCGGACGGGTGAACGCGGCGGCGTCTCGCAGCGGGGGCGGGATGGAGGTGCGGAGCCGAGCAGGCGGACGGCTGAAAGCGGAGGAAGGCGGCGGTGTATCACAGGCGGAGGTGGGATGGAGTGCGGCGGAGGTTCACAGGGCGGCGGTAGGCGAGCAGGCGCAGGCGGAGGCGAGGTTGCGAGGAGGTGGGGGAAGCGGTGAGCGTGGGTGGGAGTGGGATGCTGCCGTTCGGGTTCGGGTACGGGTACCGGTTCGCAGATGTTGGGTCAAGTTTAATGAGTTTTTTTTTTTTGTGTGTGTAAGGCTATTCCATCCCGTGACCCAAAATTCAGAATGGGTCAAAAATGACAAAATCACGTCTTCAACGGGAGACTCATTCTAGAGACCAATTTTGGTCTGCATCTGGCTCGTGACGCAAAAATAGAGCATCCCCGCTCGCGACCCAAACACGCGAGGCGCGCGGGGCGGGAGGAGACGGGGCGGCGACAGGGGTGGCGTCTGGGGCAGCAGGAGACAGCGGGAGGTGGCGGGGGAGGCAGCCAGGATAGGAGGATCCCGCGACGGCGGAGGAGGAGCCGGCCGGGGCAGGAGGAGCCCACGGCGGCGGCGGCGGAGGAGGCCGTGACGGCGACGGAGGAGGCGGCCGGGGCAAGAGAAGGCCGCAACGACGACGACGGAGGAGGCGGCCGGGGCAGGAGAAAGCCGCAGTGGCGGTGGGGGAGGCGGGGGATGCGACGGGAGGGGTGGCGGGGGAGGCGATCGTGGCGGGAGGAGGTGGGAGCGACGACCGGGGCAGGAGGAGGCGGGGGCAGCGACGGAAATCGGGGGCGACGGTGAGAGGAGGCAAGCGCGGGAGGAGGCAGCGGGAGGAGGAGTCCGTATTTTAGATCTCTCGTTGGAGATCAAGTTTTTTGGGTAATGTCTTTTTAACCCTATAGCACCCTAAAATAGGTTTTGGGTCTTTACCACCGTTGGGGATAGCCTAACTGACGGTTTCATTCAGAATCGATCATTGAAATTACAATCAGCATTCACCAGTGCATGTATACAGCTAGGGGTTTTCTGTGTTAGATATAATATGGGCTGACTTATATTTTATTTAATAATTAATAAAGTTTAGGTCTATATTAAATATAACGGTTAATCTCATATGAAGTATTTACTGCATATTGACTCGACTTAATAGGTAGACTCTCGTTACACCTATTAGAGAAGTTGAGAGGGGCTTGAGGCGAGCCATGCGCGCGCCACTGCAGAGCCGTGGCGAGCGAGTGAGCCGTGCCGTGGAAATGGAAAGGCAAGATTCGAGGAAACCGAAATCCGGCTTTGATTACTGCATGTCAGTTTCCCGTTTGATTGCCTGTAGTTTCCAAAACGCTGAGGCTGCATCCCGGCACTGCCCCAGCGAGTGAAAAATATTCCCATCCTTTGTTGAGCCGAAACCTCTCTCGCAAGGCGACACCTGCTCGGATGTGCGGGTGATCAGGTTTTTGGGAAGCGCTTAACGGCGTGACTGCTCAACCTCGTCGACTTCTTCCGGGCGGTCCCTCCGCGGGGTACCCTTATTCTTTTTATGCTTACTAGTCTGATTGTGATCTTAACTAGTAATTGTAAATTTGTGAAATTTGTCATCACCTATATGCCGCTAATAACATGGACTAAATTCAACCTGAAAATGCCTAATTTTCTAACAATCCAAAAAATTGATAGGCATTTTTCTGTTAGAGGATTTGCTGCTGCGTTAAAACCTAATAATTTTGATGGTATGTTTTACAAGAGGTGATGTGCACGGATGATACTGTGGTTGACAGTGATGAATTGCTATCACGCCGCATAGTGGAAGCCCGAACAATTCACTCCTAAAGAGGAGAAAGCGTTCGAGGCTGCCGATAACCTATTTCGAGGCGGTGTGATTAGCGCTCTCGCTGATAAGTATGTTGATTCCTACATCATATGTAAAACTGTCAAAGAGTTGTGGGATGCATTGGATGCTAAGTTTGGTGTTTCTGATGCTGGGAGTGAGTTGTATCTTATGGAACAACTGTTTGACTATAAAATGGTCGAGGTCCGTTTTGTGGTCGAACAAGCTCATGAGATACAAGCAATGGTAAAGGAACTTGAACAATTTCCATGCGTGTTGCCTGACTAGTTTGTGGCTGGAGGTATTATCTCCAAGTTACCACCATCTTGGAAGGATTTTGCTACTTCTCTAAACCACAAGAGGCAAGAGTTCAGCATGGCTGACCTTATTGGGACTCTTAATGTTGAGGAGAGAGCGAGGGCAAAAGACACGCGTGGAAAAGGAGTTGAGTCTTCTAACGCCAATGTGGTGCAGAAAAATAATAATTCCAATGTGTCTCACAACAAAAAAGAAGAAGCAAGATAAGAAAGAGAAGCCAAAGCAAACTACCACTTTCAAGAAGAAAAAGGAAAAAGAAAAGGATGAGGTTTATTTTGTTTACGGTAGCACTGAGCACTGGGCAAGTACATGCCCGGATCGCAAATTCACTCAGCCAAAGAAATCAGCAAATATGGTAATTAGCGAGACTGCGGGAACATCGGGGTATGGTAATTTCTTACCTATTGTTCTTTCAGTTTATCATTCGCCTGAGTGGTGGATGAACACTGGAGCTAATATACATGTGTGTGCTGATATTTCTTTGTTTTTTTCTTATCAGGCCAGCGTGACTGGAGCGTTGTTGATGGGGAATGGATCGCATCCGCGTGTTCTTGATGTTGGTACGGTCGCTCTCAATCTTACTTCAGAAAAGACCGTGCTTTTGAAGAACGTCCAGCATGTCCCCTCTATCAAGAAAAATCTAGTTAGTGGCTCTCTACTATGTAGAGATGGTTTTAAGGTTGTTTTTCATTCAAATAAATGTGTACTTTCTAAGTATGGGATATTTGTTAGAAAAGGCTATGATTGCGGAGGCTTGTTCCGTTTCTCTTTGAATGACAATGTCTATAATAATGTTGTGAACAATGTCTTAATTTCGGATGAGTCAAATATTTGGCATTCACGGCTTTGTCATGTTAATTTTGGTTTTATGATGCGGTTAGCAAATTTGAATTTAATTCCTAAATTTAACTTAGTCAAAGGTTTCAAATATCATGCGTGCGTGCAATCTAAGCAACCTCATAAGCCTCATAAGGCTGCGGAGGCGAGGAACTTAGAGACATTAGAACTTGTTCATACCGATTTGTGCGAAATGAAAGGTGAATTGACTAAATGTGGCAAAAGATACTTCATGACTCTTATAGATGATTGTTCCCGTTATTGCTATATTTATTTGTTGAAAATGAAAGATGGAGTGTTGCATTACTTTAAGATCTATAAAGCTGAAGTAGAAAACAAACTTGAGAGAAAAATCAAACGGTTAAGGTCTGATCACGGTGGAGAATATTTTTCCAATAAATTTTCTGACTTCTGTACTGAGCACGGAATTATTCATGAGAGGACACTGTCTTACTCACCTGAATCCAATGAGATCGCCGAACAAAAGAACCGCACTGTAACTGATTTGGTTGACGCCATGTTAGAGACCGCGTGACTATCTAAGAAATCGTGGGGTGAGGCAATTTTGACGGCATGTCATGTCCTAAATAGAGTGCAAATAAAGAATAAAGAAATTTCACCATTTGAGAAATGATTTAAGAGGAAAATAAATCTCTTATACTTGCGCACTTGGGGTTGTTTGGCCATGGTGATCATTCTAATTAACAAGAAGCGTAAACTAGGACCTAAAACTGTTGATTGTGTTTTCCTAGGTTATGCATTTAACTACGTGGGTTATAGATTCTTAGTTGTTAAATCTGGAGTACCTGACATGGAGGTCGGTACAATTTTTGAGTCTAGAGACGCTATATTTTTTTAGAGTAATTTTCCTATGAAGAATGAACATAACATTTCTAGTCATAATTCTATAATTCCCCATGAGATTTTTACACCGGTTATACACAATGAACAACCCCATGTGAATAATCCTGAGGAGGATGACAATGGAGTCACTCGAAATAGTAAGAGACACAGGATTGCAAAATCCTTCGGTGATAACTTCATTGTGTACCTTGTGGATGACACTCCTAGTACTCTTGAGGAGGCATATTTCTCTCCTGATGCTGACTTATGGAAGGAAACAGTAAGGAGCGAGATAGATTCTATTATGTCTAATGGTACTTGGGAAGTCGTTGAGCGCCCTTATGGTTGTAAATCTATAGGTTGCAAATAGGTGTTCAAGAAAAAGCTTAGGCTTGATGGTACTATCGAGAGGTACAAGGCAAGACTTGTAGTTAAGGGATATTCATAGAAAGAAGGTGAAGATTATTTCAACATCTACTCACCTGTTGCTCGTTTGACCATGATTCGAGTACTACTTTACTTGGCAGCCTCACATGGTCTTCTCATTCATCAGATGGACGTTCAGACAACTTTCCTACATGGAGAGTTAGAGGAGGAGATCTATATGGATCAGCCTGATGGGTTTATAGTAGATGGTCAAAAGGGCTTGGTGTGCAAATTGCTGAAATCCCTATACGGGCTAAAACAAGCACCTAAGCAATGGCACGAGAAGTTTGAAAGAACTTTAATATTGGCCGCTTTGCCGTGAATGAAGCTGACAAACGTGTATATTATTGGTATGGTGGGGGCGAGGGAGCTATCTTGTGTTTATATGTTGATGACATCTTAATCTTTGGGACTAGCCTTAATGTGATTAAGGAGGTAAAAGATTTCTTGTCTAATAATTTTGAGATGAAAGATTTGGGAGAAGCAGATATTATTCTTAACATCATGCTGTTAAGAGAAGGTAATGGTGGGGTGACTCTTGTACAGTCCCACTATGTGGAGAAGATTTTGAGTCGCTTCGGGTTCAGCGATTGGCAATATGCTCCGACACCTTATGACCCTAGTGTGCTATTGAGAAAAAAAAATCGAAGAATAGCAAGGGATCAATTAAAATATTCTCAGATCATTGGTTCGCTTATGTATTTAGCTAACGCAACAAGGCCTGATATCTCTTTCGCTGTGAGCAAATTGAGCCGATTTGATTCAAACCCGAGAGATGTTCATTGGCATGCTCTTAAGAGAGTAATGCGTTATCTAAAAGGTACGATGAGCTATGATATTCACTATACCGGATATCCGAGGGTACTAGAGGGTTATTGTGATGCCAACTGAATATCTGATGCTGATGAGATATACGCCACGAGTGGATATGTGTTTGTACTTAGAGGTGGCGTTGTTTCCTGGAAGTCTTACAAGCAGACCATCTTAACGAGGTCAACTATGGAAGCAGAACTAACAACATTAGACACCGCCACAATTGAGGCCGAGTGGCTTCGTGATTTCCTTATGGACTTACCGGTGGTTGAAAAACCTATACCAGTTATTTCCATGAACTGTGACAACCAGACTGTAATAGTCAAGGTGAATAGTTCTAAGGATAATATAAAGTCATCTAGGCATGTCAAAAGATGGCTGAAATCTATCAGGAAAATGAGAAACTCCAGAGTAATAGCGTTGGATTATGTCCACACGTCTAAAAATCTGGCAGATTAATTCACAAAGGGGCTGTCACGTAATGTGATAGACAGTGCATCGAGTGAGATGGGCATGATACCCACTTGATAAACTGTTTCATGTGATTGGAGATCCCGTGAAGTGGAATAGCAAAACAAGCTGAAACAAGTTTGAGAGAAAAGACCCTTTATCGGTCCGTCTCAGATGTACTTCTTTCCTATGTTGTATGGTAGGTTGGTTTTCCTTTACCGTAATATGTTCCAATGGCTTATAAGAAGGAGAGATATCGACCTATAGGATATCCCTCGAGGAATACACCTATATGAGTTCGACTCCTGTTGGTCGTTACTACACACCCACTTATATACCGCAAGAGGACGATGTACAGTTGTAGCACTTTTTCCCTTAGAGTATTCCAAGGTATTATCGAACCACTGAGATCTTAGGGATAATTAAACCAAGTTAACAGTAAAAGATCTAATCAAGGCTACTATCAAGTTCAGGTTGTATGAAGGGGAGACTGGCCAGCGCAAAGGTGCGCCAGATAGCATCTGTCGTTGCGCCAATTGGCGCAGGGTTGTGCCGATCGACACTGTTGCGAATCTAAGTTGTTGAGCCGATCGGCACTATTGCGGATCTAAGTCGTTGAGCCGATCGGCGCAGGTGTTGAGCCGATCGGTACACCAGCGAAGTTAAACTAGAGTGCAAGTCAAAGCCAAAGCTAAAACTATTCGGTGAGTAGCCAGATATCTACTAGTGAGATCGTAACCAAATAGTCTAATTAAACAACATCATAATGGATAATTACATGGATCAATGAAAACCTATAAAGAATAAGACCACCCTGCTTTCCAAGCGTCTCGCGAGAGGAAACCCTTAATCACGCGAGTGTCTTACCCTACTCAACTATCCAATACTGCTGCGCAGGTTTAGTGCTGTCATCGCTAAACCACACTACCATCATCATCAAGCAACCATAATCAATACAATGTCTGAATACTATCCTAATCACCATGATTAAGATAATATCAACTTACTTAGCCTAGAACTAAGCAATGAGAATAAGCACATGCATGATTATAGAATCAAGATAGACAAATCACCAAAACCATCATCAACATATTCAATCATCCTTGAGATACATAGAGTAAGATTCATCACCGTCGAGATGTCCTACCTTGACGGATCAACTCTTACACCAATGGTTTTTGAAACTCAACTAGAGATCTATTCTAACGGGGCAAGCCCCGGTGGCTCTAACTCACGAATCTGTTGTCCCTCTGTACTGATCGCGGCTAGGGGTTACATGTATATATAGGGGTTCTACTCGTGAAGGACTCGGTTTCTAGCAAATAAGTCGGTTGCACCAATCGGCGTAGGATTGCGCCGATCGGCGCAAGCCGTGTTCTCTCTGGTTTCTATTCCGAGTCAGTTTCTCTGTCTTCCACAGCTGCCATGTGGGCCTTTTCCTTCGAGATAAAGTCTTGTACCACACGTTGAGATCTTGAAGTTCCATAAATCTTCTATGCAAATATCTTCAAGTGTCTTGTGCAGATAAACTTCCATCGGAATAGGCCTCAATCACTTCTGTGGGCCAAAATACCTTTGTGTCGATCGGCTGATGGGCTGCGCCAATCGGCGCACTAGGCTTCTTCAGTGCTTTTCGTTAGTTCTGGACTCCTGTCTTGTCCAGCATCACTTTAATAGCCAATTTTACCTGTTTCTGCAATAAAGCTCTAAAACAACGCATATACAAATATATAGGTAATGTCATAGGTAAATGGCTGAAATTAGTATCAATTATACTCTATTTGGGGTGATATTCACATATAAAAGGGGCACTTAGGAAGTGCCAACAGTTTCCCACCTTTGCTCATCCCGAGTAAAGTAAAAGAGAGAAAAATCAAAGAACATACTCTTCTTATCATGAAAGATATCTTAAATCAGTAAATGTTGAGCATTGTTCTATTGTAGTGTATTTCATATTGGTATTCAGCAAAATAATTCAAATATGGGCATAAAGCTCAAAGTTTCTCCCCAAAGCAAAAGATAATGTCTAATTCACAAATTATAACTTTTCCACACATGTAAATTACTTAAAAAATTGTTGTGAACATAAAGAATCTATCTTCCAAATAATCCAAGGCAATAACTCATCTTTCAAATCACTCAACCTATATACTATATCATAATGATCAAATAATATTAATGTAAGGCTTATATGAGTAGCTAGGTGAGATAATTCAAGGATTGCAAACATAAATCAAGAATATATTATAAAGCTAGGAGATTATTCTTTATTGGAATTTATAAAAACTTAACAAGATGGCCAAAGAAAATTTAAGAAAGGACTCACACTTTGGATATGTGGATATGTGCATCAAAAATTTGATCTTGGAAGAAAAAGGAACTCCCATTATCAGATTGCACATGGTTGGAATGATTCATGGCTATATTAGAATGATTTTTGAGAATAAGCATGTCATATACCCCCCCACACACACACACTTAAAATCTTGCTAGTCCCTTAGCAAACAACAGAGCAATTTTTTTTAATTCAATCTCTGCTTTGTCGATCGGTTCAAAATGGCGTTGATCGGCTCTCAACCTGAATTTACTAGCTTTTGTTGGTATTTGATTCATCTGGCTTCAAAATTTATTCAAATTTCAAATATAGCCAGGAACATAGGATGTGGTCAAGGAATGATACTCAACAAAACTTTGTTTTTAAAATAGAATACTCAGCGGAATTGGAGATTTGCATGAGTAATTCAATGCTAAAAAGATACACAAGGATTTGGCCATCCTAGTAAAGTTCTTACCAAAAAAAATTAAATCCTAACCGAACTCAACCATCAATTTAATGTTTATCTTCATATCAAAGGCTCATGAGTATTGCTCAAAATATGGCATTGGTAGGTGAGGATCTTGGAAATAATAAATTCCAAAGTTCACAACATGAAAAATTATTTATAAAAAAATTGGTACTAAGTTATCATCACGAATTGGACAATGCAAATGAAGCACATGGATATTCAGAATTGCTCCACATAAGAAATATTTTCTTTATAATCATTAAGTGTAAGTTTAAAATTTTATTCAATGCACAATATTATTTGAACTTCATCAACACTTTTCAAGAAAGAATAGGTAATTCAATTCTTCTAAAAGAGCATAACTGCCACCATCATATTAAGATCAAAACTCGAATACATGGTGATGATTTTCGCACACACTTGCATTAAAATAAAACTACTGCTAACACACATGCATGAAAATAAAACTACTACTAACACACCTGCATGAAAATAAAACTACTACTAACACACATGTATGAAAATAAACACATCCGATACATGGTTTCCCAACCCGCTCACACACACATAAGAAAATAAAGAAAAAGATTGCAAAAGATAAAGAAAACGCAAACTAGGAAACCGATACATATGCCCACTCCTAGGCACTCTAATCAAGCGGAGGTGGAGACGGTGGCTGATCAAAGCCATAGCACCGCGCCTTGAGTCGCTCGAACTCCTCTACCATCGCGTCGTGGTTGTTCCTCCGTTGGGACGTGGCGTCCTCCACATGCTCGATGTGATGCATGTTGTTGTCGAGGTACCCTTGCATGGGCACGAAGAAGTCTGCACCGGGCACCGGAGGCACCACAGGTACCCATCCTTGGTACCTATAGTCAACGCCTGTGCTGAAGTAGGGTGCACTGACCGGCGCAGTGGGATGTGAACCGCCCGCTGCGTCGCTCCACCCTGTCTGGTACTACTGAGGCTCTTGGCGTGACCCCCATGAGTTCCACTCACTGCCGGCTGCTGTAGATGTCGCCGGTTGTTGAATCCACCCACGGCGGTCCCTGAGAACTCAACCCCCCTCTAGGAGACCTTTCTCAAGCCAATTTCCTCCCTCTAGCTTGCGAGGGAGAAAAACTCCTAGCTCCGCACACGGGAGCCTAATGTTGGTGCCGCCGACATGGAAGTCGGCGCGAACACTTCCCTTGACAATGTTGCCATGGGTCATATTCTCGCCGATCTCTGTCACGAGCTCCCACTTGTCTTCGCGTCCTCCCGGTCCCTCGTCCCCACAGACGTGGGCTGCCAGGCATTGAAGATAGCCCCCAAAGGCCAACTTCTTGCTCTTCTTGCCCCTCTTCTCGAACCAACCCCGCACCATCATCGACATAGGGTTGCAGTGAGACGGGCTCACGATGGCATTGAATAGCCACCGCAAGTCCGCATCGGTGACATTGCTGGTGTCAACCTTGTCGCATGTGCGCGCCGCCAACCACCGATCAAAAATTTGAATGGTTGGGTTACGGATGTTGCCATGCTTCATCTCTTCGATGAACGAGAGCCGCCTCCAAAAGGAGTCCAACTCCCCATGTCCCAAGATGCCGGCCACATCGGCGTTGGCGTTGAAGCCGAAGGCTTGAGCCGCCTCCTCCATGGTCACCATGTAGCTAATGTCGTAGACGCGGAAGTTGATGGCATCGTTGCCGTAGTCATCGGAGCCGATCCTCATTGTAGAGGCAACCTCGATGATGATGTCGATGTTGAAGTCCATGGGGAGATGGTTGAAGTCCACCCAGTCGAGGTTGTCTAGCATCCTCCTTATGTCCTGCCACATGCCGATCGTGATGAGGAAGGTCTCGTCCATGTCGAAGTTAGGGACGAACTTTCCCCTCACTGCGAGGTAGTGCTGTTGTTCCTCCGTGCTCAGGAGGGTGAAGCCCTCCTCCACCATGCATGGCACGAATGTCGGCGATGGTGGTGATCTGGGAACCCCACAGCTTCCCGCTATTTGGCTCCTCGTAGCACGCCCCGTTGGAAGGGGCGCATCAGAGACGGAGTGGAGGGCACGAATCTCATATGTTGTCGTTGCCGAGCCGGTGGATGCACCACCCACCAACATGTCGTCATGAGCGCTGGAGCCCCCCCCCCCCCCCCTAGCCGAGGAGTCACCGCTCGATTCGACGCTGCTGCCGGAACTGCTTCCCCGGCACTGCCTCTTGCCCAACTTGCCGACAGAGGAGCGGAGACGATCCATCTGCGAGGAATGCGGAACATGTGCAAGATCATGGGTAGTGGGGAAGGTGGAAATATTACCGGGATGGTGCGCTGAATTTGGGGCGCCTGGCCTCTCTTTTATAGTGTGGGAAACTTTCAGGAGAAGGACCCGCCCAAAATTTCTAAAATTTGGGGTTGCGCCGACCGGTGCGGTCACTGCGCCGATCGGCATATTTCAAATTTTCAAATCTCTGACCGCTCTGGTTCCTGATTCTCCTCCCTTTCATTGTTTCCATCCTTTTCATCTTTTCCTGGTACACCATGTCGGCTGGCAGGGGAATAGCACGGAATCCCGTTGTCTTGATTGACTGACCCGATCGGCTCTGGCCAGTGCTGATCGGCGCGCCGTCTCGTTTTTAGCTTTTGTTCGATTCCATGTCTCCTCTGCACTGGAATCCTACATAAAAATCATACATGTTCCTAAGAATTAGTGCCTGCCAAATATGTCGCCAATTTGGGCACAACATGGGTACCAGCGCTGATCGGCGCAGGAGTGCGCCGAACAGTGCAAGTTCCTTGCACCTCGTCTTCTGGTCTGGTTTTTATCCTGATGCCTCGTGTTCATTTCTTTCACCTAATATCCACTCTTTTCAATGTTCTTGTAGCATTAGCACACGAAGCAGGGCCCATCTGATGACAGCGCCGATTGGCGCAACATCTCGCGCCGATCGGCACGGTGTCCACTTTTGCTCCTGGCCCCTCGCTTCTTCGCTAGATGTCGCTCTTCATCTTGAAACTAGCTCTATTTCTGAAAATTGATGTGCTGGTTGGCTTTCAGCTCCTCTTCCATTCCGGGCGTCGTCAGCCTTCTGTCCTGACTTGTTATCAATGCGCCGATCGGCGTATGAGTGCGCCGAACGGCGCAAGCTCTGCTCCTTCCTATTTTTGGACTTTTTCTTTTATTCCTGCGTCATTAGTCTACAATATATATATATATATATATATATATATATATATATATATATATATATATATATATATATATATATATATATGTATGTATATATATAGGAGGCATTTTTCCTACTCCCAGGAGTAGCTACTCCCACATGTATATCTCATAATCTAGAGAGTATCATTACATACTTGACGTTTCTAAATGTAGTATGTAGTTATACTAGAGGGTATGTGGACATACTCACTTTTTTTTTTGTTGCGATACATGAATTATAAAGACATATTTACTTTTATATAGCAGTAAATGCGATATATGTTCATATGTTTATAACTTAAAGACCCTTCAAAAAAATTATGGTTATCACTCTTAAAAATCATGTTTTAAGTATGAGTATATACTCAAAATGATAAATGGGTATGAACACATACCCAAGGTGGTTTTTTGAACATGGGAGTAACTACACTTGGGAGTAGAATGGAATTACCCTATATATATATATATATATATATATATATATATATATATATATATATATATATATATATATATATATATATATATATATATATATATATATATATATATATATATATATATATATATACTCAAAATGATAAATGGGTATGAACACATACCCAAGGTGGTTTTTTGAACATGGGAGTAACTACACTTGGGAGTAGAATGGAATTACCCTATATATATATATATAGGGTAATTCCATTCTACTCCCAAGTGTAGTTACTCCCATGTTCAAAAAACCACCTTGGGTATGTGTTCATACCCATTTATCATTTTGAGTATATACTCATACTTAAAACATGATTTTTAAGAGTGATAACCATAATTTTTTTGAAATATATATATATACTGAGTTTTGCGCAAATAAATAGACAATGTAGGAGCACACAAGAATTAAGCACATATTTTTTCTAATTCTTTTATTCGTGAGATTGTTTTTATTACAAGAAAGCAAATTAAAAACACCGGGTTGCCCTCCCGGCTAGCATTAATTAACTAAATAAGACGGGTTGCCCTCCCGCAAGCACTAAACAACTTCTAAATCTCCCGACAATTGGGTTGCCTCCCAAGAGCGCTCTAGTTATTTAGAGGTCAAAGAGCTTGACCTCCCCGCGAGCAATCAATCCTTAGTGTCGTAGTGCGGGGTGTAAGACCGCGATACTACAAGGTTCACTTATCTTAATAGGTCATATACCTCAGACGACCTATCCTTACATCTCCTCCAATCACTCTTGATGCCACGTTGCCTCGGTTTCTTGTATCTCTTCATCTCATCAATTGCATGACACTCTTCTCCCCTTTGGCGAAATTTGAAAGAGTAGGGAGTTTCACTTATATCGAAGCTTATCTCACCACTCCCAACATCAATACTTGCCTTTGCTGTCCTCAAGAAGGGTCTGCCTAAGATCAACGGGGTTCTCGTCCTCTTATCCATATCAAGCACAATAAAATCAACAGAGACGATGTGATTTCCAATTTAAACAGGCACATCCTCAGCAATTCCATCAGGGAAGCGTACAGATTGGTCGGCTAACTCCAAACACATACCCGTAGGCTCCAATTCATGCAAATTGAGACTTGTGAATATATGACGGGGCATAACACTTACACTTGCTCCAAGATCGCATAAGCACCTATCAAATATCCTTGTTCCGATTATGCATTTGATGCTTGGTGATCTAGGGTCGGGTTTCTTTTCAACTGCAACATCATTGATCGCCGCCATAAGTTCCTTAGTGACCTTCACAACCTCTTTAGAAGCTAGAGACTTCTTGTTTTGCATCATGTCCTTAATGTACTTGGCATAGGTAGGTACTTGAATAGCATCAACAAAAGGGACATTGATGTAAAGCTTCTTCATAACATTGATGAACCTTGCAAATTGCTCGTCGTGTTGCCACACTCTCTCTATCTTTGTTAGTAGTTGAGTATCGAAGAACATGGTAGGGTCATGCTCCTCTATTTCCATACCCATTATCAATTTCTTCCTCGCATCAATCGGCGCAATGAGTGGGCTGATCGGTGCTAACAGTACCATCGCGCCGATCGACGCCAGTGGTGAGCCGATCGGCGCGGGTCTTCCTTGCTCCCGCAGAGTGCTTTAGATCTTCTGTTTGCTCTCCTGACCGTGTAGCTATTGGCTTTAACTGCTCTGTAGATATTGTATTACGAGGAATAACCCCTTTGTTGCCTTGAATGGACTGTGATAACTGTCCCATCTGTTGCTCCATAATCTTGGTATGTTTCAAAATCTGCTCATTGGAGCTCCCAATTTCTATCACCTTGTCATTAATCCCTTCAAGAACACGATCAACCTCCTTGAATTTAGCTTGATTGTCCTTGTTGATCTTTTCTTGAGCTTGAAAGAACTCATAAAATTGGAGACGAAGTGGGATAGAGTTTTACATGGACGAACTAGGAGAGAAAGAACTCTTTTGTTGCTGATATTAGGGTTTCTATCCACTATTCTTTATGTATTCTAGCATCTTCATCTCTTCAGGGCAATCTTTCTGCACATGGCCAAATTCTCCACACTCATCACAAGTGAAGCGTGCTTCTGCTAGCCTGAGTGACTCTTCCTTAGGGACATGAGAATTATTGTCCAACCTTCTTTGAATAGCATCAAGGCAATCCATAACCAAGTCATCATGAGTCTTCTCAATCACGCTCTTTGCTACTCCTTTAGAAGGTTGTAGGTTCCTTGAACTTCTCTCATTATCCCACGATTAATTTTCAACTAGCAATTTGATCAATTCCTTAGCTTGAGTGGGAGTCTTTGACATGAATGAACCCCCAGTTGAAGCATCTAAGTGTTGACGGGAGGGGGTATTCAATCCCATGTAGAATCTCTCAATAGTTTCACCAACTATAAGACCATGATAAGGGCATGCATCCATATATTCATTGTATCTTTCCCACGCTTCTCCAATGCTCTCATCAATATTCTGCGTAAATCCAAGAATCTTATTCTTCAAAGCTTGAGTCTTACCAGGAGGGAAGTATTTGGCTAATAATGCAACTGCTAAGGTTTTCCATGAAGTCTTTACTGCGTTTTCTAAACTATTGTACCATTGCTTAGGGCTTCCAACTAGAGAGAAGGGGAACAGTCGCACACGTGCTTGATCTCCGATCAATCCTGCTATTTTGAATGTACTACAGACTTCAAGGAAGCGCTACAGATGCTGATTGGGATCTTCCGAACCTGTGAACGGTTGTTGTGCCACTAATCCGACGTACCTCTCTAGTTGATATGGAGCATGATCTTGAGCTTCTTGGAAATCTGTCTTGACAATCTTATCCAATTGAGGCTTGAAACTATTAATGAAGGGCTGGTCTGCCATCGCTCCTGCTTCTGGCTCTGCAATTGTGAATAATACTCGAGGGCTGGCACTGACTGGTTCTCTAGCTAAATCTCCAAGCGACTTGCTCCTATTTTCCACTATTCTCTTCTTGCGTAAGAGCTTTTCTGGATCATTGGTGTAATTAGAGGGTTTGTTTGACTTAGGACCGTCCATACCTATTAATTTTACTTAACAACATATATGTACTAAAAAGACAAGTAAAGCACAATGACTAAATACTAATACATCAAACAATGTTTAAAAACCTGCTATGGTCCCCGGCAACGGCGCCAAAAAAACGTGCTTGTTGGTCGTTACTACGCACCCACTTATATACAACAAGAGGATGGTGTACAGCTGTAGCACTTTTTCCCTTAGAGTATTCCAAGGTATTATCGAACCACTGAGACCTTAGGGATAATTAAACAAAGTTAATAGTAAAAGATCTAATCAAGGCTATTGTCAAGTTTAGGTTGTATGAAGGGGAGACTGGCCGGCGCAAAGGTGCGCCAGACAGCAATTCTGTCGTTGCGCCGATCGGCGCAGGGTTGAGCCAATCGGCACTGTTGTGGATCTAAGTTGTCGAGCCGATCGGCGCAGGTGTTGAGCCGATCGGTACACCAGCGAAGTTGAACTAGAGTGCAAGTCAAAGCCAAAGCTAAAACTATTCAGTGAGTAGCCAGATATCTACTAGTGAGATCGTAACCAGATAGTCTAATTAAACAATATCATAATGGATAATTACATGGATCAAATGAAAACCTATAATGAATAAGACCACCCTACTTTCCGAGCGGCTCCCGATTTATCGCTGCCGAGAGGAAACCCTTAATCACGCGAGTATCTTACCCTACTCAACTATCCAATAGTGTTGCGCAGGTTTAGTGCTGTCACCGCTAAACCACACTACCATCATCATCAAACAACCATAATCAATACAATGTCTGAATACTATCCTAATCACCACGATTAAGATAATATCAACTTACTTAGCCTAGAACTAAGCAATGAGAATAAGCACATGCATGATTATAGAATCAAGATAGACAAATCACCAAAACCATCATCAACATATTCAATCATCCTTGAGATACATAGAGTAAGATTCATCACCGTCGAGATGGCCTACCTTGATGGATCAACTCTTACACCAATGGTTCTTGAAACTCAACTAGAGCTTTATTCTAACGGGGCAAGCCCCGGTGGCTCTAACTCACGAATCTGTTGTCCCTCTGTTGCCTCCTCCTCGAGGTACTGATCACGGCTAGGGGTTACAAGTATATATAGGGGTTCTACTCGTGAAGGACTCAGTTTCTAGCAAATAAGTTGGTTGCGCCGATCGGCGCAAGCCGTGTTCTCTCTGGTTTCTGCTCCAAGTCGGTTCCTCTGTCTTCCACAGCTGTCATGTGGGCCTTTTTCTTCGAGATAAAGTCTTGTACCACACGTCGAGATCTTGAAGTTCCATAAATCTTCTAAGCAAATATCTTCAAGTGTCTTGCGTAGATAAACTTCCATAAACATCAGATAAACTTCTTCTGTGCTTTTCGTCGGTTCTGGACTCCTGTCTTGTCCAGCATCACTTTAATAGCCAATTTTACCTGTTTCTGCAATAAACCTCCAAAACAACGCATATACAAATATATAGGTAGTATCATAGGTAAATGGTCTAAATTATTATCAATTATACTCTATTTGGGGTGATATTCACATATAAAAGGGGCACTTAGGAAGTGCCACCAACTGCTAGTCATAGTACGTGAGATGGTGGGAATCTCTAGATGCTTATGAAAAGGGTCAGGAGTTTGACTTATATGCTCCAACAAGAAGGGATGCTCTTGGCAACCTTGTATTAGTAAAGAGTTTTGGTGAAACCTTCTTCACACAAAAATGCCAATTCAAGGCTTAGTCCATTGTTCAGTTGTGAAAAGGTATAGCTTCTACTCTAGATGGATGTTCAACTTAACAGTCTTTATCGAAACACTGGTATATCAAACAACAGAAGGGAATGCGAGAATATTTCTTATGAACTCTAGACTTGGTGGGGATTGTTAGATATAATATGGGCTAGCCCATATTTTATTTAATAATTAATAAACTCTAGGCCCATATTAAATGTAACGGTTTAATCCCACATGGAGTATTTACTGCATGTTGACTCGACTTAATAGGTGGACTCTCGTTACACCTATTAGAGAAGTTGAGAGGGGTTAGAGACGAGCCACACACACGCGTGCGTGACGCTGCCGCCACCGCTGAGCCGAGCCGTGCCGTGGCGAGGCGAGGCGAGGCGTGCGTGCGTGCGAGCAAGTGAGCCGAGCCAAGGAGAGCCGAGCCGTTCGCGTGCATGCGTGCGAGCAAGTGAGCCGAGCCAAGGAGAGCCGAGCCGTGGCGTGGTGTGGCATGGCGTGGCGAGCGAGCGAGCCAAGCCGTGCCGTGTCGTGCCTGCCTGCCTGCCACGCGCGTGTTTGGAAGTTTTGCAGTGTGGAAACGGAAAGGCAAGATTCGAGGAAACCGAAATCCGGCTTTGATTGCTACATGTTGGTTTCCCGTTTCATCGCCTGCAGTTTCCTATCTCCTCGCCTGCAGTTTCTAAAACACTGAGGCTATATATACGTGCATCCCAATACTGCCCCAGCGAGTAAAAAATATTCTCATCCTTTGTCGAGTTGCCTTCCGAGTTTTTCCTATCTCGGCGATCCGCGCGCACAGAGCTTCGGGAGATGATACCTGCTCGGGTGTGCGGGCGATCAGGTTTTTGGGGAGCGTTTAATGATGCGACTGCTCAACCTCGTTGACTTCTTCCCGGCGCGTCCCTAATCCATGACTCGATTTCTTCCCGGCGCCATTCGACGGACTGCATGGCAACGATGTTCTACTTGCATCAACTAAGATCGACTACTTCAAGCAACGGGCCATGACGACTGGTATGAATAGAGCCGTCGGTGCCTCCGGCACTAGTCCCTCCACGGGATACACCCTTATTCTTCTTGTGCTTACTAGTCTGATTATGATCTTAACTAGTAATTGCAAATTTGTGAAATTTGTCATCACCTATATGCTGCTAATAACATGGACTAAATTCAACCTGAAAATGCCTAATTTTCTAACATCCTGCCACTCCCTAATTTGTATATCAAGCATGCTCTACTTAGCTAGTTCATGTGCTACTTTGTTACAACCACGCCTAGCAAAGGAAAACAAGAAAGAAGTAAAAAGTCTACTGGTGTGCTCGATACTGTTGATCAGTCCTATAATTGGCGATCTCTGAATGTCCTTCATCTCCCACAACCGAATGAGCTCCATATAGGCCATCTCCAGGTGCAGTCTTTGAACACCATGCCGAGCTGCCAGTTCTATCCTGTCCCGGCATGCTAGTGCTTCCATAGATAAGGCATCCATACAGTCCACATATTTCAAAGATTGCCCACCTATTACTCGACCATTTTTGTTGCGTGGTACTACTCCAGTTCCACCTTCTCTTGTGTCTGGCATGAAAGCACCATCAGTGTTACATTTAGTCCATCCTGCTTCAGAGGCACTCCATTTGCATTCCACTTATAGGATCTAGGATACCGACTAGAGGGGAGTGAATAGGTGGTTTCAATTCTAATTGCTACTCGATCAAAAATAATTGTGGAATTTAAAACAACTGATCATGAGCAATATAAATAGAGCTATTCTTTTTATTGATACAAGAGAAGCATATCACTGTAATGCTTAAGTCAAGGTTTGCAATCCTATGGTGAGATGAGAGCAAAACAATTCTAGTAAGTCAAATTGCATGAATAAGAGAAGCACAAGTAAAAGACTAAATAGATAACACAACTAAATAAGTAACTTGAGCTCTATGTATATGAGGTTGCAAGAATGTATAGAGCAAAAAGTAAATGATCACAAATAGACGAACCACAAGGGAGACACCAAATTTTTTACTGTGGTCTCGATGACTTGCTAATCACCCCTAATCCACGTTGAGGTAGATTCAAGTTTTTGATTTGCTTCTCTATCAAGTATACGCTTCTCCAACAAGAAGGGCTCATACAAGAGCAACTTGATCTTAAGCCAAATCAATCTCTTGAACCTCTCCAAATCTCGATTTCACTAGACTTGCCCTTCACCACTCCGGCGAGGCGAGCACAAGACCTCTCACAAGAATACCGGGCCACCTTCACAAACTTCTTGAAGGGCTCACGGTTTTCACACCTCCAAGACATTTAGGAGGCGACAACCTCCAAGAGTAACAAGCCAAGACACACTTGACTCCCACCAATATGCTCAAAGCTCAATCAACAATGCACATGCACTTGAATCTTTCCTCTCACCCTATATAGGTGCAACACATGCACAAATATGTGGGAGGACTCTTCTCTAGCTCAATGATGTTCAATGGGTGTCTAGCTTCATCCCAAGCGGTAGGAAATGGGGTATATATAGGCTACTTCAACAAAACTAGCTGTTACCTTTGGACAGCCCGAGAAGCTCTATTTTCGCGGTCAGACTGCCATCAAACCACGGTCAGACCACCATTCAAGCTATGTTTTCACTGTCAGACTGACCGTTACAGCTATTTTTTGACCTCTGGCGGTCAGACCGCCACAAGCACTCTCGGGACCAAACTCTCTGGACATGGGCGGTCAGACTGCGTAGTCCGGGCGGTCGGACCGCCACCCCTTTTTCAGCACGACCAACCTTCACAGAAACGGCCATAACTTTTGACTCTTAACTCCGATTTTCATGATCTTGGACATTCCGGAAAGATAATTCAGAGGGCTACACATCCCTACTGATTGCTTGACCCCAAACACAATGGAGCAAAGACAAAATATTGTCCAAAGATCAACCTTCAAGGAATACACATGAGACTCAATTATTTGCAAAACCCATTTGCAAATATGAGCACCATGTCAAGGAGATTATGCATATGCAAGATTGAGCTTCTCAACACATGGTAGAAATCAAGTGATCATATAGACCCCTCTTAATAGTACGACAAACTATTCTAGCAACCCGGTCTTTCTCCACTAATCCTCAAGATCGGAAAAAGAAAATTCCTATAGTTTATACCTTTGCCTTGCGCGAATATCCAATTCGGGTCTAGCATGATGTCCATCAACATATGAAGTGTCCATGATTTTGTTTTCCATCAAATAAGTGATGCAAATAGTTCATAGCTTCGCATGGGCTTTCATGGTTCATGGCGTCAAGCCTTCACTCGCTCTTCACCATTACCTATGGTCCTTCGGCGCTAAGCCTCTTGCTTGCCCTTCACCCTTCCATGGTCCTTCATAGCCAAGGCTTGCTCAACCTTCACCACCTTTTCCATGTAATGCTATTTTATATCCATCACCATCAATATGCTCACTATCATTTTGATCACGAAATTGATATTTTCACTTTCTCAAGTCTTGATTCTTTTCTTGTGTTAATGGTCACTCATCTTCCATGATGTGTCTTGAGTGCTTCAAGCAAGAGTGATAATCATTTCACTGTTATCTTCATCAATTCATATCATGATCTCTTGTCAAGCATCTTCATCAACTATAATGTGTTGATTCTCAACATGTGACCTCTCAACACTTGATATCAATGTTTTAGCTTGATTTCATAGCTTGACCTTTTAGCTTGATGTTGGAACCTAACCATACACATGAAACCTCACAAACTCATAGAAAAGGTTAGTTCCAATAATCATTGTCATCTATCACCAAAACTCATCATTAAGTCAAGGCTATAGACCTAGACTTTTCACCACTTCTTTTCTTTTTTCCCCCTTTTTACGGGTGTCGTATCTGCCAGAGGTCAAACATAGTATCTCGCACCCACAGTACCGTTTGCTGCACTGGCCATGCCGGTTCTCCATGTCGTCTTTTGTTCCTCTGCATCCATAGCGACCACATGGCGCAGATCACAATGGCTCTATTTTCCAGCGTGCTCAACTCCAGTATGTCTGTCGCCCAAGAGACTGGGTTGAGCTTTGGTAGCTTTACACCTGTAATCTTCTTTGTCTGCTCCCAGAAGATATGAGCGATGGTACAAGTCATCAGTGTATAGTAGGTGGACTCCTTGTCTGCTCTACACGTTTCACAGTTTGGGGTCTGCTCAATATGCCTCCGATGCAACACTTGTCTTGCCAGGAGAAATTCATGCAGAACCCTCCACCAAAAGACCTTCACCATTGGGGGCACTTCTAGCTTCTAGATCAATTTCCATTTTCCATCGCTAGACTGTCCTGGTTGATCCTTGGTTTCTTGTTGGTGTCATTGTGCATCTAGTAGTTTGTAAGCAGATCGTATAGTGTACATCCCATGCCTCTCAACATCCCATGCCCAGATATCCTGTCCACCCCCATGGATCGGGGTTCGCAACATAGCCTCGGCATCAATGCCTATGAAGGTGTGGCGGACAATATCCTCATCCCAGTGCCCATCCACAGTTAGCAGGTCAGCAACCCTGAAGACATTTTGATCTTCACTTGGTGTAATTGGTTGACCTTTGAAATGGTGCGGAATCCACCGGTGCGCCCATATGTCTGTTAATTGGCCATCACCAATGCGTTTCACTAGGCCCGCCTTCAGCGCTTCTCTTCCGGTCATTATGGCTCTCCAAGTGAAACTAGCATGTTTCTTCCTGGTGCAGTCCATAAGGTCCGAGTCATGGAAATACCTTCCTTTCAACACTCTGGAACATAGAGATTCAGGTCTAGTGACCAGCCGCCATCCCTGTTTCCCAAACATTTCTAGGTTAAACAGATTGAGGTCTCAAAAGCCCATGCCGCCTTTACATTTTGGCCATGTAAGTCGATCCCATTTAAGCTAGTGAATATGTCTGTTATCCGCCGAGCTTCCCCACCAGTAATTTGCAATTGCTTGTCTCATCTCCTTACATGTGTTCTTCGGGAGGAGGAAACAGCTCATAGAATAAGTGGGCATTGCCTGCGCCACCGACCTCAGGAGGGTTTCCTGTCCAGCACAGCCTGCATCATTCCCACTCCAGCATCCTATAAGTCCCTTGATCTGCGCTGGCATGTACTCAAAACATTCAGTAGTAGATTTACCAACAGCGGTGGGAAGCCCCAAATACTTTTCTGCCAATGCTTCTTGTGGAATATCTAAGCAGTTCTGGACAATTTCTTGATCTTCATCCACGCAATTCTTACTAAAGAAGATTGTTGACTTATCCTTGTTCACCATCTGTCCTGATCCCCTTGAATACTTGTCAAGAATCTCCATCAAATGGTCAGCCCCCTTTGCGACGCTTCTGAAAGAAACAATGCAATCATCCGCAAAAAGAAGGTGCAATACCCACGGAGTGTGGATGCCCACTCGAACACCTCGTGAGATATGCACTAGACCGATCCCTTTAAGAAGACACGACAGTCCTTCTGAACATAATAGGAACAAATAAGGGGAGATAGGGTCGCCTTGCCTTATTCCCCTCGATGGCTTGAAAACTGAAGATAGAGTGTCATTTACCTTAATTGAGAAAGAAACAGAGGTCACACACCTCATGATCAGCGAGACAAAATTCTCATGAAAACCAAGTTTCATCATTATCCCTTCCAAATAGGCCCATTCCACCTGGACATAGGTCTTTGCCAAGTCAAGCTTGATAGCGCACGCTCCCTTTTTTCCTTTCTTCCTCTTGAGATAATGCGTGCATTCATAGGCAATGAGCACATTGTCTATGATCAGCCGTCCCGGAACAAAAGCACTTTGTTCTTCTGCGATGATTTCACCAAGGAGACCCCTCATTCTGTTAGCAAGAACCTTTGAGCAAATCACGTTTATTAGACCTTTAATTAATTAATAACTAGTGGAATAACCATGTATGAACCGATAGTCTTCTGTTATTGGACCGAAAATAAACAAGAATCAGTAAAAATCCGGCTGTTGTGTACGCATAGGCGGCGGGCGGCTTTGCGCCGCACAGGCGGCAACAATCAGATCCACTGCAAAATATAGTTTCATAACTTATGCTAAAGTGTCTCTAGGTTCAGCAGAAAAGGCAAAAAAAACATCATTTCAATCCATGAGGTATGCATCCAAACACTACATAATACAATCACTTAAATCCATTTATGTAAGACGGTATATAGTAATCTACTAATAAAAATGCTAAAAAGGACATTTGTCATAAGAAAAAAACTACCGGTAGATCCAATTCATGCAAATAAGATGATATACAGTAATCTACTAAAAAGGCACACTATAGGTAATTTTGATGAACTCTGTTTAGTAGTTTTGTGCAAGAAAAAAGATCAGGAAGTATTTAAATGAAGCAGTATCATTAACAGAAACATATTTCTTCAAGGCACTACAAAAGTGCACTAAGAGTTAGAAACTACATAACCAATAAGCACAGAAACATGGAAAATTTTGTCATAAAAATGGGATGCTGAATGAACCATGTCCCCAAAACTACTCAGTCGATCACACAATGGCCTAGTTATGATGCATACAGAAAAAATATCAACTGAACTCTGCTCCTTGTCCCTATGGCAATCATCAGATGATTGACCAAAGACATGCTTATATAATATTAAGATGAACATCCAAAAGGCATGGATCTAGTCTGTCTTGGAAGATAGCTTGGGATCTGAAACTTTATAATACATCTATTCAATGACATCCATATCATAACAATATACATGATTATTCTTTATGACCTAATCTTCTTTTCATTCTATAAAAAAATATCAACTGGAGAATTCCTATGAACCTGCAAACCAGTAAAAGAATTTTAAGATAACAAGACTGTGGATTTATCATTCCCTTTAAAGACACCTATACTTTGGTGGGGTAAACTAATGGAACAAATGGTGTCTCATTTCTCAGGTAGCTCCCTAACAAATGAAGGTAAGCCAATGGTAGGTTATCTATTTTCAAAATATTATTTTAAAAAAGCCGAATCTGTTTATGACTTATCCATTTAAAATAAGAGGTTAGTACAAATGAAAAGGTGTGAGCAAAACAAATAACTAAAAAACGATTATCTTATAAACTTTGGCTCGTGTCACTACACCAAGGTGGCATGCTCTATCTTTCAATCATCACCAATATGAAAGTCATCGAGGGCCCTTATTTAATATGAAAGACACTGTTCATTTCTATTCCTATTCCCTTCTAACATTGGCAGCTTGGCCAATGCTGTTCTGTTTTCCGGAGCAACATTTGGCAGAAAGTGTCTAAAGATGCCTGCGTTACTGAACTTTACAATGGCAACTAAGAATTTCTAAGTTCTATATGAGACAGTTAAAAATGGAGAATTTTCCATTCATCCTTTGAGTAATTGACTCGTGGCAAAGCACGGGTATTTTGCTAGTACCGGAGTAAATGCAGGTGGTTTTAGACAACTGGATTTATTGAGGTGACTTTGGAACTGAGAAACCATGTGGATATATGCCATGGTTTACAATATATGTGATGAGTAATTGACTTGAGCGGATTTGGTATTTGAGTTGAAATGCGGGATTCTGGGGATTGCATGAGTTTGTGCATGTCATGGTTATGACTAACCGGAGTTGGTGGAAGTATTGGTGATGTTACAGGAGTTGGGAAATATATTTGCTTGTCTCATGATGTAGGTTACTAGAGTCGACTTGGTGGTCAACGGCGAGAGGATCGGGCACAAGTACGAGACTTGGGGCTAGATGATCAGGAGGCTAGGTGAAGTCAAGGGTGATCCACACCGTACACGTGGAGAGGCAAGAAGCATGAACGGTTTCGCGGTTGAGCCTTAAAACCATGATGGTGATGAAGACGACGTATTGACCAAGTCAAGGCGAGCGGGATGCCGGTACAAGTGACAAGGGGGCCCGATGGACAGAAACCGGGAGAGACTTGCCGGTGGTCAGGATCGCGGGATGAGGTGACACTCGTCAACATCGAGAAGTTGCACTTTGAGAAGCGTGCATAACAGTTTCCCAGTTTGGGCCTCAAAACCGGTGGCGGCGATTAGAGGTGCACGTGGCACCATCACGGAGCTTGCGTCGAGGGCAAGCAAAGTTGTGAAGGGCTCGATGGCATTCGGGTGACGAGGAAGAAGATGGATGGTTATGCCCCCGGTGATAAGTGGGTGTGTTATGTAGGTAAAGGGTAGAGTGGTCATGTGGATAATAGATCCTAGGCCTATATAAAAAGAGGTGGGGCTGGTGGAAGAGGTGCCTCTCTTTCCATTAGCCTTGTATTAGGGTTCTATTCAAAGTGCTAGGAGAGGTCTTCATGTTTTAGTACAGAGTCGTGGGTGTATGAGAGACATCTTTTGCTCTTCCAAATAGTTGGAGTAAGAGGGTGACTTCCTAGCCTTATATCCTTGGATCTTGTAAGCACCTTTCTATGATATGAGAAGTATTTTCGTGCTTAAGATTTCTCTCTTTCCCTAAATCTTGAATTTCTCTTTTTCCCTATTTTCAGAGCTATTTTCGTTGTGATTTTCGATCTCACTTTTGGACGAGTTTTTGGTTCGGGTTTCTTGAGAAACTTGTTGCTAGGATGAGCTAGAACAATCCTCTATGGATCCTTGACCGAATCAATAGCTCTAGCACCTTCGATTTGAAGGATTTCTCAAGTTTCCCCTTTTTGGTGTTCTTGACACAAGATCTGAAATTCGTGATGATTCTTTGAGCCAATTGAGTTGATCTTCTAGGATTAGGGTCATGATATGATAAGGATTCACTGGTCCAAAAATCGTATCATTTGGAGTCCGTTTGATTAGGTTTTGACCAAGTTCTTGCCTATTCCCAAAAGTTTCTGTTGTTTCGTCGGGGTCGATCGACATTGCCGACAACCAGGACCGGCATTGCCGATGGGTTATAGAACCCTGCACCAGCATTGCCGATGTGTATTACCGGCACTGCCGATGCACCCTGTCTGTAGCCTCTGAGAACCCCGCATCGGCACTGCCGATGGAAGTGACTGGCACTGCCGATGGCTGTGATCAACACTGCCGATGGGAGTCTAGTTCTGACCTGTTTTGAGCGCTTCTTGTTCCCTTTTGTTTCCGCTACTGTTGTTGATCACTTTTAAGGGTAGCGCATCACAAGTTGATGTGTATAGTCTTGGTGATCGATTTGATGGTTGGCTTGGGTTATTTCTAAGATATAGGCTAAATTCTCTTGAAGAATTTTAATTGGCTCCCATTCAACCCCCCTCCCCTCTGGCCGCCTTCTCGGTCCTTCAGGAACACTAGAACAGGAGAGAAACTTCGTGTCTTTTTGGACTCCAACTTCATCATATATGAGATTAATATTTTAATCTATTTTATTTAGACATATGGTTGGAGAATGTGCCTATGTACATGGACATTGGCAAGTGCACATAAAATTGTGTAGCATGGTATAAAAGATAATATTAAAACATACCATGCAATGAAAAAATTGTATTTTAATAACAAAAAATGGTCATCTGAAATAAAATAGTTATAGTTCACAACTATTTTTCTTTTGTGCTTTTGCCTCATGCATAGTACTCGGTTACAATTTTTTTCCTTTAGACATATGATTGGAGTATAATTCACAGCTCGTTTTCCTTTAGACATATAATTGGAGTATTTGTTGTACTTCAATTGCATGGTAATAGAAACACATGTAACCACTTACAATTGCATGATGATGTATGTGTAAAAATAATTTATTTATCAAACTTAAGATGATGCACTTATTCTTTTTGTTATACAATTTATGATGCATCTAATAAAAAGAAGTATTGTACCATCTCATCATATGAAATGATTTTACAATAAAAATTCATATGAGATGCAATAAAAAAGATATATTAATATGTGAATTATATGGTGCGACATCAACATATATTTATCTGCTTACTGATTTCTTAAGATCTCATACATATTTTTAATAGTGGATATATACAACAGTAATTAAAACACATACAACTCTTTTAGCCACAGAAGATCTTTCTATGTGTGGTATGTTGTGTCTCCGCTGAGAGTTGCATGTGTTTTAATTACTGTTGTATGTATCCACTATTAAAAATATGTATAATATCTTAAGAAATCAGTAAGAGATAAATATATGTTAATGCTGCACCATATAATTCACATGTTAATATATCTTTTTTTATTATATCTCATATGAATTTTTGTTGTAAAATTATTTTATATGATGAGAAAACATGTGGTATCAATACTTACTTTTACTAGAGTGCAGTCAGAATCTCCAACCTTGCAAGTTCTATGTGTTGCGATCCCGGTCCCGATCCCGCTCCTCCCTCTCTCAATCATGACGTCACTGCCGTTAGACAATACCGGACTTGGAGGGAGGCAACTAGAGCGGCGGCCCTAGGCCCCTAGATCCTAAGGGCCCCTCTCCATACAATGTACATATACAACTACTAATAATTCTAATGTATTGATAATATATTTATATGATTAACTAATTTTATGTTCATACAGTACATATATAAGGTCCTAATTTTTTCTGTGGGCCCCGGGCCCCCAAAATCTCAGCTCCGGTCCTGCTGTTAGATGATTGACGAACAATTCAAGCTTGCGATGCAAGCGAAGCACTTTTGCGCCGCGGCTGTCCAACCTTCTCCTCACGGACCCAGACACCCAGTAACAATTTCGCGCCCCCTACGCAAGTCACTCCAACACGTTTTGTGGACCCAAGCCCAGTCAGATCCACTCCAAAACACAGCGCCATCGCCTTCCCGTCCAAGCTTTGGCTCTGTTCTTCTCCAACGCCGGCCACCCAGAGAGCGTTCCCAAAACACAAGAGGGATAACATTTCATAACAAGAGCCTGCGGACGTGCGTGGACGCGCACGAGTCATGTCGTCTTCTTTTTCTTCTCAGGCCGACCCAGAGGTGAGCACGACCACCTCATCGCATCGCGTGGCTGCTATGTGTATTTGGCCGCTGCCGCCATAAATTATTATGGAGTTATTTCTCCATCTCAAAATTGTTCGGTTTTGTTTGCTTAGCACCGCCGTTGCTTCTTGTCGTAGGCTAGCAGAACGAATGGCAGTTGGTAGTTTGATTCATCACCTAGATCTGAAACGTATGACCCACTGAGATTTCTATGCCTAAGACCCTCTTGGATTTCACTTTGAGGCTGCCATGGCCATTCTCCGACCTAGCTGATGCTGGTGATAGCTTCGCGGCGCCATGACGCGTTATTTAGGGGAGAATCGCTCTCCTTCTCGATTCCAGTCGAGCGCCGCCACGGAAGGCAACTCTGACGAGACGCCGTGGGGTCTCTAGTTCAAATCTGCCTTCGAGATCTTTCTTGCTGAGTCTGTTGTGTACATCTCATGCTCTTGGTGTGCTTCACATCACACCTCGACGCCGAATACGGAGATCCGGTGAAGTCCGGCGAGGTCCTGGCCAACTTCCGCCGCGGGATGAGCCATTGGTTCTCGCGCGTGCTTTTTGGCCGCCTTTCGTGTCACTGTAGAGTGTACACTGCATGAATTCAGTTTCTTTAGATTTCTTGATTTTCTTTTTAATGTCAACCGGGGTGTGTGTGTGTGTTGGGGGTGGGGGGTGGGGGAAATTTTAGTGCAAACGCAATATTCAACGCTTCCATTCATTGGATCCCGATCCAACTGTCCATAATCAGACTCGGCTCTCCCACGATTTCACATAAACAAGTTTACAAACCGCCCCCCCCCCCCCCCTGCACCCCCTCTAACAAAGTCCCTCTTTTCGGTAAAACATCCTCAGATGGATCTTCCTCCTCTGATTCGTTTCTCTTGTTCTTCCATCTGAAGCCAATTATCCATTTACTGGGAGGACGGGATGAATGATGGGAACGAGGATTACCAATATCGAATACAGGATCAAAGAGACAAGACATCATCATCTGTAATCTGTATTGACAAGGCCGCTTCCCTGGTGAAAAGCCTTGTGGTCATGGCGTTCTTCATTCGTGTGCTGGTGGCCATACCATTCGTACGTAGGTACAACTACACCAATGAAAAATCATGCCAATGCGGTTATCAAGATTAGCATATGCTCTGCTTCATACGCTGATGACCTTGACATCGAAGCCCATTCCAACTGCTCCCATTCCAAGCATGAGGCATGGATGGGTTGTGCATAGGCTCTAAGCCTCTAACTCCGCAAGATGGATTCGAAGTTGAGCTTTGGAGCTGGTTGCCATCGGCGGCGGTGTTGTAGGGTTGGTTGCCGGTGTTGGGGTCGGACCTATATCGAGTAGTATAGTTGAGCATCTGGGCCACCCGAACCAGCCTGGCACAGCCCACTTCATGGCACGGCCCGACAAGGCACGTCGGGCCGACCGGGCCATGCCTAAGCATGCTCCGGGCTTGGTGGCCAACCCGTGGCAAGACCCAAAGTCGCTTGAGCCGCCACCGTGCCGGACCATTTGGCTCGGTGGCTGGGCGAGCACGGCAGCCTGGTAGCCCGATGAGCACGGCGACGCACGGAGGAGAGGCGAGCGGTGGCACACGACGCGAGGAGGAGAGGCGAGCGGCGACGCTCGACACGAGGAGGAGAGGCGAGCGGCAACACGTGGAGAAGAGGCGAACGTTGGCGAGTGGCGGTGCCGGAGAAGAGGCAGACGCTGGCGAGGGGATGCGGGAGCAGGGGCAGGTGGGGTGTGGCGCCCGATGTTGGGAGCGGGGGCAGGTGAGACGCGGCGCTGGATGCGGGAGCATTGGGCAGGCGAGGCGCGATGCCAGATGCGGGAGCGTGGGCAGGCGAGGCACGACCCCGGATGTGGCGAGGCGCGGTGCCAGATGCGGGAGCGGGGCAGGCTTGGCGCGGCGGCCGGCGGCGCGCGACACGGGGGGAGGGAGTGGACACGTGGGGAAGGGAGCCGACTAGGGTTAATATTGGAGGTGGGCTGGGCTGAAATGTTGGTGGGCCGCCTGCTCCTTTCGAGCTGTTATCGGGCCTCCACCTTTTCGAGTCGTGCTACGGGTTTGGGGGTCGGCCTGAGGCATGGCCTGCACCGTGTTTCGGGCTGGCACGAGCCCGGTTGTTTCTGGGCCGAGGTGTTTTCGTGTCATGCCTTTCGTGTCGAGCCATCTTTTTGGCCCGGCCCGGATGCTCAGCTATATCGAGTGGCGGCATACTGACGATGAGACGACTCCATTGATGAAGGCTGAATCTTGAGGGAGAACTGACAGAAGAAAATAGCATATCCAGGCCTAGGGTAGCACAAGGAGAAACACTAGCCGCCGCCGCCCCGCTCTCTCGGCCGCCTCTCCGGTCCCTGAACGAGAGGAACAAATCAAAGGAGGAAGAAGACCAGTCCACAGACCATTTTTTGTGAGGGGGTTGTGGGTAAACTTGTTTAGGTGGAATCGTGGGGAAGCCCCGCCTAATTTTGGTTAGTTGGATCACGATCCTACGAGTGGAAAAGTTCTTTTGCATGGTTGCACTGAATATTGGGTTTGCATTGAATTTTTCCTCCGAGAGGATACCCACATGGTATTTCTATTAAATGGCAGCAAAGGCTTGTCAAGTATTTTACAACATAGTATGAGCGAGAGCAAATCGTGATCTACTTAACTGAAGAAAAGAGATTACACCAGGACAAGGAGATATGTGCGTTGGATTGTGGTCGGCGGCAACGCCATAGCGCGGCATCCTCCTTACATTGTCAGAGCAGGCATTCGAGTGAGCATTCCTCGGAGCGAAACACCACCTCATTGCAGTGCTTCCAGATGTGCGAGCAACAAAGGTGGAGGAAGGTGTGGAAGTGCTTCACCGGGATGGTGCTTGGGCGCGCAAGTTCCCAGAGGCGCTCGACGCTTGCGTTCTGGGTGTCGATGTCGATGGCGTCCTAGAACGCATTCGCCGTGCCGCAACGGAGGATGAGGTGGTCTGAGTCTTCAGTGCTCTGTTGACAAAGCTCGTAGGTGGCGTCTCTAACCACCCTCTTGGTGAGCAGGTTGACACAGTTCTTGATGCGGTCCTCGGAGAGCAACCACATGAAGAACTGCACCTTCGGCGGGGTGGGGTTGCGCCACACGAATTCTGAATACGGGCACGTTTTGGTGGCGACCATCATCTGGTAGATTTGGGTTGTGCGCAACTTGTCGTTGGCATCGATGAGCGGGGTGTGCCGAGCGTCTGAAGCGGTCGTTAATGTCACCTGTCTCAGGGCCGCTTCCAGTTGCGCAAGGTCTTCCGTAGCCGCCCTGGTTAGCCGTGGCACAAGGTGGGCACGCAAGCTGTCGGTGCGCACCACTGTAGTGAGCTTGGTGCAGTGGCTGAACAGCGCCGACATGTTGTCAGAATGCCGTCCCGTTGGTAGCAATCAGTCTCGCCAGAACAATGTCGTAGCAATGTTGCTGATGTCGACGATCGTGAGGTCATGATACATCGACAGGAGCTCGCGGAGCATATCCTAGTGTTCGCCGGCCAGGTCCTCGTCATCAACGGGATGTCTACGTCTTCGCGCACCCAGGTTGCCCAAGACGAGTCCGTGGCCAAGTGCAGTCGGTATAGCAGCTTCAGGAGATCCCAAACGCCGAGGCCGCTGCAATGTTTGTGGGTGGCAACTTTGTCCCAGGCTACCATGCACGCCACACCGGTTATTTTTTCTTCCCTAGACCAGGTATACGCCCGCCGACACCCATCCATGACTGCCAAAATTCATGGCGGCAGTTCGAGCGCCATCATCGCGTACATGGGCAGGCTGTCTAGCACCGCATTAACAAGAACAGTCCTCACGATAGGGTTGAGGAGTGAAGATTCCCATCCTGAGACATAATTGTCAAACTTGCATATTAGGGGAGCAAAGGCCAATAAGCGACGCTTTTCATTGGATAGCAGGAGCCCCAGATAGGTCTGCGAGAACCCCTCTCTTCGGCACCAGAGCATTGTTATGCATTCTACGATTTGATCCTGGCGACATGCATGGGACCATAGTGCTTTTGCTGTAGTACAGAGTAGCATCTATCATCGGCAAGCGGGTGGAGAATTGATGTGTCATGTTTGATTAGTGCTTGAAGGACATCGGCGATGAGTAGGAACAGGTACGATGATAGCAGATCGCCCTGGTGCAATCCACGTTTGCAGCTCAGCCATGGCCTGGGACATCCATTTACGAGGACTGTGCTTTTAGAAGTTGAGAGTAGTGATTGTATCCATATCAACCATTTTTTAGGGAAGCCCATAGCCTCCACGATCGTCGTCAGGCATTCCAAGTGCACCGAGTCGAACGCTTTGGCAAAGTCCAACTTCAGCACAATAGTGGCAGCTTTTCTTTTGTGGCAGCACTGGACAAGCTCCATGGCGAAGACAAAGTTCTCACAGATAGAGCGGCCTTGGATGAATCCTGTTTGGTCAATGGCAATCAGGTTGGAAATTTGCTTCTGCAATCTTGTGGTGAGCATCTTGGAGGATAGCTTTAGGCTGCAGTTCTACATGTAGATAGGGCAGTATGCATCCGGGGTGCGGACACCCTCTTTCTTTGGCAGGAGGATAATGTATGACCTATTGATACGTTCCATGTCCACATCCCCGTTTTGGAAGGCAGCTAGGTAGTGCATGATCTTTGTGCTGATCTCTGGCCAGGCAACTAGGTAGAAGGCTGGACCAAATCCGTCGGGGCCGGGTGCGCTTGTCTTGTTCATGGCTCGGATAGCTGCCAGTGCTTCGCGTTCTGTGAACGGCTCAGTCAGCGGCGATGGATCGACGGTGCAGTTGTTCGAGTAGATTACAGGCAGGTCGAAGTTCCAACTTGGTGTTGATGTTGAAGTGCCCAACACCGCAACAAAGTGTTGTGTCAAAGCACGTACTTTATCTTCATATGCCGTGAGCATGACGCCGTCGACACAGATGTTTCTAATTTGGTTCTTACGCAAACAACACGTAGCACGCGCATGGAGGTATTCTGTGTTTGCATCATCCTCCTCCAGTTGTTTACACTTGCCCCTTTGCTTCCAGTATGCCGCCTTTGCACTGATAGCAAGGTCAAGACGATCGTCGCATAGTTGCCTGAGTAGAGATTCGCCTGTGGACAGAGAACGTTCTTCCTCCAGGATGTCAAAACTCAAAAAGATGAATAATAAATTTACAGTTTTGGTGGAGATGTGGTGAAGCCTTCCTCGCCCGAGACCATACCTTTGCTGCGCACAGCACTGCCTTGAGGCAAGCAACCAGCACACCAGCGGCGTCGTTGTCGGTAGCTTCAACCGAGTGCCAAGCAGGGAGAACCATTTGCAAGAAGTCATGGTGGTAAAGCCTGGATGTTTTGAATCTGAAGGTGTTTGGTTTTGGAATGTTGGTGGAGAGGGAGAGGATTAGTGGAACATGATCGGAGTTGGACCGGATAGCTGAGATTAGCGAGGAGTTTGGGAAGAGAACGCTCATGTCAGTGTTGAAGAAAGTGGGGTCCAGGCGAGCCAGGATCGGGTTCTCCCGTTTGTTCGGCCAAGTGTAGAGCCTATCAGGGAGCGAGAGCTCCATGAAAGCCAGCGCGTCGATTGTGGAGTTGAAAGTAGTGCACAGGTCAGCATCGACTCTCCAGTTGTTTTTATCAACGACATCTCGCACAAGGTTGAAGTCGCCAATCACAACCCAAGTGCCGCTAATGTGTGTTGCAAGCTCCAGGAGGCCATCCAGGAAGTTCTGGCTGTCTCTATGATCTAACGGAGCATAAACATTAGTCATTGTGAAAGTGAGATCAGTGATAGTGTATTGTAGAACGAGAGTGAGCGAGTGCCCGCGTTGAATGTAGGAGACGATGGTGAACGAGTTGGGGTTCCAAGCGGAGATGATGCCCCCCCCCCCCCTCCCTCCGCTCGAAGCACGGGCATTGGCGCTGTTGTAGTGAGAGACACCAGTAGGGAGGAAGGTTTTTGTTTTCAACGAGTCAAGCGAGCAGAGCTTTGATTCTTGGATGCAAATGATGTTGGGATCAAAGGAGGACAAGGCGTCACGCATGGCTTTGCACTTGTCAGAATCTCCTAAACCGCGGATGTTTCAGGAGATAACACAAAACTATCTAGTGTTGTTACTCATTGTTAACAGAACAAGCACCAACTATGGCTAAGGCCACGACGTAAGCTGTCAGCACTGGCCAACGACTTAGACGGGGATAGACACCACATTGAGCAAAACACGGGGGCAGGGCGCAGCCTGCGAGAACATTCACCGGAGCGAGAAGCGTTTCGGCTGGGGCCCGACACTAAACGAGACACAACAGAAACTATGACAACTGAACACACAACATTGCAAATAGGGGACAGCGATGCAACACGCCGGCGAGGCATTGTGCGTGCAATCTTCATCCCTGACTTGCCGGCACCGAGTCAAGAGCGCACAACGTAGAGGCAGTGAGTCCCCCTGTTGTCGCCAGCTTCTTCAAGTCCACAATCGTGATAGGCTTCTTCTTCCTGCCCATGAGCCCCTTCTTCTAAACGTGTCCCTGCAGCTCGTGGGAACACGTACTGAGCGCGTTCTTGAGGGATTTGAACTGTTATGCTTTGTCTGCCATGTTCACAAACTTCACGGTGTCCTTGTCCGCTAGGCGTTTGCTGTGGCATTGTGGTGCCGCCGGGTGAGCATCAAACCTCTGAGCTCGTGGGTCATGACAGACCCGTGGGGCAGCTATCGGTGTTGCGGCGTGCATGGGAGAAGCTGGCAGATGGGGCGTGGTATGCCATGGTAGGGCGAGGAGCGGCAGTGCAGTTGTTGAGCATGAGCACTGAAGTGATGTTGATGATGATGGGAAAAGCAGGCAGGGGTGGCATCAGGAAAAGGCAAGGTATGGTGAGCTGTTGAAGCATGTTTGTAGCTGGTGTGGCTTGGTTCTCTTATGGAGGCGGTAGAGGCGGAGCCGACCCGAATGGGGGTTGCGGTTGTGGCAGAGGGTGCGGGGGTGGCATTGGGTTTTGTTGATCTGGTGGGGGAGGTGGCAGTGGGTGCTGGAAGAAGGGCGTCTGGTGATCGTGCTCATCCACATGTTCCGCACGCAGCCAGACACAGACGGTGGTAATGTTGACGATAGCCCCCATCCCGCCCGGGGTTGTGAGCCAGATGTCATCGATTACGACGTGTGGAGATGAGATCTCCACGAGCACCCGGACCGAGGAATAGTCAAAGCCTGATAAGCAGCTCATGTCAAACTCTACGACGTTCCCGAACCCTACGGAGGGTGGCGTAGATGTTGGTCGGGGACCAGTGTTCTAGTGGGAAATCCTTGACAGCGAGGTAGGCCAGCCATTTTGGCAAGGCGTAGAACCAGTTACAAGTGTCTGCTGAGTGTTCCAGGTCCAGGTGCTTGCTGTCGAACATCACCGGGCTGACCGTCACAACATATTTGCAATCATTGATGTTCATGAATCGCAGCAACATCGCGCCACGGGATGACGGTAGAAGCTCGAACCCTAGGTCAGGTGCCGAGATCTCCATGGCGTCGTGAATGAAGGACGCTCTCACTGATATAGGCGTACGTGTAGCGTGCATCCGCTTGCCAATGCCCTTGCGGCATGTGGATGTCAACGTGGTTGCGGTTGTCGTCGTCATCGCTGTTGTCGCTTGGGACCGAGTCAAAGTCTTGGTCTTCTCCACTGGCGAACTCGACCTCATCATCCACCAGCTCGACTGGCTCTATTTCTGCATCCGCATGGGGGTCGACTATTGGTTGTGCGGCCGACACACACGACGTCCCTCCCCCTGGTACAACAGCTGGCTGGGCAACAGTTCTGGTTGGAGGGGAGCTTGGGGCTGGCGGAGATGTGGAGCCGAAAGGCGAGGTGTAGCCAGTGGGCGTTGCAGGTGGTGAGGCAGCAGGTGAGGTGTTTGGCGTGGTGTGTAGAGTGGGGTGGGGAATGAAGTGGTGCTCGAGGTTGGCGAAGGTGACAACGCACGCACGCTATTCGTTGAGCAGCGAGCTCAGGTCAGCCACGACAGTTGTGCGTTGGAGGCGGTTCAATGCGGGGGAGGGTGAGTTGGGTGGCGGCGGCGTTGCCTACCTTGCAAGGCCTGGGAAGGAGGTGATGAGGTGGCGCGATATCGTGGTTTGGCGGCATAGGATTGACATGGTGCAGTTGTAGTGCCGGTGACCGGACACTTGGTAGTTCCGGCACCGGATTGGGTCATGGCAGTCCTGGACTTGTGGTCTAGGGCGAGGCAGCGGTAGCAGCCGGCCGTGGTAGTTATGGGGGTTGGCGGTTTGGGGGTGCAAGGTGGGGGCAAGGAAGGAGAGAGGAGGGCAGCTAGATAAGAGCCGTTCGTGGCCGGTTGTTGGGGAGTAGTGAATGAGAGGGGCAGCATAGCAGGAAGAGCACTTGGAGCAGGGCGTCGATACACGCGTTTCTTTCCTGGCGTGCGCTGCGCGGGGTGTAAGGGTCCATGCTTTGAATTCCTTTTGCCTTGAGGCCCGGACGCTACCCATCGAATTCATTTTCAGCGACCGAGCGGTATGGACAGGGCGCTGGTGCAGTTGAGAAGTTATTGCGTCTCCAACCTTGCAGCCGCATGCTCCATTGTTGATTGGAGAGAGAAGGTAGAAGGACCGAGACGCAGAGAACCCCGAACAACAATTGCATTTGCCATGTTTTGGTTTGCAACGCGGGACCTGAAAACACAATCGTTGACATTAACGGCTCTAAGAGCAACTCCAACCCTTCCCCTTTCCTATCACCTAAATATAAAAATCTGTCATATAGGTGATAGGGATGGAAAAAACTTGCTTTATTAGTTTTCTTTTTCCATCCCCTTGGTTAGGTGATCAGCTAAATTCAGTCCATCATCCCCTCTATGGAGGGGATCACCCATTCATCACCTAAATAGTGGATCCCGTTTTAGGTGATGAAATAAGTGAACTGCTATAACACCGTCACCTATAATTTGGAAAATAGATTGGAGGGACCCATTTAACCTCTTTTAGGTGATGGAATTAAAGGGGAAGGGTTGGTGATGGAATTAAAGGGGAAGGATTGGAGTTTCTCTAAGGTGACTCAGAAACGCAGTTAGTCTAAAGCGTAGCAAGTTGGAGACAAAGAACGCATTGAAGTTGGGGGAGCGAGATGGTGGCGTGAGCCAGATGTAGACAGGAGGTAGGGAATGGGAGAGAACACCTAGAGTGGCAACAGAGTAGAAGTTGGCGAGGAGTTGGTCTCGCACGGTTGTCCTGGACTCAGCAAGGCGATCTTGCTGCGCGTCGCGCCGGGCGCTCCTGAAGCCTTGAGGCAGGGCAGGGAGCTTAGTGTTGGCCGATCGTCGGGCAGAGGGTCGGCATGATCTGGTGGTGGAGGTTGAAGGGGAGTGGGTGGCTGGGAGATGGCGGTGGCGGCGAGAAGATCGCGAGGCGCAAGAGACATCTCCTTTCCTCTCCAATGGACCAGCTCTTTCTAGATCTGTAACCCATGTGTGACAAAAAATTTATTGGTCAATTGGTTTCTGTGCATGCGTCTTAAGCGTCTTTCCATGCTAAGTGCACCAGGACTTCCTTAGTACATTCTCTATCTCCTTCCCAGATTGGATTATTATTCTTTTAATCAAATTGATATCTAGTTTGTTTTTTTTCTTTTTTGAGATCTGATATCTAGCTTGTTTCGGAATCCTGTTTCGTTAGTTTCTAGTTGATTCGTATCCCTCGTGATGCAAATAGTAGGAGACCAAATCCCTATTCAATTTACAAGAATTAATTTCACAATGATTTAACTTTTATTTCATGCTGTGGAATAAAAAGTGCAATTGTCTTATGGATATGTTTTTATTCAATAATGCAGACATGGAGGCTGAGAATGAATTGGCAGCCAGTCACCACTTGACCCTAGAGATGCTAGCTGGTGACCTCCCGGAGCAGCTTATCGACGCACCACTTGACCCTAGAGATGCTAGCTGGTGACCTCCCGGAGCAGCTTATCGACGCACCAATTCATGTGGTAGTGGAAGGCGAAGGTCTGATCAAATATGTTAAAGTGGCATCTTATGAAAAGTTTGCAGAACTGTGCAATGATGCCGAAGCTAGTCTTGCTAATTCAAGAGTGATTGTCTACGCTTTGCCATATCTATCACTTGCTGATGCCTGTTCACTTGGAGTTTCCATGGGTGATCTAGTTTGCAACGAAGTCAAATACACACTGGGAAACGAGCCAACTGTGAACAAAAAAATAAAAATGCACATGTCCATCGAAGGAAAGAAGATGACAGCCGATAATCTTTTGAATGAAATCAAAGATATCAGGCGAGGCCAAAGGTGCGTGATCTGGATTGGTTTGAGCAAAGCCGGCGGCATGCTTGCGCTCGCTATATCACTTCGCTAATGAGAAACGGGACTGGTGAGTTGATGATATGGCTTCAGTTTATATTACTTTGTAGTATATCTCTATAGTTAAACATTGCTCACTACTCACTAGAATCTCTTTAACTTGATTAGACGAGTCTGTCCAGAACGCTGTAAAGGCATTCTCCAGTCAGCTTTACCAGGACATTTATGGAGGCCCTTTCGGCTTCGATCAGCAGAAGTTTGACAACCTCAGAATGAAGTACACACAAGAGTATGAAGATGCAACAAACCCAGAGGTTGAAATGAAAAGCGTGCTATCTGCTCAAGGCATTCTCTCAGAAAAAACAGATCAAGAAGATTCACGTGGAGACTTGGTTTCGCTCATAAGATCTTTCAAGCTTCAGATCAGTTCTATTTGTGAAGAAATGTATCAGCTTACGACGAAGTTATCCCTAGTTGGGAATGACCAGGGTGTGATTTAGTTCTGTTGTGGCTATGTCTCTAAAACATGATAAATTCTGTTCTTTTTACATACCTGTCTATTACATCAGAAATTTATCAGCTTACGACTTGAGGATGGTATATTTATATCCTTACTATTGGTGGCCTAGAGATTTTGCATCATTGCAGTACTTCTATTACATCATTAATTCTGCACACAGCAATACCTTTTATGATGAAATCATAACTATATATTATTAGCAGTTCGACTAGAGTTTCAGAAAAACAATTCAGGCCTTCCTTTTTCCAAAAACTGAACTCACGCTTGGCTTTCTGATTTCATTGTGACGTTGCTAGACCATTCCGATTCTCCATAAACACGGCCGTACATCTCCAATTTTAAACATTGCTAAACTACAAAAGAAACGATAACTTGTAACTGGGCAATAGTTTTTCTCTTTCCAGAAGTATTTCTCACAACTTTATAGTTATATGGTACTTTTGGGACTTTATACCAGATCACTAGCTCAGAAATTCGCTCAACTGAACTAAAAATCTCTTGAAAGTAGCAACCATAATACCATCTCAGGTGGGGCGACTGGAGCTTCTGTACACAAACCCATCAAATGATTATACAAGCCGGACAATTATAAAAACAGATCTACCAACAGTAAAAAACTAGATACTTGTTACGGTGGATTATACTACTGAAAAGAAGAAAGTAGTGTGAATAAGATCCAACCGTTGATTTATTGGCATAATTTCATAATTTTCTAGATAAGCAAATAATTTATATCCCCTGCCATCTCGGGTAAGATGGTCACGTGATTCGAATCGGTATCCCTCCTTCTGTCTAAGCCAGGTATCATCGCTCGCCGCGGTGTGTGATCTGCGCCGTGTGCCTGCCAGAGCGCTCTGCAACAACGACCAGCTCTGCCTCCTCCCAGCGTGCTGCTACACGTTCCACTCTCACTCAGGCATGGTCCTGTGGATGGGAGGCAACCTGTCCTTTCTCTGCTATACTGCACCCACGCCAAACAGCCGCCGGGGTCGTACACGCCTTTTCGCTTCATTGCCTCAGCGACAAAGGGCACGGCGATGGCCTCCGTGATCTCCATCACTGATCCTAACATGATCCATGATCTCCATCGCTGACCCAGCCGTGAGGTGCAGCGCGTAGACGAGCGGGGACATCTTGACGAGGAGGGAGAGCGGGGACCTCATTGCTGACCCTGGCATGAACCACGGTGGCCACGCACGCGCAGCCGCCGCAACCACGTGCCGCCGCCGCCAAATCGTCGAGCTGCCGCAGATCGAGATGAAGAACATATGGGGAACAACGGTGGAAAATGAAGCGAACGGCAATCATCAATGATTTTTAAATTTGTGACAAAGAATTAGTGTTTCAAATCATCCTAAAAGATCAATAAAATTATAGTCTGCCTTCATTACGGTGGGCTATACAATTGAAGTCCAATGTAGTACAGTCTTCATCTAACCGTTCAATTAGAAGGTCAGAATAGTAGTTGACTACCCAATGTTAATAATTACACCAATGCCACGACATCAGGGTAATTTACGAAACGTTATCGCACAAGCCTTGCTTGAACCCAGGCTCGACCGCCGCCGCCGCCGCGTCCGGCATTGTCGCAGGGTCTCCGCCATCTCGACTTCTCCTCCTCCGGCGCCGCCGCCGCTTCCGGCATCTTCGGGGGCAGGCGAATCATCGCAGGAAGGTGGGCACGATTTGTTCTCCCGGCAGGTGTGCTGCTTCTCGCGTGCGTGACTGCCGTCGCTGCTTCCGGCATCCTTCGGGGCAGGCGAATCATCACAAGAAGGTGAGCACGATTTGCTCTCCCGACGGGTGCGCTGCTTTTTGCGTGCGTGACTGCGGCCGTGATTTTTTTCTCCCTGTGCGTGTCATCGGAGCAGTTAGATTTGATCGATGTCATTTCTTACGTAGTTAGACTAAGAATCTTAAATAATCTCCGTAGTTCAATGTATGTCAAATATGTTACCCATTTGTCAGTTTAGGAAAATGAATCAATTAGTTGTGTGACATTGCAAAATGAGATTGCCAATTGTTGTTCCGTGTAAAAAATCTAAATTGTCAATCTTTGCATTAAAATTGTTGATATGACGGTGATGACGTGCGCCATAATTTGATTGTACTGACAGTATTTAAGTGTTGTGAAAGTAAAACCATCATATATATATATAAACCATGCATTTGTTCAGAAATTAAAGTTTTTTTTATCTATGGTTATGATGCTGACAACTGAGATAATATGTGGAGGATAAACTAGTTGATGATAATTTGTCTTGTGTTGCAGTAGGTTAATTCAACTATTTTTTTTATTTTCCATTTGTTATTTTTGTCTCATTCATAGTATGAACTGTTTGGATATTGAGTAAAGAATTTATTTTTCATGCAGAAAAATGTTAAAAGAAGTAAGTTGTACCAGATAGGATGAAACCAGAAGTCGGTGATAAAAGAACAAGTTAGGCGATAAAGTAGTCACTATGTTTTTGAAACTGTAAAAAGCATATGCAGTATGATGATTGAAACATGCGTCCATTTTGCCTCATTGGAGAATTGTTTAATTAATTTTGTTTTATGCGTCCTTGTTGCCTTATGATTGAAACATGATGTTTGGCCGATTATGAGCCTTAGTGTAAGCTGTTATATCCTTTGTTCTATGTTGTGTTCGAAAGATAACCAGAGAACCTGCTATATCTTTGACCAATTGAGAATGACTTTTTGGGTGGATTGTGAAAGAGCTTAACTCTCACTCTCTTAACTGTGTTCAATGATAACTGATGAAATGATGATCAAGCAAAATGTACATGGAAAGCATAGCATGGCATCAAAAAGGAGCATGATAAAGCAACGAGCTCATATCAAAGGAAGATCAGTCTAATTTTAAAAGTAATTGGGTGAGAGAGTACACATTTCTGTTTCAAAAGCAAACCCAGCAGAAAACTACAAGCAGTGTCGCCTGCACCAGCAGCCGCTTGTGCGTGAGCACGTCCTATGTCCGCTCCGCGAGCACATCCATGGATTGTGACCAAGCCCCAGCCAAATCGAGGTCAGTTCAGAGTCCAGACCGCCAACCAAAGCAAACAATTACGCACCGGGTGGGGAGGCGGTTGAAGTGTCTCCAGAGCTCGTCATCTAAGCCGGGCGCCTGCGCCTTGGGCATCCCCGAGTCGTGGAGGCGGCCAAGGACCTCGGTGTATACCTCGAGCTTGTGGCGCTGCTGCTTCCGGCCCTGAGCCGCGGCACCAGCCAACGATCCATATTAATTCTAGCCTATTGTAAAGGTGCTCTAACTTTTTTCTGAAAATATTTATACTACTTTAATATTTAATATATTATACTTCATACTATTTAAAGAGTCAATGTAATATAAATATATATAAACGGTCAGATCAAAAGAAATGAATGGTTCGTATTGAATCTAGCCCACTATAAAGATGCTCAAAGACTATCGATGACCATCGATACAACAAAATTCTAGAGCAATACACGTTCCACCTCATGCCGTAAGTAGACGAATAGGGAGACAACGGCTGGTGGGTCAAAACCTAAACTTCCACTAGTTAGAATAAAGGTGAATCAGAAGTTATTGATGATTTTTTTTGCCAAGATTGTAAACTGATTTTTTTTTGCCAAGATTGTAAACTGAAAGAGGCTTAGCTGTTTTCATGTGATTTACTCTAGGACCTCCACAATAAATAAATCTGAAGAAATTCAGTCAGAAGTATGTGGGCAAGGTAGCACAAGAATTTTAGGGACACTACAACAGAAACGTCCTGTAGCGGCGGTTCGTAAGGCCCTGTAGCGGCGGGTAGGGCGAACCGCCGCTTCGTTAACATAGCTAAAAATTCAGATTTTTATCGGCGGATGACCTTGAGCCAAAACTGATCGCCGTTATAGGAGAATTTGTAGCGTCGGGTGACATCTTCACCCGCCACTACCCTTACATCTGAAAAAAAAAGAAAAAACTCCCCCCCCCCCCCACCCGTCGCCCACTGGACCCACTATCACCGTCGCTGCCATGGAGGAGGAAGGACGGGCGACGGGCGATGCAAGATCTGCTAGGGGCGACGCTGGGGGAGGAGATGATGCAGAGGGGAGAATCTCACCGAGGTGGCTCCGTCACCGCCGCCCACCGTTCGGTCGCGAGGCCTCTCGCCGCTGCCCGGCCGTGATGCCTCCCACCATCACCCGCCGTCGTGCCTGGGGGCCCGGATCCAGAGGGGGTAGGGGAGAGGCACCGGATCTGGTAGGAGGATCCCGCCAACGTGCTTGGGGGGCCAGATCAGGAGGGGAGGCGCCGTTAAGCCATCAGGGAGGGGAGCATCCGGTGGGGAGGCATAGTCAGGGAGGGGAGGGGAGGGGCGCCGGATCCGGAAGGAGGAGCCCGCCACGTGCCTAGGGGGCTAGATCCGGAGGGGAGGCATCGCTGAGCCGTCAGGGAGGGGAGCATCCGGAGGGGAGGCGCTATCGGGGAGGGGAGGGGAGGGGCACCGAATCCGAAGGGGAGGAGCCCGTCGACGTGCCTGGGGGCCCGGATCTAGAGGGGAGGCGCCGTCGGGGAGGGGAGAGGCACCGTTCAGCCGTCGGGGAGGGGAGGGACGCCGGATCCGGAGGGGAGGTGCCGTCGGGGAGGGGAGAGGCGCCACCGCTGAGCTCGAAGGTGAGGGGGCCGAGTACGAGCTCGAAGGTGGAGGAGGAGGGGCGGCGGTGGAGTCCTCGGGGAGAGAGAGAAAGAGAGAGATGGGGAGAGAGCGGGAGATGAGAGACGGCTGTGGTGGGTTGGGACACCCGACTGACTAGGGTTTGGGGGTTTATTATAGAACTGACGGTGATGTGGGTTGGGCCATGACAAATATAGCGGCAGTTGATTAATTCGGCCGCTGCTACAAAATATAAAATATAGTAGCGGCGGGTGATTTATTGGGCCGTTGCTAAAAAAAATAATAATGGCGGGCAGCTAATTGGGCCGCCACTAAAAATGGGTCTGAATTTATAGCGGCGGTTCATTTTAGGATGCGCCGCTGTGCCATTTTTGTTGGTGCTGTTACAGGCCCGTTTTGTTATAGTGGAAATTCTGATGTAGTTTTATCTCCGTTTTCTACTACTTGAACATGGATTGTTTTATTTACTATTTTGTTATAGGTTGCAAACCCACAAGATATGATTGCTCTTTCAAGATCAGGGAAAGGACGACGAAGTGTGCAAGGTACATATTAGTTTATACTGGGAATGATGTCTGCATCATGTGTCTTATTGTTAAGAGCAATGTTTGGATATTTATGCATGAAGTACATGGGGGTACATTTCAGAATGTTACAGTAAATATATTTATAACAATACAAGATCAGTTAAAAAATACTAATGTTATCACAAAATCCGAAACTTTATAACTATTAATTGATATGAACAATCCTTCAATCTAGTGGTTGAGGTGACTTAGTAGCACCTCCAAGGTCTCAGGTTTGACTCTCAGTGGAAGTGAATTTATGGGTTGAGATAAAAAAAAATATCCTCGCTTGTCACCACATCAAAGCACATGTCTAAGATCTAACCCAGGTCGTGGTCGTCTCATAAGAGCCACGGTGCCGCTGTGTAGTGATGGGATAAGGGTTCGGAGGTTTTTTTTTTTACTTGCGTGAGAATGTCTTTTTCTTAGCAAAAATGCACTTTTTAACTATTATTGGTCAATATAAAGTTATATATAATAATGTTTAAAATTGAATCTTGGAGACTGTAGAACCTAAAAATGACAAATAAAAAAAGAGAGAAATGAGTGTACTTCATGCAATTATATCTATCATCTTTTACGGTCAACTCTCTCTACCTTCATGCACGTTACATACAAGGTTTGGCATCTCCTTGAGAAATTATTTTAATTTTGTCGATATTACTTGACCAGGAAATTAAACGGATCATGTTGTCTCAGACTCGATCTCAGTTGATTAATATGACTTGTTGAACACTTGACCTTCTCTGTATAAATTGTAGAACATGCTGATTCTGAAGAACTTGGTCCAAGTGAGATAATAAACGAGCAGACCATTGAAGCTCTGATTGAAGAGAGTAACTTGGTACATCTAACACTCTGTTAGGCATTTATTTGCAAAAAAAGAATCAAGTGATACCTTTTTTTTATCAAAATTTTGTACTATTTGTCATTCAACCCTTGGTTTCTCCAGAAAATGCAGATCCTTTCCGTACATGAATTGAACTGTGCGCTGCATGAGTTTGTCGATGTGGATGGCAAGATGGCATTCCACTCCTACTTGCAGGTGAACATCAAGAAAGCGACATACTCTTAAGTCAAATACCTGAACATCCAAATTGTGTAGCATGTTTAGTTTTTTATTCAATCTAATACCTTTGACACGGTTGCTTGGCCCTTTCTACTGCAACTACTCAACCACATGGGCTTCTCTAGAACCTGGCTGGACTGGATCTCTGCCCTCCTCTCTACGGCAAGCACTAAGGTGCTCATCAATGGCTCACCAGGTTGTTGGATATGCCATGTGCGTGGACTGTGACAAGGCGACCCCTGTCACCCCCAACCTGGATTTTCTCGCACGGAGGGGAGGTACCGCCCCTTATCGGACGGACGGGGGCGCACGGGGCTGCGTGGAGATTATGAGCGGGAGTCCAGCGTCGAGGGAGGGTTCAGTTGGTTAGGGTGTTAAACATTCCAGCGTGGCTTGTTTGGCGCCGGCGGGAACAGTTGGTTCAAACTAATTTTCGTTTTGCTCTGCCGGCAATTAAAGTGAATGGTCAGACTCATTTACTTCGGGGGAGGATGAAAACTATGACCCTGCTCTCGACGGGAAGGAGGGCATCCTTCAGAGCAGTAGCCATGGCCGGCAGTGCAGCGATGCTAGCTTTGCTCGAAGCTTGTGAGGCAATAGAGAGAGTTGAGAAACGGGAGAGGGTTGAGAGCGAGATTATTCAGGGCGGTGCTAGTTGCGTACAACTGAATACTGAACCAGCTGTGGAGGCATGGTACGCATATTATTCTGTTATTCCTTACCAAATGTCTGGCATTTGAAAAGATGAAAAACTGTGGTCAATCAGGGTTCGGTATCATGAGCAGCTTGCATCAGGACATGGCGAACAAGAAACAGGTCATCAGCTTTGCTACATACAAAATAAGGTTTGTCATCTTGTCCATGTGAAGTAGTTTCTTCAGTTTTTAGAAAAGTGTTTTTTTTTAGGTTCTTTCTTCAGTTTGTAGTGCAGTAGTTTTTCTTGTTGAAGTTCAGTTTGATAGTTTATAAAATTATTGCAAAATTGTCCGATTGTCTCAATGTGTTGTTGTTTCAGTTTCTAGTAGGGTAGTTTTTCAACCCAAGTTTGCATGAAAAATCAGATTCCTTACTAAGGCTGATTTTCAGAGTTTGTCAGCTTACAAAAAGACAGTTGCATTCAGATTCAGAATTAGGATATGATAAATGGAAAAGGTATCAAGACAGATTGAGTTTCTTCAGTTTCTAGTAAAGTAGTTTGTTATAGTTACTTCTTCAGTTCATAGTGCAGTAGTTTTTCAGTTGTTATTACAGTTTGACAGTTTACAAAATTATAATTGCATTCTGATTCAATTTTTATCAATGAAAAAAGTGAAAAACTTGCATGACAAATTCAGTGGAGCCAATGATAAAAGACTGTGATAGTCAAACTGTTCTTTGTTGTTGTTTCAGTTTCAAGTACAGCGGTTTTTCAAACGATGCATTTACAGAGTTTGACAGCTAAGAAAAAGACAGTTACAATTTAGTATATTCAAGTTTACAACAAAGCTTAAAAAAAGGCAGTTTCATTCCAATTCAGATTTTTGCATTGAGGAAATGGAAAAGCTAGCATGACAAATTGAGTGACTAATTTAAAAAACATTCGAATTGCTAAGATTGTCAACTAAACTTTGCAGGAAAAGAGGGAAACAAGGACCTGATGCAAGGATGGCACCTGGTATTGAGAGTGCAATATCAAAGGTAAATAGAGAATCAGAGTCCAGAAAGGGGCAACCAATCTTTTATCCACATGTTGGAACAACGTTCAGCTCAAGAGACAATGGGTGGATTTACTCAACGGTGGATGACAACCACTTCAAACTCGCAGCTGATTAAACATTGTGCAACATTTTCGGAAGAAAATATGCAATCAGTGAATCCGGCATATTAATTATCTTCATAAATCCGTATTCACGTGAGAGCAATAAAATTGTATTTTATATGTACTCAAAATTAAATGATGAGATGTTCGAAATTGTGTCAAATAAACTGTTTGTTTTTAGATTGGCATCTAGAATGAAATGCAATGACAAGATAAATAAAGAGAAAATCTGCTACATAACTAATCCCAGAAATATGATAAAAAAAACAGCAAATGATACCAAAATATATCCAAAAGCTTAACTTAGGATCATAAAAAATACCAAAGTAAAGATTACGAAAAAAGGTCCACTTTGCGATCTACAAAAACGCCCAACAACATTCCAACTGACTTCAATCGTTCTCTATTATGATCAAAGAAATAAAGTAGAAAAAAAGAGTAAGAATTCGGATACATTGGTACAATCAGGAAACATAGAGAAAGAGGCAACCGCCAACTACCCTCTACCTAACTTTGTCAGAACTAAGTATAGTTCTCTATATTCATTAAAAGCTGACTAGGATAATGATGTCCAGCTAGGCTAGATTAACACAGATCTCAATGAAATAATGGCCGCGGGATAAGGGAGGGTAGCTCCCCTCTACGTTAGAAAGATATTTTCGCTGTCACCCCTCCTATTTATCCTGGCTATGGAGGCGCTTGGAGCGATGATCCGCAAAGCAGATGCCTGCGGCTTGCTGGAACCATTGGGGGTATGCTCGATCCCCCACCGGGTATCCTTCTACGCCGATGATCTGGTGCTGTTCGCATCCCCTTCCCCAGCGGACCTATCCCTGTTGAAAAATCTGCTGCTGGCGTTCAAGGGTGCCTCGGGCCTCGATCGCTACCAATATATCCAAATGCCAGGCAGCTCCCATAAGATGCACCGAGGATGAGATCAGCTTCATCACCTCTTTCTTCCCCTCTGCCATCATAGAATTCCCGATCAGATACCTGGGGATGCCACTCTCGGTGAAACAGTTGCTGAAATCTGCTTTGCAGCCTCTGATCGACCGGATCGCGGACAATCTGCCTACATGGAAAGGCCGGCTCCTCAACCGCAGCGGACGTCTCGCGCTCACTAAATCAACTCTATCGGTGATCCTAGTGTACACAACAATCTGCATCAAGTTACCCCCTGGGTAATCAAGGCAATAGAGAAGATCATGCGATCGAGCCTTCGTGTGGCGGGGAACAGAGGTGGTACGTGGCGGCCACTGCCTAGTTGCGTGGTGCTAGGTGCAACGGCCGCTCGACATGGGCAGGCTAGGGGTTCTGGACACCAAGCTCTTTGGCCAGGCACTTCGGATGCGCTGGTTGTGGCTAAGTCGCGCAGATGCGACGCGCTCCTGGTCGCTGCTGCCCATCACGGAGGATGACGACTCCATGGCCCTCTTCAGGCGGTCTGTTCAGATCGAAGTCGACGATGGCAAGGCTGCCTTGATTTGGGTCGATCCATTGTTGGATGGCAAGACAATTGCAGAGGTGGCCCCATATCTGGTCGCAGCTGTACGGAACACAGCCAAAAACAGTCGCTCAGTGGCGGAGGCCTTACATAATCGTGCATGGTCACGTGATGCGGTAGCCGCCCTGACTGTCTAGGTTCTGATGGAGTTCCTGCAGCTGCATGCCCGGCTTCTCACGGTGGCGCTTTCGAACTCCCCGGACCACTTCGTCTGGCGATGGAGCAGCTCGGGAAACTATTCGATGAGCTCGGCATACAAGGCCTTCTTCCTAACCCAAACCTCAGTGCTAGGCGACAGACGGCTCTGGAAGACTCGGGCCCCAAATTAATGCTGGTTTTTCTTCTGGCTCGTGCTCCATGGTCGCTGCTGGACCTCAGAATACCTCCAACGACATGGGTTGCAGAACAACGGCCCTTGTGCCCTATGTTCCCAGCTGCCTGGGCACATTGATCATCTTCTGCTCGGATGTGTCGTGAGTCGCGAGGTATGGTTCAAGGTCCTGCAACGGATGGGTTGGCAACACCTTGCACCACTCCGCCAGTACTCCCTGGTAGACTGGTGGCTCGACTCAATGAAGCGGGTTTCCAATGCAACGGATGGGCACATTGATTCCCTCGTGATTCTTGTAGCCTGGTCTCTATGGCTAGAATGTAATGCTAGAGTGTTCCGCCACTCGAGTAGGAGCGCCGCTGCGCTGGTGGCTCATATTCGAGACGAGTTATTAGATTGGTGGTGGAGGGCAGGGTTGGTCGATAGGTCGCAATGTTTTGAGTAGTCCGCTTTCTGTGTTTGTTTCTGGGTCGCGGGGCTGTGTTTGAGCTCACTTCCGTTTTTAGGAAGTGTGCTCCGATGTAATCCTTTTCTCTCCTATCTTCATATGAAATGTGCAAAGCATGATCTTGACAAAAAAAAAACGTTTGGTTAAAAATTTGAAGAACAAGTTGACTGCTTCCACGCTGGATTCTCCTAACATTGTGGACGAGGAAAAAATAGAAGATGAACTGGATGGATATATAACAGTGTGGAAATTTTATGTTACAATGAACTCGTATTCTTCTTGAACAAGATTTATTATCATCTTACAGCATATTAGCATGAAAATTTTAGAATGAGAAAAAAAAACATTTTGGGAGACGTTCTTATGCTGAGTAGGCGCAAGGAAAGGAAACCATCTCCAAGGGAAGATCAAGCTCTCAGAACCATGTTACAGATACTCTCAACACATTCAAGGAGTTGAAGAGCTCCTCTATCCACGAACCTCGGGCTCTCCATGACTCGGATGATGACATTGTGGAATGCTCCGTACGTAATCCCTCCTCTGTTTTCTTCTGGTGCAATCAAAAAATCAATGATGACAGTAGTGTTAGTGTGCTTCTTTTAAAATGACATTATGGACTGCTTCTTGCTAAGGACCTGGAGGAGAGTGGTGGCCAGAGAGCAGGGCATAAGCGACGAGCGACACCTAGTTGTGGAGGATCTACGGTGAGGAGGAAGACGGACCTGGGTTTGTTGACAGCTCCAGCGAAGGAAGACGATGCCGGCAGTGCCACCAAGAAAAGCCGGCCTCGTGTAAGTTCATCTAGTGCTGGTATTCCTGCATATTACGTATTGTTCAGTGAAGAGGCTGCTCTGATTTTCGATGGTGTGGTTGGCATGCAGGTTGCCGCCGGGAGGTATGGGGCGGTGATCAGGAGGACTTAATCGAAATCGGTCGCGGCAGTGGGTGGGTTATGGTGACTAGCACTGATTTTGGACTACTGCTGGTGTCAAACGTAATTTGTTCGAGCAAGTTAATGCGTGAAGCCTGAGTGAGTTGATTAAAATGAGTTTCGTCATCGGTCCTGTATTGGGTGTGTTGTTAAATGCACCATTTCACTTGGTGAATGGTGTGTCTCAGTGTCAGTGTTCTGCTCTCTGATGAATAACTGTATCCTCATGAAGCAATGATCTGCAGTAGCTCGCTAGGTACATGACACCCTTTTATTAGCAAATTTCTAGAACGACTGTTTTTTCTTTTAAAAAAAGATTTACTAAAGAAACTGTGGGACCCATAAAGTAAGGGATGGCCTATAAAGGGTGACCCCAAGTGTATACCAGAGCATCAGGGGCGTCTGGACCCGCCAGGCACAGCCCGGTTTAGCACGGCCTGGACCGACACGCCGGGTCAACCGGGCTATGTCTTAGCTTGCCCCATGCCTAGTGGCCAGCCCGCGGCACGGTTCGTAGAGGCTTTGACCGTGCCGTGTTGGCTCGATTGGCCCAGGGCTCGGAGAGCATAGTGGCCCGGCAAGCACGGGGAGGACCGGAGGAGGACGCGCGACGCGGGGGGAGGAGAGGCCGACGGTGGCTCGCGGCGCGGGAGGGGAGGGCGGCGGCGTCTCTCGACACGGGATGGGAGGGCAGACCGGCGGCGCGGCCGCATGGAGAGGAGAGGCCGCCTACGGCTCGTGGCGCGGGAGGGTAGGGCGGCGGCGTCTCACGGCACGGGAGGGGAGGATGGATTGGCGGCGTGGACGCATGAGGAGGGGAGGAGGGCGGCGGCTTGCGACGCGGGTGGCGAGGGCGAACCGACGGTACGGCCGCATGGGGAGGGTGGATCCGCGACGCACGACGTGAGGAGGAGAGGAGGACAAAGGCGGTGTGAGAAGGCAGGACGAGAGAGAAGTGACGGTCGAGCGTCGGGGTCTCGGGGACGGGGACTCGGGGTTGGGGGAGGGGTGTAGCCGTACGGGTGGTATAGATGTCCAAATGGACCGGGCCAAGCGGGCAGGCATGAAGCACGATTTTTTTGGCCCGACCCAAACATGACACGACCCGATCCAATTCTGTGTCGTGCTGGCTCGGCCCGTACGTGCGTGCCGTGCCTAGGCCGAAGGTGCGACCTAATGGACAGCACGACACAGTACAAAATAGATAATAAATAAATTTTTATTTAATAATCATCCATATATGAGTGTGTAGCTTGGAGGTAAGGCTATTCTCTCACATCCTTGAGGTCCTGAGTTTGATTCTCCTTTTCACACCCCCTTATCTTTACAATATATTAATTGAGGTGAGGTTGTCTAGATCACTTTTTTCGTATCCAGATGTGTCCGTAACGTTGTCATATTCAGTTTGTATCCTACAATGATTTATCAATCAGTTTAAGTCATTAATTTTAATTCAATATTTCATACTAATAATAATTAATCATCTATTGCTTTATAATTTACATCATATTTTGAATGGAAACTAATAACAAGAATTTCAATAATAACTCACTCCAAAATTGTTATAATGAATATTCAAAAGTAAAGCATCTTTATAGTATATTAACTGAGGTGAGGTCATCTTAGATCACTTTTTTCGTGTTCAGCTGTGTCTGTAATGTTGTCATATTCAGTTTGTATTATATAATGATCCACCAATCAGTTTAAGTTATTTTTTAATCATTTTTAATTCTTTATTGTATTGGACTCCGATTTTAATTCGATATTTCATACTAATAACAATTAATCATCTATTGCTTTATAATTTACATCATATTTTAAATAAAAACTAATAACAAGAATTCCAATAATAACTCATTTCAAAATTGTTATAATGAATATTCAAAGATAAAGCAAAATAAAAATAGAGCAAATGATCAGACCAAAAAATTTTGATTAATTGAAAATCTTTTACAATTACAAAAAACATTCTGACCATAAATTTTTTTAATCAAGGTCCATGGCAACCCACATATATTTTGCTAGTTTTGCTCTATTTCACATTAAAATTGATTAATTAGGCCAACTGGACCAGCCTTGTAACCGGGCCATCGAACGGGCACGGCCCAATAGCACTTCAGCGTGCCGTGCCATGGGCCAGCGCCCAGGCGCGTGCCGTGCCGGCCCAAAGCTAAACGTGCCAGGCTTTTTCGTGCCTGGGCTGGGTCATGGCAGGCAGCCCATTTGGGCATCTATAACGGGCGGCAAGGCTTGCTGGACCAGGACGCTGGTGGCTACCAGGCTTAGGGAGCCAACGCCCTTTTTGGGCTGGGCTACATGGCGTGCTAGAGGCTTGGAGGTCAGCCCGGAGCCCGGTTAAAACCGTGCCGTGCCAGGCCCAGGCCGTGCTTTTTCCTGCGGGGTGGCCCGTTTTTACCGGCGCTCAGGTATACCCGAGTGTTTGCAGTTACTCCTATCCTTGTGGCTGGACGGGTGACGACGGACTGACGGCAACGACAGCGATCGATTTGACCGCATACGGGCACAGATGACAGATCGGAAAGGAGAGGGCGAAGCCGCGAAGGCCTCGCCCGGCGGGTCGCGGTGGATATGTGGCGGCGAAGGTGGAAAATGGCCTAGCTGGACGGGAAAGGTCAAACAAATCTCGGAGGCACAAAGTCAGCAGCCCTCTCCCCAGGTTTTCCTCCTGAACTTGACCGGACTGAGGTCATGCCGATTGTGTGGGATTACTGAATAAGTTCACCCTTCTTTTGAAAAACCTGTGTTTTACTGCTCCATTTTCCGGGATACTGAATACTGATTATGTTTCAATTGAGAGGCACCGGCAATGCCGTACGGTTGTAGTTTTCGGCCCGTGATTACCATTAGTAAAGTTCAATTTTTGCAGTGAATCAACTGCCAACTGGATTTAATTTCAGCTCGCTGACTCACCATGCATACTTTCTTGGCAGGATGATTTTACTGTGCTGAGAAGAAAATTTGACGCCTATTACTCAAAGCCGTGACTAACTGCAGGCAAAATTGCTTTCTTTCAGCAGATATTGAAATGTGAAAACATTATAGATTATACTGTCGAGTTTGCATAAATCCAAACCAATTGATAGAATCATAGTATTGTATAAAAATAAGCTGTGTGCTGCTATGAGCTATAATTTGAATGCTATATTTTCGTGGCCACCCTCTGCCAGTTTGCCTTCAATTTGTTCATTGTGTTTCATCATACAAAAAGTAGCATTTCTCTTCTTGTCGATTACCTAAATATCCAGGAGGTTCTCGTCAAAAAAAAATTTCCAACCAAAATTTGTCTTGCAAAGTCCGAGAACTCATTTTGATATCGATGTGCCATCTGGTGCCCTTTGTTTAGCAACCTCTCCGCTAACATTAGTACCCATGGTATCAGCCGTCTTCTTCTTCTTGGATTTAGACCTTTTCTTTTTCTGCTTCTTATTTTGATGTTTGATCTCATCACCGTTTACTGGCATGTGCATGTTAATGTTAGGCTTCACATCAGCAGCACCAGCCATCCGTTCCACAGCCTTTTTTGATGTGCCATGGTTGGTATCACTTAAACTGTCTTTCGAGATCTTCTCTAAGTTACCATCAGCATTGTTCTTCTTCTTGATATGAGCAGCAGCATTAGCATGTTCCTTCTCCAGCAGTCTGTTGTATCGGACACGGTCACTGTCCTGATCTAGGGAGTTCCATAACTGTTCAAAGTCATCCAATTCATCTCCTAGGCTGTCTACCTGATTCTTTGTTACTGACTTTTTGTTCTTCCGAGGGGATCCAGACTTTTTTGAACGACTCCCCCCGTAAATATCATCTAGATATTCATCAAAATCATCTATGTTGCCCTGTACGCCATCATTTTCCTTGTTAGTTGCTAAAACTATTTTTTGCTTTTCTTCTAAAGATCTGTCTTTTGGGGGACTATTTTCTGCAACTGTAGCACTGACAGATCTCTTTTCTTCTAAAGATTTGTCTTTGGGGTGAGGGCTCTCTACAGCTATGGTATTGGCAGGTCTCTTTTCTTCTTTTCTTGGGTGGGGATTTTGTACAACTGTGGTATTGACAGGTCTCTTTTCTTCTAACAATCTGTCTTTTGGGAAACTACTGACCAAAACTGTGGTATTGGCAGGTCCCTTTTCTTCTAAAGATCTGTCTTTTGGGAGACTACTTGCCAAAACTGTGGTATTGGCAGGTCTCTTTTCCTCTAAAGGTCTGTCTTTTGGGAGATTACTTCCCAAAACTGTGGTATTGGCAGATCTTTTTTCTTCTAAAGATCTGTCTTTTGGGAGACCACTTCCCAAAACTGTGGTATTGGCAGATTTCTTTTCTTCTAATAGTCGGTCTTTTGGGTTCCTGCTTTCCACAATATGGGTATTGGCAGATCTTTTTTCTTCAGATTTGATGGGAATTGCACTGCTTGAGTTTGTCAATGTCTTGGCTAACATAATGTCAGGTGTTGCACTTGCATTGTTCATTTTCACAGGAGTGCTCTTACCTGCTTTCTTTGTCATCTCGAAACCTAGGAACTTGGTCTTGATCTCTTCGAGTTCGGCTTCCTTTCTTTGGAGGATTTCCATCAGAGCTGCCATCTGGTCAGGGTTTGAACCTTTAGCCTTCGCTTCCATTTGACTGATATGGCTGTCTTTCTCCCTAATCACGGTTTCCAGTTCTTTTTTAATGTTGTTAACGTTGGTGGCTTTCTCTTCCAATTGTTTGATGCGGCCATCTTTCTCCCTGAGAGTTGCTTCCAGTTCTCTTTGAGTTTTAATATCATTTGTGGCTCTCTCTTCCATTTGTTTGATGCGGCTATTTTTTTCTGTGAGAGCTGCCTCCAGTTCCTTTTTAGCCTTTTTCAGATTTGTGGCTGCCTCATCCATTAGATTGATACGGCTATCCTTCTCCATGAGAGCTGCTTCCAGTTCTTTTTGAGTCTTCTTAAGATTTGTGATTGTAGTTTCCAGTCCCCTGAGCTTGGTTTTCTGGTCTGTCTTCTGAGTACTTAGTGAAGACGTTGTGGCTTTCATTTCTTCCACCTTCCTCTTCATCTCTTTATTGAATGCTTTCTCTTTCTGAAAAGAATCATGTAGGAACTTTGGCAGTTAGATTTCATGTTTTTTTTTAAATCACGTATCATGTTTTCCCTACCCTGTCTAAGTCCACACCAAATATTATTTCAAAGAAAATCCCATTGTCTATTAGTCTTTTCTGAAAATATTAGAGCATAACTCTATTTTGGTTTGACTTGAAACTGATACTGCCATGCATAATGCTCTATCTAATATTCGCTTATGAATTATGGTACCCAGAGTCCATCATTTGTTACTATTTGGCAACCCCCGTGTATCAGTTGTGTTGGTGCATTGATTGGGAGAATGAATACTTTTAGCTATATTTGGTTCATACTATACTCCAAGGCCAAAATCTTTCTGCAAAAGTTTCAGTATGAAAGCTTTCTAGTGTTTGACATCATTGTTCATGAATGCCACGGTATGCCAGGTAGTGAAATGCTGCACTGATTTCGTAAAATAAAATATGCTGTGCTGATTTGTAACAAATCAAGGAAAATTTAATTGCAACAAAGATTTTAGTCGTATTGAAAAACACATGGTGCTGATTTAATGGAAGGAATTTATTAGAGGGTATTGAACACTGTATTTAGGTTGGCAACCATGGTGAAGAATTTTCATGTGAGGTGAATCCTTATTCCACAAGAAAGGAACATTAATGAGACACTATCGCTAAAGCACCAGTTCTTTTGGAGCATACTAATATGCTGACTTAACATTTCGAACAAATGTATCTTGTCCAATGAATTCTACATGTTCTTCTATTGTAATTCATGAATGGGCGAAGCTGAATAATTGTTCTTTCACCAGCTACTTAGTAACTTTCATTGGCCTGATGAAATAGAATTTTCCTTCATCATTATCCAAAAATGCTACTTGGTAACTACAAATAGCTGCAGCAGGTTTTTTCCTCCCTTGTTCTTTGATCTTCGTTTCTGTTTTGTTTCTTGAAAAACAATAAAACTACATTCACGGAAATGGGTAGTAAGGAAAACTAGCAGTTAGAAGCTGTGATGCAGGACCATACATGTAGCTGGATCCGAAGGGAGACGAGCTGCCGGTCACGTTCCTGGAGGAGCCCCACGAAGGCACGGCGCTCCCACACCTTGTGCAGGACGACGACACTCAGTGCGGTAGCAGCGAAGGCCAGAAGCAACAGCAGCACGTAGGGGAGCTTCTTGCCGGTGTTGATCATCGTGTAGCCCTTTGATCTGTACTTGCTCCCATCCATCTCCTTCCTCCTCTGCACACTGCACTGGCTCTGCTTCCTTGCGGGATCTTGGTCTTGTTGATACTACGGAGTGAAGGAGCTAGAAACAGAGTTGCAGCTGCTTTCTTGCTTGCTTGGTGTGGCTAATGGCAGGGCTTTGGGGAGTTGTTTCTTCTGCATGGAGGTCACTGGTCAGGAGAGGACATAGCTGAGCCTTTGAGGTGATGCACTACACTACTCATCATCTGCTGGTGCACATGATGTCGAGGTACTGTACTAATCTATTTTTTCATTATCTTTTTCTTAGCAATGGAGTAGATCAATAAGATAATGGTGTGGCATTGACTTGCATCTGCTACAGGAGAAAAGTTTTGGCTGCAGGTAAGAAGTTGTAACTACTTACTGGTTACTGAAAATTGAGTGTTTACATCAGGACCGTCTGATGATGCATCGGACGAACAAGATAGCATGGTTTATTCTCCGGTGATTTCACAGTAGTGTGAATACTTTTGTGTCTGCAGATCACCGAATTCTGAAGTCAACATCGATGCAAGATGGCAATAAATGAGAAGAGATTCTTCTATGCTTCTTCACAGATCTCCAGGCAGAGATCACCTCAGGATGAGTACTCTATTCGTCCGGCAGCAGGGTTAGTGCTCCACCATACAGGATCCAATACCCTAGACCTGTGATGCTCCATCAAAGAACGTGTGGAATGCTAAGTAAAGTCCAAATGGGATCGCCAAGAAGGAAACAGTACACTTGGTAGTAGCAGCACCGGCTTAGAGCCATGTGATTGAGGTGAAAAGAGAAAGAAACTTTTTATTTATAGCGAGGGAATCGATGATGCCATGAATCAACAAGATGCATCTGTTGATTTTACAGACAGCAAGCAGATAAGAAGCATCTGTTCAGTTTACAGCAGACAGCATGCAGATTAGAGATAGTAACAGGTAAATTAGGTTAGTCATTGTACCAAACGACGATGATTAGTTGTGAAAGTATGTGAGCTGTGGTTGTTGTCTGCAACAGCAGCTGAGTGTTATGATACTCACGTCTGCTCAAAGGGCATGCCAGCAAAATTCCCTGCCTGCATGATGAAGCGGGACTTCTGCCGTGTTCCCTCTGCACGAACTGCTGATTCCTTGAGAAGAAGTGGAATTATGGTTTAGTGAAATGCTGTTGGATTCAGTAGTATGCGTTAATATTCCTGGGAAGCGTGCAATAAGTTGTTGTCTATTGAAATCAGGAATATTATATTGTAGCAGTTCTAGTCCCTGGCCTGGCCTTAGTGCCTCACTTTAGTATTGTGAAAGAGGCTAAATCATTTTAGTTTGTCATTTTAATAGATCAAATTAAGTGTGTAATTCCCCTCTTTGGTGGTTCTTATGGTGATTCATTCATTGAAATACTTTGGTGTTTGATTCCTAATTTCCGTTCCTGCTTGCTTCAGTATCAAAAGGTCATCACCTGATGCAACGCGCATGAAAACACGCCGGGAGAAGCAGAAATGATTCATGTTGCCGGGAGAGGTCAAGGGGTCAGGAAATTCGTTTCCAAACTCGAACGCTTTTGATACTGAATCAAGGAATCGTGTGGTGGGCCTGTCGCATGTACAGTACAAGGCCGTGTGTCCATATACGGGCTCCCTTTCAGAACAAGCAATCGTGTGGACCGGGCCGAACCGCATCTCAATACGTGTGGACCAGGGCGACTAATTCAAATGACTCTGTCTCACACTTAGCTTGACCTCTGACTCTGACTCTCCTCCATAGTAGTACAATTCAACTCTGGCAAGTGACAATCATCTCCCAGTTTCGTGGACGCCAAGCCTGCGCATCTTCCTCGACCTCTCCTGCCTGCCACATGCCCTCATCAGCTCTCCCGAGAGTATAAATAGCTCATCTCATCGGCAGCAGTGAACCAAGCTGATATATACTTTCTTGCTCTTTAACCAGCGGAGTAGAAATTGACGAGACAACAACAAAAAATCAAGGTAACCAACCGGTCCCTGATCTGCAAGCTCGGCGGTGACAATGGTGTACGAGGCAGCCGCGGCCGTCGCTCTGAGGAGCCAAAGCCAGCCGCGCCGAGAAGAGAAGAGCGGCGGCGATGGCGGCGCGAGAAGCCATGGACGGCAGCCGCAGCAGCAGGTGGTGAGGAAGGAGAAGTTGACAACGGTGAGGTGTGGTGGGCTTCGGATCTTCAGGCGGGTCTTCCCCGTCTCTGCCGGGGCACCAGGGTCTGGGAAAAACTGAAGGCCGGGGCATCAGGGTCTTGGAAAAACTGAAGGCCGACCGTTACATCATGTATTCCGTATGTAAATGTGATTGATGACAGCTTCAATTTTTTTTTCTTTCTTTAAGAAAAAATTGAATGCATTTCGTGTTGTGGGTAGCATAGGTTATTTGCTTGTGTTGTGTGTTGCCATATCCAAGTGCAGCATCTAGGTGACTGTATGTAAATTGTACGTGACTGAATTAGATGCCCGTACTGATGATGTTGTGTTTTTACATTATTCGCTGATCAGTTTTATATGATAATGTGGATGTGTGAATATCTCACATATGGGGGGTAGCAGAATCCTCTTGTTTTTGGGAGAGAGAAGAAAGATTCTTTTATTTATTGCATGTCTTATATTTGAAATCACAAGCCTTGAATTCTCTGTGATTACTCTTGTGTGGTAGGCGGTGTGGGTAACCCTAGTTCCCAGTACACTGACAGATGAAAATTGAAAACATAGGTGTTATACTTTTGGTGAAAAAAAGTACATTCCTTCACAGGTCAGGGAACTCAAGGATGCAATTTCAGTTAGACTGAATAAGATCAAGGATCAGTTATTTACGCACAGAGCCGTTACAGATGCCTGCACTAACAAAGCAATGCTATAGTGGCCGAAGCAACAGCCGCAGATTAAATCCATGCCACATTTAGGCCAGGCACTGTCCGAAAGGAGCGCGACATGCGTAGTGAATCTGGACGCTTTTGTATACCATTCCGGTCGGTGAGCAGAGCTGCTGCGTCGCACTCTTGCGACCTCCTTTACCTACAAGCACTAGCTCCATGGTTGAGCACTCACAGTGTCATTCAGTTCTCAATTCTGCACGACTTTATTTCAGGGCCATAGCTTCTGAAAGCAGTCTAGCTTTTGTGTTGTTTACGTGTCGTGCCTACATATGCCTCTCCATGCAAGGAATGAAGGAGAAAAGGGGAAAGGTGAAACAGAAGGTGACATGAGCATTGGCAATGGCTGCTGCACTTGCTATTTTGCTTGCCTCCGGAGAACTTTAAAGGTCAAGTTGAAAAGGGTTTCCTTGATTTGTAGAAGACGGAAGAAAGTTGCATGCAAATAACATGCTAGTTGATGGCTTACAATTTGAACCCCCACAGCACCACAAGCACACTTCAAAAATACTTTTATCAGTATATATGGGCATGTGCCCTACACTAGCGTGGACAGCCTAAGAGCCCTTGATTCTGATGTGATGGCTGACATCTCACAAACTTGGATTTCATAGAGTGTCTAAATCTGATGTTTTTTATTTGACATATTAATGAGACATATGGATAATTGATGTGACATGTACAATAGTACAATTATGGACTTGATACATACTCCCTCCGTCCAGAAAAAGAGGGCACATTCCCTCATATTGAAAATCCACAAAAAGAGAGCGTGGTACAGGGCTTTACCATTGAATGAGTAATTATGTTTGGCTTCTCCTCTCCCACGTCTATTAATGCAAATAAATCTTCCCTGGATGACATGCGGGCCCGTAATGGAGGATTTGCATGCAGAGCATTAATTATAGAGATTAATTACGAAGCAATTATGAGAATTAACAATAGAATAAACAGAACTTAATTTTGAACAGGTATTCCTTGGTCTCTGTACCAAAGAAGAATATGCCCTCTTTTTTTGGACGGAGGGAGTATATTTGATCATAATTTATAGTCAAACTAAGGTGGGCACCCAGTGCAAAAAAAACATATTCCAAGCCACTCTGTATGGAATATTCTACTGTCAACAATTTCACCATCCTAGTCTTTCGAAATAAAAAAAAATCACGGTCTCATGTATCCCTAGCAAAAGGTAATAAATTAAAAATTAATGTTTGTACCCTCCTACCTAACATTTCCATCAAACATTCAAATGTTTGACCTTAAACTTTAGTGTTCAAAATGTTTTCTATATATATACAATCATGATTTCAAAAAAATCAGCCCCGTCCGGTTTCACGGACGATCGGTTTTGATTTTTTTTTAAAACAAATAGTTGAATTATGATGAAAGAAGATGATGAAAACAAACATGTTTTAATGACAAAGCAAAATCAAAGGTGAAGAAAAAAAGAAAACATAAATAAAAAAATACACCCTTAATCCCTCCTGTTTAATTAGGGTGATTTATCTCCTTAGTAATCACGTACATGCAGGTGGGGAAGCATGCACGGTTAAATTAAAGTGAATAATTAGCAACTGAATAGGAGAGCAATTAGAATCCTAAAAAGAGAGTAAGAGCATCTCCAAGAGAGCTTCATAAACTCTCCCCAAATTAAATTAATAAGGTTTAATCTGAAAAACTATCTCCAATAGCTCCTCAAAACAACTAACAAATTTATTTTCTCCCTAAATTCTCCTCATTAGTAGCTAAAAACGAGGAGAAAACTGGAAGCTCCAATCCTTGTATTTACAAGGGAATTAATGGTTTTGTGATCACAGATGCTGATGTGGCTAAATAAAAAATTTTATGATTTATTTTTAGGTAGAACTGTTGAAAGAGACAAGAAAACTTCTCCCTAATAATTTTTAGGGTGGTACTAAAAACACTCTTTTGAGATTAATTTTTTAAGAAGCATTTGGAGATGCTCTAATTAGCACCAGATTAGTAGGAGGGAAATTGAAGAGCCGTGTGGCAGTGCAGATTTCTTTATGCATGTTAGATCCAAGTTTGAGGAAACCAGCAGATTCATTTTCATCTTTTTTTCTCTCGTTTCTTCTTTTATTCATTCATCAGTTTTCTGCCACACATGAAATGATAAAATGCCAAAACTGAGGTTTTGATCATAGTTTATTGGTTTCAAATTCAAACGTTTATGTTTTCGAATTTTGAGCGATTAGTCGACTGGTTTTCTATGTTTTCTCAGTTTTCATTAAACCAATGCCTCTGATTTTTATGATTTGATCTTTTTTGAAACCTTATATGCAATACATCATATCAACCAACTACAAACTAAGACGCTGTTTGGATCCAGTTCAGATTCTTAAAATCTGATTTTTACCTTAAGATTTTAGAATCTGGTTGACGACATTTGAATATCAATCAGATTCTTAAAATCCAAAAGATAGTGAGTCTTATTTTTATATGTTTTGAATCAACATAGAAAAGATATGCAGATATGTATCTTGATTTTTTTTTATCCTTGTAGCTAGCTAGAAACCTGAACAAGCTAGAATCAAACCAATTCCGTTGAAAACATTTATACAAGATCTATGCAAAATTCTTCAATAATCCAATCAGGTCATGCCTCAATTAAAGGTGAAAAACTATGACACACACTCGTGTCTATCTAAATATATATACCACAAGAAATAGACACGTCACTTGGTCAATTAGTAAGATGCTATGCATCATGCACGATGTGGCCTGGCCTCTTGGGCATACCAAGGAATCGTCTTATGGAGCAACCAATGGACAGATTCCTGTTCGCCGCGGCACCTGCCCACGCGCGGAGCACACACGGAAGCGTCAGCCCATGGAGCCGCAAGCAACCAATAGCCATGGGTTTATGCCCGCATCTAGTCATCGTCTCATCGTTTGTGAAATATCCTGCATTATCTTATACTCCTATATGTTTAATTAACAACTCCTTACCCTCTCACGTTGAATGACACCTTGTTGTCCTAATTAAGACAATGTATTATGTTATCAAAAGATATATAGCTTGGGTCTCAACTTCTAACTTATCGCCAAACTATATTGCTAATATAGTGTATAGAAAGGTTGACATGATGTAATATAGGAATCGATCCTTGAAACCAGCGGTTAGCTATGCATAATATTCTCTTTGCTAATGATCTGGTTAATATTTTGCATGCTCTATTTTTTGATATCATCTTTATTTTAGGTTATTAAAGTATATTATCATCTTACTTGGAGTCTCTGGGAAAAAAAAGACAAGTCTTTTGTTGTATGCCATGCATTTTAAGTAAGAGAGCGATTTTTGTGCGCATAGCGGACGGTGCCCACCTTACCTGGCGCCGCTCGATCCCCTGAAACATTCAAGATTCGTGCAATGACCTGCACTTAGCAAATGCGGCAACAACCATCAATTTCCCCGTAACAACACAGTGCAAAGTTTTGAAGTCTCATTATTTTTAATTTTTGTATTTATTGTGTTATTGTACTAGTAGGGTACATCATTGAAGGAGGAGCAAGTACTATGCTTGCCACCGTGCACGTCTCTTGTCAAATTCTCACAAGAGGTAATTAAGCAACTTCAATGAACTGTTATGGTCCGTCCATGACATTATAATTGCTAAGATCATCCTTGAGCCAAAACTTTATGATCTGGTTGCGAGTCAGTCCGTGCGCATATTCAGATACTATTATGCGTCTGGAATTCCGTAACGGCTATGCTCACTCCCTGCAAGCACATGGATCATTTACGATTTACTTGGGCAACCTAATGTTTAACACGAATTTTAAAGTACACGCGGGTCTTGGCTAGGGGTGGGCACCAGCCCATGTGCGCACAAAAGTATTTACCTTTAACTAATATTATGATGGCACAAAACATGTATTTACATGCTGGACGATGGGTAATTCCCTTTCCAAGAGACTTCAGATCACTTTTCCACTGGAAATTTCAACCCCCCCCCCCCCTCCTTATTGCTCTTGGTGTGTTATTTGTTATATTACCTAACTTACGGTACCAAATAAGGATTATCTAAGTTTACATGAATTAATCCATTTTGTACATAGGATTTTTTTTTAGTTTCTTCAAATTTACTGCTAAGTTGGAAATGATTGTATTGGTCTCATATTTAATAAATCAATGTTGATGTCTATACTGCTAATGGGTGATGATAAGTTGCAATGCCACTGAAAAGTGGACACGGAACCACAGAGATGAGGAAGGCAAGCAACATCATTGTACAATGGGCTGGGAAAAAAGGTGTGTGCAAACGTGTAAAAATATCTTTTGGGAGGCTATGAGGGGAGACAATCCAGCAAAGCGAAGCTCATTCATGGTTCAAATAAGTTGGTAATAATGAATCTTAGTTACCCCTACCATGACTTTTAACTTTCATCATCATCGGATCTAACAATAAAAGAGACATGATATATAAAAGTACACAGATATGGTTCTTCGATCCATGTGCAAAGCTTGTTCCACGAACCTTCGCTTCATGTCAATCTAGTAGTGAACTAGAGGTGCCAAAAAAATATAATTCAAAGAGAACTGCCGAAAGTTATATATGTGCAAAGGGTGACTTACTGCTGCAGACCTTCTGTGTTGCTAGAAAGATAAGGAATAATGATCAGTTGCGGTTTATGTTTCGGTTAATTGGCATATGCCCTCTCTCTCACACACGCTCCCTCTCGCTGAAGCCGCCTTTACCGACCTATACTATACCATGGTGTAGAGCTCTCTCTCTCTCTCTCTCTCTCTCTCTCTCTCTCACACACACACACACACACACACACACACACACACACATCAGAACCTTCAGATTTTATTATGACAGTGCGTCTCCACGGCTGCACATATAACTATCTGCAGCTCAAATTCGAGTATTGTGCCTTAGCCGCTCAACTGGTCCTAATCCTGTAATTCAAGTAATAGATTGCAATGTATGCTTAGTTTACTTATAGTTGTAAGCAAATCTATTTAGCCGATGAAAGATGCTTTGGTCAATCTTCACTTAAAAAATTAAATCTTCTTAAGTATGAATTTATAGCAAGTGTCCTAGCTTACTTTTTCTGAATCTTTACATGCAGGCCTTTCTATCTGTCTAACCTGCGTGTTCAGATAGAACTCCTTAGCCTCAAACTTTGCTTTACGTATCTGATTAAGCTTCTCTTTGCACTATGCCAATGCGCCTGTCAAGTGGCAATTCTAAAAATCACGGTCACTTTGCTTGCATGACTACAAATGCCACTTGAAAAGCGTTCTCCTTTCAAAATTTTACACCTCAAAGTTACCATCTTTCTGGTACGCATGAGCCCCAGATCCTCTCTACTTCTCACTAGTTAGATGATCATGTATGTCAGCATATATGCACTTGATTAATTTACTAGAAAGCATGATTAGTGCATCTTAAGCTAACTAGAGGACCCAGTGATAACATTTATTAATGAAAGCAACCATGCAAATTGGCTATTTCTTTTTTAGCAAAAAGAAGCTGGTTTCTTATATAGCCTTGGACATGGATGGCTTCATGTGGGCAAGTGGTGTCCTCGTTAAAGCTTATAAGCCAGAGCACACAGACTAACATCTATACGTATATATGGGTGAGCTCTCTTGAGCTGATTCTCCCTGCTTGATTGGTGTATCTGCCTCTCCCTTATCTGCTGACCTTGGAGGTGCCAAGAAGGTACTGCTCACTTCTTAGCAGCTAGTTCTTGGCATGTTTAACTGTCGCAGTTTATACATGTTAAATTCGTTTTCTAGACCTCACTAACAGATTCAGGACTTGGATACTAATTAGTTTAGATGACACTTTTTTTTCATGTCGTACATGAAGGGGCGTGTGTTTTCCCTCTTCTTCTTTAATACATCAGCTTTCTTTGACAGCAACATTTTTTTGGGGTGGGGGGGGGGGGGGGGGGTATCATATTGCACTTGAAATTTTTGCGCTACCAATGTAGACATCAAAACATCATTGGAAACGGACTAGTTGTAGGTATTTTAGGACCTATGATAGAATTTCATTCAGTGAGGTATCTGATTTCTTGTTTTAGGTACGTTTGGCACTGATTATTAATCTGCTTATTGAAAGTGCTTATGGTCAATAAGCAGTTTAAACTGCCAAACAACAAAATATCAAAGTGCTTATGAGTTATAAGCACCTATAAGTACTTTGTTATTTTGTACTAGCCGCACTTTGGACAAAGCAGTAAAATATAGCTTATAGTGCTTATGGGTCAGCATAAGCAGTTTTGATAGATAAGCATAAGTAGTTTTGTCAAACGGGTTGAATGCTTATGTTACAATAAGCACTATAAGCAGTTTTAAAAAAATAAGCACTAAAAACACTATAAACACTTTGAATATAAGCAGTGCCAAACACACCTTAGCTTTTATACAAAGGGAAATGAAACAAAATTTGATATATATGCTACTAGCCAATTGTGATAGGCAGGGAGTTTCCTAGAAATAAACCAACGTCTTTCTCCGTGCAGTCAGCTGGATGAATTATCAAAATATCAATCAAGTATTCTCTTTCGAGGAGCATACCTTCTTTATAAGAGCATGTTTCCTTTCATGTTCATATATACTTAGGCCTTGTTTGGATCTATCATAGTTTTTTTAAAACTCATTTTTACTTTCATATTCTAAAAATTGGTTTCTAAATAAAAACTGAGTGGTGATGTTTGGATTCTGCTTTTTATAATCTATAAACTACCTTTTGGATAGTTAATGCATTGGAATGAGGTAAAAACTGGTATTAGTTGGGTTGAGCCAGATTATGGATTTCTTAAAAACTCATAATTTGGTTTATAGAAACTAGCATAAAAACTAACCTGTTTGGAGACCCTCTAGTTTCTAAATACGAATTTGTTAAAAACTATAGGGATCCAAATAGAGCCTTAGTTGATTGGTCATTATTAATCCATTCTTCTGACGTATAGAAGTATATAACGAAAAAAGGGTAGACACTCCTCTTACACTCAAACAAGTAAAGGAAGCCACATTTCGAGTTTTAGAATTTTATACTAAATATTCACCAGAAGTGAAAGTTTCTTTCATTTTATTAAAAAAAACACTCACGTTGCAAATATGCTAAAACAGAGTAAGATACTAGGATAAAGCAAATAAATCTGCACTCAATCATTAGTAAAAGCATGCCTTGTTATCATCAGTTGTGCAACTGTTCTTTTGGAGCTGGAAAGTTTATCTTTTCTTGGAACACGCACATATATATAGAGAGAGAACCCTTAGTATTTGTATTTACAGCGCTTATAAGTTTCATACTATCTCACTGGCCATTTGTACTCTACAATAAGCAGGGTAATCAAGTGAGATATGAGATGGAGTTTTACCCGGGATATCTTGAAGACCATTTCAATATCCACAAGCTCAGGTGACATTTTCTTTTATACCTAAATCCGGCCATGTACCAATGGTTTATTGTGGTATATAATAGTATTCATATATTATGAGCATGCATGATACACAACTTGAACAAAGAAATATAATAAGAGGTGGCATTACAACACTAGGATATAAAGGAACCAATAGATCATCGGCCATCAGAGCTGGTGTCACTATCTACTTCTTTTAGAGCAAGTGGAGAAATGCATGTTCCACCCCAAAAGGTTGGGGCTATGGCAAGCTTTTGGAATCTCCATCTAGTGGCACAAGATGAAGGTGCACAGCACAAGCATATACTTTGCTCTAATTATGCATCCTCTCGTAGATTCGTATCATAAATCTGGTATTTCTCACAAAAGAGTAAAAATCCAATTAAGGGAGACCGTGGCAATTTTGCTTCCAAACAAAAACTCAACTCTTCAGATAAGCAATCTGACATTATGCAGGAGGATATATGTTAAGCAACTTTTTTTTGGGGGGGGGGGGGGGGGGGTAAATCGTGAAGATGTGCAGATACTGTCGTTCAAAAATTCATGGAAAATGAGGATGGGGATCCAAGGGAAAAGATGAGAGCATCGAATAGTTTAACTGGCTGGACTGGAACCTTATTTGGCCAGATTTTCGTTGTGTGCATGGGGTGGAGGGTGGGGGTGAGGATGCAATGGCCAATGGAGCACTTCCCTGGCTGGTTGGTTATAAAAAGGGGTCCTGATTCCTCATTTGTTGTGGGCCCTATCCAGCTATCGAGATTCCAAAAAAAGCTTCGTTTCTGCTGGCCACTCATCTCAAGCCACAATTTTTTTTTAGGATACAAATGGAAACCTATGTGCTGATGCATTGCATCCTAAAGTTGTGACTGATGCATCATCATCAACTAACTGAAAGTCAGCAATGAAAAATGTTCCTTCCTTCGGTCCCTCGGTTGCTCCAACATCTGGTTCTCCTTCCCTATGTTTCTGAGAAAAGGTAGGGTAAAACAATTTTTGAGAGAAAAAGCATGATAATAAAGGGGTGCATGCCTTTCAGAATCAGATGTGTCCTAGATATATGCCGTTTGATCTATATATCTCTCAGATGAACAAAGAATACAGAACAGAGAGGATGGAAAATATATGTTGGTGTTAACAATCTTTCCCAACATTAGGTAATCGAGATAGTTAGCTCATGCAAAGATCGATCGAGGCGTGTTTTAGCATGGCTCCAACTCCAAAAGAAATTCATGGAGGTCTTGGAGCTTACCATATCTTCAGAAATTCTTGAAGCTGCAGCTATAGACCAATCAAGTGTCTTTTGTTGAGTTGTTTTATTTTGATTTAAAAATACAAATACAAATATAAAATAATTTAATCTTTTTTACAAACTTCAGCTCGGATCTCAGAGTTTAGAGTTATGCTAAACAGGACTACTAGTAATTCTGTTTTTTTTTTCTCTTGTTAACCGATGCAGCCCGAGTTATGGTGAAGGGACAGTGTCTAAACTTTAGGAACACCACTACGACCGAACACCTTTTGCGCATGAGGCATAGCATAGACGACGTTCCATCCTCCAACCTAGCCTTTGATTATTTCTGGTCGCGCCACCTGTCCCCCGGTCCCGCCCGCCGTGGCGCTGTACATATACAACCCTCCCTGACGCCGGTTGACGCCAGCGGTGACGCTAGCTTGCCCGGCTGGCTAGCGGCCTAGCGCTCTCTCTCTCTCTCCCTCTCGCCGTCGATCGGCGTCGCTGTCCTGTCACCCTCCTCGCCAAAGTCTACAAGAGATAAGCTAATCAACTCCGAGGCGCGGTGTTAGCGTGGACCTGTGTGAGGCGGTTGGACACGTTTTTTCGTTGTTGTTGGCTGTCCACTTCAACAGGAGGATAGATTATTGGAGAGAACAGAGTGGCATTTTTCTCAATGCGAATTCATTACCTCTCGTGTTGTAGTACCTTACTACAAAACTTTTTGAAGTAGTAATTGCCGTGTGTCTCTTCTTCTTCTTCTTTGTTCGACGGGGTTCATTATTAGCACAGATTAATGGATAACGGTAGGTCACTCTGGTGAAAGTATAGCACATGTGGGCCCCCACCTATCATGTGTACCCACCAGTGGAGAGCAAGGGAGGGAGGAGCCATTTGTCCCAGCGTCAGTTTGTCGTGTGGATGGGCGGACAAGAAAAGGAAGGCCCCCTTCTGCGTTCTGCCTGTAGTATCGTAGCGCGTCACCAGCCCGAGCCAGCACGCAACTGGCAATCATCACTTGAGTCAGAGAGAGAGAGAGAGATACACGCCCGCCGATCCTCGTCAACCATCATCAGAGAGAGAGAGTAGTATAGTAGATTGAGAGAGAGAAAGAGAGAGAGAGGAAGCTGACGCAGCCACAGCCATATTCACCGGGCGTGCGTGCGTTCTCCCACCCCACACCACTGGAAGCCAGCGCATCCACCGATCGAAGTAGCTAGCGCCATGGTGGTCCTGTTCCTCGCGCGTGACCACCGCGGCTAGCGACTCCCTCCTCTTCCTCGACGTAATCCTCTCGTCGTCGTAGTTTGCTGTCGCCTTGTCCTGTCCTGCGCTGTCGCCTTGCCCTGTTCCCTTCTCGTGATGATGCCATCCTCCCGCGCTTTGGCTGCGCGCTGACTGGCTGTTTGTTGTCGTTGCTGGTGTTTGCAGTCACCTGCCGTTGGCGACGGGCGGCGGCGGCGGCGCGCCAGGGCGGTACATGACCTCGGCGTCGGTCGGCGGGCCACCGTCCATGGGGATCTACGACTACGACCGCCGCGCGGCCCGGCAGCATCCCGCCGCCTTCGCCGCGTGGGGAGGCGACCCGCCGTTCCAGGCCGCGGCGGTCACCGGAGCTGCTCCTTCTCCGCCGGCGCCGGTGGCGAGCGTCATGGAACCAGACGTCAAGTTTGTCGTAAAGGTAAAGTCAAACCTGCAGCAGCTCCTTCCTTGCACGCTCAGTTGTCGCCGCGATCTCCTGTTCGATTCGATTCGATCGGCGCGTGCTCATGGATGGGTTCCCCCGTGCCGTGTCTCGGGGTGAATTGAATCTGGTTGGTTATTGCAGGCCGCCGCTGAGGACGACGACGACCCGGTGGAAGAGCAGCCGTCGTCGGACAGCTTCGGGCACGACGACGCCAGGCCCAACGACAAGGTGAGAGAGGTTGATGAAGCCGGATTAAGATTGATTTTTGGCAGGAGAGTGTCACTGACCATCTCTGATCCCTGCTTCTTTGTGTAATAATCTTCTGGTGGTCGTCAGGCTCTGCGGAGGCTCGCGCAGAACAGGGAGGCAGCGCGCAAGAGCCGGCTACGGAAGAAGGTGAGCGACGCGCGCGCGACCGTGGCGTCTCGCTTTGCTCCTCCCTCACCGTGAGCATCGTTCTTATGTTATGTGGGATTGATTCGTGGCACAGGCGTACATCCAGACCCTGGAGTCGAGCCGGATGAAGCTGGCGAAGCTGGAGCAGGAGCTCACCACCGTCAGGAGGCAGCAGGGCGTGTTCGTCGGCGGGGAATCCGCTACGGGTCTGACACCACCTGCTCTCGATCCAGGTCAGCTCACTGATAGTATAGTACTTGTTCGGATCAAACTGAACTGTTATGATCCGTACGAATTCGTTGACCCAAAAAAAAAAAAATCAAAACCGAAATTCTCAACCCATCCCCTGCTTTTTGCGCAGGCGCGGCCGCGTTGGAGCTGGAGTACGCGCGGTGGGCGGAGGAGCAGTGCCGTCACGCGGGCGAGCTACGGTCCGCGCTCCAGTCCAACGACGACGCCTCCGACGCGCGCCTGCGGGTGCTGCTGGACGCGGGCCTGGCCCACTACGACGCGCTGTTCCGGGCCCGGTCCGCCGCGGCGTCGCGCGACGCGTTCCTCGTGCTGTCCGGCGCGTGGCGGGCCCCCGCCGAGCGATTCTTCCTCTGGATCGGCGGGTTCCGCCCCTCGGCCCTCATCGCCACGCTGGCGCCGCGCCTCGGGGAGGAGGGGGGCCCACCGCTCGACGAGGCGCAGGACGCGGCCGTGAGAGCGTTGCGGCAGACGGCGCGGCAGCTGGAGGACGCGCTCGCGCAGGGGATGGAGAAGCTGCAGCAGACGGTCAACGACGCGCTGCTCCTGGCCGCCGTTGACGATGACGGCGGGTTGGCGGCGGCGCAGCAGAGGCAGCAGATGGCCGGCGCCGTCGGGAGGCTGGCCGGGCTCGCCAGCTTCGTGGACCAGGTGAGTGGTGGTTTGTTGTTCCTCCGTTGGTGACAGAGGAGAGGATTTTAGGGTTGAATGTTTGCACGACGTGTGCCCACTGATGGATCGGGTGAGTGTTGTTGCAGGCGGACCACCTGCGGCAGCAGACGCTGCGGAACATGCACAGGATCCTGACGCCGCGGCAGGCGGCGCGCGGGATGCTCGCGCTCGCGGACTACTGCCACCGGCTCCGCGCGCTCAGCTCGCTATGGGCCGCGCGGCCCACGGAGCCCGCGTGATAAATCGACGATCTCGGTTCTCGGCGATGCTGCTGGTTGCTGTTGATGGCCTGGATGACGACGCGGCGTACTACAGCTACTACAAGAGAGGAAACAGAATTGGCCGCGCGTGGCCGTGGCCGTGGCCGGCGGTGGAGGAGCAACAAGACAGGATGGGCGGGCCGCGACGCGTCATCAGTGGCGAGGTTCCACCTCTGATGCGTCGTGTACGGGGGCAACGCATGTGTTGCTTCCTTTCTGAATCTTGTGGTGGGTACAGAACACAAGTGTAGGCCTTGGATTCGATTGGAAGCCAGCTACAGAAATTATACAAGACATGAGAAGAAGCGTAGCGTAGATAGATTACACAAAACCTGTTTCTGTTTGGTAGAAGAAGAAAAAAAAAACAAAGGATTGTTTTGGATAGCGTATGCTTTTGTGAAGCTGACGGTGCAGAGTGTACATCACGCAGTTGCTGTTTCTCTCGTTCAACATGTAACTACTGTCGCTGTAGCGAGCATATATGCATACGATGAGCCATCTTGACTTGCTGCGGGATAGCACATAGCAAAGACAGTGCGGGTTTCTCCCTTATCCACCTTTTTCATCCTTAAACTCAGTGGAGTCACGACGCTCCACTGCTAATGATGGAGGGCGTAGAAGACAAGTTTAGAGCAGGACTAATGGTTTAACCAACTATCGACGGAATGCACCGGTCATGTCACCTTGAGTCTTCAACAAAGCTCATTCATATAATAGAGCTGGTTATGTTGGTTAAAAGCAAGTAATTAATGTTGCATGCAGATTCACTTTAATTAGAGCGTGGGAGGAAGAGAAAGCACCAGATTAGACGGAGGGCATTTCAGCCTCGATTCCTACTTATGCGCCAAGCCTACGCTGACGACTCATGAAACAGCGGCTCCACTTTTTGTTCCATTTTCTAGCTCCTCCACATCGGAACAATCTGATGTGGATTGCTCAGTCGCCATCTGACTCAGCGCCCATAATACTTGCCCTTATATTCTACTTCGGTTGATTCGAAAATTGATGTGCTCGTCGAATTAGAAAATCTTACCCCCAGTTTAGATGACGAGTTTTGCTTTTGCCCCCTAAATTCTAATTGAAGAGCGTGCCTGTAACGCACCTCCTGCTTCGGTTGAACGCTAACTAACTGTATTCTACGGGCACCAACATACCGCCTCAAACCAGTATAACGGGTTACAGACCACAATTTTACGCTTCTCATCTCGGAAGGCGTATTTCTTGCTCCATACTGTAGGTGCGCGTCCGTTCTCTTAACGGCTGGGATGACGCCAGCCACTACCCCGGCGTTGATCCAACGCGAAGCGTGTGTCCACGAGCTACTAGGACGCAGCACGCCCCCCCGATCCGCTCGCGGCAGTGGCGCTTCCGGCAGCCTCAAGAAGCCTCCTCCCCATTCCCCTTCCCCGTCGGCCGCTGCGGCGCGGCGAAGCCACCCACCGACCAACCGACGTCCGCGCCCTTCGCCTTGCCTTGGAGCCTTGCTTAGCAGCCGGACCCTCACGCCCTCGGTGCACCATCTCCTCACCTCGGTAAGGAGGCCCTGCTCTTGCCCTACCCTAGCTTTGCTTGCTTGCTTGGGTGGAGTGGCTGCTTAGGGAGGCGAGGGTATCGTCCTTGCCGCGAACTCGTAACGGAAACCCGAGTCCTAATTTGTCAATTTTGCTGGAGTAGTGCCGTGTGCTTCGATCCACCCTGGCACCCAGCTTGCTGCGGATTTGGAATTTGATGTTCGTTGGTGCTTGCGGTTGCAGGGTCCAAGGCATAGAGAGAGATGGCGACTCTAGGTCTCACCGCAAACACTAATCCGAACAAGTCATTCGAGGTACGATGATTTCGGTGGCACTGTTCGTGAATCGTGTGTGTATTTTCCTAGTACCTTCGTCAATTCATGGCGTTTATTTGTGAATGCAGGTCCTGCCTAACCCGGCTGACTCCGTCTCGAGCCTCAGCTTCAGCCCCAAGAGTAATCTGCTGGTGGCAACTTCCTGGGATAACCAGGTAATATCAATTATACTGTATATATACAGCAACAAGGAAGCCTTAATTCCTGAGCAAAGTTGGGGATTTCAATCGTACTGCAATCCACAGTTTGCATTTGTTATTGTGACGTCGCTAATGAGGATTGTCTGGCTTTGTGTTTTTGAACAGGTAAGGTGCTGGGAGATAGTTGGCGGGAGCAGCCAGCCCAAGGCGTCCATAACACTTGATCAGCCAGTACGATTTTGATTTCTTCCTTGGAGCAACTTCTCATATCACCTGTCAGGTGTCTGTAGTTTACCTGGTGTGATGATTGATTTGTTTCCTCTTTCAGGTCCTCTGCTCAGCTTGGAAGGATGATGGAACCACTGTCTTCTCTGGAGGCTGCGATAAGCAGGTCAAAATGTGGCCTCTGTTGTCTGGCGGGCAGCCTCAGCAGGTCGCACAGCATGATGCGCCCGTCAAGGAGATTGCATGGATTCCTCAGATGAATCTTCTTGTCTCCGGAAGCTGGGACAAGACTCTAAGGTCTGCAAATTTAATCCCTTGCTCTCCCACTTTATTTTTTTTATTTGACAGTTCAATACTTGGTAACCAATCTGTTTGCTCTCATATTGTTACCGGTTTAGGACAAATTAATAATTTTGGAAAGCTGAGAATAAACTCCGAACATTCCCCATGTTAGATGCTGTAAAAATTGCATTGGTCATCCTGTTAAAATTCCTGTACATGCCTTGAATAAAGTTAAGGTTTAACTACCAGCTTGATGATTTTGCATCTCATGTTCTTATGCTGCAATATTTTGGTGGTTACATGAAACCTTCATGATTCATGCAGCGTTTTTTGTTTATTTGAATCAAGATAATGCAATTACTGCTATAAATGTTTTTTTTGGCATCTTTTAGCATTAGTAGCTCATAGAAATTGATTGTGTTGTTCATAGATAATGCCATTTCTGGCTGCATAATGGATTAGCATGCAACCATGCATACATTATGTATTTCTGCCCTTGGCGCCTTTTTAACTTACCTGTGTCCTTTTGAGTCCATTATCTTTTTCTCGAACATGCAGGAGAGCTGCGTATCATTGCATTAATAGAAGAAGAGATTAGTACAACACACACACACTAACACCCCCATAATATCAGTTACATTCGTGCCTTTTATGAGTCCATTATCTTCATCATGTTATCTCAATACCAACGATCACTCATGCATTTCACTCATCAATGATTATCGCCATGCAATTTATAGGTATTGGGACACAAGGCAATCAAACCCTGTCCATGTTCAGCCACTTCCAGAGCGTTGCTATGCTCTTACAGTGAATTATCCTCTTATGATTGTGGGAACTGCTGATCGCAATCTTGTGGTCTTCAACTTGCAGAATCCTCAGGTGATTGTAATGTTAATCATTTTATTATGGATGTTTTGGTTCCCTAATTCTTTTAGTGCGCATCTATGACTTTAACATTGAGGTAACCAATCTCATGATTGTGTTTTGATCATTAGACGGAGTTCAAGCGTATTCAATCACCACTAAAATACCAAACACGGTGCCTTGCTGCATTCCCTGATCAACAAGGATTTCTGGTAATGCTTTACTTTTTCGCATGTCCATTTGTTTCACATTTACGAGATCTAAACTTCTCATGTTTGAATGATCTGTATGTACCAGTACATGATTTACTATGCTTTGAAATGCATTATTTATTTATTTTGCCATCATAACGATTTTTTAGCACTGATTGCAATAAGTACTCTAGTAACTTATCTTCCTTGAGTTCATCATTTCATTTTTTTTATTTTACTCTCTTGAGCGTTTGAAATGGGGCTGGGAATATTGATCCAACATCATTATCACTGCCATTGGCTCCCCATTTATTACCTGCCTACTGGCAGAGTGTTTAGATAGTGGTCATTTTTCATTTTGTCTGGGATCATTCAATGCTTTTCTGATACCCATATTCAGTATTACTTTGTTCTATACTGGTGTATTAACTAGATAAAATCCTAGATATCAGACCTTAGATTTCTTTTCTTTTTTTTTGTAATCTTTTTCCATAAGTCCATTAAACTTTGTAACTGACCTATTTTGTTCACGTAAAGGTTGGGTCAATAGAAGGAAGAGTTGGGGTGCATCATATTGACGATTCACAGCAAAGCAAAAACTTCACTTTCAAATGTCACAGGGAAGGAAACGATATATTCTCTGTCAATTCACTCAATTTCCATCCTGTAAGTTGCTGTTTCCATATGAGAGTTTCTTCTTTCCTCACTTGTCATTTTGTAGAAGGCAGAAGCTTATGTTCTCTTTCTTATTGCCAAAAATAGTTGCTATGGCGCATGCTAATGCACTAGAGTCATATGTTGGTTTTTAATACATTGTCTCTATATTATCAATTAATTTGTTGGACAGTATAAACACTATTTCTCATCTTCCACAATTAGAAACAAACTGCAATTGAAACTATGTTGGAAGGCCTACATCTTAGGCATGTGAATGTTACAAATGCACTCCAAACACATGAACGAACATGTTACCAAGGAAGAAAAATGAAACTTAAACTAATCAGGTCTAAGTTGAGAAAATTTTATGCCGTACCTGTTAAATGTACATGAACTGTGTTGCTTCTTTGTCTGTGCGTGCGTGTTTGCTATCTGATATCTTATTTGTTTGATTGGTGTGGCTGATTAATCATAAGTCAATGGAATTGATTGTTCATGCAGTATGTATTTCATTGAAACACGCAGTGCCCTGATGATAGTTTCCTTTAGTTTGGAAATTGTATGGTTCCAAGTTTGGAAATTGTAATTAGTGATGTTATATTTATACTCATATTCAGTGCCCTCCATTTGTTTGAAAATTATATGGTTCCAAGTTTGGAAATTGTAGTTAGTGATGTTATAGTTATACTCATTCTATAATTTGTCTCAGGTCCATCACACATTTGCCACTGCTGGATCTGATGGTGCTTTCAACTTCTGGGATAAGGACAGCAAGCAAAGGCTGAAGGTTTAGCATTATGTGACCCTTTATGTTGGTTTTTGCTTTTGTTGGCTACTTCAGTTGATTTCTGTTGTCTTGATTGTTGTTGACTTCATAGTGTTTTTGTTCCTATGGAATATTTGCACCATATTAAACAGGATAGGATGTCACCGATCAGCTCTGTGATCCGTTAGCTCAGATGACACATTGTAGATTTTGGGTTGCTTACAGATTGGAGTGGCTCCCAACATGATGAGTCTGTTGATCCTAGCAGGAGAGGAATGTCGCCTCTGGACTTTGTCGGGAGCTCAAGGCTTAAGCCTCTTGACAGCTTCCCTGGCCGAGGATCAGTAGCTTCTGCCCTTTCAGGAGTAGGGTCGCGAGTATTTAGCTCAGGCGCGATTGTAATCCTATTGTTTCAAGGGGGGTGTGGGTGAGTTGTACCAGGTTCTTATCCCGTTTTTTCTTCTTAAATATAATGAAGCGCAGTTCTCCTGCGTTTTCGAGAATAAAAAAAAAGGTTGCTTATAGATTTGATCTGTACCTTTCAGTCCGTGATATGTGATGTGTTGTATGGTACCACGGTCAAAATCCTGAGCGCACATAAATGTTTATCGATAGTGTTTAGGGTTCATTCCTTCCTGTTTGTCCGAAGTCCAAACTTGCATTTTGTGGAATAAAAAAATCCAATTGCTGCTTCCCATTTACTCGGTTGACCCGACCTGTGGTGGGCGGGCCTTCATGTATGGGTGGGCTGAAAGCATGAGTTAAGGCCCAAACCACAGGGGGGCGGCTCCTTGAGGATGGGACCATGGTTCGTTGATTTCTCCTCTAGGGCTCCGGTTGAGTTCCCTATACAACAATACCCTGGGGGCTGTCTTTCCCCACCGGCCGAGTTTTTTTAATTTGTCCAAACTTTTGTTGACGAACTGGTAGATTTGGCATTTCATAGTTGATTTTTTCTGCCTTGATTAAAGCATGTTACAGTTTAACTTAATGGCATGAATTGTCCGTCATGTGAGCAATCTGCTTATTTTGTTGGGTGAATCTTAAACTAGTTGTTTTTTTACATTCAGCCCGTTGTACTTTTTAGAGGACATTATTCACTTGTTTTATAAAACTGTTTCTATGCAGGCTTTTAGTAGATGCCCTCTTCCCATTCCTTGCAGTACGTTCAACAGTGATGGTTCCATATTTGCTTATGCGGTAAGTCAACTAGGCAAATGATGGTTGAATGTCATGTTATATTTGCAATACTCCCTCCGTCCCTCTTGGCAAGTTTTTTTTTTTTTTTTAACTTTGACCAACCATAGCAAAATATCTATAAAGATAAGCAGCACAAGGATACTACTATGAAATTGCTCATGAATCAAACTATCATAATATATAACTCTTACGTAGTGAATCTGTATAGATTTTTTGCAATGGATGGTCAACTTGGGACAAACCCAGAACTAGTTATATTCTGGGACGGGAGGTAGTAAATGTTGTCACATACTCACGTTTAACACAATGTCTTTGAAACATTATTTATATCTCAGAATATCTTACCTTTGACCCAGACAAGCTGAATGCAATTAAGGATGCAGAAAATACATTTATGTTTCAGTCTTAGGTTTTGTATTTGACCAAATGACCATTCATAGTTTGGTTGCCATCTATATTGGTTGCCATTTGAATTGGATTCTGTGGTCAGAATTTCATCTTGTGCTTCAAATTTTGGTGAGTGTGCAGCACACTATCGGAGCCTTCCAAAAAAGTATTAGCAAATATGAAGCACTATGCAAATTTGTATCAGATCACATAATCTTATTGCTGTAGACCCTATAAAGACATCAGAGACCATTGAGGTTAGGACCTGTTTGGTTTGGGACCTAATTCTCCACACCATATCTTACCAAAATTTGGTGTTACTAAATGTGTGCTTATGCTTTGACCAAACATTGGCAAACAAATGAGTAGGATATCAAATTATTGTGGACACTTCTGAAAACTGCTTCTCCTTTGGATTCTGCTCCTGCTAGCCAGAATCTAGCCAAACACTCCGAAAAAAAAAAACGGGTTCTGCTCCTGGATGGTAGAAGTGCTTCTGCGTTTTGAACTGGGAGCTGAAAGCAGCAGAAACGTAGGGGCAGTTTGGTAGAGCTCCACTCCTGATTCTCCTGAGAATCACTCCTGATTCTCCTGAGAAGTGATTCTGTGACTGAAAGTGATTCTCTTTTATTCTCTAGAATAAACTCTTAGAATCAGGACAGAGAATCACTTATCAGAATCAGGAGAAGCTATTTTTTTCAGCTCTCAGCTCCTTAGTTCATTTCAGAGAATCACTTCTCAGAATCAGCAGAGAATCACTTCTTCTGAAAAATTATATTTGGCAGAGCTCCACGGATTCTGCCTGATTCTCAGCTCCGTGGAGCTCTGCCAAACTGCCCCGTAGCCCCGCGTGGCTCCTCCCACCAATCCTGGTCTGGTCCCCTATCTTTGCCCTTCAAGTTGATGAAATTTACAACCAAAATGCCGTCGAGACCATCCTCTCCCGATCAGCCTTCTCTCCCCGTTATCTTCTCCAAAGGAAAAAAAAGCAAGTCGTGGGGGAGCCGAAGCAGCGCTGCTCCCTCCCCTGAAGCAGCTGCAAGCGGAAGCAACGGCGGAGGGTCTCTCCCTCTCCCCAGAAGCGCGGCTCCAACTCTCCGGCACCCCATCGTCTCCGCAGCCACCATCAACGTCGCCATGAACCCCCTCTGCCACCCTTCTGCCGGAGCCAAGAACAGATCCCAGGCGGCAGCCATGGGTGGATCTGGCAGTGGAGAGGCGGGCGGTTCAGATTTAGTTATTTTATTCTGTATTTTTAAATGGTTGACTTTCTGGCATGTTTCAGCATGCTGTAACACAATTGCATAGCCACTGAAAAATGGAGCATCACCACGTCCTTGCGTAGTTGCTGTTCCGATTGGCTGGATTACTATATGTTTTAACAAAATTGCAAATTCCATTTTCCTCCTTATACAGAGAAAAACAGAAGAGAGCTACAGGGAGACTGATCTGCTGCCAGATATTCATATTTTCATCCAAATCAATTGTGGGCATTATGGACATTTCCTCTCTTTCATCTCAGCCATGAAAATCTGTTTTACCAAACACTTCAAAAAGTGCTTCTTGTAGAGAATCCAGTTTTCTAGAGATTATGTTTTCTAGAGAATCTGTTTTCTATAGAAGTCCTACCAAGGGGCCCTTATTTGTGGCCACTGTGAAGCTATATTTAATAGCAGTGTTAAATCCTCTAGAGTCCAAAAGAGATATTATTTACAGCTGAACAAGGACTGTAGACTACTCCCTCTGCCAAAATCATCGTTGATTTTTTTATTTATGTTTAAACATTCGCCATATTTTTTAAAAGAATTATCGTATATTTTCTTTATGATTTGTTTTATCACTAGAGAAAATTAAAACATAACTTATAATTTTGCATATTTGAACTGATATTTTGAATAAGATTAATGGTCAAACATAACTAAAAAAGTCAATGGTGACAACATTTTTGGAACAGAGTAATACTAAATAAGCATGTGTCACTACTTTTGTTCACAGAAATGTAGTGTGCATCAAGGCTTTCTGACAGCTACCTTTTAGACATTGGATATTCTTTTCTAGAAACCAACTCCATATTATACATCATAGTTAAACTGACTGTCTGCTGGACAGGTCTGCTATGACTGGAGCCGTGGAGCTGAGAACCACAACCCTGCAACAGCTAAGACGTCCATCTATCTCCACAGTCCACAGGTAAGCACTATTTACAGCATTTTGATATTATTGTGAGACTGATCCCTGCAATCTTATTACTTTTTGTATTGATCTGTGTTTTGAATAGGAAGCTGAGGTAAAGGGGAAGCCACGCCTTGCAACAGGCAGGAAGTGATGCATCCTATGGTCCGCACAGGATGTGGATGCAAAGTCGATGGGTGCAAAAGAAAGTCTTGTAGTTTTATTTGGAGCGTCTCTCTTGAGCCTGCAGGATTTGTTCTTTTTGGATGGGTATCAGTTTTGTTTTAGTATCTGATGATAGCTGTAAGTTTTCATTTGCATCTAGTCACTGATGGTAGGGAATATGTAAATCAGCAGGATTCACTGTAAATTTCCATCTGCATCTGGATCCTATAGTATGTAGTAATGCCTGTTTGCATCATATAACCCTCTTAAGGGATGTCAATTGAGGCTTTGCGAAGATATGTGCTGCTCAGTTATTACTCTCTTGCAAGTGAAGTGATTTTTTTCATGAATGTTGATTGATATATGATGGCACTAGTGTTACATTATGAGGAATGTTGGAGTTACCAGTGGCTAGGATTAAACCATGTCTGAAAATATTCCAGCCCTATCCTATTAACGGCAACTGGTTTCGTGATACATATTGGCAGTTCTCAATAGCTCTTGAATTTACAGCGCGCGTGTATTGTCGTTTGTGGCGTGTTGAGGTTGTTCCGCTCGGAGGCTTCGTAGCATCATCTCCTTCCTTTGCCATGCGGGAACTGGCTGCCTATGTGATCAAAGGAACCGCGGCTTGGATTATTCTGGTGCGTCTTCTGATACCGAAGATTCCAACTGGTGGAAGATGATGAGTATACATGCGTCATACATGTTGTTAGAATTCTTAAGCCTGCAGTGTTCAGATAGCTTGAATTGAACTCATTCACATATAGTAGGCAGTGAAAAGTAGAAACACTTAATTTTTTAGCAATCAATTTACTGCAATTTGTTGAATTCCCCACATTGATAGCACGAGGAAAGCATTCACAGCTGAACTTCGGAGCACTTAAATAAAATAATGCAGCAGCGCGTGTCTTATTTTATCACCTGGCGACAGACTCGAGATTCCTGATTACTTCAGCGAAGAATCGAACAAAGTCTGCATGTCTGCATAAAGTAACCTTATACAGTACTCTCTCTCAAATAATAGCATTTGTTGACTTTCAAACATCATATTTGATCACTCGTCTTATTTAAAAAAATTATAAAAATATTATTTATTTTGTTATAATTTGTTTTATCTTTAGATATATTTTAAATTTTATAGGTTTTATAAAAAAATTTATATTTATATAAATATTTTAAATAAGATGAATGGTCAAAGATGATATCTAAAAATCAACAAATGCTACTATAAATGAACGGAGGGAATATATGGATGACTTGTTCTGATTTTTGTGGGTTCGTACACTCGTTCAGATGTAGCCGCTGGTGGAATGCTAATAAGTCTTTTTCCAGGAGTTTGGTTTTTCTTTCTCAATTACAAAATCAGGTATTTATGCTCTTCAAAGTGTCAAAACAGTTTGTTTTTTCTCACATAGCTATTTTGGATGATGGTTTTGGCTACGTGGCACACATGTGACAGTGAGAGATACCGTTTCAACCAGTGGCGGATCTACGACCAGGGCCACTCGGGCCATTGCCTCAGTTCTATCCTATGATTACAATGGATATCTCATTAATTTTTCATTACCTAGCTTAATTAGCACTAATTCCATGTGTAATGGCCTTAGTCTTTGACCAATCATAGCTCCGCCCCTGGTTTCAACCACGTGGACAAACAAACGATCTTGACATTTCAAGAAACACGATTACCCGGTTTTATTATTGAAGAAGTAAAACTAAATTTCTATAATAATTACAATAGTTGAGGGAGATTAAAAGGACTTCTTCCACTATAATATACTTCCGCGACCTATTTAAAAATGAAAACTATCGACCCACCTCACTACTTGCCTAATTCCCGAAAGCCAACCACATGCATGTAAAAAAAAAAAAATCGGCTGCAAGGTTAGGCAAACGTGTCATTCATTAACAGACTGCACAACCAGGTTAACGAATAAATACTCCCTACGAGCCAAATTAAAAGTCATTTTAGCATTTAAATATTATTTCATAATAGATGTCATTTATACTTTTCAACATATCTTTAAGGAACTGGGTTTTGTCCCAGTTGACTAGGAAGAGGTGTGGGAATGTACCTACAACCATTCATGTTTGAGCCTCCACAATCTCAAATTTGGACACCTAATTTCTGGTCATTTTCTACTCTTAATGAAAAATCACTTAATCCTTCTAGGTTGGGTCTTTTTTATTTTCTTTCTCTCTTTTTATATTATATATATATATATTTCAACATTTTCATTTCTTTTTAGTTCTTGTGTTCACATTCATTTGTGAACGTGCTGAGCCACATTGGTTACTATTGTAGGTTACGATATCTTTATTTTTTAAAAAATTATCATTTTTAATCTTATTTTTTTAAAAATCTATTCAAAATTTAAATTTTAGGATCTAACATGTCCCCTTTATTAATCACATCAAATGAATTATTATGACTTAATTAACCTCAGTCCACGTCTGGGTCATCCAAAAGAGACTAAGTTTCAAACACGTCAATATTATGACGTATTTCATATATAGGACACGCTAAATAGATTGGTATGTTTATAGTCAACCTCAGTCCCTGCTCAAATCTAACGTAGCGGTCTATGCTGACATAAACCTAATCACATCAATTAGTATGATGTGTTTCGTGTATGAAACAACGCCAAAGTGATTGCCCTGTTAAAAACGGCTAGATCTTAAAATTTTAGTTTTGGGTAGATTTTTTTTTAAAAATAATAGATTAAAAATAATAATTTTAGATAAAATGTTGGTTCGCGCATGAGTTGAGCAGATACGTAGCGACAAAAACAAGAGGCCAATGCATGTACGCAAAAGCCCGGTCCATTGCATTTCAGATCAACACAGTATGAAAGTCATTTTTGGACCGTGTCGCTCGTCGTGCCAAGTCATTGGCCCATGACACGACACGAATTCAGTTTATGTCCGGCCCAGTAGCTTATTGTATACTTAAAATGATGTTGTGAAAATTTGAGATGGAAACGAAGGCCGGTGGGATTTGAACCTAGAAACTGGTATCTGACACAAAATTAAACCGGCGATGCCGTATTTGGATAAAAAAAATAGGCGCTTCGGACCGGCCCACTTTTCGAAATAGAAAGTACACGTTCCGGGGCTCCGGGTCACGAACCCGACTATACTCACAAACGCAACCGAAACTACTTTTTTTTTTCAGCCGTACCGCAAACCCTAGCGCTCGCTACGAACGGCGACTGCCGCGAAACCCTATCAGCAGAAGATGCGCTGTTGTGGGATGGGGAGTGTTGGTAGCGGGGACCTCAGCCCTCATACAACTATTCGTGTGACCAATCTCTCCAAGGAGACCCGTGAACCTGACCTCTTTGATCTCTTCTGCTCATTTGGCATCATCAGCCGTGTCCATGTTGCTCTGGATGAGAAGACTGGATTAGGCAAGGGATTCGGCTTTGTCAAATTCGTTGAAAGGCAAGAAGCCGAGCGTGCCATCAGGATACTCGATGGATATTGTTGTGACAACCTTATCATCCGAGTTGAGTGGGCGAGTGGCTGACAGAAAGTGGAGCTGATGGGATGAGGCGTAGGAATGATCGACAGTTCTGAATGCTTGAAAAATATTTGGTAAAGATAATAAAAAATCGTGAGGTTTCTTATGTAAATGTAGTGCTTCAGGCTTGAGGTAGATAAAGACATATTGCTTCTATGTATCTCTTTGGGTAGATGGATTGGCGTGTTAAAATTACTTATGCATGAGTGAAGCTTTTACTTATGTATTGATAGTCACTATCAGAACTAGACTCTACTGTTCATTGACATTGTGCATCTCACTTTTGTCTATTGAACATAATGAGGTGGAGGTAACAATTATCCCACTTGCAATGGTACCACCATCCATCTAAAAAATATACTGTATCAATGGTCAGAGACTTGCATAATCTCCAACTCTATCGGTGATGTAATCAAACATTGTTTGGCATGCATTATTGTTAAATATTAGTGCTCCCAATTTGCTCAACTCTTTTTGCCTTGGTAATGGACACTTTATCTCTATCAATATATAAGAGTTCCGCATCTTTCCGACTGTTCCAGCCTCTTCGAAGCTTTATTTCAGGACAACTATCGATGCATGTTTTCATGACATCTCGTATCGTATATCAAGTGTTTCTAGACACTGCAGATCTTCATTTTCGCCATGAGACTACCTATTGACCTGGAGCTGATGCGCAAGAACTTCTGATGAAAAAGCTATTCATTATCTGGATGATGGACTTCCAACTCCTGACAATCTTAACAAACTGGCTCGGGTAGGTCTGCTTCAAAGACATGGAATATATGCTCAAGGTTTTCTGCTATGGGGACTCAGTTGATTTTTGCGGCCATGGTAGGATGATGCTGGAAATAGTTAATTTAGTCGTGGTACAGCTCCGAAGAAACAAATGCGCTCAGTAACAAAAATGTCACTTCTAGCAAATAGGGCAAACTTCTTCGAAACACAAGTGCATTGATGCGCTGCACCCGTTTGAGCACCACCCAGTAATGTAGAAACCTTTTTGTATGTCAGGGCCAGAAAATGCTCCATCTGGGTAGTACATATATAATTACTCCTCCGATTTGATTTTGCAGTGCTGTCCTCGGGCAGTCCACACATGAAGTGGTCGATGACAACAAAATAAAAACAGACTGAGTATTGTAAAAGACTGAGTTTTTTTTTTTTTTGACATCGTCCTTAGTCAATCTCTTTAATTCCTTTTCATCATTCTGCATGTTGGATAGGGCCTCAGATATCCCAACTGAACAGTGACATCATAATACCAGCTTTAGCTAGCTTACATTCCAACTCGATTACCTAAAGGTATTGCTACAATTCATAATGCTAGAACCATCTGGTGTTTCACAATGAACATCCGATCAAACAATGTAGGATGTAACCATCTCAGCTTGCATGTGTTCGACGGTCCTCTGAATTGGGCTGTGTAATGTGGTCAAAATGCATCTTTACCAGGAGCCCAGTTAGCTGTTCTTCCACGTCTTGCTCCTTGTTGTTCCTGCTCACCATTGTCCTCCCGCTGCTTGTGACCATCACCACTACATCTTTGTAGTTGGCAAGCTCGTTCGCCACCACAACGTTCATACCATACTTTTTCAGAGCCATCTCTGCTTTCTGAAGAAGAATGTCCGGGTCTGTCTCAAGCTGCAGTTTGCAGGTTTAAGGAGTAATCAGTGAGACAGATATCAACAAAGAAAGGCAATACACCCTGACGAGTTAGTGAAAAGAGTAGGAAGGAGCTAGAACATCACGGCAGCACTAACCTTGAAGGATACACAAAATGCTGACGGTGCCCAATTTGTCCTGAGGATGAAAAGCATTTTTGGAACTTGATTGAGTTGCATATTCAGAGGGCCGCCTGCTGACTCAATTTTATGTTTAGCCTGTGAAGGGATCAATGGAAAATGGTATTGTCGTGATAAACCCTGACAATCGTCTAATTTGTAGTTGTAGCACCTTCATGGTCACAGGTTTAAAATGTAATTACTAGGGCATGTATTGCCATGTTCAAACATATGAAGTTTTGGAATAAAAGTGTCCCAGGGAATATGCTCATGTTTCTGAGATTTCAAGTTTTCCATCAAGAATAATATGAAGCACAGGGATACCAGTAACTTAAACAAGGATCAAAATTCAGTCAACATCATGGCATAACAAAGACAACATAAGCAAGGATGCTGTTTCAACAGTCTGTTCACATATACTTATTAATAAAAAAAACTTATATCCATGGGACATTGATTTGTTAATCTTGAGTTTTCCTTGTACAAATGGAGGAAGCAAAACGTTTAAACCATGAACTGCTACCTATGTAAAGTGCAGTGACAACGGCAAACTAAAATCCTTGATATGCACCTATGAAATCTGTATGCAATCCTGTTGTGATTCAACCACAAGCAGTTGAATGATTTGCTCGAATATGATGTAACACATGCAGATATTATCTGAAGAAAGAACGTACCATGCTTTCCCAAGGAACATAGAAGTCAGAAACTGCTGCAGCAAGATAAAACATTCCACGGTACCCCAAGAAATTCATACAAGTGGCTGCCATTTGTAGTAACTGTTGGAAATAGAAAAAGAACAGCAAAGATGTGTGCCATTTGTGAGGTTGCAATAAAAAAAGGAAAACATTACATGTGGTAGCTGTGCGATACCTGAAGATACTCAAAAATTGTAGTGAATGGAAGTTTCAGAAGTAGGCCTTCATCAATTGCCTGCAATCATAAAATACAAATCATGGTCATGGTACCATTGACTTGCAGCTAATGCATCAAAAGGGAAAGCAGCATATAAATACAGATACAACAACTAGTACAACTGATGCTTTTTTTTTTTTTTGAAATGACCACAACTAATGCTTTAATCCTAAGCAAGTTGGGATAGATTAGAGATAAAACCCTGAAGAACCCAAGCACAAGAGCAAGACAAATAAACAAAAGAAAGAAGGCAAAGCAGAAGAGAGCTGGGAAGAGAGCAATAAAAAAAAACAAACAAAAATAGAGAAAATAGACGAAATAAAACTGGATAATGAAATGAAGAGAAGAGGCGGGAAAAGGGTGATATAAAACTAAACAAAAGAAAAGAGAAAAACCAAGGAATCAAGGCTAACAAATAGAGATAGATGTATATACCTTGCGATAATTGCTAATCGCTGCCTTGACCACCGCGGAATGAGATTGTGGAACTGAAATACGCAATGGGGAAAAATATATAAGGGCAGATATTTGACAAGAGGATAATGGTACTCATTTAAAGATTACATCAAGTTGAAACTACAGTGAAAGAACAACGTGAGGAGGTCGAACAAGCAGTGAAACATATAAACATAATGTAACAGCCAACAGTGGCAAGAATGATCACAGCTTGCATGACATAGAAAATTCAGGATGACAATCTCCAAACCTTGGATCTCTGAATTTTCACCGATCTCAAAAAGATCTAGAAATGAATCCTCTGGAAGAAATCTACAATACGGCTGCTTGCTCCCACTGCAAAGATGCGCTAGTGTCACTCACAACATCCAGTCATTCTGGGACAGAACTGAATTTGAACAGCTTGCAGCTAACTAAACCAAGCATCATATGTGTCACAAGCCAACAGCCTAGCTACACTGTGTTCTGTCAAACTGAACTAAACATCCACGGAGAACGTAGCATTCAATCCCATCAACAGAAAATTGTCAGGTTCCTAAGGGCTCACCGACGATGGATGAAGATGACAGCGTAGCCTGCCTTGAGAAAGTATCTGCATTTTATTTTCAAGAAATTGAATTGTGATTAGCAACTCTACAGAAAGCAGGACAGGACCAACTAAAAGAAGAGAGTGCAATATGTATGGGTACTCGGTGGAGGCAGCCCCCCTCTGTCCGGAGCTGAAATTGTCGATGTAGCGCACGCAGCGCTGCTCAAGGGGCACCGTCGTGCCGCCGGAGGTGATGCACACCACTCCGCGGCTCCCTGCGGCACGCGATATCGAGCGCAGGAGCAGCGAATATCAAAGTCGGAGCCGGCGGAGCAGACGAATGGGAGAGATGAAACAAGCGGAGAAGTGAGGGATCGAGGGTCACTTGCCGGCGGAGTGGCGGGAGACGAAGTCGGCGAGGTATGCTGCGACGCGGTCGCGGTCCCGGAGCGGCGGCGCGGCGCGGAAGAAGGCTTCTGCCTCTTCCTCGCTCCGGCGCGCCTGCGCCGCGCTGCTTGGATCCACGGCCATGGCCTTGGCTCTCGTCTGATCTTCTCTTTTGCTCAAAAAGATTTTTGTGTGTGTGAAAATTGAAGGAGAAAAATGAGTGGGGGACTGAGAGTGATGGGAGTGCATCAAACAATAAGAAGAATCCGATTCGTTTTCATTCTGGTGTGGGAGAGATCGAGATCGGAGTTGTTATGATGTGGGACAAAAAAGAATTTGGAAAGCGCGCTCGCAAAAAGGAAATGCAAAAGAAAAAAGAATCTGTATTAGGATCGGGGGTTTGAACCCGACGTGAATCGAAGACGCAACCTTCTGATCTGGAGTCAGACGCGCTACCATTGCGCCACGGATCCAGAGATGCTTAGAACGAGCATAAATTTCTATATTATCCGTACCTCAAACGAGAACACACAAACCATCCTACACTAGATACAATCGTGCAAGAGGTTCATCAACTCCTCAACACAACAAGTGGGCATGCAAGGCATGTAGACACATTTTACCACCAAAATATTATATATATGATTAAAGATTTGACGGTTTTGGAGAGTACTCGCACAAATTGGTAAGTTGAACATAGCTTTTAGCCCTCAAAACTATATAAACCTCTGGCACGAGGTCATCATGGATTCATGGATCCACGAGCTCTTTCCGTTCTACAATCTAGCATTAGTTTGTAGTTGATGGCCCTTGCAATGAATTCAATCTAGAAAAACCATAATTCAATTTGTTTTAAGAAGGGCTTAGACAAGAGCTTGAAATTTCTCAAATGAAAAACTTTGCTAAGGTGTGTTCATACTGATAAAGCAATATTTCAGCACCATATGCTGATAGATTCAGCAGCATCTTTCAGTTTGGTCTGTTTCTACAACACTACGTCTCCGCAGTCTAGACACGCTAATAACTTCCAAACCCAATGTAGCTGCCATCCAGGCACGGAGGCGGGTTTCACCACTACAGGCCTGTACCCAGGACTAGTCAAAGGACACCCCGCCGCTTAAACCCTCGCTTCCATTGGTCTTCCCCAAGCCCAAACCCCACGGCACCGAGCGAGTGGTCCCCTTCCCCTCCGCCTCTGCTTCTCCGGCCGCCGCCCCAGCAGTCCCCTTCCCGCTTCGCGCCATAGCCCTAATGCTCCCGCCCACGGCTTCCCGCTAGCTGCGCCGCGGACACGCGTCCGTCCCTCCCCTTTACCTGCTCGCGCCTCGTGCAAGACGGCCCCCTGCGGCCTCGGTCTCGGCGCGGGCGGCGGCGGCGGAGTCGCGGGGAGGAGGGAAGCCGCATCCAAGCTGAGGCGGTTCGTGGGTTCCATGGCGGCGCCCGGGCCGGGGCCCGTGCCGCTGCTGCGGTGCCCCGGCTCGGCGCTGCCGTGGCAGCCGTCGTCGTCGCCCTTGTGCTTTCCCCGCCAACGCCGCCGCTCCTCACCGTCCACGACGTTTTCCGGATGCAGGAGGTAGTCCCCGTGGCGCTGAATCGGAGATTTGTTCTTTTCCATTTGATATGATTGAGTGTTTCGGGAGTTCGATGTGGCCTTTAGGAGGCTGTTGAAATGTCCCATTCCAAGGATGGTAAGAGGAGCGCTGCCCCTTTTCGAGCTGCCATGTAGCTGTGTCCAAACTGATGTCAATGTGATTTGAGGTTGGAGGAGTTAATGGCTAGGTGGATTTGAGCTTTCAACATTACTATCATGCGGTTAAGTTTGTCTTAGGAGCACATACGTCCATTTGATTTGTGATAAATTCATTTTTAACCTGCCTAAGATTAAGGATACGTTGAATGACATTTGTTGTATTATGCAGCTCAACACTCATGTTTTATACGTGTGGTCCCATAATTGTTTGACCATGTCTGCACGCTATCTAGTAAGCTGTAATACCAGCGCTTTGAAGTTTGTCAGCACAGTTCAGTGTGATTCACTTTGTCAGAAAATGTTCTCGGTTTGCCTTGTTGCAATATGTAAGAATCATTTAGCCCCTGTGCTTTCTAACCTTGGAAAATGCTTCTGGTTTACAGGCAAGACTATTCCCATAGCTCAGATATGGGAGTTAGAGGAAGTGGCCATTTCAAGGTTGGTTTCTATGCCAACTTTAATGTGCAAAACATTGCACAGGAATGGGTCGAAGAGAGCAAGAGGCTACTTTATCTCAGAACCATCAACAACGTCAAGAAAAATATATATAACGGGACCACTCCTCTACGGGCTGGAAATCTTCTTCATGAACTCCCGGAGGATCACAGGGTGTTAAACAACCATTACTACCTTCATGATCGAAGAGACCATGTATCTTCTATGTCAATTGTAAATAGATGTGACAGTACAGAACTGGTCAACCATAGTATGATAAATCAGCCTGCTAGATATGTGTCAGCCCCTGTAAATGTTGTAAATACTAGTGTCAAACAATTGAGTGCGTCCAGTGGCTCTAATGTGGAGACCCTTTGGCTTGATTCTTCACTAGCAGACAATCCTCTACATACTTCAGAGGCAGCTTCAGAGCTTGATGATAAGGCTCATGATGGTGATTACAAAAGGGAGTGTAAAATAGTAGCTAAAAAGGTGATTCTGTCTTTACCAATAACTGAATCTTTCTCCAAGGAATCTGAAAATGCACGAAAGGTGCTTGCAGGCATCTATGACAAAGTTATGATAGTTGACAATATTGAGTCAGCCAGGAGTGTAGTTCAGCTGCTTACTACAAAGTACAAGGGCTTTATTCATGCATGCGACACAGAGGTAAAAATGAACCCTGCTCAATATAGCTTGCTTTCCTATGGAGCTGTTGTGTTATCCATCCTTACTCACAATGTTGCACCATTTGTTCCACAAAGACATCAGAATGTTCAACTGTTCTTAAGTATTAGATTTAGTTGAGTTTGAATCATGTACGTTTACTGTGAAGTATGTCTGTCATGCATTATTCTTAGTTTTTCTCTGGTTATGTAGCTATCGTGAGTAACATGATTCTGAATAGATGGTAGATTGTTTAATATTGAAGTTGTCTTCTAGCCCCAGAGTGTCTGTTCATTCTTTTGGTCTATGTTCCTCACGAATATACCAAAATTCACTATAGTCAATGGAAGAATCTAAGTCTGATGTCATAAATAATGCTTAAGATCGTGGTCTCTTAGATGTAAATGCAGCTTCTTGTATTTCCCCATTGTATAAGGAGTTTGGTCACATCTTTACATGCATATATTTGGACTTAGAACTCACAAAATGGATACAAGTGCAATTCATAACATAATCTACATTGATTTTACTTATTTGCAAGAGCTAATATACTGTTTTCTGCTAGGAGAGCTAGCTATGCTTAGCAGTATACTCACTTTTAATTATGGGAGTAAAATCTTTGTGCAGGTGTCGAATATTAATGTTAAAGAAGAAACACCAGTTGGCCATGGAGAAGTAATATGCTTTAGCATCTTTTCAGCAAATTCTGATTCACAGGCAGCTGATTTTGGAAATGGCAAAACTTGTATTTGGGTTGATGTGCTGGATGGTGGAAGGGATGTCCTGATGGAATTTGCTCCTTTCTTTGAAGACCCATCTATCAAGAAGGTGTAATTATTTTTCTACTTCATGTTGGAGTAGCTTTATGGCTATTTTTTTTCCATTGGTGTGTTGGATGAAATTGACTTCTAAACTTTCTTCTGAATTCCTCTATTTATTGTTACAAACTATACTTGAAGAGTTGAAGTACATAGGATCCTTAACCATGTCACATTCACAAGATTGTCAACATGATGAAGCTGTAGGCTTTCTGACAGCAAAAGTGCAAAAATCATACCTGGTTACCTGCCTAACTATTCCATATGAGTTATTTTAAGTTTACCTTTTCTTGAATTATCTGAAGTGAACATTCATTTTCCCTTCATAATGTAGGTTTGGCATAACTATAGCTTTGATAGACATGTCATTGAGAACCATGGCATCAAGGTTGCCGGGTTTCATGCTGATACAATGCATCTAGCACGCCTTTGGGATTCATCCAGGAAAACTGATGGTGGATATTCACTTGAAGGGCTCACAAACGATCATAGAGTAATGGATGCTGTTCCAGAGGATTTATCTAATGCCAGAAAGACATCAATGAAAACCATCTTTGGTAGGAAAAAAGTAAGAAAAAATGGATCGGAAGGGAAGATCATATCTATTGAGTCAGTCGAAAAGTTACAGAGGGAAGACAGAGACTTGTGGATTTGTTATTCTTCACTAGATTCAATGAGTACGCTGAGGCTTTATGAGAGCTTAAAAAGCAAGCTTCAGGCAAAGGAATGGGTCTTTGATGGCTGCCCTAGGGGAACCATGTACGATTTCTATGAAGAGTATTGGCGTCCCTTTGGTGATATTCTTGTGAAGATGGAAACAGAGGGAATGCTTGTCGATCGCGCTTTCCTTTCAGAGATAGAAAAAACTGCTGTTGCTGAACGAGAAGTAGCTGCTGAAAAGTTTCGAAAATGGGCATCTAAATATTGTCCTGATGCCAAGTACATGAATGTGAATAGTGATACTCAAATTCGCCAACTTCTTTTTGCTGGCATTGAAAATAGGTATTATTTTGCACTGATCTTCAAAATTTGACAGCCTTCTTGGTTTCCGTACACCTTTTGGTTATGGGATCATTTTGAGCAAACTTCATGTTTGGATCTTTATGATAGGGAACTTGTAGTTTGTTTACCTGATGGACTCATTACTTTGGCCACAATCCATATGTACATTGGGATACATCGTGTGAAGCTCTAAACTGGATTGAAGTTTTTCCATTTATTTTGAGCACTAAGTGAATTTCCTTTGTGTATTGTTTGTATATGCCTTTTGTGGTGTGTAAGTGAATTTCCTTTAGTATTGCCTTAAATCATTTTTGTTTATATAACATCCTAGGGACATACTAACCTTTTTTGTGTGTTTTCTAATAATTGATTGCGCATATATCCAAATACACTGGAAACCAATTTTTTTTTTTTACATACTTCTGTATCATTCCCTGAAGTATTAATTTTGTTATATTTGTAGCAGACATAAATCTGGTGAGACGTGGCCACAGAGTAGAACTTTTAAAGTGCCCAATCAAGATTTTGTAGCTACAGAGGACAAGAAGACTTCAAAGTGTCGCACAGTCAAACTCTACGGTATTGTGGATGATCTGAAAATCGACATGTTCACCCCGAGCGGCTGGCCATCTGTCAGTGGAGATGCATTGAGAAGTTTGGCTGGTAAAATAGCCACGGAACATATTTACTCAATAGATGACAACCAAGGGGATGATGAAGGTACTGGTGGTTCTGAAGATCCCAACCAGGATGTAGATGACAAGTCCTCGTATGGAACAGCATATGAAGCTTTTGGTGGAGGAAAAAAGGGAAAAGAAGCGTGCCATGCAATTGCAGCCTTGTGTGAAATATGTTCTATCGACTCGTTGATATCCAACTTCATTCTTCCCTTGCAGGTAACCTGTTGATCTTATGAGTTATTCGTAGTTTGAAACAGCAGATCTCCTATTTACTGTCAATGCAAATCAGGTTTTGTTGGTGTGCGTCATGCTCAGATCAGTTGCCTTTGCATTATATGCTGTGAAACTGAAAGCTACAACATGAATCATAATACATGGTGATTTGCTCGGCATTGGTTCCTTTTTTTCCTTCTTTTATTAGGAGGAAGCATGGAATTTGCTAGATTCAGTGACCATCGTTACCAGAGAATTAAAATTTTAGCTGGTTGGGTTAATATTGCCTGTCATGTTTTTTACAAAACAACAGTTGCGCTTTAACTTCAGATCCACTATGATCAGTCGTTCTAGTGTGTCTTTTCCTCTTACTTTTGCCAACATACCAGTTATGCTTATGCTTAGCTAACTACATAATAACTGCTAAGTATTTGGGTGTTGTGTATCTGAAAACTCCATTATTTCATGATAGGGAGATCATATATCATGTAAGGAGGGGCGCATTCACTGTTCATTAAATATCAATACTGAGACAGGGCGCTTGTCAGCACGAACACCTAATTTACAGGTATGCACCATCTTTTAGTGTTTGGTTTGGAATTTTAAACCACCACATCTGGATTGTTAGAGCATGTATGCCACTATACAAGAAAAAGGTGGAAAAAGGACATTTTTTGTTGACGTTGGCTAGTGCCACGTCAACAAAAAATGTCTGGATGGAGTAGTTCTTAATATATTTAAGAAAAAATAATCAAATGGGCGTAAACAACTCTTGCTCAGTGGTATTAAGGCTGCTGTTGCGCAGAGCTGTGGTCCAAGGTGGATCTGTGATGTGTAATGTCTATGCTGATCATGGTCTCAGGCTTCAGCATTCACCATTCCCAATATAATGAAACATCCACAGAAATCTGATACAAATATCGATCTCCTTGAGCACACCTTCTGATACCTTGCTATTTAGTACTCCCTCTTGTTTTTAATAGCTGAGCTAAGCATCTGTTGTAATGACATCAGTTAAAAACTGGAGGGAGTATATATATTGAAACCTGATTAGCAACATATGTGCTTCATAGTCAGATTATCTGGGCACTTGCTAAATTTTTTTAGAACCAGAATTGGCATATAGGTTGATTCAAGCAGCAGTAAAGTAGATCTAGTAAATGGTGAGCTGCTGAAGTAGCACCTTGTTCTCTTGGAATTTTGTTCATTATTATTTATTGAACTCAATATGTTTGTCTTGCAGAACCAGCCTGCCCTTGAAAAAGATAGGTATAAGATTCGCCAAGCTTTTGTTGCAGCTCCAGGAAATTCTCTTATTGTTGCTGATTACGGTCAGGTGTGTTAACCGTTGCTCTATAGGCAATTTTTGGTCCTCGAATTGTCTGAGCATTTTTATTCCTAGTCTTTCTTTCTCACTAAAGGCATGTTTTTTAATGTAGCTGGAGCTGAGGATCTTGGCCCATCTTACTAATTGTAAAAGCATGCTGGATGCATTCAAGGCTGGTGGTGATTTTCATTCCAGGACAGCCATGAATATGTACCAGCATATCCGTGATGCTGTTGAAGAAGAGAGAGTACTTCTTGAATGGCACCCACAACCAGGTCAAGAGAAACCTCCAGTGCCTCTATTGAAGGTAATTCTATTGCTACTTGTCTTTTGCAAGCAAGTTTTTTCTTCGAAGTTGCTCTTGATTCATTTGAATTGCTTAAGAATTAAGACTATCATTTGATCATAAATGTCTCTGCATTTTGATGTGATTGTAATGTCCCTAGTTTGTAGTTCATTCAATGAAATTCTTTCGTGCTTTTTGAAATGATATCACTATGAATCCTTAGCATACCTTTTTTATTTGTGAGTTCTGAGATGGTATCATTACAAAACATTTTGTTGAATGGCTCATTCCATTGTACAAAACTTTTGAACTCCACATCATTCACCGGGATTCTGTCATTCTAATTTGGGGCATCTCTCAAACCGAGGTCCTAATGCATTGCATCTATGTGTTATTTGAACTACAATTTTATGTAGATGTTTGAAATCTTGCATCTTCAGCAGTCAACCTCAAATAAAGTTTTTTTTTACCCAGATCAGGTTGCCCTATTACATTCACATGATAGGCTACTCACGTCATTAATTTGAAGGCATGGCAAAAGATTATTGCATCACTTTTGAAGAGACTGTAGGAAAGAACAGCATTTTTTTATTACATTTCAAGAAAAATGGCATAGGTGTTTGTGAAATGGAAGCATTAACACTAATTGCGGTGGAGCTGAACCAAGTTTTGTGTCTTATAATTTTAGGATGCTTTTGGTGCTGAAAGGAGAAAAGCTAAAATGCTTAATTTCTCCATTGCATATGGAAAAACAGCTGTTGGTTTGTCTCGGGATTGGAAGGTATGAATCTTATTATTATCATTATCATAGTTTTCAAAGTGGTGAGGCGTCTGTGTAAGAACCTGGGGACGTGTTGTTACCTAGACGGTCCTAGGCGACAAGGCATAAATATGCCCTTGTGGCAATCCTGTTGTGCCTTGTCACCTATAAAACACCTTAAAAATTATGATTACTACCAACCTACACCTGCATTTTTTAATCTGGATTGATGGATCTTTTCTTTCAGGATTGACTCTAATATTCTTTTAATCATGTGTATAGACATATATGATTGCATTTTTGTCATGATATCCATAGTCTTCTGCCTAGTATGAATTGTATTCTGTCTGCCTAGTGACAAACACCAAAGTCCTCTGTTCGTTTGAGTTGAAGATCATTTTGTGATTACTTCAAGGAAAGTTTGATCAAGAAATGATCGATATGTAGATTTCATATGCAATACACCGCAAAATCACACTCAGCAAGACTACAATATGGGCAATGTGGCTGTTTTCAAGTTTTTTGTATCCGATATGGCACAGGTTTCTGTTAAGGAGGCAAGGCATACACTCAAGCTCTGGTATAGAGATCGAAAAGAAGTTTTAGCTTGGCAAAAGAGGCAAAAGGAGCTTGCACATGAGAAATGTGAAGTCTACACTTTGCTTGGGCGCTCGCGTCGTTTTCCTAACCCGGCTCATGTTTGTTCTAGTCAGAGAGGTCATATTGAGCGTGCTGCTATAAATGCACCGGTGCAGGTACGTCCTACTCATTGTGGCTATATCATTATGTTGCTCAAACTCAATCTTTATTTCTTAATATATGCATATTTCTCTCGACAGGGAAGTGCTGCAGATGTTGCTATGTGTGCAATGCTTGAGATAGACAGAAATACCCGTCTTAAGGGGCTTGGCTGGAGACTCCTTTTGCAGGTCTGTTTTATAGCTTAAATAAAACAATCTCGGCCCACCATGTATTTGATCTAGACTGAAGTGAAGCCAACAAATAACTCCAACATATGAACTAATATAACAAGTATTAAAACATTGAATGTTATTTCTGCATTTATCAGGTGCATGATGAAGTGATACTCGAAGGGCCTGAGGAATCTGCTGACGCAGCCAAGGCTATAGTGGTGGAGTGTATGTCAAAACCTTTCTATGGAACTAACTTCCTGAAGGTTGATCTGGCTGTCGATGCCAAATGCGCGAAGAGTTGGTATGCTGCCAAATAGACTTCTTGTAGACTTGAGCTCCAGTCTCATCCTATGCACGGCTGGACACAGTGAAATCAAGATTCATCCATTATGATGAAATATGGTGGGGTTGAGCTCCAGTCATCCAACTTGAAGTGACATGCTAAGCCCCCACAGGATCACACTCCCATTTCTTGGTTGCAGCAATGGTTTAATGGATATCGAGTCTACTGACGACGACTCACGGGCAGTCAGCTTTGAGCTGCCGTAACTGGAGCAGATGCAGACTCTTAGGGTTCGACGAAGGTTGGATTGGAAGGTGGGTTCCAATATTTAGGGATCTGATCAGATTTAGATGACTTAAGGGGGAGCTTATAGCAGCCTCAAAGCATGCTGTTTTGTCCATAAGCCCTGATCAGCGTGCTGATGTGTATTAGGATAGTTTTTGTGACGTGTTCTGTTCCAGGGAGGCCAAACACTGTCGTTGCGGCTGGTGAAGCCGTGTGTTTATGTTGGTTGAGGGATAAGACAGTTCAGCTTTGTGATAACCTGATGTCCTTTCTCTTCAGATAAGTTATTCCATGTTAAGACCCGTCATTGTCTTCTGTACTTATATATTTTATTATTTCCATTCACATGCAATCGACTCGTGCTCGCTGCTACGGCAATTCTTCTTTTGGATTAATGACTCTGATTAACTAAATTTTGTTGTAACCGAAGTGGTCGCGTTTTTTTTAAACTAGTGCCGCGTTTTAAACAGGCAAAAACATGTGCCGGTTCAAACAGAATGGCAACAGCACGTTTCAATTGACAACTGCACACTGAAAACCGTATCCTTGTGGAGAAAAAAAGAAACGAAATAACTGCAGTTCAAACTTCAAAGTACTGAGCTCCTCCAGGCTGTTCGATATCGATATGGAATCCGAGCTTCCTTTGGAGCGAAGAAAGCCAAGGAAGAAAGTCTAGCCTCCCCTGACTCCGCCAATTAGTTTGCTTAAGCCTGTCTCCGGAAACAATTACTCCCAGACAAACCAAACCGATCAGGGGACGATATCCAGACCTGCGCACATCTTGGCCGTTAAGTCTCAATATCTGCCGTCCACGTTTCTCACTGGACGGTAAGGATCTCCCTCGGAGCAGTGGAGCAGGTGCCCGTCGCGTGCTACGCGGACACGGGCAGACGATACGCACGCGGCTCCACCTCATCATCGTCTACAACTCGCCGTCACAGCTCCTCTCCTTCTCCCCCTTCCATTTAAGATCGAAATAATCGAGATCCCCCGGCGGAACTGCCGACCAAGCAACCGCTTCCTTCCCCTTCCACTCGCACCGACCGATCGATACAGCGCCATGTCGATGCTGGACGCCTTCTTCAGCAAGGGCGGCGGCGGCTTCCGCGGCGCCAAGTGGTACGCGCGCGCGCAATCCCTCCCTCCTTCCCTGTGCGGGGCGCGGGTTCCTGGGACCTTGCGGGGAGGTTCTAGGTTTAGGTTCCTTTGGTGTTGAGTTTTGATGTCGTTTCTGTTGATGCCGTGAAACAGCAAGACGCTGCTGAAGCTGACGATCCCGCGGATAAAGCTCCTGCGGAACCGGCGGGAGCTGCAGCTGCGCCAGATGCGGAGGGACATCGCCAAGCTCCTCGAGGCGGGGCAGGAAGCCACCGCGCGAATCAGGGTACGGATTCTCTCTCGTGCCAGGGGGATTTGCTTGGATTGGAGTAGGATTGGATTTGGTTCTTGCTTGGGTGGGGTCAGCGGCTAGCGGGGGACTTTCGGCCTGGCTAATTGATTTGCTATTGTGGCTGCAGGTCGAGCACATCGTCCGGGAGGAGAACATGATGGCCGCGCAGGAGATCCTCGAGCTTTTCTGTGAGCTCGTCGCCGTCCGCCTGCCCATCATCGAGACACAAAAGTTCGTTTAATTCCTTGACTAAGTCCATAGTAACAACACAGTACATCAATGCTATACATCTTATTTTTTGGTCAATTGTCCATCCATGAATAATGGGCATTGCAAACTCTGCTAGTTATTTTTGCTTTGCCCCTTGATATGGCAAATTGTTTTGGATCAGCTTGTTGACTTTTACTTCTGTTAGCCAAGAACATTCTAGGTGCTTTTTCGTTGGCTATAGTTTGATGTGCTGAGACAATCACTTTGGCACTGTTTGCACTTTAACACCTAGTTAGCTGTCATTTGGCTGCTAATTTTGGTTCAACATGTGATGGCACCAATATCTGATTAACTTGAGGATAGTAGCTATTTTTTTTTTAATTTGTATACTGTTTTAGCTTGTCATAGCAATAACTGTCTAACATAACCTTATCTTACCGCTACAGTGGACCGTGGCCGTGTTTGTAACACCATAGGCTGAAGCTTATGTTTCTACGCAATATGCAGCTACTACAACTTTGACCCTAACCATTCCTAACAAGTAGAAAGGATCATATCCTTTTATCCTCTGCATCATTATGTTCCTGCTTTATTTTTCTTGACACAAACTTATCGTACTCTGGAGCAATATCCAGTATCTTTTTTGCTGCATCAAGATGTGCGCAGGTCTGTATATATTCCCCAGAATGTCACTAACGTATTTTTTTTATTACTTTCTCTATTTCAGGGAATGTCCTATTGATCTAAAAGAAGCAATATCCAGTATCTGCTTTGCTGCACCAAGGTGTGCAGATCTGCCTGAACTGATGCAAGTTCAGATGATGTTTGCAAATAAATATGGAAAGGAGTTTGTTGCTGCAGCTGCAGAGCTGATGCCTGACTGTGGGGTTAATCGGCAGGTCATATGGCATAAGTGATTTTATTAATCATGTTATCTGATAAATTGAAGGCTCCTAACATATCAGGGCAAATACTTTTTGCAGATAATTGAACTACTTTCTATTCGTCCTCCTCCTGTTGAAGCAAAGATGAAACTTCTAAAGGAGATTGCTGAGGAGCATGAAGTTGATTGGGATCCATCAGAAACTGAGACAGAATTTCTCAAACCCCATGAAGATCTCTTGGTAAATATTACTTACAAAAAGCCCTAGTTAGTTTACTAATTTGATTATCGCTTGACACGGCATCTTCTTTCTTAGAATGGACCTACCTACTTCAATGGTTCCACACTGCCTCTTCCCAAGGAGAAACACGAGGAAACAGTAGCGGCAAGTGCTGCAGCCCAGCCTGATGAAGACAACGAATCAGATACTGGTTTTGATTCACTAGATTTGCCTGAAGTCCCAAAAGCTGCAATCCGTCCACCTTCTGATGCGCCATCAACCTCAGATATAGGTCCGCATGTCACCCCAGATATGGGTCCACATGTCACAGGTATGGGTCCGCATGTAACCCCAGATATGGGTCCACATGTCACCCCAGACATGGGTCTGCATGTCCAAAACACCAAGTCAGTTCCTCATGAACCTTCCAATTCTAGTGACTTGGAAGAGAACCCAACAGCCGATGGCGTTTTTAGGATTCAGATGCAAAGTATGGAGCATCTCATTTCTGCTGCATCTGCCCAGTCAAATACACCAGATATGGCGAACGAAAAGAAGCAATATATTCCTTTTGTTTCTCCGCCGCCGTCTGTTGCTACCTCTTCAGTGGAGAAAACCGAATTCATACCGTCACCTTCTCCATCGCCTCGAGTGAAGCCTACAGAGCCGGAGATCTTCACAAAAACAGATGAAGTGACCCCACCTCCTCCAGAGATTTTCACAAAAACACATGAAGTGACCCCGCCTCCTGTATCTCATACTGATTACACGTTCCTGAGGCAACCAGAGCAGGTACATGAAATCTCTCCTACTGAAAGTAGGGCAAACATAGATTTAGACGATGTGCTATCTGCTGCTCAGACAGCAGCTGATTCAGCTGAGCGAGCTGCAGCAGCAGCCCGTGCTGCTGCAAACCTTGCGCAACTGCGCATTGCAGATCTAAAGAAGAATAGCAGTGTTTATGACAAGTACAGCGGTGGTGTCCAAAAGGATACACATCATCAGAGTGAGGCAACCCAGAAACCAGTATTTGATCACCAAGACTCCTTTACCAATGATACACAAGACTATCTACCTTCTCATGCGCCACAGAGGTCTCCATCATTGGAGGACGATCCATATTTCTCCTACCCCAACCTATTCTCTTCTTCTAAACCTTGAGGAGGAAAGGAGTGCTCTGCAAGTTAGTTTGTCAGCATACTTGTCTGCGATTTCGCTTGGTCCTGTTGTATTTGGCTGCTGCCCAGGGAATTCTGTGTATTCTGAGTTGATACATAAAAGGATTAAAGTAGGCTGCTATCATTTGGTAAAATGTCTTTTTCAATGTCTGTAAATTGTAAATGTGATGCTTATATCAGCTTTTCTGAAACTTCTCCCCCCACCTCAACTGGCAATAAATACTGAAGGTTTAGTATGTATCCTCTAGGCTTGTTGTTTAGTATGTATTTCTGCAATTTCCCCCACGCCACTGTTATATGACCTGTTGTTATGTGCGCACCGGGGAGTCTACTTGGCTCTTTAATTTCGTGTCATGGTTGAAACGGGGTATGTCAAACCTTTGCTCACTAGTGTCACCTATTTTTTATTGAAGGCCTCTAATAAGATACTCTATACCTGTGTATATGTTGATGAATTTGTTATAGAGTTTTCCTAAAATCACAGATTGGACTGGTACTTATCGACCAAAACGTTTGCTGTTTTGAGAACGGAAATGGTGGACTGAATTGGCCACTGGAACAGGGCTGCGGATTGAACTCTTGATTATTAGTACTTGATGACGACGCACTTTACAATGGACTGTTGTTCTTGGACCAAAACAAGGATTCTGTTGCAATGAACAGTCTATTCAAATAGTTACAGCACTACCCCAAATCCAGCATTAAGGTCGTCTGATGCTGCAGCGCGGCGCCCAGTGTGGCTGCGTCTGAAGAATGTTTCAGCCGACACGTTGGTCAGAGAGCTTCGTCCTGCACAGCGGGCACATCTCGCTCCCGGCCAGCGTCTTCTCCACGCACGTGCCGTGGAACACGTGCCGGCACCCCGGCCACGCCGCCAATCCGCGCTCCAGCCGATCGAAGCACACGGCGCACTCCTCCTCCGTCGTCTCCTCTTCGTCGGCGACCTTCCTCCGCTTCGCCGTTCTCGTGTCATCGCCGTCCGGCACCAGCTCCGGTAGCTGCAGCTCCATGCCGACGTGGCAGTACTCGGGCCACTCCTCCCGCATCTTGGCCTCCATCGCGCCGCGCATGTGGTCCATGCGCTCTTCGGTGTAGTCTTCACGCCGGAGGATCCCGACGTCCACGATCACCTGCACGCGCGCGGCTCCCGGCGGAACGGCGCTCATCGCCGGCGACAATAAGGTTGACCACAGCTCCTGGAGCTGGCGGCGGAACAGGGCCGGGTAGACCAGCGGGCCCAGCGCGGCGCCGGCCCACGCCAGCGAGCCCGCCGCCACGTCGCCGGCCCGCGGGACCGCGAACCGGAGCCGGTGCAGCTTCGTCCGGCGGCACGGTTCAACGCCGCGCCGCCCGCTCCACGTGCGCGAGAACCGTGTGTACCTGTACAGCACGACGATCTCCTTGTTGTTGCCGTCTTCTTCGTCATCGTCGTGGGCCCCGCCGCCGGCGACGCGCATAAACCCTGCGGTGTTCTCGACGGCGGCGTACCGCGCCGGGCGGCCGAGGAAGTACCCGTCCGGCACGACGGTCCCCGCCGGCGCCGGGACCAGCGGCGGCGTGCTGCTGCTCCCCTCCCCGTTCACCTCGCTGTTGGTGGACTTTCCCGGCAGCGGCTCATCGGCGTCGTCGTCTTCCTCGCCGTTGTCGCTATCGTAGCGCTCCGCGTCGTCCTCCTCGCTGGGAACATCGTACTCCACCACCGGCTCGTACTCACCCTCTTCCTCGGCGTCGCGAGGCGGCGGTGGGCCAAGGTCCAAGACGTGGAAGTGAACCATGTCGTCGTCGTCGTCGTCATCGTCGCTCAGCTCGGCCTCCGGGTAGTCGTCGTCGTCGTCGAGAGGCTCGAGCTCCACTCCGTCAATCACCGTCGGTTCCACGAGCCTCGCCGCCGGCGGCGCGTCGTCCGCCACCCCATCGGCGTAATGGATTTGGCAGAGAAGCCGGACGGTGGCGTCCGCGGCGTCGTGGCGCAGGACGAACTCGCCGTCGAGCGTCACGGCCACGGCGGCGATGGGATCGTCCGGCGTCAAGGTCGCGATCGGTCGCGTCTCCCCGTCGTTGGACTCGGCCCAGACGTTCACCGGATGCTGGCCGCCGCCGCCGGCGACCAGCAGGGACGCCGACACGATGCAGAGGCGGTCGCCGGTCGGCAGGGTCATGCGCCCCAACACGCCCGGATCGCGACGCGGCTGCTCCTCGGCCTCTGCCATTATTGCCTGCGATTCGATCGATCGATGAGGAGGGGCAGAACGCACAAGGATTCTTCAATTTGCGCGATGAGATTGGGGATGGTTGCGGTAATGCGGATGCGGCGCCAGTATATATGGATCGAGGTCGTGGATCGCGTTTGAACCGAGGGGGATTTAAAGTCGGAATCGGATCTCCGATACTCTTTTTTTCCGACCCAGCCTAAACCGAACCATAAATTTGTCATGTACCTGGCTTTGAATGGGATCGCTCCAATCCGGCCGTAATGGGTCGGTCTTGGAATGGGCCGTTCCGAAGAAAACGAACGAGTCCTAAGTGCAATAAAATGTGTTTCCATCATGCTCGTTGCAGTTTTATTTTCTTGCTTATGCTATTTCTTTCTTTCATGGAGAATTGAGTTTCCACTTCTCGTATTTTAGCAAGCATCACATGCGCTCTCCCTGTTCTTCCCGTCCTAGACTAGACGTATCAGGAACCAACAAATTTTCAGTATTATTGTTACACACTACCTCCGTTCAGAAAAAAAAAAATGTTACGCACTACAAGTACGCCAAATTTCAGTGTTGGTACGTATAACTGACAAAACTTGACATCTGATCAAATAAGCATAGAATCTTACCAGTTTACACGAGTAAAACCCTACTCCATGTGCTTGCTTTTTTAGATAATGGAAATAATACCGGCCTTTACTTCAATAGAAGCTATGGCCAATTATTACAAAATAAGCAGCACTTCCGTCTACATCTAAAGAAACATCGACAAATAAAGGTTTGGATGACAAGATATTTAGAAGCAAATTCTATTGCTAAATCTCCATCCATGATCGACAAAAATCTGCATTGCCACGATCTCCATCTTTTGGCATGCATCCTTTATTAAGGTCTTGTGCTCCTCATGCTTTTGCAACTGACTTCAAATGTGAAGCCAGTACGTTCCCCTGTGCTTGCTAAAATACGACCCGGACTGAACTGCTCTAGTTCTATTTTGGTAGAGGGTGCGAATGAAGACATCCAGACACGATTCTGAAGGGGCCGTGCTGGGCGTAGGAACCCTTAGTAAATTTAAACTTTATATTTTAATCTTAGCTTCTCAGATGAAATATTCAAGATCTTGAAAATAATATAGTTGAGAAAGAACAGGTATTCAAAATTACAGGCTTATAATAAAAAAAGTCACCCTTTTGTTAAGTTACTTATTATACTTTTATCTACACTTGAGAACACAATGATGTTTTAGATAATTGTTTTATTTGTTGCGTCTAAGCCTTGTATTCAGTTCAGTATCAGTAGTGTAGAGCGTCAGTGCTTCTTTGCTTTTAGTTAGAGTTAGTCCTTATCCTTTTTCCTTAGCTTCAGGAGTTAGTGGAGTCAAGCCCGAGCAGTCTGTTGCTCGTGTGCTATTTCTTAGGGCCACTATGGCCACGATGTATCGGCCACTATGGCCATGTCTTAGTTGTGTATATATTTAGAGAAATACAACTGAAAACACTGCACGTTTTAGTAGCATCAAACCAGAGTTCTTTCGTAAGTTGAGAGAGATAAGAGTGAAACCTGAAAGCCAACAATTGTTATCAGAGCCTGCGTTACCTGTGATCTGGGATCATGGTGACGCCACCACCACCACCCCCTCTGCCGCCACGCCAGTCGAGGTCTCCGAACCCGTCTGGGTCACCGCCGCCGCGTAGAAGGGGTTCCCCATCCCCCACTCACCGTCGCGGGCGCCGCCATCCGCGTGAAGGCAACGTCGTGGTACAGCGAGTGGTGAGGGAGGTGAGCGGCCAATTTCCTCTCCTGACGAAGACGAACTACATCGACTGGTTGTCGATGATCAAGGTGATGTTGCGCGCGTGTGGCCTGTGGTCTGTCATCAAGGACGGAACCGACGACGAGATGGAGGATCAGATGGCCATGGAGCCTCTGCTCCGTGGCGTTTCATTGGAGATGGCGTCCTCTCTTGCGTCCAAGGCCTCAGCCATGGCGGCGTGAGATCAACTCGCGGCGGCGCGTCTCGGCTCCGATCGAGCCCGATTGGTGGCCACGAGCCAGTGCCTTCCTCAGCACCAATGGTGACGACATCCACCTTGAGGGATGGTACCTCGACACCGGCGCGACCAATCACATGACTAGGAGTGCCAAGGCGTTGTACGAGCTCGATCGCACGGTGCAAGGCATGGTGCAGTTTGGCGACGGGTCGATGGTCCAGATAACTGGCTGCGGCACCGTCTCGTTTTCGGCCAAGAACGGGGACCAGATCCAGTTGGCGGGCATGCTCCTCATCCCGCGCCTCAAGAATAGCATTGTCTCGCTCGGGCAGTTGGATGAAAGCGGTTGCAAGGTCCTGATCGACAACGGGGTTCTACGGGTGTGGGATCGACGCCGCCGACTTCTCGCCAAGGTGCAGCGCGGCTGGAATCGGCTATACGTGCTGAAGGCGGAGGTCGTGGGTGGGCAATGCCTCGCCACCGTACACGAGGAAGATGAGGCCGAGCTCTGGCACGCACGCTATGGCCACATTGGCTATGAGGCACTGCGCCAGCTCGGAGATCGGGACATGGTGTCTAGTCTGCCCCGGATTAACGCCGCCCACTCCTGCGACACGTGCATCGTCACCAAGCAGCGCCGCGCCCCTTTCCAGCCAAGGCAAAGTACAGGGCTGCGGCGGCACCGGACCTGGTCCATGGCGACCTTTGCGGGCCGATTATGCCGGCGACTTCTACAGGGCAGCGCTTCTTCTTGCTCCTCATCGATGATGCCACGCGCTTCATGTGGATCAGCCTCCTCTCCGCCAAGAGCGACGCCGCTGCCGCAATCAAGAGGATCAAGGCGGCAACCGAGCTGGAGGTTGGAAGGCCACTGCAAGTGCTTCACACCTACAATGGCGGAGAATTCACTGCCAAGGAACTCACCGACTACTGCGCTGATGCCGGAGTGCAGAGACACTTCTCTGCCCCTTACACTCCGTAGTAGAACGGAGTGGTTGAGCATCAGAATCAAACCATCCTCGCCACTGCCCGTGCGCTGCTGAAGCAGAGAGGAATGCCTGCTCTGTTCTGGACAAAAGCGGTCTCCACGGCAGTCTACCTGTTGAACCGTGCTCCGACCAAGTCGCTGGACGGGATGACGCCTTACCAGGCGTATCACGGCTTGCGGCCGTCAGGTACTTCAAGATCTTCGGCTGCCTCGCCTTCGTCAAGAACAAGTGCCCCGGCCTCAAGAAGCTGGATGACTAGAGCGCGCCCATGATGTTCATCAGGTACTCCGAGGGCGCCAAGGCGTACAGGCTGCTTGATCCGAGCACCGAGCGCGTCCACACCTCACGCGACGTCGTTTTTGATGAGAGCAGAGGGTGGAACTGGAGCGCGACAAAGGGCGACGACGGAACACCTGTGGCACGTGAGTTCACCGTCAGGTACACCATCAGGCCGACTGATGGGGATGATAACGCAAAGCTTGCAGCTGATGGGGTGATGACGCTGCTCAACCAACATCGCCCCCACCTCAAGAAGACCCACCGACGCCGGAGTACGGGACGCCCCTGCAGGATGATGAAGACTGCCTCGATGCGTTCCACGGCGACTCATCGATGCGCTATCGCCGCATTGACCATGTCCTTGGCGGCGGCAGCCCACCAGGCTTGGCGCAGCGAAATCTTGAGGAGCTCCACCTGACGGCTGAAGGCGAGCCTAGTACATTCGTGGAGGCTGATCAAGATCAAGCTTGGTGACAGGCGATGAAGGACGAGATCGAAGCCATCCAGGAGAATGACACCTGGGAGCTGACACAGCTTCCGCAGGGCCATCGAGCGATTGTCCTCAAATGGGTTCTCAAACTCAAGAAGGACGAGTCAGGCTCCATCGTCAAGCACAAGGCATGATTGGTGGCCAAGGGATATGTGCAGCAGCATGGCATCGACTTTGATGAGATCTTTGCGCCGGTGGCAAGGATGGAATCGGTGCGGCTGCTTCTGGCGCTAGCAGCTGACGAGGTTTGGCCGGTTAATCACATGGACGTGAAAATGGCCTTCCTCAATGGCGAGCTGGCAGAAGAGGTGTACGTGCGCCAGCCAGCCGGGTTCTCTCAGGCGGGCGCTCTACGACCTGCGACAAGCACCACGGGCTTGGAATGAAAAGCTCGACATCACGCTGCACAAGCTCGGGTTCTTGCAGAGTGAGCATGAGCACGCCATCTACGTGTGAGCCAGAGCCGGTGGCCGCCTCCTCGTCAGTGTCTACATGGACGATCTGGTGATCACTGGTACATCACCGGCGGAGATTGAGAAATTCAAGGCGGAGATGAAGGTGCAGTTCAAGATGACAGATCTGGGCCTACTCATCTTCTACCTTGGCATAGAGGTGCGGCAAAGCTCAGCCGGGATTGCGTTCTGTCAGGCGCATTACAGTGTGCACATCCTGGAGGCGGCGGGGATGCAGGATTGCAACGCCGCTCACACGCTGATGGAGGAACGACTCAAGCTGAGCCGTGACAACGAAGCAGAGGAGGTTGATGCGACCCTGTACTGTAAGCTAGTCGGAAGCCTTCGCTATCTGGTCCACACCAGGCCGGACCTCTCCTTCTGCGTCGGGTATCTTAGCCGCTTCATGCAGCGGCCAACGGAGGAACATTGGGCAGCGCTGAAGCGAGTCCTCCGCTACATCGCCGGGATGATCGACTACGGCTGCTTCTATCAGCATGGTTCAGGTGGAGCACGGCTGATTGGGTACAGCAACAGCGACTACGCCGGCGATATCGACAACAGCCACAGCACCTCAGGCGTGCTGTTCTTCCTCGGGTCGAATCTGGTGAGCTGGCATTCTCTCAAGCAGCGCATTGTGACAATGTCGTCGTGCGAAGCAGAGTATGTTGCTGCTACATCAGCGGCGACTCAAGGAGTCTGGTTGGCCTGGCTTCTTGCTGATCTACGATGGAAGAGGCCAAGCCAGTTGAGCTGAAGGTAGACAACAAATCTGCCTTGGCTCTGATGAAAAATCCTGTCTTTCATGAACGCAGCAAGCACATTCGTGTGCGCTACCATTATGTAAGACAGTGCGTGGGAGACAGGAGCATCATGGCCAACTATGTTGGCACCAAGGATCAACTCGCTGACATTGGAACGAAGGCACTAGGGCGGGTAAGACACCAGGAGCTGCGAGCAAGGATTGGTATGATCCAAATCAAGTCCAAGCTGAAACACAAGTTTTAGGGGGTGAATTGTTACCTGTAAGCCTTGTATTGAGTTCAGTATCAGTAGTGTAGAGCGTCAGTGCTTCTTTGCTTTCAGTTAGAGTTAGTCCTTATCCCTTTTCCTTAGCTTCAGGAGTTAGTGGAGTCAAGTTCGAGCAGGCTGTTGCTCGTGTGCTATTTCTTAGGGCCACTATGGCCACGATGTATCGGCCACTACGGCCATGTCTTAGTTATGTATATATTCAGAGAAATACAACTGAAAACGCTGCACGTTTTAGCAGCACCAAATCAGAGTTCTTTCGTGAGTTGAGAGAGAGAAGAGTGAAACCTCAAAGCCAACATTATTCCTTTTTAACTGGACTCTGTTTCATTCCTCTTTTTAGATAATTGTTTTATTCCTTTTTAATTTAATGCAATTTATGCTCTCTCCGTTTCTTTTAAATTGAGAGATCAACTGATAAATAATTCTCTACTAAGAGTATCCTATCTTCATTCCAATCGAGAGATCAACTGATAGATAATTCTCTACTAAGAGTATCCTGAACTATGCTGATCAAGCAAAACCAAAGTTATTTCCAGTTTTTTCACCTTTTGATGCTACAGAGTGGAGATTGATGATTCATCTTGATGTTTTGACGTTCAGCAAAGACAAGTGCAGCAGTATAATGCATTGTAATGTTTTATTTCATAATTGTCCTTGGGCACCCAAAATTATCTTGGGGGTAAATTAAAGGTGGTAGATAGTTAACAACTACTTCACACAACAATAAAAGCTGTCAGTTTGGGGAAATACAAGTAAAACCATATTTAGCCACTCATTCTTTTTTTTAACTCGGTCTTGACCTGCTCTGATGCCTTTTTCTCTCTCATTTGTATAGCTATAACTTGAGATCCCATCGTTAGGAGTTCTCCCGGCAGCTTTGCTTGTTGAGAGATTCTCAAACTCATAACATTGTTCATCATATTGACATCGACTCACTTGTTACTATGTTGTTGCGACGTACATGTTATAAATATATTCCAATAATAATTTGTAGCAATCTCCTAATTGTGATCTTCATAGCTTTGTTTTACAAGAAGTAGATGCCACTAAAGGCAAAATATTCATCAAAATGAAGAATTTTAAATATAATGTTATCATGTTAAGAGAAATAAACGAGTAATCTTTATAAACCATAAAGATGTTTTAGGTTTACTTCATCAGGACGGGATGCAACTACATTAAGAGGAAATGGACAAAGCATAACAATTAGGGGGAAAATAGTAATAATATGGCAGAAACTAAACTAAATAGAACATTAGGTTGGGTTATATTTGACAGTGGAAGAGTTAAGGTTCTAATGACAATATATTTATAAAAGTATGGGTTTAACTACAATATTGGATATTTAATTTAGATAGAGATTAAAGTTAAGATAACTTAGGTTTGTATTCATTTTTTTTTGTTAGAGTGATGAGTTAAGGAAAAAGATAGATTCTGTACGTGTTTTCTCCGTTAGAGTGACGAGTTAAGGAAAAGGCTATATATATTTATGCTTCAATGTTTTATTTTTAAATTATTTACTAAAGTTTTATTGTAACTCAAATAAATTTTATTCACAAATATTTATTGCCCGGTATTCATAACATGTGAGCTCAGTTTATGTTCATTTCACATTCATTTGTTTAAATTGTTTATATATGTAATGCACACAGTATAGGTTACTGTAAATAAAAACAGATATTGCCTATTTGCACTTAAAGCAAATACTAGAAATGGCATAACCATCAAATGATGCTTTTTAAATATTCATGTTTGTCTCATGTTAAGAGAAATAAATCTATACTTTTTTAAAACCATTAGTATGCCTTGGTTTTAATTGAATGAAACTGACATGATTGCATTAAAAGGAAATTGTTAAAGCAAACAAAACCATATTGGTTTATCAAAATAAAGGAAACATAAATCTAACTTGAGATCATGTTGTACTTACTAAATATCATGGTCCAGTTAGAATGTTAATGGCAATTGAGTTAGAGGATCTTAGTATTTATGTATAATTATGTTCTTAAATTTGGTGAGGGATTTGTGTTGAGTTTAATTTTTACATACTCTCCTTTTTGGCCATTATGGTGTTCTGTTATAGAAGAAGGCAAACAGTATTATGTAGGGCCTCATATGTTAAGAAGTACAAATAAAAGTAATGCTAAAAACTAGGATAGACTAATTTCTAAAGGTTTTGTTTATCAAATTATATTATTGAATTCTAGTTATATGTGAAATCAATAAGATGTGAATGAGATTTCCAAATTTGTATTTAATTATAATTATACAAAATCAGTCATCTAATTTCTTGGGTCAATAAAAAATATATATTGTAGACAGAAGTTATGAAGTGGAGCAAAAAATTCAGCATACGAACTAGCCAAAATGATCTCATTAAGGATGTGTAAATTTTTCCTTGAAAACATTAGAAGTTTCTTCTCAAATTTTGAAAATCTTTTACTAAAGTTAAAACAGAATAAAAACATTTTAAAATTGTGAAAATGAAATAAAACAAGAGAACTTTTATATCCGAGCTCGATTAAATCAAATATAAATTTATTATTTATGCCATGAGAATTCCTTGCAATGAAAGCTTTTGTAATAAAACTAAGCGTTTTTACAACATTATTGATTTGGTGAAGCTAACACAAACTAACACAACAATATCTATTAGCATCAAGAATAAATTCATCATGATACCTAACACTTTCATTTTCAGTTCTCATATCCTTGTAGTCTCTAATTTTTGTTGTTAAACTACTGTTTAGGGATATAGATAATTATTTATCATGCTCTAACCATTCATTATCAGAGGCTTCTACGCAATGGCTTGTAGCCATCACCATTCAATAAAATTGTGGACCTCCCCTTGCAACTTGTCACTCTTTGGCAGGTGGTGAAAAACTCATAGTTAATAGAACTTATTTCAGATGATGAGAAGATTCTAACAAATGTCTGATTAAATTATATTTCCTATAAGGAAAAAGTGAACTAATGATCCAAAAGAAAACATGCTCACTATTTTTTAATGATTGCCATTTGTATGGAGCTTCTACACCAATTTTAACACACTCCTAACAACAAATAAGTTGAGATGCATTTTTTTATGATTTTTTGAATTACAAGAAAGCCACTGACATAAATGTTACTGTCAATAAGGCTGATATGGCAAAATTCTTTTTTCCCCTAAACTTTCATTTATATCCATAAAATAAGAATGCACACATAAAATACCATGGTCTCTATAGAAATGCTGACTGTTCTCACCGAAATAGGATTTGATCCGCTAATGCAATTTTACAGTAGGGAGTTGAATTTTATGATTTAGGTTGCCCTGCAATCTGATGATAATTACATAAGAAAGTACCATTTTTTAGATAAAGGGAAGTTATTTCATAAAGCAAATGAAACTGCTGGCCCAGTCTGTCCAGCCTTTCACTACCTGCATGTGTCTACAACATAGGAACCACATCAAGCCAAAACATGCCATGAGAGAATCACATTTTCACCATGTATAGGCTCCGTCTATCACATGGATACACACTGATGGCCCAAACCTATGACAGAAAAATAACAAAAGGTAGATCCTTATCCGCACAACCTATTGAACCTCCACCCATTGTTGGCAAATATTTTCATAGTCGATGTTTCTAGGTGACCGCATGCTTATCTCAAGAAGTTATTTCCCTCCTTATGGAATATATAGATAATGTTCTTATTTGGTGGGTGCTTCTTAGGTGACCTGCAAATGGCGCCCAAAAAATATATAAGATTTGTCAAACACAATATCATTTTTGATTAGCAATATTACCCAGCAAATGGTGCCCATACACACTAATACTTGACTAGTGATATAGGTGGCAAAACTCTCAATCTAGTCTCCAAACATGTTGGGAATACTACTAAGGTGCATTTAAACCGAAAGTCATTTCTAAGATTAATTCACCAAATCATCTTAGCATAAACACAATAAAAAAGTATAGTATTGTCTCATTTTTTTTGGGACTGTATAGTATTGTCTCATTGTGACTACAGAAACAACACTATATTGTGGCTACATAAGAAAGAACCGTACGTTTCAATAATCGAATATCGTGAGACAGTATATATTATTCGTCTTGCAGATACAATATATAAGAAAGTAGTGTAAATATTGTGACTCCATGCAATGCAAACAACTATACATTTGTTTTTCATATTGAGCAAAGTACAGACTCTGACCTCCGAAGAGGCTAAAACCAGTTTATTACAAAAATGGGCAGTACCTCCGTCTGCCCAATCACTCTAAACAAAGTTTAAAAACTAAAGAAAATGAGAACCCAACATATATATAGTTTGAAGAATGGAGCTATTATTACAATGTAATTCCATTGCTAAATCTCCATCCGAAGTTAGTAAAAAACCTGCATAACCGTCATCTACAAAAACCATGGCATGCATCATTCATCCTGTTGGTTTCCTTGTCATACCTTTGAAGCTGCAACCAATGTCTCCTCAGTGCCTTGCCCTGAGCAGCACATGCACATGAGTTTTTATGCATAGGAATGGATGCGTAGAAATTTAGGTAAAACTTGATAGTTCGCATTCCATCAAAATTTCATTGCTTTGTCAAGAATTTTAATTTCATCACAATTTCTGAAGCAACTGGTTCCTGCTTCCATGCATATATCACTGACGCCACGTCCCGTCCTTAGATTTTGGTGGCCCAGGTGAACCAAAAAATTGAGGCCCTCATGATACAAACATCAATTTTTGCATCGATAAAAATCTTATTTGACAATTTTTTAGGCATAAAGCGATAAAACTATCCACAATAGAAAATTAAACATAAGGTCCTAGGAAATAAGTTTAGATTTTTTATCCATGGCAATTGTTCTCAACACATCTAGGCCTCTCAATATCAGTATAGACTATGGGGGTGTGTGTGTTCTAGTTTGTAGGAGCCTGTAATGAGCTACATGCACATGCACAACAAATTGGCCTTCAATTTTTCCACAAAACCATATGGATTCTTTCCTATATACACATTCTATGGCTGTATACATGTCTTGGGGAAGGGCCCTTTGGATTTGGTGGCCCTAGGCGATCGCCCTGCCAGCCCCTACCTCAGGGCCGGCCCTGACCAACGCTAGGCAGCTAGCATTATTGTGAGTGAAAAACAAATGCAAACTTCTTTGCAATCCCTCCACTTACGCAATAGCTTTTGAGAGAAAACAGTTTTCACCTTGTATCACATGGGATACACACACTAATGGGCCAAACCCATGACAAGAAAATATAACAAAAGGTATATCCTTAGTATCATAACATATTGCTAAATCCATTGGTGGCAAATGTTTTTATTGTTGATGTTTTTAGGAGGCCATATGCCTGTCTCAAGAAGTTCTTTCACTCCTAGAATAATATTGATCATGTTCTGACCCAGTGTGTGCTTCTGTAGATGACTTGCATTGGAGAAAATAAATATGATTTGTCAAATACAATATTATTTCGGCTTAACCATATTGCCTAGCAAATGGTGTCTACACCCATTAATACTTGGCTACTAATATTTCTAGCAAAATCGACATCCAGTGCCCAAACATATGAGAAATACTTCTTGGTGCATTTAAACAAACATCATTTCAAAGATTTGCCAAATGATTTTTGAAATGATGATTTGGATTGTGACTACAGAAACAATAATACTTGCATTGTGACTACTGAAACAATAATACTTACATTGTGACTAAAGCAATATAGTGACTACACAAGAACGTACCAAAGGTTTCAAGAATTGGATGTCGTGAGACAATATAAATTATTCCTCTTGCAGCTAGTTACAGTGACATGTATATTGTATAGCATTAAACAGTTCTTGCACTAACTCGCTCGTGAACGATTAGCTTGATTGATGGTTCGGAAGCTATAATTGTGAATCTGAACTGTTTCGTCATCCTATTACATGCTATATGCTAGTAAGTAGTTGAGTAACATATTTTGTAATAGGAATAGACGAGAAGCATATGCTAATATATAACGATTATGCATATCAACAAGCTAACGATGGCAATGAAACCCTCGCAAAAAAAAGAAAAGAAAAGAAAAACGATGGCAATGAAAGTATGAATGTGCATTGGAAACAACTATCTATGCTTAGGAATCGATGAGTATAGAGTATACTTAACAGTTCGCATTCCTTTAAAATTTTATAGCATTCTGAGCAAAAAACAAATGCAAACTTCATTGCAATCCCTCCATCACTTACACTTACGCTGAAGATGGAGTGCCAATTGGCGATTCATCTTGACATTCTTCTACTAGCTAGTGGAAGCGCTGGCGGCACACAAGTTCATCCGGCACAGCGGGCACTTGTCGCTCCTCGCCAATGTCCCTTGCAGGCACTCGCCATGGAACACGTGCCGGCACCCCGGCCACGCCGCCAAGCCATTCTCCAGCGGATCGAAGCACACGCAGCAGTCCCTGACCTCGTCGACGACGATCTTCATCTGCTTCGCGGGCCTCGCATCATCATCCTCGCCTCCTCCTCCTTGCTCGTCTTCATCCTTGCGCCGTAGCACGGGCTCTGGCAGGTCGAGGTCCATGCTGACGTGGTAGTAGAGCTCGGGCCATGCCTCCTGCATCAATGTCTCCAGCGCTGGGCGCATATGCTCCATGCGCTCCGCCGTGTGATCCTCGCGCCGGAGAATGGCCGCGCCAACCACCACGTGAACCCGTGTGGCTCGCGGCGGGATGGTGGCGATGCTCGCCGCGTCCATGGTCGTCGTCCACAGCTGTTGGAGCGGGCCGTGGAAGAGGGCAGGGTAGACAAGCGAGCCCAGCGAGGCGCCGGCCCACGCCATCGAGCTCGCCACGTCGCCGGCCGGCGGGACGTTGAACCGGAGGCGGTGGAGCTTCGTCCGGCGACACGGCTCCACGCCCTTCCGGCCGCTCCACGTGCGCGAGAAGCGGGTGTAGCGGTAGAGCACGACGATCTCCTTATTGCGGTCTTGGTTCGTGGAAGTGGACCCCTCGTCGGCGGCGACGCGCGTGAATGCAGCGGTGTTCTCGACGGCGGCGAACTGCGCCGGACCGAGGAACTGGCCGCCCGCCGGCAGGATTGTTCCCGGCGGCGCGGCCACTAGCGGAAGACTAGTAGAATCGTTGTTCTTGCTGCTGCTCTCCCCGGCCGTGTCGTGGTTGGGCCTGAGCCTGAGCTTTGGCGGCGGCTCGTCTTCTTCCTCGTCGTCTTCATATTCGTCGTTGTCGCTGTCGTTTTGCTCCGCGTCCTCCTCTTCGGTGGCAGGACGGAATTCCTCCCTCGGAGCCTCGTCGTCCACCTCCTCCTCCTCCTCCTCCCATTCGCCACCGTCTTCATCTTCTCCGGCGACAGAAGGGGGCGGTGGGTCAGGAACGCACGCGTGGAAACGGACGGTGGCGGCAACGGCGTCGTGCCGCACGACCCAGTTGTCGCCGGCGACGAGAAAGTGCGGCTGCAGGGCAACGATGGGCGCCTCCGGCGACAAGGTCCCAATGGCGTACTTGTCGTCGCCGTGCTCGGCCCAGACGTTGACCACGCCGGCGGCGCAGGCCGAGCTGACCTGCAAGGAGATGCAGGTGATGCAGAGGCTCTGTAAAATGGAGAGAATCTCCGATGGACCAAGGTCGAGAATCATGGCGGTTAGAGCTCTCGAGTCTCCTGCGGTGGCGGCTGGTGAAGGTAGGGAGGATTGTGTCCAAGAGGCGAAATGTATCTTGCCTTGAAAAAAAAAAGATAAGAGACCTAAAATACACCGTGCGCCGTGCATCGGGGATTATTAGGGAAAGAGACGTTACTTTGTGAATCAAGTCAGGACCGCAGGTGAATAGATTCACACCGACCGATTAGGAAATTTAGGGCAAATTCAAACAGGGGAAAGAGACGTTGTGAATCCAAGTTAGGGCAAATTCAAACTGGGGCGTCTAAACAGAAGAGGAATCCAGTTCACTTGCCCGAACTGGGCAGCGGAAAGGGTTTACTAGCGCCAGCGAGGCGAGTGCATGCAAATAAGGGAAGCTGTGAGCCGGGCTCACAAGTCACAACAGAACGGGATTCACATCAACCAATTAGGGAATGGGATTCACATCAACCAATTAGAGAATTCAAGGAAAATTAAAAAAAAAAATAGGGGTGCGTAAACATGAGTGGAATCCAGTTTACTTGCCCGAACTAGGGAGGACTTTTGCGGTAGACTCAAATAGATGGTTATCGTCCATTTCCTTCGCCTGACAATTCAAATTGCAATCATGTTAATCTCTTTTAATTAATTAAATTAATATCATAATAAGTATCATATAAACATATCATGTGTATCATTGAGTACTATTGTAAAAATAATATTAAAAACACTAGAAGGTCTATGTTCTTAAGATTAAATGAATAATAATTGTTTTGTTTATTACAATATCTGTGGCATCGGATATAGGGCGGCAAGACGGTGTCATACGACATTGACGAGTTGCAAGTCAGCTGCAGCCCTTTTTCCATTGACCTGCAAATCTCGTCATTGACCTCCGAGGGCACGTGGCAAATCGTTTCATCGTCCTATTTTTCTTATCTGTTTTCGTTGATGAATTGATACCATGGACGTGATATTGGGAGAACCTCCAAACTCATTTGCATCTGATAAAAATCAGAAGCAGAGTACTGATTTTGGTAACTAATTGTTTTGCACAAATTGATGCATCATTTGATGTCCTGGTGATGAATTCGTTTGCATCGCGGTGGCGGGCCAGCACAGAAAGGGTAACTAGCATGGCACGCAGAAAGGGGTTTCAAGAGGCTAACGACGCCTTGGAATGGGTGCCAGCATGGGTGCCGGTGACTTTTGATCCAGTCGAAACCAAACAACAAATTTGTCATGTACCTGGCTTTGAAACGGAGCGCTCCAATCCGGCCATAATGGGCCTTGGAATGGGCTGTTCTGAAGGAAACAAATGAGTCTTAAGTGCAATTAGTCTTGGCCCACTGGGCCATGCCTATCGTGCCAGCCCAAGGCCCACAAAATTTGGCCCACCCCAAGTCCGACACGACATGCCGCATTTCGTGCCCGGGCTGGCCCGGCACGCGCCTTCGTGCTGTGCTAAAGGCCGAGGCCTCGGCCTGGCGGGCGGCACAGGCACCACCCATTTAGTTGTGGCCCCCATCAAGCACAAAAAAGCCCATTTAGGCACGACCCAATTAAGAATATATTAAATATTATACATGTTTAGTATTAAAACAAAAGAACTATATTAGTGTAGTGGTAAGGCTCTCTATTCACAACCTTGAGGTTCAAGGTTCTGTAACACCCCTAGTGCCACTTTAGCATCATAGGCAGTCAAGAAAAGAAAATAAAGTAGGAATAATAATTTTAAAACTTAAGTTTGAATTTAATTGAATTTGAGTCAAATAGACCTTGAACTAGAAGTTCAAATTTTATAATATAAGTGACCAAATTAAATTTTATATTCTTGATCCATTACTCAAACAAGAATTTTGGATAATTTATGGTGATTTTATCTCATTGGTAAATAGACCAAATAAATCACCCAAAGTTCAGAAATAGGGTTACTTTAAAATTTTAAACTTCAAATTTCACAAGAAACCATTGTATCAGATTATACCCATAATTGATATACAATTATTATGAACATCATATAATTTTGACTTGATTTAATAGAGCCAAGAACCACTACTTTTGGAATTTTGCCAAAGGTCAATTTTCTGGGCAAATTTCAGCCTTGACAGTTAAGCAACTTTGAAATTAAATAAGTCATACAAAAATTTATCTTTCAGAATTACATCTTCAATTTTTAATTACTAGAAACATTTATCGTCAGGTATGTGCAACTTTTTTTTAATTTTCAACCTCATTTGATGCCCCAAATTGAATTTACAAGTTGTCTATTTGTTAAAGAATCCAGGCTCCAGAAAAATTTCCATAGTTTCCATGACCATGATAGCATTTTCAAAATTTGATATCTTGCAAACTATTTTACCTATCCGTGTGTATGTCATTCAAATGATAGTACAAATCGTGCTCTACAAGGGTACGTAAAATCATTTGATATTTGAATTAATTTACTGCTCCAATAATATGGTTAAAAACACCTAATCATTTCTGTTTCCCTGGATTTCAAATCGGTGGGGCCCACCTGTCAGCGGCACAGGGCGCGCCGGCACTGTGCACCGCCCGCCCTGCCGAGGCACTGGACGCCGCGTGGGCGCCGTTGGGTCTTCGTCCGAACGTATCACCCCCCCCCCCCCCCCCCCCCCCCCCCCCGCCCCACATGCCTTATCCCTTCCTCAGCTCTCCCTCTCCATTCTCTCGCTCTCTCTTTTCTCTTCCGAGCGTGACCTGCACGGCCGCGAGGCCATAGCCGCGTCGCCCCACCTCTGCAGAGCCTTCCCCGCCGCCAAGCCTAGCCGTGAGCCCCGCCATGACCTCCTACCTCGATCTGTGCGCCCGCTCCTTTCCCCCTCGCCACGTCAAGCCTGGATTTCGGCTCTTCTTTCTCGATGCCGGCGACAACCCTTCCATCTCGTCCTCCTGGCATGGTCCCCCGCTATTCAATTACTCATTTGGGAAAGCTCCTTGGTTCACGGCACATCATCTTGGGTCTCCTCGGCTCGGGTTCGCCCATTCGTGCGCCGGGAACGCGACGGCCGCCGCCGTTGGCCGCCTCGGCTCCGCCCGTCCCCGCCTTCCCGCATTGCCCCGTGCACTCGGCTAGTCTCCGCATCGACCTCCGTGTGCCGCCCCTCCGCCCCGGCCTCCCTAGCCGCTTTGAGCCGAGCTGAGCCCGCGCCGGCTTCGCCTCCGGCCACCGTAGCCGCGCCGCTGTCGCTGAACATGGCGCTCGCGTGGCCGCGCTGGCCAGCCGCCTGGGCCGATTCGGCCTCTGATTCGGCCAAGCGCCTGGGCCAGGTCTGGCCTAGAGCCTCAACCCACCTGGGCCGAATCTGGCCCAGGGGATTCCCCCTCCGTTTTCCCCAGCCGTCTGGGCCGAGGTAATGAAGCCCTTGGCCAGTTATTTGTTGTGCCTTTATAAATCCACAAAAATAATTGTTTGCAGCATTAAGAATATATACAGAGAAATGTACTTGGAAAGTAAATGCAACAAAATAAGTTATGGACTCCTAAAAATATTCTTAATTTTAATAAAATACTAAAACATAGCAACACCATATAACTATTTGTACATGTATTTATTAAGAAAAATAAAATGATTGTAACTTCATATATCACTACAGAAAATTATACTTCATAGAAAATTGACAAAAATACTTTTTTGACTCCTCTGATTATGTACTATGTTAATCAATTGTTAAATCACACTGAAACTTTATATTTAATTATAAGTGCATATAATGACCAAAATAACCAATAAATCATAACTATTTATCAATGGGTAAAGTAAATCCTAATTTTTACATGCATGTTCATTGCATTATTTTCATGCCTGTCACAAAGTGGTATATTTAAAATTCTAAGTATTTTATCTGAATTAGTATTTTAGCGTTTCCACCATTTTAGTTAATAGAGATTTTTGCTTCATATTTATCGTAATTGGTATATATGCCTCATATCATGACCCCTGCAACATATAATCTACCGACCAGTATATGTTTTTTCAGAACCACGCTAAACAAATTAAGGATGCAAATATGTTTAGAATAACTATTTTAAGTGCATATTTAATAGTTTAAGCATTTAACCAATTAATTTGTGCTTGAACATTTAAATATCAATGAATTTTAGCAATACTATCTATAGTAGGGTACTTGATTAGTTTCTTTAACTGCTGATATTGATACATTTATATGATAGGTTATTTACATGATAGTTTATTTGTAGGTTATTTACATGATATGTGAAAACTTACCTTTGTAATTGGAGTCAATATAAGAAATAGACAAATACAAATTTACTCGCCTAATTATGTCATGTTAAGTATGCCTAGTCACTCTTGTTATTATTTAATCTCATACTCATGTTGTCAAGCTACACCCTCACCTAATTAGTTTGATAATGCATGTTAACTAAAGGTTATCAAGAAATTAGATTGAATCTTTTCTTTTCTAGCAAATCCATTAAACAAGATCATTGAAGTACCTTAGCATTTGCTAGTATCAATTATTCACAGCTTGAGTTGCTCACATCATTTTTAGTTGCATCGCATAACTAATCTCGCATGACAAAGAAGAAAATATGTTTAGTAAAATAATTTAACACATAATGGTAACACTAAATATCTACTCACATGCATCATGTCATTCCATCAACTTATTAAGAAGGTTTCGTGAATTTCCTTGTTATATTCTTGACTTGCATAGTGCATCATATTACTAGGAAACGAACCTGTAACGAGGACGAGAAGATTGGTGCTGTAGAGATAGATGATGGATTGACTATGTTATGAGTGTGCTAACATTGCTCGGACCAAAGGCAAGCCCCGGTGCACTCCTATGTTTTTAAATTTTTGTTTTATATCATATGTATGTGTGCCATGATTGTGTATTACGTGTAGGAATTGATTGGAACCCTAATTGCATGTAGGAAAGAATAAATCCTATGGGTATAGATCTACTTGGGCAGCCATTCGATAGATTTTCTATGTTTAATATCGAGTCATCGGTAGCAAAATCGAGTGGTACAGAGACTACTCGATGTAGGATGGTCTGGGACTTTATTACTTGTAACTCTCACATGATAATGATGGATCAATTTAAGACCAAACGGGGAAGTGTATGTGTAGGTTGAGGTGACAAGGTTGGACCTTATTTTGCATAGCCCCATTGGTGTCGATTAAGAACCCCCTTTGAGTGTGGCCCCATTGAGCAAGTTTGAACAGTACCAAGTACATACCTTTATATGGGAACTGGGAAACCGACGTAACTTGATTATCGTATTGTTGGACAGCAACCTAACCTCTCTTCTGGTGATGAAGCGGGTTATGGTGGAATTGGGGTATGTGTTGGAAGGGAGAGTGCATGAGCTACCCATGGATGGCTACCGACGGGAGCATCATATGGGGTGACGTGTACTCGGGAGAGGTTGGCCCTGGACCAGCTCTATGGTGTCTCCTGAAAGGTGGCCGTACGTGACTCCTCGTGAGTGTGTGTGCGTCGTGTGCTTGGGTTTCTTGATGTAAATCGATTCGAGTCGCCGTCCCTCGCGGTTATTGAGTACCACTTGTGATTGCTGTCACATCGTAGTAGTTGTCACATCAAAGTAAAAAGTGAAATGATGATGATGATTATACTTATTGTGTTTCTATTAAATGTATTGCAACCATGTTTGTTATAGTATAGTTGCACAACATTTATTTTATGCAAGAATCTTGTTAATTTGGCTAAAATATGAAAATAAGGATCAATTAGTAGTGTCAATTTTGCAATTATTCCAACAACCTTAGGTCAGCCCCCTACATGCTAGGTGTCGGCCTTAGTGTGCCATTTTGACGGGTAAGTCTTGCGGAGTATTAGTTGCTCAGGGCTTTGCTCTATGTGATTTTGTGTAGGTGTTCTTCTTGATAATGAGGCATGTCTACGGGTTTAATGTGCTTCATGATAGGATTCTTACGTGAGATATAATGCTTCCGCTAATTATGTTACCTTCAAATTTGTTTACATATCCAAATCTGAACTCAATTTGTAATAATTTAAATTTTAACATTTCATAATAATCTTTTATGCTCATATGTGTACTTTTGGACTCTTGTTTCGTCAAGATGTCACCCGATATTTGATCCTTCAACTACCCCCTCATTCGTGGGGCGGGGATGTCACAGGTTCAATTCCCTCCACTTTTTCAAGGTTCAGTTCCCTCCACTTTTTCAAGGTTCAATTCCATCCACTGAGTGCACACACGAGCGCTCTCTTCTTGATGCTCCTTTCAAAGGCAAGCTCTGACCTTGTACAAACTTGTGATGGTCTTCACAACCAATCATACTTGATAGGTACGATCACCGATACCTAACCGTGTAAGCTTCATGACCATTGATGATTGGATCTCCAAGGTATGAATGTTTTGGTGATAGATGACAACTATGAAATTATGGGCTAATATCTACACGAGTGTTGTCTATGCAGGAATCATCTCTAAACCCTATTAGAAATCATATGGATGATGGTTGCCTTGGTGATTGATGACAATGACCACAAGCATAGAGGCTTGATGAGCTTGATGGAGTCCAAGGGTTGATGAAGATGGATCAAGGCTAAGGACAAGCTATGGAGCAAGTGTTGGGTACACTTGCCTAGTTGTTAGAGCTTTGAGTCCATAGGAAAAACCGGATAATCAAGAGGGTCTAGGTCATTCTCTTAGGTCATGTCTAGTCGGTGATGTGCAAGGTTGCTCGGTGAAATCACATGCACTAGTTGACTTGGGCACCGAGGAAGCTAGCACAAAAATATTTCTGGATTGGAGAGAGAAATAGACCGGACGGTCCAGTCAGCTAACCGTATGGTCCGGTCAGCAGGAGTCAGCAGAAGGGTCAGAGCCGTTGGTGCTCGATGTTGCAGTGACCGGACGGTCCGGTCAGGCAGTGACCGGACAGTCCAGTCAGTAGGCCTAGAAGGCTGATTTCTTGGAGCAACGACTAGTTTGAGGTTGGGAGCCTATATAACTTTGTTGCTGGGGTCTTTATGACCTCTCTTGGCCAGTGGAATAGCTAAGAGCATTTGATAAGGTCCAAGAGGAAAAGAGGAGAGCACTAGGAAAGGATATTGGATATCTTGAGAGTGCTTGTGAGAGTAACAAGGAGCAATCTTGCACATCTAAGGTTAGGGTGTACTTGAGAGTGTGATCTAGGTTGTTACTCTTGGTCTATGGTGAAACCTAGACCGGTTAGGTGTCGATGATGGAGTCTATCGTGATTGGTTTTGAAGGCCGTCACATGTTTGTAAATGGTTTGAGCCCACTGTTGAAAGGGGCATGACTAGTGAGCGCCCGTATCGGCTCAGAGAGTCCGACAAATTCTCGAGGAAGGCGAGCTTGTGCCTTAGTGGCAGCAGTGATGCATACCATGTCTTCACTCTAGGAGTGATTGCGGGCTCGTGGGTGAGAACTCCAGTTGGTGGTAGAAGGGACTAGAACTCCAGCGGGAGTGGTCCAACGAGGAGTAGGGGAAGGCGCCATCCTTCTGAGACCTCAGGAAAAAATCATGAGCATTCCTTGACCGCCTCTTTACTATTCCGCACTTGTGTGCTATAGTTGATAGGGTGACTTGTGGCTTGCATAGGCTAGTGTGTTTAGCTTTCGCATTTTATACTCATCATGAACACTAGCATGTGTAGGGTCTTGGCCTACTAGAATTGCTTAGGTTGCAACAATTTTTAGGTTCTAGTGGCGTGAAACTTAAATATTCGAATTTGTAGTCATTTACCGATCCACCCCCCCCCCCTCTCGGTAGGCCTTCCGTCCTTACAAACTACTCTAGACCCTGCCATAGACAAACAGTAACAACACTAATAGCTCTCTACAACCACCCTAGGTTAGAGATGAAGCAATGCTCTTATTACTCTCCAAGACACTCAAAGATAGCTCTCCAATCGTTGCTCAAGTGTCTTCTCTTCTCCTCTTGGCTCTCTACAGGTTTTCCCAGCAAACCAAATGGCTAAGGGAGGTCTCCAAGACCCTAGCAACAGCTATATATAAGCTACAGCCACTCCACTAGCCGATGTCAAAAAGCTGCAAACATGTAGGTCCAACTACTGTAAGTACCACCGTACATTACATCAACTTTAGAAAATGGTCACCATACATTACGGCGACCACTGTACTCTAGTGACTCTCTACACAAAATCCTCTCGTGATCACCGTTCGTTACGACGACCTCGCTATCACTGCTTATACAGAGAGCATTTTCTGACCACTCCTTGCTTCTGACTCGTCGTAGATGTAAGGTTCATGACCATTGAGGTTACTCCAAGGTATGATGTTTTGGTGATAAATGACAAATATAAAATATGACTAATGTCTATACGAGTGTTATCCGTATAGGAAACCTTTTCTACCTTATGATGATTGTTGACGGTGGCCTTGGCAATTGATGACAATGACCACAAGCATGGAGGCCTGATGAGGTTGATGGAGTACAAGGGTTGATGAAGATGGATCAAGGCTAAGGACACGCTATGAAGCAAATGTTGGATACACTTGTCTAGTTCTTAGGTTTTTGACTCCATAGGAAAAACCAGACTATCAAGAGGGTCTAGGTCATTCTCTTAGGTCATGTCTAGTCGGAGTGCAAGGTTGCTCGGTAAAATCATAGCCACTAGGTGACAGTGGAAAAGCCAAGGAGCTATTCAGAGAATTGTTGGTTGTAATTACGCGCCCACTTATATACCTCAAGAGGATGGTGTACACTTGTATCTCTTTTTCTCTCAGAGTATTCCAAGGTTATGGAATCCACAAGGAACGAGCAGAACAATTACTATTTAAGGGTTACTAACAAATTGCAATGGGTTGGTTGGTGTGAATGATGACGGTGAGAGAGTGGAGGGTGAATGTTATTTAAGAGGTAACAGGATAATAAAGGATTCTCTCCTTAGGATTAGTTCACTAGCATGCAACCTTATCCTTATCAACTCGAGTGACGGCTCTAATATTCTACAAGACATGGTGGTTTCATTCACCTCGGCTATCACTACAGAGGCTATTAGCTCCCCACTGGTTTCTTGCACTATGTAAGGGGCAAAAGTGTATTGGCCAATACACTAATGAAAAGGATATATAGTTATGCAATTAAGTTCATCACATAGATTAAATTCATCGAGAGAGTATCAATAAGTATGAGAGTTACATGACCAGATCCCTGCACCGGAGAAGAGAATATGAGACTACTCACTCATCCTTCCGCTAGACATAGTAGAGGGATGAGAAATAGCACTGGAATGCGCACGAGTCAATCGGCGCAAGCATCACGCCGGTCGGCGTGACCTCCCTTCTGGTGGGTCTTGTCGGTGTTGACCAACCTTCGCCGCCAATATCCTGGAACCCTAGTTCTAATAACTGATTCTCGCGATTGTTGTGCCCCCTTGGCTCTTGATAATTATCTTCCTTCTATACTCGATGGGATTAGGTCAACTTTCACCAACTCTAACTCATACGGGGCTGGACCTTCATCTTTCTCGGACTGGGTTGTGTTTTTGTCATCTTTTCCTTCCGCGCCGTTCGGAACAGGCCCGCGCCGGTCGGCGCGGCTCTGCATCTAGCCCATCTTCGTTAGTCTTTAGTTTTTTTATCTATAATTGCCCTGTTTTACACCTATTTTCTGCGATTACATCCAAAACAGAACAACTATAAATGTATGCAAATATGGGGTTAATTGTTAGTCCAAACCACCAAATTAAAATGCAAAACATCCCTTTTTGGTAGATAAAATAGGCATCTAGAAACCACCAACAGTTCCCCCACACTCAAATCATTGCTAGTCCTCGAGCAATACAAAATCAAATATGTAACAGGAATCTTCACACCATCTCTCATGTAATCAATCTCAATCATCATTTTTACTCGTTATCCCACCATAAAAATTTTCTCTCATCTCCTTTTAACCAATCAGCCTGTCATACTTGAACTTAATCAAATCACCACAAAACCTTTTCAAAAACAATTTTAGTTCTCCTCAACTCATCTTTAGCATCAAACATCAAGCATTTGGTCCTCTCTAGATCTCTCAAGTGTATTTCCTTTCCTCTCCTATCTAATCAAGGATTGTATGTGGATCTTGGAGGACTATATAACTAAATTAAACCATAAGATTAACCATGTCAACAATGTGCTCAATCATGCCCACTAAGAAAGAATTTTTTTGGGAAATAACTTTAATGGAGAAGAGGAATATAGAAGATCTAAAAAAACTGTTTCAATGAGAACGTTAGCAAAGAATTAGAAATAATTAGAAAGCTGCTTTCTTCGATGACCTTACTGCCTCTCAGGGAATATATTTTCTCTTTATCTCTTCTTTTTATATTTTTTCTTTCTTTTTTTTTTTGCAACAGCGCCAATCGGCGCAACACTACACCGGTCGGTGCGGTCTATATATATATATATATATTTTCTTTTCTTTCACTATTTTTCTATTTCCAATATAATCAGCAATTTCTGTCTTGTACCAGCAGCAGAAATTGTCTGAATTCCCTTTTATTGAGAATATAGGTTGTATCAAGGAGGAGGGAGAAACAAAGATGTATGGTTTCCATGATAGCAAGGAATTTAAATGGATAGAAATGGCTAGAAATACAGAGATAAACAAATATATCATCGTTTTCTAACTTGGTCGAAATCATGAGCAAAAAGTTGACAAAGTTACTTACAATCCAATTAGTTCAAATGTGCAGCTTGCTCTCATTCACTCGGCTATGTAGGCATATTTAGACCTTGCTTTTGCTTTAGCTTATGATGAGTCAAAAGAAATTTTCACAAATACAAAGCTCAAAAGTTAAGTGGTAACCAACTAATTCAAGTAATCAACCAATCGATCATCAAAAAGACAAGATAAATAGTATGGGGCACTTTCAATTTGACAATCGACACTAACTTTATCAAAGACAATGTAATAATTCAAACTACATAAAAGACCTTGAAGCAACTCTCAATCATTACTCATGACTCTCTTAAGCACACACACAAACTTAAATACACACTCATAAGAAAAACGAACGAGAAACTAGACTCGAAAACTAATGGCAAAGCCCTTCCCCCACACTCAAAATTTGCAATGTCCTCATTGCAAGAGAAGAAACTCAACACACTAATCATGCAGACCATGCCTGTTCAAGACTCGGAAAATTCATCTTATATTCCTTATGAGAAAAGTGTAGTCCACTTTGTTCATCTTAATTGTATCCAGGATTCTACGATCCACATCCCTTTGATGCATGTAAGCACGATCTCTGTCTAGATACAGACACTCAATAATTCTCACACAAGACAGCAAGCAGGCGGTTGCAGGTTATGATTTCAACACTGTAAGGGGAGGCACTATTCAAACTCCTCTGAACCGATTGGCGCAAAGGCTGAGCCGATTGGCGCAGTGGTATTCTTCCACCATTACAACTTCCTCCATCTCCCACTGCATTACCATTAACTCTCATTGAAGTTCATGCTGCCCTATCATTACTGCATTCTGCAAGTGTTCCCAATTTTCAAACATAGGACTACCAAAGCTTCTTCGCATATCAAAATTATCACTAAAATTTCTAGACACACTAGGATCACCACTCTCCAAAGTTTCCAAATAGTATGATGGATCAAAGTCGCTATCCCATTCAGAATACTTTTGAATTGGCTTACCCGATAGTCTAGTAGATCTCCAAACCTATGGTGTAGTCTTATACTTCTTTGTAGTAGGCTCTTTGTCTTCTTTTGGCAGAGTCCTCAGATCAATAAATTCAGCCATCTTCAGGTCACGCCAATCAGCTCCAGTGTCGCGCCGATCGGCTCTAGTGTTGCGTCGATCGGCGCAGCTGGCAGCCTCGTTCATATACTTAGCTAACTGCTCTAGATTACACTCATGGATCGCCTTATTCTTCTTTTTGTTCTCCTGCCTTTGTAAAATCTCATTGTTAATCTGCTTAGGCGTCCTCCCTCCAGGAACTGCGCGATAGCCATCATCATATAATAAATCTCTAGGTATGAAAGTTAGATCTTCCACCAATTGGAGTTCAACCTTGCGTTAAAGATCTTTAGCACAAAAGAAACACTTGCAACCCTCAATACAACTGTTCCTATGAATCTTATTTTCTTGAAAACATTCCCAATCGGTAAGAACCCTGAGAAAGGATTCATCCCTTTTAGCTTGAAGATCCTTTTCTGCATCTCGCTTGTACATCGCTTCTTCAGCTTCCTCTCGCAGCTTGAGTTCATACTTGGCGGCAATGTCATATTCACTATAAAGTCGGCACCTATGGATTGTGAGAGAGCTCTCCTCATCTAGCTCTTCATTCTCTTGCTCAGTCAATGATCTTTTGAAAACTAGGAAATCCTCATACGACAAGGGTTTAGCAAGATCAAGAAGACTTCCCATGGTATACCTTTGAGAAACAGCTTCACTTTTAATAGGCACTACAGATTTTCCTTTGTGCACCAATACTCTCTTCATCATCTGCCGAAGTTCATTGTCCATCTTCACCTTGTCGGCGTTCCACGCGTCAGCTTTGCTTTTCTTCATGAATTTCTTCCGCAGGTTTGACCAGACGAGAGGATCATCTGATGTTGGCGTCAGCACTTCATCGACTTCTTCCCAAGACCAATTTGCAGAGGGCTGCGGAAATCCGCCACCGAGCCGATCGGTGCAAGAGTCACGCCGATCATGCCGCCTTGGTTGCTGTCCGATGTGCCGCTTTCTATCGCTTCTACTCTTAGGGTTTTGTTCGGGTGATGATGTAATGTGAGTTGATCCATGGGTTTGCTGCCCTCTCATATTTATATCCCTTGATTTCCAACTGGACTAGGACTCTATCTCTTATTCATGGAATTTAGCGAGTCTTAAAAAGGCAAGGTCTAAAATCGACTCAGAAACCAAAAAGACTCCACCGCGCCGATCGGTGTATTGGCACTCCCCAAGTGCCCCTTTTATATGTGAATATTATCCTAATTAGAGCATAATTGATACTAATTTAGGCCATTTACCTATGATATTGTCTATATATTTTTATATGCGTTGTTTTAAAGCTTTATTGCAGAAACAGTTAAAATTGGTGATTAAAGTGATGCTAGAGAGGACAGGAATCTAGAACCGACGAAAAGCACTGATGAAGCCTAGTGCGCCGATCGGCGCAGTCCATGAGCCGATCGGCGCAAGGGTGTTTTGGCCCACAGAAGTGACCGAGGCCCGTTCCGCATGTTTATGGAAGTTTATCTGCGCAAGACACTTGAAGATATTTACACAGAAGATTGAAGATATGCATAGAAGATTTATGGAACTTCAAGATCTCGATGTGCAGTACAAGATTTATCTCGAAGGAAAAGGCCCACATGGGAGCTGTGGAAGACAGAGGACCGACTCGGAGAAGAAACCAAAGAAGACACGGCTTGCGCCGATCGGCGCAACCGCCTTATTTGCTAGAAACCGAGTCCTTCAAGAGTAGAACCCCAATAAATACTTGTAAACCCTGGCTGCAACTAGGAGAGAAAAAGAGGCGACAGAGGGACAACATATTCGTGAGTTAGAGCCATAGAATAGATCTCTAGTTGAGTTTCGAGAACCAATGGTGTTAGAGTTGATCCGTCAAGGTAGGCCATCTCGACGGGGATGAATCTTACTCTATGTATCTCAAGGATGATTGAATATGTTGATGATGGTTTTGGTGATTTTTCTATCTTGATTCTATAATCATGCATGTGCTTATTCCAATTGCTTAGTTCTAGACTAAGTAAGTAGATATTATCTTGATCGTGGCAACTAGGATAGTATTCGGACATTGTATTGGTTATGGTTGCTTGATGATGCTAGTAGTGTGGTTTAGCGGTGACAGTACTAAGCCTGCGCAACACTATTGGATAGTTGAGTAGGGTAAGATACTCGCGCGATTGAGGGTTTCCTCTCAGCAGCGATAAATCAGGAGCCGCTCGGAAAGCAGGGTGGTCTTATTCATTATAGGTTTTCATTGATCCATATAATTACCCAGTATGATGCTATTTAATTAGACTATCTGGTTATGATCTCACTAGTTGATACTTGACTACTCACTTAATAACATAGGCTTACAAGGTATCTAGCGTACTTTGGCTTAGGTTTACTAGTGTGTCGATCGGCTCAACTCCTGCGCCGATCGGCGCAACGACAGATTCACTAGTGTGTCGATCGGCTCAATGCCTGTGCCGATCGGCGCAATGACAGATTTACTATCTGGCGCACCTTTGCGCTAGCCAGTCTTCTCTTATATAACCTGAATTCGATAGTAGCTTTGATTAGATCTTTTACTATTAACATTGTTTAATTATCCCTAAGGTCCCAGTGGATTCGATAAACCTTGGAATACTCAATTCAAGGGGAAAAAGTGCTACAATTGTACATCGTCCTCTTGCGGTATATAAGTGGGTGCGTAGTTACGACCAACCCGGTGCATGGCTGCGCCGTTCGGCGCAGTACACTAAATTACCAAATCAAAAATAGAAAAATTATGGACATCAAAATACATACAAAGCTTTTGTTTTACATCCTTAAGCTCGACCACATTAGGCACTAAGCAGTGAAATACACATCAAAAAATTTTAATTCAAATGTGTTGGATTCTACATATACCTTTAGATGTTGTCTATTCATCGTGTACTTGTTTCTCTTGCCATCTATTATGATTACAGCTCCCGAAGGTAACACCGTATTCACAAGATAAGGTCCCTCCCATTTGCTTTGCAGTTTGCTTTTACCAAATAATCTGAATCGCGAATTGATAGGAGCACCCGATCTCCTTCCTTGAATTCTTTCTTCAAAAGCTCCTTATCGTACCACTTCTTTGTCTTCTCTTTGTATTTGGCCGTATTTTCATACGCACGCAATCGCATCTTTTCACGTCGGCGGCATCAAGATCCAAATTCATTTCCTTTATAGCCCAATAAGCCTTATGTTCCAATTCCACCGGTAGGTGACATGATTTCCCATAGACAAATTGATATGGTGTCATACTAATTGGTGTCTTGAATGCCGTCCTATATGCCCATAATGATCCATTAAGCTTCGTGACCCAATCTTTTTCTTCCTTTGTAATAATTTTCTATAGAATTCCCTTGAATTGCTTATTTGATATTTCTGCTTATCTATTCATCTAGGGATGGTAGGCTGTTCCAATTCTATGTTCAACTTCAGATTTAGTTAAAAACCTAGTAAATTCTACTCCTGTAAAATGGGATCCTCCATCTGTAATTATTATCCTTGGTACCCCATATCTAGAAAATATCTGCTCCTGAAGTATACTCCTTGATTCTCTTATAGTATTGGCCTTGCATGTCATTGCTTTGACCCACTTGGAAACATAATCAACGGCGACCAATATGTACTCGAAACCATGAGAATTCATACAGGGTCCCATAAAATCCATACCCCAAACATCAAAGATATCGACTTGAAGATTGTACTTAAGTGGCATTGCATTCCTACTGTTAACATTCCCCATTCGTTGGCATTGAGAATATGTTGCAACATACCTTTTTACATCTTCATGCATAGTAGGCCAATAGAATCCACTCGCCCATACCTTTGCCTATGTTCTGAAGTAGCCATAATGTTCCTCATAATCTGAAGAATGACACTTTGCTAAAATGCTCGCTCTTTCTTCTCTGGGTACACATCTCCGTACTGCTCCATCGTCGCAATACCTATACAAGAATGGGTCGGCCCATATAAATTTTCTCATTTCACTCTTAACTCTTTTCCTTGTATTCTTGTTCATCAGATCAGTTTGTCCCTTGAAACATTTTATAATATTCATCATCCAATTCTCTCTACGATCAAATGTGACAAAAAACTGCTCTTATTGCATTTCATCTCTTATTGGCTCAGTTGATGATGATTCAAGACGAGATAAATGATCTGCTACAAAATTTTCTACTCCTTTCTTATCTCTTATCTCCAAATCAAATTCTTGCAGCATCAATATCCATCGCATTAACCGATGCTTAGACTCCTTCTTTGAAACCAAGTATGTTATAGCAGCATGATCAGTATATACAATCACCTTAGAATTTAGAATATAGGATCTAAACTTCTCAAAAGCAAATATAACAGCTAACATCTCTTTCTTAGTTGTTGTATAATTGATCTGTGCCTCATTTAAAGTTTTGCTAGCATAATAAATAGCATGCACTTTACCTTCCTTCTGTTGTCCAAGAATAGCTCCAACTGCATAGTCACTTGCATCATACATAATTTCAAAAGGTAAACTCCAATATGTAACCAATGGCTTTCCTATACTTGTCAGTTAATCTTGTGGGTGCAAAATACGGGCTGATTCCCTTGATGTCATCCAATATGTAACCAATGGCTTTCCTATACTATCCAAGTTCTTCTTTTATAAGAGCGTTGTTCACAATAACTGGATATGTTCTATTCTTCCCTAGATATTCATAGCGTAGCTCCTTCGGAAGTTCCTTCTGTTCCACTTCTAGCGCTTCATCTGGATCCAGCTCCCTGAGAGGTTCAAAATCAGGATTTTCCAGGTTGAGCCGATCGGCGGAAGTGTCGTGCCGGTCGGCGTTGGCACTATACTTGTCAGTTCCGTACAGGATGTGGTCTAGTGGGTCTCCCATATCCATCCCTATCTTCTCGTCCTCCTCTGGGTAGAATTCCAGATAAAGGGTCTTGATGAGATGAATCGTTAAATTGAAATTGCACTTCTTCCTCTCCTAGGTGTAGCGTAATTTGACCTTTTCCAGCATCCTGAACAGCTTGTACTAATCTTAAGAATGGCCTTCCCAGAATGATATCTTCAACCCCCATTTCTTTATTGTCTAGAACAAAGAAATCTACCGATATTGTTTTCGAGATGATCTCAATTTCAACATTCCTGATCACTCCCAGTGGCTTGGTCTTTCCTCCATCCGCCATGATGAGCTCAAGTTCAGTCCCCATCAGCCGCTGTTGAGTTCCATAAGGCATGCTCATGAATGCATCATAAGTCATCAAGCTAACCCGGGAACCAAAGTCTGGAAATTTCTTGCTCGATATCTCACATGGTATTTACGGTTCTCCTTCTTCCTCTTCAGTGAGACCTACAACATACACCCCACATAATCCTTCGTAGGGAGATGGCTCAAAGAAACTGTCTAGCAATCTCTTCGCTTGTTTCACCTCTGTTCCATCAAGCTCTATATCATCCTTGTAAAGCTTCCCATAAACTCTCCCAATAATCTCTTGATCAAAAATTTCTGACTTGATGCGATTACTTGGGAAATTATACTCAATTCCAGCTTCGGAGGCGTCTTGTGGATTGAAGGATCTTCTCATATTGAGCAACTCGTGTGAAAAATCAATAGGAATCTAGTCCATCGGCTCATATTCTTCAAGTAGTTTAGCATTCACCAATGTTCTATCCCCCTTTGGTTTAGAAAAGTTGCCTTCAAATTCCTTCAGGTGGTTGTCTAGAATCACAGCTTCTATCTTGGTATATTCCTTGCAACTTGACGGAGTTGTCAGGGTGATCGGTTCCCTTGTCGTCGCGACTGCGCCGATCGGCGCACACGTCAGATCCACAGAGGCGGGTCTGACGGGCTCTATTTCTTCAAATTTATGCTCTAAAGTAATCATTGCTCTACTCTCGGACATCAAGATCTATTCAGCCGGTGACTCTTCCTTCTGCATAACTTCTAGGCATTGCCGATTTGGTTATAGATATTCTTCCCAATGGTTGTGCAAAGCTTCATTCTCAGTAATTTTACCTAATAATTCGATCCCTACCTTGGCTATCAATCTTAGAAAACTTCCTCCGGCCGATCCGTCCAAATGCATCCTCGATGCCTTGTTTATGGCCATGTAGAAGGTTTGAGCACACATATTCTCATCAATGCTAAGGTCAGCTCCTTGTTTCAACAATGTTTGAAAACGCGTCTAGGCTTCCACGAGAGATTCTTCATCTTTTTGTAAGAAGTTCACCACCTCTCTTCTCAACTTCTGCACCTTTGGCAAAGGAAAATAGTGGAGACAAAAATTTCCTACTAACTCACTCCACTTACCTTTTGCTTCTCGAGAGGTTGCCTTGTGCCACTCTTTGGGTTTTCCTCCCAAAGAGAATGGGAAAAGCAGCCACCTGTAAAGATCCTGATGGAATGTTTGGCAAAGTGCCTCTGAATCTTGTAAGTGAGTATACGGGTTCTCCTCTTTCGCTCCAAAGAACTTGTTTGCTTCAGCCATGCTAATGATAATATGTTCAACATATATGAGGAGGTCGTGGCCTTCTCATCTGAGGATTGAGGCACCAGCACATCTGGAGATGGTAGAGAACGCTCCCTGAGCGTCGGAGAAGACCCTGTCGTACTCATCCTGCAAATTCACACAAAACACACAAATAAAAACAACTAGAAAAGAGAGGATTAGACGTTAGTAAAATATTAATAGTAAAAGAACTGGCTTGCTCCCCGGCAATGGCGCCAGAAAAAGGGTTTGTTGGTCGTAATTACGCACCCACTTATATACCATAAGAGGATGGTGTACAGTTGTAGCTCTTTTTCCCTCAGAGTATTCCAAGGTTATCGAATCCACAAGGAACGAGTGAAACAATTACTATTAAAGGGTTACTAACAAATTGTAATGGGTTAGTTGGTGTGAATGATGACGGTGAGAGAGTGGAGGGTGAATGTTATTGAAGAGGTAACAGGATAATGAAGGATTCTCTCCTTAGGATTGGTTCACTAGCATGCAACCTTATTCTTATCAACTCGAGTGATGACTCTAATATTCTACAAGACATGTTGGTTTCGTTCACCTCGGCTATCGCTACAGAGGCTATTAGCTCACCACTGGTTTCTTGCACTATGTAATGGGCAAAAGTGTATTGGCCAATACACTAATGAAAAGGATAGATAGATATGTAATTAAGTTCATCACATAGATTAAATTTATCAAGAGAGTATCAATAATTATGAGATTTACATGACCAGATCCTCGCACCGAAGAAGAGAATATGAGACTACTCACTCATCCTTCCGCTAGACATAGCAGAGGGATGAGAAATAGCGCTCGAATACGCACGAGCCGATCGGCGCAAGCGTCGCGCCGGTCAGCGTGCCCTCCCTTCTGGTGGGTCTCATCGGTGTTAACTAACCTTCGCCGCCAATATCCTGGAACCCTAATTCTAATAACTGATTCTTATGATTGTCGTCCCCCCGTGGCTCTTGATAATTATCTTCCTTTTATACTCGACGGGATTAGGTCAACTTCCATCGACTCTAACTCATACTGGGCTGGGCCTTCGTCTTTCTCGGACTGGGTCATGTTTTCGTCATCTTTTCCTTCTGCGCCATTCGGCGCAGGCCTGTGCCGATCGGCGTGGCTCCACATCTGGCCCATCTTCATTACTCTTTAGTTCTTTATCCATAATTGCCCTGTTTTACACCTGTTTCCTGCAATTACATCCAAAACAGAACAACTATAAATATATGCAAATATGGGGTTAATTGTTAGTCCAAACCACCAAATTAAGATGCAAAACATCCCTTTTTGGTAGATAAAATAGGCATCTAGAAACCACCAACAAGAATTCTGGAAACAAAGTCAAGCGAGAACTAGGAGTTTCAGCTTCAGGACGAAGTGACCAGACAGAGGGGTCAGTGATGACCAGACTGTACAGTCACTACGTGGTTTTGTTCAAAGACTATAGCAAGCAGCAGAGGAATCTGTCTGTGCCAGGATCCATAGTGACTGGACGGTACAGTCTACTGATCGGACGGACCGGTCAGTATGGGTTGCACAGGGCAGAGAGGAAGCTGAGTTCCGAAATATTTCTAGACTGGAGAGAGAAACAGACCGGGCGGTCCGATCAGCAGGAGATAAGCAGTGGGCAGAGCCATTGGAGCTCGGGATTGCAGTGACTAGACGGTCCGGTCAGGCAGTGACCGGATAGTCCGGTCAGTTGGCCTAGAAGGTTGATTTCGTGGAGCAACGACTAGTTTGAGGCTGGAAGCCTATATAACCTCGTTGTTGGGGTCTTGGGGGCCTCTCTTGGCCAGTGGAATACCTGAGAGCATTTGGTAAGGTCCAAGAGGAAAAGAAGAGGGCACTAGGAGGAGATATTGCATATCTTGAGAGTGCTAGTGGAGAGTAACTTGAGTATCTTACACATCTAAGGCTAGGGTGTTCTTGAGAGTGTGATTTAGACTGTTACTCTTGCTCTATGGTGAGACCTAGACCGGTTAGGTGTCAGTTATCGAGCCTATCGTGATTGGTTGTGAAGGCTATCACACGTTTGTACATGGTTTGAGCCCGCTGTTGAAAGGGGCATCAATAGTGAGCATCCATGTTAGCTCGAGGAATCCGGCAAGTTCTTGAGGGAGGTGAGCTTGTGCCTTGGTGGCAGCAGTGAGGCGCACCGTGTCTTCACTCGGGGAGTGATTGCAGGCTCGTGAGCGAGAACTCCACATTGGTGGTGGGAGGGACCAGAACTCCGGTGGAAATGGTCCAACGAAGAGTAGGGGAAGGCGCCATCCTTCCGAGACCTCGAGAAAAAAAATCATGAGCCATCTCTTACTCTACTCCTTACTTTGATGCATTACTTTCCGTATTTACATACCATGTTATTCATGCTTGTGTGTTTATCGTGCTCTAGATGATCACCTTGTAGTCTTGGATGAATAGGCTTCTTTACTTGCTAGTTGTGCTTAGCTTTCATTTGATTATTAGCATGTGTAGGAGTTGCATTGGCTTGATTGCTCACCCTTGTATGTGTTGTGCTACTCATGCTTGTTTGCTCTACTTCTCTATCGTGTAGCTTTGCATGAGTAGGCTTCTTTGCTAGCTTGTTGTATGCTTCCGTGTTGCTTTGTTACTAGCTTGCATAGGAGTTGTATTGCCTTGTGTGATCCACTAGTATGCTTAGGTTGTTGTTCTTTTCATAGGGTTATTATCTTGCTAGTGTGATCATCACTAGAATTGTTATAGGAGTTGATTGAGTGGTTGGTTTTGAAAATTGGTGAATTTGGTTCATAGTGCGAGTTCCTGATTCACCCCCCCCCCCTCTTGGTCACTTGGTCCTTTCAAGTGGTATCAGAGCCAAGTGATCATCATAAGGCTTAACCGCCTTGAGTAGTGTCCGTATTGAGTTGGGATGTCATCCATTCGGAGCCAGGTCATGGCTCATAGAAGGATCGCTTTAAAAGCTACCTAAATGCCATGATCCCGGATGAGTTGATGGATACTCTTGTGGACTTCGCCAATACCTTCACCGATAATCATGTGTATGGTGATTGTGATGATTGTGTGGATGTGCCTATTACTAGTGAGTGTCTAGATTCTTCTAGTGTTGACTTGATAGGTTGATCTACTAGTGTGCCTAATGTGATGATTGATAATGATGTGTCTCTTGATTTTGCTTGCTCCACTAGCATGTCTAGTATTGATGATGGTCGTGAGTCTCTTGTTGATCATGCTAGTAGTTCTCTTGTCGAGGAGTTCTTTGATTTTCGTGCTAATGACAATGAGGACTTACTTGACTCTCTTATTCGCTTGCGAGGTATTGTGGACAGGATTGCAACAACTTCCTTCGAGCTCCCCAAGATTGTGATAGTCGAGAAGATTCTCTCCTTGCTCCTAAGTAACAAGCTCTTCTACATCACTCTTGATCTTGTCATGGAGGAGAATCTCTCTGTTGAGGATGTGATCGAGCTACTCTTCAAGGATGAGGAGATCACTGCAAGAGGAAATGGGAAGAAGTCATTCAAGGCGAACAATGAAGCATCTTCAAGCAAGGGGAAAGAAGTAGCTTTGAGCTCAAACTTCTTTGATCCCTCCACAAGATTGCATTGCAACAGCTTCTATAATCCCTTCAAAGCAAGACCTTCATCAAGATCATCACCAAGCGCTTCGTCAATCTCTACCTCAAGTGACATTCCAAGTTCTACTCCAAGCACTTCGGGTGGATCACGCATTGGTGTAGGGGGAGCGCCAACAACAATGCTCACTCAAGTATTTGAGATGATCAATCTCACCACTGCGACTCCGACGCTCACACCTCCTCAACCTCCACCACCGCAAGATCATCTTTGGCATCTTCGTTGAGCTCACCAACATGATCTCTTCTTTGAACTTAGTGAATTTGTGAGAAATACAAATGATGACCTTTATGAGCATTTATGATCTTGTGTGTAGGATAAACACCTTCAGAAGTCTCCAAATGATGACAACCTCCTTTAGCAAATCACAACTCCTAAGAGGGGTTTCTTACTTGAGGAGGTAGTCAACAGAAGACATGAGCTCTCAATTGAGAGAGCAATGGAGATGATACTCGTGCTCCACTCACAAGTGGGACATGTGCTTGAGCACATCACTGGCCTCTATGATCCTCCCCATTACTGCATTGACCTCGACAATGTGTACATGGGGGATGGTCATAGACATTGGAGGCATCGTGCTCCTCAGTATCCCATCAGGAGGATACTTCAGGAAGGGATTGCAAGGATCCCTATCTATGAGAATGGTCTTATCGTTCGATGTGATGAGGTAAGTGCTAGTCAATCAAGTAATGCTTTAGATATTAACCCTTCTTCCTCTAGTGCTTGTCTTATGGCTATGACTAGGGTCAACTACAACAGTGGAGGTACTCATTGGATTCTTGACAGTGGGTGCACTCAACATATGACCGGGAAACCAACCATGTTCACCACCATTGATGAAGACAAAGCCAGTGAGAAGGTGACATTCGGGGATAACTCAAAGGGAAGAGTTAGAGGCTCAGGCAAGGTGACCATCACAAATGACCTCCATCTCTCCAAGGTCTTTCTTGTGGAAACCCTCAGCTTCAACCTCCTGTCTATTGCTCAACTCTGTGACATGGGATTCAAGTGCATGTTTGATGAGGATGGTGCAATGATTGAGAATGCTAAGAAAGGGCTAGTATTTTATGGAGTGAGGCATGGGAACTTGTATGTCACGGACTTCAAATCAAACAATATGCCACCAAGCACTTGCCTATTCACTAAGGCATCAAATGGATGGTTGTGGCATAGAAGATTGGCACATGTTGGAATGAATTAGCTCAAGAAGATTGTCAAGAGGAATCTAGTTGAAGGAATCTAGGATGTGACCTTTGAGAAGGACAGACTGTGTAGTGCTTGTTAGGCTAGAAAGCATGTTGCATCTTCACATCCCACCAAGTCATTCATGTCTACATCTCGTCCTCTGGAGCTCTTGCACATAAACTTGTTTGGGCCAACACATTACAAGAGTCTGGGAGGCAATCTTTATTGCTTGGTGATTATTGATGACTTCACGAGATAAACTTGGATCTTCTTTCTTGTGGACAAATCTCAAGCCAGTGATATCTTCAGAAAGTCTAGAAGGTCAAAGAATGAATTCAAGGCTAGAATTGTAAAGATAAGAAGTGACAATGGGACAGAGTTCAAGAACACAATAGTGGAGGAGTACTATGACAAGAAAGGGATCAAGCATGAATTCTCTGCTACATATACTCCCGAACAAAATGGAGTAGTGGAGAGGAAGAACAAGACACTCATCACTCTTGCTCATGCCATGTTGGATGAGTATGGAACTCATGAGAGGTTTTGGGCTGAAGCAATCAACATAGCTTGCTACACTTTGAACCGTGTCTATCTTCACTGGTTGTTGAAGAAGACACCATATGAGCTATTGGTGGGACGGAAACCCAATGTTTCCTATTTTCGAGTCTTTGGCTGCAAGTGATACATTCTCAAGAAGAGGAGAAAGCCAGGGAAGTTTGAAAGCCGAACTGACGAAGGCATTCTTGTTGGGTACTTAGGAACTTCTAAAGAATATAGACTCTACAACCCAGCCACAGGTTGTGTGGAAGAATCCTATGATGTGTAATTTGATGATTCAAATGGGTCTCAGAAGGAAGCTTTAAGGAACATGCCCGTGGGTGAGGTTTTACCCCATGAGGGCAATGATGGTGATATTGATAAGCCCTCTACTCCACCACCTCAATAAACCTCTTCCTCCGAGGTGCAAGAACCAACCCAAAATGTCGCAAGTACACCCACTAACTCCTCCCAAGACTCAATGAGAGTTCACCCACCAAATGATGAGGAAACCCAAGTGAGAAGTGAGCCACAAGCCTCCCCACATACTTTATCACAAGCCACTTCTCCTAGCTCTTCACAAGATACCCTCCCATCCACCTCAAGCTCTAAGTTCAAACCAAGAAAGCATAAGAATGATTCTCCCACTTCTCTTAGAATCCAAGACACTCATATATCAAGAGAGCAAGTAACCCATGATGCACAAGATACATCACCTAGACCTCCTCTCACTCAACAAGACCATTATCCTGGACCCAAAGCAATACACAAGGATCATTCCTGTGACTTGATCATTGGGAGCCCATCTCAAGGAGTGAGGACAAGGAGAAATCAATACAAGCCCAACTATGTGGATGAAGAAATGATGAAGGAAGTGATGAAGAGGCAAATGTTGCTATTGAGAACTTCTCTTTTGTCTCCATGATTGAGCCCACAACAATGGAAGAGGCAATGAATAATCACAAGTGGGTTATTGCCATGCAAAAAGAATTGAACTACTTTCAGAGATGCAAGGTGTGGAAGTTGGTGAAAAGGCCCAAGAATCATAATGTGGTTGGCACCAAGTGGGTCTTAAAGAATAAACATGATGAGAAAGGGGCCATTGTTAAGAACAAGGCTCGTCTAGTGGCAAAGGGATACTCTCAAGTGGCGGGCATTGACTTTGAAGAAATATTTGCTCCCGTGGCACGTCTTGAGGCAATCTGGATCTTGCCTACTTATGCATCAAATAATGGCTTCAAGCTCTATCAAATGTATGTGAAAAGTGCCTTCTTGAATGGAGAGATCAATGAGAAAGTCTATACGGAACAACCTCCAGGGTTTGAGGATCCTAAGCGTCCAAGACATGTGTACAGATTGAAGAAAGTTCTCTATGGCCTCAAGCAAGCTCCTAGGGTATGGTATGAACACTTGAGGAACTTCCTACTCAAGAATGGATTCACCATTGGAAGCATTGATAGCACCTTATTCATAAAGTATGTTGGGAAGGATCTTTTTGTGTGCCAAATCTATGTGGATGATATCATCTATGGGTCAACCAATGAGAAGTTCAATGAGGAGTTTCGGAAGATGATGGCTAGGGAATTCCAAATGTCAATGATTGGAGAGTTGCATGTGTTCCTTGGTTTTCAAGTCAAGCAATTGAGAGAAGGAAACTTCATCTATCAAGAAAAATATACCAAGGACCTTCTCAAGAGATTCAACATGGAGAATTGCAAGCCTTTGCACATACCTATGGCAAAGCCAACCCTTGGATGATAATGTGAAAGGGAAACTGGTGAATCCTAAGCTCTATAGATCTATGATTGGTTCTTTGCTCTATGTCACCGCTTCAAGACCAGACATCATGTTTAGTGTGTGCTTGTGTGCATGCTACCAAGTAAATCCAAAAGAGTCACACTTGAAGGCCGTGAAGAGGATATTGAGATACCTCAAGTACACACCTACCATGGGCTTATGGTATCCTAGAGGAACAAGATTCGAGTTACTTGGGAATTCGGATTCGGATTTCACGGGTTGCAAAGTGAATAGAAAGAGTATATTGGGAGGTTGCTAATTTCTTGGAAGATCTCTAGTATCGTGGAGCTCAAAGAAGCAAAACTCGGTGGCTCTATCTACAGCAGAAGTGAAGTACATGGCGGCGGGGGCGTGTTGTGCCCAACTTATCTCTATGAGGCAAATGCTCTCGGATTATGGTCTCAACTACACTCAAATGCCACTTTATTGTGATAGTGAGGCAGCAATCAAGATGGTTCTAAAAAATAGAGATCATGGTCATGCAAAACACATTCAAGTGAGGCATCACTTCTTAAAGAATCATGTTGAGAAGAAGGACATCGAGTTGGTGAGTGTGCGAACTCATGAACAATTGGCGGATATTTTCACCAAGCCACTCGACTAGAAGACCTACAACAAGCTAAGGGGAGAACTCAATGTTCTCGGCCTCTCCAACTTCACATGAGTAACCCTTGAGCTTGTCTTTTGTATATATGTATAGTATTTGTTTGTTTTATTTGTTTTGTGCTTGTTTCTCTTCTTTAGTAGGTTGACTTTGGACCTACTTGAGATAGCAATGGACATAGGTTAAGCTTACGAAGGTGGTTCATGGTATGCGCAAGGCTTTGAGGAATGGTCAATTGTGAGCAAGCTTGAGAAGGGAACAACTCATCGTTCATACTTTAGTTTGTAGCAGTTCTCTCTCTCTTCTTTAGGATCGCATCATGCATTGTGTACTTGTTGCATTTGCATTCTTTGCAGTCATGCATTGAGATACCATACATGCTCGCAAGAATGTGTCTAGGGGGAGTTGCTCATTTACAACGTGAGTACATGACTCTCTAGATAATCAAATAGTGATAATAGTGCTTCATGCCTATTGAGCCATGTTCAACCGAGCTCCGAGGTTAAATCTACTCGCGTGGCTCAAAGTCAAGTGGCTCATACATTCCCACCTCACAAATGACTAACCCTTGCTTTTTGAAAAACTATTTTGTTGAGTCATGTGTGTAGGGGAAGCTACGGTGGAACACCATTGCGACCAAGGAGGAGCACCGTGAAAGGGGTAGTTATCCCAACTCTTGCCAACTATCATTTGCCTCTTGGTTCCATCATGTTTTGGTGTGGTTTTTGGTGATAGGTGACAAAGGGGGAGAAGGAACATGAAGATCCAAAAGCCAAGTTTAAGTTGAGAACACAAAGGGAGAGAAGAACATGAAGATCCATCACAAGATCAATCACCAAGTAGAGAGAAGAACATGAAGACAAAATGAAGATGATCAAGACAATGGTGCATGTTCACTTGGAGTACACATGAAGATCATGTCAAGATGAACATCTACACCAACAAAGGGAAGAACAACACTAGAGCATGTCTACAATGACAATGAACATCTACACCGGCATGAACATCTACGTCCGTGGTGCGTGTCTACCTCAACAAGATCATCAACCATGACACCAAGACAGGCACAAAATTCAACTCTAGTTTAACATCCAAATGCGCTAAGTGAGCAGGTAGTTTTCCCTCAACATCTAGCACATTCCAAGGGGGAGACTACTTCCAAGGTAAGGACCAAGGTAAGCCTTTCAATCCTTTCTTTTCCTTTGGTTCTTTCTTGCTCGTCCGTTTTGGATCATCATAAGTAGTGGTTGTCATCCATCACCAAAAAGGGGGAAATTGTAAGGTTCATGACCATTGAGGTCACCCCAAGGTATGATGTTTTGGTGATGAATGACAAACATGAAATGTGACTAATGTCTACACGAGTGTTGTCCGTGTAGGAAACCTTTTCTATCTTATGATGATTGTTGACAGCGACCTTGGCAATTGATGACAATGACCACAAACATGGAGGCTTGATGAGCTTGATGGAGTCCAAGGGTTTATGAAGATGGATCAAGGCTAAGGACAAGCTATGGAGCAAGTGTTGGGTACACTTGTCTAGTTGTTAGGTCTTTGAGTCCATAGGAAAAACTGGACTATCAAGGGGGTCTAGGTCATTCTCTTAGGTCATGTCTAGTCGGTGATATACAAGGTTGCTCGGTGAAATCACAAGCACTAGGTGACAGTGGAGAAGCCAAGGAGCTGTTCGAAGAAGCCGGAAAACAAAGTCAAGTGAGGATGAGGAGTTTCAGCTTCTAGACGAAGTGACCGTACAGAGGGGTCAGTGGTGACCGGACTGTATGATCACTAAGTGGTTTTGTTCGGAGACTGCAGCGAGCAACAGAGGAATCTATCTATGCCAGGATCCATAGTGACCGGACGGTCCGGACAGTATGGCTCGCACAGAACAAAGAGGAAGCTGAGTTTCAAAATGTTTCTGGACTGGAGAGAGAAATGGACCGGACGGTCCGGTCAGCTGCCCGTACGGTCCAGTCAGCAGGAGATCAGCAGTGGGCACAACCGCTGGAGCTCGAGATTGCAGTGACTAGACGGTCCCCAGTAGGCCCAAAAGGCTAATTTCGTGGAGCAACGATTAGTTTGACGTTGGAAGCCTATATAACTTCATTGCTGGGGTCTTGGAGACCTCTCTTGGCCAATGGAATACTTGAGAGCATTTGGTAAGGTCCAAGAGAAAAAGAAGAGGGCACTAGGAGGAGATATTGCATATCTTGAGAGTGCTAGTGGAGCGTAACTTGAGCATCTTGCACATCTAAGGCTAGGGTGTCCTTGAGGGTGTGATCTAGGCTGTTACTCTTGGTCTATGGTGAGACCTAGACCGGTTAGGTGTCGGTTATCGAGCCTATCATGATTGGTTGTGAAGGCTATCAAATGTTTATACATAGTTTGAGCCCGCCGTTGAAAGGGGCATCAATAGTGAGTGTTCGTGTTAGCTCAGAGAGTCCGGCAAGTTCTTGAGGGAGGCGAGCTTATGCCTTGGTGGCAGCGGTGACGCGCACCGTGTCTTCACTCGGGGAGTGATTGCGGGCTCGTGGGCAAGAACTCCACATTGGTGGCGGGAGGGACCGGAACTCCGATGGGAATGGTCCAACGAGGAGTAGAGGAAGGCGCCATTCTTTCGAGACCTCAAGAAAAAAAATCATGATCCATCTCTTACTCTACTCCTTACTTTGATGCATTACTTTCTGCATTTACATGCCATGCTATTCATGCTTGTGTGTTTACCGTGCTCTAGATGATCACCTTGTAGTCTTGCATGAATAGGCTTCTTTACTTGCTAGTTGTGCTTAGCTTTCATTTGATCATTAACATGCGTAGGAGTTGCATTGGCTCGATTGCATCACCCTTGTATGTGTTGTGCTACTCATGCTTGTTTGCTCTAGTTCTCTATTGTGTAGCTTTGCATGAGTAGGCTCCTTTGCTAGCTTGTTGTGTGGTTCCGCGTTGCTTTGTTACTAGCTTGTAGAAGAGTTGTATTGCCTTGTGTGATCCATTAGTATGCTTAGGTTGTTGTTCTTTTTATGGGGCTATTATCTTGCTAGTGTGATCATCACTAGAATTGTTATAGGAGTTGATTGAGTGGTCGGTTTTGGAAATTGGCGAATTCGGTACATAGTGCAAGTTCCCGATTCACCCCCCCCCCCCTCTCGGTCACTCGGTCCTTTCAGTAGCTTACACCGACCTCATTGTAGCTTCAATAGAAACTTTTGAATCTCGGCCACCAACATCTCTCTTCTGAGTTACTGTACATTACGAAGACCTCATCCTTCTACTTACGGCGACCTCTGAATTCTATACAGAGATGAACTACTCTCTATATAATTTCTTCCGGGCTCAACATATCTTATGATGACCTCTTCGTACCTTACAACGACTCCCTCGACACTATCATCCAGTCACTGTACATTATGGTGACCTCGCCGTACATTACAATAACTTAGTCTGAAGTTGAAACTCCTTATCTTCCTTGACTTTGTTTCCTTGATTTCAATCCTTTGGTCGATCCTTCTCCACTGCCACTTCTAGTGTCCAAAAGCATCACTTGAGCATCCCAACATCCTTAACACTAGCCTAAGAGAATGACTCGTGCCCTCTTGATAATCTAGTTTTTCATATGGACTCAAGCCTACACACTAGCCAAGTGATGATAACACATTCGAACCTAGCTATTCTTAGCCTTGATCCACTTTCATCACTGCGACTCAAATTATCATGGCAATCCACTGAGTCCACATTGATCACCAAGGTGACCATTCACCATGTCCATTGTTCGAGTTAATTGACTATTTCTACATCCACAACACTAGATGTAGACATTAGTATGCATTTCGTGTTTGTACTCCATTACCAAAACATTCATACCTTTTGGGGTGACCCACTCAAATGGTCATGAAGCTTACAATCTCCCCATTTTTGGTGATTGATGATGTCACTACTTATCTCAAACAACAACATGGTCAAGGGGAAGGAAAAACTAAAAATAAGAGCATACCTCAAGATCAAGATATCAAGAGCAATGTATTATACGAGGAGAATATTTGCTCAAGATGATCAGTGTCGTGTGGTGGCATGTATAAGGAATAAGAGAGGAAAAATCACATGCCAACCACAATATAGTGATGTACATAGGATATATCCTACAAAATATATACCATGAAGTTAATAGTGCACTAGAAGATGTCATGTCTACAAATTACTCATTAGTGCACCATACATACATTCCACAAAATAATTCATTAGAAGAACACAGGAATGTAAATAAACCAAGTGCATCAATTATGAGTTAAAATAACAAAAGAAAACACAACTCATCAATGTATCAACCACAAACCATCGTATCTTACAAAAACCTACATAAAGTCTAGCACACTCATGATCAAAAGACTCTCTCCACTCTAAGCCCTATAGGTCTCTCTCTCTCTCTCTCTCTCTCTCCCCTTTGGTATCAAGGACCAAAAAGGAAAAGGAAGAGAAACACAAGAAGTTGAAGCATTTGGGGCTGAAGAGCATGCCTGCTGCAACGGTGCAATGGCTGATCCTCTGAGGTGCTAGGAGGCTGCTCCCTCTATGTCGACATCCCCTAGGCTGCTGCTGCATCCATCCTCTCAATTTCCCCCAAGTCTGCTGAAGAAGACGAGCCAGAATCTTGGGCTGGTGTCATTGTAGCCTGAGGTGCTAGGGCTAGAGCTGCATGTGGTGCATCAACTACCTCAGTGAAGGTGAGTGCCCGAGACACAAGAGGTGAGCTGGAAGTTGCTGTTGTGACTGTTAGGACTCTCGGATCTACTATCCTAGGAGGTGACAATGTAGCAAGAAGAGCAGACAAAGAGTACCCCTGACACTGACAGTGGAGATAGTGCTAATGTAGAGGAGGGTCCTGCTCCATTTGTCATGTGACCGGCAAAATGACTCGTGCTCGGTCCTGCTGTCCCCTGACTAGTAGGAGTGGTAGGAGCTGTCATCATTGTAGTGTTGGGGAAGAGCTGGCTCAACTGCAGCTGTTGCTGCTGCACAACCCGTGGAAGAAGCTGACTAGGCAGTGTTACTGTAGGAAAGGAAACTGTCGGTCACAGTGCTCCTGTGCGAGCAAATAGGAGGAAAACTGACTGCTCCTATGCTAAGCCTGTGATGGCCTGAGCCAACTGTTGAAAGTGAGCGTGTGTAGCAGCCATCATATCCATGTGTCTTGTCTGACTAGCCTCCATCTTGTCGAACCTCTTAGCCTGTTATGCCCTAGATGATACGGGTGCTTGCCCGATCTTCTCGTCGTAGGATCTAGGGATAACTGACCTGGGAAACCTAACGAAACAAGTTCGCCCAACAACACGCTTTGGCCGATAAATGACCCGTGTAAACTGATGAATCATGGCACCAACAGCTCCTAGAATAGCCACCTGTGATAAAGATTTCACCCAACAACACGCTTTGGTCGATGCCTAACCTGAACCACGTAAAGGAGAAGCGATGCTCTTGCAAATCACAAGGAAACAGAAGAACAAGTGGTAGAGAAATCTCCCAATCCTCAAGGGGGCACTTATGGCACAAACCCTAAGGATAAAAGCAAAATGCTTCTCTATTTTTCTGAGTTCAATTCATAGTTTTGGTTTCCACAAGGTGTACAAGGGTTATTTATACTAGGAACACCCCTCCTAGCTGGACCAAACTAAAGTTACATGGGCCTATTGCAAAACAGACAAATAAAAGTAACATCTGTTCAGATCGGACAAGTCAGAACTGGAAAAAGGAACACTCGCTAGAAAAAAGTAACACGCCCTATGAAAAAGTAACATCCGTTCAGATCGGATAAGACTGAACTGAAAAGGGACACTCCTAGAGAAAAGTAACACGCCATAAGAAAAAGTAACAGCCGTTCAGATTGGACAAGTCCGAACTGGAAAAAGGAACACTTTCGGGGTAAAAGTAACACACCCTGAGCAAAAGCAACACGCCCTGAGACAGAAAGAGGCTGGAACAGTATTCACTAAAATAGGCATAACTCTCTCTATATAGATCCAATGGATGTGCCGTTTGTTGCATATGAAAGTAGACTTTAATACCTTTCCATCCATGTATAATACTTAGGGTGGTACCTTCCATGATGATACAGAATTCATCTTGAAGTTGGATGATAGAATCTGGGCATCTTCAGAAATAGCTCTGACTAAAATGAGGATAAATATTTCGCTGCTGCTTCAATGGACGTGATCTTTATTGCAATGAAAAATAGATATCCTAATCTTTCCATCCATATATAGTACTTGGTGTTTCACCTTCCAGGATGGTACAAAACTTGTTCTGAACATGGACGTTGGATTCTGGGCATCAACATGTGGACTACAACTTTGATGAACACTTGGACAGCCTTCCATGAGTATCCCTTGGACACTAATGACAAGGAATAAACTTCCATTAGGTAGTAAACAATTCTTAGTAATGGGATGCTCATAATAATCAGTAAGGAGTAGAATCACCTCATGTCATAGTTTCTTCTCTCTTGCCCAAGTTATTGGCTCCAAGCAAATGACCTTGTCATATTCAGCATAATACTTGGTAATGTACACTGAGGCTTGGTCTTGTTAATGATGCTCCAATGTATCATGCAGGATGTCCTCATCACTAGATGCCTTAAGAAGCTCAACTTGTGCAAGTATGTAAGCCATCACTAGTAGGGAGGTAGCTGGTGGAGTCGTGTACATGGCTGGTGGTGGTCCTATGCTACTAGCCTTAGTGGGGTGACTCGCCCTGACTGCTCTACCTTTAGCTCCTGCTCCTGCTCCTCCTCCTCTCTCTCCTGTTGCACAGACACTCCAGGCTGCGGTGAGCTATCCTCAGACTGTGTAGCTCTCCTGCAAAGTGTCCTCTTGGATCCTGGTGCAACGGGCTGATACTTGTCCATATATAGTGGCAAGTCAACATACAACTCATGTGCCATGATGCCCCTCATCCTCAGAAGTCTGCAAATGTATGGTTTGAAGGGCCGCTAATGCTGACCAGTCCTATCATAGATGACATCTTGCATCTGAGCAACCATTAGGTCCACAATATCAAATGTTGTATGACTGATCACAAGAGATGTCATCCAATAGTATCATGATTCTGTCTCTGTAGACAACCCTAGGGATCAGTGTCATGGCAAGAACCTGTCTCACAACTCTTCCCTCATCTGTCAGCCTGGAGGGTGCCGTATGAAAGTGTTGTGGGTGCGATGGCTGGAAAGCAACACGAGCGAGATCATCATCTGACTCAATCCCTCCTAGAGGCCTACAAGGTGGTCTAAAACCGAGATAGACACTATTTTCCACCCTCAAGTTAGTGCAAAACACTGCCAGTGTTTGTATCAAATCCTCGCTCCGGAGTCTGTGTGGCTCTCCTCCAAATGTGAAACAGATCTTTGAGTGATATGGTGCTATCCGCAGGGAGGCGTAGAACTCAATCATTGTCTCCTCACTCCACCTCAATTGCGTGGTCACCAAGTCCTACAACCCTGGCAAGTAAGAGAAGTGGCCAGATATATCCTACCTGATGAGGACATCACTCCTACGGATACGCACAACACTCCTCCAAATCTGGACTTGCAAGGTCCAATGACTAGAGCTCGTACACGACAACTAAATTTAGAGGTGAGCTCGTTCCTACGTTCTTCGCTATATGTTACTTTTGAGAATGGTTTGCTACCTAATGATTATTTTATGATTAGAAACCATGGAGAGGACCAGGAGATGATGGGAGAAGGATTTGGAAACGTGGAGGGCCAGCAAGGGCTTGGAAGCCAAAGTGGAGGCCCAATCAAAACCGACTTCGAGTCTGTTTCGGGGCCCAGGACCAGTCTGTACTAAAATGGTCGCCCAGGACGCATACGGACTCGGATTTGGACGTTCTACATATGCACGGAAAGATAAGGAGAAGACCTTTCCAATGCCGCCGGCCTCATGTCAAAATTCATCCGGAGTCATCGGGAATCGTCAAAACAAGAGAGAGTCCAGAATCTGTGTCGGTGCTGCGTCGCTTATTTTTTGTCTTTGGGCCTTGTATCTAGTTGAGCCCAATTCGGGGCGCGTCCAGAGGGTCTTGCACGACCCTAGGGTCTTTATATACAGCCACCACCGCACCATTAGGGTGGGGGTTTTGCTTAGATCAATTCTGTTCATAAACAGTTTCGCCGTTCATCGGTTTGTGAGACCCCAACTTCGAGAGTTTAATCATACATCTGCAATTGTGTTGCATTATTCGTTGTTCTTGCTTGTGTTCTTGATTCGCAGGCAGGGATTAGCCTTCTCGGCGAGGTCAATCGCCTTTTGGACGGTTGATAACCAGAGGAGACGTCGTGCTGCGATTGCGGGGTTTAGAACGTGCTGTTCTGAAGCCGGATCGATTTGTGTGTCGCCTCCGACCAAATCAACTTACCAAGAACCTTTCGGAAGATCGGGAACCCTTGTCCACATCAAGTGGTAATCAGAGCTTCAGGTGCACCGTCAGGTTCATACTACCCTTTAGTTTTGTTTTCGTGTTCTTCCTATCGTCCACCGAAAATACCAAAAAAAAATTTTCCCCGCCCATAACCACGTGTTTAGCCTTTGCATATTTCAATTTCAGAGTCCGTAGTGTTGAGTTTGTGCCCTAGTTCTTGTTTAGTCGCTGGTTTAGTTTGTGTTTTTGTCGTCAGTAGTGTTTCCCTTGCAACCCTAGCCGCCATCCCCCTCACCATCCTCGGTTTTGTCGGCTTTGTGTGCTAGGGTTGATTGATCAACACGCCCACCCTCCTAATCCCACCCTAAACCTACCCTCACCACCTCGGACCAATTTTCATAAATTCCACTTTCCGCTGCATCCACCTCGCCAAAAAACTCCCTACCCAACCCCAAGCCCGACTCGGATTTCACTGAAACCACCGGGTTCTTCAAAACCGATTCCGACACCCCTTCGGTAAAACAGCCATAACTTTTCGCTCGGTTGTCCGTTTTGGCTGAAATTTTTACAGGAGATTCTAGACGAAAAGTTGGGCATACCCACACTCGGCTACGCCCTGTGTGCCCTCGTCAAAAAATTCAAAAAAAATCGGGAAGATAAAGAAAAAATTCATTCAAGTTGAAACCCGACGTTTTCTGAAACTTCAAGATTTTCTGTAGGCCACGTCCTAGCTCGGTTTGAGCTGAAATTTTTTGTGGTTTCTCCCTCTTTGCTAGTCAGTTGGAAAAAAATATCAAAAAAATAAAATCAAAAAAAAAAGAAATTTGGGATTCCTACTAGTGCTCCATCTAGCCCCCTGAAATTTCTGAGTTTGGCTGTTTTACACTAAGCCCCCTGTTATCGGCTGTGTCCCTTTGTCTCCTTGTTTCTTCTTTGCTCTCACTACTGTTCTAGAACATAGTTAGACCAGCAACTAGGGACAAGTTACTTGGGCACTTATTCAGCTTTACTATCTGTTTTTGATTTGTGTGCCACTCATATATACATATTTGGCCTTCCTAGCTCTACATACTTCTTCTGGACAGCACATAGGTTATTTGGTAACCCTTGCAATCATGGAACACTTCTCCCTGGTATCCTTCGCTTCGTTGTTTTCAGAACTTTGTAAGAGCTTTGCAAGAAGCTTACTTTTGCTGTGTTGAGAGGCACCACTGCTTAGTAGTTTTGTAGGGATAACCTTCACTTTTTTGTTTCCTGTTTTGGTGTTTCTGATGTCAGCAAGCGACGGGGAGGGTGCTTCACCCTCAAAATTGGATGAGTGCGTGAGCCAAAATCAGTTACAGAAGGCTTTGCAGGCGGTTCAGAGTGATTTGGCAGAAACGATCACCAGGGCCGTCACCGACGCCGTCACCAAGCTTCACCTGGGAGAAAGCATTGAGCGGTTGGATAAGAGAGTCTCTAAGTTAACCGATCAGGTTGTCGAATTGGAGACCGCTCACAAGACCAACAACAACAACAACAACAACAACAACAACAACAACAACACCAACACCAACAACAACACCAACAACGACGTTGAAGGCGATCATGATGAAGCAACGGTGTATAAGGCTGATGGCACCATCGATAGGTCAGCTACAAGGACCGCAAGGTTACGACGCCGTTTGCAATGTAACCCTCAAGGTATGGGTGGTTTCCACAACCACACCCGTCGCACACAAGGTAACTATGCTCCAGATGATCCGTATGCTAAAATTAAGTTTTCAATTCCTTCGTTTTCGGGTCAATACGATGGTGATGCTTACCTTGATTGGGAAATGACGGTAGAACAAAAATTTAATGCTCACCTTGTTCCTGAACAACATAGAGTTAGACAAGCCACTAGTGAGTTTAAGGACTTTGCTATTGTTTGGTGGAGTGGTCTAGCTGCTGAAACCGATTTGCCTACTACTTGGGAAGAACTTAAGGTAGAAATGCGTGATCGTTTTGTTCCTCCTTCTTTTTATAGAGAAATTCGTAATAAACTGCAGCGTTTAGATCAAGGAGATAAAACTGTTCAGGAGTATTTTAGTGAGCTTCAGAAGGGTTTGATTCGTTGTGCTGTGGTTGAAAAAGTAGAGGATCAGATTTGCCGCTTTTATTCTGGTTTGAGAAAAGAAATTCAGGACATCCTTGATTATAAAGAATTTTATACCCTCAACCAGTGTTTCCAGTATGCTATGCTTGCAGAGAAAGAATCACAGGGACTTTTCCAGGCTTTTGAGGAGTACAGCAAGTCCAGGAATTTCTACCCACCACGGCCGACGGGGACTTCGGGGCTGCCCAAGCCATCTTTCCGGCCGCCCCCACCAGCTAGTGTTGTTTCTGCAGCACCAAGATCAGCCCCTGCCCCTTCTACGCGCTCAGGTAAAAATTCTGTGCAGGTACCGGCTAGTAGTGCCTCCTCTGTTGCTTCGACGGGACGCACTACAGGGATTCAGTGCCACCGCTGCCATGGTCTTGGCCATGTGCAGAAAGATTGCCCAAGTAGGCGGGCATATGTGGCGACAGATGATGGCGGTTACATGAGCGCCTCCGATGTGGAGGATGAGGAGGAGGATGTCGCTGCCACCAGCGGTGACCTCGTCCTTGGAGGCGGAGATACCACGAGCTATATGAATATTATTGTGCAGCGTGTGCTTAGCACACAAGTCCAGCAACCCGAGATGATGCAGCGACATAACTTGTTCCAGATTTTCTTCGTCATCAAGAACCGTCGGGCACGTGTCATCATTGATGGAGGAAGCTGCAACAATTTGGTGAGTTCTGATGTGGTTAAGAAGCTTGATTTGACCACACGCCCACATCCACATCCATACTACATTCAGTGGTTAAATGACTCTGGAAAAGCTAAGGTAACACAAACTTGCAGAGTTCCTTTTTCCATTGGTTCCTATGTGGATTCTGTTGATTGTGATGTTGTACCCATGCAAGCTTGTTCACTTTTATTGGGTAGACCTTGGGAATTTGATAATGATGCTGTACACCATGGTAAAAGTAATAAGTACACTTTTATGCATAAAGGAACTAAAATTACTTTGTTACCAATGACCCCTGCTGAAATTGTACAAGCTGATTTAGAACGAGCTGCTAGTTTGAAAAATAAACGCCCTGAAATTCAGCAACCTGTTAATTCTGCTTCTACACCAAGTAATGTTAATGATTCTTCATGTTCTAAGGGTGCTGCAATTAAATTACAAGGTCGTTCATGTCTTGCCACAAAATCTGAGCTTGCTGAAATTTCTACTGATGATATTTGCTATGCTTTGATATGCAAACAAGCCTTGTTTTTGCTTGGTGATATTGCTTCTAGTGCTTTGCCTCCTGCTGTCACTAACCTTTTGCAGGAGTATGAGGATGTTTTCCCAGCTGAGATACCCCTGGGATTGCCACCTTTGAGAGGGATTGAGCATCAAATTGATTTGATTCCTGGTGCTACTTTACCAAACCGTGCTGCTTATAGGACCAACCCTGAGGAGACTAAGGAGATACAACGACAAGTCCAAGACCTTTTGGATCATGGGTATGTTCGTCAATCACTTAGTCCTTGTGCTGTTCCTGTACTTTTGGTTCCTAAGAAAGATGGTTCTTGGCGTATGTGTGTAGATTGTAGAGCCATTAATAACATTACTATTAGGTATCGTCATCCTATTCCTAGGCTAGACGACATGCTTGATGAGTTATGTGGTGCTATAATTTTCACTAAAATTGATTTGCGTAGTGGCTACCATCAAATTAGAATGAAACTTGGAGATGAATGGAAAACAGCTTTCAAAACCAAATTCGGGTTGTATGAGTGGTTAGTAATGCCTTTTGGGTTAACTAATGCACCCAGTACTTTCATGCGTTTGATGAATGAGGTTTTAAGACCTTTTATTGGCAAATTTGTGGTTGTTTACTTTGATGATATCTTGATTTATAGCAAATCCACGGATGATCATATGATTCATTTGCGTGCTGTTTTTGATGCTTTGCGAGTTGCACGTTTATTTGGTAACCTTGAGAAGTGCACCTTTTGCACGGATCGAGTCTCTTTTCTTGGCTATGTTGTGACTCCACAGGGAATTGAGGTGGATGAGGCGAAGATTGAAGCCATAAAGAGCTGGCCTGTACCAAAAACTATCACACAGGTGAGGAGTTTTCTTGGTCTTGCAGGTTTCTACCGCCGCTTTGTCAAAGATTTCAGCACCATTGCTGCACCATTGCATGAGTTGACAAAGAAGGGCGTTGACTTCCATTTTGGTAAGGTACATCATGAGTCTTTTGATGCTTTGAAGGACAAACTTACACATGCACCATTGCTGCAATTACCTAATTTTGATAAGACTTTTGAGCTTGAATGTGATGCTAGTGGTATAGGCATTGGTGGTGTTCTGATGCAAGATGGTAAACCTGTTGCATACTTTAGTGAGAAAATTACTGGGCCTGTTTTGAATTATTCCACGTATGATAAGGAACTATATGCACTTGTACGTTCTTTAGAAACGTGGCGTCATTATTTGTTGCCCAAAGAATTTGTTATTCATTCTGATCATGAATCACTTAAGTATATTCGTTCTCAAGGCAATTTGAACCGTAGACATGCTAAATGGGTTGAGTTTATTGAGTCTTTTCCTTATATTATTAAACATAAGAAAGGGAAGGATAATGTGATTGCTGATGCTTTATCGAGGCGATATACTTTGTTGTCTCAACTTGATTGTAGAATTTTTGGACTTGAGGCAATTAAAGAACAATATGTTGTTGATGTCGATTTTAAAGATGTATTGTTGCACTGTAAAGAAGGTCGTGCTTGGCACAAATTTGTGTTGAATGATGGATTCTTGTTTAGAGCTAACCGCCTATGCATTCCAGTTGGTTCCGTTCGTCTTTTGTTGTTGCAGGAGGCGCATGGAGGTGGATTGATGGGTCATTTTGGTGCTAAGAAGACAGAGGATATTTTGGCCACACACTTCTTTTGGCCAAGGATGAGGAAAGATGTTGAGCGTTTTGTTGCTCGCTGCACTACATGTCAAAAAGCTAAGTCTCGATTGAATCCACATGGTTTATACATGCCACTTCCTGTTCCTTCTATTCCTTGGGCGGATATTTCTATGGACTTTATTTTAGGACTGCCTAGGACTAAGAGGGGGAGCGATAGCATTTTTGTTGTCGTGGATCGTTTTTCCAAGATGGAACACTTTATATCATGTCATAAAACTGATGATGCTAGTTATATTGCTGATCTTTTTTTCAAAGAAATTGTACGTTTGCATGGTATGCCTTCTACTATTGTTTCAGATCGTGATGTAAAATTCTTGAGTCATTTTTGGTGCACGCTTTGGAATAAGTTGGGTACAAAGTTGTTATTTTCTACAACTTGTCATCCACAAACTGATGGACAAACTGAGGTTGTGAACCGCACTTTGGGTACTATGTTGCGAGCTGTTTTGAAGAAAAATTTGAAGCAATGGGAAGAATGCTTACCTCATGTTGAGTTTGCTTATAATCGGGCAACACATTCTACTACCAAGGTAAGTCCATTCAAGGTAGTGTATGGTTTTGATCCCCGTACTCCACTTGATATACTTCCTCTACCTATTAATGAGAGAGTTCATATTGATGCTAAGGAGCGTGCTGAATTTATTTTGCAAATACATGAGACCACTAGACTTAGCATTGAAAAGATGAATGAAAAGTATAAAATTGCTGGTAGTAAGGGAAGAAAGGAAGTAAAGCTTGATGTAGGAGATTTAGTGTGGTTACACTTAAGGAAGGATAGATTTCCAGAATTGAGAAAGTCTAAACTAATGCCTAGAGCTGATGGTCCATTCAAAATAATAGAGAAGATTAATGATAATGCATACAAACTTGAGTTGCCTCCCGAGTTCGGGGTTAGTCCTATTTTTAACATTTCAGATTTGAAACCATACTTGGGAGAAGAGGATGAGCTTGAGTCGAGGACGACTCCACTTCAAGAGGGGGAGGATGATGAGGACATCACTCCTATGGATACGCACAACACTCCTCCAAATCTGGACTTGCAAGGTCCAATGACTAGAGCTCGTACACGACAACTAAATTTAGAGGTGAGCTCGTTTCTACGTTCTTCGCTATATGTTACTTTTGAGAATGGTTTGCTACCTAATGATTATTTTATGATTAGAAACCATGGAGAGGACCAGAAGATGATGGGAGAAGGATTTGGAAACGTGGAGGGCCAGCAAGGGCTTGGAAGCCAAAGTGGAGGCCCAATCAAAACCGACTTCGAGTCTGTTTCGGGGCCCAGGACCAGTCTGTACTAAAACGGTCGCCCAGGACGCATACGGACTCGGATTTGGACGTTCTACATATGCACGGAAAGATAAGGAGAAGACCTTTCCAATGCCGCCGGCCTCATGTCAAAATTCATCCGGAGTCATCGGGAATCGTCAAAACAAGAGAGAGTCCAGAATCTGTGTCGGTGCTGCGTCGCTTATTTTTTGTCTTTGGGCCTTGTATCTAGTTGAGCCCAATTCGGGGCGCGTCCAGAGGGTCTTGCACGACCCTAGGGTCTTTATATACAGCCACCGCCGCACCATTAGGGTGGGGGTTTTGCTTAGATCAATTCTGTTCATAAACAGTTTCGCCGTTCATCGGTTTGTGAGACCCCAACTTCGAGAGTTTAATCATACATCTGCAATTGTGTTGCATTATTCGTTGTTCTTGCTTGTGTTCTTGATTCGCAGGCAGGGATTAGCCTTCTCGGCGAGGTCAATCGCCTTTTGGACGGTTGATAACCAGAGGAGACGTCGTGCTGCGATTGCGGGGTTTAGAACGTGCTGTTCTGAAGCCGGATCGATTTGTGTGTCGCCTCCGACCAAATCAACTTACCAAGAACCTTTCGGAAGATCGGGAACCCTTGTCCACATCAAGAGCTCCCCTTTGTTATAGCTATCTTGAACGGGTTAGACATTGACTAATTTTTATGTGCTTTTCTTTTTAGTTATTTACATATGCATGAATGCAAAGCATACTAGTACAAAAAGAAGTCCTACATACCATGAAATGCATAGGAGAGAAACATACTACACTACTATGTAGAAGGATGCATCCTTCATGAGTAGATATAGAAGTTGAGACACATGACACTTGTAGTGAACTTCACTTGATCTTCAAATAGGTACATGGTCCACCACCTCCATCCATCCCGGTCTCCTTCTTGGGGACCCACTTGAGCTTTGTGTCCCTCTCAAGGTCCACAATGCACTTGGACACCCAAATCATCCTTGTCCTCCTCTTCTTGTTCGGAGGTCCCAATGGTTTTGCCAACACCTTGACATCCTTGTTCCTAAAAAGCTTGAAGTGGTTGTTTTCATGGAACAAGTTAGGATTAGTTAAATTCTTGAAATTTCTCACCATGGGAGACAATCCTTGTTGGTGTGATCATCCTTATGGCACCGGTCACAAAAGTAGTCATCCACAAAAAGATGTTTGACCCAAGATGGAATATCATCACTCTTGCCGATGGGGTCGATGACAGCAGGGTAGGAGCCAAGTCCATGGTGTGAGGTATTGTTCACTAGGCTCCTTGCTAGAATTTTCTTGTGCATGGCTCTATCTCTTGTGAGTCGATCAAAGCCATCCAACACCATCTCCCTTTCCTCCTTGAGCTTGTGATATTCCTTCAATATATAACTCTCAAAGGTGGAACACTCACATGAGTGGGTTAGATCATCATGAATAATGGAAGCATTAGTTTTAGAAGACTGAGATTACTAATCTTTACTAATCTCAGTATCTTAGTTCAAAAATAGTTAAAAACTCCTATTATTTTTGTGGAATAAAATTTTATTAATCTCACAATCGCATCTTTATAACAAAGAAAATATTCAAGAACTTGTATCCCTTGAAGATAAAACTTTTCTTACTGATTTTGGTCATGTCACATTTTTTAGAACAAACGAAATACATACATAATTTCCATTTCAAAATTCAAAATATTTTTTAGTGGAGGTCAAAATATAGTATATTATATTTAAGACTTTGAACATGAAAGAATACAAGTTTCTAATTGAAACTAGAAAAATGAAGTATATATAGAATAATTTATTTAGTTGTCGGCTAGCGTATCACCTATCATTTAAACAAGTAATTAGGACTACTAAATGGATAATTAGGCCTAAATGTGAAGATCCATGCCAGAGTCTGGGGGAGACTTGAATCATTTGAGCAAGTTCCGCCACAAGGGACCTTATTTGTTAAGCTATACTACTCAGTTCTCCATCTCAATAATGTGGATTAATTGAAACATATAGAGCCCGGTATAACAGTCTTTTTGTGTGTAGTTTGCTGGAGACCACATGCTTATCTCATGAAGTTATTTCCCACCTCCTATCTAATATATAGACAATGTTCTGATCTGGTGGGTGCTTCTTAGATGACCTGCATAGGAGAAAATATATAAGATTTGTCAAACGCAATATCATTTTGGATTAGCAATATTACCCAGCAAATGGTGCCCATACATACTAATACTTGGCTAGTGATATTGTTGGCAAAACTCTCAAGTCTCAATCTAGTATCCGAATATGTTGGGAATACTACTAAGGTCAGGCCCTGACTAAGGTGCACTAAAAAAAATCAATTCAAAGATTCACCTAACCATCTTAGCATACAGTTAGAGGAGTTGTATATAGCAACCCTATATTGTTATTACGTAAGAAAGTACTATAGGTTTTGAGAATTGATTTCGTGAGACAATATATATTATTACTCTTGCAGCTAGTTATACAGTTACATTTACATGGTATAGCACTAAATAGTTGTTACACTAATTTGCTCCTAAACCACAGTTTCAACATCAAGATTAGCTTGATGCATGTTTCAGAAGCGATCATTGTGAAACTGAACTGTTTCATTAACCTGAACATCAAGATTAATAATATTACATGCCGTGTAGGTTGAAGAGAGACGCTTGCTATAACGATTACACATATGAACATGCCAACTATGGCAATGAAAATATGAGTGTCCAATGCAAACAGCTATGCTTTTTTTAGATAATGGACAAAGTCCGGACTTTGACCTCGTAAGAGGCCAGCTTATTACAGACTGGGCAGCATCGCTGTGTGCCTAATCATTCAAAATGGAGTTCAAAGCACTAAAGATTAAGAGATAAGAGAATCCAACATTGTTTGAAGAATGGAGCTATTATTTCAAAATGTAATTGTATTGCTAATAAATATCCACCCAAAGTTGGTAAAAACCTATATAACCATCGAATCAAAAGCACGGCATGCATCGATCATTCTGTCAGTTTTCCTCGTTACACGTTTGAAGCTGCGCCCAGTGTCTGTTCCAGTGCGTTACCCTGCACAGCACATGCATATATGTTTTCATGTATATAGAAATAGATGTATAGAAAATCAAGTATACTTGACAGTGTTAAAGTATTTGGTATGGTAATTTATATATTATGTATCTAGAACTTCCATATGTATCCGAGAAAGTGCCTTGCCCCCATGTCTTATACAGTTATACTCTCATATATACCCGTCGAGAGACTAAATGCAATATATCTCAACCATTATTCTCATCTATTCTCTCTTACATTGCATGGTATTAGAGTTGGTTACGATCCTGACCTAATCCCACTGTCGCTTTTGCATCATGTGCCTCTGAGGAGATCAATCTCTATAATCTCCGCTGGGGGCAGCGCCCCTGATTTGCCGCAGATCCTATTGATTCGGCGGCTTTCGTCATCACGTCACAAAACAAATGAAGCACATCGTTTGGACGGATTTGATCTAGTAGTTGACCTCGATCAGATTGGAGCCACCGGGCTTCCGTCGCACAAGCCCAACCTGCAATCCATGCCGACCTTCACACAGCGGCAGTCACACGATGATCCGCAGCGCCGCCTCCAGGCCCCATCCGTCGGTCTTCGAGTCACACGATGAGCAGAGCGGAGTCCCGGGCACGCACCAGGCCATCGAGATCGTCAACATCCAGGGTTGTGTGGATCAGCGTCGTGACGCTCAAACATCGTTTGTCCTTTTTCTCCCGAGACGTAGCCATCGGGACCAGCCACTTCACGCCTAGAGCCTCTGTCTCTTGTCCATTGGTTGACCCAAGACATGAGAGATACGGGAGGAGATAGTTTGAGCTATGAGTACCCAATGGTCTACACCTATACGGAGGAAAGGTTCCTCAGCTGTTGCTGCTGTGTTCTTTTAACCCAATCACTGACTCGGGATTGCGTCGCCTTGCCTTTCATCGACCCTCTTGAAGGACGAGGTTGTTACGCTCATGGTCAAACCCTCTTCATCGGAGTCGTCGTATATCATCACTCATGCCTGGTCCCTCTCATCGTGCAACTGATGGTCCGAGTCAGCACCGTCCGCCAGTGACGGACCTATCACTAGGGCCACTAGGGTGAGGGTCCTAGTCTTGCTCTAAAAATTACCATATGATCTCTTTTTTTCTTCATGTAATCTATCATCTCTTGAAAATTGATACATAGAGTGGCCCTAGTCTGTGAGTAAAGCTGGGTCCGCCCCTACCGTTCGTCACCCCCAGGAAAGCGCCACCATAGATGGCGTAGATTGGTTGACGTAGGTTGCAGCTCGTTGATATGTATAAGTGCCCTGTCACCCTCGCTATCGCGTGATCGGTCAGTTGTCTATGGTGAGTTCTCCTCGACTGGACACAACTGATTTTTTGTGCATCTGTTTGCTTGCCATGATGATTTTGGAACATGCTCTTCTCTATGGCTACGACCACGTCCACCTCGACCTCAGCTACTTCGGCATCGTGGGCTATCATTCGCATGAGATACTCACTATTTTCTCTCCAGTCACATCATCCGTGTCTTGATGCATCAACTGCAGGAGATGATAGTCTGTCGGCTTCTACCTTCGGCTTCTTCTCCAGTCTTGTCATCTACGGTGCTCCCGTTGTGACTTGTTAAGAATCAAAATTTCTGCAACCACTGGTTCCTGCTCTCATGCATGTATATTATCAATGCTTGGCAGCTAGCATTATCATGAGCAAAAAAATAAATCCAAACTTCTGTAATCTCTCCATCACTTACGTTGCAGAGTGCAGATTGGTGATTCATCTTTACGTTCTCCAAGACAGTGGACGCACCGGCACACAGGATTTTACGACAGCGGGCACACCTTGCTCCTCGCCAACAACCCCTGCACGCACTCGCCATGGAACACGTGCCGGCACCCCGGCCACGCCGCCAATCCACTCTCATAAGTAACCATTCTATTTTTTTAATTCAGATTTGCATTGACACAACGAGGAGCAAGAATTGCATGAAACCAATGGATATGTTCATAAATAATACCATATCACATAATATTTGTGGTGCATGTGGGTGCACCAACATGTCCTATATAAGGGAGCATATGTAATTTAGATGGCATGCATTCACTAAGCACAGAGCAGAGGATTCATGTGGATTCCATGAAACCAAAAATGGATATGTTCATAAATGATATACCATATCACACAATATTTGTGGTGCCTATGGGTGCGGCTATTTGTGCTATAAAAAGGACTATATGTGTCGGAGTTCTAGAGAGGTTATCAAGAGTGGAATCTGCTTTTCCTTAACTTATAGTTGATCCTCACCTCCTACTAGAAAATAGCAATATGCTTTCTAGGAAATTGGCTGTTGTTGTTTTGCTACTGTGTGCAATAACTTGCCCCCACCTAGTAACCAGTGAATGCACCGAGGAGCAGAAGGTCAACATCATTAGGAAATGCCTTAGTTTCATTAAGATTCATAACCCTCCAAAAGCTGATCCTAAACCGGATTATAATGGTCCCTGTTGTAAAGCCGTCATAGAAGTGCCAGGCCTGGATATGGAATGTATCTCAAAGCTACTTACACCTCAAGAGAAGAGGACAATTTATTAATAAAACTCCTATCCCTAGAACACACTTGTGCAGTACATGTAGAGAGTCCTCCTCCTCCCAAAAGGAATCAGGTACATCATTGGCTCTTGATTTATTTCAATCAGCACTACAAGCAAGTCCTTAGAAGCTAAAATAACTAATCTTGTTTCCTGCCAGATCTCAGGGTGACGGTACAATAACAATCATTGCGTGCATGGCCCTAATAAGGAGTTTAATATCTGATGCATAGATGTTAGTAATAATAATTAAAATCTATGAAAATGTGGCCGCTTCAATATGTACCTTTATTTCGTTATCACATTAAGGGAAATAAACAATTGGTTTTATAAAGGTTTCAAATCCCATACATATTAATGGGACATAAACAACTGGTTTTATAAAGGTTTCAAATCCAATTACTACATAACAGCACACATCATTTTGTTTTTGCTATGGCAACCATATATATGGTCCAGACCAAAATTTGAACCATCAGCCAGAAATAATGGCAACCAGCACAGGCACCATATTTGTCGAGCGGGAATACATTTATTGGGCCCACTACAGCTAGATGCGGTCGATACAACCTGGTCTCATGACGACGCATTTTCTGTAGAATTTATATATTTTTTAATGAAAACATGTTTTTATATTTAGACCTCCAGAAAGCTACGTCCAGAAATAGACCATGCGACTGCCACTTCGTGCCGTAGGTGACTGGCACAGTGCCAAGTGTATTGGCACCGTAATCTGCCACATCAGCCAAGACCTTTGGCACTGTAGACACTTGTTCATGCCATCATGCAATGATGTACTAAAGGCTATCGCAATTATCCACCACTGGCACTAGGGAAAAGTTAGACTAAAATACCATTATATTTATTTCCTTTTAGCCACCATTGCCCTAGTTACAAGAAAAAACTAAAACAATAAACGTCCCATGCTGCAATAAGAAAAGAAACCGTGTGGTAAAAAATACCATGAGTTAAAAAAATAAAAGAGAAAACAAACCGTAGGCTTGAGGACATAATTCACCGGACCAAATTCACGATGACGAGAAAAAAGCTTGCTATGGTATACTAAAACATGCAACGATATACTAAAAGTTATCATTATGTTCACATTAATCAAACAAAGAAAAAGAGATAATTGTATAAACCATGCATTGACGACCAAAATTAACACTTTGGAAAAACCCGAGGGTCCGGTTTGCCATTCCGTTTGGGCAGGCAGATTATAGCCAAATTTTTTCTAAATCAAGCCTAATATTGAATATTTCATATATATGGTGTTTAGACATGTTTTGCAGGTTGTGAGCATATTTTTTGGGTAATTTTGCCAAGATTCACCAAAGAAACCAAGATGTGCATGAAAAGGAACAAAAGTGAAGCCAAATTGCTTATTTGAAATCTCCATTATGAAGCCTTCATCAAGACGATCAAAACAGATATATGGAACACTTATTTAGGAGTTTGGACGAAGAAGTTATGGCGTTTGAAAATGCTCACAGGCTGTAAAACTGGATGGTCCGATTTTGACGACTCAGACCGAGTTAGAGTTAGTTTTGTTTTCATGTAAATCATATAAATCTTGGTTTCTTGCAGGACAAGACCTCCCACCCATTCTATACAAAGTGCCACGGCCAATTGAGGCATCACTCGATAGATCAAAACTTATTTTGTTTATCTTTTTGTCTCTTTTGCCTTTTTATCTCTCTCAACACTATTCCAACCCTAATTGTTGTTCTTCTTCGTCTCTATGGCGTTTGAAGGCGTTCTAGCTGGCCTATCGACGTTAGGACAACCCTACGTGTGCTTGCCCTGACGGGGTCCATCCTGACAAGCGCTCGTCGGTTTTTGTCGGAACTCAACGAAATCGGATAGTCCGGTTGCCAAACTAGAGGGCCCGGTTTTGGCAAATTTAGTAGCGCGTTCTGTTTCTGCCATCTGCACAAGGACATGCTCGTGTAGCGGTGCTTTTCGGTGTCAACACACTTTTTGTCGACTTTGCTAGGGAAGAAATTTGTTGCTTTTTAAGCCGAATTAATCCCCAATTATGTCTTCCAAGGTAATAAAGTCGACCATCATTATGGAAGATTTGGAAGAAATTCTAGAGGACGTGCGAAGGGCGTTCCAGGAACATTTAGAGGCATGAAAGAAGACACTTAGAAGAAAACAGAAAGGCTCAATAAGCACAAGATCTTGAAAAACTTCTTCTTTGCTTCAAGAAGGATCAGTCAGGAGCTATCACTCAAATCAAAGATCCAGTTTTTCCTTCTGTTGAAGCATCCAAGGTATTATCCAATGTGAGTAAACCAAATAGGGCCTTGTTTGCTTGCTGCATGTTCAAAACAGACATGTTTCTCATCCTGGGCCGGATCTAGTGAAACCTGGTCTTGATGTGGAGCAATTTCACTATTACTAGATATATATAGGAGTGTGATCCAATTCTGAACATCAATTCATCAGAACGGCTTCTTCCTTGTCGAATGTTGATTCACTCTTCCGACTTTGTTTCAGTTTCTGGTCATGGACTTGGAAATTAAGTCTACAAAGGATCGTATTTATGCGCTTGCATTCACAAATAACTTGCAATCACAAACATTTTAAATTAATATTCGACTCCAACACTGAGGAAAAAAAGTATTATCAATGCAATTATTTTGTCACTTTTGTGGGCTAATATGTGTTTATTTTCAGTAATAGATCACATCAAAAGGAAATTAGTAAAGTAACACGACCAAAATGTGATGTGTTGTACTGGGCTCCTGCCAGCCCACTCTCATGCTTCAAAATGATGGTAGCTCTTGCTTTATACTTGTGTAGAATAAGCCGCTGTGATGCAAACGCCGGATCAATGCATGAGAGGCGGATCAATGCATGAGGGACCACATGTGCCTCTTGCTTTATACTTGCTGACTCCAACAGCGTGATGCAAACGCATAAATGGCTCTTCCGTGACACTGTGCATCATCAAAATGAACTCCAACAGCGGAGGCAAACCGATAGGCATTTTGCATTGTAAGGAGAGAGGAGAGGTAAAAATGGATTCCCTCTCTCCTCAGTTGCATTTGTCCAGCGACGGGCGGGTGACGGGCGGGTGCGGAGGGCGCGCGTGGGCGGCGGCGGGGCGAGCAGGCAGCAGCGCACGACGGCGAGCGGCTGACGGCGAGAGGTGGAAGCGCGCACAATGGGCGACCTCAAGAGGGACGAGGGCGAGGGTGCACTGTACCCGAACAAAGGCAGAGCCGTCAACGCGTCCACCGCAGGCCGCTAGCGCCGTGTGCGGCTCCGCCGCGGCAGTGAGCAGCGCGAGGGCCTGCCGCTTGAGCGTGTCAAGGATGGAGCGGCGGGAGGCAGTGGTGCGTGCGGAGGACGGAGAGGTTCAGGGGCCGGAGGAGCACGGCGGGCGGCGGCAGAGCGCGGGGGCGATGGCACGCAGGGCGGGCGAGCTGCCGGCGGCGCCGGTGAGCTGCTGCGGACGGGCGAGCTGCCGGCTGCGGGCGGGTGAGCTGCCGACGGCGCCGGTGTGCTGCTGTGGCTGGCGAGCTGCTGGCTGCGGTGGGTGAGCTGCCGGCGGCGCGGGTGAGCTGCTGCAAGTGGCCGGCGGCGGGCGAGCTGTTGCTGGCGCGCGGGACAGCCGCGCCCGATCTGCCTCTCCAGTTGACTCTTGTTGTTGGAGATAGCAAAAAATGGATTGCTCTCTTATCACTGTAGATGTGAGGCAAATGGAGTTTTGTCTCTCCAAAATGCACGGCATTGTTGGAGTCAGTTAGTATGCTAGAGGCAAAGGTAAATCCAACTTCTGATCATATTATGCATGTCAGACCAATAAAGTGGGGACAGTCAGTTATAAAATCAATGTAACTTATAGTTTAACTAGAATTCTTGCTATTGGTTGGATAGAGAGAGTGAAGTTGAGACATCTATAATACTAGTTTGATAGTATATGAAAAATATGGACAAGATTTAAAAGTAAACATAAATATTGTTTTTATGAATTTGTTTTACTAGTTACAATCTTAGGCATTAGTAATCTAGTATAGGTAGTTTAATGGCAAGTTCAAAGTATTGAAGTTCAGAGTACATTAGCTTGATGCATGTTTCAGAAGTGATCATTGTGAACCTAAACAGTTTTGTTAACCTGAACATCAAGATTAACAATGTTACATGCGCTCAGCCGTGTAGGTTGAAGAGAGACGCATGCTATAACGATTACACATGTGAACATGCCAACTATGGCAATGAAAATATGAATGTGCAATGCAAACAGCTATGTTTTTTTTAGGTAATGGGCAAAGTCCGGACTTTGACCTCGTAAGAGGCTATGGCCAGTTTATTACAGACTGGCCAGCACTGTTGTGTGCCTAATCATTCAAAATGGAGTTTACAACACTAAAGAAAAAAGAGAATCCAACATTGTTTTACTCTCATAAGTAACCATTCTATCTTTTTTTTTTATAATTCAGATGGTTTGCATTGATGCAAAGAGGAGCAAGGATTCCACGAAACCAATAATGGATATGTTCATAAATAATACCATATCACATAATATTTGTGGGTGCACCAACATGTCCTATATAAAGGAACATATGTAATTTAGATGACATGCATTCACTCAGCGAGGAGTGAGGATTCCATGAAACCAAAAATGGATATGTTCATAAATGATACCATATCACACAATGTTTGTGGTGCCTATGGGTGTGGCACTTTGTCCTATAAAAAGGACCACATGTGTCGGAGTTCTAGAGAGGTTGTCAAGATTGGAATCTTGTTTTCTGTAACTTATAGTTGATCCTCACCTCCTAGAATAGCAATGTCGATGACATGTACCCGGGGTACCTCACATAGAAAGAAAGTAGAGATAAACTCCTACTAGGATAAGAACAGTAGACCGACTAGTACTCCACCATATAACCCTGTCCCCCCGGATATATAAGGAGGGTCAGTGGTCCTCCTCAAAGAAAAATGGACAAGCCATAGCACAATTAGACAAGTCCTCAATTATAATAGATATAACTAGACATCATCCTCTAGGTCTACCCTCCTTATCTAGATCTATGATCTAGACATATCAATACAATCCACAGAACACAGGACGTAGGGTTTTTACTCTTATCGAAAGGGCCCGAACCTGTATAACTCGGTGTCTTGTGTTACCATCGTCTCTTGATCTCACGCATACCCTTGTCCTACCTATAAATCCTCATAGATAAACTACCCTATGTCTATTACTAAGATTAAGTCTCGACATTTGACGCGCCAGGTAGGGGATAGCGCAATGATCGGTTCGTCGAGTTTGATGGTCTTAATCTACTTCAAGATCTGAGCTAACCAGTGTTGAAGCGCCTTGTCATCGCTCAAGTCAATCGCGCCTTCATACAACATTCTGCAGTTGCCTCTCATGCATTGATCCGGCAACATGTCAATCTGCATCTCCACGCCACCGGAAGTACAATCTTCTGCACGCTGCAGTTTGGAGAAATCACGCTACAAGGAGCAGATCGTGGCCTTGCAAACAATGAAGGCTCATACTCATGCATACGAGAGCTCATGTACTGCGTACAAAGATTTTGTTGATCCGGGAGTCGACGAGATTGAAGTGCAAACTCATCGAGTTTTGATCGAACACAATTAACCGTGCTTGGTCGCGCGTCAAGTCCGGGTGGAAGACAACATCAACTCGGACACCAGGGAAGAATTCTTTCCAATATTTTATTCTATATATTATATGCTAATCAATATGATTAATAGACAGCTCATCACGTGCTTTTGCTTTTGCATGCAAGTACTGACCACACGAAAGCTATCACTTGAGGTTCCGATGCAATTATGACGAGCTCTTCAGCACTTGGTCAACTTGCACGAGCAAGGCAGTGAACAACCTGGTCATCTCTAGTGCACACTATGCTACATTCAACCATGTCGCCGAGTGATCAATGCTGAACCGATGTATGACAACGATGACATCGCCACCACTCGACGATGACCTAACGACTCCGGTCACTCGGCAACACCGATCACTACGACGACGCCTCTAGCAACATCGTCGCACTTTGATGCTTTGGCGGATTCAGTCACTCAGGCAACATTGTTGTGACACGACGCCTACGGATGACTACGCCACTCAGCGACATTATCACGACTCGGCGGTTCAACTGCTCGACGACCACAAGGATTTGCCTAAGGGTTATCTGATCACGTCTTCAACGACTCGGTCACTCGGCGTCATCGCCTCGACTCGGTCACTCCGCGACATCGCTGCAACACTACGACTCGACGGCTACTCAGCTACTCAGTGACATCGCCAATGACTTGACGCTTTGGGTTTTCATCCTCTCGGCTACTCGACGACGCCTGCAATGACATGGCGCTTCGGTCACTCGACCACTCAGCAACACCTTCAATGATACGGAGTCTCGGTCAATCACTCCAAGCTTCAATGATTCGGCGACATGATGGCTCGACTACGATATTCGACCACTCGCCAACAACATCAGCACGCTCGGGGGCTCCTCTTCAAGTCGCCGAATAACAAAGCTAAGTATCTTTATACTTTCTTGATTTATTTTCGAGGTTTTGGGCTTATGTCCTTCATACTATATTCCCCACGGACGTTTATTTCTTTTTTCTAAGCAGAAGATCGTAGGTTTTTTATGAGTAAAGTCGGGCTTTTTAATCAGTGCTCTTTTTATGGCTTTATTCATCTTTTTATTGCCTCGGATCTTTAATCTATCGCATTAAACAATCGAGCCAGGGGGCTATTTATGTATCTATACACGTGTTCTCCCACTTTTTTATGAATCTAGCAGTAAACATATCGGTCGGTGACCTTTCAGTAGTGCTTCAGCCCTAACACCATTATGACCCATGTCATCTGTTCTAGTTTCACCTCTTTTTTGGCTATAGCCTCGACCGATATATTACATTTTATTCGCGATTTGATCTTATTTTTTGGTCTTACGCCGACTAGTGACTAAGTCATAAAACTTCTTAGCTACGCGACAGATTATCACTACACTAAACCCAGAGCCAAAATTACAATAGGTCATGTGTCAATTGGTTCTGATTGCTACGCAAGAATAATTATAACCGATATTGTTGCTGTAGACCGAGCTTCAAGCTCTTTATATTTTTTCCTAAGTATCCTACGGTGGGTCAGTCTGGTTGTTAATACGTGAATACGCTGCTTTACGCCAGTCGGTCTACTTAAAGGAGAAAATTGGATGCACACGTGACTTTTCAGTCGACTAATTTGTTTGGCTTATAAAAATAAGTTTCTAGACAAACAATATTAATTATAACTAATTATTCTAATTTTATTTATTGTCAGGAACATTTATGATAGATAGGCGGATACACCACTCGATATAGAGTGATTTCCTCGTTTTCATCGGTCGGCCATGCTAACATGGACTGCGTTCATCGGTCGGCTTACAGCTCTGACTGCTTTCGCCAGTCAGCTACATCAGCTCCGACTACCGCCATCGGTCTGCCACATCATATCTAACCGCCACCATCGGTCAGCCACATGTCAGACTGTCGGTTTCACTCGGTCCACGACTTCGAGTGATTCCTACTTCATCAGCGGTCGGCAGCTACAACAATCTTGACTGTCTTCTTCATTCGACCTTATCGTCATGAGTTAATTATCGCTGCCACTCAGACATGATATTCTGAGTTGAGCACGACCGACACTCATAATGACAATTGTCTCGGGGGCTTCTTTGAAGAGAGACACTTTATATCAAATTTATGGTTGATGCCATAATATATAAATATATGATTTGATGATCATATGACAGTGGCTTGATGGTCACTCTATCAAACGTGCTTCTTTGATGAGAAGTGCATTATCAAAAATTGTTGATGCCATAATCATTCAAAGCATGATTTGATGATCATATCGCTATGACTTGATGGTCATATACGCGAAATAACGAGCATCACTCGGCTGATTGAAGTCAGTCTATAATAGTGAAAATAAAGCTCAAAGATATGAGTGATTACAATTCTTAAGCAAAGGTTACTTAATCATGATTGAAGTCATGGTAACTTAGTACTTGGCTATGATTGATGTCATAAAGCCTCGTTCATTCTGTTGTGATTGAAGTCACCCGTTTAGAACATAATCATTCGGCTGTGATTGAAGTCACCCGTTTGATTCATAAATCACTCATAGGCCACTCGGTCAAAGACTATGTTATTTAGCTATGATTGATGTCATAAGCCTACGTTCACTCGACTGTGATTGATGTCACCCGAATATATTATATAGCACGCGGCAATGATTGAAGTCATTGGCTTGAGTCATCAACAACTCAATGGTGATTGAAGTCACTCGTCTGAATTATATATCACTCGGTAGTAATTGACATCACTCTATCGAGTTATTTATCACTCGGATTTGATGATTTGAATGATTTTTCCTTAAAGAGAGCCAACATGACTATTCTTAATTTGGACTCTCGCATTATTTGTAGTTTCCAAATGATACAAGAGTCGGGGGCTACACCTAATTAGGTGCACCTAATTGGTGCACCAGTTGATTTCTCAAAAACATTTTTGGATCTTTGAGATTCTCACAAGCTCGCTGATACAAAGCTAAAGCATTCTACATGGCATAAACCAGCCGGAAAGCTACTAAAGATTATCATCAAGCTTGCAATACTCTCGGGGGCTTCTGTCGATGACATGTACCCGGGGTACCTCACATAGAAGGAAAGTAGAGATAGACTCCTACTAGGATAAGAACAGTAGACTGACTAGGATTCCGCCATGTAACCCTGTCCCCCCGGATATATAAGGAGGGGCAGGGGTCCTCCTCAAGGAAAAATAGATAAGCCATAGCACAATTAGACAAGTCCTCAATTAGAATAGACACAACTAGACATCATCGTCTAGGTAACCCTCCTTGTCTAGATCTATGATCTAGACATATCAATACAATCCATAGAACACAAGATGTAGGGTTTTTACTCTCATCGAGAGGGTCCAAACCTATATAACTCAGCGTCTTGTGTTACCATCGTTTCTCGATCTCGTGCATACCTCTGTTCTACCTATAAATCCTCATAGATGAACTACCCTATATCTATTGCCGAGATTAAGTCTTGACAAGCAATATGTTTTCTAGGAAATTGGGTGTTGTTGTTTTGCTATTGTGTGCAATAACTTGCCCCCACCTAGTAACCAGTGAATGCACCAAGGAGCAGAAGGTCACCATCATTAAGAAATGCGTTAGTTTCATTAAGATTCATAACCCTCCGAAAGATGATCCTAAACCGGATTATAACGGTCGCTGTTGTATAGCCGTGAGAGAAGTGCCAGGCCTGGATATGGAGTGTATCTCAAAGCTACTTACACCTGAAGAGAAGAGGACAATTTATACAGTAAAACTCCTATCACTAGAACACTCTTGTGCAGTAGAGAGTCCTCCTCCTCCAAAAATGAATCAGGTAAAATCATTGGCTCTTGATTTATTTCAATCTACACTACATGCAAGTTCCTTAGAAGCTAAAATAATTAATCGTGTTTCCTGCCAGATCCCAGGGTGACGGTACAACAATTACCGATAATTGCGCGCATGGCCCTATTAAGGAGTTTAATATCTGATGCATATATGTTAGTAATAATTAAAATCTATGAGAAACTGGCCGCTTTGATATGTACCTTTCGTTATCATATTAAGGGAGAAATAAACAACTGGTTTTTATAAAGGTTTCAAATCCCATACATAATAATGGAAAATAAACAACTGGTTTTATAAAGTTTTAAATCCAATTACATAGGAGTACGCATCATTTTATTTTTGCTACGGCACATAAGGGTTTTCTGGTAGTATATGGTCCAGACCAAAATTTGACCGATCAGCCAGAAATAATGGCAACCAGCGCACGCACCATATTTGATGAGCGGGAATACATTAATTGGGCCCACTACAACATGATGCAACGGATATGCGGTCCCATGACGGCTCATTTTCTGTAGATTTTTTATATTTTTTCATAGAAACGTGTTTTTACATTTAGAAATCCAGAAAAACTATGTCCAGAAATAGACGATGCGGCTGCGAGTCACTTGGCACCGAAGGTGACTGGCACGGTGACTGGCGCGTACCATTTGACTAGGGCGCCAGGACCTTTGGCACTGTAGACACTTGTTCAGGCCATCATGCAATGATGTACTGTAGGCTATCGCAATTATCCACCACTTCCATTAGGAAAAACCTAGATTAAAATATCCTTATATTTATTTCCTTTTACCCACCATTGCCCTTATTAGAAATGATTTTTCTTTTAAAAAACATTATTAAACTAATATTTAATTATTAACCGTCCAATACTAAAATTTCAGGATCTAAATATTTTTGTCGTGCCAATTGAAACCCTAAACCCACGGGTGATGTGATGACAGAAATTAATTCAGGATCTAGACATTTCATGATCTACTGAAGGCTGCCACCATTGATGGAGGATAGTATGGGGATTTAGGGTTGCAGCCCCTATGTGCAGTGCGGAGGCTGCAGCCACTATGTGCAGTGCCTCTCTTCTCCCTCAGAATCGATTTCCGCACTGCACTTGTGCCTAGCTAGACAAGAAATCACCCATGAAAAGGATCTTGCAAGCCCACACTGAAGATGTTTCATGACAACCTCTTTTCTTTTCTTTTTATGGATGATGTGATGACAAAGATTAATTCATCACATAGATTAATGTATCACTTAGATTGGTAATATTAACAGTATTAACAGGCCTACGAAACAACAGATTGGAGGCAAGCAATAAATACTAGAAATGATCTCAGTATTCTAGACAATGATCATATTATATTCCATGCAAGAGTTTTTTTATGTTTCATGTAAGAAGAAAAACATGAGATAAACGATTACATTGTATTCCAATACATGCACTAGAAAAATTGTAAGATAAATAATAGAAATAAATATAAACTCTCGTACTTTCATAAGTAAGATAACAACAACATTAATCTTTTATAATCAATCGATATTCTTATTAAAGTTAATAATTTGATTAATACAAGTTGAAAGTATAGAATTCAAAAATGATCATAGACTAGTTATTGAGATACCAAGATAAACCGCACATTAGTTTGACTAGTTTTGATAATTGTATGTTGTAATATCACCAACTTGACTTATTTGTTCCAGACAAAACGATGCTCCACCATATTAGCCTGCGCTTGATTTAACATTTTGGTCAATCGATCCTAGACTATTTATAAGGCGCTCAATACCAAACCTCGTTCTCCATCATATTTGGTGAATCGATCCTAGCCTACTTATAGGCTTTCATGTTTGCAGAAATGGTCTCCCTTGCCGGCGTAGCGCTCGACGATTGACGTCGATGCCTGCAACCAGCTCCCCTCCATGTCATGGGATGACGCCTGCATCGAATCGTTGAACTTCTCGCAGGCCTGGACCGAGCTCTGTGAGGACACGCTGTCCTCAAACGCACCGCCTACCATGGAGATTGTCGTCTTCTCCCACACTGCAGCGAGGCAGACCAAGCTCAAGTACAAGGCCACCATTGACGGTATCAACAACATGCTCCGAGCTGGCAACATGCCCAAAGACGGGAGGCTGCTCTTTGACCAGTGAACTTGGTGCCCTCATTGTACGTTGGCAAGTATAATTAGTAGCGATCTACACCATGTATGCTGCCAGCTGGTGGGTTGCATATGGTTATAAAAGTGGGGATAATTAATTTTTCACCACCCTATCGGACGACCAGCTCCCAAAAGCCATCCTACGGAATGGACTATCCCATTTGGGCCAATAGCTCACATGCGACATCTTTGGTGGGAATTGGCGAGGCACGATATAGTTGACGATAATAGCTCGCGTGTGACGCCTATGTGGAGCAAAATAGCCAGAACCCACAAACGGCCTTGACACTTTGTGGATTTGGTTGTTAGCGGCCATGGGACCCAGTCGGAACGTTATGGCGCGCGAGTCTGTCTGATAGACTGACCAAATATCAGTTTTGCGCCGTCTGAGCGGCGGCAAATTCCGGTAGCACAATCTCAGAGTGCCGCACATCCCTCTCCAGCGTTGGCTCCCTTCGGTGGCGCGAGTCTGTCTGCTAGACCAACTGAAGACCTCCTGTGACTGCTTCCTCTGAGCAGCATCCCAATCCCTCTCCGGCAGCACGCGCCCTCAGAGCGCGCACATCCCTCTCCGGTGCCGCGCGGTCCAGGTCCTCGACGAGCTCTCAGGTGAGTCAAATCACCCCCTAGTCGCATTCCCATCCGAGTTGAGCCTCAAATCTGACGTATTCGCGTCCAATTTTGCCCGAATTGCAGTAGTCTGACCAAAAAACAAATGACCCCAAAACAGATGGGGTGCCCAAAACAGATGGAGCAGGGAGAGTCAAATTCGAGGTAATCTCTGCACCTCGTGCTATTTTGCTTTTGATTAGAGCTCTTTTGTTTCCAATTTTTGACATTCTCGCACCATTGTCGAAACAGGGGGGAGCGGCGTAGCTTCAAATGGTTCATTAAATTCCCCTTTTTCTCTGTCACAAAGCTAGCTGATGGTAGCCTGAGGGCCATAGAGCAGAAGAGATTGGTTAGTTGGGAGGTTGATTGTGCAGAGATTGACCTGTAGGACCTTGTGAACCAAGAAGCGCAAACAGTGAGAAATTTGGTGGACAAAATTGGGGAGAGTATTCCTTGGGGTCCGAAGCAAGAAGTGGCATTGATACACTTAAATGAATGGAAGGGCGAGTATGTGAGAATGGAGGATGGCGAAGCGCTTGTCAATGAAATCGATCGGCAAGACGGCTGGACAAGAAAACGTGTTACATTTCTTGCTGAGCTGGTGGATCTGAAATCAAATTCTTGTGTTGGATACGTGCCATTAAAGTTGGTCATGCAGATTGCAGATGACGATTGGGCTACAAGTAGACAGATAGATCCCATTTCAACCGAAATGATAGTGTTAGCTGATGATACACAAGAGGGATGTGATGGTGCTGCAAATATGGCTGTTATCAACTGGAATTCAGTATAACTGCAAGAGCGTACTGATTTGGTCATTGTACCAATGGCTGACACTGAGATGGCCAAAATTTTAGGAATTCCAGTAGAAGATAAAGACAATGAGAAGGAGAAGGAGAGGGATGGGGCAAATGTAGTTGTTGGTTCTGAAGATGTGGATCTAGAGTTGATGAACGAAGCTGCTGATGAGGTAGATGATTACAATGATGGTGAGTTTATAAATGTATATGACCCAGACAATCCTAAAATTAAAGTAGGAAAGTGTTTTCCAAGCTTGAAAGAGTTTAGGATGTGTTTCAAGACTTATGCAGTGAGGAGGGAGTTTGACGCTAAGACTGTGTAGACAGATATAAAGAAATTTTATGCGAAGTGCAGAGGCTTTGATGGGGGTGCAAAGCTTTGCAAGTGGTACATTTCTGCTAGAAAACAACCTGGTGTAGGTACCATCAGAGTTAATCAAATGCCACATGAACATACTTATATTACTAGTTCACAGGTTGTATCAAAGATGACATCACAGACCAAGGTTGCACAAAAAATCAGTTCTATTTTACCCAAAATACTAAACACTACTGCAAAGAAACTGAGAGTAGACCTGGAGAAGCAGTTCCCTATCAAGGTGAAGTATACCACAGTGTGGAAGGTAAAACAGAGGGCAATGAAAGAGTTATATGGTGATTGGGCAAATACGTTCAGGATGTTATATAGTTTCAAGGCAGAGGTGGAGAAGAGGTCACCTGGCAGTGTTGTAGAGATAGATATAGAGGTTGCACCAGATAGTAAGGTATATTTCTCTAAATTTTTATGGGTTTAAAGCATTTCATTGATGGCTTCAAAGCAGGGTGTAGGCCATATTTGAGCGTAGACTCATCTTTTTTTATTGGAAAGTGGACTGGTCAATTGGCAGCATGCAATGCTCTAGATGGACATAACTGGATGTTTCCTATTGCTATTGGCATGTTTCAATCTGAATCAGATGCTTCATGGACATGGTTCATGATGCAGTTAAAAACATGCATTGGCCCAGTGACACCTTTAGCTATACACACTGATGCTTGTAAAGGGCTAGAAAATACAGTCAAGAATGCATTTCCACATGCTGAGAAGAGGGAGTGCTTCGTCCATATGTGGTTGAATGTGATGAAGGGTCATAAAGGAGAAGTTTTTGGGCGGTTGTGGCCAGCAGCAAGAGCTTATAGTAAAAAGACATATGATCATCACCTTGGCAAGGTGTATGCACCTGATCCTGAGTTTGAGCAATGGGAGAAAACATACTATTCCTTGCTGTGGTATAGGTCAGGATTTAATACGGCCATCAAGTGTGACCATATCAATAACAATCTGGCTGAAAGTTTTAACAACAAGGTGAGGCAGTTGAAAGACTTGCATGTGCATGACATGGTTGACCAAATCAGGATCATGATCATGTGGATGTGGGAATTGAGGAGAAGAATAGGTGATGCTTTGCAAGGGAATAAGCTTCCAGCAGTGGTTCAGCAAGTGGTTAACAGGAGCAGAAATCTTGCACATTTGGTGATGAGGACATCACCATGCTGGATACGCGCATATCATGGCCTTCCCCAAGTTACAAGTCGTCACCAACTCGGTCGCCGCGTTCGTCTCGGATTCAGCCGACACCCCTTCACGGTTTTGATGATATCTCCCACATCCGACGTCCAAACGAGGCGTTCTTTGATGCGTTGGAAAGGGGACGACGACGCTGTCGTTTTGGTTCTAGTCCTAGCTCCAGAAGGATCGTGAGTCATAATATGTAACCATGACAAGGTGTTGTGCCACCTATTTTGGGCCAACTTGGCCATGCATCGTGTCGGGCCTTAAGCCCATGTTGTGGGCCCCCCCCTAGTCGCCCCAACCCTAGGACGTCTTTGTTTCCTACATAAACTCAGTAGCCGCCGTCTTTTAGTTTCGGGTTTTGTTTAGTTCAGTTTTCTAGAGAGAAACTTGATCGAATTATTGTAACTGTGGAGACAAGTCCTTTTACAGTAATCCAGGGCCCCTGTTCTTGTTCTACACCACTGTGGCGATTAGTCTTTTTGTGTTCAGAGCTTGAATCTTTTCTTGTGATTTGCTTCATCCATATTTGCAATTTCAGATTACGTGTTTATCCTCTCTTGCTTGTGTTCTCGATTTCGCTTGCAGGAACAATCAAGTTGTGCTTGGTGTAACGGTTGCGGGGTTGGATGGTGTCTGATTCAAGCCGGGTCGTCGACGCCGAGTTCCCCAAATTCGAGTTTATCCCCTTACCTCTCAGAAGATCGGGCCATATCTACATCATTTGGTTGTTGAGAGTTTTTCTTTGTGGGGCGCTGAAGGAGGCATGTGGTTAACACTGATCTACATGAATGCACATGCCTTGAGTGGCAACACACTGGGAAACCATGTGAGCATGCCATACTCTTCTTGGCTAGCAAGCCGAAGGTAAACATGCACCCTTATCTGCATCAATATTATTCAGTAGCAAGATTCAAGGCTGTATATGCAACTCCAATAGCACCACTTACAGATCAGTCTCACTGGCCTGAAGTGGAATTTGAATTTTCAATGTGCCCCCCCCCCCCCCCCCCCGGCAAAAGAAAGGCTAGCAGGCCTAAAATGAGCAGATGCAAGGCTTGGTACGAGAAAGGTAGTAGTAGTAGTAAGAGGGGGAAAATGATAAACCAAAACGGGCACAGAAAGGCAACAAAAATAGATGCAAGATGTGTCAGGAACTTGGCCACCGAGCTGGATCAGCCAAATGCCGTTACACTCCAAAAAAGCCAAAGTAAGTTTCTGGAGAAAAATCACTAAGCCATCCCAATTGAGCACTTAAATTTACTTTGTTTCTGTATCATTTTAATTTTTTCAGGAAAAAGCGTGAAAGTGTGCAGACTGTGGAGCCATCCCAAGAAGAGTGTGAGGTGGAACCCATTGTTGTTGAAAATGTCTGGCCAATAAAAAGAAAGAGAAGTGTTCAGGATGCAGGTGATTTGGAAGATGCCACGCAACAAACTGAATTAGTTTTAGATATTGTAGAGCAAGCTAAATCAATATTAGTGCAACCTGAATTAGTATTAGATGATATGGTGCAGGCCGAATCATTTTTGGATGTGGTGCCATGTGATTCAGTTTTGGATAATGTTGTGCAGAATGATGGTGTTTGGAAAGATGGCATGGAAACAGAAGAAGAACAAGAACTTGTGGTGTGCATGCAGCGGCCTAGTCCTAGTGATGCGAAAAAAACCAAGAGCATGAGGGTTTTGTGTGGTGTGCCTGCACAATCAAGTGGTAGGAAGAAGAGAAAATCGAGTGCAAGGTGAAATTTGTGTGTAAGATTGAACTATGATTTGTATTCTGAGGCGTGAAACTTGTGTGGATGATTTGACTGTACATATGTCTGCACTATGGTTTCAACCTCTGTGGTAGGCCAAACGGCCTCTGTGGTAGGCGAAACTGCCTCATTTCTAGTGCGACCATTTTTTCGATCTTTTCCAAATGACCTCAAACTCGAGTGGTAACATCTACTGCACCTACAACATAAATCCGAATAAGTTGTACAAATGATTTGAATTTTTGAATTTTTCTGATTTTTGGCCAAACTGCCTCTGTGGTAGGCCAAACTGCCTCATTTCTAGTGCGACCATTTTTTCAACCTTCTCCAAATGACCTCAAACTTGAGTGGTAACATATACTTCACCTACAACATCAATCCAAATAGGTTTTTCAATTTTTTGAATTTTTTGAATTTTTCCGAGCTTTTTTAATCAATCCGAAATCATCAACGGGCGTCTTGGACTCCAGCCCATCCGTCTTGGGCTCTTGGGCCGACTTTATCAACGGGCCTCCTTGCACAACTCACTGACAGGTTGTCCCCACATGCCAGCACTGAGTTCTTCGTCTGATCTTGCCGAGTGTTCACTTTTTTCTTTTAATTGTGTAATTAAATCTTCAAATACGGATAAATCTCAAGTTTCAAGTCCGAATTTGATTATTTTTATTTCTATGGTCTTATAAAATACAACTCTATTCTTTTGTGTCAGTTTTAACCATATGTATCGGTATTAGAGTGATAGATGTATGTACAATGTTCATATCACATGGATGTATGTACAATGTTCATACATTATGGATGGGCTACTCCATTTTGAACACACTTTTTCTTTTACAATACCTAAAAATAAAATAAAAAATATAGGGTGGTTGCATGTCACATGAAACAACCACATGCAAAAGCTCAATTCCAATATCCTTATAGTTTTAGAATTAAAATCGTCTAAATATTCATAAATTTTAGTATAAAATTGTTTTTTTGTAGGGAACTAAAGATGAAAAGTTAGGATCTGCAATCTGGTGCATACATGTAACACATGTTCCTACCCATGTAGTAAAATTTTTGGAATTTATTGAAACAATTTTGCCATGTCAACCTCAAATTAGTAGTGTCATTAAGCTAAATTTTCATGTCAGGTACATGATCTGAAATTTTCGAAAGCTAACCAAAAATTTACTGGTGGTTAAAGAATATATATTAAGTATAACAACCAACTTAAGTAGTACAATTTGCTATATTTGTTTATATATAAATCGCCAAAATATTGAATAAACGGAAAGCGTACTCTTGTAGGGCGCTTCTGCAGCTCGGACACGAAATCAAGAATCTGAGAGCGTACTCTTGTGGAACATGTCGGCTGGCGGTGGTGTTCATTTCCCAAGAGAGACTGTGCGGTGGGCTGAATAGAACATCGGACCCATATTTCAGCGACCTCGTGCAGTTTACACGTGAACCATTTCTCTTTCTAATTTGATCATCGACTGCTTGTGGTGTTCGTTTCCCAAGAGAGACTGCGCGGTGGGCCGAATAGAACATCAGACCCACATTTCAGCGACCTCGTGCAGTTTACACGTGAACCATTTCTCTTTCTATTTTGACCGTCAGCTGGCGATGGTGTTCGTTTCCCAAGAGAGACTGCGTGGTGGGTCAAATAGAACATCGGATCCACATTTCAGCGACCTCACGCATTTTACATGTGAACCATTTCTCTTTCTATTTTGACCGTCGGCCAGAGGTGATGTTCGTTTCCCAAGAGAGACTGCGCGGTGGGCCGAATAGAACATCGGACCCACATTTCAGCGATTTATTACCATCGTTAGATTCGTCAAGCAATTTACAACCCATCTATAGAAATGATTTATAATTACACTTTGTTTAGTAAAGCTAAATAGCAAGATTAGTTGAGGTGAGGAGAATGCAAAGGAACTCAAAACTTTTTGACCCTGGAACGAACAGCTCCTAGCATGCGATTTAATGTTGATTAGACGATGCGAGAAGAGCGGGAGAATCAATAGAACAGGCATGGCCAGCACGCATCGTCTGCAGCACACAGCATTGATCACGGGCCAAACTGGCGAGCCAATCGGGAAACGAACAGGCCCGGTCACACGCAAACGATATTGACTCGGGCTCCTTCGCATTCTCCTCAGGCTTCGTCGCATTCTCCCCGGGCTCCTTGACTTCTACCCATTCTGGTCTATAAAACAGGAGGACTGCCACTCAGATCAATCATTCCTCTCGCCTCCTGACGTCGTTGTTCTTCGGGAGCCTTGTTCTTCCCCTTCTTTTCAAGCCTTTACTCAAGGAAAGCTTCCCACCCTCCCCACCGATGGACGACTACCAACCTTGGAGCCATGGCCGCTCTGCTTCGGGCCGGAATCCATGACACCGCTTGGGGGGTAAGCCCATCATGGTGATCTCCTCCATGGCCTTCTTATGTTCCCGTTTTTAATCATTGTTATCCTCGCTCTCATGTAGTGATGGCCATGGGGCAGCTCCACCGCCCCATGTTCCTCCACGTGCCCCTGCTACTCCATCGGCCCCTGCTGCTCTCTCGAGGCATACCGCGGCGCCTCTAGCGGCGGAGCAGGAGTCAAAAACGGCACGTGCTCGGCTAGCCGCAGCAGACGCCAAAGTAGCTGGCATGTAGCATGTTAGCTATTCCACCCCCTTTTCTCTCTCAGCTTTTGATTTTTGACTTCTTAGATCCTTGCTCAGCTCTGATGGCTCGGCTGGAGGAAATTGAGGAGGCTGTCGGCATCGCCAAAGAGGAGATGAACCTCCGCGGCGACACCGTGGCTGCTCGCCTTCACGACATTCCGACGCGTGCGTGGGAGCTCGCCAAAATCGGCGCCCGTGAAGGTGCCACCCACGCCCTAAGCTTAGCCCACCTGTACTCCGGCGAGAACTTCCTCCACCTTGCTCCAACCACTGACAACGATGACTTCTATGATATGCTGTGGGAATACATGCCCACAGCGACTGCCATCGCCGATGAGTTAGAAGCGAACAATATACTGCTCCGGCTTTTCGATGATGAGGAGTAGAGTAGTAGAGCACAGGCCAATGTAAATCTAGGTCATCAAGATCAAATTTTGTAACCAATCCAGTTGGCCTCCTCTGCTACTTTTTCCTTATCGTATGCAATCCTTATGTAATCTATGGATGACAATCTATATTTGTAATCCAATTTTATCAATAAAAATCTAAGGGTCCCTTTGGTACTACTTCTTGCACTATAATAGCTTCCATTCAAGTATTGTGGGACCCATGCTGGAAGGGAAATAGAGACAGACTAGGCAGCGTTGGTCATGTGGGAGACAATCCTTCCATTCCACTACTGTGAGACCCATATTGGAAAAACTAGAGAAACCCTTTGGCAAAAAAAATTTCCAGAAGCAGAAGCATAGGTTGTTTTAGAATCCAAACCAAACGAGGCCTAAAACTGATGGGTTGCGCTCTTATGAATAGCAGATGGGCCATGCTCTTATGAATAGCAGATGGGCCTCGGGTGGGAGTGGCGAGGCGAGTGGATAACTATGGGCTGCGCTCGTATGATAAACTATGAGCCGCACTCGTATGACAAACTATGGGCCGCGCTATTTCAATGATAGGTTGGCCTGGGGTGGGAGCAGGGAGGCGGACTGGGGTTAAAGTCACCAAAGTCAACGGAGCAGTCAACTAAACAAACGCTTGCGCAGTCAAAAAAGTAGCCACCCTGTCCCAAATTTCATGCCTAGGATCTGAGAAAAGGAAAAGTGAACTAGCGAACTTGATTACAAATCTACATTTAAATAACATCCCCACATCTAAATCTAAATTCCAAACCTGAATACCAACACCAAAAAAATGTCAACTATATAAACGTAAAATACTCCAGCCATCATGTTTGACTGCTTCTTCAATTTCACAATCAGGCTCAACTACTTATTCAGTTCCACAATCTGGCTCAACTGCTTGTTCAGTTTTTGCAACTCCCTATTCACCAAAAAAATGTCGGCTATGTTTGAGATCTCCTCCTTCACAGCGGACGACATGCAAGTCGAGATTGGTTCAATTGGGGAAAGCACTTGAACTTCTAGCCCTCGATCCCAAATGTACGAATCCACCCACTCAAAATGACCACAGGGCTTCAAATCCTAAAACGAGGAAGGCAAACCCTAAAATCCAATTTGAAAGTACAAAATCCAAATCATGCCAAATTGAAAAACAAACCCTACCTTCCCATCCTTCCCCTTAAATAGCTTGCTCTCACATTTCACAAATTCCCGACCAACGTTGCCCATCTGCGAGCGCACGCATGTCAAGCGCTTCAGTGGATCTGGGCAAGGGCAGTCCGGGCATGTACTCAAAGGGAATTCTCCATAACGCGGTCATTCCTTCTGGGGGGGGGGGGGGGGGGTTTCTGGAAGCCAGAAGCAGAGCTGGACATCGCTCGTCGCCGCCACCGCCGCGGACCGTTGTTGGAGAAGAGGAAGAAGAAGGTGCGCGAGGAAGAACAGAGGAATGGAGGAGGCAACGGTAATGTCGGGGCCAGGGCACAAGAATGGGAGCGGAGGGCTGGCTAGGCCTCTTAAGGATGACATGGATAAGTAGTGGACCCTACAAAGCAACGTTCAACTAGCAGGTCCCACGTTCAAACATAATCCACAACCGTTAACTACTTAAGGGCTTAAAACAGCCGTGTTGGTCCATGACTATATGGGTCGTTCCAACCTTCGCATGTGAACTATTCCATCCAACGATGTCGTATCCGAGAGATTAGAGGTGAAAGGCATCACATGTGAGCTATTCCCATCCCATTTGCCACTTTTTACTGTAAAAAGACTGTTATGTCCATCTTCTTCTTCTTCCCAGCTCCCAAGCTGCCATGGAGCTCCATTTGACAAGGTTGCGCACATGTGGACGAGGTGAGCCTGGTACCACACAGGGCGAGCACAGCAGACACCAACACTAGGTCCCTTGTCGCTACCACTGTGCCCTCATGTTCTCCTCGCTCAGTATGTTGCTTCGCATCATGAATTGGGCTCGGCCATGGTCCTGTCGTGCAGTCCAACTGTCTTCACTAGGCTTAACCTTCAAGTTCCTCCACTAGCCCCTATCAAGTTCCTCACAGACTTGGCACCTGGGCACTTGAGCGAGTTGAGGAGGCGAAGGATTCGAGGGAGCTGTTCTCCAATGCGAGGGGCGAAGCAGGGTGAGCAGGGGTGAGGGCACGGCAAAGGGGCGAGCTTGGTTGGGCAAGGCGAGGAACCGTGCCCATGGTCGCATGCGTGCAAGTGAGCGCGGTCTCTCAGTGGCCATGGCGATAAGGCATCCATATGGTTATAAAAGTGTGGCTATTGTGTGTCGAGGTTGAGTTTTTGAGCAGTTTTGCCATCCAAGCCAATGAAGTCATTTATCCATTGAGGGTAATATCTGAAAAAATAAGAGTGATAGATTTATAATAATTAATTTTTATTGTCATAGATAAAATTAAGGTAGTAATATGTCTAATAACTGATATTTTATATTTTTTAAGATGAGTTGATGTTTTAATGATTTGGTATGGTTAGGGTTCTATCATGGAAAATATATAAATTCATTATTTAATTACACAATTACAAAGCTACCATAAAACTATTGGCTAGTATTTGTTTGATAAATTTTAACTACTAGCTAGTGTTTTGGACCATAAAACTACTTGAGTTTTCCTTTGATCCTTGATATGCTAATTGCAACTCAAAAGATTTGTTTCAGTTGGAAATTTCAGCAATGAATTGAAGTGAAAGTTATTAACTCAACCTCTAAATTTTGTTGACAATGAAAATTGAACTTTCAATAATTTAAATGTAAGAACTTTTGGCTAGAACAGTTAAACTTTACATTGGAAGTTGCAAATTTGGATACATTTATTATGCTGAAAAGACTTTGCATACTTCCTAGAAAACATTGTCTTGGTTCTCCGCCAGAAGAAATGTCAATCTTTGGTGAATTATAAAGGATGTGTCTATTCTTTAGTGACTCAGATTTCTCTGATATCTCAGTCAAATAATTTTTTTTCTATCTTCATGTCAAAAAGTTCCATATGCATATCTGGAAAGTTCCATATTTATAATACAAACTCATTTGTACTTAAAAAAAATCCACATGTCTATACAACTGGTTCAATCTTCCATCTTCAATAAAAGAAGTTGTAAGTCTTACCGGAACTTTATTGTACCTTTGAAGAGAAAAAACTTCCAAACAATGATGATGTAATTAAAAGTATGAGCTTCAATAAAATAAAATTGTAGAAGAACAGGAGGGGAATTCTGTGACACTTATCATCAATTAAAAGTTTCTATCCCGTATGTGTCACTTTTGTTATTTTATCTATTAGATGCTATTAAGTGATAGTGAAAAAGAATAGCTATTAAGTGATAGTAAATTTTCTATCACATATGTTATTTTATCTATTTTATCTTCCCTCAAGATGAAATTTAGAAAATTTCAGAAGCCTCTGTTTTGAAACTGTGGATTGGAACCCACATGGATATAATGCTGCTACTAAAATTGTACAAAAAGTTAAAATAGACACATGTTTTATATGACGATACAACAAAAATATTCCTATAATTTGCTAGAATTCATCTAAAAGTTAGATTGGTCTTTTTTATTAACATCTAACAATAATCTAATAGCTAGGTAAATAACAAAAGTGGTACATAAGGGATGAAAATTTTAAAATGATGGCATAGAAGGGAAGTTGCAATTTCAGATGGTTCATACGAGAGTGCTAAAAGTTTCAATGGCGCATAAGGAATTTGCTCAAAGATAATTTAGCCAAGAATAAAAAAGTAGCTAAAAGTGTTGCTTTGTAGTAATGAAGAAACAATACAACATTTATTTTTCAAGTGTCATTTAGCTCAGAATGTATGGCGGGTATTTACTATAGCCACTGGTTTAACTAAACCGCATATATTCAACTTATCTCTGGGAAGTGGGTTAGCTCGAGGAGAGAAAAAGAACAAAAATTAAGCATTGTTCGTGTAGCAGCCATTTTCTTGTTGATATGACTAAGCCAGAATGATATTGTTTTTAACAAGAAACAAATGATTTCCTTGATGTAGGTGATTAAGAATAATAAATATATTGGCTTCCATAAGTATGTCCACTGGGATGCCAGTGCTTAAACATGTCAACTTTTGAAAGTTGTAGCCATGAGTATCTTCACTATGAATGGATGATCATTGTGATATAGGCTTTATTTGTAGCACTATATTCACTCATTGTGTTGTTTGTGGGCGCCCAAATGCTGTAATAATTAAGGATGAACTATTGATCGAATGCAAAACTTGTAAAAGGCCGGAATGGTTTTTCCATTATCTAAAAAAAAATCATTATGAACCTGAACTATTTCGTCAACCTATTACAAGATAATAAGTAGTTCAGTAAGATAGTAACCATTTTTTGAAGGGAAGTTTGTTTGAGAGACTAAGATTCGTCCACAGCATACCCACAATTATATTTTTATCTGAAACACACTTTTAGATGCTCTCATCTGTGACATACTATTACTGTTTAACAATTATTTTAACTTTTTTATCTTAATGTATGTGTTGTAAATGAAACCGCCGACACCCGTCCATGACGCCAAGCCGCTCTCCAGCAGATCAAAGCACACGTAAGAGTCCCTCGTTGTCGACGATCTTCCTCCGCTGCGCCAGCCTCACGTCATCCTTGCCTCCTTGTCTGTGCTCTGCGTGCCGCCGCCCCACTTGCTCCAGCAGGTCGAGCTCAATGCCGATGATGTGGTCGACCTCGGGCCGTGCCTCCTGCATCCCAGTCTGCAGCGTGCTGCGCATTTGGTCCATGCACTTGGACATGTAATCTTCCTATCGGAGGATGGTGGCCGTGTGTTCACACGTGCTAAGTCAAAAACAAGTAAATACAACTAGCACTGATGATCCGCGAGCATACAGATAAATCCGTTGTAGCATTTTCCTAAGGAGTATTTCAAGGTTGCCCATTTATATTTTCTCAAAGAAACAGTGTGGAATTCTTCGATCTATAAGGTCGTCCAAGGATCACAAACAAAAATAGGCTTTAGGGTAGAGAGGATATCCTAGGGTAAAACACTCTAACTTAGGCAAAAATCTGCACTCTTATGGATTTACTTTAACCGCCGGATTATTACCCTATTACAGAAATAATACCGGCCAACATGCAATGACTTATCTGGACATACGGGATGCTAATGTCGGATGGGGCTGTCACCACCCACGCGACCTCGTCTCTTCCATGGGATACATGATAAACGATGGCAACATATAACCGAGACACCACATCGAAGTTGTATGAAGCTACTCTACTCATAGCTGTGAGAATAGAGCAATCTTATTAAGAACATGCAGCTCATAAACCAATAAGAGGCAAAGCTTACTTCACTTAGATAATAAAAGAGGCAATTACAAAAGCGGGTTCCTGTTTTGGACCCCAATTCTGAAAACGGTCCTGTTTTTTAGATTTTGCAAAAATGGTCCTGTTTTTCGAGGGCGAAGCTCCTGTTAGGTCCTCTTTTAACCGGCCGTTGCATGTGGGCGTTTTTTCGAATTAAAAAAAAGGAAAAACTTTAGATCTTTTATGAATGGACCACCTTGCCCCTCCCCTCAACCCGAAAGCCATCTCTGTTGAAATGCTGTCAAAATTATGTGAAATATTTAATGATCAGATTTAAATGTTGGTTCAAATTAATTTAAATTATATCAAGTTTGTTCAAAATTTGCTTCACATTGTTATAACTTCAAACAGACCCGATTTTGCAAAGGTTGGATGAAAACAGGCCCGTTTTTGCAATTTTTGCAAAGGGTACATATGTCTCTTTTATGTCATTTAACACCACTAAGCCCTTCTAATGGAATAGGACCTCCTTCTACCTTCACCCTCGAAAAACAGGACCGTTTTTGCAAAATCTTAAAACTGGACCGTTTTCAAAATTGGGACCAAAAACAAAACCGCTTTTGCAATTGGCCCATAATAAAATTAGCACCAAAAGGTATATCACGACCGATCAGTATGATGGGCAAACGGTCATAGAGGTACAAGTGTTAGAATAGAACGTAGTATGAACAACTTCTATCGAAGGGCATAGAGGCGCGTCACTCAATGATCCCCCCCCCCCCCCCCAATCACACGCTATCTTCCTACTCACTCTCTCCCAATTCTAAATATTTAGAAGTGGAGCACTAAGCATACGAGTGGAGCTCTTCTTCAAATTTCTGAGGTCATGCATTGTGGAGAGGATCCCCAATCCTTATGTAGGGGTCAAGAGGCAGTTGGAGGCGCTCGAACACATGGCGGCAACAAGAAGGTGGGAAAGGAGGGTGGGAAGAAGCTTCCCACTAAAGTTGGGTGACAAAGTTGACCAATTCAGCTCCGCCGAGCTAGGCTTGGTCCAGCTGGCCCTCAATTAGGCTATTGCCTTCCCTGGCAGGCATTGGTTACTTTTCTTGATGATATCATATTTATTGCCTCTTGGAAATTGGGCTTTTGCATTTGTTTAACTCTTGGCTCTTTAGTTGTTTCTGGAGTTTGGCCAATTCTTCGTATTTCTTCATGTTTTCGCCCAATATTCACCTTCATGCTCAAATACACCAACACTTATGAAAATAAATAGTTTAAAGCCCTATATAATGTTGGTGGATAGATTTTACAAAGTTTGTGTCGGGATTGATGGTAAATATAGACGTTAAGGACCGTCAACAGCATGAATCGTGGTGGGACGGTGGTGATCGCCATACTGCCAAGTTTGTCCACGGTTCATGAAGTGGCTGGTAGAACAGGGTCGGGTAGATGATCGTAAGCGACGCGCCAGCCCATGCCAATGAGTCTGCCATGTGGTTGGCGGGCCGTACCATGTCCCTATAATTTGTAATGTAACATTTGAATATAGTGATCGTCTTAATCAAATTGTCTTCCTTTAGGATAAATAAATAGACACCCTAAAATCAAATTGTCACAGGTTGCAGGTGCGGGGATATATGGCAGGGTGTGTCGGACGAAGGTGGTGAAATAAAGAATTCACTTCGGTTTTTCAGTAGTAGAGATTGCAATTTCATTTTTACTTTTCAATTGAGAGATCACTTGAAAGTATTTTGTTACAGTAAAGGACGTAGTAAGTATTTTCTAATCAAATCAAACAAACCCAATTTTCTTTTCAATCGTTTCCACCACTTGATGGTACAGAGTGCAGCTAGTAGGTGATTTCTCTTAGACGCTCTAGTTAGCCGGCACACAGCTTGTTCCGGCAGAGCGGGCACATGTCGCTCCTGGCTAGCGTCCTTTCCAGGCACGCGCCATGGAACACGTGCCGACACCCCGGCCACGCCGCCAAGCCGCGTTCCATTGTATCAAAGCACACGGCGCAGTCCTCCACCTCCTCGTCATCGGCGATAATCTTCCGCCGCTTCACCGCAGGCGTCACATCATCCTCGCCTCCTTGTTCGTCCTCCTCGCGCCGCCGCCGCCGCATTACCGGCTCCGGCAGGTGGAGGTCCATGCCGATGTGGCAGTACCCCGGCCACTCCTCCCGCATCTTGGCCTCCAGTGCGGCGCGGACGTGGCCCATGCGTTCTTCGGTGTAATCTTCGCGCCGGAGGATGGCCGCGTCCACGATCACCTGCAGCCGCGTGGCTCCCGGCGGGACGACGGCGCTCATCGCCGAAAGCGACAATAAGGTTGTCCATAGCTCTTGGAGCTGCCGGCGGAACAGGGCCGGGTAGACCAGCGGGCCCAGCGCGGCGCCGGCCCACGCCAGCGAGCCTGCCACGTCGCCGCCGGGCGGGACGTTGAAGTGGAGGCGGTGGAGCTTCGTCCGGCGGCACGCCTCCACGCCCTTGCGGCCGCTCCACGTGCGCGAGAAGCGGGTGTACCGGTAAAGCACGACGATCTCCTTGTTGTTTCCTTCGTCAGTGGTGGCCTCATCATCCTCTGTGGCGGCCGCAACGCGCATGAATCCGGCCGTGTTCTCGACGGCGGCGAACCGTGCTGGCCCGAGAAACTCTCCGCCGTCCGGTGGCACGACGACGGCCACTTGTTGGGGGTGAACATTATTTGAATTGTTGCTGCTCTCTCCTTCTGCTTCGCTGGCCATGACGACCTTTCGCGGCGGCTCGTCGTCGTCTTCTTCGTCTCCCTCGTCGTCGTCGTCGTTGTCGCTGTCGAACCGCTCCGCTTCCTCCTCTTCGGAGAGAGGACGGAACTCCACCCACGTCGACGCCTCCTCATCCACCTCCTCAACGACTCTCTCCTCGTCTTCCTCGCCGGCATACTCAAGAACAGCCGTCCTGCTGCTTTCCTCGTCTACCTCGCCGGCAACGGAATGAGGAAGGCGCGCGTAGAACCGGACGGTGGCGGCCGGCGCGTCGTGCCAGAGGAGGAACTTGTCGTTGACAACCAGCCTTGGCCGCAGCTCCACGATGGGCGACGCCGCCGACACGGTCCCGATCGCGCAGCGCGACGCGTCGTGGCCGACGACCTGTGCCCAGGCGTTCACCTCGTCGCTTTGGAGGCCGCGGGCGTAGGCTGCCGGGTCGGTCTGCAGGGACATGGCCGTGATGCAGAGATCCCGCGAGATGGAGAGAGTCTCCGATGGGCCAACGTTGAGGATGATGACTCCCATGGCGCGCGGCTCTGCTGGATGGATGGGCGTCTCGATCGTCTTGTCCTGTGCGCTCGCGTCGGTGGTGTGGCGGGCGGGGGCGTCCGTGATATATAAGAATATAATACTATATAGGTAATGGTTCACGCGTGCTACACGATGTGGAATCGGCCGACTCGGATTCTAGTCCAGCACCGCCTTCTTCACTTGGCTAAACTCGATCGGTGGCACAGAGGCAGGGTGGTGGCTGCTGTCCCTACGTACACGCTCCGAATATATTGACCTTCGCGGATGGGAGATTGGGATGCTTCACGCGTAGAGAACCGGAATCCGACTCGGAACCGCCGTACGTAAATGACTCATACACAGGTCCATCCAGCTAACAGTTGAGAATGGAGACGTCGTCCTTCGGGTCTACCTCCAACGCCCCACGTACGCCTTCTCCAACTCCGGGAGGTGACACACAGCAAACTCCACTTAATACCGGTGACATCGTACTTCTTGCAACTTGCCGTGTGCCCGAGTGTATTTAGATTCTTGCAACTTGATCCAGTAAGCAATTTAGAATTTGAAGGAGAGTTTTTTTTAAAAAAAAAGATGATATGCCGAGTGACAGTTGCAAAGAAGAAGAGGACGGGGCAAGCATGCATGGCAGTAGCCGTGGTAAAAAAAACACTACGGCCAATCTCAATGTAGTTTTAAAAGAGTTTCAATAAATAACATGCCACATAGGCAAATTGATGATGTGGCATGCAATTTATGAGGAGAGAAGAGATTAGAGTTTTATCAGGATAAAACTTTATGTACACGATTACCAAAACTTTAAAACTAGAATGAAACTCCATTGAGAGTGTTTGGGTTTCATCTATACTCATTTAACAACTCTCATTGGTCATTTAATTTAAATATTTAAATATTACACTAACATATAAAATCATAAAATAAAACTTTGCATTGAGAAATCTAGTTTTGTTTATCCATTTCAAAACTATAAGATGATATGGCACTCTTGAAAATAACAATATGAAATCATACATCGAGAATGGCCTAAGAATGACCAATACAAGACATAATAATAGAACATATTTCAATGTAAAATATCTGGTGCGATTATTGTTAAAAAATCCATTCAGTTCAATGGATTGGTGTTGGATGACCTTTGTAAGTGCACAAGCAAACAAACAAAAAAGGTATAAGGGATAATAAAGCAATTAGATTTTTTTTTGATTGTAATGTTTCCATTATTATAAGTGCCCACAGGCACTCAAAATATCTTAGGGTAAAAATTGTAGCTGCTAGCTAACAAATCATTTCACGCATAAAAGCTGCTTGATGGGCAGGTTAAACCACATTCATTGCACTCATTTTAACACAGTTCTGATTCGTTTATGCCCTTTCCTTATCTCTTAATTTTTCCACTAACCTGAGATCACATCATTCATTATGAGAGCTCTCATCCCTTTGTTGATCGTTTCGTAAACTCACATTACCAAAGGTAAATCTGTCAAATGAAAGTTTTGAAATGTTCCAGTTTGCCTTATATTAAGAGAAACAAAAGCAAAAAAAATTAGAAACCATACGATAATACTCAAGTTTTACTACAACAAGACAACTATTAAAACTTAATAATGGTGGTATGTTGTATTGAATCTTGCATTGAGCCCATACTCGCGTTTCAAAATGATGGTAGATCTGCTATCTACGTTTTTAGAATAAATTTATGGTATTATGCTACAAGAAAATGTCACTTGGACTTCAGATCATATTACACCTGTTAAATGTAGTGGTGGAGACAGTTATAAAGTCAGTGTAACTTATAGTTTAGATAGAACTTTTGTTGCTAATCTTCTAGAGATAGTAAAGTTGAGATACAAACATTTGTAATAATTCATATCTTAGTATATAAAAAAATATAGATAAACTAAGAACTAAACATAAATCAATTCTTATGAAATTATTTTTGCTACTTCAAATCGTAGGCACTACTAGTTAGCAATTGGAGTAGAAATTTGTGGCCAGTTCAGCATATTCCAAACTTGCAATAACAATCTCACTGAGCACTTTCATAGAGCGATTTAGTTATATAATAAGTATTGTTGAACTATAAAAGATTATGTGGTAAAATTTCTTGTGTATTTGTGCGTGTAACATTGACTAATTTATTTATATTCCAATTCTTCTTCATTTATTATAAAAGGTATGAATCCACTATAGATTATTAATGACAATCTCTTAGTTAAAAAACAAAGAATCTTAATCACTCTATTCCAAAATATTGACACTTGCCATCTCTAGTTTTCCAAAAATAATTATCAATCTCACTTCCCAATATAATTTTCTTTTTTTCAATACATCACCATCTCTCTCCTTATTTCTTGTGCACCTATTTTTTCACTTCTCCAAAATTTATATGCCAAAGCTAAAATATCAATTATTTTGGGATACATGGATATTATTTTCTGGAATAAATCTTTTTAATCTCAAAATCACATTTTAAATAAATATTCAATAAATTCTGTATTTCTTAAAGATGAAACTTTTTGTAATGATTATGGTGATGTCACATTTCTTTAGAACAAACGAGATAAATAATTTTGAAACATTCATTTCAAAATTCAAAACATTTCTGTATTGAGGCTACAACATATTAAACTATGTTTGAAACTTTGAACAATAAATAAAACAAGTTTTTGCATTGAATTTAGAAGAAAAAAATGAAACATGTGAGAACCCTTGTCAGAGTCGAGAGACCCAAGCGAGCATGTTCAACCACACTCAGTTCTCATCATCCCGAAATGATCTGAACCATAATGTTAATTAAGTGAAACTATAGTGTGTGTGTGGGGGGGGGGGGGGGGCGCATGCTCGTGTTTTTTCTGATCCTTTATTTTGTTAAGCTTTTTGGTCCTTCAGCTTCAAATTCTACGAGAATGACCAACCTTTGCTCTATTGATCATTTAAAAGGTGAACGGTGATCGTGTTCCAGTATGATTGGTAGCCTGGATAGCAATTAGCATGCCACACCAACAAGATTATTCGAACCAAAATAAACAACCATCCTAACCATATGCTAATCTTTTTTTGTTGCAGTTTACTAGGCTGTCAATATGGTCTTCGCTGCTCCTTGTGTCGGGGGCGGATATCAACGATGCCATGTGGCATAATCAGCGCAGGGATCAAGTCGTTGTTAAGGACATACCAACACGCCTGACCCCCACGAGTGGGTTCGAGCGCGTATCAGCATGCCCGACCCCAGCGAGAAGGGTAGAGCGCTCTGCATCGCCTGACCCTACGAACAGGGTCGAGCGCGTTCGCTTTAAATATGGGTGCTAGCTCTGCTCCGCCCATAACACGTGCGCACGGGTGTGTGTAGTACCCCACTGACAGGACGTAACACGCTGACCGTCCTTGTTAGCGATACACCCCTTTTGTCATGAGGAAGCGAAGTGCTACAATGCTGCGCAGCACGGGAGTGTCGAAAAGGAGAAACTCGGTCTAAGGGATCGAGACTGATCGACGCCTCCATCCAACAACATTGGGCCAAACACTAGACCACATTGAGCCAGGTCGTTAGAAGGGTCGAGCTTTGCCCGCCTCGCTTGACCACGAGCGATAGGGGTCGATCGGGATGGAAAGATGACAACCACCCCCCTGACTAGCATTTAATATAATATCATGTCGGGTGTGCACCAATAGTATTGATGGGTCAAATCGCCCAGTAAACCTACTTTTGTCGCCATCATTACCTTGCCCTGCGTCATGACTGTGCTGCATCCCGTATTTTACAAGACCTATCGACCCAGGAATAGGTAGCAACAGGATTCTAGGACACACGAGGTCCATGACGATCGACGATGATGCCATCGACACCCTCCTCTCTCTCTCTCTCTCTCTCTCTCTCTCTCTCTCTCTCTCTCTCTCTCTCTCTCTCTCTCTCTCTCTCTCTCTCTCTCTCTCTCTCTCTCTCCCCTCACCATACCTTACGGTAACCTGTCCTGAAGCCAAAACTCCTTTGTCCTCTTGAATCTGTTTCTAAGGTTGTCATCCTAGGTTGAAACTTCTCCATTGCCACCTCTAGTGTCCAAGAGGCTCACTGAGCATCTCAACATTCCTCCTAACACTAAAAGAATGACGCGTGTCCTCTTGATAGTTTAGTTTTTTATATTGACTCAAGCCTACACATTAGCCAAGTGATCACAACACACTTGGACCTAGTTGTCCTTAGCCTTGATCCATCTCTAACACTGTGAATCTCCACCAAGATGTTCATGGCAATGCACCGAGTCCACATCAATCAGCAAAGCGACTAATCATCATGATCATATGTTGGGTTGATAGATTAATTTTCTGAATGCACAACACTCATATAGACATTCATTACATTCCATGCTTATCATCCAATTACCAAAATATTCATACTTTGAGGTGGCAGCATTTTGATGGGCATGAAGCTTACATGTGGTCGGCGACGCCCCTCCCGGCGGTCTCTCTCCTGGCATGCCTCTCCCGGCGCCCCCTTCTGACGTGCCCTCTCTCGCCCCCTTTCCTCCCGGCGGTCTGCGATGGTCCTAACGATGTGTGGGGGCATATCGACACCCCCTCTCGACGGCCGACGATGCCCCTACCGGAGCCCCCTCCCCCTTTTTGACGGATTTGCGCCCCCTCCTCCCCTCATTCTCTGGTGCAGCTCCCTCCTCGGCCGCAGATCCAGGCAAAGGGCTAGGCAGCGGCACCGGATCTGCCGTCCCCAGTCCTCTCCTTCCACGTGAGAAGGTGACCTCCTAGGCCAGCTCTGGCGCGGGGACCTCCACAGGCTCGGCGACAGGCCAGGCTAGGCCTATCGTTATTTTTCTTTTTCTTTTCTAATTTTGCTAATGCTTCAGTAGTGAGACGGGCTCTTCTCTATTAGAGACGGACATTTGTCCGACACCAACACTATTTTTTAGTTTTGAATATATTCTTGGGCATATGTCCGTAATTATTTTGGATGATAATCATAAGGATTATTTGTGTCAAATATTCTGTATGTCATAAAGATCGCTTCAGGTCCATTACTGAAAGTCATTTTTATAGTAGTGATCCCTTCGCAAATATAAGTAGCATGTACAAATTGAAATGATCAAGTTATCGATTGATTGATACGGCATGGTTATAACCTAACCATAGGTACAAGTGATTATGAATAGTTACTCTCTTTGTTCTTGTATAACTACTCAGAAAAAGAAATGGTTCTTGTATAACTGTAGCGGTTTCATCAAATTACTTAATCTTTTGCACTGTACCTGTGTACTGGGTTTGGATTCCACTTGCAAGATCAGTTCGTGAATAATATTGTCTTCCTTTAAAAGATGGTGATATATAAAACACTGCACATGACGTGTAGAATCTTAGCAGGGTGTTTTTGCTCCGGACGAAATTCAACGCCAGGGTTCTGCCACCAAAAAAAAAAAAACGAACAGCTCGAACGAAAGTGGCAACATATTCTGGTCATATCCATTTCTATGGTTAAGATCGACGGCGCTGACAGCATCAATAATGCACCGGATCGTCTAGCTAGTGGGCGAGCAGAGGCCCGGACAATCTGATTGAAGCAGACAGAACAGAAACAGGGCACACTACTCCTCGTCGGCCATCTTCCTCCGCTTCGCCGACCTCGCTTCCTCCTCGCCGTCGGTGAGAGGATCGCACACCACGCTCTCAGCCTCGTCTTCCTCCCCGTCGTCAAGAATGTCCACCTCTTCCTCCTCGTCCTCGTGAACGGCCACCTCCTCCTCCTCGACGTCGGCAAGAGCGGCCTCCTTCTCCTCCTTCTCGGTGAGCACCCGGCCGTAGAACCGGACGGTGGCAGCGGCGGCGTCGTGCCGCAAGACGAACACGTCGCCGACGACCACCTTCGGCCGCACGGCCACGATGGGCGCCTCCGTCGACAGCGTCCCGATCGGGTACTCGTCGTGGCCGTCGAACGCCCAGACGGTCACCGCGCACTACCCGGCGGCGCCGGCCGGGTTGACGAGGGACAGCCCGGTGATGGCGCGGAGGTGGCCGTCCGGCGAGGCCGACGGGGACTCCGATGGGAGGACGTCGAAGAGGATTCTTATGGCGATGGATTTGGTGCAGAGACGCTCGCTTGTTTCGTGGGATGGTCTCTTGTGCTGTTGTGCAGTTGTGCTGTGGCGGTGGAAGGGGAGGGAAATATATAGAGCCCGCCCGCGGACTGGAGATTTGTGGCGCGGAAATGAACCGAAGTCGAGCCGGACTCGATTTCGGTCGCCGATACTCGATCGGAGTCGGTCAGCACTCAGCAGAGTCCAAAACAGAGTCGGACTCGGCTGGGTTTGAAACTAACCGATATTCTTTCGGACTGGGATAATATGGATTCTGCGTTGTGTATAGTTTTTAAAAGGGACAAAATGGTCTGTTGCGACAAGAGAAGAAATAAAAATGCAAATCTGCGGTTGACTTTCAGGAAAAGAAAAAAAACATCCCGAGAACACCAGTGAACTGAACATTAGTGAGAAGTGAACTGGACACGTGTCAAGAACATTAGTAGTTATACTAGTTAGTGAAACACTGGCCACCATGTCTTGCAGCTTTTTGAGTGTTAGGACAAGGCACGAAAGGCATGAAGAGCAGGTGTAACAGAAACAGATGCTGCTTCGGACACCACAGTTGGTTTGTTTTCCTCCAATTTCTCACATTCAGTTCATCGCCTGGCCACTTCGGACACCACAGAAAATAAAGATGGGTCAACGTACAGATGTTGGTGCCACTGGAGGTGAGGATTAGATGGAACTGAACCATCCATGGAAAGAAAGCCAAAGGAGGTTCAGTTTCCTGTAATATCTCATCTCAAGTAGCCCATTGAGGAGATTGTTTCCAGGGTATCGCCAAGATGCAGTCACCCAACGTGAGAATTGGAGGAAATCAAACTCAGAGGCACTCTGCCAGATCGACAGACTTCACAGACAGATGTGAAGTGTGTGTGTCGAGGAGTTTGTTTTCCTCCAATATCTCACATTGGCTGATTTGCTGTTAGTGTTACCCAAGGCCAGACAAATTTAGAGGACATGCCCACATTGATAAATACTCGACTATCTCGGCTACCACATTGTCCTGAGTAACAATGTAGTGATTAAGGACGTGGATGCTATCTCGGCTAAGCTCGAGACAGGATCTGCTCTACCCTGCCTTTTCTGCAATACATGGCTATCACTTTAATTTTACAAAGAAACTGAACATTTGTTAACTCCCCCATCGAGACATTCTGTCTTCTCTATGTAAGCACAGGTATAAATCTCATAAGTAAATCTAACACGTGACCCTGGTTAAACCGATTTCCGATTCCCTAACTTTATTAAAGTCCAAAAATAAAAGAAGAAAAAGGTCAATCAATTCAATTGGGAGTGGAACAAAAACAACTCGAGAATCTTCAGGACCAGAAAAAATGGATGTCTTGTTAACTTTGTTTTTGAGCTTTACATGATAAGGCCTGTATACTACCTAGCCCCCTTATAATCGACACAAAGTGTCTGTTCTATCCAAAGAAATTCTGTCATTCTGTTGATAGGGAAGTAATCACATATTGTCCATAACTACTACTGAAGGATTAAACAAAAGGCCTTGAAATTGACATATCAACGGGTGAAACAAGATAAATATCATGGATATATAACACACCATCTTGTCCGCTCTGACAGCATGCCAAGTTTGTGAAATTCTAGTAACAGTTTGCTCAATATGTCAACTGTGTATTCTGGCCATCCCAGGTCAAACAAGTTAGTCAAGGTCAGAAATGACTGACTTGTCATCCAGCACTTCATCAGAGCTACTGATTCCAGAACACTCAGAAGGCCAATCACTTGGTGTTGGTACTGGATCTCCATTCTCACTCTCTACTAATGCATCATCTGAGTCAATAACTGAAGACAATGACTTCTGCGTTTGATCTTGTAGGTTTCCATCATAATCCTTTCCCCGCCAAACAATAATTTGCTCCTTATCAAAAGAGACAATAATGCAAGGAACAAGGTCCTGCATCAAAATAAGAGTATAAGAAATATAATCTACAATAAATCTTCAAACTATACATGCACATTTAGGTATGAACATATAAGATAAACTCACCCTGAGCTTGACTCCAATCTTCTTATAATCACTTTTGGGCAATCCTTTACAGTCTATTCGAACTAACTCGTCTGCCAGAAAAGCATCACGGACCATTGGCACGAGGCTGCCATAATATCCATTTTTGGCTGTGAAACAGGATAATTGGTCAGTCATATATTTACTATACCTACATTTGATTAAACAAAACGTGGACTGGATTACCCAGCTTTGTCAAAACAGGAACATGTAGGCCTTTCTTCCTCATTTGCTTTGTCTCCTCAATTGTCAGCCCTTCTATAGTTGTTTTGATTAGTCTTGGGTAGATAGGTTCAGCTGGCTTCCACAGCATCAACGGAATAACAGGTCTTTTCTTCGGATTGTAATGCCTACCCCTGTACAGTATCAAATGACCACCTTTTCTGTGGATGATAAGGCCACCGCTTTTATCCTGGACAAGAAGTAGCAGTTGTTGACTCAAAAAAAAAAATGTAGCAGTTGTCATTATTACACTCAAAAATCAGTATGTAAGATAGGTGATATCAAATCATCAATTGCATATAACTGATGCAAGTCAAGATAAACTTAGCTACCTCAAGCTGATGGCACACATTTTCCATATCCACTGTCGGCACACCGAGGCATTTTATCCTGACGGCCTCGCAGCACTTCCAGTTATTGTGAATGTCATTTAGCATGTTATGAGTAAGTCCATCTCTCCCTGCAAACGAATGAACCAAACGAATCAGCAGAGTTCATCAAGTCAATCTGAAATGTAACTTCAGATTGACAACTTAAGCAGGCAAAATCACCAAATCCTACCAAGGTTGATCTGTCGCTTGGTGCGGTTCTTCTGGCACTTCTCGACCAGGAATGCGCGCTCTGCAGGGGTGAGCGGCTCGCCGAGCAAGCGCTCGCGCTCGCGCCCGCGGGCTTCCTCCAGCCCCTTCTCGGCGTCGGGGAGCGGGTCCTCGGCGTCGACGTCGCGGAGCGTGGCGTCGACGGCCGGCGCGCAGAGGCCCGTCCAGGGCCGGTCGAGTCGGCCCGGCCCGAACGGCGAGTACTTGGGCTCGCGGAGCCCAATGGGCTTGGAGCCCGGGGTGCTCTCGGTGTAGCTGAAGCGGAAGTCGAAGGGGAGGTCGGAGCGCGCGGGCGGGCGGCCGCCCCGGTCGAGCGAGGACGGCGGCCGGTAGGGCGGCTTCTTGGTCCGGCGCTTCTTGCCTGCGGCGGCGGCGTCGTCGGGGTTGCGGGATTCTCGCGGGGCGGGAGTCAGGGAGGCCGGGGCCACGAAGCCGTAGCGGTCGAGGAGGCGCGAGAGGTGGCGGCGGGGCTGGCTCGCAGGTGCGTGGGCGCGGCGGAGGAGGGCGGGGAGGAGCATGGGGCGGTGCGCGGCTAGCGGCGGAGTGGACTCACTGGCTGTCGGCGGCGCCGGGAGATGGCCGGCGGCCGGCGTGGTTAAGGGGCAAAACCCACTCAGTTTTGGGGGAGGAAAGGATCTGGTCCGTACAAAGGATGACTGCCTGCGTAACGAACGGTCTGATTCGATTGTTCACGCCCGGATAAGTGTGATTTGAAAACTCTGGTGATTCTGAAGACACGAATTGAAACGCAACTAAAAAAATTAGGAACTTATTAATTTTCAGTTGTCTGAAAGTTAGGGAAAACCATTAAATCTAGATCCAATGATTTATAATTATTATACAAATAATCCTTAAAAAAAATTAAAACACAAACAGACCATTAACTAAAAGCTTTCAATCTGAAGAACGTTAAAAAATATAAAAAAATTAAGAACGTCAGCAATTTAAATCTGAAGAGAGTACATTGACATGAATGTTTCCGATTTCTAATATGATGCATGCCAAAAATGTAAAAAATAAAATAAAATAAAAAATGTAGTACATGAATTCAGGCCCTCGCGCTTGAAAGACGTTCCTATATGCATTCACGGGCAAGATGAAAAACGACATAACTGTCATCATTTGCCGCAGGCTTATAAGCCACTATTATAGCTAATAATGCTGCCTTTTTATTTTGAAAAAAAATAAAATAAATCGATCCTTGCAGGATAGCATAACATACGAATATAGCTAATATTACCCAAGAAGATTAAAACAATTTTCACAAAATAGATACGTCTCCTTCCCATATAACGCTATGACTACAGACACAATTGCAACAATCAGATCTACAAATTGGACCATTCATTTGAGATCAAACCTTTGGTAGGCACAAGACGACAACTACACGAGTATGACTATCATCTGGCCCTTCCCAAGATATTGGAGATACAAAATAGCCAATTGTCAGTACAATTATCATAGACCGAGTAGATAGCCGTATCACCTCCACCTCTTACCACCTTTAAACACATGAGGGCTTGGTGCAGCAACTGCACGAGGACACTAGCTAATTGGACTCTGCTGTCCTCTCATAAGATGTCCATGACCGTCATCTAGGAGAAAATCAGAGTACTATACGTCAAGCACATTGTGGTTGACTATATCTTCACCCATCGATTGATATGAACAAATGGGGAACCGGGTAGCATGATTGCTACACAACACTATTACCATTACAAAATACAAGAATCAGAAGAAGGTCGTGAGTGCAATGTCATCATCTCGGCCCTGATAACTCAACCGCATGGAGATTGTCAGTCGAGTCAAGAATCCACTCCGAGTTACGGTGTGGACCTAACTCAACCTCATGCCGTACTTCTACCTTCTGCCACTCCTCCCATCTCTCTGCGAGACCATCACCTTCCAGCATCCGAACCACTTCCGCCATCTTAGGCCGGTCAGTGGGGGAGCCCTGTGTGCAAAGGAGCGCGACCTGGATCAGCGATTCCACCTCAATGTCAATGTAGTTATTCTGTAGATCTGGATCAACCAGCATCTCCAGTCTCTTCTCCTTAAGTAGCCCCTTGACCTACATAAAGCACATAAAGTCATTGTTACTTCCCAGTAAAAACAGGTGTTTGATCACAAGATTACAATAGAACAATTCTGGTACAAGCAAAAGCAAGAGCTGAAAAATAGAAGTTTCAGAAACATGCTGATCTACCATATGCTTAGTTTAGCTTCAAACAACGTAGCAATCAGAAAGAATATTTTCCTTTTTAGTGAAGCACTCTTATATATGAAGTGATTATATTTGACAATTGTCCAGAAAAGGTAAGCATCTGACCCCAAAATAATATGGAAACACAAAAAAATATATAAATTACAAATTAAATAAAGGCATAAGTCAATTACCCAGTCAAGCAGCATGACATCGTCATCATTGGCAAGGCGAGCAAGATCAAAGGCTCGTTGTCCTGTAATAAGCTCCAAAAGCATAATTCCATAACCAAATACATCAGTTTTCTCAGAGGATTTTCCTGTTGAAAGATACTCAGGAGCAATGTGACCAATTGTTCCACGGACAGCAGTTGTCACATGGGTATCCTTATAATCCATTAGTTTGGCCAAACCAAAATCCCCCACTACAGCTTCAAAGTCTTCATCAAGTAAAATATTTGCAGCTTTGACATCTCGATGGATAATCTTGGGATCACAATGATCATGTAAATATGACAGGCCCCTAGCTGAACCCAATGCAATCCTTCTTCTTGTTTGCCAATCTAGAGGGGGTTCAGATGGTGGCCGCTCTACAACATAGTAAATATTTTACAATTTCACATTGCTGTTATGCAAAGAAAAAGAAGTATAGATGATGAAGAAGGGAAAATTACCTCTTAAACGCGATGCAACACTTCCGTTAGCCATGTATGGATACACAAGCAACCTTTCTGTCGGTGTCATACAGAATCCACGAAGACGCAGCAGATTTCTGTGTACAGCCATACTAATCATCTCAACTTCTGTCTGAAACTGCAGTTCCCCTCCAGGAGTTCTCTCCTCTTTCAGTCTCTTAACAGCCACTAATGAACCATCGGCCAGCCTTCCTTTGTAGACTTTGCCAAATCCACCTCTTCCAAGAATGTTCTTATTGCTGAAGCTATCAGTTGCAACTTGTAGCTCACGCAGTGAAAACCTTTTAAGCTGGCCAAGATGGACCTCTGGATCTTCCTCAGCTGCCACAATAGAAATCTCAAGTTAATTTGACTGAGTTATTCTCGAAGTAGTTCTCCTGCTGCTGAATGCTTACCAGGTACATCAAAGAAATGCTCTTGGGGTTTCCTGCGCCGCCACCATGCAAAGCCAATTGCAGGAACAGCAAATAGCAAGGCCGCACCAGCAGCTACTCCTCCAGCAATTGCGCCAGTACTAGAGGAACTGCTTCCTGCACCCAAAAAAAAAAAATAAATAAATAAAAAAAAAAAAGAGTCAGTACTAGAGATACTTGTTGTTCCAATGGGGTGTAGGCCATTAGGTATCCATCCTTAATAACAATGACTAAGTTCACAGCCAGGCATTTGGCACCCAGTTTAGTAGTGCAGCAAGATTGTAATATAAATGCAAAATTCTGAAGTTGTGGACTGGTTCTATTGCTGTGTTTTAACTTAATTTTCAAGGAAAAAGAAAGGCATGCAACTCTTCTCTTTAAAACTTTTTTAATGTTTTGACTTCAAAAAATGCATCCAATATAGAAAGTGCTCTCAGCCTCCACGACCTTGTTTCCAGTACACAAACCCCATTAGACTGTCATTTTCATGTAAAATTAATCTAGGACAACACATAGTAGACTCAAAGATCTATATGGACTTCATATTTGTGAATCTGAATAATCACCTGGTGATTGCACAGGAGTTGGCGGATTGTACGGTGGAGGCGGAGAAAAGGGGGGAGCACCAGGGCAAGGTTTTGTGGTCCCAGGGCCACATAAGTTTGGGTTGTTTGCAAAGCTGCAAAAACAAAGAAAGAAAGGTGTGAATGGCACAAGCATCAAGGCTTAAGAAATTTGAAATTTTCAACAAAAGTAGTTTTATTACCTGATAGGGGTGAACAAGGAAAAAGAACCAGTTGATGGAACTTCTCCAGATAAATTGTTATTTGACAGATCCCTATAATTTAACAGATAAAAGTTGCATTGAACATTTATTTAGTATAAACCACAGAAGACAAAGACGTAAACTCAGAAACAAATACTTACAGAACTTGGAGGGCAGTGATAGCAGTTAATGATTTTGGAATTGAACCCGAAAGGCTGTTGTTGTTGAGACGCCTTCCCCACCATAATACCAAGTCAAAAATGTGACACGTCAGTAGCATCCCAAGATAATGTCACAGAATTTATGAAATAAACATACTGGGAAAAATTCTTACAAATTACAGCAAATTCTGCTTCCAAAACATAATGATAATGGCATGATAGATGCCTTCAGAAATTGAATTTAAACTAATAAAACATCCACTGCCTATTAAATACCTTCAAATATAGCTATATTTGAGGAAAAGAAAAAATTATAGAAAGCTTAATCAAACAAAATTATTTTCTTTAGAACACATATTCTGTTTATCTTGAGACACAGGCTGGTATTGAGTTTAAATGATGCCACTCAAACTCAATGTTGCCACAAACAGCAATCCAGACCTAGAAGATCAAAATTTCTTCCAATCAAGCCCAATGAAACTAGGTGGCTATATTTCAGGCTTATTTGTTTCCAATGCTTCTTCTAGGGTTCTGCTTTTAGAAGCTCTAGCTGAAACAAATGAGTAACTTCTACAAGCGGATTATAACAATTTAGAGTCTTGATTTTTAGAATCTAAGAATCCCATGAAGAGTGACTTCTCCCAGATTTTGTGATTTAAAATTACCCACCATTCCACATGCCCCAAACATCATCCAGAGAACGGGATAAAGGAAGAATCTGAGATACCAAACAAGCCCTATCTTTTGCAACTTTAGCTTTTAAAGCTTTTATAATCCAGAATCTACAAGATTCTTTTCAAAAGCTCTAGTGGAAACAAATAGGCCTTAATAAGTTGTCTGCATTCACAAGTTTAAACTCATGGTTTCAACTTTCAAATAATGAAGGTGCATGACCGCAATACTAACAGGCTAATTTGTATGTGCCCAAGTGGAGATATTTAATCATCAGTATAAAAGGTGTACTGAAGCTATGAAGCAACGAATTATGTTTTGGAATAAACCTAGCATGTGCATAGCCACAGCAATTCAATTCTAACATGTAACAGATTCCTACTCTAGTGAGTACCAGATGCAGGCAATAGAGAATGGGAGTCTTACAGGAATCGTAGCTTCACTAGATTCCCCAATGAATCCGGTATTGGTCCAGTGAAGTTATTCAAGTATAAATCCAAACTGACCAAGTTTGTCAGATTCCCAAGTTCACTAGGTATTGTGCCGCTGATGTTATTACTGTAGAGCTCACTGCAAAAAAAAAATATGAAGCCAGTGACTAATTGAAAGGGGAAAAAGAGAAGCATACAAAGATTACTGATTTGAGGCATGATGAATAGCTGATTGATGCAACCACTGAAGGCAATGACTAGAAGTAGACATATCAAGGCGCATATATTCTAGGCCCATCTTGGATCATGTCACTACATAGATACCCATATCAAGCCTGGAACTAACATTGTCCATCAATCCTCTCAAGGAAGAAAAATACTACAGTCATCACAGTTAATAGTAAGAAATACAATGACGTAATATATCAAGCTATACACTCTAAGGATTGCTACTTAAAGATCAAATATACCGGACTATATTCACTTATTTTGGCATGCAAAAGTATGTTTCAGCACTTATTATGAACATATGAAAACTGGTATGAGCATCATATAGTAAAGTTCGAATAGTGTAAGGCTCTAAGCCTATTTAGATCTATGTAATGCAACAACTGGGTGAAGCATTCATTGTGTGAAGAAAGAATTGAGAAGAAAATATTTCTTTATATGAGCAATCATAACTGAAGTGATTTTACCTAAGTTAATGGATAAGAAAGATAATGGAGTTTTCCACTATCTTCAGACAGTATGGCATTAGGAAACTTAGCAAAGACCGAAAAACTTACAGGTACTGCAAGTTCTTAAGCTGGCCAAGTTGCGGGACCAAAGTTCCTGATAGTGCAGCATTTCCAAGATCACTGCAAATGGAGAAAATTCATTAGGAAAGATAAAACAAGGTGCGGACTAACTGTGCAGTAGAAAGAAAGGTGGACCTACACTCTGATAACACTGTTGTCATTATTGCAGGTAACATGAAACCAAGTGCACGGATTGACCAGAGTCGGATCCCAACTTTGTAGAACATTATTAGGATCATTTAAGTTGGTCCTTAAGCTATGCAACGCGTCACCTGTTAACAACAACAGGAAGAAAAATGAACAGCTGTCAAACAAGATGTAAACAGACGAAATATATTGATCTAAGTTCTTTCTGTCAGAAATGAGTAATAGGATACAGAAATGAGTAATAGGATACAACTAAAATCAGTGTAGTGAAGTTGTAGACTTGTTGCAGCTAGTATTTCTTATAGGATTTAGACTACAAATTATTTTCAATGGATGACAAAGAAACAATCGTCTGTCATCAAACACAAAATCAAAACAAAAAGATCAATTGCAATCCCTTAGTACTTGTATTGGCATGTAGCTAATGGCATCAAGTAAGGAGGGTTGAAGCTTCAGTAGAATTGAGCTGTGACATGTACTAGGAATAATTCAGCAAGAGCTCTCCAACTCTGGATTCCATAAAGCACTTTCCCCAACAACTACAAAGCCTTTTTGTCCCAGGCAAGTTGGGGTAGGCTCGAGATGAAACCCACAAGAGCCACAACTTGCACAAAATAACAATAACAAATCGTATCTCGAACTAGTCGGACACCAGCTTGAAACTAACAGCCACCGGAAACTAGTACCAACAGAAGCATCAGCAACCAGTAACCAAGCATAAAATACCCACCTCAGCCCTCAAGCATTAAGCGAATCATAGTCGTTGCGAGTAGCATCGCCAAAATAAACACAGATGAGGGACATCTTGAAGCCAACAACTAGAAACACAGGTAAAATGTCCCGAAACAACAAAACAACTTCAAGGAGACGTCCTAATCGAACGTAATTGGCCAGCCCAATCAGAATACGTCAGTACATGACAAGCATGCGGCACAACACAGCGAAGCGACTGGATGCAACAGTAGGCAGTATCCATCGCGTCAAAACGCGCAGCGGAAACTCGAATGCGTTTACACAAACACCCAGCCGCTTCCCACCGACCCTTACGGCCAGAAATGGAACGGAAGCAACAAGCAAAGAGCCGCACGAAGGCAGTGGGAATCCCATGGGCGGAGAGCCCTTTGACGGCCAGAAATGGAGCGAGGGCGAGTCCGAAACGCACGCACCTTCCATGTTGGCGAGCACGCGCGCGGTCGGGCGCAGCAGCAGCAGGAGGAACGGCAGGAGCGCGTACCGCGGCGCCGCCATTGCCGCTGGCCAGTTCCCGCTTCCCTCAGGAGAGTCCTCTAGATCCCACCGCTCCGGGCCGCCGCCATTCCCGCAGGATCGAATCGGGACCTCCCTCCTCCACGGGAGAGCCGGAACCCACCCACGCCGCACCCGCGCGGCAGCGGCGGAGGAGCAGGCGAGGAAGATTCGAAGGCTTTGGCTCCCTCCCTTCACTCCCGCTCCGAATCGATCCCCTTTCTCGCTTTTGGGCGACCTGAATTTTAATTTTTCTCGGCTCCTTTTTCTATCGCGGTTGCTCTGCTCCGCTCTGCTTTGCTTGCGATGCGAGCGAGAAGAGACACGGGTGGTGGGGTGTGGGATCGAATTGGATATTGCTTTTTTTTTTCTCTTTTCTTTTTGGCGGAGGAGGGATTAGATTGGACGGAGGAGCAGTGGGGGTTTTGTTTAAGCGCGGCGGCGTGGGTTTAGGAGTCAGAGGTTGCGTGAGATTAGGAGAGCCAATGGCGGAGGAAGGGCGAGGGGTGCGGCGGTGCCGGAACGGAGTCAACGGAACGGCGCCCGTGGAGGTGGAGAAGCTCCAGGCGGACGGGATCCCCTGCGGGTGCTTGGACACCGGGGTCTCCCGGTGCTCACATTTTTTGGGGGGGCGCTGACAACTCAGCCGCCTCACAGCAAAACGGGTCTCGATTAACCTGGTTAATCTGGTTTCACAAATATCTAACGTTTAGGTAAGGGGGTGTTCGTTTCTATGGATTAAAGGGTTAAAATTAAACTTTAATCCAAATTTTAGCTCTAATAAAATGAAAGGAGAGTTAAAAATAGAGTTAAACTTTAGCTCTAGGAAAGAAAATGGGCTAAAAGTAGAGCTAAACTTTAATCCTTCAAAAGATGCTAAAGTTTAGCTCAAATTTTAAGAGCTAAATTTTAGGATGTGTTCGTTTCCTTTAAGAGTTAAAGTTTAGTTTCTAAAATTTGTTAAACTTTAGCATTTTTTGGAGAACTAAAGTTTGACCCTACTTTTAGTCCTTTTTCTTTTTTAAGCTAAAGTTTAGCTCTTTTTAGCCTTCCCGTTCGTTTCTCTAGAGCTAAAATTTGGACTAAAATTTAGTTTTAACTCTTTAGCCCATGGAAACAAACACCCCCTAAGCTTTCTTAGAATCAGTGTATTTTCTCTTTTTAGCTAGGACCAGGAGCAGTTTTTTATTTTTTTAAAAGGATAAAAATAATTATAATCCTCTTCCATCTTAATTTGAATTGAACTAAGAAACAGTTAGCTTATTTTATCAAATAAAACCTACTGTTCAAAATCCTTCTTTACATCTACTTTTGATATCTATGACAGTAAAAAAAAACAATCAGACTAATACAGCAAAAAGATCATTCTATACTATATTTTACAACACAATAGCATAATCACAATCTTGACTACCTTAACAAGAAGTTCAGATACTCTGGTATCCAGGCCAAGTTTTTCAACACAAACAAATCAACTTTCCTGAAGCTTGGTCTTATGTGTGACTTTTATCCACACCCTGTTAACTTTCAACTCAGAACCTATGATGATGTTGAAAGCATAAACCATAAATATGCAATTAATAAATAAATCATGTTATGTTGATTTTCATTGAAGCGTATGTATATATTATTTGGATAGGCCCAGGTCAAACTGACAAATCAAATCAATTTTTTAGTCAATATTCTTTTGTCTAGATTGCCAACCGTAGATGGCTATGGTTTTTTTAGCTACATTTTGGGAAATAAGTTGGCTGCTGAGCACTAGATGCACACACAAGTATAAAGCATGCATATGATACATCTATTTGATTTATGGTTAAAACTAGTCATGGTTTGTTACAACTAAGGTTAATTAGATTTAACTATCTTAAACATTTTTGTGATTCATAGGCACAATTATGTCAAGATTATTTTAATTCTAGCTTCCATCACTATGCATATAAATCATAATAACAAAGGTTTCATAGTTATGTCATCTTTTGTACTCAGGAGTGGCATAGAACAAAAGGAAAATCTCAACTGGTGTGACATGAACTTTTTTAGGACCCATACGAGATTGTTTGCTGACTCACATAAGGAATTATCTCTTGTTAAAGTTGTGAATAAGAAGTTATTATTATACATAAGTGAGTAACCAGGGTAAAGGAAAAGGTAGTGACAATGGACAATTTGATGGTAAGAATTTTGTGAACGAACCACGCAGGACCTAGCACAAGTATGAGCAAATTTCTTATTTATCATTGAAACTTATATGTGCTCTTGTCTTATCTATTATTCAAAATATGTATTTTTTATACATCTTCGGTTCTATATTTTTTATCCTTTCTATACCATTTATGTTACACTTATGAGAAAATATTGTGATTAGATATTTAAACTCTCATTTTTTATAAGTAAACTATATCAGTGGTCCTTAAATTTATGTCAGAGTGTCATCTAGGTCCCAAACTCTTACAATACATATCTGGATACCTAAACTTGTTAAAGTATGTCATTTAGATTCAAAGTAGCGAAAATATCCTATAACTGTTGACATGGATGATAAACTAGCACTATTTTTCATAAATTTTCTCTCCCTAAATAATCTACTACTACAATTCCTTTTGAAAGACTTTTGTTTTTTTATTGTAACATGTACAATCATAGAAAATAATATGTGAAACCGTGAATAAAAGAAGAGATGTCAATATACAAGGCATATTTTCGATACTTTGAACCAAGATGACACACTTTAGTAAGTTAAAGGATCTGAATATGTATATTAAGAGTTTAGAGATCAAGATAACACCCCAAGACAAGTTTAGGTACCGCTCTCGTCATAGTCGGGACAAGCAACACGTGCACCCTCACTACGCCGGCATTCGCTGTTCGGTATTCCACGCCAGGTCCTGGGCCCCTGGCGGCCTGGCGCCCCGCGACGCGCGCCGCCCCCGCCCGGGCCCCGCGGTCCCCAGCTTCAGTCCCACCTCCACGTGGGGATCCGGTCAACGGCACTGTGGTCCTCCCGTCTCCACGGTCGGCACGGCTCACCGGCTCCTACCAGCTGGTTCAACACGGAGAATTTTACATGTTCCTTTCTAGAGAGAGAGAGACTCTGTTTGTTTTCTGAACATATTATTTAATCTAAATTATGATACTAGATTATTTAATTTAAATTATAAGTTAAAATATTTAATTTAAATGAGATGTTTATTTACCTTATTGATGTTCAAATTATTTATTATAGATGTGAGAAGACAATAATAACTTGTTTGTTGATGCGAATCGACCTCATCGACATTAGAGAAGAGGAGCTTGGGAGCGCCAGAACAATGGATCAACCGTGTCATGGCCGCGCAGCTCGCACAGCCAATCAGACGCCCTATGTCGCTTTCGACCCTTGCATTTTGCTTCCACCCCTGGCTCCTCTGGTACTGGCATGGGTCTGTCCTCAACGCGCCAGCGGCTGCCGTGTCGACCTCACATGGGACCTCATGGTCAAGACAGGGTGACGACGCGCTCGAGTAAGGGAGAGAGCAGCCTAGAACAGAGAAAGGAAGAGGTGGGCTACTGACGTTTCACAACTGACGAGAAGTGGAAGTGGAGCTGAATTCGCGGAGGCGAGCTCAATTGGAGATCAGGGAGGCAAGCTCGATGTACTGGAGGGGATCGATACATGAGAAAAAAGATGAAGCAAAAAAAAAAGAAGAGGATATATAGTGATATGGTGGGTAAATTCTATCAACTTAACTGTGCATAATGGTTTTTTTAATCAAAATAAACACATCTTAAAAAGATTATTGGATTATTTGAATCTGATCTTTGGATTTAATCTACCTTTATAATCTTGTCTGTTTGTTTGTTATCTAAATATTTAAGCTAGATTGAGAGAGAATTTGGATGTAATAAAATCTTCAATTTAACAAAGTAGTATTTTATTACACAATGATTTTTACTTTGACAGAACACGGTTGCCGCGCTACACGACGCGTCATATAAATGATCTTTTAACTTCTTTTCTGGTTTGATGAGAAGCTGCCGCGCAAGGATCTACTTTTGCAATAATACGCAGGGAACGAGATTCTGATATATCCACGCTGCATCTCCCATAAGCACGCTTCTTTTCGGATTCCCATAGTTTCTCTCTTTTCCTTCTTTCATTACACGTTTTGCTGCCTCTCTTATACTCCCTCTATTCCAAAATTATCATCGCCATTGACTTTTTTTCCTATCTTTGACTATTCGTCTTATTTAAAAATTTTTAAAAAATATCATATATTTTTTCATGATTTATTTTATTATTAAATAAAATTTAAATATAATTTTTTATATTTGAACAAATATTTTAAATAGGACGAACGGTTAAAGATAATAAAAAAAATTAATGGCGATAATTATTTTAGAATGGAGGGAGTACTTCTTTCATATTTTTATTTTTATTGCTGACGTTTGCTAGTATAGTTTTGAGCTACCAGTCGTTATCAAATAATTGAAATACGAAAAAGAGTAAAAAAGCATCGATCAGGATTCAGGGGAAGCTTAGCTTATCTTTCACCGCTATTGCGTTCTATCGCACAGTACGTACCAGATTAATGGAGGCTGCACTTTTCAAGACCATCAACAAAAGTTGGTACGTCATTTGTGGCTTAATGTCAGAGGACGTACGTGTTACTATTATAGTGTCTTGGTGGCCGATATCACCATGTATGATAGTAACACTGAAACTAGCTGAAGAAAATGACGGCAGCATGGGCGTGGTTAGTATATACTTCATCTGAATTTTAATTGTTTATATAGTTGATTTTTTAGTTATATTTGACCATTCGTTTTATTTAAAATATTTGTTCAAATATATAAAATTATATAATAAGTTTTAACTTTATTTAGTAATAAAAAATTATAATAAAATATTTTATAAACTTTTAAATTTTTTGAATAAGATGAATGATCAAACGTAACCAAAAAAATTAACTGTGTCAATAATTTAAATTCGAAAAAAGTATATATGAACCCATCACTATCATATCTTTCCTATCCATTGCAATTTTAACCAACCGGTTGATCATGCTCTTTTGGTCACTGGATAGGGTTGGGTAGGCTGTTTGGTATGTTGAGAGATGTTTCTTCTCCACTTTTTCGCGCAATACTGTATATATAACACAAAAGGGATTTCTTTTACCTTACTCTTATAAACACAGACATACACATCGTATGAGCTGACTTGAGCTTATATGAGTGTATATGAGAAACTGGACTGACTTGAGCTTAGGCTAGAAAAGAAATAGGACATGCCTGTCGATTTACCTTGTAGGCTTCAGTCAACATTATTGGACTGTCCTAGTAGCGACTAGCTAATGCAAAGTGCAAAGTCGATGACATATTCTCAAACCGTCGTTTTTAAAAAATAAAGATAAATACGTGTTTCAAGAATATAGTTTTATAACCAATTCAATGTATATATATACATTTTTTTCTCCACGCTCAAATTATTAAAATTTATCTTGGTACCAACTTCTTATGTTTTGGACTTCAAAGATGGAAAGAGTGCCTCCTAGTTCCAAGTCAAGGAGTTGAACGGCTGCCGCATCTGCTAGAAATCAATTGTCATGACTGCCCATGTGCGAGAGAGATTATTCAAGAAGCAACTCGTAAACATATCTTGTGTGATCCGATAAGCAACATCCCGGACCAACGCATATATGGTCAAAATGAATGTTGCGTGGTTAACTACTGCATGCTTTGACCTGCGCATGTAGGACTATATAGTACTACAGTATAGAATAGAATATCCCGGTGCACTGCTTTTCCTGAGCACGGATTGCTTTGGAAGGTTCTTATCACATGCCGGTCGCTCACCGATGAGCAAAGCCTGAAAGGTCAGTGCTGCCGAGCCTTTGATGAGGAAAGGAAGATCCCTCTTGATGATGGATGAAAAAGCACAGGTGCTTTACTTTGGTTTGGGCTGCCTTTGGAGATTCGGCCCGCTAAGCAGCTGAAGCTAACCTTCTTCAGCCTTCTGGAGTTTATAGTCGAACCCCTTTTCCCCTCATCTTTTTTCTTTTACAGCAGACACTATTAGGCAATCAGCAAAACAGTTTTTCATCTACAAGCAATGTGTACAGAGTGAACATATCTCACAAGCTGATCATTTTGGCAATGTGTTTATCTTGTTTAGTTTTACTACAGTAATCCATAGATGATTGGGCCTGGAGTTTGATTATTATGCAGTTAACAAAATATTATTGTTGAAAAAGTCAAAATCTAGAGTTCTTGACTAAGCGGTGAACACTTGAGAAAATAACCATCAGTTGCTGATGTAGGAGGCCTTGCTTGGCATCTATCTTGTTCAATGTGTGTTTTTCTTGGATCCATCGAATTGTATAAAAACAATTAGGAACCAGTAGTACAGTTCTATGTTGTGGATATTGAAGAGGTGAGTCTGTAGCTAGGTGGGTGCATGAGTTTTTTTTTAGGGAAGAGGGCTTGCTTTAACGAGTAGTTGTGGCAAAGTGGGAGCATGTGTCCCATTGTATGTATACCTAATTGATACCTAAAAAGAAAATGGAACAAAGTGGCATCAATAGTAATAAAAGAAGGAATAAAGGCTCATCTACGTACTATTGAGTTGGACTGATCTTAGAATTAGGCATGTTAAAACTAAGATTCATAGTGGAGTTTCAATTACAAAGCTTATTCAAAATAGTTTTCGAACATTTCATGTGGTTCTATACCTTTGTGTGTATATATGACAGGAAGGATCACCCTCAAACCAAGTCGTATATACGTGTTCCACAATCCATCATTAGTACAATCCATGAATACATGACATAATGTATTGAGATAATTCTTTCCGTAGCCCTAAAAACTCGCCTCTTACTTCCTCGACCCATTCTGAAATGAACTTTCCTTTGTGGACCAAAATCTAATTTAGATTCATTTTTTGGCCCTTTCGTTAGATTTTTCATGTAATGCTATTAAATAAGAGGTGAAATGACCATTTTGCCTCTAATAGAAAATCAAACAATTTAGTTTGTTTGTGTCAATTTGAGTGTTTTTTCATAATTGTAAAAAATATTTGTGCACTATTTTTTCACCATGAAATGGTCATTTTTCTTCAAGATAAAAATAATGCACAAATATCCTTTTTGCAATTATAAAATAAAAACACTCAGATTGACACAAACAAACTGAAATTCTAGATTTTTGTTGGGGGGCAAAATGATCATTTCATCTCTTATTTAACACCGTTATATGCAAAAAGATCGGTCCATAAAAGGAAGTTCATTTTAAAATAGGCCAAGGAAGGAAGAGGTGAGTTTTTTAGATTAAAGGAATGAAGTGTTGCATAATCCATCATTAATACAATCCACGTACACAGGACGGAAGGTATTACCGCACAAAGGGCTTGAATGTGCTAAATCTTGAAGCCTTGTGTTGTCGTCGAGCTCTTGATCCCCTATCCAATCCCCATAATTTACTATTGGTATCATACATTGACATATATCATTTCTTATTTAAAATTTAAAATTATTATTTTTGTTACATTGCTAAGAATCAAAGATGATGCAACCATGCAGGTCCTAAGTTTGGGCTAAGTTAAATCCGACTGGATTAGCCGATCCTGTCAGTCTATCGTGTCTTTCTTCAAGTTTCAACCTCCATGCCATTGCCAACTTTGCTCTGCTTCTCTATCTTCTAAGAAAACATTTGTTGAAAAGAACGGGTACTCCTTGAAAATGTAAAACAAAAAAAAAACAGATTCTTCCTCTGGATTTAAATTATTAACGTAGTTGACTTTTTTGACTATGTTTGATCATTCGTCTTATTCATAATATTTATTTAAATATATAAAATTATAAGATAGATTTTAACTTTTTTTAGTGATAAAACAAATTATAACAAAATATCTAATAAATTTTCAAAATTTTTAAATAAGACGAATGGTCAAACATTACTAAAAAGTCAAGTATGTCAATAATTTAAATTCAGAGGGAATAGAAACTAACCGCTCATAAAAAAAACAAATTACTTGATCAAACAGTTAAAAATGAGCCTTTGCGGCAGCGCCTGCACTGAAATCTGACAAATGGCACGAACTCAGCGCACAAACAACTAAACTCCGGCTAGTAAAAATAAACTAATCATGCGTTTACCATTGAAATCTCGTCGTTGGGTCCAAATCAATTCAAAGTAGCATCTCCCATGCATTTCCTAATGCAAGGCCTGCTTAAAAAAGAAGTAAACTAAGCTCTGTTTGCTTTAACTAATCCCCCTCCTGCACCCAAGTTGCCATCATATGTTCTTCTATTATTGTGCGATGTGATGGCCCGAATAATCCACAGCGCCTTTGAACCGGAAAAGGGAAGAAAAGAGGGGGGATAAGAGGGGCATCTCTCACAAGGGCTTCTTTGGCCTTTATCCTGGCTTTTTCGAAATTACAGGGATACCATATTCCAATCCACCGAGTAAGAGCAAAGATATTTTTTGTTGGAGCCGAAAAATCAAATGCAATTTAAACCGTGGCGTTTAATGAGCATATGTAGATGCCATCTTTAGTTAGTCATGAGTTTGCAATGTCTGAGAACCCGTGCATATGAGCCCCCTTTTTTGGTAAAAAGGTTGCGGTGCATCTGTTCCACTAACGTGATGCCTTAGCATTGGTCTTTGGAACTGGAACCGCAAATCTGTGTGTAGAGTAGGTACCCGCTTCCTGAAATGACATGGTTAGTGGCCAGGCTGTGGAGTGTGCCGCCATGCTATCCCAGGGAATATTTTGGTGTTTCCGCGGTTTGAAACTCTCTAGTCTTTCATCGGCATCTTGGGGACAGTCACCATTTCAGTTCAGATTGCAGAACTGTGAATGCATTCAGGAGGCACCATTATGTTTCATCCAAAAAATTTTCCAATACAAAAAAATTCCAACGGGAAAAGAAAATTGAATAATGTCGAACAAATTTTTGGATAAAATCTCAGTGGGATTTCTGAGTTCCCAATATGCCCTCCTGCCACCAGGGACAGACAGCCGCATTGTATTTGACTTCACTTTTAGGCGTCTAGCTACCGAATCTTTGTGTTGGCTTTGTGTCGGCATCAATTCCGTCCTCCCACCCGCATCCCTCCTACCTTAGCTTGCTCCCCCCTTTCCAACTTTAAAAGGACATCAAGTCCATCCCCCATCTCTCATAACCCACACTCACTCGATCAGTCGACCTCTCTCATCAGCTAATAAATCTACTCATCAGCCACTGCTACTACCGTGCTGTCGTGTGGCGCGGCCATGAAGAGCAGGAAAGGCGGTTACGGGCAGAGCCACCTTCTGAGCCCGGTGAGCAGCCCGCCGTCGGACAACGAGTCCGGCGCCGTCGCGGCGGCGGCGGCGGCCGGCAGCAGCGCGGGGTACGGCTGCGGCGGCGGTGACTCGCCGGCGAAGGAGCAGGACCGGTTCCTCCCGATCGCGAACGTGTCGCGCATCATGAAGAAGTCGCTCCCGGCGAACGCCAAGATCTCCAAGGAGGCCAAGGAGACGGTGCAGGAGTGCGTGTCGGAGTTCATCAGCTTCGTGACCGGGGAGGCCTCCGACAAGTGCCAGCGGGAGAAGCGCAAGACCATCAACGGCGACGACCTGCTGTGGGCCATGACCACGCTGGGCTTCGAGGCCTACGTGGGCCCGCTCAAGTCGTACCTCAACCGGTACCGCGAGGCCGAGGGCGAGAAGGCCGCCGTGATCGGCGGCGTGCGGCACGGCGAAGGCGCCGTGGACGATGTCGGTGGCGGAGGTGGACACCTCGCCGGCGGCGGTGAGCGTGGAGACGGTGCTGACGTCGGTGGTGGACATGAGGCGCACGTGGGGCTCATGATGGGGGTCAGCGTGGGGTTCGCCGCCGGTGGCGGGACGTCGTACTATTCGACGGCGGCGGCCGGGAAGGCGTACGGCGGGGAGGGGTCGTCGAAGCTGGTGGAGTTTGACGGCGAGGAGGAGAACGGCGGCGTGCAGAGAGGGTTTGGTGGACACCTCAACGGCGTGCAATGGTGAATGCATGACGTAGCTCGATGTTATGAACTTATGATGATAGAAGAGAGAAACCTACAGTAGAGCAGCGGGATGACGATGCTCGTGCCTCGTAATTCGCGTATTATTATTAATTTGTTTGCAAGGTGCTGCTGTTAATTATTAGCACGTCTCAATTCCTTTAATCCTTTTCATAAAATGTTGAAATGTTTCACGAACTTAAAGTTCCCTAATACATTCAGAAATATTCGAAACATCTTGTCAGAAAAGAAGCAATGTAATTATTCATTCAAGATGTTACAAGGGTATAGTACAAAATCAACCCTGCAAGTAGCTGAGGAAGTGCGCCTTGTACGCGTCCATGTGCGCCGGGTGCAGCGACACGGACGCCTGCACGCCACCACCGCCATCCTTCCCAGCAACAAGCACCACCTGCCCGTCGTGGTTCATGGTGACGAGCTCCGTCCTGGCCGGCGGGCCCCACCCGAAGTCCGTGGCCTGGTACGCCGGGAAGCGCGTGGACCCGGCCACGTTGACGAGCCGGTCCATGTCCGCCCGCGTCGTCACCGTCTCCATCCACTCCCACCCCGCCGCCGGCTCCTCCTCCGCGCGCCGGACCTCCGCCGCCACCGCCGCCGCCGCGTGCGCCACGCCGTCGCCGAGGAGGATGTCCTCCGCGCGCAGGGTGGCCAGGCAGCCCGAGATGCACGTGCCGAAGTAGCCGTCGCCTGGTGGCGGGGACAGGCGGGACCGGCAGTCGGCGAAGAAGAAGAGGTGCACCTCGTCGGAGGGGGAGATGGAGGTGGTGCCGGCGGCCGGGTGGTGCTTTGCATGGACGAAGGACGCCCACGCGAGCGCCACCACGGCGACGAAGCTGGACGGCGAGAGGTTGCAGGCGATTATGCGTTGCTTCAGGCGGTGTATCTGCTGCGGGGTGATGGTGAAGGTGCGGCGGGAGAGGTTGGGGCGGATGAGGAACCCCGCCACGGCGGCCTGCATGCGCGGATCAGTGGCGCCAACAAAGTCATCGTCAGCGAAAAAGAAAATTGGAGATGGAAGAGAAGGAGGCCGAGTAGCGAGCGTTTTCTTTATTGTTGGGCCCTTGGTGTCCGCATTAGTGGGCCATTGGGCTTGTCTCCCAAGGCAAAAACAAGAAGACATTTCCAAACTTTTGGTCCGTGTTAGGTAGGCCCAGCCTCAAATGATGAAAAAATTAACATTGTGCTATTTTTTCTCAAAAAAAAAAAGAGATAATAACGTCTGTTATCCTATATATTGAAAATATTTTGGTAATATATATTATTTCGGAGAAGTGGGAAACAAACAGAAAGGAGAGATGAAAAAACACATACAAAATCTTTACACTAGACATTTTACGGACAACAACCCAGAGGATTGTAGTCATATGAGGTGTTACGACAATGCATGCTATTCCAAAATGAAACTGTGTATACGCTGTCCACAACAGAATTGCACTTTAGCGTACTCCCTCCCTCCTATCATATTTATATGTTATTTTAAAGTTTTTAACTTTTCTTCAATTACATTTTAAAGTTTTTAACTTTTCTTCAATTACATGTCATTCTCATTTTTTAATGTATCTTTCTCTTTTTCTAATATATTATTTTCTTTTCTCACTACATCTCTATCTTTATATCTCTCTTTTTTTATTTTCATTGTACTTATTTTTTTATTTCTCCTTATTTTTCATATTTAATTTTAAAATAATATTTAAATATAAACGGAGGAAGTATTGTACATAGAGCATGACCCATTTTTAGCACTTGCTAGAAAGTAGAGCCACTCCCACTACTGGTCACGCATCATTTTCTCGGTGACACTGACACTCATATCGCACCGTGCTCTCACTATGCAACGATTGTTGGACAAACAAACAACATGCTGACACTGAAAATCTGCATTTCTTATAAACTGTTCTTTTATTCAACCGTCCGGTGCCACGGTGGGCGCAGAGAAAAGAGCGCTTTTGGGTTTGTGCGAAGTACTGAGCGCGGCACGTGGGCATGTCGTGACACACGAAATGGAGACCGCTTTGCTTGACCATCTACTGCCGGTCGGAGACCGGCGACCAACGCAAGCACACACTCAGGAGAAGGCAAAGGCGAACTCACCTTGGGAAGATCAGGCGCGTACTTCCGCAGCACGGTCCGCGCGAGCTCCTCGCTGCCTCCGGGGAGCTTGATCGCCGCGCGGTCGAACGCCGGCGGCGGCGCGGCGGCCAAATCCGCGTCGCCTTCGCCGCGGCACGCCGCCGCCCACGCCTGCAGGAACCGCCACACGGACCGGCCGTCGACGACCGCGTGGTGCATCGCCACGCCGATGGCCCACCCGCCGCGGAGCCGCGTCACCTGCGCCGCCATCGCCTCCGCAGGGAGCTCACCTGCGTCAAGCTCGGGCACCAGCCGCCGGAACGCGTCCGCGTCGTGGTCATCGTCTCCCGCGAGGCGGCCCGCGTCGGCGTCGTCGACCTCAGCCACCACGAACCTCACGCCGCCGCCGCCGTGGGTGCGGCAGTCGATGGCGGCGTCGCCGGTGGCCGGGAGGTGCACGATCCGCCCGCCCAGCGTGGGGAACCGCGCGAGGGTCTCCGCGAGGGACGCGCGAAGGGCGGCCACGACGGAGGCGAACGGCGGGGTGGCGCGGCGGCCGCCGTCGCCGTCGACAAAAATGAGGACGCGCTGGATGAGCGGGAGCGTGACCCACAGCGCGTCCAGCGCGGACAGCACGAGCGGCTCCGGCGGCAGCGCGGCGGTGGCCGGCATGGAGACGCGGCCCTCTTCGAGGATTGTTACGGGCGAATCTGCCAAGGCGACGGGGAGCAGGCAGCAAGTGGGCGGCTTAGATTTGTCTGCAGAGGATGAGAATGATTGAAGCACTGACGCCACCCGTGCGGAGTGTCCTGCTTGTTTAGAGGCTTTTATATGTTTTCGGAGCACTCACACCGTGTTTATATGGTCTCGTGCTGTGGCGACCTTGTGGGTTGTGGTCAACACTCAACACAGACACCATGATGTTTGACGCTCAATTAGTTACTGATTCATGTCTTTAGAATGTATATAACTAGGAAGGTGACCCGTGCTAGCGCGGCTAGATCAAAATATTATATATTCGAGTTATAGAATATATTTATATCATTTTATTGTAAAAAATTTTATATATAGATATATGTTTGTATTTTCTTAGTTGTTAGAACTAAAATATATTTACCCGTGCTTGCACCAACTCGTCATCAAAGCCTAGATTGTTATCAGTCTGTTGCGATCCACTGACGACCTTGCCGTTACCATGGCAAATATTAAGGAAGCAATGTGGTCCCTACTCAATGCCACCAGTGTTGGCTGAAGCGTGCGACCATCCCCGAGTTGTTGCCGTCATTGTTGCGGCCTCTAGCTAACAGGGTGCACAAACGCTTCCCACAACTATTATATATTATCAATGAAATGCGACATGTCCTGAAGTTGGTGTTGGTGTTCCATTTGTAACATGATGAAGATGTCAAACTTCGCAAAGGTCGACCACTATCATGGCTCGTGTTGCATGGTCTTAGGTAACTTCTATGCGACATGGAACATGTTATTAGCGTTGATACACCGTTAATGGAGCCACCTCATAGTTATTGCATGAACCTTTATTAGGACGATGTGGTCTGCTATTGACCACTATGCTGTTGCCGTGCCGAGCATCTATGGTACCACAGTTGCTAATGACAGCCGCCGGTATCGTCGGATGTGCACAACCATCCTCACAATGTTGCCGCCATCATCGCGACATCCAGCAAGGTGCACGGTGGCTGTTTTTCATCCATGGAATAAGACACATTGCCGAGGCAGCAATCTCGTTCCATTGACGACCTCATCAATTCACCAAATTCATGATCTGGCTTGGGCCACTTGTTCTCGGGTAACTGCCTCACTACTTGGGACTTGTTCTTGTTGCTGCTGATCCATGTCTAAATTCACCGATGTCGGTGTAACCTCACCATCATTGCCTAGATTGTTATTAGGACAACACGACCTATTGACCACTACACCATTGCTATGGCTGACATCTAGGGCACTACGGTTGCTAGTGGCAGTTGGCGGTGTTGGTATCCACTCTGAACCATCCCTTTGTGTGTTGTCGCCGGGGCCGCCCGGCTCCAGCAGGGTGCATAGACCCTTCATATGACTATTGTTCATCCGTGGAATGTGATACAACCTCGAGTCAATGCTCATGTTCCATTTTTTTTCATTTAAAAAATACTATTATAGTTAGCAAACTGTGGACTCTTTAAATTTGATTATGTTGAGTGTTTTTTAACTATAATTGGATATTATTTTCTGGCTTCTCATACAAAAAAGTTGGAATCTTTGGTAACGTTAGATGATTTAGATAACAATGGACACCTATTTTTATCTATGCTGTTAAATCTTCATAACATATTTTCTCTTTTTTATTAATATGGTAATTTTGTGGCTTATGCACATTGCATGTCTAGAATTGATAGTGTAGTTTTAGTTTCAAACATAATTCTTAAAAATAAGAGTAAAATAAAACATATATTCAACTGGACTTGTTTCCTATTGTGGGACATAGGTACCCGGGATACTTAACTACTCGGCTAATTGACCGAGTGGGCCGGGGGCTCGGGTATGGTGTATTCGGCCCAGAAGATATTTAGTGAGATACTTGTTTGAGTAAGCGGTAAGTTAGGTTAGCAGATATATTGGATAGATAGAATCTGTTATAACCGACTAAAAGATTACCATGTAAATTCCTGCTCTTCGGATATATAAGGAGGATAGGGGGCCTTCGGCAAGAGACAGACTCGTATTGGAATCCTAATTTCAGTGCGAACCCTAGCAATACAGAAACACCAAACAGGACGTAGAGTTATTATCCTTCGGGAGGCTCGAACCTGTATAAACCTTGTGTCCTGTGTCCATCGATCTTTTATACTCATACGCATACCTAGATCTACTATCGAGAATATCTCTCGACAGTTGGCGTGCCAGGTAGGGGCAACGTTGAGTGTAGCTTCATCGAAATCGATGGCTTTCGTCGACATCAAGTTTTGCCCGGGAGACAAGATCTGCTTTGGCACCGTCAGCCTCATCGCCGATCAGCATGGGAACTTTGTCAAGCAAGAATGCATGGCCCGCTCGGTCGCTGCCACGGCCGATCAGAGCAATCCGACCGGCCGATTCCCGCTTGGCCTCGACAACGCGGCGACAACTTTCCAGGCGGAAACCGTCTCGGGCGGCAACTCAACATTGTCCGCAACGCCCCGATTGACAACCTTGGTCGATTCGGGTTACACTACGGTTGATCTCCCGGCTCATCACATGGATCAGTCAGACGAAGATCCCAAATTTTTCGACGAATCAAGATTCGTTGCAGCAATCGGCCTTGAAAGCGAGTCACTCCTGGACTTGATTGAAGGGCCGAGTGATTCAGAGAGTTGTTCCTCGGATTTCCACAAGGTATTCATGGTGGCACCTGCTGCCCGGGGGCAAGCAGACGACAAAACATCAACGGATGCTACCGCGCGCGGTACCGCACCGCGCATAGACGGACATGAAACCGACCTCGAAGACGGTGATCCAGATGCCGCCACTCCTCCGCTTCGAAGATCGGATGCCCAGCAGAGATCCCGAGTCATGCAAAACCTAGATATGGGAGACATCACCTTAAAGCTTGATGGTGAAGACGTCTTCAAGACCCCACAGCACAACATCACGGCCGCAGTGACCCTCCTGCAAACAATAGAGCCCCTGCTCCAAGTCTCCCCAGAGTTTACACCTCAGGTCAACCAATTGAAAGTGCACATCAGGGCCGCGACTCTACTGGAGATGCACGCGGCACGATCAACGCCGAGTAAATCAGTTTCTAGGGCCGCTAGTTCGGCACCTAGGGAGGATAGAAGAGACCGACAGCGCTCCAACCGGGAGACAACCCCGCCTACTGTCCGCAGGCACAGACCCATTGCAGAGTACCATGATTGGCATCCATGCGCCGACCTGCGCAATGGCATACCACCACGTGATGCGCGAGTCCGACTGGACAACAGATATCAGGAGCGCGACGATGCGGCCCGCCGAGAGTATGAAGATGAATGGCGCCGGTGCGGTTATGTTGACTACGAACGTGACAACAGGCGACAACCACATAGAGACGATCATTACCGTGATCGACGGGACGAGGGCCGCCGCGATGACAGATCTCGTCGAGAAGCTGGTCGTGAACGAGAATGGACCCCCGCCACCAACGATTATAAAGAGGAGGCTGGCATTCGAGCCTTCACTCGGGAACTTCGAACCGTCAGCTGGCCGATCGGCTTCAAGCCAGTCGGCATCGAGAAGTATGATGGCAAGACGGATTCGCGCGACTAGCTTCACATCTATTCGACAGCCATACGAGCTCTCGGCGACGACAGCTTTGTCATGGCCAACTACTTGCATGTTTGCTTAGCCCCAGTGGTAAGAACCTGGCTCACTAATCTGTCCGACAACTCTATCACCTCCTGTGCAGATCTCTATCGGTAGTTCGTTGCCAGTTTTCAAGCCACCTTCGACAGGCCAGGGAATCACTGGGAACTCAGCCGGATCAAGCAGCAGGACCGGGAGCCACTTCGAGAGTACATCCAACGCTTCTGTCGAGTGAAAAATACCATCCCTAACATCTCGGATGCTCAAGTTGTCACCGCCTTCTAGGGAGGACTCCGCGACGATGATCTGATAAAGAAGATTGGGAGGTTGGATGCTGCCGGCGGACTATCAGCTAAAGAACTATTCACTATGGCCGACAAATATGCTGCTGACAATTCGGCTCTATTCCTAGTTCACCAGTACAAGGAGGCGACCCCAAGGAACCAGTCGGGTCCGTCCGATTACAGCAAGGACGGCGATAGGAAGCGCAAGCAAGACCGAACGATGGCCAACACTAAGCGCTCGACCAGGAGGAAACCAGTCACTCAGGATGACTTCGACAAGATGCTCGATGGCCCTTGCCTACTACATGATGGAGCCCACAAAGCCAGGGAATGCTTCAAGCTGAAAAACTTCGCCCATCACACCTTAAAGGTCTGCAAAGAACGTCCCTGGATCCTCAAGGGTGGCAGAAAGGACTCAGATAAGGATAACCAAGACAAGGATAAGGAGGACTTCCAAGACCCCAAACACGAGGTCAATTACATCTGCTGGCAGCCGATTTTATTAAAGAAGTTTTCCACTCCGACTGGTTGGCCAACCAAGTTCTGGTGCGGAAGAAGAATAAGGAGTGGCGGAGGTGCGTGGATTACACCGGCCTTAACCAAGCCTATCCGAAAGATCCGTTCACCCTCCCACGTATTGATCAAGTGGTCGATTCGACGGCTGGATGCGCTCTGTTGTACTTCTTAGATGCCTATTCAGGTACCATCAGATTCCCTTAAACCAAGCCGATCAGCTCAAAACCTCGTTCATCACGCCGTTTGGAGCCTTCTGTTACACAACAATGCCCTTTGGCCTAAAAAATGCTGGTGCCACCTACCAGCAGACTATGCAGCGATGTTTGGACAACCAGATAGGCAGGAATGTTGAGGCTTACGTCGATGACGTGGTAGTCAAGACTCGGCTCTCTACCGACTTGATATCCGACCTAGACGAAACATTCGGCAACCTTCAAAAATACAACATGAAGCTAAATCCGGAAAAATGCGTCTTTGGGGTCCCATCAGGAAAATTACTCGGTTTTCTGGTATCACACAGAGGGATTGAAGCTAATCCAGAAAAGGTAAATGCCATATTATGAATAGGATCTCCATATTCACAAATAGACATTCAAAAGCTCACTGGTTGTATGGCGGCACTCAGTCGGTTTGTATCACGACTTGGCGTTCGAGGGTTACCCTTTTTTCGATTACTCAAGAAGCAAGAATCATTCGTCTGGAATGATGACGCACAGAAAGACTTGGACGATTTTAAGGCTTATATTAGTGGTCCTCTAGTCTTAACTCCCCCAGAGCCGAAGGAACCTTTGCAGCTGTACATTTCCGTAACCAAACACGTTGTCAGTACTGTGCTGGTGGTGGAACGGGCGGAAGATGGCAAGGCTCAAAAGGTGCAACGACCAGTATATTTCGTCAGTGAGGTCTTATCGGAAATCAAGGTACGATATTTCCAGCTTTAGAAATTAATTTATGCATTACTGATGACATCTAGAAAGTTGAAGCATTACTTTGAGGATCATCCAATTGAGGTCCACACGTCGTTCGGCCTAGGCGAATTGCTGCACAATAGAGAGGCCACTGGGAAAATCGCCAAACGGGCCGTCGAGCTCGGATCATATGATATTACCTTTAAGTCACGCGACTCGATCAAAGGTCAAGCTTTGCCGGACTTCGTCGCCGAGTGGACAAAATGTGAGTTACCTCCCGACTCACAAGAATTATGCTATTGGAGAATGGCGTTTGACGGCTCCTTACAACTGGAAGGTGCCGGAGCAGGAGTCATATTAATATCTCCTAACGGAGCCAAGTTGTGGTACGTTCTTCGAATGCACTTCCGTGCCTCCAACAACACCGCAGAGTATGAGGCGCTATTACATGGACTTCGGATAGCTATCTCACTCGGCCTCCAAAGGATAAGCGTCTCTGGCGACTCGGCGGTAGTTATAAATCAAGTAACGAAGGAGTGGTGTTGTTCCCATGAAAGCATGACAACCTACTGCACCGAAGTTCGGAAGCTCGAAGACAAGTTTGATGGCATTGAGTATAAACATGTTCTGCGCAAGTATAACAAAGAGGCGGATGAACTAGCCAAACTTGGGTCTAGCAGATCTAAAATACCTGACGGAGTATTCCTTGATGATATGCTTAAGCCATCTGTACTAACCCAACAAACTATGGAGCAGTCGACACTAAAGGCGGGGGCAGCATCGCATGTAGCTGTCATTGAGGTAGATTGGCGCACTCCCTTCATTGAGTATCTGGATCGTGATACACTACCAACCGACAAAGACGAAGCCCTCCGGATTATTCGCAAGTCGTATTCATATTGTATAGTTGACCATCACCTGTACAAGCAAAGCCCACATGGGGTACTGATGAAATGCTTATCTCAAGATGAAGGCAGAGCTATATTAGGAAACATCCTCGCTGGCATTTGTGGGAATCACACAGGCCCATCCACAATCACGGCCAAAGCAATGAGGCAAGGGTTTTGTTGGCCGACCGCTGGTGCTGATGTCAAGGAAATTGTCCGAAAGTGTGAAGGTTGTCAGTTCTTCGCCCGCCAGATGCACATACCTGCCACAGAGCTCCAAAATATCCCAATAACCTGGCCGTTTTTAGATGGGGTTTAGACATTGTCGGACCTTTCATGAAAGCTCAAGAGGGTTTTACTCATCTTTTCATAGCAGTGGACAAGTTCTCTAAATGGATCAAAGCAAAGCCAGTCGGTAAGATTTTGGCAAAGAAGGCCATCGAGTTTATGACCGAAATAGTCACTCGGTTTAGTGCCCCACACAAGATCATCACTCACAACGGTACTCAATTCACAGCAGGGGAGATTAAAGAGTTTGCGGGCCGAGTCGGCTTTAAGATTGGCTATGCCTCGGCCGCCCATCCACAAAGCAATGGCCAGGTTGAGAGGGCAAACGGCCTCCTGCTTTCTGGAATTAAGCCTCGTATATTTGATCGGCTGGAAAAGTACGCTCGACGATGGGTTCGAGAATTGCCATCTGTGTTGTGGGGACTTAGAACCAACATAAGTCATGCCACCGGGCACTCCCCTTTTTCTCTGGTTTATGGCTCGGAAGCCATGTTACCAACCGAGATTCTTTTTGCCTCCCCCCGTGTGGCAGCGTATGAAGAAAAAACCTCCAACGACCATAGGTGTGACGACGACTTGTTGTTAGAGGAGCAGCAAGATGCCACCTTAATTTGGTCGGCAAAGTACCAGCAAAGCTTGTGAGGTTATCACGACAAAAACGTTCGAACACAGGGTTTTTCCGTCGGCGACTTGGTTTTGAAGCAAGTTCAGTCTATGGTCGGTAAGCACAAGATGTCGGCTCCATAGGAAGGACCTTTTATTATAAAGGAAATCACTCGGCTAGGCGCCTATCGATTGATGAATGAGGACGGATCGGACCTTCAAAGTTCCTAGAATGTTTCACAGCTATGTTGTTTTTATGCCTAGTATTTATAGTTTATTGTACTTCTATTATTAAATATATATACATAGTGGTCATGATATCTGATTTTGCAATTTATGATTTCTGTAAATAATTGTTGTTATTGTTTACATCATGGCTCAAATTCTGATACTTGGTATCACCCTAACTCGCGCATGTCGACCAAGCGGGTTACTTAGTCCCCAGGGTTCTTGCTGTCTGTTAGGGACCAAGGCAACTCTCCTAATTCGCATATGCTTGACCGAGTGAGTTCTTAGTCTCCATGGTTCATATCGGTTATTGGGAGTGTTGTTTAGAGGTCTGACATGAGTTGTGTATTGGTTGTGAGTGTTTAACATGAGTTCATACAATACATATACAAAGCAGTGCGACCCAAGAATTCATTATAATATTGGTAATGAATCTAGACCTTAGCGGTCTATCGAACATTAGTTATATTACAGTAACGGAGCTGTAATACAATTAAGCTTTACAATTCCTTACACTTTGGGTAAGGGATCTAGCTCTATCTGGTCGGCTAATATATGCGCTATTTTTTGCACCTCAGCCACGAGGGCTTCATATTGCTCATCTGAGAAATCTTCATGGAAACCCTCGGCTACCACATCTAACTCTATGCTGGGGATATGAGACTTTGCAATTACCAGGACTTGTGCACCGGCCAGCTCTGCAACATGTCGAGCATGTTCTTTTAGTCGGTCGGGTGTCCCTTGTAGCCTCGTCATCAGGTCTCGACATCGAGGTGGTTTTTCTTCAGGATATATGTATTGGGCGACCACCTCTGCATCCTTCTTAAGAGCTGCAAGAGACCATCGAAGGTTTTCATCACCCTCTATAAATTTCTTCTGCAAAAGCTCATAGGACCTCTTTGATTCTACAGGAGTACAATAATCATATATGTCCAGTACAATGAACTTCGATATAAAGGTATTAGATGAATAAACACTTACCTCTTAGGCATTTCTCGGCTTCTACCTTTTCAGCTTCAAGGGTGGCAACATTTTTCTTATACTCTTCTTTCTGCTTTTCAACTTCTTTGAATGCTTTCTGGAATTGGTTTAGCTCATCCACAGCCTTTAGATAACAATGGACACCTATTTTTATCTATGCTATTAAATCTTCATAACATATTTTCTCTTTTTTTATTAATATGGTAATTTCATGGCTTATGCACTTTGCATGGCTAGAATTGATAGTGTAGTTTTAGTTTCAAACATAATTCTTAAAAATAAGAGTAAAAGAAAACATATATTCAACTGGACTTGTTTCCTATCAAATAATGTCAATGTCATGTTATATAGCTGCTCATGAATGTGCAACATGTTGGATTGTTTCGGACTCGCATCTCAGAATTTCTTTCTTCACTGTTCCCAATGTTGTTGTTGTCATACTAATTCTAACGACGATTGCATCTTGTTCATGTATAGCTGGTTTGTTTCTCCTGGATCTGCTTGATGTTGTTGTGGCATTGTTCATGTTGTTTCCATCATAAACTAAATTGATTTTGATGTTGTCGGTAGTATGTATCCGGGATACCTTATGGAAATATTATTTACCATATTAGAAAGAAGATACGAGAAAAGATAGAGATAGAATCCTAGTCAGAAATATTGTTGTAACCGTCTAGGAGACTTGCCATGTAAACCCTGCCCCCCCCGGGATATATAAGGAGGGACAGGGGCTCCCTCATAGAGGGGAGAGATCATATATTATATACAACAGAACACATGCCGTAGGGTTGTTATCCTTCGGGAGACCCGAACCTGTCTAAACCTTGCGTCTTGTGTGTCCATCGACTCTCGGTCTCGCGCATGCCTTTACCTATATACAAGGATCATGGGTAGCCCTATGATCCACTACCGATATTAGTGTCGATAGTTGGTGCGCCAAGTAGGGGCGGCGCGAAGATCGGCTTGTCGAATTCGATGGCAAGTTTTTGAGAAAAGTTGGATCTTCATCGACAACGATCAAGCGGAGGCAACAACTTCATCGGGCAATGCGACATACGTGTATAGTAGCGGTGCTGCATGTGCGATGCTGTATTGCGTTGTTTTGCTGCAATCGACGCCCGAGGAGTCGGCGAGTATCAAGCGACGAAATCCTCGGCGAGTCTGGATCACGTACGGTGGCTATACTTGGAAGCCGAATCCAAGTTTACACGTCTCACAAGGAAGGAGTCCGAGTTGTGTGTGAGCAGAGAAAAATCATGACTCTCTTATTCTATTTTGTTTATTATTTTGATGCGTTAACCAATTAGTGAAGATTTACGGGAATATTTTTTCTTTTTTACTCCTTCGGTTGTTATTCTATTCTTTATACATTAGTGAATCTAAATAGTGGAGAATATTAACCATGTTTTTCTTCTTTTGCAAATACGTGAGCTGCATGGTGATTATTGGTAACCGAAGGCCAGGTCATGACAGATGACTCGAAGGTCGGCTTGCCTTGGCCGAGTTGTGTGACAACATTAGGGAAGATAGCGGTCCTACATCTGAGAGGAACGTGTTACCAACAACACTGATCAATGTCGTTGCCCACCGGCCACTCGGCGACTCGACTAATCATTCGGCGACACAATCACTCAGCGACTCGGGACAACAAGTCACTCGCTGACTCATTCATCGGCTTGATGATTTAGTGACATGCTCGGGGGCTCGTCTACGACTCGCCAAATATCAAAACTAAGTTACATTTATAATTTTTGTATTCCACCAATTCAATTTGAAGGCCGTAGGTTCTTCATCTTACTGTGATCGTTTTGAGTTTCTTTTGAACTCATATTTTTGTCTTGACAATATTGGTCAATAATTTTTCTCGGTTGATTTCGACTTGTACATGTTTGCCCGAATGAGTTTAGCAGTAAACAAGTGGTATTAGGAGGAGTTCAGCTGTTTTGCTTAGTTGCCCGTCTGACTCCCATTACCCAAGTTGATCAGTCTAGCTCCATGGCTCATGTCGTTTGTCAAAATTGTCGTGCACATCGTTCTTCTAATGAACCTTGTTTATTTTTTATGTCTGTTGGTTGAATGATTATTACTGCCAGTACTCTAAGCAAATATAGGCCTTAGATGAATAATAGAAATCCAATAGAATTAGATATTAAAGGTGTTGTTTTATCAATATTTTATATTAATTTTACATATAACTCGGCCACAGAGTGCCGAGTCATTGAATCACTCGGTCATGGAGCGCCGAGTCATTGGATCACTCGGTCACGGAGCGCCGAGTCATTGGGTCACTCGACCACGGTCAACTACTCATGATTTCGCTCAAAATTATTTTCAGAAGGGCTATCATGACCATGGTTCATGATTTTACTCAATATTGGAGAGCCCTGTAAGAGTTGATATTGTTTACTTGGAATCATGCCCGGGGGCTGATATACTTGTTATACTTGATTAATATCACTCGGATTCATTATTGATTATGCTTAACGGGGAGAGTGGTAGAACCAATTTTGGGGGCTACCATACCAAAAACTTCATGTCGAATCAGTCGGGAAGAGTGCAAGAACATATCTTGGAGAACTACAATACAAAGTATTCTTGTCGATCTATTCGGAGGAAGTGATAGATCCAGATTTATATATGGTGTTATATTTAACTCATAAGATATTTTGTGAACTAAATACCTTCTGAGTCGGGAGCTATACCTACACCTAGTAGGTAGATTTTTCCCCGCATATAGATATTATTTGGCCTATGTTTATGGAGACCTTTACAAGTTCGTTGCTATACTTAATAGAAAAGCTCAATCATATTCATGGAGAAGTACTAGTCAAGCAATTGAAGATCAAGAACTCACTTGCAAAGCTCTCGGGGGCTACTGTCGATAGTATGTACCCGGGATACCTTACAAAAATATTATTTGCAATATTAGAAAGAAGATACAAGAAAAGTTAGAGATAGAATCTTAGTCGGAAATATTGTTGTAACCGTCTAGGAGACTTGCCATGTAAACCCTACCCCCCCCCCCCCCCCCCCCCCGGATATATAAGGAGGGGCAGGGGCTCCCTCATAGAGAGGAGAGATCATATATAATATACAATAGAACACAGGACGTAGGGTTATTATTCTTCGGGAGGTCCCGAACCTGTCTAAACCTTGCGTCTTGTGTGTCCATTGACTCTCGGTCTCGCGCATGCCTTTACCGATACACAAGGATCATGGGTAGTCCTATGATCCACTGCCGATATTAGTGTCAACAGATGTCATCATGTTCCGCATTCAATGAATGAAATTTGTTCGAATGGTATGGCACCATCATTAGCAGTGAGCCGTAGAGTTTGGCAAGCACACAACAAGAAATCAGGTGGATTCGAAGCAAAGAGATGAAAGATCATAATGTTTGATGCTTGCTAGAGAACATCCTGTCTACACGCTATAGGTACTATAGGACCTGAAGGCACACAGAGGCGATGCCGGTCACAGAGCTGAACCAATCGTTCAGCCAACAAATCGGATTGTGCTACGATGGCACAAGCTCGGCTGCTCCCATTATCCGCGAGGGAGCACCTGAGACACACATCGTTCATCGATGCTCAACACGGAGGTGATGGTGGCCACATCACCGCTACAATTGCCCATATCTTGGCTGCTCGTTTTTTTCATAGGAGCACTTGTGTCGCTGGCCTATTTACCAAGAACATCCTATGACAAATATTGAACCAAAACTCCTGGACACGGAGGCGATGGATGACACGGAGGTGGAGGTGATCGCATGCGGCCACAAATCGGTTACTGCTATAATGGCACACCTCCTAGCTGGTCGTGTCCATCATGGAGGAGTACCTGCAGTGCTCAATCAATTCACTGTCGTGCTGCTCCATATGAACTGGGCTAATTTATGCAGCTGACCAGCATGCTCGCCACCACTATGTCTGCTATATATGTACTACCTCTATCCCAAAATATAAGCATTTTAGGATGAGAGAGAGTGTGTCTAGGTTCATTTCATCTTCTATGTATCTGGACATTATTGTATCTAGATTTATTAGAGATACCATGAATCTAAATCAAACCCTAAAATGTTTATATATTGGGACAGAGGGAGTATTTTGGCATGAGAATCTATAAGGCAAAACTTAAAAAAAAAATGATGGTGGGTGATGAAAGTAAATCTCTTTCTTTTCTTTTCTAACTCACGTAACTGTACATTGTTATGATGTAGAAGTATAAAAAGAAAGAAACCATGGATGGTGAAAGCAAATCTCTTTCTTTTTTTTTCCTTCCTCACGTAACTGGTTATTTTGCCAAAGTGTCCTTTTAAACACGATTATGACTCTCATACGTACACTTTATAGCCTTTTTTCTTACTAAATACGAATTATTGTCAGATGTGAACTTTTTGATTTCATCTAGACCATTAAATATTTATAGAATTTAATGGTTAATATCTTGTCTTTATCTGATTAATCTGAGCCAATGGCTAAAATTTTATTTTTTTACGATTAACATCATAATTTATCTGATTAATCTGGGTCTTTAGATCTTCATAAAATCCAACGGTTAAAATTTTGTCTTTTTTAATTAACATGGCAATTTTATGACCGTGAGAACAAACAAACGTGGTGGCTCCTTTTTCTCTTCAAGCAATTGCGTCACTGACCTATTTACCAATGCAAGACCATCCTACGACGAATATTGAACCAAAACTTCTGGACACGGAGGTGATGGATGACACGGAGGTGGAGGTGATCGCGTGCGGCCACAAACCTGTTACTTGGCACACGTCCTAGCTGTTCGTGTCCATCATGGAGTACCTACAGTGCTCAATCAATTCACTATCGTGCTGCTCCATATGAACTGGGCTAATTTATGCAGCTGACCAGCGTGCTCGCCACCACAATATCTGCTATATATGTATTTTGGCATGAGATCTATAAGGCAAAACTTAAAAAAAAATGATGGTGGGTTCACGTAACTGTTTATTATGCCAAAGTGTCCTTTTAAACACGATTAGGACTCTCATACATACACTTTATAGCCTTTTTTCTTACTAAATAAGACAATCATATTTCTATTTCTTATTATTCTGAAATTTTCCTATACGAATTATTGTCAGATGTGAACTTTTTGATTTCATCTAGACCATTAAATATTTATAGAATCTAATGGTTAATATCTTTTATCTGATTAATCTGAGCCCTTAGATCTTCATAAAATCCAACGGCTAAATTTTGTCTTTTTTTGATTAACATCATAATTTATCTGATTAATCTAGGCTCTTAGATCTTCATAAAATCCAACAGTTAAAATTTTGTCTTTTTTGATTGGTAATTTCATAGTCGTGAGAACGAACGTGGTGACTTCTTTTTCTCTTCAAATAAGAAGATAATAGATGTTTTAATCTAAATTGAAAGTCGACTAAATAATGTTTGATGTGAATGAAGTCTAGATCACGCTAACCAAGTAGGCACGACTAAATATTTTAGATTATGAAAATATAATTTGACACATGTTATTATATAATATTAATTAAAACAAATTTAAATAAAATATTTACACCTGGATGTTTGGAGAAACCCACCATCTAATCTCCTCTGAATCTAATTGGAGTCCACTAACATACAACCAGGAGTAAAGGATGGGTCGGAGACAACTTGTCGTGGCCTAGTCAAGAGCGAGCAGGTCTATACGACCCAAGGCCGTATGAACCACCCCTGGCATAAGTATTGAAGGTTGGCTCATGGGACATGTACCAAATCATCATTATTACACAACTTGGATAGGCTCATCCGGTCATTTTTGTCAGATAGACTCATCCAGTATATTAAAGGAATATTGCTCTTCTAGTCCATCTCTTTCCAGCCTAACCGTGAAACAAACACTAGACTGGATGATCCTGTTCAAGCCTATCCAGTACAATCCAACGAAACAAACACACCTTTAGTATGGACAAGTGAGCATGAGGCAATATATGCTCTCTTGTCTCCTCTCATAGGGTAATCACTTGACGGGTGCAGATCAGTTGGTATGACCCAATTAGTACAAGATCGTTACTGAAGGGATTAGGTTGGACCATCAGCCAATTCGTGTCTATCTTGCCTCATCTTTCCATCAGGTCCATCCGAAGAGGAAGTCCGCTGTGGGAACTTGCAGGAATCTAACCCCAGCGTCCGTCTTCGGAGCGTCTCTTAATGTTTGTTTTGCACTAATAACCACAACACTGAGAGTTTGAATCAACACTTGATAGTGGTGCCAAAAACAATAGTTTCAATAGGACAAATGTTTAGGTGAGGTTTATTAGGAAATCAAACTTATGAACACAATAATATCTCAGCAAGGCAAATTAGTATTCCCTCCGTTTTAAAATATAGGATGTTTTACCTCTTCAATTTTTATCGATTTATATGATGTTTTCGATCCCCGAACTAACGAGCTTTCAACCCCACATCTAATAGAGGCAAGGCCAACCTATGAGAGAAAAAAAATCATCTTTGTGTCTACTCTCTCCCTCTACGCAGATGGGCAACATTATACTCCTTAGTTCTGGTGAGTAGTGCTAAAACGTCTTATAAAAATGAAAAGTCTTAATGGATGGCGTGCAGTCTTCCTCTTTTTTCCCTACAAGAAACCATTTCTCACGGCACGTGTTATACAACAGACATTTCACATATTGGTGGTTCCTTATGTTAGCGTGTGGACATGATAGACCTCACACCCTTTTCCTGATTGCTGATGATGATGACACTCCTTCATTTGTTATTATAATTTATAAAAAAAAATAAGAAAAAATACAAATAAAATTACACTCGAGTTTCTATGTAAGTTTTGAAAGAGCTTTCTAAAAAATGTAAAGAGACAAAGGAAGGTGTTTTAAAAAAAATGACACGAGCTGTCAGAGTGTGCTCAACTTAACTTGCTTGCTGGACCAAAACGGATTAGCATCTTATCCAAATTTTATTAGTTTTAATTTGGGAATAAGACATTATTACATAATTTAGAAACAACTTAAGTAACAGATGCAACCAAGATAATATATTTTTCTACTATCTTTTATTAATTTAATTGATTTTACATATTTACTATTTTCTATAATAACTTTGGGGTTGTTTAGATCCATTTGCCATAGGCAAAAGTTTAGGGGCTAAAAGAGCATGTTTAAACTTTAGCTCCTAAACTTTAACCCCTACATGTTTGGATCCATAGCAAATGGCTAAACTTTAGCACATACATGAGTGAGTTAGTTAAAGTTTAGCACCTTTTTGGGCCTCTTGGGTGCCAATTTTTTTTAACCATTTGCCATTTTATTTTGCTCTTATTTGCCAACATGCTTGGATCCATTTGGTAAAAAGAAGGATTAAACCTATTAGTTTTATCCATTTAGCATGGATCCAAATATGCCCAAATTTGTTATCCATAATTGTTTCTATACTTTGACCATGTCATAAATACATATATTTGTCTGTATCTTACATATATAAAATGCGAAAAATTCAAGGTTTTTAGAGGGAGGCATGGTGGCATGGAGACGATTATGAATCAATAAGCCTGTGAATTTTATTAGTTTTTATATCATTATGAATAAATCAAACTATGGTCTTAAATGGTCTATAAATATGCTGAGGTATTGAGGGCACTTATATGACCACTTTTTTTTATTCAACTTTCTGTCATGTTGAAATAAGAATATAATCACAAGAGACCTAAACCTATGCAGTCAAGTGGGAAGCTAGACACTACGGGAGGTCGGCCTTTTGCGTGTGCCCACACACGGCAAAGGCGTAAATACCCACGGCAGCGTCTTTGTCGTGGGTAATACACGACATACCGGAGATGGCAAAATAACCGTCGGCAAAGGCCTCTTTGTCGTGTGCTTTCTCTTGGGCACATGACAAAGGCTTTGCCGTGTGCCTCGGCTGGCCGACGGCAAAAAAAAAAGCGCCATTACCTTCTCTCACGGTGACAGCGAGTTTTGCCGTGTGCCTCCCATCGGGTACATGGTAAACTGTTCAATCTTTGCCATGTGCCCTGGGCACGGCACATGGCAAAGATTCAACATTTGTCGTGTGCTCTTTGTCGTGGCACACGGAAAAGAGTAAACCTTTGCCGTGTGCCTTGGTCATGGCACACGACAAAGATGGTTTCTAGGTTAGCAGAAGCCTTAAGAATTTGTCAGCAACCTATTAAAACCATCAGGGGGCATTAATGTTTGCATCCAATTCAGTACTTCCTTCTTTTCGGCCATCGTTAGGACGAAGTCGGCCTTAGGCTTCTTCCATGTCTTTGTACCGACTCTAGGAGGCACCATGTTTAGATTTGGTCTATCACATAACAGTTCTTGATCCATTCTGGCTTTAACGTTATCCCTTGTCTTATCAGGAATTCCCATAATTGTGTGAAAACCCACATCACTGATATTTTTTTCAGTGTGCATTGCATCAATGCAATGTGGAAGAATAACATGATCCATATATTCAAGCCGATACAAGCCCAGTTTTTGAGTCCAGGCATGTTGCACACCATATCCCAGAAACAGTTTTTTTCTTTATTGAACTTGAGGGCCTCTAGTTCGGCACGAATCATGGCACCTGTCATGAGGGGCGGTGGAGGGTCATTAACTTCTCGACCTTTCGTGAAGTTCTTCTTGTCCTTTCTAAATGGATGGTCTAGAGGAAGGAATTGTCGGTGTTGGTCGAACGAAGAAAACTATGACCCTTCAAAAAATAAGTAAATTCCATAGCTCCCTTACATACTGGGATGGGATCTTAGAGTGAACACCCCAGCCAAGAAATGTACCATACGCCAAGAAGTCATGCATAGAGTATTAAAATGAAACATGCATTGTGAAATTCCTCCTTGTAGCTCGATCATATGTCAATACCCCATCATTCCAAGCACGTTCCAAATCATCCCACGGAGGCTCCATGTATACACTTATATTATTCCCCAGGTGCTCAGGAATTATCAACGATAAGAATATATATTATCGTTGAAACAGTACACCTGGAGGAAGATTAAGGGGTATAACGAACACGGGCCAACAAGTGTATGGGGCAGCCCCCATGCCATAAGGATTGAACCCATCTGTTGCCAGTGTCACTTGTACATTATGAGCCTCTCCGGCTTCACGCTCATAAATACTATCAAAATGTTTCCAGGATTCATCATCAGCTGGATGTACAAGCTTCTCAGGATTGTATCTATGTCCGTGTTTGTGCCATGTCATCTATTTTACGGTCTCCTCGGTCATGTAAAGACGTTGAAGCCTCGATATGAATGTAAGGTACTGTATGATTTTTACCAGAATCGTGAGCTGCTTCTTACCACCATCACGTCTATCTACCTCCAGGTACCTAGAGGACTTACACTCTGGACAGTGTGTTGCTTCCGCATGTTATTTTCTAAATAAGACGCATCCGTTAGGATAAGCATGTATCTGCTCATATGGCATGTTAAGCACTAAGTAGTTTCCGTGACTCATACATGCTCTTTGATAGAATGTGACCTTCCGGAAGTAGGCTGCCAATGACTGTCAACATAGCATCGAAAGCGCCTCGACTCAGGCTAAACTGAGACTTCAAGGCCATTAGATGCGCAATAGCATCTAGTTGACACACCTTGGTATGCCCGTGGAGGGGTTGTTGTGCCGCCTCCATCATTTGGTAATACGCCTTTGCACTTGGCTCCGGCTCCTCCTCCTCCCTAGGTACTTCATCCCCGTGTGCTTCATGATAGTCATTTAACATGTCTCCTACACCGGCATCTGTATCATAATCCTCCATGCACTGTCTCACTACCTAGTGCCTTGGATGCTCGCCTTCACCATGAAGGGTCCACCGGGTATAGTCTGGCATAAATCCATTCTTGCAAAGGTGCTTGCCTATGACCTCTTTATTATGTTGACGCGTGTTTCTACAATTGTCGTAGGGACACCAAGTGACACTTGTTCCTTTCACCTTGGCAAATGATCGCTCCAAGAACTTGTTGGTCTTCTGAATCCATTCATTGGTATACTTTCCGTTCTTTGTCCAACCCGTATACATCCACTCACGGTTCGGCAACCTCTAACATATTGGCGAGTAAAATTAAAAATATTTTCATCTACACGATGCTTAGAAAGTCTAATAGTTAAAGATAGGTCCTAATCCCACCCGTGGATCCATAGTTGAGGCTCGTTTGCACGGTCTACTCCTCTCCAAAATAAAATTTCGGTAGCACCTCCCCGTTGTTCTCCAAATACACATCCTGCAAAGGAGATTGTGTATCCGGAGAACAATGGGGAAGTGGTGCTGAAATTCTATCTCAGATCGGAGTAGAACCTGAAAACTAACCCCAACTACGCATCCTCGAGCTATCCAAATAACATGGATAATTCGAAACAAACACAATAAAAAAAATATACAACTGTATCTGCATATCTCCAACTGTATTTCTTTCGAACGGGAGACGCCTAACTAGGTTATGTGACCTATGAATAGGAAACATACAGAGGGGTGTTACTGATGTGCTTACCTAGAGATCGACGAATAATGACGGTGCGGTGAAGCATGGGATGTCGGGGCTGCGGTAACCGCCTCTCCTACATAAGAATCAACAAAATATTGTCAATTGAAATGTTCGGCAGCGCCTCCACTATTCGGAGAGGTTTCCAAAACCTGCAAAACACACGGTGTGATGGCCGACAACAATCCTCACGGCTCGATGGCTGAGTTTCACATTCACCCAAATTCAGAGAAAAAATGATATCATGAATTTTGTTTCTAATAGGCATGGAAACTGTATGTATAGGATAAAATGTTAATTATTACTACAATTAATTAACACTAATATTAATACTAATAAAAGCAATATTACTAGGATGCACTAAGATTATTACTACAATTAATTAACACTAAAATTATTACTAAAACTAAGCTAACACTAACACTAAGATAACACTAACACTAAGCTAACCCTAACACTACTGCACTAAAATTATTGCTACAATTAATTAACAATTGTACTACAATTAATTAATTAACACTAATTACTAAAACTAAGCTAACACTAACACTAAAATTAATTAACACTAAAATTATTACTACAATTAATTAACACTAGCATGCACTAAAATCTGCTGTTAAAAAAAAACTTACCTCAGTTCACAGCCGTGTCGGCGCTCCGGCGAGGGAAAGGCAGCGCTCCGGCGAGGGGGAGGCAGCGCTGTGGTGAGGGGACAACGGTGGCGCGGCAGTGTTGGGTCGGGGCGGCGGAGGGGAGGGCCGAGGCCTGGCACAGCGGCACCCAACGAGAGGACTCGGCGGAGATGTGGAGGGCTAGCGCGGAGGGGAGGGCCGAGACGGAGGGCCAGTGTAGAACCCGCGGCGCTCCGGTGAGGACAACGGTGCGGCGGAGGGGAGGGCCGAGGCCTAGCGGAAACGCGATGGAGGGGAGGGCCGAAGCTCTGGGCGGCAGGGATGGCAGAGACGCCGCGTAGGGCCGAGGCATGGCGAGCGGGGAGGGCCAAGGCGCGCCGAGCGGGGAGGGCCGAGGAGGCACCGACGAAGAGGCTTCGGGGTGGAGGCGCTCCAACAACGGTGCGGCGGGGGCGGGCAGAGGCACGGTGGCGAGGAAGAGGGCAGATCAAGGCGCGTGGGCGTCAGGGGCAAGAAGACCAAAATATGGCCAAGTCCTGATCTAGATCGGGCAGGCACATGGCAAAGAGAGTTGACCCACCATCTTTGCCGTGTGCCCTGTGGTCCCACACAGCAAATCGCCCCTTTGCCGTGTGCCATATCAGCAGGCACATGGCAAAGATTTTACAGTCTTTTCTTAAAAAAATTATAATTAGTTACAAATTTTATAAAATAATTAAATTTCTCCCATGTACTATTTATACCATAATCAGCTTATAGAAATTTGGTTGAAGTGAAAAGTTCACCTGACCGTTGTTTGTATTCAAAATCTTGGAGGTTCCAATTGAACACTTGGATTCTTTTATGAAGATTCTTCGATTTGTGACCAACATACAACACAACTTACATGAAATATTTTCTACTTTTTATCACAACCGTATCATATAAGGATGTCAGGATAAATTTCATAATTTTAAAACTTCATATGTTTTTATTAAATTTATTTTCCATTGAACCATACGGTGATTCTTATATTTCATGTACAATATGCATGATTTTTCTTGTTGCATCTTAGGTACCGACTTGAATGGGAATCAATTGCATAAAATATCAAATTTGTATGCACTAAATTTCATTATTTGAACGACTTGCAGTTCAAATTTGAATTGGTACAAATAATTGAAATAACAAAATAAAATAACTAAATATAGCAAATACAACTAAAGATTTCATGAAATATCATTGTATGAGTAACATGTAAATGTTATAAAAGTCAAAAAATTTGGTGGGCAAAAGGGGAAGAAAAAAAAACATTTACCGTGTGCCATGTCATAGCACACGACAAAGGGTGTCACAAACACTATCTTTGGAGTCAAACGGTTAGTTTGCTGTGTGCCACGTCAAATGGCACATGGCGAACTTATTGTTTGCCGTGTGCCTCCCTAGTGACACACGGCAAAAGGATTGTTTGCCGTGTGTCATACCTTTGTCGTGTGCTTTATTCGGGGCTCACGGCACAAAGCTCCTTTGCCGTGTGTCCGATTCCCGTAGTGAGAGTAGGGTTGAACGGGGTTTTAGTTCTATGCTTAGTTTTCCTAACTTTGTAATATTTTATACTAGTTTACATACAATTATAGTGTGCTAGAATATGAAAGGAGCTATATCTCCTTTTTGGAAGACAAGATTGAAAAATGAGAGAGATAGAGAGAGAGAGAGAGAGAGAGAGAGAGAGAGAGAGAGAGAGAGAGAGAGAGTGCATGTGTTTCTTTTGGTATGAGAATGGACTCCATGAGCCTGCACTCAATGGATACTTTTATTCAAGGGAAAAGCTGTAATGCCCATATTTTATTTTTTTAGATATTTTTGGGTACCCCATGAGAGATTTGTTTTTACTATAATAGTGTTAATATTTGAACATATATATCAACAATAATGTCACAATTGATGTGTAAAAGTGTCTTCCTCTTTGTTACTCTGAGTGCTCATCTCTATATGTAATCTATCTAAATTTAATTCTGCATGTGTTTCTACTGCCCAATGAATGTTTCATATACATTCTTTTTATCAAATCAAATATATCATGGGTTATGTGTCCTTGAGGATCTTGGTCGGTGAAGCTGCCATCGCGATAGGAAATGGACAATAAGTTCGTTTGTGTGGTTGGCAACTGGGCGCTGGACATTGACACCTGACAGAGATTTTTATACAGTTTTTAGAACACTGTCATTGTGTTTATGTGGTTTCGTAGTGCCATGATAGTGATGTTTGACGCTTAGTTAGCTGTTGATTATAACGTTTGCAATGCTTTATTTGAATTTAAACTCGGCGAGCAAAAAGTGTAACGTGATGGAGAAAGATTTTAGTTATATTAAAAAGTTTTGACCGACCCACTGATTCTTAACATAAAAAACTTACTCACTTTGTTCTTAAATTGTTATTGCTAAGGTACTTTTGAATATTCCTCTTACTAAAAAAATTAAGAAATATAATATATGTTATGATGGTATATTTTATCACTACAAATATTCAAATATAACTTATATTTTATATATTTCAAATAATATTTTGAACAAAATAAATAGTCAAAGGTAACTAAAAAATTAATGGCAATAATAATTTAGAAATGGAGAGAGTATCCCTAACGTAGTGGCATGGAGTCACGGCTAGGTCACGCGTGCCGCATTGCACCGCCATACGGACCGGTCGTCGATCACGGTAATTGGCGGACGGGGGTGGGCGCTATCAGGGGACGGGGGTTGGCGGCGTAGTTGTCTGCTGACGCTTCTTCCCGGTAATTATATTTTGGCCTTCTTTTGAATGGAGGAATATTTCTTGAATGTTGTGTTTTTTTTGTTCTTGAAACTGAATTGATTCTTGTGAAGTTCGTGCCGTATGATTCATTTCAAATTCCTGAATTCCAAAAGAAGCCTTAATTTGGTACTCCAAATTTAATCTGAGCAACACAATCGTAACATACTTCGTCTATACATTTTCTACCATGGCATGGAAACGTTGAGAATGATCAATTAAATCCTCAGAAAGTAACACAATTTATGGACCCAAATAAACCGCTATGAAAAATAGTAACATTTATTTACAGAAAAAAAAAATCAATCAGCCAACGTAGCTGTAGAAGCAGGACTTGAACGCGTCCATGTGCGCGGGGTTCAGCGACACGGACGCCTGCACGCCACCGTCCCCGTCCTTCCCGCCGACGAGCACCACCTGCCCGTCGTGGTTCATGGTGACCAGCTCCGTCCTGGCCGGCGGGCCCCACCCGAAGTCGGCCGCCTGGTACGCAGGGAAGCGCGTGGACCCGGACACGATGACGAGCCGGTCGATGTCCATGTCCACCCTCTCCACCTGGCTCATTATCGTGTCCCACAGCGCCAGCGGCTCCTCCGCCGCTCGCCGGACCTCCGCTGCCACCGCAGCTGCAGCGCGCGCGAGGCTGCTGCCACTGTCGTCGTCATCGAGGAGGAGGTCACGCGCGATGGCTCGCGCCTGGCAGCCGGAGATGCAGGTGCCGAAGAAGCCGTCGCCCGGTGGTGGGTCCAGGCGCGCGCGACAATCGGCGAAGAAGAAGAGGGTGACCTCGTCGTCTAGGGAGGTGATGACGTCAGGGTGCCTGGCGCGGACGAAGGAGACCCACGCGAGCGCCACGACGGCGACGAAGCTGGACAGCGGAGTGAAGGAGGAGTGGTCGGTGATGCGCTGCTTGAGGCGGTTGATCTGCTGCATGGAGATGGTGAAAGTCCGGCGGGAGAGGTTGGGGCGGACGAGGATTGCCTTCATGTCTGCGGCCTGCATCACGTAAGGAATAATGGACAATCAAACTGCATGGTTCGGTCTGATTGTCCGCTACATTATTCAACGGTGCAAGGTGACTCGGTGACTGCACAAAGGCGCCCAGCTACAGAGGATTTCTATGATCTAGCATCGTCCTACTAGTTTGGTGTTTGTTTCTTAAAGTTTTACCTTTTTTTGGCACATTTTTTCCCATATTTCTAGTTTTCAATCGTCTGAAAGCTTTCAGTTGATGGTCTAAAAATTAACAACTCTCTTTTTTTCTCTTTAACCTAAAATTTAGCATATATGTTGGGTAGTCTAAAATGTCGGAACTAAAGTTTAACACAAGCAAACAAACAGGTGTTGTTGTGCTCTAGTTCACAACATTTCGTTCTGTCCTTCGAGCCGAACTACAGAGGATTTCAATGACAGGTGGTCCGTACCTTATCTGTTCCAAAAATATTCCCTATTCCCGGATGTTTGAAAATTTGAAGCACCACAGGTGGAAGAAGAGTAAGTACTATATGTTCAGACAATATCTGGGAACAGAAAATCCACTAGATCTTAGACTTCAAGATAAATCTCCTTAAGAAACGGTCTGCCCTTACCTTTCAATCAGCCGAAACCTTTCAGTTAATGGTTTGTTATTTTGTGTTTTAATTTTTCTTTTGTAGGATTATTTATATAACTAGCAAAGTGTCCGTACGTTGTTACGGATTTAAAAAACAAAACTTTTTATAATTTAAATATAAATTATTTACACAATATAATTATTAGATATATACAATATTATTGATATTTTTTACATAAAAGATCATATTTATATTACCGTTGGTGCTTTTTAGTATACCATTTTATATATTAAAAGTAATAATTTTTTCACCATTTTTACCATATTCTAGAAGTTTTATCCAAAACAAAAAATTAATTCACGCAGTCAACAAAGTAGCACTGTATTGCAATGCGATTTTGAACTTGAATACTTGCTCCAATAGAAAAAGTTAAAACATAAAAATTATAGATCTTGTCGAGACCTTTTCGAAACCTATATGGATTATATTATTTAGACTTTGGAGCTAGAATATATGAGCCTCGTACAAAGACCTACATAGAGGAGTCCGAATCAGAACAAATATTTTTGCATCGTATATTTGGAAACTTAAAAGATCGGATCTGGACTTACATTGAATACCAAAGTTGTAGAACCTTTTGAGAGCTACGATATAGAGTCCGAGTTTGCTTAATTTGAGCACCGGACAAGAGAGTTATGATTTTTAAAATTCGGTACTTGATATGAAAGGCACGAAACCGATTTGGATTCAATCTCTAACTTTGTGAACACGAAGTGGACGACCGCACCTTAATTAATATATTATAGAGATAATTATAAACTATTGATCTATATCTAATGGCTCAAAAAGATGACTGAAAGTTTTCCTAACTTTCAGACAGCTAAAAATTACAAAGTCCCTTTGTACGATCCAGTTAAAGTACGTTTCTTCTTTCGTCATTCTACATGTTTCGTCGTGCATCTTGTAGCCAAAGCGCAGTAGCTATCATAGTAGCAAAAAAGGAAATGGACGCCCAGTACGTAGCAGCCAAAGCCGAAGGAGCAAACGTTGTTTAATTCGACGCTCTACCGTGCACGGCAGCAGGACGGCACGATGGAACTACTACAATTATCTGGAACAAAAACGAGATACGCAGATGGTGCCACGTACCTTGGGCAGGTTCGGCGTATACTTCCGCAGCACGCTTCTGGCGAGCTCCTCGCCACCGGGGAGCCTGATCGCCTTCCGATCGAACGTCGGCGGCGGCGCGTGGGCAGCCAAGTCCGCATCGTCTTCCCCGCGGCACGCCGCCGCCCACGCCTGGATGAACCGCCACACCGACCGGCCGTCGACGACCACGTGGTGCATCGCGACGCCGAGCGCCACGCCGCCGCGCAGCCGGGTCACCTGCGCCGCCATGGCCTCCGCCGGGAGCTGGCCGGCGTCGAGCACGGGCACGAGCCGCCGGAACGCGTCGGCGTCGTGGTCTTCGTCCTCCGCGAGGCGACGCGCGTCGACGTGGCCCATCTCCGCGACGTTGAACCGGACGCCGCCGTCGGCGCAGTCGATGGCCGCGTCGCCCGTCGCCGGCACGTGCACGATCTGCCCGGCCATCACCGGAAACCGCGCCGCCGTCTCCGCCAGCGACGCGCGGAGCGCGGCCACCACCGACGCGAACGGCGGGATGGGGCGGTGGCTCTCGTCGTCGTCGACGAAGATGAGGAGGCGCTGGATCAGCGGGAGCGCGATCCACATGGCGTCCAGGGCCGACAGGACGAGTGGTTCCGGCGGCAGCGCCGCCGTGGCGGGCACGGCGACGCGAGACTCCTCGAGGATCTTAACCGATGGTGGCGGCATGGCTTGATGATGCGAGACAACCTTGTTGTCTCCGTGGAAAATAAGGATACCGAGAGAGAGAGAGAGACGGCTGCTTGACCCGATGAAGTCTGCTGCATTTGGATGGCGATATGGTTGTTTTAAAATTTTTAGCGCGGTGCGTGTGATGGCCGGGTGCTAAATTATCGTACGAACTTCTATGCACGGACCACGGATGGTGCATAAAGTCTTTGAATATCTTGGAATGACCTTGGTGTCGGTGATGCCGACAACGCGCGGTAATAGCTTACCATGCACACAAAGCACAAGGTTGCAGACAAACACATGTTAGTGCAAAAGGATGCATTACGGGACCACGATTCCATCAGTCGGATTGTCGGAAAACCGTCGGTGGAAACTTTTCTGAGGGTCGAAAACCATCAGTGGAAATATCACACTATTTTTTAAAAACAGGAAATATCACACTATGGAAAACTCAAACTTTTGTGAGAGCCACCAGTGGAAAAGCCCATCGGTTCCATCAGTTGAATTGAAAGCTCGGTAACGGGTGCCGCAACTAATTCTTTTTCAATTGATATTTTATTGCTATCGAGTCAAAATACTTGCATGTTAATAAACGGGTATTTTTACACGACACATCGATTTTTCCTCTTTGGTTTTAAATTGTTACCGTGTGTTGCAATTTCTCGTGACCATACAAAAGACAAGAAATTGCATCTGGTCAAAAATCTATGAATACCTCGATTTAATTTGCAGATCCACATCTTTTCATATTTCTAATGAATCCTTTGCCATTGGTTATATGAAACACTCAAAAGGTATGACAAAATGAGCCTACCTCAGATGGTTAGGTTTGTTGTAGTGAAACCTCACAGAGACTTTAAATCTCATATTTGACATGGATGTTGCATTTAGCACTAATTATTTTTTAGTGGGAAATGACAACCCCGTCAACAGCAAGACTTTGTGAATCTCAAAATAAAGCCAGCTCAGTATTTCATAGGTGCTCATAGGTGTAGAGTGTGTGTGCATGTGTTTCTAGGTGTGAAGTACTCATGCTTGTATGTGAGTGTTTGTGTCTGTACTGTGTTCAGTTGGTAAAAAGAAAAAAAACACTCAAAAGATATGTTTGGTGTGTATACCACAATGATATGTTTGTTTTTGTGTGGCTTATGTACTTGTATTATGTTGTAGATATTATTTCTTTAAACAGAATATCTAGAACTCAATATTTAGTCTGACTCCAATAATGAGAGACATTTTTGAGAGGCAAATGGAGGTTTGCCTCACATGTACAGTAACAAAAGCGACATGCATTTTGTGGTATCTCTATCAGAGATTGCATTTTTGAGAGGCAAACGGGCCAACACTAGCGCTAGCGCGTTCGACGCTTGACGGCGGCGTGGCTGCGGCGGGCTAGCGGTGCTTTGGCAAGGGCTTCGGCTTCGACGAGCAGGGTCGGATGGCCAGGGCGGAGGAGCGACACACGGGGAAGAGCGGGGACTTCGAGTTGAGGCGCGGCGCAATGAGCGCGGCGGCGGGTGGCTGCGACGGGCCGCGGCGGAACTCGATGTTCTTGCGGCGTGGCTTGAACAAACGGAGCAGAACCGGGTTAAATCAATGCACGAAAGATAGGGAAGGTCGCTGGCGAGAGAAATTGAAGGGGGATTCACCGAAGAAGAAGAGCAAGGAGGAAGAATGGCGTTCATCGGCGATAGGAAAAAGCTCAAATCCAAGCTAGTCGTTGCGGGAGAGAGCGAGCTGCTGCACAAAGGGGAAGAGGGGGTCAGGCGGTTCTATGGGGAAGCTCGGTCGGGGCGGGGAAGCTGCAGGTCAGCCGGGCGACGAGGTTCCTTTGCTTGGGGCTATGGCGGCAAGCTGCTCCAATCGTTGTAACTGTCAACTCTTGTAATTATAACTTATCCCTCATATTGTTATAACTAGTCAGCTCTTGTCGTTGTAACTGACCCATCATGTCATTGTAACTGATCATATCTCAGCGAGGAAGGCGAGGAGAAGGCGAAGGGTCTGCACACGCACCTGCGTCCCGTGATGCTCGCCCGCTCCCGCGCGCCCTCCGCGCTAGCTGCCCGCGCACAAATGCAATCCAGAGGAGAGGGAATCCATTTTTGACTCACCTCTCTTTTTCAAATGCAAATTGGCTCTTTATTTGCCTCCTCTGTTGGAGACCATTTTGGAGAGGCACAGTACAAATAGAGAGGCAAAAAATAGCTTTGCCTCTTATTATTGGGGTCAGTCTTAGAGGCATTTGGCATGTTAATGTTAAAATAGTAATATATGCACTTTGGTATGTCACCGTCACACAAAGGAGAACCAATATACAGGACATTGGTGATAATCCATTTTGTCAAGCTCTCACGAGCAGCCGAGTTACAAACACAACTCGCGTACATTGAACAACCTCAGTTACTATAGCAATCATAGTACTGATACTGACGCCCATGACGACGAGGGGCATGCGGCTCCCGGCTGCGGCGCTGACGAATCAGAACTAATATAGTACGTCGACGTGTGCTACCCGAGAGGTTCGATCGATATGGGCATATGGCCAGAGTCACTCTCGATCATTTGCCTCGTTCCCAAGACGCTGCCTCCTCTTGCTGGTTCCTCCAGCAGTTTCCTATATTCCACTGCTGTAGTAGTATCGATGAAATTAAATCGCATTGCTCGTCAGATCATAAAAGGTCAGCAACGACATGTCTCACGCGCAGGCGTAGCAGAACTCGCGCTGTATGCTCGCCGGGAAGACCATGCGGAGTAAATCCCTTGTTGGACCAAATGTGTTTCGGCATGAACGAAGAAATGTGAAAACGAAGTTGGTGCCATCATTTACAACCACATGATACTCACTCTTTATTACTTGAGCAGATTTTCATTCCCGTCTTACAAGTAGCTAGCTAGGTGCTTTTCATGAAGACATGTTCTAGAAGCACCGTAGTCAATGTTCGAGAAGCACTGAAGCAACAAGCCATGTGAGATCCGGTCCCTATTCCTGATCTCCTAGGATCCTTGCATTGGCAGATAGCGTCCTTGTTTCAGAAGTACCTGGCCCACTGAGACGTAACTAAAAGTAGTCTTTGACGTCATCTCTGACCAAAGCATCAGCTGGTCCCTCGATCATGCACGCACGTGAAAACTCCAATACTACTATTCGAGAAAAAATCTAAAGAATTGTCACGTAAAAATTATAATATCTTTATTATTAGGATGAAAATTATATTACCAGATGTTTAAAACAAATGTTTAGCAATGTAACGGTTGAAGATATACGACATTGACTGTGATAATTGTACTCATAAGTATCAGTGTATTACTGTCTTTGTCCTATATTACTTGTCATTTCAGTTTTGGGCATGAAGATTATGGAGAGGTATAAAACGTGAATGCACTAGAAACATGGAAAGAGAAAAATCTAGTGGAAAGAGTAAAATGTATATTGAGATACGAGGATGAGGAGGACTTGTCACAAAAGTTATTTTCATATTTGATCCAACTGTGTGGCCAGACGTTGAAATTTGTACTATAGTTATTTTTTCCAATGTTAATATTGCAATATATTTAGTCTATGTTCAAAAGAATGAATACACATATGTCAAATTTAATCCACTGTTAAATCTTATTCAATATCCAAGCATCCAAACAGAAATCCTAATTCCATTCTTTAAAATGAATTCCATGACACATAAGCAAACGAGAATATGATTTTTGAATCTGATTCTAATAACTAGTCCATTAACCCACGTATGCACCGGCTAGTAGTTAGAAGACCTGCAAAATCATATTTTTGGAAATTATGCACTTGTCAGGTTGCAAAATTGAGATGATTTATACTCATTCGGTATATTTCTATGGGGTATAATGATTTCGTCCACGACAACCCTACACCGATTTAAAACCGAGAAAATATGAGTTTCATTTTTGATATGAACCGTTCTCCTAAAATCTGGTCTATGAAATCCGAGAAACAGAGACAGCTGCACTCGACATTTTCTTATCCAGTGGCGATGTTTCTAGCTATTTGCTTCTTTACTGCCTAACGATATAAAGTTTTACTTATAAAAAAAATGATATAAAGTTTTGACATTTTCGAGCTTTTATGATAAATGTAGCTCCAGGTTAACTATGCAAAGGGTTGTTCGAAAAAAGTGCCCTCACTTGCACGGTCCGTGTGGTATAAGTCAGAGAGCACAAATTAAAGATGTATAAGAATAGAGGAAGACGTGATAAAAGATAAGTTACCCGTCGAACTATACAGTGACCAACATGGGCTGCAGTTGCAGCATGAATGAAGAAACGATACAAAAAAGTTGCTGCGGCCATCATGAAGAACAACGTAGTCGTCACTTAGCGGCTTTTCAATCTCGAGCGACAAGTAGACAGATTGGCCGCTCTCTCTCCCTCCAATCTTTTCCTTTGACGTTTTTCTCAGCAACGTAAAAAGGCAGAGGGAGCAGAAGATTATATCATCAATCACATCGAATTGGAGCGTCCAACAAGAAGATCCGCCGCATGTTCCAGAAGCAAGCCATTAGTATTAGGCATGGGCGACCCGACCGATCCCGTCCTTGTTCGTGGTCTCCCCGGGTCGTTGTTGGCATGCTGCCTGTGTGACGTCATCTCTTACCCAAGCACCGATCATCTGCCATGCTTCCCAAAGCTTATCCACCCATGGATCTCCATCTCCTGACTAGTGTCGTCAGCACCCAACTGAAAAGAGTTTCGCCCGAGCCAGGAACAGTTTCCGACGAACACCGTGCCGGCTCGCAAGTTTATCAACTGAAGGTTCACGAACTCTTGCTCTCGGGTCTGTCCGCCGGCGGCCGGAACCTTCGACGAACTCGTCGTCGTTTTCTTTTTTACGTCGCATTCCTCTAGATCCTCTCGTTCTTCCCTCCTCCGGCGCTTTCCAAACTTCACCAGCAACGTACACTACGTTTTAGGCGCTAGCGTCTACGTGATATTCAGCAATGCTGTGTGCTCCTCTCGTTCTCGCGTGGCAGTACAAGCGAGGGGAAAAAAAAAAGAACACATGGCGGGCCGGCGGCCACGGTGGTGCAACATGTGTCAGCACCTGGGCCGCCACGCATATCTCCGGCGTGTCCGTGTGCATCTAGACAAATAAACTGGCTGGCAGAAGCTGGAGCCGGCACACCACTAGCAAGCTAGTAGTACTAGCAACAGACGTATCGCAAACCGCAGTTGTCGTGTCCGATCGCGTACGTATGAAGGGACGACAGCCTATATTAGCTAGATTCCCAGTGCGAACCGCATGAAGTCGGTTTTTTTTTTCTCTTCTGAGATTAATGAAGTCGAATTGAGTACAGCTGTTTCTTTCCATGCATTGGATCCAGATTAGTAGTGGTGGTACACCGTACACAGCTATGTTCGTCGCCGATCGACCGAGTCGACGGGACCGAAACTGATTACCGCAAACTGAGCACGGGTTAATTCGGCGTGTCCAACAAGGCCGGCAGGGCCAGAGGCGGTTCAATCCGGTCCAGCTATATGAATAAATACGCCCCGCGCCAAGCGCCGTCCCTTCAATTCCTCGGCCACCACATCGCAAACACACTTCCTCTACTTTCGTCCCAAGGATTGAGGAACACTCCTAGGCGATACCTCAACACCCCTCCTCTCTGCAAGAATCGATGGGAGAAGCCAACGGCTCCGCCGCCGCCGCGGTGCGCGTGCTCGCCGTGTCCCGCGTCGCGCCATCGTCGGAGCGCGCCGCCGCCGGCGTAGACGATCACGTGGTGAAGCTGTCCTTCTTCGACACGCCGTGGATCGTGCTCCCGCCGATCCAGCGCGTGTTCCTCTACTCCCTGCCCGATGACGCCGCCTCGTTCCCGGCCGTGGTGGAGCGGCTCAAGGACTCCCTCGCCGCCACGCTGGCGCTCTACCTCCCGCTGGCCGGGAAGCTGGCGTACGTGGCGGACGCCGAGGACGTCGTCGTCGACCTCGCCGACGACCCCGGCGTGGCATTCGTCGAGGCCGAGGCGGAAGGCTTCGACGTTTCCAGGCTCGCCGGCGACGAGGCGCACGACATCCCGGCGTTCTTGGGCTTGGTGCCGGAGCTCGACGCACGGGTTCTCCCGGCGCCCGTGCTGTCCGTGCAGGTGACCCGGCTCGGGAACGGAGACCTGGCGCTGGGTTTGTCCGTGCATCACGCTGTTGCTGATGGCCAGGCCGTGTGGCGGTTCATGGGCGCGTGGGCGGCCGCCGCACGTGAGGGGTCGCCGGTGACCAAGGCGCTCGGCCCGCCGCACTACAGCAGGGAGGTCATCCGCGTCCCTGGTGGCGAGGAGTTTGCGCGCCAGATGCTCAAGATGGTCGCGCCCAATCTGCCTGTGGTAAGTCCAAGCCATCAGTCAATAAGTTTATATAGTCGTATAATACCAATAATTAAGCATGTTGTAGTTGAAATTGAAAATTTTATATATTATAAAATTCTTTAATTTCTTAACAGCAGTTAAGTATGTCATAGTTTAACAATTTTTAAAAAAATTCTTTTATTTGTTCATAGCTAAAGTCTTTTAGTTGTTTAGGGCAAAATTCTTTCAATATTTATAATAATTAACAAAATGTATTTTTTAATTGTTTCTAATTCAAAATTCTATGAGGACCAACAACGGAGGTATACATGATTTTATTTCTGTTTAAAACATATTGAATGATTTATCCATTTGATAAGTTTATAGTGGTAATACTATTAAAACATGTCATAGTATAAAAATATTTATGATAAATTGTAATTTTCTTCCTTTTCGTTGCCGGAGCTCGCTGGGGTTGGGGGCCATGGCTCCCCTCATGCATACATCTCTGGTATCTAAATCAGTCAATAATTTAATATTTATCCTTGTGATGCAAAGATGTTAATTGATGACACCTTTCATATATTTTTCTTAACTTATACATGATATGGAAATCTCTACTAATCCTTATGGGTGCTTGTGAGAAATTTGTGTTTTAGAGCAGAGGTATTTTAACATATTAGTCTTCAACATTTTTAGCTATTGCACAAATATGTTAAAATACCTCTGCTAAAGTTGGATGTGTATGAAGAACTAAGCTCTGATATCTAAATCAGTCAATAATTTAATATGTTAAAATACCTCTACTAAACTCTACTTGGATATGTTTTAAAAACTAGAGCTTCCCGTTGTAGGTTCAGAACTCTCTTTAAGCGTCTAACTAGTAACTACGATCCTCCGCGATGCACATGGCCTAAGCATGTTGAGAGATTTATGTCGTGTCTATTTTGTGCACTGACGTGGGCCAAAGATGCAAGCAAAAGCAACGAGAACCTTCATGCGTCGCGTGTGTTGTGTGTCGTGGCTGTTGTGCTCACGGAACTTGTTCATGCATGGCAGGCCAACGCGCGGGACTACGACTTCAGCCAGCGGTTCCGCCTGGCGCGCCGCACGTTCTACCTCGCCGCCGCTGACATCCAGCGCCTGAAGAAACGCATCGACGAGCTCGCCGCCGCGGAGGAGGAGGCCGCCTCCGGTGCCAACTCCAAGCCCACCACCACCAAGCCGGTGTCGACGTTCGTGGCGCTGTCCGCTTTGGGCTGGGCCGCGTTCGTGCGGGCCAAGGGGCTGGCCGCCGGCGATGACACGTACCTCATCTTCCTCGCCGACCTGCGTGCCCGCCTGGACCCGCCCGTCGGCGACGGCTACCTCGGCAACTGCATCAAGGGCTGCCTCGCCACGGCCGACGCCGGCGAGATCCTCGGCGCACGCGGGCTCCTCGCGGCGGCGCGCGCGGTGCAGGCGTCGGTGAAGGAGATGGAGGCGGCGCCGCTCGCCGGGACGGAGCGGTGGATCGAGCGCGTGATGCAGCTGCCGTTCTCGAGGCTGGCTAATGTGGCGGCTAGCCCGCGGTTCAGAGTTTACGAGGCATCGGACTTCGGGTTCGGCCGGCCACAGCGCGTGGAGCTCGTGTCCATGAACCATGACGGGGAGATGGTGCTTGTTGGTGGTAGAGGCGACGGGGAGGTGCAGCTGTCCGTGTCGCTTGACCCGGCGCGCATCGACGAGTTCAAGAAGCACGTTCTCGCCATGGATGACTGATTCAATAGGCGTCGCGCGGGAAACCAATAACAACGCCATTGCCAGCATACTTTACGTTATCGGGTCATGAACACGAGCTGATGCTACTAGTGTCACCAACTATTTTTTTTTTCTTTAACATAAAAGTATTTTTATTCCGATTTATTGTTTTTGATGAGAATAATATCAATCGGCATGGGAACATGCATGGATTCATTTTTAAAAATTCATGCACGCAACTACAAGAAGGCTTTGATATGGAACAGCCCAACAAGAGCTCACGTCGCATTGCGTGCCACTTCCGATGTGATCAGAAGCTGGAAGCAACTCGAGAATTGTCGCCATGCGTACCGGTCCGGCAGCCGGCGGCCACGGCCAGCTTGCTTCGGATGCGATCGACAAAGAAAACTTGGGCCCTCAACAAAAAAAAAAAAGAAAACTTCGTCACCAGTGACGTACTACTGTGCGCTCCTATTGTTGTCCGCACATGCTTGGTAGCTTCATTTGCCACGTAGTCACGTAAAGCGAACTAAGTAGATGAGGCCCACGGTGCGGTAATGGCCCGGGTAAGACCTGCTACCTAGTTATGTTGCACAAAATTAGGTCTACTACTGCGTCTGTAAAATAAACCTCACTCGAGCTCGCCGTAACGTTAGTATGATTGGACCGAAAAGTTTCTTGTACTGCTGTATTTTAAGGTCTGATATTTCATTTTCTATATAAGTTTGATCAAAGTTAATATAATTTGACTTTGACCAACGCTAGAAATAAACTTGAGTCAGTAACACCAGCTACAGTAGCGGTTTGGCATGCCGAAAGAAAGGACTACCAGTAAACTGAGAGCTTTCAGGAAACAGATAGCGTACTGACTTTGCAAAAAGACCGTCAGGTTCAGATGCATAGCTAAAATGGGGTTGTAGCGCGCACACACTTTGGATTGGTTTTAATAACTCAAATAAAGCGCATTTTGTTGTTTACTGCATGTGCCTCCTACTTTTGCAAACAGAAACAAGCATCAAGCACAGATGATGTGCCTAAAGAGTGCCTTGAAGTATCAATTTCTAGAGATGAGATATAGGCTATTGCCTTGCCCCATTTTATTAGAACTAGTCAATTGGTCCGCACATTTGCACAACTAGTTTATATAACTTTTTACATAAGCAGTAAGATAGTTTCTATTAAATATTATATCTACACCTATATAAATTAAATTATTAAATTGTTTCATATAAATCTGAGTCCAACATAAAATTGTTGAATTCACATTCAAGAACTTCACTGTCTTGTTAACTAAAGTTACTCTCATAGTACTCAATTCCATGAATTAGCTCACACACCACTAATATTTTGTTGATTTAGAAAAACACTGTGTTTTGCCCGTCCTAGCTTCCTCTCGCATTTTGGCGTGCATTCGTTTTCTCTTATGCTGATGGATCTCTTGCAACCATGAAACCTGATGCAAGCGGAGAAGAGGCGAGTGTTCAAGTTACATAGCTAGAGTAGATAACAGCTAAGAGACTGGATCCACTTCAGTGGTTTTGTGGCATAGGCGACGCCGATGAAGAAAAGGAGAGAAACATCTAATGACAAATATATAAATAAAGGAATGATATTTCAGAAATTACCACATTAATCAGAGAAAAAAAAGTAAAAATTACCCACCACTGCCACTATAAAAAATTAGACCAAAATACCCCTATATATATTTCTAGAATTACTCACTACTACCCTTATAACCACCGTTGTTGAAATCTTGGATTTTTCAGGTCACGTTCATTCCTTCATATATTTAGATAGACTTGAAAAGATCCATGTTCATTTGTAATGGTTTCGTTCACATTCCCTCTACGTAATATACCTAAATAACAAGTTAATTTTATACATGAGTTGAATCCGATTAGCTGTTTCTTTGGCCATTTGACATCATCTAGCCCTCTCTGGTAACCTAGCAAAGTTAGCTTACGTTTAGCTATATTCTTGATCCTATCGAATCAAGAGAAATTGACTGATTATATGCAATATATTAACAAGCCCCAGTATATAACGTGTCCAATATCAGCCAATTTCATTATAGGCAGCTTACGCGAGCTGCCTACAACCTATCGAGAGGTACATGCAGTTAAGTGCGTATACGTAGAGCCACAGAAAAAACACGAGTGAGGTCGTCCATGCCGCGAAGGGTCGCATCTCCTCCGAGCGCTGCCGCAGTCGGAACTGAGTGTTGCCGCAGCTATAAAACATGCCGCCTCTTAAGATGAAGGCCAAGAGGGTACATTATACAAGCTATGGAGGCCGATGGTTGTTTTAGGGATAAATGATGTGCGAACTTTGGTTGTTTCATGGGCCAGGCCGAAGTGGAAGGAGGAATGTTCCCCGTACCGATATCACTAGGAGAACGAAACGACTGAAATTGATTGGTATGGTCTTGAATGACAGGTATCGATAGCAGTTCATGAGAGAGCTCTTTTTTTCGGTTAGGCCGTTAGAACTGGACAATCTAACCGTAATAGAACAATAATCACAGATAAGGAATCAACCAAAAAATAATGATGATAGTATAAAAGAAAAAATAAGATATTCAAGATAATACAATCATAACCATAATCAAATTATTCAAACAATGATCCAACCACTAAATTTGATGCCAATACTAGCCGCGCAAATGCGCAGGCCATAATACTAGTTTGTGAGTAATTTTGCAACTGCGAAAAGAAGATATAATAGCTATGAGACAAATTTCAAAGAAGAAAGAATTTGCCTATCCTAGCATCCTGTCGCATTTTGTCATGCATTCTTTTTCTCCTATGCCGATGGAGCTCTTGCAAGCATGAAACCTGATGCAAGCGGAAGAGAGAGTGTTCAGGTTACATAGCTAGAGCAGATAACTGCTAAGAGGCTGGATCCACTTTGGTGGTTTTGTGGCATAGGTGATGAAGTCACCCAGGAAGAAAAGGAGAGAAAGATCTTATGACAAATATAGAAATGAAGGAAGGATATTTCAATCTGTGAGTAATTTTGCAACCACAAAAAAGAAGATATACCCTGTTGTAATCTTGCCAAGTCCAGAAATAATCAAGCAAAAGTCCAGCGTGTGTGCACTGGGGGCGTTCGTCCGCCATTGCCGAGGTACTGTTTATCTTCTTCCTCTTGCTCTCGTGTGTGTGAGTATGTGTGAGGCGTTGGGCTGCATCAACATGCTGGAATGGGCCTCGACGCCACATTGCCGCCGCCGGAGGAACGATGTTACAGTCCAGTGGTACTGGCCGCACCACCAGCCATCGCCAATGTCCGAGGGGAGTGACAGCAGCGCCGCCAACAATGACTGGTGTTACCTCACGATCGACTAGGAGGTGGAGCCCTAGGACAAAGACAACAACGAGTCGCTGACGATCGCCCCCATACTGCAGAGCTTCCATGTGCCAGAGCGCGCCATCGTTGTCCTCTACTTTGCTATACTTGTAAATAGCATTGTCATTTTATTTTAGAGACATGAACGGGAACTCCTATGCATAGATCGACCGATGTAAGGCGTTAGGAAGATTGGTCCATTGGATCCATAGACTCGCGTATTATTGTAGTCCACCACGGAGCAACACCAGCCCAAGTGAAAGGATTTTTAACAACTCACCTTGTTCTCTCAAAGTACTCTTCGTCTTCGAAGTTACTGCAGCCTTGACATCTAACAAAGGCCATCAGTTCAAGCCGATATTCGTTGCACACTCTGTTCACCTAGGTAGTCTTCGTCTTCAAAGTCCATATCTGCTATATATGCCTGCAACATCTCACCATTTTTATCTTCCACCTGGGTGCTCCTCCTTGTGCGCTACAATTGTGCTTGTCGTTATGCCTCGTCATCCTTTCCTTTGTGCTGCCACGAAGTGATCAGTGTTAGAGTGTGTGCAACCAGGCATCAGTAGGTGAAGCTGATATGTTATTTACTACTAGTGCCATGAAGTTGGTGTAACGAATTGAGGATGATGTTGTAATCACAGAAACAAGGAAGAGATATGAACCATGAGTGGAGGAACAAATGTTTTATTTATACACATTATAATCTTTATGATTAAAAAAAATTTCTAGCGGTTAGAACAAAGTGGATACAATGCTAAAATTGTTTCATTGATTGATATATACATAAATTACTGGAAGGAATAAGGCATGGATGCGATCAGAGATATATAAGTTAAAGTACCAATGACTTATACGTCTTTTTCATTTAGTATGTTTGGGAAGTTGATTAGTCTCACAAACGATCCCAAGTAATATGTATTAGTCCTTTTTAGTGTGATTTCTTATTATAAGCAGATAGTTCTCACTATGTCCTTGTTAAATCTAAAAGTAAATATTTTTTATACACTAATTTTTAATATAACATGCTATACTTTACATCTTAGGTCTTGACATATTATAATAATTGTAAATATTCTCACATGTGATAATGTAATTTTATTTTATTGAATTATAAGACATTTTTCTCCTAGATTTAGTAAAGGATTCATTGCTTACAAAGTTTTGATCTAATCTCATATAAATATACATAATGCTAATACAGCTGTCATCCAATATTCTATTAGAAAAGAGAAAATCAATATACGCTCACAGTTTCATTTGTTCATACATGGCATTTGTTTCCACAATTAGCTCAATATTTTAAGACACTAGTAACAATATAGTATTTTTCGTGACCTGAGGAATGGAGGATGTGCATATTATGTCGCTTGTTTTTGGTATATAACAACACTACAATATAATATAAAAGAGTATACATCAAATCCTTAACCCGATGTTTTATATATGACATTGGTGAGTTGAGGAGGGAGCACATGGTTGGAGCACAAAGGATAATTGTGATAAAAAAGAGTAGTAGGTATATAACAAAAAATAGAAAATGAGAGAAAATATATAGAAAAAGGAAATAACACTTTTCAGCATAAAAATTTAGAAAAAGCTGAATCATACAAACCACCAATACTAAAAATATTTCCTTTTCTGCCGAGGAGAGGTGAAAACAGGTGGAAATGGTGTGCTCGTTTCTACCGAATGAATGATGACCTACAAGCAGGAGGAGAAGATCATGATCCAACCCTTTCTATCAACTTACCGGAAAATTCAGGGGATGAAGGAGCTTGAGACATTGCCATTCATGCCAACGCTAAATGAAATTGGGTTTCGGAGACTAACCCATGGGAGGGGAAATCCCATGCAGTTCGTGCAGGTCACGCGGCTCTGAAATAGAGGCCTGTCGTTGGGTTTGTCCTTGCATGACGCTGTTGCCGATGGCCAGGCCTTCATGGGCGCCTGGGCGACTGCAGCTTGAGAGGGGTCATCGGTGACCAAGGCACTCAGCCTGCCGAACTAAAGCCGGGACGTCATCTGCGTCCCACGTGGTGACAAGTTCGCATGCCAGATGCTCAAGATGGTCACACCCAATCTGCCCGTGGTTCATATGTAACTGCCTATATAGTAGTAATAGCAATTAAGCAAGTCGTAGTTTAAATTGTTATAATTTTTTTTGTGCCCAAGCTAGCAGGGGGGCCATGGTCCCCTCATCGTTCTAAGTACAACAGTTGCAAGCATACATTTTTAGTTATCTAAATTACTTGATAATTTAATATTTATCCTCTAGATTACAAAAAGTTAATAGATAACATTTTTCATATTTTTTCTAAAATATGCAACCATTACCACGAACACCAGCCAATTAAAGATACATGTAGAGTAATTTATGCCACTAGCATTTTTAACGATTGAGCAATTTCATAAGTTTAATGCTAATTCTAATTAAGCATGCCATAGCCTAAATATATTGCTGATGCTTCCTTCATGCTTCAAAAACACAGCTGCAAACATACATCTTTGGTATCCAAATTAGTTGGTAGTTTTGTATTTATCCTCCATAGTACAAGGATGTTAATAGACAACTCATTTCACATATTTTCCCTATGTCCCACTGTCCCACACTCATTCACAAGAGAGTAATAGTGTACACAGCATCGCTCATTACTTATGAGCACTTTATGGGCGTTTGTGTGACAAGTTCGTGTTGTTTTAGTGGAAAGGTGTTTCAGCTTAAAAACAACTATTATTTTAGGAGTTGCATGCAAGATGAATAAGCATGAAAAATAAAGCTTCCCATTGTCTCTCTTTCAAGCATCTATTAGTTAGGAGCCTTCGTGTTCCACATGATGGCCTAAGCATGCTGAGCGGTTTAGAGCAACTCCAGCCCAGTGACTAGAGGTACTCCATCAAAATAAACTAGAGCTCCTTCAACTTCAGGTGGAGCTGCTACTCCATAGAGTTTTGGAGGTAGGATGTTTGGCTGGCTACATACAACTCCTCTTTAGAGTTTTGGAGTGGAGCCATACCAAACAGGTCCTAAATGAGCCTCTATCTACCCTTTTAGTCACTTGGAGCAAAAAATCTTCTCCAACCCACCCTCTATCCGGGCCTCTTTTTTTTGTAGCCCACTAAATTTTGGTGCAAACACCCCAGATTTGTTTATTCTCTATCCCCTCCTCCAAACGTGGGCTCGATCCGGCGGCGCGACAGGGAGAAGCCGATCGGTGGTGGAGTTGACCTGACAAGTAGGGTCCACCAGTCAGAACGAAAATAGGGGCCATATTTGATCAGTTGGGTTGGAGTTGAGTTTGATTTTGGGCCCCGAAAATATAGAAGACGGGCCGTATTTAAGAAAATAGGGCCCCGAATTTACTCTCCCGGCTGGAGTTGCTCTTATGACTGATCTGCAACACTGACGTGGGCAAGAGATACAAGCAATGAACGGCATGCGTCGCGTGTGTTGTGTGCCGTGGTTGTTTGGCACACGGAATTTATTCATGCATGGCAGGCCAATGCGAGGGATTACGACTTCAGCCAGCGGTTCTGCTTGGCGCGCCACACATTCTACCTCGCTGCCGCCGACATCCGACGGCTGAAGCAGCGCACCGACGCGCTCACGCACCTGCCCGGTATCATGCATGGTGGCCAGCTTTGACCTCGAAATGACCAGATTTAGCGGTTTCCGTACTGTCTCGTGCTCCCGTCACAATGTCACTTGCCTCGGCGCGATCTGGGGCGGCAGCTGGGTACTCTTGAAGATGACAGCCACGTGCAGTGAGTGTTGGCCTGTTTTTATAAATTGTAAGGTTATCATCATCGTTAGTTCCTCCAGGACAGGTCATAGCGAAAATGCATCGCCAGATCACTAACAATGGCTCAACACGAAACCAGCTCCGTTCTGAAATGAAACCGTCTCATGCGCATCTCGAGGCAGCTCAAGTCTCAGAATTAACTCAGCAGTGGCCAACTCATAGACACTGTTACAACCCCCAAAGAAAGGGATGCAAATCCTCTGCATTGCTTTAGTTAATGCAGAGAGTGAACAGTGTTTTAAGTCTGCTACAGTAGATCAATGCCACAAGCAGTACCGATTTTTCTGTAGCTATATTATTTCATTATACTGTTTACTAATTTATTTTTGGAGAAAGTCTACTTTACTCCCTTGTATTATCCCCTAAGTCTACATAACCCCCTGACATATAAAACCTTTTGTTTTACTCCCACCAAGATTGCAACATGGTTCATTTTACCCCCTTGAGTGGTTTTGAGGGTGGTTTTCACACTTGGACCCACTTGTCAAGGCCAAATTGCATTTCGCTGTACATATGCTGCCATCGGGTGGCCGCCTCGACACCACTGCCCAGCCGTGGTTGGCCATCCTCAAGCCCTCTAGCGTCAACAATTCGCCCACATCACCAGCTCGCCGGGATCTGTCACCGCTCGCTCGTATGCTATCACGGAATCGACCATCCCCATGGAGGTTGGCCCCAACACCGCAAGCCGACGAAGGAGCAGCTGACCCACCACGCACCTATCGTGCAGCGAAGGATGAGTGGAGGCAGAGGGGTGCAGAGCCGGACAGGGGCTGTGGAGGGGGGCAAGCTCACCCAGCGCGGAAGCGGAGGAGCACAGTGGTAACAGCGAATCACATCAGTTGTTATTTTTCTAAGCTTGTATTGTGTCGCATTTGCCCTGACAAGTGGGCCTGGGTACTAAAATAACCTTTAAAACCATCCAAGGAGGTAAAATGAACCATGTTGCAAATTTGGAGGGGGTAAAACAAACGGTTTTATAGTTCAGGGGGTTATGTGGACTTAGGGGATAGTACAGGGTAGTAAAGTAGTCTTTCTCCTTTATTTTTCTATCTTCGTTACTGTAGCGCTGAATCTAGTCTATTTGTTTTGGATCTAACGATTGTAAAGAGCTCATAATGCCAGGTACAGTACTCCTCTACATTTGGTAGTAACCAATGCAGAGGATTTGGTTCCCAAAGCTAGCGGCAACTGCCAACTGGCAATTGCAAGTACGGTACGATGACATACGGCGCGCAGCGAAGCCGGTCATCATGGCCCAATCATGTCGAGAGAAACGAGGCGAAAAGCACGTACGCCCGACCACCGTTCGCACGCTATGCTCCCCACTGCTGCTGATGGTCAGACGATGATCCGGCTGGATCAACTCTTAATTCCAGTTTCAGCTATAAGTAAATCATATGGCGGCTTCGTTATGTGGTGGACGACCAATTCGACTCGAGCATATAGTTGATTAGCGGCCGATGGCAGACGTGCCGGTGAGACGTGAGGAGATGGCGGCACAGGAGCAGCGAACGCGCCACAGCTGCTGCTGCAGCGGAGGAGGCGTGGCCGCGCGTCGAGCCAGAGTACCTCGGCGTGACCAAGGAACGCCACTGACTCGGCACCACCGCCGAGGAGTCCGCCGTCGCCTACGACCTCTCCGCAATCTCCATTGCCGGTCTCGTAGCCGCGCGCACCAACTTCCGATCCGCTACGCTGTGTTAGCAAAATAAACCACGCCATGGGCATGTGTGTGTGCACCATGAACCGATGAACGTGAGTGTGTTTGTGTTGTGTGTGTGTGCTGGCGCGCACGTACGAGTTCGTGTCGAGCCGAGAATGTCATGTGGTGCGTTCCGGAGCAGTAGGTCAGGTTATTGCTAGGATTACGAGTCGTTGGTCTAGCGGAAGCAGCGGAGGGATCGCCGCTGGCTCATGGACGGCGGAGAAGACCGGTTCGTGCGCTGAGTTGGTTGCTCGTGTAACGGACAGAGCCGGGTCGTTAGGATCGTGCGTGCATGTGTGCGCACTGGCCGTGTAATCCCTGTTGTAATCTTGCCAAGTCCAGAAATAAACAAGCAAAAGTCCCGCGTGTGTGCGCCGGGGCGTTCGTCCGCCATTGCCGAGGCACTGTTTATCTTTTTCCTCTTGCTCTCGTGTGTGCGAGTATGTGTGAGGTGTTGGGCTGCGCCGCTGCGCCCACATGCTGGAATGGGTGTGGACGTCGTGTTGCAGCCGCCGGAGGGACGATGTTACAGTCCGGTGGTACCGATCGCACCACCGGTTGTTGCCAATATCCTAGGGGAGTGGCAGCAGCGCCGTCAACGATGACTGGTGTTACCTCATGATCAGTGGTGAAGCCAGGATCAAAATCTACCTATGGCGAACGTGCTACTACTAATTTGACGAGAGTCGAGATATAATCACATAAGCGGTAATAGTGTTGTAAAAACATGCATATAGCCACAAAATATGTAAGGGGATGATCGGACGAACATACTGCAAAAGCACTAAGCATGACGAGGTGGCCGTGGAAGATTCATCCTCCGATGTTTTATGGTCTGAAAGCGCTTCATGATTGTATTATCATCAAGTCCTTTAAATATCTCCTTCTCAGTGTAGCATATCATTAAATAATTGAGCCATTTATCATCCATCTTATTGCGTAAATCGGTCTTGATAATTTTCATAGCTGAAAAGGCTCTTTCCACAGATGCCGTTGCCACCGGAAGGAGCAATGATAGCTCAATTAGACGATAAACCAATGGAAACATCTCGTGCCTTTTAGTTTCAACCATCTTCACAGCCAAACTCCCAATGTCACGGCAATCAACAAAATCATCAACTCTTCTAACATGATGAATAAAGGTTTGAAGTTGGTCCCTTATATATGAACGATCATCAGTCGAGAAGTCTGCAGCATAGATCTTCGAAAGTTTAACAAGCTTGTCCACATTAAACTTAGAAAAAGAGTCCCTTGGATCTAGGCAAGAAAAGCATAAAAGTAACTCTGAAGAAACCTCGTTGAAGCGATGATTTAATTCAGTGTTTATAGCATCTACAGCAGCATAAAAGGTGTCAACACGATAGTGGTGCTCTTCAGTGATCATTATCCCTTTTTCTTGCCTTGAGCGGCCAAATCTTGGTCTTGGTGCATCCATACACGGTATCTGAATTTTCTTTGCATCACAGAATGATTGAACTTCAGCAAATAGTTCCTCCCAACCATTGTTCCTCAAGTCAACCAATCGTTGTTTCACATCAACAAGCAATGACATGGCTTGAACAATATTTTGATCTCTCCTTTGCAAGAGAACCGACAACTCATTCGTAATGCGGAACAATTTCAGCATCATTTTCAGAATAAACACAAAGTTAAATGTCTCCATTTTGTGTACCAAACCTCCAGCATTGTTTGCACGTCGTTTATCTTGACTAACAAAAACCAACACAGGTAGAATAGCATCCCACATCGACTCAATACGAAGTAATGTGGTACAGTGTGAGCCCCATCTAGTGTCTCCTGGTCTAACCAAGCTGGTCATTTGATGTTGTCCTCTCCCTGAGAGTATTTGTCCACTGTCCAATTTATCCAAAATATCATCATGATGCTTCTTAGTCAATAAGTCCTTTCTCTTGCAAGACGCACTAGTGTTTGTTACAATCAAATTGACATCGTCGAAGAAATCCTTAATACCTGCACAACATTCGCTGATAGCAACCACTACCAATTGTAATTGGTGTGCAAAACAATGAACATAAAATGCATATGGGTTGTCATCACGAATTTGTTTCTGCAAACCATTAAATTCACCTCTCATATTAGAGGCGCCATCATATCCTTGCCCTCGGATCCTAGCAATTGGTAACTTATGACCACCAAGCATCTCAACAAAAGCCTTCTTTAATGCATCTGATGATGTTTCCTCAACATGCTTTAGGCCCAAAAACCTCTCTAAAACCTTTCCTTCTCTGTTTACAAACCTACATGACACATAGAAAATAATACTAATTATTTATGCAACACAAACAATGGATTAAACAATCTAAAAAGGACATAGATGAACTACTTACCTCACAACCACAGCCATTTGCTCTTTGATTGATATGTCACGTGATTCATCAATAAGGACAGAGAAACGACCATCTCCTATCTCTCCCATAATAACTTTGGTAACCTCTTGTGCACAAGCTTTCGCAAGATCCTTTTGGATATCCGAAGAAATCATTTGAGCATTTTCTGGACACAGCTCATTAAAAGCAATCCTCACATCCTTGTTCTTCTCTTTACACCAATCAATTTCCCTTATTTAAAGATGAGGAAGATTCATCGTGTCCACGAAAAGAAAGGCCTTGCTTAATGAGATATTTTGCACAACCTAAAGCTGTGGTCAAGCGAATTTTATATCTTATTTCAGATTCTTTGTCATAAGTCTGAAACTTACGATCTACACCTGCTCTTTGATTCTTAAAATCAGTACATGTGTTTCTTGCATTATTGTGCTGACTATCTACACTCCCAACATGCAAACGGAGGGCTTTATATGCATTCTTCCAAGTATTAAATCCTAACTTTGTGAAAGCATCATGTCCAAACTGACCATCTGAGGGTTGTTCCTTAAATAGAAAGCAGTAAAAGCAATAAGCAGCATCTTTCGCCACACTATATTCTAACCAATCATATTTTGCAAACCATGATTCCTGAAAAGACCTATAGTCATTTTTCCCAAAAATGCTGCGAGGAAAAGTATGGCCCTTAAGCTGCGTTGGACCCTTCAACAAATAAGCTCTTCTCACTTGATCTCTAATGTTGGGATGGAATTTTTCAATTGGAATACGAAGCCCCGGATCAGAAATAATATGATCTTGGTTGAACTCTTTGATAACATCACCCCGTGCTTGTTCAGTTTGCGACACTTGTTCAGTTTGCGGCGCTTGTTCAGTTTGGACTTCAAGAGCTTCAATTTCATTGCCATCTTCTCCTTCTGCAGCATCATTAGGTTCTTCTCTGGATGGTTCAACAATCTCTCCAATACCTTGCTCCGAAATAGGGCTAAAGAATGTCTTTATGCTTACAACTGACAAGCAAACGTAATAGTAGATTAGCAGCAAGTAGCAACACACGTAAGATGATGATGATCTGATCGATTTCATAATCAAATGTCTCAGTTCTCACCTTTCAATTTTTTCACTATCCTGCTGCCATTTGAAACTTGGGGTCGCCTTCGATTTGCCGCACCGCCGTGGTCTGCAGGGGGATCGCTTTCGTGCGGCTCCGTTTGGAAGTCATCCAGGCCGGCGGCTTGCTGATTAGAGTCCCCGTTTGACGTCATGGAGAGAGCAAGCAGGCAGCGGAGAAGGAGACGCCACGACTGCGCCCTGATCAATTGATCGATTTCGGTCTCCGTTCCGCCGCCAGGAGAACAACTCGATGGCGTCTGTTTGCCTTCCGTCCCGGTTGGGCCCAGGCCGGCCAGGCACCAACAGCCCACACAGCAACGCTGAAGCGCCAACAGCCCAAAATACGGACGCTACGAAGTACGAACAGGAAGTATATCCTACAAATAACATGAGGTATCACGGACCGGCAGGTATGGCGCAAGCCATGGCTTGCCATACTGCTGCCTTCGCCCCTGCTCATGATCGATTAGGACAAAGACACAACGAGTCGCTGACGATCGCCCCCCCCCCCCCCCCCCATACTGCAAAGCTTCCATGTGCCAGAGCGCACCATTGGTGTCCTCTACTTCCTTCAATGTACAGTGTACTAGTAAGTAGCATCGTCGTTTTATTTTTGAGACATAAATGGGAACTCCTATGCGTAGATCCACCGATGTGAGGCATTAGGCAGATTGGTCTATTGGATCCATAGACTCGCGTATTATTGTAGCCCATCAGCGAGCAATACCAGCCTAAATGAAATGTTTTTTAACAACTGACTTTGTTCTCCCAAAGTACTCTTTGTCTACTAAGTGTCCTCGGCCTTGCCATTCTAACAAGTTGCAAAGGCTAGTTCAAGCCGATATTCATCACACACCCTATTCACCTAGGTACTCTTCGTCGTCGAAATCCATATCTACTATATGGCTGCAACACCTCACCATTTTTCTCTCCCACCTGGGTGCTCCTCCTTGTGCGCTACAACCGTGCTCGTTGTTATGCCTAGCCATCCTTTCCTTTGTGCTGCCACAAAGTGATCGGTATTAGAGTGGGCAACCAGGCATCAAAAGGTGAAGATGATGTGTTATGAACTGCTAGCGCCATGAAGTTGGTATAACAAAGTGAGGATGATGTTGTAATCACAAGAAACAAGGAAGAGATATGGACCATGAGTGGAGGAAAATGTTTTATATACGCACATTATAGGCTTTATAATTAAAAAAATTCTAGCAGCTAGAACAAAGTGATTTTATTTATTTTTTGATATGTACATAAATTAGGGATAGGAAGGAGATTGTAACAGAACCGTCTTACCATAGAGACGATTCCGTTCCAGGATCTTTCTCGGGTGGCGACACGCGCTGTGACGCTCAATAGTATAACACATGATAGAATAATATAGTTGCAACAAGAACATAGATAGAGTACAGAGTTTTACAGAAATCTAAATTTATGTTACAAATCAGAGTTTTAAAAGTGCAGAAGCAAAATAGTTCAACAGTAAATAAAATGGTTCGACGAAATACTTAAGATACAATCGTGCTCTCACGACGATACATAGAAGTAGATCCGGTCTTGATAAGTGTCATGCCCATGACACTGTACCGGCAAGCAACAAAGTACTCATCTTATGGACTATAGGGTTCCCACCCGATATTCCAAAAGTCAGGAAACTGGCCATCCTAATCATCTGAAAAATCACAAAGAACGTCGCCCTGAGCAACTAATTTACTCAGCAAGACTGACCCATCAATATGACCAACTACAGCCGACTCCTAGACATGCACATGCTAAGGGTGGGGTTCATGTTGCCAAAAACCCAGCCTAAGAGTGGATCCTTATTTTTCAAGTTTTAGCAGCAAGTTAAGTTGACATATAAAATAATAAATTTAGTTTGTACTATAGCTACAACAATCATGGTTGCAATACAATTAATAATAATTCCATACAACAATATTGAACCCATTCTTTGTATTAATGGCTTCCAACAATGTTCCGAAGCAGCGATCAAGTGGTACTCATTACTGTAAGGGGCAGAGACTCGAATCGATTTACATCCTGCAGGAGAAACCCAAATACATAACGCACGCACACTCCGAGGAGTCACGTACGACAACCTTTCGTGAGATACAACAGGGTCGGTCCGGGTCTCACTTTTCCCGAGTGCATGTCACCCCAAGCGATGCTCCCGTCGAAGCCATCCATGGGTAGCCCATGCACTCTCCCTTCCAACACATACCCACATTCCACCATAACCATCTTCATCACCAAGAGAAGAGTGGGATATCATCCAACCACTGCGGAAATCAAGCTACATCGGTTTACTAGTGCCCATATCACTAGCATGTATTTGGTATTGTTCAAACTTGACCCCATAGGACTGGACACGACGCGGGCCTTAAGTGACTTTCTCATCCCAACTTTCCTTCTTCTGACATCATTCCCAGGTGATAATATATTCTAATCTACAAGTGGTCTCCATACCACCACTCGACGAATGTTCGTCCTAAATTAAGCAGAGCGACTATCATACTGAGGCCATCATCAAGTAAAGAGGACCTACTGTAATGCTAAGTTTTCAAACAACTCCTATAAACTTAATGCACAGACAAGCCTACATCACACTATCTAGTAATAAAATAAAAAGGTTAAAACTTGGTGGGATGCACCGGTGCTTGCCTTGAGCCTGTTCCTGGTTAGCAGGATTACTTCCTTCTCCTTCTGCGCGCGCGACGTGATTCACCTCGTGATCTACATGATGTAAAATGATGCTATACTTGAGAAAAGATTCATAGAACAAAATTAGGGTGTTGACATGATGTATAAAAGGGCAACTTTAGTTTGAGATTAGTGGGGTAGTTAGTTTGTTTTATGTATTTTCTTTGTTTACTCCATCTTATTAATATGTCATGTATATAAATAAAATATGAGTGTGTGTCAATTTAAGCAACGCGATTGTATATGAACCAAGGTCAGTGGATGGGTAACTAGGGACTTAATTGTGGGAACTAGTAGGGGAGATAATTTATATTTAGGTGTTGGCACGCACTAACAAGCTAGGACATGCAATTATATAGTTACGTGTTTAATTAAGCCCCTAAGATAAAATAGTTAAATTATTATGGTTATAGATATGTATGACTTATGCTCATGAGAAATTTACTAGAGGTAGAACACATTAGTAGTGATTTTTGACCCAGGTTCCGTTGACATGCAATGAGGTAAGTATATGTGAATAATGGTTATAGCTTCACGATGTGGTTAATTGAAATATTAAACATACAAAATAATTAGTTAATTTACATTTGATTCTGTAAGACTTATGCCTATGAGCTATTTACTATATGTAGGGCATTTTAGTAGTGATTTTTGGACGAAATGGTATGGACATGCATCAGACCAAATATTGTAAATAAATTAATTAGTATAGAACCTAAATAATTCCTACAGACCAAACTGACGGGAACAAAAGTATGAGGCTCTGCATGGTGGTCCGAAATGGTATAAAGAACATACATGTCATGTTTCATGAATTTATCACATTTGAAGACTTAGTTACGAATTTATTGTAATTGGCTTGTTTATTTTAGATATGACCAAAATATGGTCATGTATGTGCTTTTAGCATTTTTACAAAGCAATATATTACCAGTGGAGTCTAACAAATTTTAGTTTGCATTTTTACTTTAAGTACTTTATTACATATGAGTGTTTGAAATTTGCTCGGATGTGTGACTAAAAATAAGTGGCAGGAAAATAGAAAATCGAGTGGGCCAATTAGTTATGAGTCCACCCGGGCGTTGCGCACACCCGATCTGAGCTGGAGCACGAAGCTCCCGGCCATGGCTGGTGAAGCCTCTATTCTAGTAGGTATAACTGCAGAATCTCCCTAATAAAGTGCAAGAAAGATTAGGGAGAACTCAAACAACATGTGGCTTCAAGGATTATAACTACAGCTCACCCGAGAGGCATGTTGGAGATCACCGTGACTCACGTCGCCGGTGAACTCGGGAACGCACACGAACACGAAGTGGAGGTGGTGTTTTGTGCTGCGATGAAACTGAGCAGCGTTTTCTGTATATTACTTAAGTATAAAACAACAGAAGAGAAAAGCTAAAACAAGGCAGTTAGGCTACCCTGCATGCGCGGCATGCACGCCTGCCGATTGGGCCGCTACCACGACCACGCACTTGCCGCACAGGACCCGGACGCACTCCCACATGATCTTGCATGCGGCAAGTTCCATACTATGCGCACAGCCATTTGACATGAACTGTGCGGATTACATTATTCAAATTAAAAGCAACGGAAATAAATCTAAGTAATACGGTGACGCGCAGGAATATATCACAACAAGGCAGGATTTAGGGGCGGGGCAGCTGCGGGAGACGACCCTGGATGAGCTTCAGTGGACGCTTGCTGGTGAGTGGAAGCTCGGCGTGCGCGAGCATCTTCACGGGAACGCGCTGGAGCTCAGAGTCGGGGCTGCTGACGATAAGGAGGAGTGGAATCCCGGGTTTGTCACAGGTGCGGTTTGGCCTGACGGACACGGGCGAAATCCGGCGAGCAAAGCTGTAGGTGAGGGTCAGGAACAGGTCAAACGAGTGCGCTACAGGGGGAGAGAGCTAGAACCACGAGGAATTGGATAGGGGCTCACCGGAGAGACCGAATTTCAGGTCGGCGCCGACATGCAGGCCGGTGGAGGTCCATCGGAAAAGCTTCAAATACGCACCACGCGAGCAGCGAATGGAGGTGTCGTTTCTTGGAGGGGCTAGATTTCTTCCTCGCGCGCGATTTCGTGGCGGGATTTGGTCTGAAAGGAAGTGAGCTGGCCGGACGACAAGGAAGAAGTAGCAGCGGCCATGGCGAGATCGGTCTCAGCTGAGCGAGAGAGGAAAGGGAGGGAGAGAGTGGGGCGGGATGGGTGAAACCGTGGACGGGTTGCCGGTTTTGGCGCTCACGAGCCAACTAGGTGGGGGCGAGATCGCTGGGCATCGGCCACGCGCAGCAATGTCGCCCACGGCGGCCAATCAGGGAGGAAGAAGACGACCGTACGGCTAACAAGTGGGACCCGCATTATTTTTCTTTTTCGTTGGTTTACGAAACTGCACTGTCTTAATATTTTTGTATCTTTAAAAATATTGATCCTATGAAAAATCTAAAAATATCAGAGTGCTCCACATGATGTGGTCTAATTTATAAAAATGATAATTCTCAGTATTGACAATTCAAATTTTAATATGAATTTTACTAAGAGAGATAGTTTTTGACCATTTGGGAATTTATTTGGAGCACTAAATCAAGGTATAAAATTCTAAGAAAATTCTAAAATTTCTATTTTGACACTTATAACATATATCTTTGTTAGGCCTATGTTATGTTGAATAATTTGAACTTGTAGTCTCAAATTTCATTAAAATTTGACAAAATTTCACTTGAAACGTGTTCAAAAGAGTTCAAACTTTATTTTTTCATTGGGTTACAATTAAATCAAGGTTATGTCTAGTGCTCTCTAAGGTATGCACTTGGTACCCTGGGTGTTACAGAGACAGTGATGAATATGGTGATATCTATCTGAGCTGAAGAAGCAATGACTTATACCTCGTTTTTGGGCTTCTAATCAGTAAGTCAACTTCTGTTTCACAAATAACCCTAAATGCTAATTCTGAACCCTAAACCCTAAACCCTAGAACCGTACTCGAGAGTATCCTACCTCATACAACTCATAAATTTCTATTTTAACTTTCCCTATTTTAACTGAATTTGATTTCTCAAAAATCGATCCAATTCCTTCTTGGTTTAAGCAGAAGAAATTAATTACCTAAGTTTCAAGCCCTAATTTTGATCCGGGTTAGGGTTTAAGCCATTTTAGTGTGATATTTTATTTTAAATTATAATTAGATAGTTCCCACGATGTCCTTATTAAATCTAAAATTAGATATTTTATATACACTATATTTTAATGTAACATAATTTACTTTACTCTTAGTTCTTGACATATTGTAATAATTGTGAAGATTCTCACATGTGATAATCTCATTTCATTTTATTGACTTGTAAGACATCCCCCCCTAGTTTTATTAATCAATTTATTGATTATGAAGTTTTGATCTAATCTCATATAAATATACACAATGATATGTAACAATAGAATTGTCATCTCAATATTCAATTAAAAATGAGAAAAATCAACATATATTCACACTATCAATTGTTCATACGTGGCATTTTTTTTGCAATTGGTTCAATATTTTAAGACACTAGTAACTACCTGTAGGGATGGCGGATGTGCATATTATGTCGTTTGTCTTGGTTATATAGCAACACTAAGATGTAATATGAAAGAGTATACATATCAAATCCTTAATTTGATATTTTATATATAACATTAGTTAGTCGAGGAGGGAGCACATGGATGGAGCACAAAGGATAATTTTGATAAAAAAGAGTAGTAGGTATATGAATGCAAAATAGAAAAATGAAATAAAATATATAGAAAAAGGAAATAAATGCCATAAGTGGATAAACTAGAAAAGGAAGATACGTTTTCACTTTTCAGCATAGAACTTTAGAAGAGGCTGAATCATACAAACCAACAATACTCAAAATATTTCCTTTTCTGCCGAGGGAGGTGAACAGGTGGGAATGGTGAACTGGTTTCTACCGGATGAAGGCCTACAAGTATAAGGAGAAATCACACGACGATCCAACCCTTCCTATCAACTCGCTGGAGACTTTCTGGGGATGAAGAAGGGGCTTGAGACATTGCCGTTCACTCCAACGCTAAATGAACATGGGTTTTTGAGACTGATCCGTGGGAGGGGAAATCTCAGCAGGCAAGCTAATAAGAAGAAAGAGGAGAGAAAGCCACCCTTTCTTTCGTTGGAGATGCTTTCCATTAATATGACAAACTTTGAGATGCTTTGCGTGCAACGCATGTTACTCTATGACCATCCTCAAGGCAGCGACGATAACTCGTTCCCGGCCGTGGTGGAGCAGTTCAAAAAGCTCCCTCGCCACCACGCTGGCGCTCTACCTGCCACTGGCCGGTAAGCATTTTTCTTCTTCTCATTGCCCGAGCTAAGCTAGGGCTGGGGTCATGGCCCCCTTGCTTCAAAAGCACCGTTGCTGTGTGTTGCATACACACATATCTTTGATATTAAAATTGTTTGATAAGTGAAAAATTAAATTCTGTGTTGCATAGACGTTAATATATGACTCCTTTTACATTTTTTTTTCTTAAACCCCTCACGTGGCCAAATGTACATGAGCATTAATTTGAGTACATTGTTTGTGAGAAGTGCGTCTCGGCGCTTGTGTGAGAAGTTTGTTGCTTTTAAATGCTAAAAAGATGCTTCAGCTTAAAAACTAACCTTTTTAGGATTTTTTAATTTGAATAAGTATGAAAAATTAGTTTCCCATTGTAGGTTCAGCACTCTTATGTGTAAATATTTTATGGGGCTATTGCATTTCTACCCCTGAGTCAACCTTCTATTGCGGTTTTACCCTCTATTTTTCAATCATACGATTTTACCCCTGCGTTTTGAAAATGAGGACGTGTTTTACCCCTGCCCCGTTATGTGCTCTTAACGTTTGAAAATATGGGATGAAAAGTCTAAAATACCCTTGTGATTTTATCCCCACCTTTAGATTTGTTTGTTTGCGATTTTTTCCCTAACCTACCGTTCTCCCCTAACATCCCCGACAGATCGAGCCTAAGCGACATGGAAATGATGTTGAACACGTACAGTTCAACACCTCGAACATGAGCTCCTGCTCGGGCTAGAGCTGGTCGAGCCAGGAGTCAACGCCGAGTGACCACTTGAACCAGGGGTCGAGCAGCCGCCCGTCGCCCGTCACGCCTCGCGCCAGCCCGCCCGGCCGGGATGTCGCCCGTCGCACCTCACGCCATCTGACCGGGCCGCAGCATCGCTCGTCGCGTCTCGCGCCTGCCTACACGTCCGCCCGGTCGTAGCGTGGATAGTCGGCCTTGCGCGCCTGCCTGGCCATAGTGTCGACGCATCAGCCTCGCCATCGCCGCAAGATGCCATGGCTAGGGTTAGGGTTAGCTAGAGAGGGAGATGGTGAAATGGTGAGTTCAGTTGAAACTTAGAGGAAAAATGCACTACGAGAAATCAGCGCTTTGCCAAGTGTCCGAAGCACTCGGCAAAGACCAAAAAACACTCGACAAAGGCTTCGCCGAGTGCCGACACTCGACAAAGAGCACTCGGCCAATAAGGTTCCGGCAAAGTGCTCTTTGCCAAGTGCTTTTTTTTAGCACTCGGCAAAGCTTCGCCGAGTGCCGAAACGGACACTCGTCAAACATTTTCTAAAAAAAATTTAAAAATTACCTAAACCACTATGCCATCCTCGCCGGCCCCACCACTCCGCCACCTGGGAGCCACCGTGCCCCTCCGCGCCACTACACTTGCCTCGTCGCCCTGCCGGAGAGAGGGAAGGGAGGGAGGAGAGACATCGCTGCGCCACCGTGCCCCTCCGCGCGCAGCAGTCGAGGCAGCCACCACCATGCAGGCCGGGGCCGCGTCACACCACGCCTTGCCACGCTACCATGTCGGCCGAGCTGCCCTGCCGCCGCCGCTTGCTGCTGGCCCACCTCCACCCTACCCTCGTGCTCATCTGCGCACCTCTGCACCGCCGCTGCCGCTAGGTGCCCGCCTGCCACCACTGGCCCGCCTTCGTGCCAGATGTTGGCCTGCCTCCGCTCTGCCTCCACTGCTACCGCCTTCGCTCCACCGCTGGCCCTCTCTACGCTGCCCCCATGCCAGCCGCTCCACCTTTGCTGCCCCCGCGCCTGCCGCGTCCATGCCCGCCATGCCGCTGCTGGCCCACCTCCATGCTGCCCCCGCGCCCGCCATGCCTCCTCGCCACCGAGCCCCCGCTGCAAAGGGAAGGAGATGAGAGGTGAAGGGTTCGGTGGGGAGGGAGGGGAGGGACGCGCTGGTGGTGGAGGGATAAGAAAGAGAGAGAGGGGAAGGAAAAGGGATAAGGCCAGAATTTCATTTGCCGCCTCCTGCTTCAAAATTTCTTTTGCCGCCAGCGGCTCTAAAATTTCCTTTGCCGAGAGCCAACTTGGGCACTCGGCAAAGTAATGGTTTGTTGAGTGCCCAGCTAGAGACACTCGACAAACATTAAATTCTTTATTTTTAAAAATAATTTTAAAATGATCAAATCAATTTGAAAAATAATAAAAAATTAATATATCAATATCTATATGATCCAGGACCTATATAAAATAGTTTTCAATCAAATTCAAATTTGATCATCAATTTCACTTAAAGTATTAACGATCATTCTAAACTTTAAGGTTCTTCTCTGTATATTCTTTGTGTTGTAAGCAATGTACATAATAACTTGTGCGAAACTTCTCTACTTTTTATCGTAGTTTCCACGTGTGATACCATCAAATCATGACAAATCTCATGATTTTAAGACTTTATTTGTTTTTTATTTTCTATTAACTGTATTCTACTATTTGAAACACTTCTAGTTCAAACTTGACTTTTCACGAGAAAATACAATTAATAAATAAATAAATAAATATAGCAAACGGATCAAGAAATATATCAAATTTTCACATGGAGTATTACATGTTGTATGTAAACAATATGAAAAGTTTTGAGCATGAAAGAGAAAATACAAATCTTTTTTTATTGCTGAGTGCAAAAAATAATACACTCTGTAAAGAACTCTTTGCCGAGTGCCATAAATTGGCACTCGGCAAACACCCATCTTTGCTGAGTGCTATAATTTGGTACTCGGCAAACACCCATATTTGCCGAGTGTATTTATTTTGCATAGTGTTTTTTATTTGGCACTCTGCAAAGACGTTGTTTGTCGAGTGCCCGAATAAAAACACTCGGCAAAGAAAGAGACACTCGGCAAATGTCGAGTTTCCCGTAGTGATGGGAGAAGGGAAAGGAAAAGATAGAGAAGGGTAGTCTAGTCTTTTTCCTATTATCCTGATTATTGTTTTAATTTCTTTAAATCTTAAATTGGGGTCATGCTAACGGCATCCAAAATCAAAGGCAAACGGCGCCTTTGTTTTCAAAACATAGGGGTAAAATCATAAGATTAAAAAATAAAGGGTAAAATCGCAATAGGAGGTTGGCTCAGGGGTAGAAACGCAATAGCCCCATATTTTATTTGTCTCTCTCTTTTAGCATCTAGCTACGAGCCTCAGCGTTGCGCATGACATGACCCAAGTATGTTGAGCGATTTATGTCGTGATTGTTTTGTGTGCATTATTGACATGTGCAAGAGATGCGAGCAATGGCCGGCATGCGTCGCGTGTGTTGGGTGTCATGCACCATGTAAGAAAGCTTAATAGGAGACGTGGCTCAAGCAATATTGCAGACGTGGTTATGTCGCGTCTGCAAATTTACATCTGCAATGAGTCCATAATTGGAGACATGGATCCGACGTCTGCAATGATAGTTGTTGGAGATGGCTCCTAAAGAAAACAGAGTCTCCAATCACAGTAATTGCAGACACTACTTTACTTCACGCGTCTGCAATGACAGTTGTTGGAGACGGCTCGTAATGAAAGCAGAGTCTCCAATTACTTGAATTGCAGACACTGCTATACTTCACACGTCTGCAATTCTCTTTTATTGCAGACTCTGTTGGACAAAACGTGTCTGCAATTGCATTTTGTTACATACACTGCTTGATGTTACGTGTCTGCACATCTGTACTAATTGAAGACATGGTCAAATTGACACACGTCGGCAATTGTCTTGTTTTTTTTTTGCACAAAATAGCCGTGCTTGTTCATAGATAGATAAATAGCACATTGTTTAATAGACATGCAAATGCACATGATTTCATAGACAGACAAATAGCACATGGTTTCACAAACATACCAATAGCAAAACATGGGGCAAACTGTTGAAAGGCTCACAGATCCATACGATCATAAATATTTCACAGGCGGCAACATGCATACACAACAGTTTCAAATGCACTACATGAACTCACATTACAAGAATCTAACATACTGCAATTCCTGGATTCCGACAATGGAACTCCCCTTTCTTGTCGATGACTTGGCACATTATGAAAGATGCAATAGTTTCTCGAATTTGGTCCAACTCATGTTCAGCAAGGGAAGTTGTCACCACTTCGAATTCCTGTGTAGTTGTTTGGGAAAATGTAACAAGTCAGCACATTGATTATCATGTTAGGTTCAACTGTACAACAAAGGATGAATTAATTGGTCAAAAAAGCAAATTAAGCGATGCTATCAATTTGGTTCATAAAACAATAAGATTCTATCTAGTTATATAGATAAAGATTGTTTATCTGAGATACCAAATCAGCAATAGATGGATCCATGTCAGATCACCATGGTGCATTTGAATAAGGATTAAATAAAAGCTATTGCTAAGTAAAATTGACAATGATTAAATAAAAGCTAAATCATGGTGCATTTGAACATATAAGTCAGATCACTATACTTGAAAGTAACCAGGTAAACTTCAACACTAACGATATTTAGTTTTGAGCACAAACAACACACAGCTACAAAGAACAAATAAACCAAGAGCTCAACCAGTCAGCAATGATTATTCAATCAGACTTACAGTTGCAAAGCAATGTGCTAGAGGAAGTACTGACAAAAACCAAGAGCACAAGGATTGCTTGATCGAGGTAAACGAGAGCTGCTATATTTCTTAGAATAGAATCGATGAGCTGCTCACGGACCAAACAACATGCAAGGGCAACTAACAAAAACACACGGCTAGGTAAGCAAGTAAAGAACAGCCATGATTTACTTGAAAATATGATGGAATAACTAAAAAGGTTGCATGGACAAGGTTCAATGATGCAAGGAACAAAACCTACAGGTTCATGTAAAACTGATATGCTCACAAGTGCAAATAAACAGCTGGTGGAACTACAGATTTTTTAGGTAACAAAAATAAATAGCTGCCAAGCTACTATAGAAGCATGACCATTTAGATTGTCTAACGGCTTGCAAAGATTAGAAATAAAACTAACAGATGAACCTCAGGTTCATTAACATCTAGTAATCCAAGTGCTTCTGTCATGTGATACGCTGTGTAGAATGCACATTCATTGGAAGGACGTTGCTGGTGGCACTGCAATAGTAAGACAAGTTATTGGCCAACCAAATAAATGTGACAGCTATGTCCAGCAACAAATATGAAAGCACAAAGGTCACAAAAAGCAAGAAAATATGCATGGATGATTGAAAACAAACACTTACAGGGAACTTAGTCACATGTACCAACTTTTTGTTATTAGTCACCCTAGTAGTTCTGGAGTAGTTCAAGAAAGCCCTAGAAACATAAAATCATGTAGGTGTCAATAACAGTACAAAATGAAGTAAGGTACAAAAATGGCAGATGCAAACTAGCTACATGTAAGGGAGGGAATTGTAACTTACAATGTATAGCAACGTATAAGTGACACATCTAATGCATCAAAATTCATGAGTTCATACAAGTCACTGAATCTCACAACAAAGAACTCTAAGTCTAGGGACCGCAAAAGGTGGCTACCCTTATATACCACTATCCCATTCTTTTGCTTTGCCACAGAAATTTTCATGTAGTGAGCATGAAGAGCAGATGTTGCTGGTCCAGCACTCTCAAGTTCTATAGGTGTTAGCATTGGTTGTCCAAGTTTGAAATTCGGGTTTGGCGCAATCCATGTAGTTGGCTCGCTTTTCTTAGGTTGCTTCTTTGGTTCCTTGACAGCAGCAGCATCCTTTATAGAGCCTTTGGCGAGCTGCCGCTTCTCTGAAATCTCACCAATAGCCCTCTGAGTGCTCTTTGGTTCCTTGACAGCAGCAGCATCCTTTATAGAGCCTTTGGCAAGCTGCCGCTTCTCTGAAATCTCACCAACAGCCCTCTCAGTGCTCTTTGGTTCCTTGACAGCAGCATCATCCTTTATAGAGCCTTTGGCGAGCTGCCGCTTCTCTGAAATCTCACCAACAGTCCTCTGAGTGCTTTTGGCAGCCTGCAGCTTCTGGGAATCCAAACCAGCAGAGGTATCATAGCATTTAAGGGGCTTGTGGTTCTCTGAATTGTCACCGAGAGCCTTCTTAAAGAAGATATTTGCTGCAGCAGATGTGCAAGCAACCTTTTGTTGTTCCTTCTCTGACACACTCTTGCTAGCATCCTTCTTTGAGGTATTGGCTGCAACAACAGATTGTATAACTGGAGCACTCTTTGCTGGACCATATGAACTCTTTATGTTGTTGCTTTTTAGAGCCTGGACCACACTTTGAGAAGGACCATCCATTGGTTCAGGGTTCAGTACAATACAAGTTCTCCTCCATTGGATCCTTTGCAAGAGAGCTTGTCCGAGATTCTGGGTCTCATCATTAGGAGGAGGTACAAGCACATGATCAGCAAAGGTGGGGTACACAAACTCCACTTTGACTACTGCATACCCATCAAGAATAGGGACTGTATGTAGTATGGTCTACTGAGGGTAAACTTGACCCATTGCAACCTCCCTTTGATAACCTCCAGGGTTGATTACAAGGGAACATGGTGTTGGTTCACTCAAACGATCTATAGAATCTGGGTCTAAACACATCTGCTCTTGATATCCATCTTGCCCCATCTCCATCTGCTCTTGATATCCATCTTGCTCCATATCCATATGCTCTTGATCTCCATCTTGCTCCATATCCATCTGCTCTTGATCCCCATCTTTTTCTATCTGCAATTGAATTGGGTTCTTCTCTTCAGCTCCAATCTCTAAGGCAGACGTGCAGCTGCTCCTCCGCCCAAGTGTGGGGCTTGGGTTCCTGGATGGTGGTCGCCATCCTTGTGCTGCAAGCAAGGCCATGACATCTTTTGCTACCTCTGCTCTGAGTTCATCCTTTATTGCTTGCACATCCAATGGACCAGCCCTTCTCCTCTTCCTATACATATATGAAAACTCAGGCCATGCATGCTTCCAACCCATGTAGCTGGACACACCACGCACGCGACCTGGATGTTCAGGGCCCAAGCATGCAGTTAATTCATCATTTTCCCTCACCCAAGAGATCCCTGAAGCTGCTCCTTGTGAAATCTTATCTTTGATTTCCTCAGACACCTTTTGAGTGGCCTGTTTCTTCCACTTGATCTTCGTAACACCATCTGACACTTCAAGTTTACTCCTTCCTCGCAGCCAATTCCTAGACCGTCCACGAGGTACTTCCTCCCATGGATTTTGGATCCCTTGAGTAGATAGTTCATTGTCTTCTGCCTCCCATTGCACTTGTTTCCCATCATATCCCATTGAACCCATGTTGTGATCATGTACATTCCTTTCCCCAATCCTCTTGTACCTTTCACTTTCTGCTAAGGATTCTTCAGTTTCGTTCAATTGCACGAACTCATTCAATTCTTCTAGTTCGATATATGGGTGCTTCCCAAATGGTTCCAATCCTTTTGAGAGAAAATTGCGTACAAGGCTGCTTTTGTGCGTTCTCCAAGCATTTGCTGTAGTCTTCATGACCATCTTAAACCCCAAATCCTTCATATGTTCAGGAAACTCCAAGTGAGGCATGACATATTTATCAAACAACTCACCCTTTTTGTCATGGCTGAGGGAACTGAATTTTGGCATGACTAAGGAGAGCCTTTGTCTTGCAACAAGACCTGAAATCCTTCGTAATCTCAATTTTTGCCTCCTGTCTATGGGCATGCCCCCTTCATCAATGTCAGTTACTGTTATCTTGTCTACTGGCCACTTTGTTCCTGTTCTTCGTTTTTGGACTTGATGATTAGTCCCTGGCTGTTGTTGTTCTTCATGAACATCGCTCTCACTTTCGTCGCCACATGATGAAGGTTCATTGGAAATCACCTAACAATGTCAGTTACTGTTAAAGAGTTGCATACACATGAAATGAAAATCTAGTAACATCAATTAAATAGATCACAACATCAATTGTAGGTGCTATATATACTTACCATTTTGATGTTGTGAAGCAATACTACTCAGGTATAAAGTTCTGCTCTTCCTGCACATAACAGAGAGTGGATCATCGATTGTTAGAAAATAATATGACATAATAGTGTAAATAAATTATCAAGCAATCAAGTCATGCATAGTGTAAATACATTGGAATGCTGAAAAATATTAGAAGTTACAATGGAAAAGACAGAACTACAAGGCAGCAATTATGATTGATATATAACGAATACAGAAACTTTGACAACAAATCTGATTGATGAAACAGATTAAAAATAGTATAGAGACTCAGGTATATAAAACCCAACTAGGAAGGCTTGTACACTAAACTGTATACACGGATCACATGAAGATAACTATACTTCATGGGCTTGATTGCACAGTCTGAAATAATTTAAGAGCTCAGTAGCTCACAGTTGCCTTAATGGTTCCATGTGTATCGAGGACATTCTTGGAAATTATAGATAGCATAAATATGAAAGCATACTTATAGTTTATAGATAACTATACTTCATGGGCGAAGACAAATTATAGATAACAGGCCCTCAGCATAATTCTTGGAAATTATAGATATATGATGAAGGTGCTAACTACTCTAAGTATTAAGCTAGGCTATTGTACAAAAGCAAGATGAATCAAATATTGTTCAGTGCAGATTGAGCAGGTAAGGTATAATTAAGGCGATCATATTTGCATTTATATTTACTAATACTTATGGAACGAAAATGTTTCTAAACTTTTCCTCAAACTGTCACACACTAGAAAAAAAAACTGGCCATGGAGATGATAGCCTGATGTCAAATATTAGGTGGCTCTCATATGGATCGTGGCTTGCACTCATGACTCATTATTCATTGGTTAATACTAGCTAGTAGCCTGGAAATCAAACTGCAAGTGGATTCAAGCATTCAATCTGTAATTCCAAGAATACTATGCTGCATACTCGAGCATTCCCACAAACACTAGATACACATCGCCATAATTTAGAGAAAGAGAGCAAACAATCCCAAGAGAGGGGATTCAGCATGGTGCGCACCTGCCTACTCCTTGAACCTTGCGCAGTCAATTGGCGGCGTAATCCACTGGACCACGACCTCCGTGTCACCTGCCTTCCTCGGCCCTAGCACTGCAAACCTTCCAGCCATTATCAGGGGTTGCTGAACCGATGCCTTGAGATGAGGGATTGGGGCGAGGGGGGGGGGAGGAGTACCTGGATCAAGGATTTGGCACGAACGAGGATTGAGGAAGGCGGCACGCACGAAGGCGATTTCCGGCGTGGACGAACGGAAGCGGCGGCGGGCGGACGAGGACCGAGGAAGGCGGCGCGCGCGGAGGAGGACCGAGGAAGGCGGCGCGGAGGAGGACGAGGAAGGCGGTGCACGTGGACAAGGACCGAGGAAGGTAGCACATCCAGAGGAAGCCGATGGTGGCTCGTCCAAAGGAAACCCTAAGCTGCCGAGCGGAACAGCTGCGGAGGCTCCTTGGATCCCATCTGTGCTTAATACAATCCGAAGGCTCCTTGGATCATTTGAAAAAGTTCCATACTTGAAATCAATGAGATGCCATTGGCTCGAATCTGCTGGGTGTCGTATATAATCATCTTTCTTCTGCCCCTTATGCTAACACAAAAGTTGTGCGTCCTTGCTTGATGCAAACAAACGCTTCAAACGAGGAATTATTAGAAAGTACCATGCGACCTTCTGAGGAGCTCCATGCTTCCTTGCCTCATCACCCCCATCATTTCTATGTTTGTATCAAGGGGTTCCGCACTCGGGACATTCAATTAGATTTGCATGGTCACCACAAAAAAGGATGTAATCATTCTTACAGCATGTATTTTTTCAACCTCCAATCCCAAGGGGCAAATATTTTGCTTGGCCTCATATGTAGTCTGAGGTATCTCATTTCCCTCGGGCAACATGTCCTTCAACAGATCTAGTAAAGCCTTAAAGCCTCGATCAGTCAAATGATGGGTGGCCTTTAGTTGGAGAAGCTTAAGTGATGTGAAAAGCTTTGTATACTTTGCCTTGCAACCCTGACAGAGTGGAGTCTTCATATCTGGCACCAACTTTTTCAATTTCTCAAACTCCACATTAGTATACCCATCGTACCCCATGGCATCACGCACCATCTCCTCTGCTTGGTTAGTTATATGGACATAATTCTCACCAATATCAACTAGGTCATCCTCACTCCCATATAGAGCTTCATCATTTTGACTATCCAAGGGTCCATCCTCACCATCCTGACTCACGGTTTGCTGATTAGAAATTTCTTCTTGACCCATCTGACCGGTATTCAGGTCTCGGTCATTCACACCTTCCTCACCATGCATGTTCCAACAATTGTAATCGGACATGAAACCCCGAATGATCAAATGTGCATGGACATGCATTGAGCTCGAGAACTTGGTAACATTTTCACAATCAACACATGGACAACAGATGGAAGATTTGTGCTGATTTAACTTATCCGCCTCTGCTGCGACTATGAATGACTTTAGACCTTTTAGGTACTCATCACAAGTACGGTTCTGAAGATACATCCACTTCCGGGCCGCCATCTGCATAGGTAATCATGAAATCAGAGCCAAATAAGTTGTTAGTAAGGTGATTTAGATACATCCACGTCATGGTTAGCAAATGTCAGAAACAGATTAAGTAGAACCCAACAACTCATAATTTTGTGAAAAAAAAGGCTTGCAGGGCAACATGCTGTTAAAGATAAATATGAGTCGGTTGTATTCTGGAAGGTGCTAACTTGTTTCTCACGTTGTATACTATACTAGAGATAGAGTTTGATGTACGTAAGTCATTGTATGTACAGGCCATGGCGAGGGCTTTTCCCGTCTATATAAACACGAAGGTTCGGTACGGATCAGGTACTGCAGCTTATCTCAAATTGTTACATGGTAACAGAGCCTTCTTCCTCCTCAAACCCATCTAGCTTCTCCACAGCTGCGTCCATGGCATCCGGCTCTTCCACCCCGGCGCCCATTGCTCTGTTCCCTCCATCGGAGAAACTGACTCGAGCCAACTACACCATGTGGAAGGCGCAGGTCCTTGCGGCTCTACACGGTGCGCAGTTGGCTGCTTTCCTCAATAGCAAGTCGACTCCTCCGCCCAAGACGATCACCGTGAAGGAGGGTGACAAGTCTGAGGAGATCCTGAACTCAGCACACACGATCTGCTGTGCTCAAGAGCAGCAGGTTCTGAGCTACCTGCTTGCCTCAGTGTCTCGCGAGATGCTGATTCAAGTTGCTGCCCTGCCATCCGCTGCAGAGGTGTGGCAACACATTGAGGGAGCTTTTTCCTCTCAATCACGTGCCAGGGTCATCGACACCCGTATGGCGCTCGCCACCACCCAGAAGGGTTCATCCACAGTGGCGGAATACATCGGCAAGATGAAAACCTTAGCCGACGAGATGGCGACAACCGGCAAGAAGTTGGATGATGAAGAACTGTGTTCGTACATCCTCTCCGGTCTTGACTTTGAGTACAACCCGGTGGTTTCTTCAATTGCTGCCAGGGTAGAACCCATCACCTTCAGCGAGCTGTTTGCCTAGCTTACGTCGTTTGAGTCGCGGCTGGATCTACAGAACAATGGCGGCTCTCAGTCTTCGGTGCATGCTGCAGCACGTGGTGGCCGTGGCAACTTCAGAGGGCGCGGTCGTGTTCAGCAAGGAGCTAGTGGTCGAGGCAACGGTGGCGTCAACAACTCCTACCATAGATCCCCCTCTAGCGGGACTAACAAGCCGCAATGTCAGCTTTGCGGCAGACCTGGACACAAGGCACTCAGATGCTGGAAGTGTTTTGATGCATCCTTCAATGGTGAAGAGAAGAGCGTCGGGTCAGCTACCACTTCCTATGGCGTTGACACTAATTGGTACGCTGACTCGGGCGCCACCGACCACATCACAGGCGAGCTGGAGAAGCTCACCGTAAGGGACAAGTACAAGAGTGGTGACCACGTCCACATGGCAAGCGGGTCAGGTATGCTTAAACACATTGGTCGTACTGTTGTTCGCACCCCACATTGTGATCTTAAATTGAATCATGTTTTACATGTTCCTAAAGCTAGTAAGAGCCTACTTTCAGTTCATCGACTTGCTGTAGATAATCATGCTTTCTTGGAATTTCATCCCCGTTTCTTTTGTATTAAGGATCTGGAAACGAGGAAAGTCCTTCTTCAAGGCAAGAGTCGAGGAGGCCTCTACCCTCTTCCATGTGCGCCTTCCATCATTCCAAATAAGCAAGCCTTCAGTGTTGTCAAGCCTTCCTCAACGCAATGGCATAGTCGTTTGGGTCATCCATCTTCGTCAATTGTTAGATTTGTGCTTAGCAAAAATAATCTTCCTTGTTCCGGTGTGTCGTCTCAAGAGTCAGTGTGTGATGCTTGTCAACAAGCTAAAAGTCATCAATTGTCGTATCCCAAATCATCTAGTGTCTCAAAATTCCCTTTGGAACTTGTATTCTCTGATGTATGGGGTCCAGCATGTGAGTCTATTGGAAGGAATAAATATTATGTTAGCTTTATTGATGATTTTAGCAAATTTACTTGGATTTATTTGCTTAAGAACAAATCTGAGGTGTTTCAAAAGTTTCATGAGTTCCAAAATCTAGTTGAGAGGATGTTTGATAGAAAAAATAATTGCCATGCAAACAGACTGGGGGGGGGGGGGGGTTGAGTATCAAAAACTCAGTTCCTTTTTCACTAAGGTGGGAATATCACATCATGTGTCATGCCCCTATGCTCACCAACAAAATGGTTCCGCTGAACGCAAGCATCACCATATTGTAGAAGTTGGTCTCTCCCTTCTAGCACATGCGAGCATGCCTCTTAAATTCTGGGATGAAGCGTTTATTACTGCCACTTATTTGATAAATAGACTCCCTAGCAAAGTAATTGATCATTCCACTCCCTTGCAACTTCTTTTTGGTAACACCCCTAATTATAGTGCACTTCGTACTTTTGGTTGTGCTTGCTGGCCTAATCTTCATCCTTTCAACAACCGTAAACTTGAATTTTGTTCCAAGCAATGTGTTTTTCTTGGTTATAGTAATCTACATAAAGGATTCAAGTGTTTAGATGTGGCAGCAGGGCGCATTTATATTTCTCGGGATGTTGTCTTTGATGAAACTGTCTATCCTTTTGCTACTCTAAATCCCAATGCCGGTGCCAAGCTTCGTAGTGAAATTCTTCTTTTTCCACACCATATCCAGAGTTCATCGTCTCTTGATCCAGGGGGCGATCAGTCAGTAGATCAAGATGTTAATAGCCTTACTATTCCTACTAATATTTCTACTAATATTGCTGGTGGAGACTTTCTAGAAAATGGTGGCACAGGTGGTACGTTGCATGGAGTGCATGAGCCTGGACTAATTCCAGATGGTGCTGGTACGAGTGTGTCTTTTAGCACTGCTGCAGAGGACGCTGGTGCAGAGGTGCCTAGCGCTAGTGCAGAGGCGCTTGATGCGCCCAATGCTAATTCCCTACCAGTGGATGCTGGGGAGCCTGGTGCGCGTGTGGTGCAGGTAATGTCGTCTGGTGACGCTGCTGTCCTAGAATCTTCTGCAAGTGGTGCTGCGCAAGAAGCTAGCAACATGGATGTGGGTGCCGCTCGTCCAGCAACTCGACTACAACATGGTATACGGCGACCCAAAACATATACCAACAGTACAGTATGATATGGGTGTCTCTCTGTTACTGAAGAGCCTTATCATCATAATGAAGCATTTAAAGATGTTAACTGGAAGCTAGCCATGGATAGTGAGTATAGTGCTCTCGTTAAGAATAAAACATGGCATCTTGTTCCGTATAAGAAAGGCATAAATGTGATAGACTGTAAATGGGTATATAAAATTAAAAGGAAGGCAGATGGTACTCTGGACAGATACAAAGCAAGATTAGTAGCAAAGGGTTTTAAACAGAGATATGGTATTGATTATGAGGATACTTTTAGTCCTGTTGTTAAAGCCGCTACAATACGTCTTGTTTTGTCTATTGCAGTATCTAAAGGATGGAGTCTTCGACAGCTAGATGTGCAGAATGCGTTTCTTCACGGCGTTCTGGAGGAAGAGGTGTATATGAAGCAACCTCCTGGGTATGTCAATGAGAGCAATCCAAACTTTGTTTGCAAATTAGACAAAGCTATTTATGGTCTTAAACAAGCACCTAGAGCGTGGTACTCTAGACTGAGTACAAGATTACAAGATATTGGATTTATTCCTTCAAAGGCGGATACTTCTCTATTCTTTTATAGTAAAGGGAATATTAGAATATTTGCCCTTGTTTATGTTGATGATATCATTGTTGCTAGTTCTTCTCAAGATGCCACTACAGCTTTACTTAAAGACCTTGAAAAAGACTTCGCTCTTAAGGATCTTGGTGAATTGCATTATTTTCTTGGTATAGAAGTAAATAAACTCAGGAATGAAATTATGATGTCACAAGAAAAATATGCAACTGAGTTGTTAAGGAGAGCTGGATTAAGTAATTGCAAGCCTTCTAGTACTCCACTTTCTGTTACAGAAAAGTTAAAGGCGTCAGAAGGGGATGTGTTAGGCCCAAATGATTCTACAAGCTATAGAAGTATTGTTGGTGCTTTACAATATTTGACATTGACTCGTCCAGATATTTCATTCTCAGTTAATAAGGTATGTCAATATTTGCATTCACCGACAACTCTTCATATGACTGCTGTGAAGCGTATCTTGAGATATATTCAAGGGACTATTAATATTGGACTTAAGATTACTAGATCAGATTCTATGCTTGTGAGTGCCTTTTCAGACGTAGATTGGGCTGGTTGCTTAGATGATAGAAGATCCACTAGCGGTTTTGCAGTGTTTTTGGGGTCTAATCTTATATCCTAGAGTGCACGTAAACAAGCAACTGTTTCGAGGTCTAGCATTGAAGCAGAATACAAAGCTCTTGCTAATGCAACTTCTGAGATAATGTGGGTACAAACATTACTTACAGAATTGGGTATATCTAGTCCGTCTGCAGCTCGTCTTTGGTGTGATAATCTTGGTGCTACCTATATGGCTGCAAATCCTGTGTTTCATTGGAGAACAAAGCATGTTGAAGTTGATTATCATTTTGTGAGAGAACGAGTTGCAAAGAAACTACTTGAAATCAGGTTTGTTTCTTCTGGAGACCAAGTAGCCGATGGTTTTACAAAGTCACTTCCTTCGCGACGATTGCTTGAGTTTAGACACAATCTTAACCTTGATCGGTTATGATTGAGAGGGGGTGTTAAAGATAAATATGAGTCGGTCGTATTCTGGAAGGTGCTAACTTGTTTCTCACGTTGTATACTATACTAGAGATAGAGTTTGATGTACGTAAGTCATTGTATGTACAGGCCATGGCAGGGGCTTTTCCCGTCTATATAAACACGAAGGTTCGGTACGGATCAGGTACCGCAGCTTATCTCAAATTGTTACACATGCTTTATTTTGCATTGATCTAGAAAGATGGAGGCATGCAGATATAGTAAATCTGAATATGCATACCAAGAGAATCATTACAAGCTATTCTGAATGTAAAGGAAAACTTTTTCAGATGTAATTTTTCATGTTACTCTAACTATCATCCACTAGCATAAACCGATGAACTCAAATAGTAGAGATATACACGGAAGTGCAGATCATATAGATATAAAGATCACTATGCACATCTAGGTATCAAGTTCATGCATCTGAGCTTTAGTGTTAGCTATAATAATTAGGACCCATCTTACAGATTAAAAAATGGAAATAAACACAAACAGATTGGTACGTAGCTAAATTGATTAGCAAACACTTTGGTTTGTTACCATGCTTGAGGATGCACAAATGGAGAGAACAGGGCTAGCGCCAGCAACAGGAGAAATCAAGCAGGAAGCTGCTCATGCGAAGGAAGGGGCAGTGCCAGTGAAGCTAGTCGAGGGAGGAAGCTGCTCACACGGGAATCACAGGTCAACGCCGGTGCCGACCGAAGGCGTGGGCGAGTGTAGCGCAGCAGGACGAGGTACCTGGCCGGATGATACAAGAGAGATTACGTAGATGTCCAGGGTGTGTACCAGCAAGATCTTGCCTAGGGAGAAGCACGCGAGCTGCGCATCGGGCTGGTCAGGCTTCAGAGAGATGGAAATCCAGATGCTACTAACCAAGATTACCTCAGCTCATCAGGTTCGGGAGCAGGATTTCTGCTCATTCAACGTGTGCGCCGTACTCGTCCAGACGATCACGGCTGCTCCGCTCTCACAGCGCCGGAATCAGGAGGCGGAGGCGGAGGCGCGCGGCTGTGTGCTTGTGTGGTGCAGCAGGAGGCGGAGGCAAGCTGCGCTGTGAGGTGTTGAAAAACAAGACTTCATGTACTTGGAGACGTTGGTTAATAAAAGTGTCTGCAATGGTGCGGTATTTGGAGACCGGGGTTAATAAGAGGAGTCTGCAATGACATATTCAATTGCAGACGCAGAGTTTAAAGAAGAGTCTGTAATGATCGAACCCATGTTGCAGACGCGGGTTAAAAAAACAGAGTCTGCAATAGTCCATACAATTGGAGATGTTGGTTAACAAGAAGAGTCTGCGATAACCAGCTCCTTTATAGGAGACTCGCTTACTTGAAACGTGTCTGGAAGTTCGCTACATAGGAGACACGTTTTAGTTAGCACCACCTAGGGCAAGGACATTGCAGACTCGTCTAGTCTGAACGAGTCTCTAACATCGAATTGCAGATGTTGATTAATTACGTGTCTCTAAATATGGTGTCTTCTTTGATGCTTTCTTACATAGTAGTTCTTTCCATGCCGGACAGAAAATCGAACTCGCAAAATTTGTTTCCGCTAATCGTGTGGCTGGAAGACCGCATGATTGACGGCGGTATCTTGATCAGGTCTTCTTTTTATGTATGAATGTTTTTACATAAATTATTAAGGAGTAGAGATATAATTTCATGCGTCAGTATCACATAAACCCCTTGATAGTAGTGCTGCATTACCACAATTCTCAAACAAATTTAACCCCACATTCTAGCGCCTATCACCCAACCATGAGCCCAGCAGCTCTCATCCTCATCCTCCAAGCCTCATCATACTCATCAGTTTCTTTGGGGTTATCATCATCAGAGCTACTACTGTCATACGTAAAGGGAAATATTGAATATGGAGTCACTATGTAAGAAAACGTATTTGGAGACTCTACTCAAGCCACATCGGAAACTTTGTTTTTTTGCGTCTCCAAATTTGCGTCTGTGATGTCAAGACATTAGAGACTCGGATTTTCAAGTCTGCAATGACTCTGTTTGATAAGAGGAGTCTCTAATGATAATTTTTAAAAACAAAAAAAACACACATCCATTATATACAAATACATAGGCTTTTATCCATGATATATACATACATTTCCAATTGATAGGCATTACAAGAATTGCTTTTACAATCAACTGGTATACATCTACTAGCTGCTCAAAATAGTTACGGATTAGATGTTTCATCTGTTCAACTGATTAAAAGACACCATCAAAAGACCTTATTTCTATCAGAAGAACACCTAACATGTAAAATGGCCATGAACTTCAGTTTCACATATTCCTGTCATGTGTTCCTCCAAATCAGGTCTAGACATCAATCAAGAACAGAAAAATGCAGGACAACCAACGGTGCAGGCCAACCAGTAATGAAGGGCTTATTATAGCGTGGTACAGAAACATCTATCACGGGAGCTAAAGATGGGAAGTTTTATATTAGTCAAGCTATTAGCACACATAATTTATCAGGCAAGAGATAATTAAACAATTATTAAATAGCATAACGACTAAGGAGTTAAACAGAGGTGTGAACTACTACCTTGTTGAATATTCATTAGCAGCATGAAGGTTCTTGTGCCCCACTCTCACAAATGGAATGGTAACTATGGTTCTATACCTGCTTGTTCTCCAAAACGATCAAGCCCAGTTATGTACTGGTAACAAATTTCAAATAGAGTATAATTCGACAGATAATAGTTCTTTCTTGTTCCAGGAAGCATAGCTTGTTCAGACTCATGGATGCAATATCTATATAAGCACTAACTGAAACTCCCAAGAACCTTGAACAAATAAACCCATATACTACTCTGAATGTTCCAACAAATTCCTTGTTTAAATGTTTTATGTGAATTTTATATGTACAACAGCCATGCAAGCAACAAATCAGTGTCACAACCAAATATTAACCACACAAACTAACTGCATAACAATCCATTTCACTCTACAATCTACATTTTGGGACAACTATTGTTCAGTTCAACAGAAAAATTCAGAGCATGAGTAAAAATTCAGAGCATGGGTTTAAACAGATATGTTCAGTTTCAGAGAAGTACCAACAAATAAGTTTAAATAGAGCATGAGTTTTTTTATGTAGACATGGAGCAGAAAGCTTTCAGTCAACACGAGAGAGAAACTAATTATGACTCATTTTTTCACATTATCTATGCAGACATAGAGCAGAAATCTTTCAATCAATCTCATTTCTGCTATCATTATATTTTCAGTTTATATAGTTCAAATGCATTGCCAATAACTGAAGTTTACAATGGTACATGAGTAGAAAATAGGCAATCAAATAACAAGAGAAGATCATGTCATCTCAGAGCATATCAGTCACTATAGCTATTGACTAACTAAACTGTTCAAGTGGCAAGTAACCAAAACAAGTGTTTAATGAATAAAGATGCTAACTGTCAAAATGAAACTGATTCAGATATGGAACATGAGTGGAAAATAGGCAATCAAACAACAAGAGAAGACCATGTCATCTCAGAGCACATCAGTCACTATAGCCATTGTGAGACATGTAACCTACTTCACTTATGGAACAAGGATACATTGATGCCCATACTTCAAAGGAGTAAATCAAGTAAGCACCCACTAGAAATTTGTTTCAAAAGATCTTCCTAAATGACATGGGATAGAGAATTGGCCATATTGAAAATTTGGCAGTAGTATTGAATAGCCGTCTGTAGGCATTGGTTCATACAGGGTTCATACGTGAAATGCTAAATTCATAACATAATCACAGTAAATGAATCATGATAATCAAACAAGACTCGCACGTTGCAAATAGCAAGCTACTAAGAGAAGGCTAGTATAACATGCTGCAACAGTTCATAGCGACTTAGTGATGGACAATTAACACTAAGAAACAAAAAGCGGCAACACACCTTGAGCGAAGTGAGGACATGAACGATATGCAAAGTCAGATCAACCTGCAAGGACAGAGAAGAACACACGCAGCATTAGATCCAAGGCAGCTAAGGCAGGGAGACGAGAGTTTGAGACCCCGAGATCTGGAGGAGAGGGAGGCTCACTGACCCTTCGCTCTGCCTTGGAGATGACGAGGTCGGCGCGTGCAGCGGAGGCGATGATGTCAACGAGGACAGCGAGGAGGAGGAGGGTGCCTTGGCGGAGAGGCGGCAGGGGTGTCATCATCTTCCTGTGGGCAGATCGCGTTGGTGACTCTACGCTGCGAGATGTGGGAGGATTCGCCTCATTGCCGCATGGGCCCACCATCGGGGAGGCTGAACCCGTGCCGCCTGCCTCTTCCTCGCCATGCCCAGCCGCCGTCGGGGAGGTCAAACCCGCGCCGCCCGCCTCATGTTCGCCGCGCTGCCCCTCAGGCCCTCACTATGTCGTCGCCTCCTCACCACGCTCCCTCGCTGGGGAGGCGCGAGCTCGGGAGCCTCGTAGAGAGGCAGCCAGATTTGAGCGATGGGGAATAGGATGCACCCAGATCAGTGGAGGGAGGAGATCGTCGGGGAGGGGAGGCACCCATAGGGTGGAGCTCGGGGAAGATGAGAGGGGAGGGAAGGAATCGAGGAGCGCTAGTGGGAGTAGATAGCGAGAGACAAAGAAGAGGAGAAAGGAAGGAGCAGCAGCGGAGTGTAGAAACGAGGTGAGGAGGACCAAGTTTCGGACAGATGCATGGAACTAAACGAGAGTTGATAAAATAATCGGGTCTGATTCTATAGAAATGAGAATCGGGTCAAGAATAGAGTCTGCAATATATGTTTAATCGCAGACTCGGTTATATAAGAAGAGTTTTTGACAACCTAGACCTATCATTGGAGACTCGTTTTTTGTTTGATCGAGTCTGCAATTACCCGACACTAAAAATGTTAATAGATTAGTACAAACATATGAGAGACTCGTCTGGTAAAAACGAGTCTCCAATAATTTATTGTAGACTCATTTCAAATTAGAATCTCTAAATATGATGCCTTCTTTAACACTTTCTTACATAGTGGTGGCTGTTGCGATCACAGAACTTGTTCATGCATGGCACGATGGCAGGCCAACGCGCAAGGGACTATGACTTCAGCCTGCGGTTCCGCCTTGCGCGAGGCACGTTCCACCTCGCCGCCAATGACATCCGATCCGGCGGCTGAAGCAGCGCATCGGCGGAGGCGGCCGTTTCCTTCGAGTACAACGCCACCGGCGATGAAGCGGCAGGCAAGGCTAACTCGGTGGTGTCGACGTTCCTGGGGCTGTCCGCGCTGGGCTGGGCAGCGTTCGTTCCGTCCAAGGTTCCTGCTCCCGGCGATGACAAATACCTCATCTTTCTTGCCGACCTGCGGGCCCTCCTATACCCGCCCGTCGGCAACTGCATCATGTTGGGGCTGAACTCTGCCGCAGGCGAGATAATAACGAACACACGCGAATACACGAGGATTGGTGCTGCCAAAACGTTGCAGCCTTTTCAGTTTTGCTTCTTGCCTTTTATTATGCAGAGATTACAGGACCTGGACACCCTACGTCCGACTAACGCGCCACGCCATGCACTGTGCATTGTGGCGCCCGACTCCAACGCCACACCGCGAACTTGCAGTCAACCCCGCGAAGCCCGCGTTGCGGCCATGCAAAGACTCTGCCTCGCCGCGAACTGAGCGCGACTCAGGCCACCTAGCTAGCAACATGCGTAGACTGGTAACAAACTGAAAAGGAACTGAATATGCAAACATGCAGACTCGATGGGATTTAGCTAGCAAATCACCCCCTAATCCTGTCGAACATTGACGACTCCCAGCTTCTGACGCAGCTCCATGAACTTAACACGTCCCAGTGACTTGGTCAGAGCATCTGCTAGCTGTGCTTCAGTGCCAACATACAGGACCTCCACCTTGCCTTCCTCGATGCGCTCACGAATGAAGTGAAAACGGGTGTCAATATGCTTACTTCTATCATGATGCCCAGGATTCTTGCTGAGCTCAATCGCCGACTTGTTGTCCACCAGGAGCTTGATCTTGGGCGCACCGCATCCCATGAGCTCTCCGATCAGACGACTCAACCAAACCCCCTGACATGCTGCAGCCGATGCTGCCATGTACTCAGCCTCACATGAAGATAGTGCAACAACTTTCTGCTTTTGCGAGGTCCAAGTTATCAGGCTTGTGCCAAGGAAAAACACAATCCCACTTGTACTCTTCCGATCATCTATATCTCCAGCATGATCACTGTCATTGTATCCCATAATTTTGGCCTCACTGGACTGCATCCTCTTGTAGCAACAGCCAAAGTGAATGGTACCTACGATGTACCTCAGAATCTGCTTCACTGCTGCCCTATGCCTCACTGAAGGTGCCTCCATGAACCTGCTAACAATGCCTACGGCATGTGCAATATCTGACCTTGTATTGACAAGATACCTGAGACTTCCAATGACACTTCTATACTTCTTGGCATCAATCAGGGGACTGCCGTCATTCTTGCTCAGTTTCAGCTTGTTCTCCACACTACTAGAAAACACCCCCTATAGATACGCTTTATTTTGGATTTAGATATGCTTGTACCGCCTTTATCAAAATATAGATACGGTATCATAATTCGTGTCCGAGACGTCTCCGCATGTACCGTGTCAGAGCTTGGTTGATATGCTTTTTGAAAACATGATTACAAACAAACAAGATGTTTCCTTGAGATGCTATAAATGATACATATGTTTGTAGATACCTTTTCATAAATGTGTTTATATGACATAGGTATTAGAGTAGACACGTTCATTCTGTGATGTGTTAAAAAGTTTAGACACAATTTATTGATATGTTTGTATTATGCTGCTACTAGCATATTATTGTTTTAGAACCTCTTCTAAGTGATTGATTTTTTTTACGTAGTTAACAAGAGTCAAACCTGAGACCTCCTTGTTTTTTACATGCTCATCTAACCAGCTCACCTTTGAAGGAAACTTGATTAGATTGAGATATTCATTCTTTTATACCTATATTTTCTTAGTGTTTTGGTGTTCGTAGGAGTTTACATAGCATGCCAAAAATGTCTCTAGAGAGGATTGATACGATCAAAACGTGTCTAATATCATCTCATGTTTTATATGTTTTCAATAGCATCTCAAAAAGCATATTTGATGTGACTAGATACGATTAAAGCGTATCTAAATTTCTGATGTCTTTAGAAACATGTCAAAATGTGTCTTTTCTGTGGCTACCAATGGTTAAAAGCGTGTCTAAAATCATAATACTTTGTGATGTTTTACAAAAAGTGTTAAAAAAACATGTTTATTATATTCTTGACATTAAAGCGTATCTAAAATTATATCATATTGATACGTTCTTAAAATCGTATTGAAAAATGTCTCTAACTATTAATGTAGAGACGTTTATAAAAACATAGCAATATAACCGTGTCTAGAAGATATTTTTGTTGTAGTGCCATGGGAGTGTGACAAGGATTGCAACCTGCCATACCTACTGACTCCAAAATCTTGGCTGCGTAGCTGCTCTGACAAATTGTCAACCCATTGTCTCCCTGCTTAACCTTAATGCCCAGGTAGTAGCTCAAAAGTCCGAGATCGCTCATGCTGAATCTTTCCTTCATCTGCTGTTTGAAGGTGTCAATTTCATCACCACTCGGCCCAGAAATGATCAGATCATCTACGTAGATACCAACCAACAAATATGAATGCCCTGTTGATCTCGGGTACACAGCATGCTCAAGTGGATTCCTCTCAAAGCCAGATCAACTAGCTCCTTGTGCAGCTTTGCATTCCAGGCGCGTGGCGCCTGCTTCAGCCCGTAGAGGGCCTTTCTCAGCTTCATCACTTTGCCAGTGTTCTTGTGATCAACAAAACCCGATGGCTGCTGCACATAGACTTCCTCGGCAAGGTCGCCATTCAGAAAAGCTGACTTCACATCCATATGGTGGACCTTCCACCCACCATGAGCTGCAAGTGCCAGTAGAACTTGCACTGTTTCTAGTCGAGCTACAGGAGCAAATACTTCTTCATAGTCCACCCCTTGTCGCTGTGCATATCCTTTGGCGACGAGGCGAGCTTTATACTTGACAATCTCTCCTGTTGGATTTTTCTTGGCTTTGAAAACCCACTTCAACCCAATAGCACGATTACCATGAGGAAGTGCAGACAGCTCCCAAGTGTTGTTCTCACGGATTGCTTTCATCTCCACCTCCATGGCCTGGCGCCAGCATGGCTCTTCCAGAGTTTCTTCAACACTTGATGGTTCCTCTGCTGCAAGTAGACAGAACCCACTGTACTCAAAGCCTTCCACCTCCTCTGTATTTTCCTCCAGGATTTACAAGCGTATGAAACCGGAGTGCGACTCCATCTGAGTCAACAGCACCTTCAGAAGGAGGTGTCCCCTACTGCACCCCAGCCGGTGTGACAGGTTCAGAGGTAGGCACAGTCGCTGCTGGTGGAGTCATGGGCGACGGTGGTGATGCAGATGCTGGCATCTGCAACATGTCGACACCGTAGTTTGGAACAGTGGCAACCACCATGGAGTACTCGATGGTGAACGACGATAGTGGTGAAGAGCCTTCAATGTTGTCCTCCCACTTCCATGCTCGACCCTCCTCGAACATGACGTCATGAGTCACGTGCAGCTTCCTCGCCACCGGATCGTAGACCCGATAGCCTTTCGTTCCAGGCTTGTAGCCCAGAAACACCATGGGGACCGACCTGTCCGAGAGCTTGTTCACTTCCGGTCCAAGCTTCTTGACATGTGCGACGCACCCAAAGGTGCGCATGTGATGAACACACGGCTTCTTCTTGTACCACGCTTCATAGGGAGTGCGGCCATCAAGAGCCCTGGTGGGCGCACGATTCAGAATGTATACAGCCGTCTTGACAGCTTCTCCCCAAAAGTACGCTGGCATGGACATGCTTTTCAGTAGGCAGCGCGCCATCTCCACCACAGTTTGATTGCGGCGCTCAACAACGCTGTTTTGCTGTGGAGAGTATGGCGTGGTCGTGTGTCGCTTGATGCCGAGCTCGATGCAGTAGGTGAGGAACTCATGTGAGTTAAATTCCCCACCGCGGTCTGTTCTGAACGCCATGAGCTTGCCGCTGTGTTCATTTCAGCTGCAGCCTTGACCTTTCTGAAGCACTGAAATGCCTCGTCCTTTGTCGCCAACAGCTCAAGCCACATGAACCGAGAGTGATCATCAACTATCAACAAAAAATATTGTTTACCTCCCGGTGTAGGTGGTGTGATCTTGCCGCACAGATCGCCATGGAACAGCTCCAGACCACGGTTAGCACGGTACGACGTCGCCCGTGGGAATGGAGTCCTGTGCTGTTTCCCAAGTGCACAGCCAACGCAGAACTGCTCGACGCGATCGATCAGCGGGATGCCGTCTACCATCTTCTTTAGGCCAAGCTCCCGGAGAGACCGGAAGTTGAGGTGACCGTAGTGAGCATGCCACAGCCACAAAGTGTCAGTGGTCTTCGACAGCAGGCAGACGGAAACGCCAAGTGTGAGCTGCATTTTGTACAACCGGTTCTTCGCCCGGGGCGCCTGGATCAGCAGCATGCGTTCACAGTTGAACACGCACATCTGCCCATCCTCGAGTACGATCTTGCACCCTCCTTCTTCAAGCTGTCCCAGGCTAATTATGTTGCTGTTCAGCCGGGGGATGAAGTAGACTTCAGTCAGCACCTTGTGTTCATGGCGCCGGCCTTCCAGAATCACGGAGCCAAGCCCGCAAATATCCACCTTGGATCCATCCCCAAAACAAACGGTGCCATGCACTGACTCGTCGAGGGACACGAACACAGACCTGCACCCAGTCATATGGTTACTCGCACCTGAATCAAGGTACCAGCCGCCGTCGTCGGTGTCTGCCGGGTACACACGTTCCTCATGGAGGAACACGGTTTGCGGCTCGATGCGCTGGATGTCACACACTGCCGCCAGAAGAAGCGCCAGCTCGTCGGCGTCGATCTTGGTCAGATGTGCCTCCTCCTTACGCTCCTTGGGCGGCTTGCGGCACTCGGCAGCCCAGTGGCCATACCGGCCGCAGTTCTTGCACTTGCCTCGCTTCTTGAACGATTTCTTCTCTATTGATCCGCCACCGCTGTTACGACCGTCATTGCCGTGTGCCGGCTGCTTGTTCTTGCTAGCGCCCTTTTCACCTCCGCCGGATGAAGAGTCACTGTGTTGGCGCTGCCGCGACCGAGCCTACCACTCCTCCTCCGTGAGAAGCAACCGCCCGGCCTTGTCCAGGACGTTCTCCATCGGGGTAGTACGATCTTCCACCGCGCGTAGCCATCCAACCAGCTCTTCCACAGACATGTTTTTTAGATCAAGTAGGGTCTCCATCCAAAGAGCAATCTGGGAGTATTGCGGTGGCACAACGCGGAGGAATTTCTTCACAACTCGGACCTCCTCCATCGGCTCGCCAAAGCTGCGCAGATTGGTGGCGATCCCATTGATGCGCATGGCAAAGTCGTCAATCGACTCCCCACTCTTGAACGTGAGCAACTCGAACTCCTTCAAAAGATGCTGTGCATTGGCCTCCTGCACATGCTTGACCCCCATCCTCATAATCTTCACGGCCATCCATGCCTCCATGGCGCTCTTCTTGGTGGCGATTGTGGAGTGCATCTCGGCCGGACATGCGCGTATCAGGGCCGATAGCGCGAGCCGGTCTTCACGTCGGTCTTTGGTGCCCTCGCTGATGGCGTCCCAAAGGCCCTACGCCTCCAGATTCACACGTGTTACCAGAGCCCAGTCATGGTAATTTGTGCGAGTCAACTGCGGGTAGACGATCGATGCCCCGGCCTCCTTCATGATCCGCTCGACGATGATCTCCCGCGGGGCACTGCCGCTGCCGAAGATGGACTTGCCTGAATCCAAGGCGCTGCCATCACCAGGCTTGATCGGGATGCGTGGTCATGGAGGCGATCCTGGGGGAGTGCCCTTGCCGTCGAACATGGTCGACTAGCACACGCTGCCGCCGTACCTAGCTCTGATGCCATGTGTTGAGGCTGAACTCTGCCGCAGGTGAGATAACAACGAACACACGCGAATACACGAGGATTGGTGTTGCCAAAACATTGCAGCGTTTTCAGTTTTGCTTCTTGCCTTTTATTATGCAGGGATTACAGGACCTGGACACCCTACGTCTGACTAACGCGCCACACCACGCACTGCACATTGTGACGCCCGACTCCAACGCCGCACCACGCACTTGCAGTCAACCCCGCGAAGCCTGCGATGGGGCCATGCAAAGACTCTGCCTCGCCGCGAACTGAGCGCGACTCAGGCCACCTAGCTAGCAATATGCGTAGACTGGTAACAAACTGAAAAAGAACTGAATATGCAAACATGCAGACTCGACGGGATTTAGCTAGCACATCAAGGGCTGCCTGGCCATGGCCGACGCAGGCGACCTCCTCGGCGAGCGGGGGCTCCTCACGGTGGCCCGCACGGAGCAGGCGTTGGTGACAGAGATGGAGGCGGCGCCGCTGGCCGGCATGGAGCACTGGATCGAGCGCGTGATGCCGCTGCCGTTCTTGAGGCTGGACAATGTCGCGGCCAGCCCGCGGTTCAACGTTTACGAGGCTGCTGACTTCGGGTTCGGCTGGCCCCAGCGCGTGGAGCTCATCAGCAGGAGCGGCAAGGGTGAGATGCAGGCGTGTAGCTGTCTGTGTCGCTGCACCCGGCACGCATGGACCAGTTCAAAAAGCACGTCCTCATCATCTACAACTTTTTTTTTTAGTGAAGTGCATCATAGGTTCTTAAACTATTGAAGAATACCCATTTAGGTCCATAAACTTTTAAAGTGATTATTTGGGTCCCTAAACTATTTCTAAATGATCATCCAGGTCCACAAACTTTATAGTTACTCTATAAAATCCATGATCTATTTATATTATATCAATTAGGTCCACAACATTGCTATCCATCAGATCTACATGCATGTCGCCGCTGCCGCACAACTAGTATCCACGCGAGCATCGCCGAACCTCCATGATTACAACAGCTAGCAACAGCTACACTCTGTCTGTTACCGCCTTGCCCATCCATCTAGCCTCGTTCTTCCCATCATGACCTCATCTTCCCGCGCTCATTACTCGTTAACCACGAAGATGGCTTGCTTGATACCCGCAATGACGTCCTGCATTCCGTGCATGGTGCCCTTCACACGTGACACGTCACCGTCATCACCGCCTGGCGGGCAGACGAGAATTCTCGTGGTCGGCAGACATAGGTCTTGATGGGGAGAGCGAGGCCGCGATGGGCAGATCGCACCTTCTATTAGTTGGCATCGTCACATAGTCTCGACAATGCTCGCCTCCATGACGGTTGTATAGCGGTGACATCGCGCGTAGAGAGCGGTTCGACAATGGCATTGCGCTCAGAGCGGATGGGTGACGATGGTGAGGACCTAATTAACATAAAATAAATAGATCATGGATCTATGGGGTCACTATAAAGTTCGTGGACTTAGATGATCATTTCTAAATAGTTTAAGGACCCAAATAATCAATTTGAGAGTTTGTGAACCCACATGATCATTCCTAAATAGTTTAAGGACATGTGATGCATTTCACTCTTTTTTTCGATAAGGATATTTCCTGATTCCAGTACTCAAAACGGAATTACATACCAAGTGTTAGTGTTTGTTGTTCAGCAGAGATAGAAAAAATAACTAGAGGGAGTCCAATATCCTGACAAGAGTAGAATGGGAGCAGAAAGAACTACAAAGACTGATTAGATGGACCGAGGTTACAAAATAAAAGTTCAATCCAGCAACAACTTTGACTACAAAATATTGTACTCAGATCCTTTGTACACTTCACTTCTTACTCTTTTTCTTCGTCTTGCTTCGACTCTCTATTCTGAGTAATTATCCTATACTAGGGAATGATTGAAGTTGAACTAGCTCTTTATTGTCTCAACACCTGGATGACTGTGTGTAGAAGTCCATCAACGCCATTGATCAGATCATCCTTGTTCATAACGTTCAGCAGTTCAGCCCAATATTATTTGAGAAAAAAAATGCATGAAAGATAATATCAACAGGATTATTGATTACTTTTTTTTCTCCAAACATGCTCAGTTTCTAGCTTTCCAAATGACCCAACAAATTCCAGCTAGACACATAGTGTGAAAATCTTTTTTGAAAGGTAGAAATTTGTTCATCTAGATATAGATTTGCTTAATTAAGGTGGGTATGCAGTGTGCCGAGATATGGATTGCAATGTAACCTCACGCCGCTTTAGCAATGAGGCAAAGAAAAAAGAGCTGTCTTGAGCTCTCATGTCGTGTATAGAAATCACATCTAGTATCACCTTTCCAATTTATCTTTTTCATATTTTCTCGAAACATGCTATGATCCTTTAGAAGATGGTTTAGTGTTTCACAACAAGCCCAATGGGCACAAATTATTGAGAAAGTTCATTGTTTCTACTTCTCTAATCATGAAGATCATGTTAGATGGAAACTAGATGCTAAAGATACCTATAATGTTTTGGCTAGAAGATTCAATATATGATAATTAGATATTTTGTATACACTAATTTTTAATGTAACATATTTTACTTTACATTTTAGTTCTTAATATATTATAATAATTGTGAATATTCTTACGTGTGATAATCTCATTTCATTTTATTGATTTATAAGACATTTTCCCCCTAGATTTATTAATCGATTCACTAATTACAAAGTTTCAATCTAATCTCATATAAATATACACAGTGATATGTAACAATAGAATTGTTATCTAAATATTCAATTAAAAATGAGAAAATCAATATATATTCACACTATCAATAGTTCATAGGTGGCATTTGTTTTTGCAATCGGTTCAATATTTTAAGACACTAGTAACTGCCTGTAGGGATGGCGGATGTGCATATTACGCCCTTTTGTCTGGGTTATCTAGCAACACTACAATGTGATATAAAAGAGTATACATATCGAATACCTAAATTAATATTTTATATATAATATTGGTTAGTTGAGAAGGGAGCACATGGATCCAGCACAAAGGATAATTGTGATCAAAAAGAGTAGTAGGTATATGAATGTAAAATAGAAATATGAAAGAAAATATATAGAAAAAGGAAATAAATGCAATAAGTTAAAAAAACTAGAAAAGGAAGATATGTTTTCACTTTTCAGCATAGAACTTTAGAAGTGGCTGAATCATACAAAGCAACAATACTAAAAATATTTCCTTTTCTACCAAGGGAGGTGAAAATAGGTGGGAATGGTGAACTCGTTTCTACCGGATGAAGACCTAGAAGCATGAGGAGAAGATCACACGATACAACCCTTCCTATCAACTCGCTAGAGAATTTTTGGGGATGAAAAAGAGGCAGCCGTTCACTCCAACGCTAAATGAACATGGGTTTGTGAGACTGACCTGTGGGAGGCGAAATCTCAGGGCGCCACACATTTAGAGAAGGTATCAGGGGTGGATCCTGAAAAGTTGCCCTGTGAGCAACTGCTCCCGCTTTCTCACCATGGAAGAGCGATGCAATATGGCTCGATCGATTTGAAGTTAATAAGAAGAAAGAGGAAAGGGATTGGATGAGGAGAGAAAGCCACCCTTTCTTTCGTTCGAGATGCTTTCGATTAATATGACATACTTTGAGATGCTTTGCATGCAGTGCGTGTTCCTCTACGATCGACCATCCTCAAGACAGTGACGACAACTCGTTCCCAGCAGTGGCGGAGCAGCTCAAAAAGCTCCCTCGCCACCACGCTGGCGCTCTACCTAGTTTACTGGTCGGTAAGCATTTTTCTTCTTCTCATTGCCCGAGCTAAGCTAGGTCGCTAGGGCTGGGGTCATGGCCCCCTTATTGCTTCAAAAGCACCGTTGCTGTGTTGCATACACACATATCTTTGATATCAAGATTGCTTGATAATTGAAAATTTAAACTCTATGTTGCATAGATGTTAATATATGACTCCTTTTCACATTTTTTTTCTTAAATCACGAGCATTATTTGAGTACATTGCTTGTGAGAAGTGTGTCTCGGCGCTTGTGAGAAGTTTATGATTTTTAACGCTTAAGTGCTTCAGCTTAAAACTAACCTTTTTATTAGGATTTTTAATTTGAATAAGTATGAAAAAGTAGTTTCTCATTGTAGGTTCAGGACTCTTATGTGTAAAATATTTTATTTGTCTCTCTTTAAGCATCTAGCTACGAGCCTCAGCGTTGCGCATGACATGACCCAAGTATTGGAGCGATTTATGTCGTGCCCTGTTTTGTGTGCATTGATTTTGTGCCTAGGGAAACCGGTTGATTTAGTAGTGATCTAAGGGTCGCTGGATATGCAATTATGCATGAACGGTGGATACGTAGTCCCGATGATCGCCGTGACACGTTCGCCGTTTAGCCGTGTCGTCTCCAAACCGCGTCGTGGTCGTCTTCGATTCCCTCCCGTTCTCCGTCCCCGATCAAATATCGAATCCAACTCCCCAACCCCAATGCCCCGACAAATTCCCTATTCGTCTCCCCGATTCCCCACCCCCGATCTCCTCTCAATCTCGTCCAAACCCTAAGCAAATCACAGATTGACCCTAGCAGCTCCGGCCAGCGCGCGGTGATGGGGAACCCGGAGAAGTTGATGAATCAGATCTTCGAACTCAAGTTCACATCCAAGTCACTGCAGCGGCAGGCACGCAAGTGCGAGAAAGAGGAGAAGGAGCAGAAGCTCAAGGTGAAGAAGGCGATGGAGAAGGGCAACATGGACGGCGCTCGCATCTACGCCGAGAACGTCAGCCGCAAGCAGTGGCGGAGCCAGGGAAGGCCAGCAGAGGCCGTGGCCTCCCCCAACACCGAACCAAAAAAACATTGAATGCATGGCTTATGATCTTAAGTAAATGATTATCAACCATATAGCCTTGATTAGTACCTAGTTTATCAGCAAATAAATTATTCATAATATTATAGTTTTAATTTGTTTCTTGTCGTTAATCACCATAGATACTCTTCTTAGAGTTGGACTATTGCTCTTGAAGCTTCTCGACAAGAAACAAAAACTAAAATGATGTGATATTTTTAAAAGTAGAATTTTGAGTTTGATGATGAAATATATAGTCAGCTTGCTATATAAATAAAAGTAGAACAGGAAGGGATGTGATATGTTAAGTGTACTACTAAAATAAATAAGGTTAGTTTTTCTTCTTCTTTGTCTATTATTTTTGTATGGGATTGTAGATTTTTATATGAAAAAATACATCCATGAGTTGTGAAAAAATAGTGAAACATATAAAAAATTCTTATGTTGATAAGTCTAATTGACCGGTCCCCGCTATGTAAAATTTCTGGCTCCGTCCCTGGCCGCAAGCGCACCGAGCACATGAACTACGGTGTTGTTTGGTTCGGTCAAATGTAACGGAACCTGATTGCGGTGCTATGTGTTTTTGTTAGATTGTGTTTGTTTAGATACACTTCGTAATGGAGTCACACATAATCGGATACAGCCTTGTACAAATTCGATACCCACCCCACCCCACCCCACCGTAATCATATATACATTGTCCTGGTCGTCTTCAACCTCCGTTCAAACACTCCTCCATCGCATTAGAAGAGACAAGTCTCCTCGGTGCCGCCGGAGGACTCCCTTCGTGGCCATGAGCCCGTCTTTGGTCTTCGCCTCTTCTGTGGATCCGCAGCCCATCCTCGTCCCCTTGCTGCCGAGCCATGGATGCGGGAGATCTATGGATGACGCCATGGAGAATTTGGCATCTTCACCTGCGACTGAGGTGGGATTGATCGAAGAACTAGACGGTGGCACCATGAGGAGTGAATTTGGTGGCGGCAGTAGCCAATTGCTGATGCCGCATCTCATAACTCATGGCGGAAGAGAGAGCTCTCTCATGTTCTTCGATCCTGCAAAGTTATCCAATGTCTGAGAGCTCAACAATTGCATCTCGATTGGCTCAATCCTGGAGTGATGGGTGTTAACAATCGATAGATTTGACTAGCATTTTTCCAAGCAACAGATCTATCCTTGTAATTTGTGATTATTTTCCCATGCCAATAATTTTTCCGCCCAGCATCAGACTGTAATCCCTTTACAGAGCATGAACCAAACAAAGTCAGTATTAGCTTCCACCATTTGCCATTACACCTTCATCTCAATACGTTAGCGTTTGCGTTACAGAATCTGAACCAAACAGCACCTACACCTGCGTCTCGCCTCCTGCCTCGACGCCGTCATGGCCCGCCTCGACACAGGCCAAGATGCAGGTCATCGGCAGGTCCATGGGGAATATTGTCAAGTCGCTTGATTCGTCGCTCGCCACAGGCAACCTTCAGAAGATGTCCGAGACCATGGACCAGTTCGAGCGCCAGTTCGTCAACATGGAGATGCAGGCCGAGTTCATGGAGGGCGCCATGGTGGGTTCCACCTCCCTTTCCACGCCCGAGACCGAGGTCAACAGCCTTATGCAGCAGGTTGCCGACGAGTACGGCCTTGAGATCTCCGTCGGCCTGCCGAAGGCGCCAGGCACGCCATCCCTCCGACCAAGGATAAGGAGAAGGTTGACGAGGACGACCTCTCTCGCCGCCTCGCCGAGCTTAAGGATCGCGGCTGAGGGCCTTATACTCTGGAAAAACAAATCAGCCCAATTTTACCGATATATCCAAAATATTGTATTTATTGGTAAGGTTCAATATAATTTTTATTGTCAAAAATTTTATTATTGACTATGTTTATTTAAAAAAAATTACTTTCATTATATTCATAACTATGATGGTTTATAAATTTAACCTCATTTCTTTTCAAATGATGCAAAACAATTTAAAAATAATTAATTTTGTTCGCCCAAATCACCCATATTTCTGAAATACCAAGTTTATCGGTGACCCTGATATTATTTTTGTACGAAATTTTTTCCTAGGTCACAAGCGCAATAAATAAGAATGATCTAGTCGTCAGGGTTTGTTTGAGATTTTATCAGAGTGTTTAACCAATGAGTTATCCAGTTACTAGCAACAGTTGATATGTGTTCAGATGCTCAACTTTTCTATCGGCTTTTGTTTTATTGACTATTAGTCCATGGACTCCATATATTGTACTAATTTTATTGTATAGCCGATGAATCATCATATAGTTTTATTCATCAATATGTTGTATCGACTCAGCATTGTGATTTGATTGTTATTATTCGAGTGTTGCATTAGATATTGTTATTGTACGTGTGTTGCATCGGCTAGTAGTTTATACTATGTATTATTAAGATTCAACCGTCGTTCTACATCGACTCTTAGGTGATAAGTTATCTTGATATCAGCTTTAAAATCATTATTTTATTATGTCAATATCGACTTACTCATGGTTGCAGTAGTTAGCCGATAGTCGATCAGCCTTGCTTTCAGTATCGAGCTGATCGGCTAGGCCTCATTCTCATCAGCTAATCAATAGCCGATGGACTGTGGATTATGACCTTCATCTTTGTTAGTTTGCAAAGAAAATTGACTGGTGTCTGCGTATCTTCTATAGCGTGTCGTTTGACCTGCACTGAAGTTAAGCACGTCTTACAGGCCTCATGTTTACAACAAAGAATCGACTGCTAGATTTTTGTGTCGACAACTGGTTACTACCAAATCCACCACGGTGACCACCATAGCCGCCACCATTATATTGTGCCATCCTCTTCCTCGATGTCTTGACCATCCTCGTAGAGTAGGATAAGTACATTAGGCCCATGGTGATTATGGCCCAGATTTTTTTTCTCACATGTAAATTAAAATCCATCAAATATGACTAAGGGTAATATATAGTTCTGTTATTTTAGATATATGTCATTATTATGTAACTTTGTATGTAATTATATTATCTCGTGGTTATGTTTTAGCACAATGCTTAATTTAATAGTCTGCTTTATAAATTTAATTTTATCGAAACTACGTTTCAGAACTCACACTAGGTTTAAATTTTGGAGAAGTGAAAGTCCACAACAGTATAAGGGAGGGAGTAAACATAAAAATATTATAGTCATGTTTGACAAATTTTAATTTAATAATAAAAAAATATTTGTATATGTACATAAGAAAAGCAGTTGTTCGCTACAACTACAAAATTCTTATGATTTGTTTAATACCCGAGTATACACTTTTGAATTTTTAATTGAAATAAAGATGATATTGCATTTAATATGTGTTTCTCATGTCTCCTGTGCGCCACATGGGCAAAACTGTCATTCAAAACAGCCATAGGAGAAAAACAAATTGTTTTGACAGCTGAAGTAGAGTGAATACCCAGATTTGTAATTGAGTACAAAACCAGACTATTGCAGTTGTCGCAAGATTAGTGTGATTGGACCAAACATTTCTTGTACTACCCTATTTTAAGTACTGATATTCTTTTCTGTAAATTTGATCAGAGTCAAGACAATTTGACTTTTATGAAATTCTAGAAATGAATTTAAGTCGATAACTCTAGCTAAACTAGTGGTTTTGAATGATCAAAGGAAGAACTACTAATAAACTGACAGGTTGCAGGAAACAGGGCATACTGACTTTGCAAAAAGGCCGTCCAAGGCCGTGCAGTTCAGATGCATGGCTAATGGGGTGCAACGCGCACACACTTGAATGGGTTTTAATAACACAAATAAAGTGCATTTTGCAGTTCTCAGAGCCTGTAGTTGGCATCTGTCACTTGCGGGTGCCCCTCCCACTTCTGAGAACAAGCGCTGAGCAGAGACGATGTGCACGAAAAAAATGCCGTTGAAGCTTCAGTTTCTAGATATGATATAGGCCAACAAATTAAATGTGATTTGTATGGGAGTTATTAATTTTCAGCTGACTGAAAGTTTAGACAACTTTCAATCACCTCTTTAAACCATTAAATCTAGATTCAATGGTTTATAATTATTATATAGAAAATTCTATAAAAAATAAATCAAAACACAAAATAACAAACCATCAACTGAAAGCTTTCACATGATTAAAAGCTAGAAAATATGTATTTGTATTGCTTGTCGTCGTTGCACCTGTGATCTGTGCCCGTTGTGAACTGTACTCTGTACTCGTACTCTTTCTAGCGGGGAGGAAACGAAGCAGCAGTGACGAACACTAGTCTTTTTTTTTCCTTAGGAGGAGGATCTAACACTTATATTTGAAAAAAAAATGTGCACCTCATATAAGCTGTAAGATTATCATCATCGGTATGCCCTCCCAAAATGCATTGCGAGACTAAGAATAATGGCATTGACACTGCAATGAAACCATATCAAGTCAGCTCAAATTTCATTATAATAACACTCCAATAGCCAGCACATGAACACTGTCCAAATTCTCCCCCAAATACAGTACAGCGGTACGGTGACACATACCTCGTAGCAAAGCGGGTCATCATGGCCCAATCATGTCAAGAAAAACGAGGAGAAAAACACACCGCCCACCGTGCGCTTTTCTCCCCACTCCCAGAATGCCAACAAGCTCGCCTCAACAAGTGCTGCTGGCGCTCCTCGTCCGTGTGGCGGCAGCGCAAGCAGGTCCGCTCTTCTCCTGTGAGGTTTTGGCAGTCCACGCGGTGCTTCGGCGAGGATGGGTCAGAGCACGAACGTGGACAGAAAGAAGGTCTAGGTGGAGGCGCGCGGTAGGCCAAGAGGCTGCAACATTCACGGTACAATGGCCCTCGACTCGAGCTCGGCAATGGTGATGGTAGCGCAGGGGATGGAGGGGCGCCACGCCATCGTGGTGCATCGTACCGCGACCACGCCGAGTGTTCTAGCACTGATCTCCCCACTGACCGGCGGACTACTACTTGCATCCAGCCGTCCGCTGCCATGTGGGAGATCACACCCACCAACAGGTACTCCTGATGTGTCAATCTCAAATTGCTTCGCAAGAATTTAAATTTTGATTCACAAGACTTTTTTGGGAAAATGCCACGCTTTCTTAGCTTGGTGTTATAAGCCGCCAAGAACTAGCTACAGATCATGCCTACACCAAGTGAAACGCACACCGAGTATGTCAGCATGCCTTGGACATGTTCGCTCTACGCCAAACTAGATACAAATGATAAGGATCTCCTATCCTTCTCATGCGTGAGTACTAGTTATCTTTGTCATATATCAATAACTTTAATAACTTGCCTTCCTCGCCCAAACCCACAAAGGTACTATCCAAAACCGTATATCCTCGTATCCCATCCTAGTGGAACTTAAAAATTCATAATTTTGGGTGTAGCGGACTGGCCATGTGATATTCTAGTTAAATCTAAAATTAGTTATTTTTATAAAATAATCGTTTTGTTTGTAATTTACATCTTATTATATTGTATAAAATGTAAACATTCTTTTGTATGATTATGTCATTTTCAATCTACTGATTTAAGAGAAAACATCTCTCTCCTAGAATAATAAATTGGCTCATTACTTCCTAATATTACCCTAACCACACATAAAAGTACATAGATTGTAACAATAGAATCGTTATGTCCGGTATTTGATTAAAATGACAAAATCAGTATACATTTACAATATCAAAAGTTGACATGTGATATTTGTTTATACAATCGTCTCAATATTTCGACACTTGTTATTAATATAATATTTTTAATGTTTACCCTATGGCCTGAGCATATATATGCAAGCCCCTAGTGGATGCGGATGTGCAATAATACTATGTCCGTTGTCTTTGCTACACGAATACAATGCAGATCAAAGAGTGCATGCTACTTCCTTAATTTGATATTTTATATATGACACTGGTTACTTGAGAAGGGAGCACATGGATGAAGAACAAAGGAATACGAGGGGGGATTGTCAGGTATATATGAATGCAAAATAATAATGAAGAAAAATACAAAAAAAGAAAATAAAATGCACATACAAATTAGACGAACGGAAAGGATAGAAAAGAAAGATGTCTTTCCTGCAGTGTAGAACAGTAGAAGTGTAGAAGCCTTCTCGATGGTAGCAAAGTTGTTAAGTCCTTTTGTGGTACCTGCATTAGTAACACTTGTAGCTCAACGTAACAATTCTTCAACATCAAAATCGGTTTCCGTATCCATGGAGGCATTGTCAGGAGACTAGACTCCTTCAGCTTGTGCCTCAACTTCACAATCAAAAGGCTCAACTATAGGCCCTTCAATGTTTTCATCATGTTTACTCCACAACCAGTATTTCTCAACAAAACTCCGGGTCACCAAGTATGATCTGATTACTTCCTTATCTGTTCATAATTTCTCATTCTTACAATCAACGCATGGATAAAATATATTCATGGTCCCTTCATGCTTAGCATGTTCCTCGGGGCGCTCAATGAATATAGAGACTTGTCATGAAAAAATGAATGTGGTCTTGGAGCCTAATACATCTAAGATCTATTCATCTCAAATCTACATGAAAATAAATAAAAATATTAGTCTTCTGATTATTCCAAATATAATTATAAAGTTACACTTGTAAGGACCTAGGGTCCACACCCGGCTGGGCCCGACTCACATATTTACACTTTCTGTAAATTTGATCAGAGTCAAGACAATTGGACTTCTCATGTGTGCCACATGGATAAAACCGTCTTTCAAAACAGCCATAGGAGACAAACAAATTGTTTTGACAGCTGAAGTAGCATGAATACCCAGATCGTAATTGAGGACAAAACCGGACTATCGCACTTGTTGCAACATTAGTGTAATTGGACCAAACATTTCTTATATTACCCTATTTTAAGTACGGATATTCTTTTCTGTAAATTCAATCAGAGTCAAGACAATTTGACTTTTATGAATTCTAGAAATGAACTTAAGTCGATAACTCTAGCTAAACTAGTGGTTTTGCATGATCAAAGGAAGGACTACTAATAAACTGACAGGTTGCAGGAAACAGGGCATACTGACTTTGCAAAAAGGACGTCCAGTTCAGATGCATGGCTAATGGGGTGCAGCGCGCACACACTTGGATGGGATTTAATAACACAAATAAAGTGCATTTTGCAGTTTGCAGAGCCTGTAGTTGGCATCTGGCACTTACGGGTGCCTCTCCCACAGTCCCACTTCTGCGAACAAGCGTTGAGCAGAGATGATGTGCACGAGAAAATGCCTTGAGGTTTCAGTTTCTAGAGATGATATAGGCCAACAAATGCGATTTGTATTGCTTGTCGTCGTTGCACCTGTGACCAGTGCCCGTTGTGAACTGTACTCTGTACTCCTACTCTTTCTAGCTGGTCTCCAGCTGCAAACGAAGCAGTGATGAACACTAGTCTTCTCTTCTTCTTTTTTTCCCTTTAAAGGAGCAGGATCCAACACGCAGCTTGTATATTCGTGAAAAAAAAAACCACGCACCTCGTATAAACTGTAAGATTATCATCGTCGGTTTGTTCTCCCAAACTGCATTGCTAGACTAAGAAAGGCATTGACACTGTAATGAAACCATATCGAGCCAGCTCAAATTTCACAATAATACTCCAATGGCCAGCACATGGTGGACACTGTCCAAATTCTCCAGCAAGTACAGCACAGCAAAGTACCGTACTGTGACACGCAGCTCGCAGCAAAGCGGGTCATCCTGGCCCAATCATGTCGAGAAAAACGAGGAGAAAAGCGCGCTTTGCTCCCCACTGCCGCTGGTTCCACGTACGACGACCCGCATCCTTTCTTTCTTCCGGTTTCAGCTATAAAATTCATGGGGCTTCGTTCTGAGGTGAACATACCAATTCGACTTGAGCAGAACAGCTGATCAATTAGTTGTCATATGGCGGACGCGCCGATACTAGGACGTGATGTGGAGATGCACCAGCAGCCATCAGCGGAGAGCGCGCCGCAGCTGCTGCAGCAGCGGAGGCGCCGCGGTCGCGCTTCGAGCGAGTACCTCGGCGTGCGGCGGCGGCCGTGGGGCCGGTATGCGGCGGAGATCCGCAACCCGGTGACCAAGGAGCGGCACTGGCTCGGCACATTCGACACCGCCGAGGAGGCCGCTGTCGCATACGACCTCTCCGCAATCTCCATCGCCGGCCCCGCCGCGGCACGCACCAACTTCTGCTACGCCGGGATGGGCGTGGAATCCTCCACGATGCTTCAGCCGGAGGAGCGGTACGGCCCCACGGTGCTGGTTGCGCCGCCGCCGTCGCCGATGTCTGAGGGTAGCGGGAGCAGTGGCAGCAGCATCGTTGACGATGACTGGTGTCACCTCTCCCCACGAGAGGAGGTGGAGGCCGAGGACGACGAGTCGCTGACGATCGCCGCCATACTACAGAGCTTCCAGTACCAGAGCGCACCACCGGCGTCCCCTGCTTCACTCTACTAGCTCGCTACCTGCTTGACTCCATTTCGAAACATAGCATCGTCCACTTATTTTTGTGACAAGAACAGAGTATTGTTGGATCAGGAAATTCGGCCCAGTCTGCTCTGACTGAGGTAGTTAACTCTGATCCTGACAGGCTTTAGGAGATGTAAGGTCCAGTTAGGCCCATATGTAAACTAACAAGTCCATTGTGAGGCAGTAGGAATGGTAAGATTTTTTTTTTTTTTTAGAATCCTAAGATTTTTTTTAAAGATCCCAAACTTTATTAATGAGAACTAGAAATAAGGTACGGTAGTTTGCCCCTCTTCTAGCAATAATTGTGGCTAACTTGAATCACAACCTAGAATCTAGCATAGTTAAATACACATGTTTTTTTTTCTTCATTGAATCGTCTGGATGCTGATTTGAGCCCATGATTTCCTCTCTTGTAAGAAGCGCGCCTCATCACGTACTAATCTTGTCCACTGGTGTCCTTTCTTTTCTTCGTATTATTATCCGCCAAGAACTAACTGTAGGTCATGCCTCTGTCAGGTAAATCGCACACCAAGAATTGTAGTGTTGACTTGGATTCTATTGACTTTTATCTCACCTTAAGTCACACTAACAAAACTTATTCTAAATGTGTTCGCTCTATGCCAAGCAAGATACAAATGATAAGGATCAAAATGCTCCTACCCTTATCATGCATGAGCACTAGTTATCTTTGTTGCGCATCAAGAACTATAACAACTTTCTTTCCACTCCCCAACCTACACAATTACCACCCAAACCCATAGATTCTCGTATCCCATCGTAATAGAATTTAAAGATTCACAATTTTGGGTTTAGCAGATTGCCCATGTGATATTCTGATTAAATCTAAAATTAGTTATTTTATATAATAATTATTTTGTTGGTAACTTACATCTTCTTATATTGTATAAAATGTAAATATTCTCCAATATGATTATGTTATTTTTGATCTAATGATTTAATAAAAAAAACATCTCTCCTAGAATAATAAATTGGCTTATTACTTTCTAATCTTACCCTAACTGCACATAAAAGTATATAAATTGTAACAATAGAATCGTTGTATTGGGTATTTGATTAAAAAAGACAAAATCAGTATACATTTATTACAATATCAAAAGTTCACATGTAATATTTGTTTATACAATCGTCTCAATGTTTAGACACTTGTTATTAACATAATATTTTTAATGTTTACCCTCTGTCCTGAGCATATATATGCATGGCTCTAGTGGATGCGGATGTGGAATAGTAATATGTCTGTTGTCTTTGGTACACGAATACAATGCAATATCAAACAGTGTATGTTACATCCTTAATTTGATATTTTATATATGACACTGATTAGTTGAGAAGGGAGCATATGGATGAAGAACAAAGAAATACGAGGAGGAATTGTCAGGTATATATGAATGCAAAATGATAATATAGAAAAATATAAAAAAGAGAATAATGCACATACAAATTAGACTAACAGAAAAGATAGAAAAGAAAGATGCCTTTCCAGTGTAGAAGCTGAATCATAGAAAAAGGGAGTGGCATCACGGATTCACGGTTGAAGATTATTGTTAGGGAGTGGCATCACTTCACGGTGAAGGTGGAGGCCCACCTCGACCACTTGCAATGTAAGTGGGCAAAATTTGTATTTGATATGATATGGGCTAGCACGCAGAGCCACTTGCATCCCTAACTACAATTAGGGGGTGATTGGTTAGGAGCATCGGCCTCGTCCAGGCTGAGGGCATGCAATGAACCTATGTTCGGTTGCTTGTATCAAGAGCAGGGCTTGTCCTAGCGCATGCAAAATTATCGGCAGAGCCCGGCTCTACAGAAACGAAAACAGAATTGGTTTCTATCAGAGCACTCGCATCATACATGGGTGGGTATACTGGCTACACCAGACCAGAGAGTAGTGGTGCGGGACATGGTGCCAACCGAACAACCTCTCTCCTAAGTTGGGTTCAACGCATACTGCAACCAAACAATAGCATGTTGTATCTACCGAACCCGGCCACCGTGGGTCTGAATGCCTTAGACGATGCATGCTGTATTGGGAAGAAAACCAATCACGCCCTTAGTTGATAACGATCATCGTCATACTGCAGAGCTTCGGGCGCTAGAGCCGTTAAATCCGATGATAAAATGGATAATCTATTCCTAAAATTCTATGTTTATATAGTCGTGATATTCTTTGTTTTCTTCTTTATCTTTAGACTAGCAATATGTCCGTATGTTTAGATGCATTTTAAAAATATAATAAATTATAGTATATATATATATATATATATATATATATATATATATATATATATTCCATTATACTCCCAAGTGTAGTTACTCCCATATTCAAAAAATCACCCTAGATAATATTTATTTAGTTAATAGATAGAATATGATAGACTTTTTTATTACATAGATGAAGATAATCTTTTTACATAGTTGCTTGACGCAAAGAGCAGAAGTAAGATGTGGATGATCCCCATATAAGTTGTTAATCGATTCATTTATGTATATCAGTGTCCATTTCAATCCTAAAGACACTATGACCTTCATCTTCCTCTTGCCCGTCAAGCTCAGTGTTGCGCCATGGCCAATCTGAGCCTTGGAGCTCGGTCTCGTCACGGTGCAGGGGAGAGACGGAAAGCAATAGAAGCCTGATGAGCCGTGGAGCTCGGTCTGCAACTTTTTTTTGTTGTTGCGGGTTAGTGCTTACAAAGGAACAACGAAACAACTTAATATTCGCCTTAAAAGTTAACATGCATGAAAATATTATTATGATATATATGTAAAATGAAAATGTTATATCATTTGTAATAAAGTATGTTTATTAATCCTCTCTATAACCGACCACCTCCAACTACAATTATTTCATATTGCAAAAAAATTTAATATTTAATAATATACTTGATTGCATGAACATTGTGTACAATTCAGCCTTCAAAACTATCTAGGTTATTTCTATTACTATTTTTTCTTATAATAAAAATAATCAAAATATGAAAAATTTAAGTAAAGTTCAAGTACATATATAAAAAAAGAAAAGAAAAGAAGTCTAATATAATTATTATTAGATTGTAATGTCCAGACCCATCGTACCATAAAGCCCATCCACCAAACCTGCCTTCTTCTTCCTCCTCGGAACTACTCTCTCCTATCGTAAATAGCAGGGTCATTGTTGGTGGATTGCTCACAACCGGGCATCAACTCTTTCCAGGAACAGGCAAAATCGATAGTCCTTGTCTTCCTCATCTCTTATATGCTCTATGTTTTACTCTGATGCTCATTGTACAGCTTTGGCCGTCATGGTCCTTCCATGACTGATACGGATCCGTTTTGAACTATATGTTATTGAAGTCTTCTCGGACTCCACGAACTGATCAAGTGGCCACACCAAAATTAGTAGAAGAGACGACCGCACAATAAGGTGTATAGATTCTTATCTAATGACTCATGATGTAATCCTAAACATGAGGAGTAAAAATATAAATTTTTGAGAAATATTTTTTTACAAATTTAATATTTTTAGCAACCATGTCATATTGGTGCATGACATACAACATGGGACAAACAACAAAATAGGAGTCATGCTGGGCCAACCCTAGGGATGACCCGTTGAGGTTCGTGAGCATGCGAGCCCAAAAGCAATGCCTTGCCCTTGTTGAGCATGCCACGGCCTTCGAAATGATGGGAGACAACCTCATCTCTCAAGCGCATATGAGGAGAAGACGACGGTGGTGTAGGCTCTTGCTAGGGTTCGTGGCATGGAGGAGAAGCAGTTCAACGAGAGATAACAATGGGAAGATGGGGGCGAGGAAACAGCGCAGACGACAGCGAAAAGAAAGTGAGAGGAGCTGTGATGAGAGGCAGTAGCAGGGAGGCAGCGACATAAGCGACTCGCGATGAGGTGCGACGCGGCCTAGAGTTCGCCCTTGGTTGTCCTATTCGCCATGCTAGGCCATTTGTTGTGGTCTGTGCATGCCGGGCTGTTTAACCGGCCATGTCCTTAGTGGGCCATGCTTCGATGTGGCAAGTCATAATCTGGTCGTGCTCGTGCCACCCATCAGGCTGTCCTGTTGGCCCATGCATGACACAACACTCCGACCCGTGTTGTGTTTGGGTTGGGCTAAAATTGTGTGTTTTGAGCTGGACACTGACTCACGCTGGCATAACTGTTATTATATATGGCCAAATGGGCGGCCAGGCCCGGCACAGCCCGGACTTTAAAAGGTCGACAAGATCAATTTCAGGTTGACACGGCACGACGACATAGGCTCTGCTTCCGGCCCACGGCACAACACGAATTTATTTAATCATATCAAGCCAGCCCAATAGGCCTATTAGCACAATAGGGCATTAGCTGATTTAAAGCCTGGTAGTGTTATAAATGGAAGAAATAAGAGTATGAATGAGATTGGAACTTGGAACCTGAGGAGAAGAAGATAACACACTAACCACCAGGCCAGTTGCTCTTTGTATGTAGATATGAAACATAATATTTATTTAAACAACAGAAAAACGGGTTGTGTCCATGCCATCCATTGTGCGAGGTGTCGGTCCAAGCATGGCCCGGTATATCAGGCCGTGTCTTGCTTAGATCGGGCCAAAAAAATCAGGCATCATGCCTAGCCGATAAGTCTGGCCCATTTGATCATCTATAACTGTTATCTAGTCCAGACAAGGTATCTGTGAGAATCTCAGGTCCAGTTGGACCAAAATATAATTGTAACAAAGCAGACCTGTGATGACACCAATTCGGCCGGTTGATACAGCCTAACAATGGTAGCCTCACTGATTTGTTTTTCAAATGTTAGCAGTAGCAGCCACACCATTACTGTTAGTGATTTCTTGCATATGTATAACTTTGATGAGGCGATAGTAAATCTATTAAGAGTTTACATTAGGCTACTTTTAATAAAAGTTTTATTTTTATTAAATATGATACTATATAAGTAATTTTAATGACATGATAATAGAGAGAAAAGTGGTTTGATCTAGATAAAATTGGGTATACATAATTTCCTAGATTTGAAACATCAAAAACTAGTATTGGAACAGAGTTGTTTTATTTTATCCTATGAGTAACTAATAAAACTATATATAATTAAGTGTCATGAAAATTCAAAATAAAAATAATGCATTGTATAACTTATTTTATTTACGATTTCAAATCTTTCTACATGACATGACACTCTTAAAAATATAAAATAAAATCTTTCATTGAAACTAGCCTTACAAAGAAAGTTCACAGTTTACATAGTATATATTTCAGAGTTTAGAGCGAATAGAAACACAAGCTACTACTGCTAATCACAGGCTTAAACCACTAGTGGTGCGGTCCGCCCTTGTCACCCCGCCCTTGTCTGGGATCGCGAGGGCGTCCAACCATGGCTCGTGACCGCACCTGAACCACCACAACCTCCTCCTCCTGGACGCGCGCTAAGAATTCTTCACCAGGAGGCTGAAACAAATCAATCTATTGATTAGAAAAAAAAAACAAAAGAGCAAAACGAATCACGTCCTGTGCAACAGAATACTAATACAGTAGAATCAGAGCAAACTGCAGAGGGTTGACACTTACAGGTGCTGCCTCGTCGCCGTCTTGCTTGGCAGCAGCCACGGCACCGGCCGGCGGCCGGCGCGAGAGGCGCGGGTCGCCGGCGCAGCCGTGGGCGAGGTGGCGCAGCAGCGACAGTGGCCGCGTGAGGAAGGAGAAGATGGCTGCTGCCGTAGAGGACGCTTCCTCCTCCGACCTCTTCTTCTCCATCGGCATCGAATCCTCCCTTCTCCTAATCGGTCAGTGACAATGTTAAGAGCACTACTAATTTTTTCTGTTTGTTTCTCTCTTCGATTCACCTGGAGGTTTCCAGTGAAAAATAGTGGCATTGCAGCGGCCCCCAATTTATAGATAGGTGAGACGCACATGGCCGGAGCTAAATTATCAGTAGCAGCTGTGTAAAATATTATTTCCTTGCGTGTCGCAAGTCTCATCTCTTAGACTCGACTTCTTAAATGACACACGCGAAAGGTTTGCGCACATTTAACAAAATTAATTTTTGGACTGCCCTAATAGCAATGATATTCATTCACGCGGCGCGGATGTTGAAATAAAAAAACGGTTCAGATGATTTAAGTTTACAGGGCAGTCAGCAGCAGCCAGCAGCTTCGTCTCCTCCTTCAGGCAGTCGAGGTGTCAAACACGAGTTAAAATTGGATACCACTCTGCCTTATACCGAAGCTGATGAAGCAGTGAAGTCATATCGTCGTTCTATCCCAAATTTGATCAGCAAACCCCCAACCTAGAAAACGAGGGGAAAAAACTACATCTAACCCAACCTAATTGTAGTTTTTGGTCCGTGACTCGATTTCGATACTCCATGTGCTCGTATCACTCTACACGGGCCGGGCGTACCGCAGTGGAAGCAGACTAGCGTGGCAGTCAGGCTGACTGACAGCGAGACAACATGCGTCCTCTCTCACATGACCCACATGCCGATGGACGATGGTGGCAGTGGATTATAAGCAGACACGTTGACCTAATTGTCGGTTTGGTGATGGTATAGGACCTGGTCAAACTACTTCTCTCTAAAGACCAGGGACAGCCCATAATAATTTGACGCATGTGTCAGGGCTGTTTTCAGTCCAAAGTTCAGCGCATATCCTGCTTACTACCTCCGTCCAAAAAATAAAAATGACATCTAGATTTGGTCAAATTTCACTTTGATCAATAAATTTTATATATTTAATTAAATTTTAAAAACCTACTATTTATGTTTTTATATTTATTTTATAAGAAATATTATTTAAAATAATATAAATACTAGATTTGCTAAACTCAATTGAATACATAAATGTCACTGGTTAAATTAAAGTTTGACCATAATCTTATTTGGGACGGAGAGTAGGTTTAGAGAGACACAACTCATGGACCGACAAAATACTGATGCGGTAGACGTCAAGGGATAGCAGAAGATGTAGGATCAAGGACGGGACACGTTGTTATAGCAGATCATTACATTAACATTTGACAGTTACTGATATATGAGAGTCTGGACCTACATGTCAATGGATATGCAATTTATAGAGGACCTCGATGTGGATATGTCTTTAAATCTTTATTTTTTTTACAAATTCTTTCAGTCCTTACATTAGAGCAACTCCAAAGACTAGCTAAAATCAATTCTAAATTTATAGATTTTAGTCATTCTCTAAAATAAAATATCCCTTTAAAAACTGTTGTTCCACTATTTTAATCCGTTGACCCGCTGGTAAGCCAAGTATTTGTTGGTGGCGTGCTGGGCCACGCATGTCCTGAAGGCTTGCTAGGCCAGAGCATTCTTTGATTGGGCAGCAGGGCCTACATTGTCTCTGCCATCTACGTACCAAGGTCACACAAGATGGCGTCATTGCCGTATTCCACTTATCGCAGTCACACACCTATGCGAACTGAACGAGCACTCAAAAGAGTTAGCATGCCAGTTGAGCGTCAGGATTTGGGAGCGTTCCCTAACAGGTGTGTGCAGCGATTTCGGGGACGAAGTAGATGCGCGAACCAGCAGGGGGCGGGGCACACGCACGTGGGAACTTGTTGTCTGAGGCGGAGTCGGTTGATAGCGAGCGAAGCCGACTCTCCAGTTGTAGCGAGCGAACTTCTAGGAATGAAGAGTGCTTTAAAATACAGAAAGATTTAGAACATTTGTTGGAGACCGGTTTTGAGACATATTAGCTATATTTAGAGAAAACTTAGATTTTAAACAGGCTATTGGAGTTGCTCTTATCGAACGAAGGAAATATTGGACTACCTGAACTGAAATTGAAGCCTTGTGATTGGTGATGGGACACAGTGAGATGGTGGAGTCGACGTTACTATAGCACTATCCTACCAACCTGTTATTTTTTTTTTCTTTTTTGACGGGAAACCGTAAAAAATGTTGCAAACGGTGTCTGCCTAGCTAGCTAGTTGTGCGAACCACCTCTCCCTTGTCTTGGGTCGCCGGGCCTTCCTGGAGGCCTTCTTCTAGTCAGCAATGAAGCTCCCACCCAATCCTGCTCACACAAACCGAAATGGAATAAACAACTATATGCAGCATGTAACATAAATTTCAGGCAAACAAAGAACAAAATTTACATTGTGTGTGTACAAGAGGCAAAACTCTATGAACTTACTATTTTTTCAGGGTGATAATAAAAATCTCATGACTTGCCGAGAGTAAAGAGTGACCAACATTTCTATTCATATTTATTTTTTGGTGATTATATCCATTGACCTGCTACGTTGTACATACGAATTGAATTAACCTGATGGAAAATTACGTAAATTTGTTTTTATATTCTGACTAGTATTTGTTCCTGAGGTTTCACTTTCGTTGACATCTTCACCCCACCTTAATTTCATCTCTGTTTTAAAAACTTATTTTAAGTTCTCGCAGTTGAATAAGATGTGTGTATGTGTGCACCTATACCTATATACTTATGAATTTAGGACCGAATATGGTCCAACAGAAGATTCAAACACACCTTAGAACATCCAATTCTTTTGCAAAATATAAGAAAAAGTTCTACTTTGCTCAGAACCAAAATGAAACAGAGGACGCGGTACAGAGTGGTACTAGCACTTACATGAGCCGCCTTGCTCCCTCCCTCGGCATCTCGTTGCGAAGTAACTGCAGAATCAGCATCACCAGCAGCATCACCGCGATCATCAGAACCCCCGCCGCAGAGGCTCAGCAGGCAGCCGGCGCAAGCCCGGACGACGTGGTGGAGCAGCGAGCACGGGTCTGCGTCGGTGAAGGATAACCACCACGGCGACGGCGAGGACGAGACCGCCGTGTCGTCTATGGCCACTGCTCCTCCGTCATCGTCATGGAAGCCGGGCTTCTCTTTGCTTTCTTCCTTCTCCATTAGTACTACCCGGCGCGCGTCGCGGTCTCCTCTATTGCCTGTGGCAGACGATCAAATGCGTGCGTGTTCAATGCGATTTATGCCTCCGTCCGCTGTAGCCTGTAGGGCACTGCAGGTATGCAGTGACGAGAATGTGGAAATTCATTGACGACGGTGGACTGGGCATGCACAGCACGGCATGATGGCTTGCCAGGAGTGCCCCTTTTAATGTTACACTAATTGGGACGTTTAAGTATCAAAATAAAAAAAAAATTGGGACGTTTTTCTTGTTTTTCAATTTGGTTTGCATTGCACCCTCCAATCAAGAGTTTCTGCATTTCTTTTGCAACGAAATCAATGATCATCAAATTGTTCCAGAATTACGTGATTTGGAAAGGAGAAGACATTTGCTTCGCTCGGCAGTGTCGAGGGGTGCCGATGTAAATTGCCGATGCTTGCCTATAAACCAGGCCAAGCCGGTGAAAAGACTGATAGGACGACAGCTGCCGTGAAGAGGCAACCGCACCTGCTCCATGCTCACGCAGTTAGAGAGATCATCTCACACGCGGGCTCGAATTCTCCTGAACGATGATGCATGCACGGAGAGACCACAAGACCAACCAAAGGCGATGCAGACAAATGCTACAGTGACGCCGTCCTCGAATCGTTCTGAAAAAAGAGCAGGTAGCACGCCTGGATCATCGCCGGTGTAACTCGCGCACCTACTCCCATCCGAGAAATATTCAATGGCCATCCATCGACCCCACCAGCTCCACTCCACAGCCATGGCTTGGGATTCTGATCAGCTCAACAGCTAGCTGCTTCACCTGACACCATGAGCCCTACCTGTTTGTCCTCTCTGCTTGCTAACGAATCCAGCTTCAGCAGCAGCGGTGTGTAGGTGTGGACATATCCCTATGTCATTAGCTCAACTGCTTATTTTCTAAAGAAAAGCTTCAACTTCGGCGACGTGCGTATTGGATGGTGCTGGCAGTTTGGAAACGTTGAGACAACCATTATCCACCGTAACCAGGTGCAGGCAGAGACATGGCAGCGGGCTGAAAACCTGAAACTCATCTGACGAAATCACTCAACACGTACGTACTGGAACTCACATAATTTTGGCACACCTGAACATGATGTACACAACTTGCTGGTCAAATCTAATCTACTCTCAAATTATCCGAACAGAGAATGTACAAATGCTGATACGATAATCTAACAACCTGGAGCTTGATTTTCTTGCTCGTTCTTGAAGAGTTATTCTCAACCCTCCCTTCGTTTCCTCGCCACTCTCCTGCTCAGTGCTCACGAGGAAGAGGAAGACGACGGCCGCGGCGTAGAGGTGGACGAAGAAGGAAGAGAATGAATGACTCCACCATCACGGCCGGGGCCTTGTCTCGGAGGACCAGGGGGAGGCCCCGGCGGCGAAGGCTTGCGTCTTCTCCCCTTCCCCTTGCGCTTCGCCTGAGTCGCGTCGGTGGCATGGACCTTCGCGCCGCCGCTCTGCCTCGGCAAGCCCGGGCGGCCCTTGGGCGGGGAGGGCGGCCTTCTTCTCCTCGCCGGCGCCGCCCGCTGCGTCAACGGAGCAGGGGGACCGTCTCCGTCTCCCTTGTTCTGCGAGCCTGCACCAGCCACCACGTCATCGCCGCCGCTCTCCGCCGCCGGGTCATCGCCGTCGCTGGGAGCACAGCTGGCGCTGGCGTGGGCTGTGCTCGGCGCCTGACGCTGCGCGAGCTCGCAGCGGCTGGAGCTGGAGGAAGCGCAATGGCGGAGCAGCTGAAGGCTCAGGCAGAGGCGGCGCGCAGGTGGCGGCGGCAGCAGCCGGGAACGCGGCGCCAGGAGCTGACGCGCGAGGGGCAAGAGGAGGAAGCGCGTCCGCATCGCCATGGAGGACGCGGCCATGGCTGCACTGCTTGCCGTGGCGAGACGGCGTGCGCAGCAGCTGGGAGTGGACTGATGGAGCTTCAGCTTTTACTACGGATTTGCTCTGGCGCGAGTCACGGAGGGACGAGCGAGCAGGAAGTTGCAGCGCGAATATTTATGTGCCAACGGCTGCACCGGATGGGTAGGTTTGTTGAGCCCATTGATGAGTGAGACTGAGAACCACATTGTTTTTTGAAGACCGTATTACTGGAGTACACCTTTCTGTTACTTCTCAATCTTTTAACGTCAACTCTGTAACCTGTACCAGCTGCTTTTAACGGAAAAATGATTTTGAGGTTGGGTTTATTTTTAATGTTGGTATAGTCAAACTATACATAAATATATGTTTAACCAATTTAATAGAAAAGTACAAACACTTCTCTAACATTGAATAAGTGTATATGAAAACACAATTCACGGAGGATCTAATGGTACTTAACTTTTTCTATGATTTTTTTAAAAATAAAAAAGGAGTACATAGTCATTTACATGTTACTATTGACCTGCACTATAGGAAACAGAAGCTTTACCGTATGTTATGAGAAGCTTTGTCGTGTGTCCATAGCACACAGTAAAGACTTTATCGTGGGTTGCATATGACATAGCTCTCACGGCAAAGAATTCGTCGGCAAAACCGGCTTTGCCGCGTGCCTTATTTCAGCCACATGACAAAGGGTTGCCATGTGCCAAACCCAACACATGACAAGGAATAAAAAAACAAAACACACACAAAAAAAATCAGGATCCGGCCACGCTGCTACCACCTCCGCCGCCTAGATTCGCCCACGCCACTGCGTCCTCCGCTGCCCGAATCCGACCGGTGTCGCCTCCGCCGGATATCCATGCCGCCGCCACCACATCACACACACACACACACACAAACACACACACACATAGAGAGAGAGAGAGAGAGAGAGAGAGAGAGAGAGAGAGATGCCTTGGAGAGCTCTGGATTCTGTCGCTACCAAGTCGAAGCAGCTGGGGTAGGAGGGAGGGGCCAAATTTTGTCGTCGATCTGGAGCAGCTGGGTTGGATCAGATTGGCCTCGCCCGCCGTGCCTTGCCCCGGCACGCGCTTCTCTCCGCCTCCGCACGTCACCCCGCCTCGCCTCGCCCCGCCACATGTTGCTCCCCGTCGCCGTACCTCGGCCATCGCCGCGCCTCGCCACACTACGCGCTGATCCTCCCTTGATGGCCACCGCTGCTCCTTGCCTTAGGAGGTGAGGGGCGAGCGGAGGGGGGAAGCGAGGCCGGGGAGACAGGCCGGTGGGAGAAAGAGACTAGAGAGAGAGCAGAGGGGAGGAGAAGGGAGGCCGGCCGGAGAGAGAGAGAGAGAGAGAGAGAGAGAGAGAGAGAGAGAGAGAGAGAATGGAGAGGGAGGAGAGGGGTGTGAGAAGATAAGGTTGGAGAGAGAGAGGAGAGGCGCGTGAGGGGTAGCGGATTTATACTTTGAGCATGCGTGGATTTTTCGTTCCCTTTGTCATGTGTTAAAATAGTTGTCGTGTGCTAAAGATAAAACATGGGACAAACAACCATCTTTATCGAGTGTGTCAATTTGTTTTTACACATGGCAAAGATTTTGTCGTGTATTTTATTTTAGCACACGATAGACTCCCATCTTTGCCGTGTTCCTGTAACAAAACACACAGCATAGTTTCAGGCACACACGATAAAGAATGATTTTCCTGTGGTGGATCTATAAAAATCTGGATAGAGAATTGACATGAATTGTATAGAAAGGCTTGCCTTTTTCTTTCATATGTATGAACATCCTAAATAGCACATTTTCGATATAGTGGATCACCAATATCCTCGACATAGACGAATCAACTTTACACACCGCATACCTCATTGCCAAAGGTTTGTCACCTATCACTAAAACAATAAACCCTTAGCGACTTAATTGCCTTTGTGGACGTGCTCTTGGATTTAAAATTCGAATGCAAAAAACACTGTTAAAGAGTGGAATCGGTTCCAGCTATTATGTTGTTGACCCAAAAAAGGATGCTCCTAGTGCTTAGCGGTTTGATCTCCATTTCACTTTCAATATTCTTGATCTTTGTGGCTGATGCTTGACCCATTTCAGATGGATGGACGGATGCATTAGCTACTGATGATTTTGTCGCAAGCTACTTGTATCTGATGATGGATTTACTGAATTACACAGGTTTGAATAATTGTCACATGGCAACCAGGTAATGGTTGTGACCCATATGATTAGGAGTGGTTGCACCACATAAAGGCCCCAAGCAGGTTATGCGAGCAAAGCCGCCATACATGTCATTATAGTGATAACAAATATGTAGCACCCGAGTAACAGGGGTATAAGGTGTGTGCCGGCATTGCATATGTGTGTTAGCCTAGTAACAAGTTTCAATTTTTAGTATAAAAACACATTAAAACCCAAAGAAGCAAAAAAGCCTCCCGAATTGTCACATAATATCCAAGAGAATAAAGAACTCCCATCACATGAAGGAAAAATAAAAGAAAATAAAAACTCAAACATATAAAGAGAACATTATTTAAGAAACTATTTTATATCAAGAATGACTAGCCAATTTTGCCCAATTCATGTTTGCATTTCTTTCTTTTTAGATCATTTTAAATAAGGGTTGATACTCGACCTTATGATTTCCCTTAAATAATGAATGATCCTCGAAAGCTCTCAGATCTAAAACTTGAAATGACATTCATAATAGCTTGTTTCCCTGAGAATCCCTTCAAACAAACAATCATATTTCTAAATGTCTAATATAAAAAAGAGCTCCAAGTGAATTACATTTATAAAGTTATGTTATATATATTGTGTTACATAATACTACTACTTTACATATGTAATTTATATTTTTTTGATATGGCTATAGATGAAGATAAATTATGGATATAAAAAACAAAATCATATATTGTACTATTTTGTAATATTGTGTGCATAATCTTTTATTTTGTTTGCTAAGATTTGTTGAGAGATGTTTTTTGCCCTAATGAGCAATATACTAATTTTGATACCCCTTTAGAGATACACCTTCAATACTCTAGGTCAGTGATAAAATGTAAGTATCTTTTCAATAATCTTTATATAAGGAAGTCTTTGAAACAATGATAAAGCTTCCATCATGATTACTCATGTGCTTATGAGTATTCTCTCCAGTGTTGTATGGTACACCCTTGCACCAACTATTATATACATGCAGATTCAATTTTTGTGTGAACGATCTACACCCTTGTTTTAGGATATTCCAGCTGCTAACTTATTCAATACTACAGATTATTCTGTCAACATACAGACTGATCATGGCATTGTTATTAGTAAACTTAGTGTTTTCATAAATAGTTTTCTTGTCATGGATTTTACTAGCAAAATGACCTATGCAAATATCATAATAACATTTTCCACAATAATACTTTTTGAGCATTGTAATGCATTTATATATTATAATGTGTGAGTGGGATAATTCTAGCTGCGGTCTTTGCAACACAAAAAATTATATGCTAATAATGGTTAAGAGTATGACTAATTTGCAGAGTGCCCATTGATGATAGAATCAATTTGTCTTTAAAATAAAAAAAATGTTTTACAACTTAGTACAAAAACTTCACAAAAAAACTTTGCTAAACTCCTGTCCTCAATATATGGAGTGAGAAACTCTTGAATGCGATAGTGTAGCCTATGTTGTTGTTTTTTCTCTTCAATTCCTTAGCTAAACTTCGCAAATCATGTATGCTCTACGTACCTGCATCGTTTAATAAAGTTCAGGCGCATAACCTGCCCTCAGTAGTTCTCCAAACAAGTGTGTACTCAGTACAAGAATATCTTCCTGATTGTACAATAATATTGTATTACAACTTTACTACCTGCATGTATATATCATCAGCTTGTGGTGATTCACGCTGAAAGAATGAATGCTTAACAAATGGAGCTCCAATACCATGCTTGTTGCTGAACAGTAGAGGTGTATACAATATATTCCTATGCACAAAAACAACCGGCAACTATATTTGCTACAATATATCGGTTGTTCATATGATCTGTCACATGACTTCCTTGCCCATCCTAATTCTTTCAGTCTCTCTTGTGTCCAGCTATAGTTCCATTACTTAATTTTGCAACTCAAGACTGAATAAGCTCAGCATCAGGTGCAGGAACTTCCTTTATTTTTGTTCTAACAAAATTAAGAGGCCCTTTTTTATCTCCTGATTTCACAAAATAAAGACGTGGATGGTGATCCCACCGCCATCACTAGCACTTTCTGCCGCGGCTAGAGATGTGTATAAAACTGCAAATCAGCAAACACTATGGGAAAACCATACATTGTCAAGTGCCTGCACCTTTTCCTGGTGCATTGCTTAAAAATTCTCTGTTGCACTACTTAACGTAGGGACTAATTAAGCTTAAAATCTAGTTTGGACCCTGGTGCCAGTGCATCAGGATAAGTAAACGTAGCTTCATTAGTGATATCGGGCACTTAGCAAAAAGAGTGTTTGCCGAGTGCCAAGAGGAAGGACACTCGGCAAACATAACACACACGATAAAATGACCCTTTGCCGAGTGCCATAAGCTGGGGCACTCGGCAAAGAGAAACCACTCGGCAAACCGTCCTCTTTGTCGAGTGCCTAACTTTCTAACACTCGACAAAAAGGAGCACTGTTACTTCTATAACAACTATTTTTCGCCGAGAGTTGTTTGCCGAGTGTTGCACTCGGCAAAGGATTTGCCGAGTACTACGGTCACTCGGCAAATCATTGATTTCCCCTAGTGAAATCGACTGAAACTGAAAGCATCGTGATTTTCAGGAGAGAATAATCAAGAGAGGTGCGAACTAATTATAATGTTTAGTTAAGTTTCTTGATGCGTATATACATTTACAAACAGCAAATCAACGAAATCATGGTTTCGTCGGCGCCCTCCTCCTGTCGCCGTAGGTTGTGGATTCCGCTCCACCATCTGTACGTTTGCATTCCGGCCGTGGCATTAGTTATGCTTCCCGCCGCTGCCTGGCCTCGGGGTACCGGGGCGCCCCGGCGGAGGGGCGCGTGTCCTCGCCGCCAGCAGGCGGCCACTAGGCGCCGCGGCCAGTTGCACCCACCGGCGATCGTCGTGCGCTGATGCTGCTTCTTGCTGTTGATAACCACCGGCCATGGCGACGGGCAGCGGTGAGCGCATTCTTGGTGTGGTGGTGGCGCAAGGGGACGCGAGGTTGATCGCGCCTAGAATGGAGCTTGCTGGAGATACCGACAACGACGCCATATTGGTTGATCGTAGCGCACGCTAGATCACTGAAGCTTTGGCCTTTGGCTCGCCGATGGTCTCTCTTGAATTCGTTCTTCCGGTTGCTGGGTGTCTGGCTTCTTCGTGTTCTTTGCTGAAGTGCTGATGGCTGATGGGTGGAAAAGGATTTGAGGCCGGAGCGCTATTTATACAAAAGATGTTGTAGATGGAGTTGGACGACCCAGCAAGAGCGGGCCGGGAGGAACAATATAATAATGCAAAGCGGCGCAGGGTGCTTGACTTTGACCACCAGTGCGGCAGGGCCCACTCACGCGTGTGCTCACACACACAGACGACAAGTCGTCCTGTTTTGTTTACGAGGTCAAATGGCAAAGCTCTAGTACGCGTCTGTTGCACCAAGAGCAGTTTAAAACAGCACTATGAGACAGGCTCAGCTTAAGTTTGACTAGAAGCGTTCTTCGTAGTATTATTTTGATCTGGTCAGTGGTCATCACTGGGTGCGGCGCTCTTGCCCGGCCCGTCTTCATCATTGTTCCCGCTTCACGCACCGTGTGCAGCCTAGCTCGACAATTGATCCAGTGACCACCGGACGCGTCCTGCGCTGCGTCGCACTACTTGTAAGTACGTTCCTACCTCTTCAGAATGCCACGTGGTCCATATCCAATCACTGGTCAACCATCAACATTATACATCCGCCGTTCTTAGGGAATGTTTGTTGACATTTCTTGAATTTGTGGTCATGTTCTTCATTTGTCCGGTCCAGCCGCAGTTTTAGACAGCGATTTCATTTATTACTCATGCAACTATATTTCATATTTGGGTTATTAAAAGAAAAATAGTCAACGGAACTTTGATATTGTTAAAATCATGTATTTCTGCAATTGATATTCCAGACAAATTGGCAGTAGTCTTAGATTTGTGTAGTTAGAACGAACAAATCAAATATATAACTATTATAACTCCAACTACATTTGTATTTATTGTATTATATTGAATGTCTCAATTTATTCTTGTTGTATCATTGTTGTTGTTTTATCACTATTATTTATGGTTGATTGCACTCCTAATGACAATGATAGTCTCCGATACTTTGGTGTGTATTGTACTCCTAATGACAACAATGAGTAATTTACAAACTTATATTTGGATCGTTTGGGTTATCTTTTTGTAGACAATGGTGAATGATTTAAAAAATATGTGAAATGTTATTTTAGTCCATGTTTTTTTAAAAGCACAGTATGAATATTTTTTTTATGTTTCCTTTTGATTAATGTTGTAATTTATAGCTCTTTAGAGGGAAGGCGGTGATTCCTTTGTTGTAGCCGTATATAGTCATAATAGATGGTATAAATTACTATCATTTAGCTGTATTTGCATTATATTTGTTAAACATTTCATTTGTGACCATTATTGAGTATACTTCTCAATTATTGTGAACCTACTGACGTAGTAAAGTTTCCCCAGAATAAATTGAAAACATAATATAGTAAGGACACAATTCAATTCTTCACCTACTGCAGAGCGATGTCGAACCATGTAGCCCAATATCATTCTAGTGAAACTCCATTTTTATGTTTCACCGTCCTTGTATACAATGCATCCAGAGCTTATATCCCTGGATTTGATACACTCATACAACAAAAATACCACACACACACTTTGGTTATTATTACAGTCCTTACATATTTACGACAGTCTAGACAATAGACCGCTTTCAGATCTGCACTAGCTGCAAAGTAGATGATCAAGAACAAGCCAACCACTATAGGGTCATCGATAAACTATATATATGTGCTTACGACAAGCTAGGTTAACAAGGTAATAAAACTTTCAAATTTCATGCTATACAAATAAAACATGCTCTAGTGCATTCAATTTATCGGCTGTTTCTTCATAACTGACCTCAGGCCGGTCTGTTGTCTCACAGCATCTCTCATGCCTTACCGCTAGGATTGCATTAACTTTGGTCGTGGCCACACCTTCCTTCGGGTTGCCGGACCGTCCTGGTGAAATACACCTTGCGAAGGCATAAAACATATTGATAGTAAAAATAGAAGAGAAGTACTGATCAACCTGCAAAGGAATAATGTTTATAATCATGAAAATTCAAATAGTTATTGTGCATTAAGTTTGCTAGTTTTTTTTTGTCAAAAGGGCGTACAGGGAATTGTGTGGTCTGTAGTTCCTATAAGCAAATGATAGTCGTAAGCTCTCTTTAAAATAAAAACAATTAACAACAAAACTTCTACATTCTCTTGGTGTATACAATCACGATGACACAACTACATCATAGTGGTAATTGGATGTAGTAATCACCCCAAGTTATTATCAACCCAAGGTGAGAATAAAAAATCATTATGATGTAGTTGGACGTGCTCTTTTTTCACGTGTTCTTTCTTCGGTCCATTCTGCATCTCTTTCAAAATTTGTATTACTAGAACCTCCCCCCGTTTTTTTTCTTTGGTTGTAATAATAAAATTAAGGCCTTCTTTGGCTCCTAGCTAACTTCTCCAAAAGAATGGATGATCCCACCGGGGTCACCAGCACTTTGTGCCAGGGCAGGGTATGTATCGAGTTAGCAAAATGGACTCAAAGCGAAACTAATTAATATTTTGTCGTTTCTTGATGTACATATACATTTAGGAAACTAATGAAATCATGGTTTTGTCAGCGGCTAGGTGCCCTCCTTTCGTCGCCGTATGTAGGTTGTGGCTCCCGCTCCATCATCTGTCCGTCTGCATCACGGCTGTGGCGTCAATTAGTCTGCCCTCCCTTGCCTGGCCTGGGGGTAGTGGGGCGCCCTTTAGGTGGCGCGCGCGTCCTTGCCGCCAGCAGGCGGCCACTAGGTGTCGCTGCCACTTCATCGTCGTCGTGCACTGCCGCTGCTTCTTGCTCTTGATAAACTCCGGCCCCTGCGTTGGCAGCAGCGGGCCGTAGTCTCGGGGTGGAGAAAAGAGATGCGAGGTTGATCTCGTCCAGAATGGACCTTGCTGGTGCCATTACCGACAACGATGCAGCCATATTGGTTCAAGCTTTGGCTCGCCGATGGTCTCTTGAATTTGGTGTTCTAATTGATGGGTCTGGCTTCGCTTTGTGCTGATGATGAGTGATGGGTGGAAGGACGTTGTGGCGGAAGCGATACTTATATAAACAAAAGCAATTCAGTAGGTAGAGTTGGACGCAGCAAGTGCACGAGGAAACAATGCATGCATAGCGGCGCAGGGTGCTTGACTTTGACCAGTGCTAACCCACACAAAGAAAAGTCGTACAGTTTTGTTTACGATGTCAAGACAAAGCTCTAGCACGCGTGTCTATTATTGTACCAAGAGCAGCTCAAACCCCAAGTGCTACTAGTACGAGACAGGCAGTAATGTAAAAGTTTGACTAGTCAGTGAGTGCGACCCGCGCGCTTACGATTCGGTCGCGTCTGGTTGCTCCCGCCCACACACCGTGTGCTGTGTGCAATGACTATCGATCCAGTCAGCACGATATATAGCACGGACGCCTCCTGCACTGCGTCCGGACTCCTCGTCAACAGTCAACATGAATATCCGCCGTTATTGGATCTATCTATTCAGCAGTTAATTTGTTGACATTTCTTTGATGTGACCATGTCCTTCATTCGTCCAGCCCAGCTGCCACAGTTTTGGACAGGGAGGGATTCAATTTATTGATGCAAATGTATCTTTCGTAGTTGGATTAATAAAAGATTTAACCCAACTTCAATATTGTTGAAATCATGTATTTCTGCGATAAATATTCTGATCAAATTGACAATACTTAATTTTATGTTTGCTGATGGATTGATGGAGGCGCGTATGTTTTGCTTGTGGCTATGAGATGCCTCATGCCGCCTTCAATTTTGGGATGCCCTCGGATTATTTGTAACTGATGGGTCGATCGGTGGGGAGTAGAAGACTGGTATTGCATTGCTGCATATGATGTTACTTCAAAGTTCAAAACCCACTGCCTAACCGTTAAGCTGATGGCTGGTATTATTAAGGGTATTTCGATCCAGTCGACGAAGAATTAATCTGATGCACGCACTCGTCTCGTTGCATCGTCATCAATGACAGAGACAGCGCGATGACCCGTTGCCAACGTGTGCTACCTCCTATTACTACTTTGGAGGCACCCACTATCTTAGGTAGAATACATGCATGGTATTGTTATGTGTTTGAAAAGCTACCACCTGGTGACAAATGTAATGGCCATATGGGCCGATGACTATCGGTGGCTACACCTAATTAAGTCCTTGGAGCATAAACCACAAGGGACATAAGCACAAATAACATGAGTAGAAAGTGAGTAGTGTGCTAAAAGCATAAGGCTAGTGTCTCTTTAGTTTCTTTACAAGTCTAAAATTTGAGTACGTATATGCCACCTTAACTTTATAGCCACCTTCACCAGACTCCAATTTCTAATCTATACAATATTACAATAGTGTGTCAAATAGATATAAACAACATATTTAGTAGCTTTGTTTGTTATGAATAAGTGTGTAACCCAAAAGATACAAAGGAAGTTTTTTTTTATAATTATCAAATGTAAAGGATGAGGTTGATGTTTTATATTTTGGATTCGATGGTACTAAAATAGTGAAAAATTATATGTTTTGTATTTTAGCCCGAATAAGTAGACTTTAAAAGGACGAATGAAATAGGCCTTCTAACTCAAAGTACTCTAGCTTAAGGAAAGACATGCAATATTGCTGATCAACCTATGGAATTTCCGCTATTCCATCCCATGAAACACTTAGTTTATCTCGAGTGAAAAAAGAAAAAGACTATTGCCATCCGTCATTCCATGCCCATCAAATTACATGTGAATAACCCATCATCCTTTCTTTGAAACAAGGGGCGCTTCCGGTTCTGTGCGTGGTTTGAACAATTTTGTCTTCTCCATATTACAATATCTCTGAAGTCAATAATTTTCTATGAGGAACTACTGAACTCAATCACGTGTCGCTGTTACTCAACAGTTTTCTATTGAGGTCTATCCCATAGAGGTAGTGAAATTGGATCAGTGATCGATTTCTATGTTTCTTTGTAAACCTAGTTAGTTACTTCCAATTATGTAAATCATTAGTTCAAACCACACTCAAAGGTAGGGCATTTCCCATTGATACAGAAACTTTTGTACCAGAAACAATAGCATCTCCAATTATAGCCCCCTAGGATGTCTAATTTCTTTTAGAGTAAAAAAGTTGAAGAAGCAATGAGTGGGCATACATAAGATTGATAATAATAAAGTACAATTTTAAAAAGGGTAAAATGAACAATAAGAAACATTGGGGATTTTCAGAAATTGCTTTCATGCTTTCAAGTTTGAATGTGCGGTGGGTGGATATTTTTTACTACTAAAGCAGCCTTCTCCTTTAATCATAAATGGAAATTGTTCAATTAGAACATGAAAACATGACTCAATTGGTCTTAGTTAGTCTTTGGGATAGAGTGGAACAAGGGCGGAGACTATCACAGATGCTCTTTATAGTTGTTCAATATGGCTCTTCAAGCTGAATGTGAGGAATGAAGTAGTAGCACAACTGACTCATTCCTAGCTTCATTGCAATATTAGGTACCAAGGTCAAAAGGATATATGGAAAAAGTTAACCATTCACAACCACTGATGAAGGATTCCTCAAAAAGTTAAGGTTTAGTAGTTCTTTTTTGAAATCCATTTTGAAAAAGACCAAGAGTGTGGGAAGAGGTGGATCTTCAATCAAAGGTAGGAAGTTAGTCTTGCTTGCCATCATGGCTCTTTTGACATGCCCCATATTATCGGAATGTTCACCATGATTCCTTATTTTGGGTTCTTCCCAAGGTTCTCAACATGAACCCTAAGGCATGAGACCGCTATTTTGATAGGATAGGATGGTGGTGGAACTAGATTCTTGCAGCGTCAATAGGCTCAAAGGTCAGGAATGGAAAACAAGGCTTGTGATTCTCGGCGGCGATCGAGCTGTCACTAGAAAATTATTATTTCAAGACAGGACAAGTGACAGTCAACCATAAACTCTTGATATGCTTGAGTTGGTATCACAGGTGGTAGAGATCCAGCTAGCAACAGGACATAGAGAGAGAAGGAATTTTTATTTCACTCTTCCTAACAAAAAATAATAAGGTTCAAGGCCCAATGACTATTCATAAGAGCAGTCAAAGCCTCTTCAATTGCATCATACCTATCATCAAGAGAACTCTCGTTGTGTCCCCCATCTCCCTGATTTCCTCGTCCTCGATCCACCAACTCTTATGTTCAAATAGATAACTCCTTTTCAGCTTTGACCTGTGACATTTTCCGCTTTGGAAGGATAAGAGCAATCGGCCGGGGATAGTCTCAGGTAGACAGTTTCTATGGGACATAGGCTTCCCAAAAGGTGAGTTAGCAGACAATGTCTTAAAACTAATTTCTCAAAATTATACCACATAGTTTCAACATAATGTTCACCTAAGTGTAAAAAATTTGCAAATTAAATAATGTGATTAAGTTGTATCATAATAAAGAAACTTTTGAAGAAGTATGAACTATATTAATTAAAAGTGGAAACAAAATAAATAAGAGATAATCGATGTGCAAAGTCATAATGCTTAATTTTGTGAATCCAAATAGATAGTGTCTTAATTTTGTCAGTTTCTTCGTCCAGAGGGCATAGAGAGACCTGTGATCTATAGGTGCTGTAAATGAATAGAAGTCATATCTGGTCGAGAGGTAATCTCGATAGCTATTCTAGGTATGCGTATGAGTATAAAAGCCGATGAACATAGGACACATGATTTATACAGGTTCAGGCCCTACGTCCTGTTTGTTGTTCTTGTATTTCTAGGGTTTGCACCGGACTAAAGCTCCCAGTACAAGTTTTGATGATCTTCAAGGACCCCCTGGCCTCCTTATATAGCCAAAGGACAGTAGTTTACATGATAATATATCATTTGGTTACATTTGATTCTATCTATACACCATATCTCTTAACCTAAATTGTAGCTTACTCTAAACAAATATCCGAGTAGTGCCCTCTGGGGCTTAATGTCCAATGTGTCATTCCAAACCTTCGTACTCGGCCATATTGTCGAGTGGTTAGATATCCCATATATGTATGTACCACATATCTCTTTAAAATAAAAATTATTAATAACAAAAAAATTGCTGCATTTTCTTGGTATATACAACCATGACGACATAATGACATTGTACCATAGTTGAGTGTCGTAATAGCCCAAATTTGTAGCACATTTATACATCTAATATAATTTATTATTATCAAACCAAGGTGAATAAAAAATAACAAAATTAATAAAAAATATTGTGCACACGTTACTATAACTTTCATCTAAATGTTTAGCAACCTAGTATTTTAATTGGTCAAGTAATTGTCATGTAATGTTTCACCTTTATGTGCTGCTGCATGGAAAACATGCCATGAGGATTATGCATCTTTTAAAACATGCAGTGGCGGATCCAGAAATTTTGTGGAGCCTGGGCGATTATCACAAAGAAAATAACCGTTATAGTTTTGAAACCATATCAACCACTAATATAAGCATATCAACCACTAATATAAGCTTATGTGATAACCGTTATAGTTTTGAAACTAAACATCATTCAGTATATTAAGAAAATGTTAATATGATAGAAATTGTAAAGACTCAACAAATCCGGGTCGGACTGGAGGTCATGCTCTCAGAGCACATCGCTTTAAACGGTCTCCCCAAGAGAGTGTGTTGGATATGACAGAAATTGTTTTATCAAAATATTATAATAAATTGTTCACTAATAATCTATCACCGCCCATAGCTTTTCTTTCCTCGGACAGACCTATGAAAATCCACTAGCGATCATCAAGAAGCACGGGTGGAGCCTCGTCGAGGTGAACCTCAGTATGGGAGTACTAATTGATGCAAGGAAGACATAAACTAAGAGTCATCGCGCCATGATGATAGGGACAAAGAAATTCACATCATCTTTGCCTCCACGCTCCTAGTAAATTAGCATTAGTCACTAATCATCATATTTTGTATTAGCATATTATTTGATGTAAACTAGCATGGAACTGCAGTCATGCGTCAATCCTACTCGGCCCAGATCACCGATGTTGTGCACCGCTGCACTCCTGGATTGCAGGGAAAAAACGCTGCACTGGCCAGCCGTTTATTCGTAGTCATCACACGGGACCATAATAAATTAGCATTGATTAGTAACTAGTCATCTGGTTTCCTCCTGTGCCGCACTGGCTAGGAGCCCGGGCAGCCGCCTAGGCTCGCCCGGCCTTGGGTCCGCCACTGAAAACATGCCACCTAGTATAGAAGGGGCATACTAGCGTAATATAGCTTGAGTTGCTATAGTGTCTTAGAAACAGTCTCTTGCATCATTCTTGAATGTATCACTACTATAATAATGCTCGGTAGCAGCGGGCCAAAAGGGGCCTCAATGGCGGATAACAAAATTGTCACTGGGCCTTTATCACTACTTACTTACAAACATAGTAGCGATCGAGAGGCCGCTACTGCTCTAGGTAGTACTTAAGTTAAAAAAGACGTCAGCGACGGTCTAGGGACCACCGTTGACGTCCTAATATACTACAAAATAAGGGCAGGTCCCAGCTAGTGCTGGGATCCGCCCAAGATGCGCTGCCGCCGATGCGTCCGTTCATAAGTCTTTGTTTGCCGTCCCCTGCCCGAAGTGCCATGTCATGCCACGGCCATGGCCAGAGCCGATGGAGGAGGAGGAGGAGCCAGTACGAGGAGCTTGTGGCCGTTTAGTGCCACCGAGATCCCCCTCCCCGTGGTTCCCGCCACCGCCACTGACGTGCCCTTGCTCGAGGTGTCATCGTTGTCGCCTTGGGGGTCGATCTAGCGGCAAGCATCACCAGATCCACCCATCCCACGATGTGGTGGTTGCGGAGAACGATGATGGTCAAGGGATGGAGGAGGAGGAGGGCGATGGCGGTGTGACGGTGTGGTGTCATGTTCGCCTGGACGAGGGCGCGCCGACACCAGGTGCACCAGACGCGTCGTATGTGCCTCCAACGGTGTCGGCACTTCGCCGCCTTCGCCATCTGAGGAGGAAGAGAAGGTGGAGGAGAGGCAGAGGTGGAGGCCGAAGGCAGAGGAGATGGTGGTGGCACGGGAACCTAGCCTACCCTAACCCTAGGTGCTGATGCGGTGCGTGGGGAAGTGGCACTGCCACGCCACACCGTCACCTTTTTATAGAACATAGCGGCCCTATTTGTCAGGCCCGCAGCTAAATGGCCTTTTGGCCATAGGTGCGAGCCTGACAGAAACCGCAACTACAGTCTTTAAGTTAGTAGCGGGCTTTTTGTAGTTGCGGGCCTATTATGGCCACAACTATGTTTGTATTCATAGTTGCGGTCTAGTTACTATTCTATACTTACTTGTGGGCTCTTTAACGGCCCGCTATTGAGGCAAAACTTACTTCTGCTTCTATATAACATGATTGTAGTAGTGTATACAAGTATACGACAAAAGTTGCTAGAGGTAGGCAGCCCGACAAACTAAGGTCAATTTCAATGCATACTTTTGAACAGTGGCACGCCACCTCTAGAGTCTTCATTTGAAAAATAAAATTGTCTCTAATCCCATGGTTTCATAGACAAGGCAAAAATATTAATTGTTGCATTGAGAATGATGAAAGATATGTTGAGATAAAAGGTTATGGTCTCAATGGGGATTTCAATGAAGTTTCATGCAAATGAAAGAGTGGCAAATGCCTTACACCATCATGAAAGATATTCGTTCTCTTTCATCTTAATTACTTTACCACATGAACCTTTTTGCTGATGTGAGGTCTATTTAATGCTGATGAAAGACCCAGTGAGACTCGTCTAATTAGTACCGTCCCCTTGCTCTTCCGCTCATGTCAATCCTATCTATCCAATCCAATGCATTTTAGTAGCGAGCCAGAATCAAACTGACGACATTGCCATTTTGAGAGAATCAGGAGTTGCTAAATTGATTGATGTTTAGTTAGTTTAATTCTTGATGTACAAGTACATTTACACAGTAAGATTTTCAAAACTAATAAAATCATAGTTTCGTTGGTGCCCTGCTTATGTCGTCGTAGGTTGTGGCCCCCGCTCCACCATCTGGCCGTCTGCATCCCGACCATGGCGTTTAATTAGTCTTCCCGCCGCTGCCTGGCCTCGGGGTGCTGGGGCGCCCGGGAGGTGGAGCGCGTGTCCTCGCCGCCAGCAGGTGGCCACTAGGTGCTGCGTCCACTTGATCAGCGTTCTTCGCGCTGTCATCGTACGCTGATGCTGCTTCTTGCTCTTGGTAACCAGCCGTACATGTGTCAGCGACGGGCCTCGGTCTGGGGGTGGCGAAAAGGGATGCGAGGTTGATCTCGACCAGAATGGAGCTTGCTGGTGTTAATATCGACAACGCCGCCATATATATTGGCTCAAGGTTTGGCCCTTCGATGGTCTCTTGAATTCGTTGTTCTAGTTGCTGGGTCTGGCTTTGCCCTGTGCTGAAGAGTGGTGACTAATGGGTGGAAGAATGCTGCGGCAGAACCCTGCTTATATAAACGATGCTGTAGGTAGAGTTGGACGCAGCAAGGGAGCGGGAATCCTTGACTTTGATCAGTGCTCACACACATACTGAGGCAGAGCCAGCGGGAGGACAAGTCGTACGGGTTTGTTTACTAGGTCAATGCAAATGTCTTATATGCGCGTGTATTGAACCAAGAGCAGCTCAAAACCAAGTGGTACTACAGGACAGACTAGTGTGATAGTGTCAAAGTTTTATTTTGATCTGGTCACTGGGCGCGACGCGCGCCCACGCCCGTACGTCTCGGTCGCAGCTTCACCGTTCCCGCTTCATACACCGTGTGCGCTGGGCTCTTTAACTATTGATCCGGTCAGCACGGACGCGTCATACTAGTTGCAAGTAAAGTACGTGTCCACCTCTTTCGAATGCCACGTGGCCCATCTCCAATCGATGGTCAACCGTCAACATGACAACATCTACATCCGCCGTTGTTGGATCATTCATTCAGCAGAGAATATCAGTTGACATTTCTTGGATGAGGCCATGTCCTTCATTCGTCCGGCCCAGCTAAAGTTTTAGATTGCTGTTTAATTTACTCATGGAACTATATCTTTCATAGTTGGATTAATAAAATATTTACTCGAATTTCGATATTGTTGAAAGAATGTATTTCTGCAATTAATATTCCAAACAAATTGGCAGTTTGATGTGATCTAGTTGGATGATCCGTGCATTTCCACGGCTGGAAGCCACAAATCCAGTATATATACAAGAGTAATTTTCATAAATCTATGACTATTTGTGCCCAAATAAGAAAAACCTATGACCTTTCGGAACCAATTTTGGAAAACTGCAACTATTCTCACCTTAACGCAAAACTAGATTGTTAGGGATGGCCCCACTCATTAGAGATACATTTCATTTTTTTTTCTAATATATGTGTCTGACTGGCGGGTCCAGATCTAAAAGTCATAGTTTGGTGTTACGAAGGGTACAAACAGTTGTAGTTTTCTGAAATTTGTTTTAAAAGTCATTATTTTTTGTTACTTGGGTGCAAATAGTAATAGGCTTCTCAAAGTTACTCGAACTATTATAAAAACCAACTACGTTTACATTGATGTCCTAATTTATTCTTGCTGCATCATTGATATTTTCTATCACTATCATTTATGTTTTATCTCAACTACTAATGCAATTATATTGTGGTATTTAAGTAAAGTTTTTCATAATGACAGCAACGAGTAATTTACAAACATATTTTTGGATAGTTTGGGGCACAGAGAACAACAACATAGTACGAGCTGAGGTTACAATTCCTCCGTTCCAACCAAAAGGTGTAGGAAAAAATCGTTAGGAATGAATCCCTTTAAAATTTCTTTGAGTTTCCTTTGTTCCAAACACCTCTTATCCGTTTGATGTCGATGGATGGATGGACACGGCTGGTTACCGAGCACACCATTTCATGATCGATTCACGAGCTTCAAGAGGAGGCAGCACTCTGGCGTCGGCCGCAACTGGACAGGTACTGCGCATACGAAGGTTTTGACTCTAAAATCTCTAGGAATTGCGCCTGGGGTCACGGTCATGTATAGACTCAGCAAAAAGAAAGAAAAATCGACGGAAGGCATCGCAGTATTCTGGAGGTACAAGCTGATTTATTAACTTGTGATGTGTTATTTGATGTGAACATATACATTATTACATACAAGGATTTTGGATCCAATTAACGAATAATCATTGTTTTCGTTAGTGCAGCTCTTGTGTGCATCCCGGCCGGCGGCCGGGGCATTAGTTGTGCTGCCCGCCGCTGCCTTGCCTTGGCGGTCCCGGGCGCCCCGGTGGAGTAGGGCCTCTCCTCGCCGCCAGCATCTGGTCACTAGGCGCTGCGGCCATGTCGCACCATTGCGGCGGTGCATTCGTCACGGCACCAGCGTTCTCACCGTCGTTGTCGTGAACTACCGCCGCGGCTTCTTGTGCTCGGAAGCTGCAAGCTGCCGCTCCACTATCTGCGCCCCGCAGTTTCTGATGCATGGTGGCGGAAGGAGAGGCGAGGTTGATCACACCCAGCAGGCGGCATGATGATATGTACCGCACCAGCAGCCGTGGGACGGAGCTGATCGGCGATAACGACGATGGAGAGGCCATGGCCGTAGCTGCTAGATGATCGATGACTCGTGCTTTGTCTCAGTTGGCCTCGCTTGAATTCTATTTCCAGTTGCTGGATGGGTGATGGGTGGAAGGATGATTCTGAGGCGGAGTGCTACTTGCCTACTTATACAGCAAACGATGAAGGAGTGTGCTAGGTAGAGCCGTAGAGAGGATGGCTTGACAAGAGGCAGTGAGAACGAGATAAACAAAAAATCGCTGCGCATGGCGCTTGACTTTGACCAGTGCACACTTTTTTTGTGGTTTGATTACGAGGTTTAGACCAGCTTACGCGTCTATTGCAAAGATTAGTTCAAAACTAAGTACATATTATTAATGTAAGCTTGACTATCAGTGGAGCGTCAGTACTAATGTTTTGAACTGGTCACTCAGAGAGCGTAGTATAGATAGCTTCTGCTCTGGAATCCATGCTCGATTTTAAGGTTATGAGCTAAAATAAACATTAGATTTTTATTTCGTAACTCAATGTGATCTGGTCACTCAAAGGCCCTTACTTTTTGGATGTAAATTTTTTAAAACATAGAAGTAGAAATCTAAAGAGATAATGTTTGGAGCTATATGGTTTTGTTAAACGTTCGAAAAATAGCCACCTGGCAGCAAATGTAATGGCCATAAAGTACAATGACTAGGGGTGTCCGCACCCCTAAGAGGAGCAGGAAACCACTACTGGCATATTTATAGATAATTAACATATGTCCTGAGTGGGTAGCATGATTTTTTTTTTCAAATTGAGCATAGTTTTATTTTATCTTTAATCATCTGGTTGCATGTGTTTTTTTTACATTATAGTAGGTCGAGACAAATACCATTATGTGTTCGAGAAACATAAATCGCTTATTGCTAGTCTATACATTATGGCTGGAAATTTAGAACCAAAAATTACAATCAAAATTGTGATAATTGTCAAAGGAGTGAGTATAATTGTATTCACATTTAATAAAACTTGGACATTTATATTTTAGGCATGAACAAATAAAATCATGTATTCAAGAAAAATAAATAAACTATTTACTACCCTATACATTAGGAATGAATGTTAAAACTAAAAGGTCCAATGGAAATGTAAAGATTATCAAATGAGAAATGTGACGTGAATGTTTTGTATTTAGGATTTGATGGTACTAAACTATTGGAAAATTGGAAAAATTGTGTATCTCATCTGTTGTTCCTAATGCTAACTTTCATATTACATTGAAACTTAGATATTATCATAGTCTAAAATTTATTATGCCACAATATAATGCTTATTAGTGTGATGCATGTGTAATAGAATTGTGTATATGATGAAAAAGAGTGAAGTAGAGAAAAACTTCAGTGTTAGATCAGTTGAGAACCTCGTTTCAAAGCTAGATATCAGACAACCTTTCAGTGGTTGATGATCCACTCATATCTTTTAATTATTAATCACTGATTTATCATGTGTGAATGGGGATGGCAATTTCAACCGTGAGAGCAGGGCCTGACGGGTTTTGCACTTGAGAGTGTGGGAGTGGGTGTTATTTTGTATACATTTTTCACATTGTGATATGGAAATCTTCGTCTTTCATGTGCTGAAGGACGGATATATCAATCAGTCACCTTGCTTGATGAGTGAATTCATCATCAGCTAGTGATCGAGGACTATTTTCTAATGATAGGCAGTGCCCCTTGAGTTGACCGCAACTGGATAGGTATTACACGAGGATTTTAACATTGACTGATCATTGTCTTTAGGCACAACTTAGAATTGTACCTGAAGTGCACATGTAAAGTCATTGAGTTAAATATATATAAAACATATAGTGATTTCTAGGAAAATTACGTGGTACGAATTAATTAAACTTGAGTTTATTACTTAGATGTATATAGAAGGATTTGTAAAGTAATGATATCATGGTTCGCCCGGTACCACCTCTATTGATATAGGTTGCGGCTCCCGCTCCACCATCAGCATCCCGGCCAGGGTGTTAATGATGCTTGCCGCCGCTGCCTTCCCTCGGCAGGTCGGGATGCCACAGAGGAGAGGAGCGCCTTTCCTTGCTGCCGCCAGTCGCACCTGGGCTACGCCCGCACGCTGCAGTGCAGCAACTGTGGCAGCAGAAGCTTCCTGCCTCTCGCTGTTATGGACTACTGCTTCTTGCTCTTGCAGTATTCTGCCTGTTGGAGAGGCGAGGTCGATCGCGCTCAGCACCAAAGCCATGGTCCCCGTGCCTAGCTTGCTCAGACCGATGGTTTCGCTTGAATTCCCGATTCCAGACTTCCAGTTATTACTGGTCTCGATGAGCCTTATTCAGTTGATGGGTGGAAAGATGTTGAGGCGGGGAGAGTTGGACGCAGCAAGAGAGCGCGGGAGAAAACCGTGCATGACTGCGAATAGTGCTTGACTTGACAAGTGCTCAGTGCTCACGCACGTGTGTGTCCTCACACAGAGGGAGAAGATAACTCGTAATGTTTGTTTACGAAGTCAAAACAAGCTCGCGCGTATAAGAAATGCACGAGACAGGCTAGTGTAAATTTGACTTGAAGCGTTCGTATTATATTTTGAGCCAGTCCCGTCGCACAGCTTCATCCTTGTTCCCGATTTGTAAACCCTGTGTGTGTGCTCGGTCGGGTCATTTATTCAGCCTAAAATATGTGCTGACCATTTATATTCATGTCCTTCATTCGTCCGGTCCGACCACAGTTTTCGACACCAGCTCATCAATTTGCACATCTACTATCTTTTATTCCTAGTTGAAGAAATACAAAATTTCAGAACAAAACATGAAAATGTTGAAATCATGTGTGCGGTTCACTTGTCTCAAACCGCTTTATCTTGGGGTCCAGTCTGTTGGGATTATATGGGCTCGGTCCATTAATTTTACAAAAAAGGTTAACAAGATATAAACATACTAGCAACTTACCCGTGCGTTGCAACGGGTAAACTAAAATAGTCTATGAGATGAAATTTATTCAACATACCTCAGAGTCTCAGATAATATATTTTCACTATAAATATTTAATATATTAATTAATGTTACTTGCTATGAGGTGGTATGAGAAAATAATAATTGTGACGATGAAAATAAACGGCAATACAACATGCAGCAGCAGTTAGGAAAAATATGAGTCGGAGTATATAACCATGCATGCCATATTGTTATTGTTCATTAGAACAATCGACTCTGACATATTCATAGAAGATATATTTCTACAACTGACAGACATGTATAACTAAGAGTTTTTTTTACTTTTAAGATAATTTCAGGTTACTGCAACAATAAAATATAACACTAATTTAGCATGTTGTTGGATGTGATACAAGCACCACCTGGCTGATACATCCAAAATATGTTGTTGCTTAGAAGAGAAGCTACGATGATGCAACCTTGTGATGATGGTGTGCTTCTCGTCTATGACTTCCTGCAACGGACAGAAAGCGTTAGGCAACAACAGGCAGCAAAGGAAGCAACATACCATCGAATGAAGCGAGAAAGAACAGTTGGGAGTAATAAAAACAGGAGACAATGCTAACCTGACCATAAAGAGATCGTCGAGGAGCCAGGAAGTAGCAGGCTCCAGGGGTCATAACTGGAGGATGGTGTCGAGCACTCAGCTGGGTGGCCACACGATCACGCGGCAACCGGCCGATCTACAGACGTGACGGCCTGCTCTCGCTCCCAAAGGCTTCAAACATGAAGACGCGATCATGATCACAGAACATCGGTGCTGTGGTGGATGGTAGTTGCTGTGGCATCGTAGCCGAATTAATAGGATCACAAAACGCTGCTGAACGGGACTGTTATTCGATCATACAGGAGATATACGAACGATATCGATCTGTGTAAGAAACCTACAACCTTCTATGTGGAATACTGAAAGCAAGGAACCTCTGTTCACATAACGCTTCTGAACAGGATTGTTATACGATCAGACGGACATGTCGTGCAGAATAGGGAAGGCGACACCAACAAAACGCGTTATGCACCGAGCCTGAGTATGAGTCATATTTTATTTTTATTTTATGGAACACCAAAATCAATTTTGGTTGAAGGGAGTTTGCTGCTGCCATTTTTTTTTGGTTACCTTGTACAACGCCGTATGGATATGTTCACTTCTTTTAATAAAGTGTAGAGATATAAACAAGAAATCTCATACAACAACTGGTGATCAGATATAGTAGCACAATTAACTGATCATCTGTTTTCTTCATGCCGACCCTAGGCCGGGCTCCTCACTGGTCACTGCGTCTCATGTCATGTGTCCGGTGGAACGTGCGTTCTCCTCTGAGCGCCAGCCATCAGCTGAGTACTACTCTCCACATCGTCTATCTTGTCATCGTCGTGGCCTGGTTCTTCATGGGAAGACGCGGCAGCTGCGGTGGTGTCAGGTTCTGGGCCTTTCGGCTGCAGGCGGTGGACGCCGGCGGAAGCCAAAGAACGGTGGATCGCAGCTGGCCCCGAGCGAGAGGACACTTACCGCAGAAGTTGGAGAGGGAGGGAGAGCGACCAGCGTGCTGGCAGTGCCATGGCCATAGCTGATGGAGTTCTTGGTGCGTGATGACCTACTTGAGAGTTGATTGATCTGTCACACAACGCGTGCCTGCTTATATAACCGATCGGCACACGCGGTGAAGTCAAGCTTGTGTGCGTGTCTCACCAGTTCAAGACTACTAGTTGAGTGTGTTGGGCTGATTACTAACTGGGCTCTGGCTAGTGCTATATATGGAGTCTTCTTGATCTGGTCGCTCTGATGCGATATGTGCAGCTCACAAAGTGACAGCCGCGGTATCATGGATTCATACTAAGTTGATCCAGTCAGCAAACGAGATTTGTTTCGGCTCGTCTCGTCTGCATGTTCACGGCGACATATGGGTCAACGGATACTTTAAATCAACTGGCTTTTGAGACACGGTTCAGAGTACTAGGTCGCTATACTGAGTTTTGGACTGTTATAGTAAGGACAAGTCTGGATTTTGACTAGTAGGGAGGCTTTTGTATGGACGATTGGTATACTATCTGTCAACCTGCGTGCATCTACACGGGCCATATCAGCTATTATCATTTGATGAATAAAACTTCATTAGCTAAACTCTTATTTCTTTACTTTCTATTTGAATGATTGGAAGTTATAATCAAAGCGACATTGATGAGACAAAATTTATGCTTGGGATAGATGGTAGTATCTCAATATATTAAAGCAACATATTGCACATGTAGGAATTTTTTTTCCTTGTGGTTATGGTCACACTTCGTATCTTTTCCATCCCAAAGAACCCTTTATTCTTATGGCAATGATATGTGTACTAATTCACACAATGATATATACCAATTCACACAATCACACAATCCTTAGTTCTGTACGCATCTTATTTAGGCATTATCAATTCACCTCTTGTTATGAATTTTCTGTGTACTATCCTAATCAAGGTTCCCTTGTCTATATATGCATGCATGAGTACAAGGATCACCTTACAAACAACAATGTAAACTGCTCATCAGTCTGTTATGATTGCATTGTTATCGTCTCAGAACAATCATCAAATCTTGCCTACGTGACAATTTACTTTTTCATTGTTGGATCCCTTTTCCTTGTCTCTCACCCACGACACTCTTTCTTCTTCCTCCATCCATATGTTGCATTATTCTCCATGACATCTCTCCATTTGATTTTGAGAATACCTTTGGCATCCCCTCGAGAACCAAGAACCACCATGGTATGGTATGTGCCAGCTCATATTTAGGAGCTGATTCCTGGCATTCTCTCTGGCAACACTCCCATAACTGCAATTTTTCATCACGTCCTGCAGAAGACCCTTCGAATAGTAATTCTTCAATCTCAATGCATGTCTTGCTTGTTATATCACCAATGCCGCCGCTGGGTCAAAGAAGCATTCTTGGGCTAAAGAACTCGAATTCAAAAGACCCTGAAGCGCACCATCTGCATCACATCGGTGTTGCCTGTTAGTGAATGCTCCATCCGAGAACCAAGCCGGCGATCCACATGGGGATAGTCACTGGCATCTTGCGATCTTTGTGGTCAGATGCACCACACGATGCTCCCAATCGCGGTAGGAAAGCTGAGGTCGAGAGCTAGCACTGTGCCAAAAGAAATCTTCTTTTTTTTTTTTTGCATGACAGAAAATCTATCCTTTCCCATCTCTATCGTGCGTTTGTCAGATGAAACAAAGCTGCTCGATTCAGGTTTCCTAGTTAGAGGTATCACATAATATCATTTTCCTTCTATAATGGTACAGCTGGGTTATTTAAAGCAAATATTAGAGGTATTTTAGACTAATGTTTTTATATGACAGAGGTGGGTAATTTAGATCATGTCTGATCTAAAGGCGATTGTTTGTCTTCTTTTAATTTGTACGAACAATTGCTTTTTTTTAGAATTTATAATATTTTCTTCCAATTTATGTGGAAAACCTTGGGCTTTGCAGTGAATGAATCTAGGGCCTCTTGCTCAAAGAACTTGTTGAGCTTTGTGACCTCCAGCTTGAAGACGGAGACTGACGACTCGATTTCATCAGGCTTCCACTGGGCGAAGCTTTTGTCGAACAAATCCGCCGTAACCTCTAGTGACACGACGTGATCGTCGTGCTTCTTCTTGGACCCATTGAACCGCAGGGTCCATGACGTGTTTTGCTCGGCGAAGCTCATCTTGATGCCGGCGTGCAATGTCTTGGAAATCTCCTCGAGGGCGATCTTGACAACAGGATCCATAGCGCCCAACTGCTTTTGGTTGCGAGTAAAGTAGTTGTGTTCCTCCAAATCCAGCTGAGCATCGATGAATCTAATACCAAATGTTAGCAGCGGAGGAGTAGGGGACAGAAGTAGGAAGCAGGGAATCGGTCTGGGAATAATGGAATTGAGGACGAACAGAGGAATTGGATTGAGTTCAGAGTACTTTCTAGTTACAACTTGTTGCCCAATTCTCTCCTGCTCTCCACGGCATGCACGCTTAGCTTACATGGGCCCGGTCCATTCTGGGCCGGATACACCAACACACTCGGTTTCCTGGACCTGACGTTGCATAGGAGCCCAGGTGCCTTTTTTGCCGCCATTTCATGTCTTCCTGCCTTTGGCTGTCTTGCCGGATAAGGAATAGTGCTAACAAAAATCATGCATGACTGCGAACAGTCCTTGACTTTGACAAGTGCTGAGTGCTCACTCACGTGTGTACTCACACAGAGAGAGAGAGAGAGAGATAAGTCTTACGGTTTGTTTACCAAGTGAAAACAACGTCGCACGTATAAGAGCTCCTCTTAATAAGAGGAGCCCGAGAGTAAATTTGACTTGAAGCGTTTGTACCGTATTTAATTTTGATCAGCTCACTGACACTGACCCCGCCCGTACTGTGTGTGTGCTCAGTCGGGTCATTTATTCAGCCTAAAAATATGTGGTGACCATAATATTCTTTGATGTCACCCATGTCCTTCATTCATCCGGTCCGACGACCATTGTTTAATTTGGACGCTAAGTTCATCAATTTGCCGATGCAGCTATCTTTTATTCCAAGTTGAAGAAATACAAATTTTAGAATTACTTTAGTATTGTTTATTTTTTTTAATGCTCTCTAGAAGATATGTTGTTGCAACTGAGTATATGTGTTAGTTAAAATCGTACATCCTCCCTTTGTTTTAAAATTGTTATCATTGTTGATCTTTTGAGCTACATTTAACTATTCATTTTTTCAATAATATCAAAAAATTCATATATTTTGTTATGATTTTTTATTATTATTAAAAAATATAACTTATAATTTTGAATTAATATTTTAAGTAACATAATCTAAAAAGTCAATGATAATAATAATTTAAAATAAATAGAGTAAAAGTTACCTATAATCAATAATCTGCATATAACTTGATTCTCAGAGCACCTATATAAACTAACATGGAACCGTACGTGACATGTGTGCACACGTTACAATCCACTTTTACATCCAGAGCGCTAGGATCTATTATCATCTCGACATGTGTGTCAACGCTACAATCCACTTTTACACGTTGCAATATACTCCCTCCGTATTTTTATTTTTGACGTTCGGTAATTCGAATTTGAACTGCTGGACATAAAAAAAAAAACGGAGAGAGTATATTCTTTCACTCAGGTCAACAGAAAAGGACTGCAAGTACGTACAACAAGGTCGACAAGATAAACCACGAATCATGTACAACAAAACTGATGACCAGATAGGCAGATATAGTAGTACAATTAACCGATCGGCTGTTTTCTTCATGCCGATCCTAGGCCCGGGCTCCTCACTGTGTCTCATGTGTCGACGATGCCGGCACCGGCGGTTCGGTAATGGAATTATGGCTACTGGGGCCACTGTCCCTCGGGTCCGGTTCACCCTCCCTCCTCGTTGGTACGGGCACGGAATGGTGTATTGGGTCGCGAGGGGTTTCCCTGCTTGTTGGATCGCAGGGCTGCTCTGGCGGAACGGTAATGAAATTATGGATACCAGGGCCACTTGTCCTCGGATCGCCGGGTCGTCCTTCCGGTTCACCCTCCCTCCTCGTCGGTACGGGCATGGGATGGTGTATTGAGCCGCGAGGGGTTTCCCTTGGATCGCGCTGCTGCCATAGCGGAAGTGGAACGTGCCTTGTTGAAGCATGCGCCTGCAGCTGAGTTCCGGCCACATCGTCTATCTCTATCTCGTCGTCGTCGAGGCCTGGTTCTTGTTGGGAAGAAGCAGCGGCTGCGGTGGTGTCAGCAGGTTCTGGGCCTTTCGGCTGGAGGTGGTGGATGCCAGCGGAAGCCGAAGGCCGGTGGATCGCAGCCATGGCAGTCGCTGATGGAGCTCTTGGAACTACTTCAGTTGCTCGATTTGTCACACAGAGCGCGCGCCTGTTTATATAACGGATCGGCATACGGTGAAGTCAAAAGCTCGTGTGGGGTCTCACCAGTTCAGTACTACTACTTGGGTGTTGGGCTGATGACTGACTGCTGGGCCCTGGCGAGTGCTAAAGAAGTTTTCTTGATCTGGTCGCTGGTGCGACATGTGCGCCCCTCAAAGTCACAGCCGCGGTATCATGGATTCATACTAAGTTGATCCAGTCAGCGAACGAAATTTGTTTTGGCTCGTCGTCTGCGTTATTCCTTCCTCTTCCTCCTTTTAAACATCTGCATGTTCGTCATGGCGATATATGGGTCAACGGATACTTAAATCAAGTGGCTTATTTTGAGACACGGTTCAGAGTACTAGGTCGCTGTACTGGGTTATTGGACTGTTATAATAAGGTCAGTAAGGATTTTGACTTGTAGGAGGTTTTTGTATGGACGATTTGTATACTATTTTATCAGCGTGCGGCTGAGAATACGTATGATGAGGCAGTTGTGGAGATTCAAAAAACTAGTCGACCTACCGCTCATTTGGACGGATATTTTGTTTCAGAAGTTAACTATGATAATATTATTTGAATTTTATATATTTATGAATTTTTAACTCTTATTTAAAAAGCTAAGTTCATTCAAAAAGGACAAATATTTTTTTTGTTGTTAACTATGTTTTATATTTGCTCATATTATTTTGTTAGTAAATGAAACTATAAACATGTTTATACTAGCTTCTATTATTTAGTCCATCTCGTCAGCATTTGACAAATTAAAACAAATCTCCCTCACTAATCTACTTACTGGTCATCGTTTTTTTGGCAACGATTGTGCATGGAGGTCGGACTCAGGACAGTAAATATGTCATTTAACATCATTACCTACCAGCTAGCGTCTGATCTTTAGGCTACTCGGAGTTTTATTTTGAATAAATGAGGTGTTACATAAGTAATTTTGATGATATAATAATGAATATATGAGGAGAAAAATATATATAGTTTTATTTAGATGAAACTGGATATACACACTTTTTTAGAATTGAAACAATACTAGCATCAGAGGAGGGGAGTTTTATTTCATCCTATAGACAACCAATAAAAGAACATTAAATTAAGTGCAGTGAAACACTCAAATAAAATCATGCATTAGAGAGACTGTTTTATTTGTAGTTTTAAATCATTTTTATGACATATCATTCTTAGAAACAACAAAATAAAATCCTCTATTGGGACTAGCTTTAGTATTTTGGCAATACCTTTGCATGCACCCAGTTTGTCAGTCCTTTTGGCATTAACTCTGCATGCACGCCTAAAGCGTTTTAGATCAGGCCTGGCAAATTAAAACGGTCCTGAAGGGAATAAAATGCGTCAATTTTATATTTATTGTTTTTCCTGCTAATCGATTCTGGATGAAGGGAGTTTTTGGTATAGTAGTGGTGGTTAATTTTCAAAACATGGATAAGGATGTTTTCGCCCAAGTTTTTTAGAATAATAGTGATGAGTAATTCTTTTCTATTAACGTAGAAATCTCGATTGTTTTTTTAGTGGAAAAATCTCATTGTTTATCTTTACTACTTATAAAAAAGAGATATGTTACGGTGCTTGGACTCTCTGGTTCCTAATCGTGCGCTGACAGGTGGGCCTGCAGCAAACACACACCCCGTTCCTATGAAGAACAAAAAAAATTAAAAATTCTGCATCGGCGTCCACCTCCTCGGTCCCACTTCGCCACAAGCTCCCGACCCCGATATACCTGGCCAAGTGGGCCGGGCTAAATGGGCTGGCATGAGGCCTGCCTATTTTGGCCCGGTCCGAGCACGGCACGGCCCGAAGTTAGACGGGCCGTGCCTAGGCCTAGCTGCAGGCCCGTCGTGCCGGCTCGAGCACGGCCCGTTTGGCATAGCCCGCTTAGCCCGTGAGGTGGCCCGTTTAGCCTGTGAAGCACGGCCCGGCCCGGCATGGCTCGTCAAATAAAGTGATTAATATTTTAATATTTATATTAAAAAATATATTTTTATGTTAAATTTATTGATAAAAAATATTCTATCTACTAAAAATATTATTTTTTAAGAAAAATTAGATATATAAAAATTAAATGGGCTTCGGGCCAGCCCGGCTCGAATAGCCCGTCGGACCGACGGGCCGGCACAACCCGTGTAAGACGAGCCGTGCCGTGCTTGGGCTTCGACACAGGCCCGTCGGGCCGGCATGGCATGACCCATTAATTAGAAGGGTCGTGCCAGCCCGTCTAAGAAATGACACGGCCCGTCACGGGCTCGTGCCATGCCGGTCCGGCACGACCGGTTGGCCAGGTATAGACTCCGATGCTTGTGCCTGCAACCCGCCTCGCGGTACTGCCCAAGATTGGCACGTTCGCCCGCGTCACGGCGGCAGAGTGCAGACTGTAGTGGTGTTTATTTCATATACTATGACATCCTTGATGCCGCGAACATTTGCACAATCGTCGCCTGCTCTTGTGCATCCTCCTCGCCCAAATTAACCTGCTCGATCGGACTAGCCTCACGGATTGAGCTCTTGTCTGCTATGGAGATTTGGTAGAATGGAGACTGAAGATTTAGGAGAACGGAGACTGGAGAAGAGAAATTGGAAGGGGATGAGTCGATGAGAACTGTGCACATAGGAGACGTGACCTCGCAATCTGGCATGTGGGGATGGAGCTCGAGATGTAATGAATGATAGAGCTGTTTGGGGGTTGCGTGCCAGCTTTGTGATGAAGGAGATGAGAGTAGATACAATATTATACGTAGACAAATTTACAGACTGTATCATGTACTGTCATGTAGTATTTATGATGACGTGGAAAAGAAAGAGATGATAGTAAGAGAAAGAGGTAGTTGTTTTGCATAACAACTATCTCAGGCGTTAAAATTTAGAAGTATGAGACGACATTCATATCATTGTACAAGTTTTAGTAGTCTTTTTAGCTATAAATATTCCTTTTTATATCTATAAATTAAAGAGTTATATAATTAATATAAAACAATTAATAAGATCAGGCATTGTATAAGTCATCTAGTCGTGCATGAGATGACTTATAAGACGATATTATTTTACTTGCCCTTAGGCAACGAACACAAAGAATGACGATGTTTGATGATTGGTATGGTGCAATTTTTTTTTCTTTTGAGCCGAAGAGTCTAGATCTAGAGTGCTAAGGTGACGGCGATCCTTGGCAAACACTCTATCAGGGTGACCGTCCCCGTTAAGTTTTTTGCCAAAGGCCCTGTCACTCGGCAAACACTTTGTCGAACGTCCGACTAATGGCACTCGGCAAAGGTGGCTTTGCCGACAGCTGATTTGCTGAGTTGGCTTTGCCGAGGGTGGCTCTTGGCAACCTTTTTGCCAAGTGCTATAGAGGCTTCGCCGAGTGCGTTCGGCCAATAAGACATTTCTGTAGTGAGATAGCACATATCATAGAAATAGCCTCAAGAAAATAAAACCTTACAACCATGCCCTCCGGAGTTGGTGCAAGTAAATGACGGCCCAAATAAATATGCTAATTTACCTTTTTTCTGTTTCCTTTTATTTACTTCTGATACCTGTGGATCATTAAAATATAATAAAATGGAAAATGACAACTACTTTGAAATGACACAACCACATAAATATACAGAGAGTTTACCATCTCATTTGAGTTGATCACCATCTGCCTAAATGTAGTCAGTAAGTCAAGTTGCAGTACACTACCTGAAACTGCATGTTTAGCATGTTTAGTGAGGGCCATAAATTTTATGACGGTTTTTGGTCTGACTCTCACAAAAATTGTATTTTTAGTGAGGGTATACGATAACCTGTCACTAAAATATTCTGCACAAATCCGACTAAACTTATTTTTTCTGTCGTAAAAATGACAGCAATTGCCGTCAGAATTATTATTTCTGACGATAAACCATCAGAAATCATATTTTACTGTCGCTCTATTGCTGAGGGTATTTTGCTGGTGGTTCACCGACAGAAAAAGAATTGCTGACGGTTTTTGCCTTTTTAGTGACGGTTTTCGGCCCTCACTAAACATGCAGTTTCTGGTAGTGGTACATATATAGAATTTTGTTGTTGTCGTTGCAACTTTGGTTGAAGGTTAACATTAGTATAAAACAGGGCTACTGTGACGATTGCCTTTTTTCAGTTCTAGTATTGGATCCAAAAGCCATCACTGGGAAGTCGTGTACCGACGTCACGGAAAATATCTAGATTCAATACCAGTGACGATTCTCGATGACATTGGTAAGAACCGTCACTGGAAATCAATACTGATGATGGCTTGTGCTGACATCAGTGACCTTTGACCCTAGTGGCGATTTTGCTAAGATCATTCCACCACCACTGATAATTTTTCATACTAATGACGGGTTGCTGATATCATATACCCGTCACTAGGAAACTATGGGCTCATTAGCCCTGCCAGAAGGCCCACGAATCCATTGTTATGGCTAGGATTTTGGTTTAACTCCACCCATGAGTGCCCACACTTCCTCCTCTTCTCCCCCGCGTCACATGCCTCCTCCCTTCACTTCCTCCTCCCCGTCGTGCACCTCGGCTTTTCTTCCTCCTTGCTGTGCGCCTCATCCTGCCCCCTCCCCCTCCCCCCTAGCGTCGTGCTGCCCTCCTCCCTAACATGCACCACACCCCTGCTCCTCCATAGCGCGCACCGTGCAACCATCCTCCACACGCACGGACGCGGCTGGCCTCCTCTTCCCCGCCACTCCGAGCGCATCAGCTCTGACAGATTTGGTCATGGTGGCCGTGAATCTTGGCGTGGCGACGGCTTTTTGACAGGCGCCTGGCAGCTGCCATGGGCCTTAATTTGTGTGTTGGCCACGGATCTTGGCATGCGGTGACGGCTCCTCAATGGGCACGCGATGATGGCCGCGGGCCCTTCTTTCATTTGTGTTGGCGGCTCCCCTTCACCCCCCCCCCCTCTACAGAGGCGGCTTTGTAGGCGGTGGCAGCACATGGCTCTAGGCATGGAGACGATGGCGGCTAGGGTTTCGTGGCTGGGCTGGACAGGGCCTAGCACGTTCAGGCCCTAATTTTTTTATTTTTTAATATCTTCCCAGTGGCAGTGGAAGGTGATAACATCCCACCACCACTGGATTACAGGCCGTCAGTGACGGTGCACGAACCCTGCCACTGGGCTCGATCCCTCCTAGTGACGAGAGCTTATTGGCAGCTTGGAAAACCGCCACTATAGGAGGTTTTCCACCGCCTATATGCCCATGATGACGCAAAAAAAATAAGAAGATGCACTGGATAGAAAAAGAGAAGTATATGTAGAAATAGATGTGATTGTCTATTTTTTTATGGGCTTAGACTTTTAAGATATAACTGTTTTTATAGGCTTAGACTTTTAAGATATAACAGTTAGGTACATATAGTGTAGCTCTATACAGTATCAGATTGAGAGATCTTGAGTTTGTATCTAGGAAACATATTTTTTTTCTAATTAAATTGCAGCTAACTTCTATTCTAGAGGCCTTAAGGAGCCATCATGTGAGGAAGAATATTGAAGTAAATTGTCCATCTTTTTTTATAAAATTAAACTATTGTGTGTAATTGGTCGCAATGATGATCGTGAGTATTTATGCCGGGGCGTGGTCTCGGTGTGCCCAGCCGTCCAATCGGAGGAGTGCTAGCGGCGTTCCTTGCTGCCGTGGCTATATACGACGTCGTTCACCTCGAGCGGCACGCCTGCAGCAGCTGCTGCGGGGACGACGGCAGAAACTTTTGCCTCGACGAGCCCTGGTCCTTCTTGCTTTATAACAACTAACAAGGTGGATCATGATTAAAAAAAAACAAGGTGGATCATGCTAATAGCGCGGCTAGAACTATTTATGAAATTTTAGTATATTTGCACCATAAAACCATCATATCTTTTTTTTCAAAAAAATAAAACCATCATATCCCTCCACTCCAATATAGAGATGACTTAATCTTCATGAGTGACTTAATGGTAAAGTAAAATGTCATATAAATTATTGATATTTCATTATTTTCTTTGATTGAAAAAACTATTCTTTTTGTTTGAAAAACTCCAATACCGACCAATTGCACCCATAAGTCCAAACTGATGGGAAAGGGTGGACAGTTCACTTATGGTTCATTATCCATCTTCCCACGCATTTGCACAGAGATTTCACTCTATAGAAATAGTAAGATATTTTTTCAATGTTATATTTGCACCATATGCAAATTGAATTATTAAACTATTTCATAAAATCCTGAGTCCAACACAAAAGTTGAGTATCATTTTTAGTTATTATTTCAAAAGTTGTTAAAGTTATTCAGGATTTTCCTTTAATACACCATATATCTTTATGGAATACTAAGATGATTTGAAATATTTTTCTTTTTTTGCCTTCAACATTAATGATTCAGGGAATTGGGCATGGTTCTTCATCTCTACTATTGGATGATTTATTGTAATATTTTTCTTTTTTACCTTTAACCTTTTGATTCAAAAACTTTGCTACCTTGTTATGCTAAGTTACTCTCAAAGCATTCTTTTTTTATTTAGCTTATGTACCACTAATATTATGTTGATTTAAAAAATATCATTATTTTTTCACGGTCCTAGTTTCATCTAACACTTCGTCATCCCTTTGCTTTCTATTTTACCGATGGAGCTATAGAAATAATAAAACCTGATACAATCAAAGGAGAGGGGGGAGTGTCCATGTAACATAGCTGGGGAGGAGAAGATTTTATTAAACCTTATTGGGCTAAAGTAAGATGGGGTTATCGGGAAGAAAAGGGGGAAAAGATCTAATAGTTAATAGAGAATGAATGGAACAATATTTTAATATATGATTTAGACTATTGGTATGACAGAAAGTACATGGATAGGAATGTCACTGTGTTTTCACTGTCCTAGTTTCGTCTAATGCTTCGTCATCCTCTTGCTTTCTATTCTATCGATGGAGCTATAGAAACAATGAACCCAGATAGAATCAGAGGAGAGGCAAGAGTTTTCATGTAACATAGCTGGAGAGGAGAAGATTTTGTTAACTTTTATTGGGCTAAGGCGAGATGGGGTCCTTGGAAAAAAGGAAAAAGATCTAATAACTAATAGAGAATGAATAAAATAATATTTTAGTATGTGATTTAGACTATTGGTTTGACGGAAAGTACATGGATAATTAAGAAAAAAAAGAAATATAGAGAAACATGGCACGTGAGCAATTCTACGGTTGTAAAAAAAAGTTGTACATGACTAATATTGAAAATAGTAGATAATTAAAAAACAATATATGATCTACTTATTATAATGGCATTGATGGGTAATTTCAAAAATATGTGTATGAGTATTTTGGTCTAATTATATTATAATGACAATAGTGGGTAAATTTCTCTTTTTATTTTTTCAGATTAATATGGGAATTTCTAGATCTTGAGAGTGGACGTGGAGACTTATTTTCTTGGTCAAATATAGATAAGATGGTCTGAGTGTGTTAGCGTGAGTTCATTGCCTTCGATGTCCGATGACTCCTAGTGCAACAACGTTGTCTTTCTCCTTGTTACCTTGGACAAAGTTTGGATTGACATTGTTTCACTATCAATGATGGGCCCAATTTTTTACGCCTGGTTTCATCGTCCTTGCTTCATAACAGTGACTGCCGCAACGGCAGTTGAGACTGAGATGGCGACAGGAGTCGGTCTCAGGTGGGCGAGAGCGAGGATACCATGGCTGTGGCCGACAGTTTGGCCTAGTTGAGGACTTGAGATAGAGGCCGCTCGAACATTCTCTGATCAAGGGTCTCTCTCTATCTCTCTCTCATATATATTTTGATCGATATGTGGAGGAGCACGACGCTGTGGTGCTTGACCTCCCAGTTGGCTGTGTGCCTGAATCTGAATGAATATGGTAAGAACTTCATACACACATAGAAGCGCCAGCTCTATCATTGATTTTTTTTTGCGAGAAGTTCTATCATTGATGATATACATATCACTACCACAAAAAAAAAAAAAGAGGGCAAAAGTGTATGCTTGAGTTTTTAACGATCATACCAAGCTCATGAAATATAGATACACAGATAGTAACCATTTTGTACTAAACACTCTGATCTCGTCTGCATCAAGTTCAGAACCTTCTATATAACTGAACTTGTGCTCATGGCCACACATAGCACGGAGTGGAAGGTATCTGGTAATCTGATAACATGTTATTTCACTGATCAGAGCTAGTCGTGTATTAAAAGTTCTGGGAAGGTAGTACTTGCCTATCTGGTAATATGAGAATATGTTTTTATCAGAACATTAGACGTGTTTGCTCTCCATTTGGTTTTCACAAGCTCAAGTCATAGTATGCCTATGTTAGCTCAAACCTACAGGCTGACGATTTGTGATCAGTACTTTCTTTAATAAGGAAATTGAAGAAAATATTGTGTTAGCTCAAAACATACATGTTATTTTGATAATTATTAATAATATTGGTAATTACTACTATTAATATTATTGGTTGTACAATTGGTAACTATTGCTTGGTCAACCAGTAGTTATCAAAGGCAATATTTACCGTAAAGGTCCACTTTAATTATTATAACTAGCAAGCTCCTATCATGCTTGCTGGTGTCACCTGTCGGAATCATCAATCGTTGCATCGTCATTATGGAGATATTTTCTTATATGCAAAACAAACTCTTCTTTCTTTAAAAGATTATATGGTTCGAGTTGGATATGAGCTCTTTTGTTTACTAATTTGGATGGTCCACAAATGAAATTGTCTCCCAAACACAAAAGAAGCTGAATCGGTAGCAGGGAGGCTAATTTGAAAGGAGGGACATCATCAGGGTGGGTCGGGAGCAAACCTGGTGGCTTTTTTTTCTCTCTTCAAATAAGATGATAATAGATGTTATTAAGATAGTTTTCAGTTAACTTTTCAGCTAAAAAAGTTTTCATAATATCATGAAGAGAATACAGGATGGACTATATATTCTTAGTCAATGGGTCAACGTGTACAAGTGTCCTCACGCAGAGTCGTTTCAGGTCACTTTAGCATCCATTATACATAGATGCTTCTTTTCTTCCTTTTTTTTTATAGCACAGGTAAACGATGCCCATGTAAGTTACAAGTCAGTGTGGCAACCACTCTGAACAATAACAAAATCAGGAGCAGTTGAAACACTAAGAATCTTCCCCTTTGGCTAAGAATAGAGACAAATGACAGCTAGCATCGTTTGAGGTAGACAACAAGTCAACCTGACTGAATTTTCCGAAAAAAATAACAAAACAAACGGGGCTGCAAAATTATATTAGTTAGACACCGCTATATTTTATGACAAAAACAGTGGGCCACAAGTTTTTCCGGTTCGAAACAGATCTTAAAAGAGAGAATTCCTTCTATACCATTGAAAATTTACTTGGTTCCTTATTTATTATAAATATATTTATAGTTTCTTATTTGCCATCAACTTAACTTTTGATACCTCCAATGTCACTTTTCAAAAAAAAAATGTTCACTTTTTTAACTGAAACATGTCAGTTTTATATATTGCAGTAGGAGGTGGCATACTACTATTTTTAGTTTTTTTGGAAGAATATCGTCACAAATATGTGCACTAACATCTTTATTTTGCCTTTGTTTTATTTGAGAAATTGGATGTAATGATCTTCCATAAACAACATGCGTGTTATTTTCTAGGCAATCTCATCTTTTTTTTTTTTGAGAATTCTAGGCAATCTCATCTTTGCATGACTTATTTAATACTATTTATGGACAAAGTATCAAAGCTGCTTGCCAAGTTAGGACTCCACAAAGGCATTGAACTCCTGGACCCGGTAATGTGATCTTTACCAAATCGTACAAAACCACGAATCCAACTCCTGTCCATCTATCAAAAATTTTCAATTAAATGACATACATTTGCAGGTAGTCTAAGATTCCAATTCAATTCCATGCGTTGGATTTGCATACCTTTGTTGCACCCTATAGCCGGCGTCTCCGTTGGGGTGTTCCATCGCATGGAACCTAGAATTTCGAAATTCTCTTCAGCTTGTGGCCCAGAGGCGGTAGTGCGCTTGCTGTCAAAAATTACTAGTTCTGAATGAGGTCGCACAGACATCGTCTAGTCAATTTTACCAGTGGTCGGGGTGCGTGGCATCAAAAGTTTTGTAGCATGTGCCGCAGCCACGAGTTGGCACAAGAAAAATTGGGTGCCAAGTGACCAAGTGAAAAACCGAAATGTTAGAAGAAACAAACACTGGGTCCAGGAAACGACAAGCAGAGTAGGACAGAGGAAAGGTTATCAGGCCGTATTTGTAGGCACGGGTCCAAGGAAGTGATAAAGAAACAGCTTGCAGAGTTCGGCCGAACAAAGGATTCGGCCAATCAAAAATAGAACACCAACATTAGTGACAAACATTGTCATCGCCCTATTTTGCAAGACATCTTATAGGTGGACCCCCCATAGCACAGAATTGTGGATAACGATGATTTCTACCCATCATTAATAGCATTGTAAATGCCTGACATATGGGACCGAACAATAAACTAAGCTGAAAACTAGGTCCCCTTACATTTTCACTAGAACAGCGCATGCATAGTATAGCATTAGTGACGATGTAGTTTTGTCAAGTATAGCCTGAGGACCCGACATGTCGGTCCGCTAACTCAGCAACATAGACGTTTAGTGATAGTTTGTTTCGTCATAAAAGGATGCAAGCATGTGACAAGTGGGTGTGAGTTGACGTCGTGATAAGGTACATAGACTACTGTTTCCACCAGTGATGATTTTTTCTGTCGCTAATGGCCGGGAAAACTAACTGCAGGGCCCGCTCTATACTGACTCAGCATAGCCCATGTTAGTGATGGTTTTGTTCTATCGCAAATGATCAAAACAGCACCGATAGCTGGGCCCAAAAACTGTTTGCACTGGAAAAGCGTTACTGATGTGTGTTTTAGCGACAGAACATATATTTTTGTTACTAAATGAATGTGATTTTCGTCACTAATTAATGACAGAATGCAGCTTCGTTACTAAACTGTCACCGATCGTATGATTTGTTGTAGTGTCTTGATATATGAGAGAGATCTACTCTTATAGCAATGCCTAGAGCATCATACCCCGCGAGTCAAGTTTTTTACATTGATCTTTGGTTTTCAATATATTAATAACAGTATGGGTTTCCTCTCCGTTCAGTCAACAAAAAAAAAGATTAAACTAACCAAACTTATTAAAAGCTAGACGCACGCAGATACTATTGTAGTTATGCTTATTAAAAATTACTCTCTTCGTACTTAAATTATTGTCGCTGTTAGTTTTTTAGTTAACTTTAGTTATATATATGTAATGTTTCTTTCTAGATATTTTTCCTCAACGCTCAGGCTTTCGAAATGTGAGCACCGTGGATTTTGTGCCCAAGAACAATGACCATGCCTCGAGACACAATGTAAAGACTGCAGACTTCAGGTTCAGAACAAACAAGAGTTTGTGTTTGTCATATGTTCGTTTCAATTACCATACTGACTGAATCTTTTTTTTACGAAATCGGGGGGGGGGGGGGGGCATTTGAGCACGGGAAAGGCATGAACATTTGGATGGCGCATTTCGCCAGGAGTAAAGGATACATTAGCAGAGGGAGAGGAACCAGAGAAACTACAACACGCATAAAAACATAACAGGGAAACTAAAAACCAAACACAACACAACAACACAACGACCTTTTGTCCACGCAACCGTGAAGCTTAGAGTCAACTGACAAACGACGATCATGGTTGATATTACTTTGTAGGGGCATTCAGGATCCCAACGACACCACTTCAACGCCTTTTGAGGGGAAGAAGCCTCAAAGGGAAAGCACCACCAAGGGGAGAATGAGGAGACCCAAGAGGGGGTCATAGTCTTGTTAACTCGGCATAAGATGAAGCAATACCACAAAGGAACAGAGGAGGAGCAAAGTAGAGTTCCAATTGCAGCCATAGTCCGACAACAAACCGAGGGTGGAACACAGAGAAACACCAGTCCCCATCGGTTAGCACAGTCCAGGAAAGATTCAATATTGGTCGTCTGAAGGTGGAACACCTTCCTGCACTGCACATGCGACACTTTTGTTGGACATCATCCGCTTTTGGGTGGTTGTTGGATTGCTTCAGGATGCCAATGCTTCATTCACCACTAGCAAGTAACCAGGTAGCACGACCACCACGAATGTTGAGCCTACCTGTTGGCGCCAGAATTTTACCGGGCCTATTGATCAGCCGAGTGGAGTGGGGATCGGCCAGAATCAACAAGCCTAGCGGCCGAGAAGAAGAAAGGTGGACCCCTATGGGGTTATTTTATCTTTTTATATATATTACTTTAGATTTTATTTAGAAATAAACCTAGTTGGTTTGTTTAGGAGTCCTGACCGAGTCGGGTCAGAACCTCTTGCATGAGGTTATAAATATGTAATAGGATCTGTATGAGAAAAATAACACTTTCATTCAATATATTTTGGCGCATCGCCAACCTTTCCTACTCGACGAAATCCTCGTCTTGCGTGGGCTGCATCGGCTCCAATTTCGGTGAGAGACTTAGATTAGTCAACCTCGGTAATTCTGTCAATCACAACTAGTACTTTCTCAATAATTTGATATCCTGGTTCTTATCGTTAGTAATTAGATTTTTTTTAAGCTTGTTCTATTGACTCTGATTGCAATACTATCTTGGTTGAATCCAATCTATTATGATTTTAGTAGATTCTACAGGTATAATTTAGATTTATTATTCGAGTCACTTTATCAATTTTATCTATAAAAAGGTTAAATCTAGCTCTATTTATCGTGTTTGAACACTGTCTCGATTAAGTTTGATATGTTCGAATCAGTAAGGTCGCATCGACTTCGATCTCTTACTGGGTTGATAGGGTTCGATCCAATCCGTTTATAGGTAGAGTCAATAGGGTTCTATCGGAACGTTTAGCCGATAAGTTATCACGGTTCAATCGACTTTCTAGCGCTTAATCAGATTTTATCTATTATGTTGTTAGTCGTTCACCCCCCGTCATAATAAGATAGATCTGTGATTTTTAGGCCTATTTGCAATACCAGCTAATAGATCTATTGACTTAGCATTATCGACGGAACGAGTCTTTGCGTGTTACTGTAGGATTCATTGACTCTATTCTATCGACTTAGCACCATCATCTGAGCAATTCTTGGTATGCTTCTTAGTATCTTATTGACTTTTCTCTATTGATTTAAATCCTTATCGACATTAATAATGTGTAATATTTCATATATTTAATTTGCTAGTAAGCCGATACCATCAGCTGACTAGTTTATATTATTTTATAATTATTCGTATAATCATATTGGCTGGTTTCATGAACAGTGATTATCAGCTTTCTTCATTGGTCTGTCCTGGGCTGGTGACCCATGAAATTTAATCATTTGTATCTTTATCGGTTTACAGGGAAAATCAACTGGCATGTCCCGGTTTCCTGTATTGAGCCTGCACTGGAGTTAAGCAGATCTCCTAGGTCACGCGTGGCAACTTTTGCGTCAACACTACTGGACACATTCTGAATGGGGGCAAAGTTTCTGACGCGACCATTGTGCCAAGAGCATTGAGAATAAAGCACAACACCAGAGCATGACCAAGCAAAGGGGGTTCATGGTGCCTCGACAACGCCTCCAGCGAGGTGAACGGCGCCCGAGGGTGTCGTTGATGCCAGCACCGGTAGGGATCCAAGCACGAAATGCCAGACACACATCACCACCCATAAGCAGAGCCTTCCCATCTGTCAAAGAGTAGAGCTGACCAGACCCCTACTAGACGCCCAAGGGTAGGGTGTCTGTAAGCTTCGTGACCATTGATGATGGGATTCCCAAGGTATGAATGTTTCGGTGATAGATGATAACTATGAAATTGTGGGCTAATATCTACAAGAGTGTTATTTATGCAGGAATCATATCTAAACTCTATTACAAATCATATGGATGATGGTTCCCTTGGTGATTGATAACAATGACCACAAGCATGGAGGCTTAATGAGCTTGATGGAGTCCAAGGGTAGATGAAGATGGATCAAAGCTAAGGACAAGCTATAGAGCAAGTGTTAGGAATACTTGTATAGTGGTTAGGGCTTTGAGTCCATAGGAAATACTGGACTATCAAGGAGGTCTAGGTCATTTCTCTTAGGTCATAACTAGTCGATGATGTACATGTATGCTCGGTAAAATCACAGTCTCAAGGTGACAGTGGAGAAGCCAAGGAGTTGTTCAGAGAAGCCGGAAAACAAAGTCAAGAGAGGATGAACAGTTTTAGCTTCTGGATGAAGTGACAGTAGAGAGGGGTCAGTGGTGGCCGAACTGTACGGTCACTAAGAGGTTTTGTCCGGAGTCTATAGCGAGTAGTGAGAAATCGGTCAAGTCTGGAAGACCTAGAGACCGAACGGTCCGGTCTAGTGACCGGACGGTCCGGCCAGTAGGTCTAAGGAAGCAGCGCACGAAATGTTTCTGGACTGGAGAGAGAAATGGACTAGATGGTCCAGTCTGTAGGAATCGGTAGAGAGGTAGAGCTGTTGGTGCTCAGGACTATTGTGACTAGACAGTCTGATCTGGCAGTGACTGGACTGTCCGGTCAGTATGCCTAGAAAGCTGACATCGTGGAGCAATGGCTAGTTGGAGGTTGCAAGTTTATATAACTTCGTTGCTAGGGTCTTGGAGACCCCTCTTGGCCAGTGGAATACCTGAGAGCATTGGCTAAGGTCCAAGAGGAAAAGAGGAGAGCACTAAGAGGAGATATTGCATATCTTGAGAGTGCTAGTTGAGAGTAACTAGAGCATCTTGCATATCTAAGGCTATGGTGTCCTTGCGGGTCTGATCCAGGATGTTACTCTTGGTCTATGGTGAGACCTAGACTGGTTAGGTGTCAGTGATTGAGCCTGTCGTGATTGGTTGTGAAGGTCGTCAAACGTTTGTACATGATTTGAGCCGGCCGGTGAAAGGGGCAGCAATAGTGAGCGCCCATGTTGGCTCGAGGAGTCCGTAAACTTCTCGAGGGAGGCGAGCTTGTGCCTTGGTGGCAGCGGTGACACGCACCGTGTCTTCACTCCGAGAGTGATTGTGGGCTCATGGGCGAGAACTCCACATTGATGACGGGAAGGACCAGGACTCCAGCAGGAGTGGTCCAACGAGGAGTAGGGGAAGGTGCCAACCTTCCGAGACCTAGGGAAAACATCATGAGCATTCCTTGACCCCTCTTTACTATTCTACATTTGTGTGGTATAGTTAATAGGGTGACTTGTGGCTTGCATAGGCTAGTGTGCTTAGCTTCCGCATTGTGTACTCATCATGAACACTAGCATGTGTAGGGTCTTGGCCTACTAGAATTGCTTAGGTTGCAACACTTGCTAGGTTCTAGTGGTGTGAAATTGAAGTATTTGGATTTGTGGTCAGCTACAAGTTCACCCCCCCCTCTCGGTACGCCTTCGGTCCTTATAAGTGGTATCCGAGCTAAGTGGTCATCTTTGAGGCTTCACCGCCTTAAGTAAGGATGCTGGTACATGTGAGGAGTGTCCCCATATTCAATGGGGAGGACTACGGGCATTGGAAGGCACGTATGCAAGCCTACCTGGAGTCCCTTGATCCGGAGATATGAATGGTGACCATGAATCGGATACGGATGTGAACCTACTTGGACCTGATTTCATTAAGAACAATGCTAAGGCCAAGAATGCTCTGTTTGCATGCGTTACTAAGGATGTCTTTGCTAGGTTGGATGTGAGTTCTACAGCACACGGTATACGGACTAAGATTCAGAGTATCCATGAGGGTACTAGTGATGCTAAAGAGGAAAAATACTATGTGCTGAAGAACAAGTATGATAGCTTCACTAGATTACCACATGAGAGAGCTAACATTATGTATTCTCGTTTTTATGTTCTAGTGGAGGAGATCAATGCTCTTGGGGATAACTTCAAGCTCAAGCCTGTTGAAGTAATCAGAAGATTCTTGAGGCTTTTTAGGGATCCTAAGTTTGAGTCCATCATCACCTTCACCTTGCAAGGTGATCTCAAGACCAAGACCATGAAGGATGTACTTGGCAAGATCACTGCCTTCGAGAGCTACTAGTTGGGGATGGATGATCCTCAACCATGTAACCTTGCTCTTCAAGCTGACAAGCAAGAATCAAGCAAGAGCAAGAAAAACAACAAGAAGGCAGTCATTAAAGATGATGATGATGATGATGATGGCTGGCTCTTCTCATGAAGAAGATGAGAACATTCGAGAACAAGCTTGCTTCCAAGTCTAAGGGCAAGTGCTTCAACTATGGTTCCAAAAACCACTTTGTTTGGGAATGCCCTAAGGCCAAGAAAGAAGCACTCAAGGCACAAGACTCAAGTGATGAAGAAGAAGAAGACCCAAAAGCCAAGAAAAAGAAGAAGAGGTACTTCAACAAGGACAAGAGCAAAGGCAAAGGCAAAGCTCAAGACTATAAGAAGAAGTTCACTCGTAAGGCCCTTGTTGGAGAGTGGACAAGTGACAACTCAAGTGACACATCCTTTTCCTCAAGCAATGATGAAGAAGTGGCCGGCTTAGCCATGATCAAGACCACACTTTCACGAGCTCTTCCTCCACCTCCCACGTGTCTCATGGTCGCAAGCCAACTTGGGGAGAGTGAAGATGAGAGCAGCAATCATAGCGATGGTGAGGAGCTCTACTATGCCGAGCTTTGGAGTATGCTTGAGCAAGCCTGCGACATCACCGTCAAGAAATCCAAAATGTTGGATGTGGTAAGAAAAGAGTGTAAGTTCGCTAAGGACCATCCTGGTGAGCTTGAGAGTGATCTCAAGTACCTTGTCACATCTCATGAGGCCCTAAACAAGAGTTATGACAAACTCAAGGGTGATCATGTAGAGCTACGTGAGAAGTGGCTCTTGAACTTACTTTTAAGGCCATCAATGTGGATGATCTTGCCTCTCCCTCCTCTAGTTCATCAAAGAGTGATGCTTCTACTATGTGTGATGAACTAACCACCTCGGTCGAGGATTCTTCTCTTGAGCCATTTGTTTTGAAGGAATATCACAAGCTCAAGGAAGAGAGGAAGGTTGTGATGGATGGCTTCGAGAGGCTCACACGTGGTAGAGCCATCCACAGGGAAATTCTTAGGAGGAACCTTGTGAACAATGTCTCCCACCTGGACTTGGCTCATATCCCGCCACCATCGACATCATCGGGACGAGTGATTCCATTCTCGCATGGATCAAGCCCCTACTCGTCGACGACTACTATTGTGAGAAGTATTGCAAGGATGGTCACACCACCAAGGATTGTCCTAGGGTGAGAAGTTGTATTGTTTTACCTAACGCTATCATGTTCCATGAGAACACCCATTTCAAGATTTTTAGGAACAAGGATGGCAAGGTGAAAGCAAAGGCTTTGGGACCCCCAAACAAGAAGAGAAAAGTCAAGAACATATGGGCGCCTAAGTGCATTGTTGATCTTGAGAGGTCGGCTACGTTCAAGTGGGTGCCCAAGAACAAGACCTAGATGGTGGTTGTGGTGGACCGAGTGCTTTCATGAAGATCATGTGAAGTCCACCAATAGTGACATGGACCTCAACGTCATATCTACTCATCAGGGAGGTAACCTTGTTAGTTCTTGGTAGTTGTAGTGTGTTTTTCTTTCTCTTGCATTGCATGGTAATTAGGACTCCTTTGTGACTAGTATACTTTACATCCATGCATGTGTAAATAACTAAATGAAAAACACATAAAAATTAGTCAATGTCAAACCCACTCAAGATAGCTATAAGCATGGGGGAGTGCTTGAGATGGTGGTTTGGCATATCTCAAGGCAAGGGTATGGCTTATAGTGAGTAAGCTTGAGAGGGGTTCAAACTTGACATTGTTAGGTTTTCTTTATGTCTTGTTTTAATATTTCTTGCATTCACATGACATGTTTACTTTCATTGCATATGTAAGATGCTTATTGCATGCATCATATAGAAAACACAAAGGCGGCTTGTCACATTTGGAGATATCTGTGCTTCATGCTCTATATGAGATTACATCTCCACAAGTGTGACCAAAGGAAAGGATCGTGCTTCATGCCCATTGAGCAAGCTCTTATGAACTCCGAGGTTAAACCTACTTACACGATTCATGTACTAAGGCTCATACATACCCATTTGATTCTTAATTGCCTTGGTTCTTATTTGCTCGATTCTTCATTTGGCAAATGTGTAAATTATAAGGCCATAGAGTGCCACTATTAGGAAAGTAGTGTTTGAGAGTTCCCTTCATATTCCAAGTCAATGTGTTTTATTTGGGTGTTAAGTGAGGGCACTTGGAAAATGGAGAAATTCCTTGTTTTTGCAAAAATTCTGGTAGTGACCGTATAGTCCGATCTTCGGACCATACAATCCGGTTAGTGCCCACAAGTACAGTGTTCTGGAGAGTCTGGTCATAGAGACCGGACAGAATGATCCTAGTGATTGGACCGTTCGGTCTGTATGGAATGCCAACAGACCCAAAGTAGATGGTCACTATGATTGATCGCGGTATGATTTCTAGATCTGTGACCGTTGATTGCTCCATTAAGTGATCTTGACCGTTCATTTGGTTTTGACCTACGTCAAATCTTCTTGGACCTATCCTCGTTCTTCTTGACCGAAGCCAAGACCATGCCCTCGCCTCCCCCGCCAACACCGACGTCGTCGTGCCACCTCATGCTCCGCTGCATGGCGCTGCCGCTCCCGCTCTCTCCCCCGCAAGCGCCATCGTTCGCTTGCTCGCAGATCACCGCCGCCTTCGCTAGTAGCGCTGCCACCTCGCTAACGTGCACCACCACTGCTCTCACCCCCCCCCACCGTGTGGGCACTCGGAGCACCTGAGAGCTGAGCTCCATCAGTGATTCTCTCGTCTTCGGCTTCGGGACATCCCTAGGTATTGAGCTTATCCTCCATTCATCGGTTTATGCCCTGATTAGTGAGCAATTACCTTAATTGATGCAATTGGATTAATTGCACATGTTTAGTTGCATTAGTTAGGTAATTAGCTCGACCTAGCTGCAATCAATTCCATGATTATCTGTTAATTGCATGTCTAGGATTTGTTTCTCATGTAGTCTACAATTAGATTTTATTGCCTATTATTTGACTGCACACTAGATGACTTGCACCAGCAACTCATAGTGAATGATCATGGTTGTCATATTGCTTTATTTGTCTAGTGATCATGTCCTTCATTCCGTACTAGGATTTCTATTGCGTATTTTTTCTTAGTGGTGCTTTGCTTGTAGATTTATATACGTTCCATGCTCATCCTGTCTATATCTACGTGCGTGCAATGACACTTGTCAGCAGCAACAGCAGCAGCAAAGATGGCAGGATCTAGATAGGACAAGGGCAAGGGAAAGATGCCAGAGAAGCCTAAGAGCAAGAAGAGACCGAGATTGGACTCCCGGTGCACGGTTGATCATCAAGCAGCTAGACACAGAGACAATAGAGGAGTACTAGGTAGAGGACTGCACCTTTGGCTACAAGAGTTGTTCTGCCAGCGTGGTCGCAGCATACTCCGGCTTCTCGTCAGGAGAGGTCGTCGAGACCTGCGAAGCAGGGATCCTCAAGGTAGGAGGAGGAGGAGACCTCAAAGTAAGAGTCTGAGGAGTTTGAGGAGTCAGAGGAGGAGGATGAGCATCCAGCACAGGCAGAACAGACAGGACCCCAGAGGTCAGCTCTCCGACCAGTAGACCCGAGGTGCACCTGTGCAGTGTGAACGAGGAGGCTGCAGAGACTTGTAGAGGCACCTGGAGAGCTGGATATTCTTAAGGTTCATGTAAAGGATCTTAAGTCACTCTGTCTTGTCCCCTTTGAGCAGTGGATTCCAGTCCCTAGGGACCCTGCTGTTGGAGAGAGGTACTGGATAGGCCTCTAGAGGAGGATCGGTGAGGGCCTAAGACGCTATCTTGGCCTGACGGGCAAGGATAGACTATTTGGGCCACAACAGTATATGTTGTACCCATCCATGAGGAAGGCCATAGGCACTGACATTCAGCAGTACTTCACGTACTTGCCAGGGCTAGCAGAGCTAGTTACTGCTCCATAGAGATACAGAGAGGACATTGTCGTGGAGTTCTACGCAACACTGTGGGTAGCCAGAGACCGCTCAGAGATCTGGTTCTTGTTTAGAGGGCAGACATAGCGTGTGACCAGGGAGGATCCCATAGATAGCTTTGGACTTCTTGCTTCACATTTCCAGCTATATAGGAGTACCTATGGGACCCTCGCTCCACCCCGTAGACCACCTAGCTATGCTCCTTACATTTGCTATCTTCTAAGGAGGATGGGACTAGTGACCGAGGAGCACTATGATGTGTTCCTTGAGGTGACCACCAGCTACTCACCTCGAGTCCCTAGGCGTTCGTAGTCAGCCTCTAGTCAATAGATGGGAGAGGAGGAGCAGCAGTCACCACCAGTCACTCACGAGCAGGCAGCTCATCCAGAGACGGTGGTTCTTGAGTCAGCTAGTACAGGAGCACCGCCCTAGCCGATAGGTACACAGTCAGAGGATGCTATCACTATAGCAGCACTTGCAGGGCGCCTGGGTGAGTTCATCCAGAGCTCAACTGAGGATAGACGTCAGATTTAGATGATGGAGGTTATCAGAGGTCAGGCAGAGCTTCAGAGATAGCAGATGATGCTATTGACGACACTGATGACCCAGATGGCAGAGATGACTCAAAGGCAGGCCGATCAGCAGCCAGGATCTTCAGTTCCTCCATAGTTTCAGCCGCTGCCAACTCAGCCAGGACCTTTCACTACTACGATGACAGCTCATTACAGCGGGTTGTCACACTCAGGGGTGTTACCAACAGGGGGAGTAGCATAGACCCTCTCACCAGTGACTCAGTTCTCCCTCGTGTCAGCCTTCTCAGTCTCTGTGTTGTTCTCTTCACCTGCACTGTCTACAACTTTGCAGAGGACAGTACCTACCACCTTCCAGTAGCAGCAGCCACTAGTAAGGAGTCTATTCGTCGAGATAGTGCACACCACTCATGTAGACTCCCAGACAGCTCTAGAGTAAGCTACAGCTCCACCTTCCACTACTACAGTCAGCACGCTCACACCTCGGGTAGCAGAGGATCTTGTCCGCGGAGATTTCACTCAGCAGGACGTGATGGATCTCGCACTTCTCTAGGCCTCAGTTGCTCAGGAGACCATCACAATCATGTTAGCAGAGTCGGATAGAGGGTCTGAGTCACCATTAGAGGACCTTGATTTCTTTGAGTAGCTGGATGTTCAGGTGGCACAGGCTCAGGCAACACAACAGGATCCTGCACCGGAGCAGCCAAGAGCGTAGCCTTCAGAGGATGTCGCTACACCACTTCCTTCGACCATGATCGCTTAGATGTTCACTTTTTTCGCTTTTTGGTGCTTGTTGCCAGCGGGGGAGAAGTAGTCATAGGTCTAGGGGGAGTGGCAATGTGATCCTGTGCGATCGAGAGTAGCATGTATCTAGGGGGAGCTTACTTGTACATTGGCTTTGGGAGTTAGATACATTCGGTTCTTATTTTGATAGATTTATCAAGATGTTCATGGATTTTGATGAGTCAAGTTTTCATTTGTGTGTGTTTGACTCATCTTGATCTCACTTGGTTTATTTTCATATGCGGTGCTTATTCTTCTTTATTTATCATGTATGCCTATGTATGATTCCATGATGATGATTGCTTGTTTTTAATTCCTATGCATTGCCATGCTAACCTATTGCATATCATCATTCATGCCTTGCATTGCATATCGTTATGCTTTCCTTAATATCCTATCATGACATGCATGCATTATCATCTAGAGTGTGTTTTTCTCTCTTTTCCTTTTAGCTCTTGATGATGCTTGATTGAGTAGGACCTTGTGTGTTTCTCTCTTATGCTTTTGTGGTTCCTCTTGATCGTAGTGTAGCTCTTTTAGCCCTGTTGTTTCTTGTTAAGATTATGCTACGTAGTAGTTCTCATCAATCACCAAAAAGGTGGAAGATTGTAAGCTTCATGACCATTGATGATGGGATCCCCAAGGTATGAATGTTTTGGTGATAGATGACAACTATGAAATTGTAGGCTAATATCTACATAAGTGTTGTCTATACAGGAATCATCTCTAAACTCTAATACAAATCATATGGATGATGATTGCCTTGGTGATTGATGACAATGACCACAAGCATGGAGACTTGATGAGCTTGATGGAGTCCCATGGCTGCTGAAGATGGATCAAAGCTAAGCACAAGCTATGGAGCAAGTATTAGGAACACTTGTCTGGTTGTTAGGAATTTGAGTCCATAGGAAAAACCAGACTACCAAGGGAATCTAGGTCATTTCTCTTAAGTCATGTCTAGTTAGTGATATGCATGTATGCTCGGTAAAATCACAGACACTAGGTGATAGTGGAGAAACCAAGGAGTTGTTCAGAGAAGCCGGGAAACAAAGTCAAGCGAGGACGAGGAGTTTCAGCTTCTAGATGAAGTCACCAGACAGAGGGGTCAGTGGTGACTAGACTGTACGGTCACAAAGAGGTTTTGTCCGGAGTTTACAGCAAGCAGCGAGGAATCTGTCAAGTCTAGAAGACCTAGAGACTGGACGGTCCGGTCTAGTGACCGGACGGTCTGGACAATAGGTCTGAGACTTGGGTAGAGAAGAAGCAGCGCGCGAAATGTTTCTGGACTGGAGGGAGAAACGGATCGGACGGTACGGTCAGTAGGAATCAGTAGAGAGGCAGAGCCGTTGGTGCTCAAGACTGTAGTGACTGGACGGTCCGGTCTGGCAGTGACCGGATTGTCCGGTCAGTATGCCCAGAAAGTTAATTTCGTGGAGCAACGGCTAGTTGGAGGTTGGGAGCCTATATAACTTCGTTGCTGGGGTCTTGGAGACCCCTCTTGACCAGTGGAATACCTGAGAGCATTTGGTAAGGTGTAAGAGGAAAAGAAGAGAGCGCTGAAGAAGATATTGCATATCCTGAGAGTGCTAGTGGAGGGTAACTTGAGCATCTTGCACATCTAAGGTCGGGGTGTGCTTGAGGGTGTGATCTAGGCTGTTACTCTTGGTCTATGGTGAGACCTAGACCGGTTAGAGGTCTGTGATTAAGCCTATTGTGATTGGTTATGAAGGCTGTCACATGTTTATACACGGTTTGAGCCCGCCGGTGAAAGGGACATCAATAGTGAGCACTATACATGAAAGAGTGACGAACATAGCCAGAACTAGCATTAATAATTCCTGAATTTCTAGGAACACAGTGATGAGCCCTATGTGTCATTGAAGAAACACGGATGTCATATATGAGATTGACATTTTCTTGCAACGGCTACGAAGAAATGCTCCTAAGAAAGTGACGAAAGATGCGCTCATACTTAGTTTTCGGGTACATCGATATCAGGTTCTCATAATATATTCGGAAATTCTGTTGTTCAGTCGACTGAAAATGATCTCGGTTTCAATCGACGGCCACAACTTTTGTTATTTATTTATTTTGTTTCTTTTGTTATTTATTTATTTGTAGAATTATATGTATTAATTAATATTATGTATAGACTATAGAAAAATTTTGTCTTTTTTATCCATTAGATCTAGATCTAAGGGCTAAAAGTATTGATTGAAAAGAACCCTTATTTTCAATCGACTGAAAATTAGACACTCTAATATATTTGCTTTACAATCCGTTTCTTTTGCAAATATATTATTTTGTGCAGAGATATTACTCCACTTGGATGGCAACCCGCAAAAGAACAATAACTATAATCTAACGTGTTACAGATTTAACTCAAATATTCTTAGCTTCCTAACACAGTAACACGAATGATATTATTTGTGATTTGTTTTTAAAAAATTAACTATTTTGAATGGCGGAGGTAGGATTCAAAGTCAGGATGGCCAATAATTTCTTTTCTCCGCATCACAATTTAAACTGCCAACTTATAATAGAAATTTAAGAGCTTAATAAAAACTAGTCAAACTACCCGCGCATTTCCACGGCTAGATTTAATTTCTTATTATAGATATTAGTTAGGTTAATCCTTTTTTATTTTGTATTATACATTTTATCCATCAAATTACCTGTTAAAGCTTAATTCACCACAAAGACAAATTTTTATCTTATTTTGACTGATATGAAAAACAATTAGAGTATTTATTTGTTTTATGCTGACATGATTTGTAATTAATGATATTTTTATTAAGAAAATCCAATAAGCTTTTTTATTGAAGAAAATAAGTGATAAAATAAAAATTAATCGGTTAAGATTTGATTTTCAACCTCCAGAGATACAGCTCTAGGGCTATATACTCCTACTTCCTTTTTCCGGATTTCGAAACGTCTCTTAGTGAAGCGTATTAATTATACATGTCTTGAACGTTTATTGTAAAATTCTATAACACAATAGAGATACGAAGACTATATTATTAAAGGAAACAAACATAAACATTAATAGCTCACTCAAACTTATATAGCTTCTCGTCATTTTTTTTACTGAACTTCTGACCTGAATTTTCTCCATCTTTCTTAAAATAAAATGGAAGAGAACATTGTTTGCTCAAATTAAGTTGCCTCTTCGTAATATATTCACTAACTACAGAAAGGATCATGCAAACAGCTCAAGCACATCTTTCAGAGATTGTTTTTTTTTTCATATCATGCGTTCCTCAATGTGGCTCCTACAAAAGAAAACTTTATGTACAACAGTTTATGAACAAAGCCAAAAACATTCCCTAGTTTATTGATCGGACCTTAGCAAAATAGGTATGGAAAAGTTATTTGCCCTAAATAATCCAGGCCCCTTCGGTCTTTTTTTTTTTTGTTTTGTTTTTTGCTTCGTCTTCCTCGTGTGTTCTGAGCAGCAGCTATGCATGGCAATGGAAACATTTTGGCTGCCACTCGTGGAGCCAGGTTGGGTGTATGGGCAGTTTGTTGAGACTGCCGTAGGGGTGCCCCACCGATCAGACTGAGCAAGGTGAATGTCTGTTGGAGGCAGGGTCATGCAAAATAGCTGAAGCTCATTATTCAAAGATTGTTTTTCTCATTATGCCTTCTAGAATGTGGCTACTACAAAAGAAAACTTTCCGTACTGCTGAGCAAAGCCAAAAACTACCCCAGTTTATTGATCGGACCTCAGCAAATTAGGATTAGAAAAATCATTTGGCCTTAATATTCCCGGCCCCTTCGGTCTTTCTTTTTTTTTCTCCTACATCTTCCTTGCGTGTTCTGAGAAGCTGTACACGGCCATGGAAACATTTGGGCTGGCACATGCGGGAGCTGGCGCAGGGTATAGGGCAGTGGGTTCAGACTGCCATAGGGGTTGCCTACCGATCAGACTGAGCAAGCTGAATGTATGTTATGGCACTCTATGTGCCAGCAGCGTACACCTATGGAATATTCATATTGTAGCTTTGTAGATTTAGATCACATATGTGTCTACTATCTACCTGCTTCAGCTAGAAGTGCTATGCTATCAGCCGTCAGAGTGTAAACATGGTTTTGGTTTTGGTGAGGGCATTTGGAAAAAACAAAAGGGTAATGTATGTGAGGTGGGGAGGAAGAGGAACATACGTGATGTCACTCCAAAAAACATTTTATGTGAGGTGTCACAATTGAAGATATTTTGGGACAATAATTTTATATTAACAGTGGTGGGTAATTTAATAATATTTAGAGGGTATTGTAGTCTCTATTTTCATAACAAGTATACCGTCGACAAGCATATAGGGCATGAAATACATGAGAATAGCATGTAAAATCAAAGGAGCAACCATATGGCAAAAAACAATTTTATGGACATGTAAACCACTAAATGGCAGCAAAATAATCATATGGCAAGCAACTATGACAGTGACAACTATCATAAGAGCAATCACAACTACGGATATAGTGCACATGACAGCATGAAAGTGAGCAAGTAGGCAACAAGTAAACTACAAGAATTTTCAAATCCTATCACAAAGAAAATGACGATCACATAGATGTAGAATATGGTGAAACAATCTAAACTATAAATATGGTGAGCATCTAGAATAATATGGTGAAACAATCTGAACTATAATAGAAAGCCACATAGATGCAGATCACAACTGATTTCTAACTTTTAAAGTGGTCAAGTCAGTTGCATACTAATCAATAGCACAATCTGCTGGTCAGTTGCACTAGTCATTGGCAAAATTATTTCATAACAGCCCCATCAAGAGCAGGACACCGTCGCCACGACATCAATTAACAAGGCTAGTTAACTAGCTTCTTCACTGCCTGCTCATGTACAACACAGCCAGGCCACAGGGTGCTTGGCTGGCGGGGGCATAATGAGATTTTGGGCATGGGGCAGAGCGGGTGCACCTGGTCATCGACGGGCAGGAGGGCGTCAGACAGGATGGGAGAGGGGAGGAAGAAGAGGGTACGGCGCTTACCAGAGAGAAGTCGGAGGCCATTGAGGAGGGCGACTCCCTCGGGGCGATGGTCGGTGAGTTCGAGGAGGGGGAGGACATCGGCGCGTGCGTCTTTGATGAGGAGGAAGCCCATGGCGATGCTCGAGGATGAGGAGGGCAGCCCGACGTGACGGGGCTCAGGGAGGAGGGGACCTGTGCCTGCGACAGCCCGTGTGGAAGGACGAGGGGGGTCGTGCGGCGACCGTTGAGGTGGGGCTCGGGGACAAGGAGGGGGCCTGCGGCGGCGGTGCTCGGGGAAGGACGAGGGGGCCCGCGCGGCGACCGTCAAGGCACTCAAGGACGGAGGAGGGGCGATGCAGTGACCATCGAGGTGGGGCTCGGGGATGAGGAGGGGGCCCGCAGCAGTGGTGCTCGGGGAAGGACGAGGGGGCCTGCATGCCGACCGTCAAGGCGCTCGAGGACGGAGGAGGGGCGATGCGATGGTGCTCGGGGATAGATGAGGGGCCCCGCGGCAGCGGTGCTCATGGAGGCGTCAGAGAGGGCACGAGGAGACGGAGAATGGCGGCGCTCGGGGAGATGGCGGCGGAATTGGGTAGCCTCACGGCGTACAAAAGCAAACTCCGGGATAGGGTTAGGGGGGGTCGGCGCCATTGCGCATATAGGGGAGACCTTTTTAACAGCAGTTCAGAAAGCAAACCGTCGCTAAAAAGGAATAGCGGTGGTTGGCTATGAGAACCACCGCTAAAAAGCCGTGGTGTTTTTTTTATATTGAGTATTATTCATGCTCTAAAATGGTATTTAAATTGTATTAGTTATTTTAAAAAATTACCAGAGACTTATTTTTTTGCAGAAAACCCCCTTAGTTCATTGTTAACTATATTTTAGTCCTGTCTTTTTACAATTAGGCCCCTATACTTAATAAAAATTAATGTTAGGCCATAAAATTTTATAAAAACAACCCTATACTTTTTATTAATTACATTTTAGTCCTAATATTTTTACACTTTAATTCTTATCATTTTATAAAATTACAAATTGGTCCCTAAACTCTTTTATATTTACCTTTTAGCCCCTAAAACTTCAAACTACATGATGCTTAACAAAATAAGTTACATAATCTTTATATTCAAATAAGCATAAATTACATAGAATATAATACAAGGATCGAATAATAAAAGGTACTTAAGAAAATAAAATTACATGATACTTGAGTTAGCCTTGAAAGACTTTCCCTTGGCAGTGATTGGTACACATGTAGGGCATTCCGTCGGCAAAGGAGAGTCTTGCTTCGAAAACTTTAAAATTTTTCAGATCTATGAAACATGGCACCTCGTCATATTGATTATAGTCATTTCGATCCTCCACATTCTCCACTCCAACGATTCTTTGTTTACCTAGAAAAATAATGTATTTCTTTTTGTCCTTTGGATCAAGTACATAAAACACCTGTTCCACGGTCTTAGCAAGTATCCAAGGCTCACCTTTGTGACCAACATTGTTAAGATCAATAATTGTGAAACCATATTCATCCACCTTGACATCATTAGGGTGCTTATGAACCTGTAAATTTGCACCATAGTCTAGTTCTCATATTTCCTCAATGTACCCGTAATACGAGGTCGTCTGGTCCTCTTCGTGAATGGCTTCTACTTGTACACCGTTGTTTTGACACTTGGTCTTCTTATCCTTCTGTTGGGTGTAGAAGGTAAAACCATTGATGTCGTATGCCTAAAAGGTAACTACGGTTCTTTCCACGGACTCGTCACTTGGAAGGTCTAGGGAGCTAAACCATGATGTGAATGAGCGCTTGTGCTCGTCTATGATCCATTTATCCATTGCATCCTTGTTGTTCCGGCAGAGCTCTAATAGATGTTTCTCAAAGTATGGTCCCACAATCTGTGTCTGTTGCAATATGCTGAAATGTGCTTGGTCCACTCGTTTGAAGTCACGGTTGATGAACGATCTACGTCCTTTCATACCTTTTCTAGATAATCTACCCGCATGATGAGACACGAGGAGACCAATTGATCTGCTACCATCATTAGTGTAATCTGAGCAACATTCGATGATCTCCTTAGTTGTGTAGCCCTCGATCATAGAACCCTCTGGATGTGAACGAGTATGTACATAGTGTTTCAATACATACATGAACCTCTCAAACGGAAACATCTGATGCAGGTAGACGGGGCCCAATGTAGAGATCTGGTCAACAATATGAATCATGAAGTATTCCATCGTATCAAAAAAGGATGGACGGAAGACCATCTCAAGTATGCACATTGTGCGTCTGTAGGTCATTTAATCATCTTCAGTTATTACCTTCTTCGATACCGTGTTAAAGAAGTAGCAAAGGCGCGTTACAGCGAGCTTTAGCCATGGTGATTTAACAGCTCTGATAGCAATAGGGAGAAACACCGAAAGCATTATGTGGCAATCGTGAGTGTTGTACCCACTTACCTTCAACTCTTCCATGTTTACAAGATTCTTTATATTTGATGAGAAACCCGTTGGTACTTTAATCCCACTGAGGCACTTACAGAGTGTCGTTTTCTCCTCAATCGTAAGTGTGTAGGCTGTCGGGGAGAGAAAGTACTTTCCATTTCCTCTTTCTTGCATATGGAGCTCTGGTCTTATTCCTATCACTACAAGATCTCTATGTGTGCTGGGTCCATCCTTTGCCTTACCGGGTTGGTCTAGTATAAGTCCGCCAATACTGTCAAATACACTCTTCCCAATATGTATCCAGTCAAAGGCATGATTCACTTCCAATTCTTTCCAATAATTGAAATATACGAAGAAAATGGATTTCTTCTTAAGCGGCGTGAGACCTTTTGCCTTTGACTCCCTTCACTGGCTTTCCAAAAACAACACTGATGTTTTTAACAAAGTCAAACAAGACCCTGCCAGTCCAACGTCAAGGTTCTATATCATTCTCAACTTTGCCATCAAAGTATCTGGCCATGTGATATACACTAGCTTCTGGGATGTTGGAAGGTACACATGGGATGTATCATCAACGCATACGAAACATGTCTCCTTTTCTTTGACCAGCCCCGATAACGCCCTTAGTGCTGGGGAATCACTTACCATGCAAAAAATAATTGCTCTGAGAGTGAAGTACTCTCTTAGATACTCATCTCATATACGGACCCCCCTAAACCACAGTTTCTGTAGGTCTTTGAACAATGGTACTAAGAACACGTCTATGTCGTTACCAGGTTCTTTGGGCCCAGATATAAGAGTGGTTAGCAGTAGGTACTTACGCTTATGACATAACCATGGTGGAATGTTGTACATTGCTAGTATCACTGGCCAAGTGCTATGCAGATTCCTCAATTGACCGAATGGGTTCATCCCGTCTGTACTCAATGCAGACCGTATGTTCCTTTTCTTATTAGAGAAGTCTCGATGATACTTATCAAACTTTTTCCACTGTGTTCCATCTGCGGGATGCCTGAGCTTACCGTCCCCCTTGCGTGCATGCCATGTCATCATTGTCGTATCCCTAGGGTTGGCGAATAATTGTTTGATGTGATCGACCTGGGTAAGTACCACATGACTAAGGCAGGAACCTTACTATCATCACTGTCATCAACGATAGAACTTCTCTTTTTCTTTCTTCCCTTAGTTGTATTCTTTATGCCACCACCAGCGTCATAATCGTTGTTCCTCTTGTAACGTTTGTGTTTGCACCTTGGGCATCTCATAGCGTCCTGATGCTCCTTTTGATACAACATGCAATGATTTGGATACGCATGAATTTTTTGCACGCCCAACAAAAGTGGGGAAATCAGCTTTGTAGCAAGGTATGTTGTCCTTGGCAACAAGTTGAGCTTCGTCAACGTATCGAAAATAAGTTCCAACAAATCCGTGAAACTAGCGTCCGACCAGCCATACATGCCCTTCAGCTTCATCACAACACGGTGAACTCTTTATCATATCCCTTAGATACATCATATAATGAATCCTTTGATGCCTTCTCTATTCTATGAAAATTATCAAGACCTTTAGTTGTACCGACATTGATCAACACCTGCGGCTCAATGTGACATAACAACTTCTCAACATCAAAATCAGCTTCACTAGGTGACTTTGTCGCATCTACACCAGGTGAATTGACAGCCTCAACTTCATCTTCAATATGCTCATCAAATTCCATATCGACCACACTGTTCTCATCATGTTTTGTCCAAATCGTGTAACCCTCAACAAAACCCCTCCGCACCAAGTGTGACTTCATTACTTCTATATCATTCCACAACTTCTGATTCTTGCAATCAAAACACGGACAATATATATCAGTCATTCGTTCACGTCGAGCATGTTGTGCGGGCTTCGATGAATTTGGAAACTTCTCATAAAAATAATGGACCCGGTCTTGGTGCCTCGTACATCCAAGATCTATTCATCATGAACGATCTTGAGCAAAAAATTATTAAAATTCATTAATTAATTATGTATGACAAAATTTCTAATATATGTTTATATTGAATATTACATGAAGTTAAAAATATTATGCAAGGTAAAATGAAACAAACATCAAATTATTTTATATATTATTTAACTTTTATCAGCATCTATCCAAAAAATATTAGAAATTAATAATAACACAAAATTTAAATATTCACTAAATATATAAACATTGAAATATAATATACATGAAGTTAAAAATATTATGCAAGGTAAAATGAAACAAACATCAAATTATTTTATATATTATTTAATTTTTATCAAGAAATAATAAAATAATTAACATCTCTCTTACCCTAATACTACCTTCTCTCTCTTCTAAAAACCAAACTAGATCTAGATTTCCATTGACATAAAACAAGGTAGATATAATAATTTTTTTGCGTAGTGATGAGAAGAGATGATGTATGCTGTTATAAACTTCAACTATAACCTAATAGAACCATCCAAATTAAACGAATTTAGCAAAAATTTAATGAAAACCTAATAAACTTAAAACCCAAAATTCTACTTGATTTCAAAATGAGAGCACAAAAAAAATAATGGGATGAGTTCCCCTTACCTCAAAGATCAAATTTCTGCAAAAAAAAAAAAACTCAAAACCTTCCCCCCTTGATTTTCGTAATTTATCCAAATTTTTGGGCCGCCACTGTTCGAGTGAAACAGGGGAGCCGTTGGAGCATGATATTTATAGCCTAGACACTTTATAGCAGCGGTTGAAATTATCAACCACCGCTACTATGCACTAAATAGCGGCGGTTGACATTATAAACCGCCGCTATAAACCTGGGTCATTTATAGTGACGGTTGATAATGTCAACTGCCGCTAAAGGTGGCTCTGTAGCGGTGTCTTAAACCGCGGCAGGCCCCCCAGGCTCTGTAGCGGCACTACAGAGCCTATTTGTGGTAGTGTTTTTATTTCCGTGTATGTGGTTTACTATAATTTTCCAAGTTTATACTTCAGTACCCAACATTTTGGATATCGACATACTATTTCTATTAAAGATTTTTAAGTATAAATTCATTAAATTATCAACGCATAAGAAGCTAAACTAAATTATTTATTAAGATTAAATGGGCGCAGCGTAGCGCGTCCAATATATCTAGTAATCTTACAACACCATGGGGTCGATCCCTTCCAGCACATATTTTTGCTGGTAACCGCGACGTCACTATGTCATCCATCCTAAGCTTGATCGACATTAGTACGTCTGATTCAGTTGAAAAATAAAAATAAAACTCTAGTGGTGGTACAACGGCTATTACCTTAGAATTCGATGCCAGATTGATTTAATGAATCTGGATTAGAATGTCGTCCCTGCTCGACTCTTCCCTTCCATCAACTCCATCCGTGCATTATTCTAGACAATCAGCAAGAAAAATTGATGGACGGAAAGAAGGGATTGAAACGTTGCTAGCTGATACTTCAGGTGCTCACCTCCAACGATCAAGGTGATGGCCTGCTTGGACGATCACTAGCACTCGTAGGTAGCAGAGGAGAAAGAGACGGTATTGCCGATCTAATAATACGGCTGTGGCGGTGCGGCCTAGGGAGGGAGGTTCATGCATTGGGGAGGAGGTGAACGAAAAGATCTAGGAGTACATGATTTGAAGGATAGATCAATGGCTGGATGTATTCTAGATTACATTAGCGGGGTTGATGAAAGGCTGGATGTTTTACTTTTTTTATGGGAATTTCTACCCTATTTTTTTATTTTTCTAGTCACCGTGGTGAAAAAATATCTCCTTTTATTAATAAATAGATGGCAATGGTGGATAATTTAATATTGTTTGAAAGGTATTTTAGTTTAAGTTTTTTATAATGATAGTGGTGGATAATTTTCTTTTTTTTCTCTGATTAACGTGGGAATTTCTAGGTCTTGAGAGCGAATGTGGTGGTTCCTTTTCTTGCTCAAATAATAATATTTAGAGGGTATTTTAGTCTATGTTTTCATAATGGCAATGGTGGGTAATTTAATATTGTTTGAAGGGTATTTTAGTCTATGTTTTTTATAATGACAGTGATGGGTAAATTTTTTTCTCTGATTAACGTGGGAATTTCTAGGCCTTGAGAGCGAACGTGGTATCTTTTTTTCTTGCTCAAATATATATATAATAGATATCTTAAAAATCATTTACCTGGAACACATAATCTGCAATACAAGAATAATATTGCATTAAATTTGGTTTTCTATAATGCCTAAATCATTTACCTAGAATCGCATTGAATGTGATAGATTCAACTGAAGTGGAGGTTGATAAAAAAATCGATTTCCTAGAAACTGATAGCACGGAGTAGCCACACAAGCGCGTATACGACGGGCACGGCGGACAGCGGCACATCGTACACGCAGCTGCGGGGCACGTCGATCACAGGACAGAAAACCCTGTCTCGCCGATAGTTGCACACGCAGGGCTAGCAGTTGCCGAATGCCGATCGTTCGCACTTGCTCGATAGCCTCGACTTGATTCGTTGCTCGCCTTGTCAGGCCTGATCACTCCTAGCCTTGGGCTCTCTGTATGGGCGTTTGGTCAACAGGGCCCATCCCCAGTTCCCCACCCCTGTCACTGGCTCAACATTTTACAGGTCATAAGAGATAGCTTATTTGCAAAGAAGCTTGACTAGGACGTCCCGCTCCTGACATTCTTCAGACAGCCAGTTGTGAGCCTAAACTGTATGTTATTAGCTGAAATGAAGAACAAAAGAAGAAAGGTAGATAAAAACCTCCATGTCACACTGCCTATGGCGTTGGGACATGAATTGCAATAGCCTGCAGAGCTGGTTTTTTATGTATGACAAACAAGCAAGTACTCAAGTAGTCTCTCTTTTTTTTTCAATACATTTCTCTGTTATGTTCAGTTCTGGAGCATGAGTAGACTATTATAGACATGCTCTGCATTTCTCTGTTATGTTCAGTTCTGGAGCTGTGGAGCATGTATTTTTCTGTAATACTTCTTTAAGATTTAACAGAAATTCCAAAATTTATCACTGTGTTTATTCAACATGAAAAAATAACATGTTAACACTTAATAGAATCAAGTTGAAGGAAGCTAACGACCATAGAGTATGGTTGCACAGGAATTAAGTAGCAGCAGGTAAAGTAGTAAAGAATTAACACCACACATATGGTTTGATTCTAGATTTAGCTAGCGATCAGTCAGACAATCTCCAAATTGTTCAGACTTCACAATTTGACATTATAAAATGCCCAAATAATCTCTTATTTTTTTCTTCCACACAAATTACCATATGAAAGAACAATCAGGGAAGGAGGGCAGGCTCACCTAGAGCTGTAGTAGCGCCTTTGTCATCGCCAGGGCTGAAGACAATGACGTCTTTAAGCCTGGAGGAATATGCAGGAGCTCTACAATACAAAACCCATATTTTTACAACCGTGCACCGAGTCAGTTCCATGACTTGGGGAACTGGTAGAACATACTGTATCAAAAAATAAAGGAAAAGAGAACTTTTAATGGAGTCTACTCCGTATTATCTCAATCAAAAGCACATCCTAATCACATGGTTCATAATCTGGCAACTACTAGTACCACTGATGTGCATCATATATAAGTACTACTAGCACAGAAACATGAATGAAAAATTTATTGAACTGAAATTATTGAATTACTAGTGGCACGACCAAGCTTGCAATCAAGTGAAACATTTCCAAAGAATTTGTTCTAAAAAATCTGAGATAACCAAAAAAGTTCTAGTGTTCACGTCAATTCATTAAACTGAAATTATACAACAATTAATTAAGTTTCATCAAGGCTCTAGCAAACAACCTGACAGAGCCAACAAAAAAACTCGATATTGCTGAGGCACCTATATCAAAAGCACATCCTCGTAGGTAATGGGCATCATCGAAGCACTCCTTGATACATGAAGAACAATGAGAAACTGACAAGTAAGGGTTGGAAGTTGGAACTCTCACCAGCCTGCAGGTCGTTGTTGACGGGGATATATCTCAGGTTGGAGTTGACGACATGGAGTCCTTGGTGCTGCGGCTGCCAGGTAGTTCTTGGACAGCGAAGGTTGTTGACAATGATCCGCACGCCGATCCGCAAGCCGCTCGCATCAACTGGTCGACGTGACGAGCTCCCGCTCCCGCCGACGAGGTGGCATAGTCGAGCGTCTGGAGGAGGTGGCGCCGACTGAGGATTCAAGAGGAGAGGTGGAGACGTGCGGAGGAGGTGGTGGTGACTCGAGTGGGGCGGGGCGGGGCGGGGCGGGGCGGCGAAGGCAGTGGCGACTAGGGCGGGCCGGCGATGAGAGCGGGGTCGGGGGCTGAGCAGCATCGGGGGCAAGACGGGGAAATTTCGCCTGATGTCGAAGGATGATTTTTCTTTTCCCTAGCAATCGACGTGGAGTGGGGCTGGAATGTCCCACGGAAATTCTGCCCAATGGACATCCAAAAGGCGGGTCGGGTTGGCTGGGGAAAGAAAGACACGGGCCGGGATATCCCTGGGGATTGGGCCGAATTCCCTAGGGGAATCGGGGTTCCCAAACAAGCCCTCAGGGTGGGTTATCCATCCTATAGCTCCGTCACTTTTTTGAATAATACTATTGATAACGGCCACACTGGACATTTTTAGATGTTTATAGAAAAAAAAAAGTGTGGTAGAGCGAAATATAGCAAATTATTCGTAATATAACAGGACCTATTTTTTATGTTAAAACAGATGAATCATGGAAGTAGTGAAAGTTCATGTGCCTTCAAAAAGAAGATGAAGGGTAGATTCATTGTCTGCTGGTAATATAGGTCATGCAAATATTATTGAGCTGTCTGCAACATAAGAGATGCTAATAAGTTCATATTGGACGATTACAAACTATTTCTCGAGTAACGTTTGTAATTGTGTGGGCCATTATTTGATCTAGTTCGTGGAAAAGAAAAAGATGTTAGCAGGATAGAGCATAAGATCGGACGCAGATAGATATGGTAGGAACCATTCGCCAGGCTAAACTACTAAAAAAAATGCCTCTTCAAAATCTATGATTTGATAAATATTTTCTTGAAAAATTATGAGTAAATGAAGAGAGGCACCAGGGTGATTTGTGAGCTAGCTTCACCGCTGGTAGGGACGACTAGAGAGAGCTTAGGTTGGTGGTGTTTGACTTTGACTGGACTGCTACTCACGTGTGTTCAAACACAGAGCTGTCAACAGTCAACTGGGGTGGAAGTAGGAGACAAAGCTTGGGTAGTATCAGCTAAAAAGTGGTACTATTTTGATGCGATCACCGATTGCGATGCGCTCCTCATATATAGTCGCATAAAAAGGGTTTACATGTATTGAACCGTGTGCGTTGATCCATTCTGCACCGTGGCTCGCTGGCCGTTCGAACACCACTCGCAAGTCGCAGATACCGGGGAAGAGGAAATTCCAGTTCCTTTTAGATATTCATGCTCTCCATTTGATCAATCACCTAGTCGTACTCAGAGTTCTATAAGAATTTTTTTTGAAGGAAAGTTCTATAACAATTAAGCACATCGACAAGCTTTCTCTCCATTTGGTTATTACAAGGTCAAGTCAAATCGTGTGCCGTCAGGGTATCTGTTTTTTCTTTATGGAAATTAAGGATATTTCAATTATTTTGATCTTGTCATTGATGCATGTCGTAGTCGCATACTCGCATATATCATCTTACTAGCAAAGTGTCCGTGCGTTGCTACAGACTTTAAAAAATAAAACACTGTTTATATAATATAATTGTTAGATATATACAATATTATTGACATTTTTACATTAAAGATTATATTTATATTACCATTGGTGTTCTTAGTATATCATTTTATATGTTAAAAGTAACAATTTTATCACCATTTTTTACCATATTTTAGAAGCTTTATCTGGAGGAAAAATCAATTCACGGAGTCTAGAAATAGAACTGCATTACAACGCAATTTTGAAATTGAATACTTGCTCTAATAGAAAAAGTTAAAACAAGAAAGTTGTAGATCTCGTCGAGACCTTTTTGAAATATATATAGATCATATTATTTGGACCACAGAGCTAGGAGATATGAGCCCCACATAGAGACCTGCGCATAGGAGTCTGAATCAGAATAAATATTTTTGCATCGCATATTTGGAAATTAAAACTGCAGGATCTGGACTTTTCTTGAATACCAAAGTTGTAGAACTTTTTGAGAGCTACGAGGTAGAGTTCGAGTTTGCCTCATTTGAGCTCCGTACGTGGGAGTTATGATTTTTGAAATTCGATACTTGATATAGAAGGTACAAACCGATTTGGATTCAATATCTAACTTTGTGGACACGAAGTGGACGACCGTACCTCAATTAATAGATTGTAGAGATTATCGATGGTCAAACACAATGTATTTATATTTTATTACATCCTCAGTTTTTTGTTATTATTGATGATACAATAACTCATTCAGTTAATTTTTTAGTTAACAAAGCTTTGTTAATTCCATCAAATAAAAACAAGAGGCGGTAATATTTCAGTAATTGTTTTTTTTCTAAGAAAGCTTGGTTAATTTCATCAACTGAAAACAAGAGGGAGTAATCTGCTCTATATATTCTTGGTCAAAGGTCATTGTGTACCAGTGTGCTCAACAACGCGCGTAGAGTCGTTTTCAAGCTACTTTTCATCATCGCAAATAGCTTTTTATTTTCTTCTTTCTTTAATAAAACAGGTGAACCATGCACTGATGCACATGTAGACTTCAGCTGCATGATTGATATCGGTACTTACGTTGTCGTACAAGTTCAAGTGATCAGCAAGCACTCACACTACTAAACAATAACAAAATCAGGAGCAGTTGAAACACTAAGAATCTTCTCCGTTTTCTAGGAACAGAAGGGACAAAACAGCTAGCATCGTTTGAGCTAATAGGACTAAGTAGTCAATTCCAAGTAAAATGCATGTGTATGATTTTGTTTTTGTTAGTGTGAGAAAGTTGCATTCAAATGTTTATCCAGTCTTTTTATAGTCCTGGTTTTTGCTGATCAATACATATATAGAACAAGCAAATAGGAAACCTTACATAAAAATGTCAAGGGAAAAAGGAAGAAAATTTCTAAATGTTATCGAGCTAATTGAGAGAAGAAAGGTTAGTAGTAGTGCTTACTCAAAAACACCCTTTCAGACAAGCCAAGCCTGAATACTGTTGTTCTAAACAAACCAGAATATGTAAACATAACTTAAACTCGTTGATCTGGTTTAAAATAAATCGTTGAAACATTACCGTTCTCTAAGCTCCGGCTAGCTATAGATCTTGAGGTGAACAATGCATGCTTATAATTCATCACTTGTACTTCCAAAGTTAACAAGACTCAACTTTGCACGAGAAGATTGCGGTTGAGTTTTATCGCATCAAATCCAGGATCCAACATGAACCGATTTCAAACACAGAAGGGTACAATATACTGATATACTATAATACATCTAATGTCACAACCTAGGTTGTCTGATACGAACAACCACGCCACCCTCACATGGTTATTCTGATTTCCTTCTCCTGTCCCAAGGTAGCTCCATTGGCTACAGCTACATGTAGCAGTCGTAGCGAGAACATATCCAGTCGCACTGAACAAGGTTGAGAATCAAGAGAGAAACAGAGACTTGGGCGTCGGCAGGAAGAGCTTGACACAACACGGCCAATACACTTATTGTATTGATCTGTGTAGCGTATTTATTTATACAGATACAAATCAAAGCCCCAACGGGCGTACAACAAACTGCACAATAATCTCCCTAAGAGACTAGCTTACACACTCAAGTAACACCTGACGAATCGATCACGAGTACGCTTGGGAGGGATGAGGCCGAGTATCTCGCTGACAAAGAAGAACCATGGCCGTCGGTGTGCCGGCATACAAGGCGGCGGCAGGAGTGCTCCCTTTGACACGACACACGACCGAGGATACTGGCCATTAGTTATGACCGCCAATGGGGCCTGGTCTCGGATCGCCAGGGCGCCCGACCGGACCTCTCCTTGCTCCCGGCGGGACCGGGACATCCGCCGCCGGAGGAGGAGGAGGGACGTCCGGCTCACAGCGGCATGATCTTTCTTGGTAATAAATAATGATCACCGCGACGCCGGCTGAGACGGCGGCGACGGGTTTTGGTGGCAGGATGGCGGAGAGGGAGGACAGGCGCCGAAGGAGTTGACGCGAGAGGGTCAAAGACGCCATGGCGCAGATTGATGGGACGGTCGAGGTACAGAGGTTTCTAGAGCTCTCGATGACGGAGATGATGATCAAGCAGTAGCAATATATATAGACTGGTTGATCTATAGGAGCGAGCCCGCCGTCGGGTGAAGACTATAAGGAAAGGGATAACACAGCTGGGGTTAGGTGCGGTGCTTGACCTCTCAGTTGGCAGCGTGTGCTTTTGTGTGTACAGAGAGTTCACACTCACATAGGAATCTCGGCACGATGGTCAAGACTCAAGACAAACACGGTCGTCATCAAGACAAGTCTATGGTATAGATACTTCCACAGGCACAGGGCCGTGTGCACCCCCCCCCCCCCCCCCCCTACTACCAGGCAACAAGTTGACTTTTAAGCATGCGTATGTAAGTTGAAAACCTGGTGCCCGGAGATACATTGGTCAATGTTTCCTAGTGGATGTCTTCTCTTCTGGCACTTTACAGGTCATTTCTTCAGTATAATAGTCCCCAAGGGGTCTTCCTAGGAAATTATAGCACCTCGGTTATCATTGTCATCTTGTTTCGTGATGTTTTTTTTTTAGATTAGAATAAGAGGGACCAGCCCCTAGCCTCTATTATGCGCCTTACAATCGAGACCAGAGTGAATGTTTACAGCAGCACCATTTTGGAGCCAAACCGCTCCCATCAAAACTCCCTCACGTAACACTCTCTTGTTACCCACTCCATTTCTACCTATTACAAGGACATCTCAGCTTGCCAAACTTCTGTGACCTCGCAGACCAGCTTGTAAGGAATGTGTCTCTACTAGAACACGCCCATATTCAGCCATGAGCTATTCTGAAAACAGAAATTATTTCTTGATTTCCGCACTCCCCACATGCTTGCCGCTATATGAACATATTCAAACCCACAAATTTCTTTGTAGAGAGCCAACAAGTAACCATTTGCTCAAAGTTTTCCAATTTTCTTATTCTTAAACAATCAGCCAAAACTGGCCACATTCTACTTGCTACTACACAGTCAAAGAATACATTATGTATAGATTCATGTTCACAGTAAAACAAATAGGTTTTATCTTGTACTGGTCTTCTTTTCTCTAGATTGTCTCAGGTTATTAGAAGCTTATTTTTTGACAAGAGCCAGACGAAGATCCGGACTCTTGGGGGTACTTTAATTGACCAAACTACCTGGGTGAACACCAGTGTGATACCTCTAAAATTTACTATGCCATACATCAACTGGTGGAATAGATACGAGAGGTGTTATACATCCATATAGGTGTATCATCCTCAGAGAGAGAGAGAGAGAGAGAGAGAGAGATTGTGGCTGCTAACTGCACCACGGCACCACCTTCTCCCACTTCCTAATAAGTAAGGTGGTGCCGTGGCTATACACCATCTAAATATACATTCGAATTCTCTCCCATCCCACAGATCAGCTACTATCCCTTCCTGCTCATCTATCTATCTATTTAATAATAAAAGGAGATGAACCTCTTACCATGGTGCGTAGAAAAAAAGAGAAATAGTCTAAAAATTCTGAGAAAAAAGCAAAACATCTAGCCTTTAATTCTCTTAAGATCTAATCACATATTATCATCCTGCCGTTGATCTGCCTAACATGCTAAGGTACCACCACTTCTTTTCCTGGGACACCGTTGTTTCGTTTCCTGGGATATCGTTGCTCTCCCCATAATATACGATTCACTTATCAAATAAAGCCATCTCCACCATGGAGCCAGCGGCACGCTGCAGCGATGGCATCCAGATTAGATATATACCATGCCTTCCACCTAATCACACAAGCGGCACCATAGAAACTACTGTTATGGCTGAAGATCTCCACCGTGTACGTGTAGTGCTCTTGTGGGCACTGAATCAGGCACAGATGCCTTCGCCACATATGGATCCATCAAGACGACGACCAACCAGGCAAAATTCTCAATTCCATTGAATATTTTATTCTTTGCTGATTGCTTGATGATTCAGTTCATAAATCCTTGCACACGCCAGTAGATGCATACAGACCAGTATACGGTAAGAATTCAGTCCAGACTAATAACGATGTTTTCCTCCTAAAGCTGTGCGTAAGAACAACTAACCGCTATGGCTCCCATGGTTTCCACCGTGCAGGCCTAGGGGTCCTGTGGGCAATGAAGGATGCACATAACGCTACACCAGTACACCACACACGTAGATATGTCAAGAGATGACGACCAGCCAGGCTTGATTAGAAACTCCATTGGATATTTTCTCTGCCAATTGATGATGAATATCCTTGAATGTACCCGTAGATGATGGGTATAGATCTGAGCCCAGACCATAGGAACGATTTATTCAGGCATGTTAATGGAGATTAAGTTATAGGTTGGCCTCATTGCGTGCATATAGACTGGTGTTGTCGGTCAGATGTAGCAGGCATCAGGAGCAAGATGTCCACAGCACCCAATGGGGCTGGAGAGTGCCGAGAAAAGATATCAAAATCCGTTGTATCAGAGTTGCTCTTCTAGAATGGATTGAAACTTGAAAGTTGTTGCTTTTTGCTGGCAATGACTAGACTGGCGTTAGAAAAAAAGGGGTGGTCAAACAAGCTTCATTACATACTATGATAGAGATTAAGCACTAAAATAACCATGAGCAAATAGAAACTCAGCAATGGTTTTGTTCATTATTGTGGCACATCAAGGTTAACTACACACTTCCTGGGTTGTTTAATTTGTTTACTACTGCACCTTTTAAACTATCTTCATCTGCAGCAATGGTTTTGTTCACTATGAAGTTTTTAGCATAGCATAATACACGATAGGCAAATATTCTTAGCATGTGAGGTCCCACCTGTCTGTAGAATCAATATTCTTTTTTTCTTCAAACTTTGCTATATATACGATAGGCAAATATTTCACCACTCCAAAGACAAAATTGAGCAAGTGGTGTGGTAATATGTTGCAGTGAACCAAACATGCACTAAGCCAGGCCTGTGTGCATCAAGGATGAGATGCAAACATTGATCCCAGTCACGGGACATCGACACTTGACCGGCAACGACTTGGATACAGAGTAGACGAAGTGGCTAATTCACATATATTTACTATGTTTTTATCGATTTTCAAGAGATAAATGATGTAAAAACAAAAGCTCAACTGCCAGACTACTGCCTTATGCTCGACACATGTTGCATCATATATTAAAATTTAGAAGTTGTTTTATTCTTCTAAATGGCTTAATTTTATATATGCGGTGTCCTTGAGCGATTGTCATTTCTCCAAGGTTAATCTTTTATGGTGCTGAGAATATTATTTTAGTGATTTAATGGACAATTAACACACATGTAAAAAATGACAATTTTTTCAACATTCTCTTATAGAGGCAAACAAGTACATTGACTAACTACATTATTTGAGATGAACAAATATGTCCTGATGATAGTTGAATTTTATTACTTGGTTGTATACTTTTTGGTACAAGGATTTTAGAAATACGTGTGAGTTAAATATGAATATCGATCAACAATGAAAAATCCCTGGGTTGTTGCGTAGGTTAGATATCAAATTGTACATATTTTAATCTCGATGAATTTGCTCCAAACATTGATGTAATTAACTTCTGAAAAATGTATAGTCTGATATGCATCATCTTTCTTAGTATCATGTGTTACCTTTTTAGATCTTTACTTTGTTTTAATTGAGTGATGGAGGGAGGGGATGTATAACAATGTAACCATAACATAGGCAGACCTGTTTTAGGTTAGCTAAAACAGAACAGCCAATAGAGTAGTGAAAGTTTTATAAATGCATTTATAGCATGCAACATTACAAACTCTTTTTGAATAGCCTGTGCAATTGCACGGGCCATTTATTCTAGTTGACTATAATGTAAATATCCCAGTACTGCACAAGTAAGCTAGAAAGGGCCTAGCCAATTATCAATCCAAAACATAACCTTCCTCACATTTCCTATCTTTCATCTGATCCCACATTTGACTGCGTTTGCAGCCCACATAACCCCCTTCCAAAATTGGGAAACACCTACTTCTTGTTAGCTATTCCTTGCACATGTATCTTTTCTTGGTTGGTTTCCTAGTTTGTTTTGGTAGGTTTAGATATTCTAATTTATCTTCAATTTATCTCTTATTTGCTTGGCCCTCAAGGCATGTAATAGGCTATATATATTTGAGGAACAAAACCAGAATCGCTGCAGCTCCTGCAGCACTAAATCCAGTTTTCGTTTTCTGTTTCCAACACTTGGTATTCAGAGCCAGGTTTTTGATCAGTGATGGTTGGAACACCTCCACCTGCGCCAAAGGCGGGCAACGATGACAGGAAAAAAGAAGGGTGATGGTGACAACGGCAAGACCGCTAAGCCCTCTCCTCCCCCATCTCGCTTACCAAGCAGATCGAGGTGTGGGTCGTGATCTCCTTCTCCAAGCAGGCGTAGATGCGGCGGCCGCCACTCCGTCGTGCAAAGGGTGATCAAGGAGGTCAACGGTGCTGACTATTCGGGCGGAAAAATCATGCCAACTAGGCGGACTTCCTAGACACTGCCACGGGGAAAATAAAATAAACGCGGGTGTGCCAGTGTACTAAGTACACAAAATAAAAGAAAGAAACATATACTCATTTATATTCGATAACATAAATACAAATATAGTCTCCATATGTGTGTGTGCTCCATAGCCTGACGGAGGCTATCTCACTTGTCGTGGTCTTCTTGGTTCCTAGAGCCTCGCAAAGCTCCTAGTTAATTACCCCGGTGAGTCAAGCTCGCTCGGGAACCTTCGATTAAGCTACGCGTAGTCGTCGTCTTCGGTCTTTGCTTCGCGTTCTCCATGCATATGTATTGATGGTGGTGTAGATAGGGCGTCAGCGTCGTCCATGGCCTCGTCGGTCCATCGAGCCGGTTGTAGCGTGGCCTTCACGTCGGCAGCGCCCGCCCTTGTCGTCCGGCCTCGTCGGTCACGTACGACACAGTGTAGATGGGGTTGTTGTAGAGGAACATGCACGTCGATGCTTGGCTTGTCCGATGCGGTGACTTGGCAGCGTCGTCGGGGAAGGATAGAGATTGTCCGAAGAACACATGCGGGATAGATAACATCCATGCGCGGGGTACAAACATCCATGCGCATGCTCACGTCGAAGCATGCGCTTGGCTTCACGTAACTTTTTGTATCAGCAGCGTACAACCAGAGTATACATGCACACACACATGTACACTTGATGTCATGCACACGTAGGCTTGAGTATTAGGTGACGTTGAATCAACTAGCACTTCGTCTTGACACCAACGCCTTCTGGAGCTCGAAATCGATCTTCACAGCAGCAGCTCATCCCCCCGTGTAGCAGCACCTTGCCCTCGACCTTCGTCTTCGGCATCATCCGCCATCGCTTGTTGCTTGCCATCGTCTTCTACGGCTTGGCTACGAGAGGATCGGCTCTTGGGCCCAGCAACTTCATAACCTTGTTGATCTTCATTGCTTGGAGCGCTTCGTGTAGCATCGAGCTGCATGCCACCGGTGCTTCCGTGAACGTCAAGACCCGAATCACCAGGTCGACGCCGATCCGATCTTCATGACGGCTCGAGCTTCTAGATCAACATCGATCGTCTTCATCGCGTCCGGTGCCATCGATCTCCATCTTCTTCGCCACCGGCTGGGTCGTCTGTGCGGCACAGCTCCTCGGCGCCGCCACTGTTAGAGCCTTTGACGAAAGGATCGGTCTCCTTCCCTTGGATTACAGCAGCGGCCCCTCGGCGCAGGCCACCCCGTGCGATGCATGCAAGCTAAAGCATAGGAGATTAGATGATCTAAAAACTGTTCTCACCCATGGACGAAGTGACGGACGCCATTGCTTCTTTGCCGGCGTGCAGCGGCGAACTCCTCGTGGTCGTCTTGACCTTGGCCGGACCTCCGGCTTCTAGCAGCGACCTTTGGCTGGTGTAGACGGATGATGGCGGCAGCGGTGCAGACTTGCGTTGTGAGTAGCCTGGCGGCGTGTGCGTGGGAGAGATCGATTCACGTTGGCCTGGGGTTTGCCTTTATAGGCAGGGATTAGGGTAGAGAGCCGGGGAGATACGACTACATGCGCCGCCATAAGTTGTTAGCGCGCACGCGAGATACTCGGAGCAGCTGCGTTATCATCTGAGTTGGAGATAAACTTGTTATATGAACGATACTCTAGGAGATAAGGACGCTGCGTACACCGGCAACGATTCTCATATTCGCTTTGCTGGACTGTGGGGCTGATACGTACAGCTGGCTCCCTCGACAGTTTTGCTGGTTCGTGTTCTTATCTTGCACAAGAAGTCCGCATATATGACGAGGTGTATACGGCGAGATTCTCAGCAATCTTCTTCCGTGCGTATGCCCTGGAGATAGTCTTCCTCACGTACGTACATGCATGCGACTTGAATATATGCACATGCATATGTACGTGAGATAGCACTTTAGCTTTGTTTCCTTTGTGTACACGGCTTGAACATGTAACAAAATACCGTCAAACACCGACACGTTCCCAATTCTGACCAAGGACAACTACAGTGACTGTTCATTGGTGATAAAGGTGAAGCTCCAAGCCCACGGTCTATGGGAGACTGTGGAGTTCGGCGACAGCAATGGCCAGGTGGATCGCATGGCCCTGGAAGCAATCTTGCTCGAGCTCCCACCTGAGTTGCAGGCACCAATCGCCGTAAAGCCACATGAGGCGTGGGAGGTGATACGGAAGATGCGGCTTGGCGACGAGCGCACGAGGAAGTCCAATGCGCAGAACATACGAAGGCAATACGAGCAATTCTGTTTCTGCGACGGTGAAGGAGTGGACGACTTTGCCGTACGGCTAGAGAACATCATGACACAACTTGCTGTCCTCGGCGACCCTGAGGACCCAATGAAGGTGGTGGAGAAGTACCTGCGGTTGGTGCCCAAAGGGTTCAACCAGGTGGCAGTCTCGAGTCTCGATCGAGACACTGCTGGATATCTCCACATTGACGGTGGACGACATCACTAGTCGGCTCAAGGCGGCGGAAGATCATGGCTCCGATGTCTAGGACATTGATGCATCTGGCAAGCTGCTGCTCATAGAGGAGCAGTGGTGCATGCTCTCCAAGGAGAAGGAACATGGTGAGGGCCGCTCGAAAGTGAAGCCCAAGAACCGGAGGCGTCGATCGCGAGGAAAGAAGGCAGCCGGTACAAGCGGCGAGAACAAGGATGTGTCACGCTCGGACACCGATCATGATAACTATAGCAATTGTGGTCACAAGGGCCATTAGGCCAGGGATTGCCGCTGGGCCAACCGCGAGCAGGCACACCTAGCAAGAGAAGATGAAGATGATGAACCGGCACTGCTTCTTGACGAGATCATTGACCTGAACCTGGTCGATGCTGTTGCGCCACTACGCCTCATCAAAACATGCGCACAGGCATTCCTCGGTGCGTCAGAAGATGCAGATAAGCTAGAAGGATGGTACCTTGACATGGGTGCGTCAGACCATATGATGGACTGCCTGGATGTTTTCTCCGACCATGATCATGCCGTGGTCGGAGACATGCGCTTTGGTGATGGCTTGGTCGTTGAAATCCATAGTCGAGGCACAATTATCTTCATTGGGAGGAACGAGGAGCACAAGGCGTTCACGGGAGTCTACTACATTCCACGCCTCAAGAACTCCATCATCTCTGTCGGGCAGCTCAATGAGGGCGGCTCCAAGGTGGAGATAGAGGACGACGTGATGTGCATCTGGGATAGGTAGCGATGCCTCCTCATCAAGGTGGAACACGGGCGCATGCGCCTCTACATCCTTTGGATGGCCATTGCCAAACCAGTGTGTTTGGCTGCCCAGGCTGGATCGGAAGGAGCCTGGCTCTAGCATGATCGCTTTGGGCACCTCAATTTTGACGCACTGCAGCGGCTAGCCCGTGACGACATGGTGCGAGGCCTCCCCAAGTTGGACCACGTCGAGCAGCTGTGCGAGACTAGCATCACCACCAAGCATCGGCGTGCCTCCTTCCCCTTCAATGCTAAGTACCGTGCTGATGTTCCCCTAGATCTAGTACATGGTGATCTATGTGGCCCTATCTCTCTGGCGACCCCAGCGAATGTCACTACTTCCTGTCCTCATCGATGACTTCTTATACTTCAAGTGGCTTGAGCTCCTCTCCTCAAAGAGTGATGCTAAGGCTGCGATCTATAAGGTGCAGGCAGGCGCCGAGAGCCAGAGTCGCTATCTGCTTCGCATCTTGCGCACGGATAACGGCGGCAAATTCACGTCCAGTGAATTTGTGCGCTAATGTGTAGAGAAAGGTGTTGAGCGACACTTCAATGCGCTATACACACCATAGCAGAATGGTGTTGTGGAGAGGCGGAACCAGACAGTGCTCGCTACGGCTCGAGCACTATTGATACAAAGGTGGATGCCGGCATGCTACTGGGGTGAGGCGGTGTCGATGGATGTGTTCCTTCTGAACTGTACCCCAATGAAGGCCCTTGACAGGAATACACCATACGAAATGTGGATTGGCAAGGAGCCTGCAGTTTCCTTTCTACGCACGTTTGGGTGTTTGGCATATGTGAAGATCGTGAAGCCTGGAATCTCAAAGCTGGCCGATCGCAGCCAAGTGATGGTATTCATAGGCTATGCCAGCGGTGCCAAGGCATAAAGGTTGTTGGATCCGGCCACAGGCAAGGTGACGGTGTCCCATGACATGATTTTTGATAAGTCCATCGGATGGAGTGGGACAACATGAAGGAAGAGGTAGATACGATGACGGCTCCGCGTGAATTCCATGTCAAGAACGTCATGCAGCCAGTGTTTGAGATCTCGCCGGCTACAATGGACGGGGGAGCTCAAACACCTCCGCCCGCTCCATCGACATTGTTGACTATTCCATCGACGCCTCCTCCTTCTTCATCGACACTACCAGGTGAGGACGATGGCACAGTAGAGCCAGCCTCCCTTGTTTGAGGAGTTTTACTATCCAAACTATTGGCCAGTAATTTGAGGGTAATTTCATAATTATACTATTAATTAATAAATTTATATTTATTTTCATAATAGAATATTAAGTCTACGAAATTATTAAAACATTAGTTTATCTTAAAAAATATAAAACATTATTTATTAATCAAATTATTAATGTAACTTTATTTATAACAATAAAAACTAATTACTATAAATCTACAACTCTTATTTTCTGATATTACCCTTAAATTGAGAAACTACTGGCCAGTAGTTATGATTTTAGATTATAAAATCTATACTGTCAGATCAAACTACTGGCCAGTATTTTGGACAGTAAAAGTCCTCCCTTGTTTTCGTCATGCCACTGCAACAAGATGATGACCGACTGGATGCTGGAGATGCTGCATTGTGCTACTGCAAAATCAACGAGATACTCACATCGACCAATCCGGCCCCAAATCAGGTTACCCAGGGAGTCGATGTTGAGCTCCATCTTGTGTACATTGGGGAGCCGTCCACATACCAGGAGGCGGCCAAGGATGGAGCATGACAGGCGGCCATGTGCGAAGAGATGAGTGTCGTGGAGGAGAAAGGTACCTGGGAGCTCATCGTCTTGCCGTGCGGACATCGCCCGATCGGCTTGAAGTGGGTGTACAAGTTGCAGCGGAACAAGGCCGGCGCCATCATCAAGCACAAGGCACGCCTCGTCACCAAGGGGTATGTCCAGCAGCCATGAATTGACTACGGAGACACCTTCACCCGTGTTGCGTGGTTGGAATCCGTGTGGCTGCTACTTGCGCTGGCTGGGCACAAGGGCTGGGCCGTTCATCACATGGACGTCAAGTCCGCATTCCTGAACAGAGTACTTTGTGAGGAGGTGTACATGTTGCAGCCACCGGGATTCACCATCGCCGGGGAGGAGAACAGGGTGCTCTTGCTTTGCAAGGCACTCTACGGACTTCATCAAGTTCCACGTGCGTGGAATGCACGTCTCGACAGCATGCTCAAGTCTCTCGGCTTCAAGTTAAGTGCACACAAGGCTGCCATCTATGGCTGTGGCGAGGGTGGTGCACTGACACTCGTTGGTGTATATGTTGATCACTTAGTCATCATCGGTGCCTCGAACAAGGAAGTTCAACACTTCAAGGAGGAGATGAAGAAGCAGTTCAAGATGAGTGATCTTGCTCTCTTATCTTTCTACCTTGACATTGAAGTGCAGCAGAGTGAGCAAGGGGAGCTACGCGCGCAAGGTCTTGGAGGTGGCAGGGATGGCTAATAGCAATTCTGTGCACACTCCGATGGAGGAAAGGCTCAAGCTGAGCCGCAAGAGTGAAGCAGCAGAGGTCGATGCTGTACCGGCGGATCGTCGGTTGCCTACGCTACTTAGTTCAAACCCGACCGGAAATCTCGTTTGTAGTTGGGTATGTGAGCAGGTTCCTGCAGCGTCCTACGGAGGAACACATGGTCTTCATCAAGCGCATCGCCCGCTACATCGCTGGAACCTTACATCTCCCGCAGCACCAAAATCCAGTTTTCGTTTCATGTTTCCAACATTTCTTTACTGTCAAACACATCTTGTTTTTTGAGATGTGTGTGATGTACATGACTTTGGGAGTCGAACCATTCATCCTCCCAAGGCAAATGAATTTTTTCTAACTGTGATAACGAAAGGAGTGAGAAGGGAGGAAGTGGAGAAGAAATTACCATCAGGGGAAGCCATATGAGAAGAGTCCATGACCCATGACCCATGGACTGGACTGCTGCATGCACGGACAGGCTACTTCGAGATTGAAGACTACCGCAATGCATCCATCTAGGCTACTTTGAGATCAAGACCTGGACATGATTGGGCAGTCAAAGTTTCAGTTGGTGGTCCACGTGTCGATCAGGTAGCCTTCCAAAGCGCAAGACCTGCATCTAATTTTGTTTGATGCTGCCAACGTCCATTGCAAATTGCAGAACAAATTGAGAATTCATTTTTGACAAGCTTATACCAACAAACAAGATGAGCATCAATTGACCTAGCTTGAGGACTTATTCATTAACATATCTAGAAACTGCATTGTAACCAACTTATAGAAAAAAAATATAGTAACAAAAATCAACACTTATATAATAAACTAGTTTTCTTTGAACATGCGGCACGCACATGCTATCCTCACACTATGAATATTTGATAAAAGTATGTATTAGTATTAGAATTGATGATAAATTGAATGGTGAACTTTATAATACTATAGTTTGGTTTCAAATCCCCGCTAAGAAAGAGTTAATAAAAGCTCATACAATTCTCAGTGGCACAGTAAAGAATTCAAATCCGTTGAATAGCACAAGGCTACAACTAATTAGAAGTTGTTGACGATTCTGAACCCACAAACTATTTCACAACTATTTATCGCTTAGTTTGAGATGAACTAAATTTCGTTATATAAGTTGTATCGTTGTTCAAAGCAAAAAAACAAAAAAAAAAGCTGAAGCAAATAAACACCAAGGGCTGGTGCGTGGTCGGCCGAGACAAGGCAGCGCACGAGCGGGCGCGACCTGGAGGGAGCACAGCACGACACGGGTGTGAGCAGGGCAGGGCGGCGCGCCGTCGAGCACTGCTGGCGCGAGTTGCTCAGCCTGCAATCGGCCGGAAGAGAACAAATGCATGCAATTGGGTCAGGATTCGTCTGGAAGAGAACGGAAGGTGGCCATTTTTTTATAAAAAAAACGAGTTTTGAGATTCCAATATTTTAATTTCTGAAATTTTAATTTTTTGTTTGACTTCAAATGAAAATTTTGATACAGGAGAAATTTGTAAATTATTTAACATAGTGAAAAATGGCCACAGTAAGACTGCCGGAAGCTCTGGAAGCAGTGGTAGGGGCACAAGCGTCTTTTTTCCTATCATTTTAGATATAAAATAGATAAAATTAAGAAGATAAGAGGATAATGCTATAAATTTGAATCAACAAACATTTTGAAGGGCATTTCTTGGATGTCCTCTCTACTAAGGGCATTCTTTGGATGTGCTTGCATAGGAGTGCTATGAATCTAATTCGCCCTGATAATTTCAGTGGTAGGCATATGAGTCTAAAGCCACACGTGAACACCCAATTAAAAAATAAAGTGGACATCGACATCTGAATTTGAAACAAAGAAGCAAGGTTGGTGTACTGGTTTCTATCGGAGCGCACAGCCTGCACCATTACCAGGAAAGCGCTTCAACTGCACACAGAAGAATTGATCAAAACATGTCAGATCAAGTCTTGCTCCACCCAAATCCTAGAAGAATCGACCAGATCAGGGTCATGGGGGAGTGCACACACCTTCTGCTGGAGCGCGGAGGAGTGGGCGATACATGAACCCATCACGACTTCTTCTGGAGGCTCTCATCACGGGTCTGTCACATTTGCAGCAGCGTTCTGTACTGCAAGAGGAGTAGGACGAAGGCACAGATTGAGATGGAGGAGTGAAGAAAGTAGGTGAACCGACACCGAGCTCTGTTGAATAACTCAGAGCGCCCTCATCTAATTTCAGTTTAGTTTATTTCTTTTAAATTCTTGCATTTAGTTTTTGCTGAAGAATAGCAGAGGATGTACCTTAGCTCTGCGCAATTGTAGCGCGTCGTGCGGCATGCGTTCATGGATGGCATGCCGCGTATGGTGGCCGCTTCGCCCGGCCACGATTAGGAGTCTAGGTCATATATAAGGCAATGAATACCACAGAAAACGCTGCCCATTTTTAGCAGCACCAAGGAATAAAATTTCAGGAAAGAAAAAATTTCGGGGGTCACCGAAAAACACAAAATTTCGAAAATTTTAGAAATTTTGATGAACAAATTTGATTTTTTTGAAAAATAATTGACATGATTTCACAAGAAATTATCTTCAAAACATAAGATATTACGGTTATATACATAAACAATATAATTTGAATTGGTTAAAGGTAGTCAACTATGAATTTTCGACCACCTCAATATTTTGGATTTCATTTCGACCCCCACCAGAAAATACAAAATTTCGGATATTTCGATGAAATTTCACCGAAATTGTTTTCCTAGAGCAGCACAAAATCCTGACTCCACGTTCGTTCGCGCCCACGTTCTCGCTCTCTTGCATTCACACTCCATTGCCGCAGCTCGCCGGCGGCCAAAGTGTTGCGAATTCCGACAAGCTCTTCATCGAAGCCAGTCGGGCATCACCCAATCGTGGAGCCATCGGAGCTCCTCCGTGTAGACCTTCAGATTATGGCCGCGTCCACTGATATACCCAAAGACCGAAGCCTTTACTCCGCCACTGCCGCCATTGGCCGTGGCATGGATGCCACATCTCTCAGCAGCCTCCTTCCCCGCCATTTGTGCCCTGCGCTCTCGACCCACCGATTTAGGCCTCGAACTGCCCTGCGCCCTCCTTGCTGTTTCATGCTTGAGCAAATCCAGCCACAACGGAATGCAAAGGCCCTGTCACTGCTATACAATAAAAGACGAGGCAATCATGCTGTCCAGAAAGGAAAGCATCCTATGAGGAATTCACGGGGAGTAAAGAAGGAAGGATCGGGGCAGGCAGGTACCTAGGCTACCACGGCGGCTCCAGCGCCTCAGGTGTCAAGAGCGCCCTAGTCAGCCACGGAGGCTCACGCGAGGCCCGGGCAGACATGGAGGGAGGCTCGTGAGTCCCGAGTTCCCACTACCCAGCCGCCCCATATGACTCAGGAACGAAGGGCAGATCAGGATCTCGCGAGGGGAAAAGAAATCGGGATGGCGAGATACTTCAGGTGAGGATTCAGAATTTGCATGGAGGAAGACAAGGAAATCCACGGGAAGGAAACGCCAGCTGAATTTTCAGACCGATTCAAAAGAGGAGGGAGGCAAGATTATTGCCGGAGAAAATGATCAAGGGAAACTTTCGTCCAGGAATACGCGGGCGGATACGATCGAGGTACGTGAAAAAAGTGAGGGAAAAGCGGATGAAATGCAGGGCCGGCCCTGGGCCAGTGCGGGAGGGGCGACCGCCCTTGGCCCCCCAAAACCAGGGGCCCCGATCTGACTATACCTGCAGTAGATATGCTATAAAACGTTTGGCCTGTTATGGTGTTAATACAGATCCATCCTATAGCCTCTTACAATTGTAGCTGTACGCATAGCCAATAGACTTCTAGGTTACACGCAGCCACGCAGGAGCAGGAAGCCAAGAGACCCCGGATCGCCGCCTCAACTATCGTAGACTCGTACTCGTACACGCACCACTCGAGGGGACGGACCAAACGATTGCAGCTGATTGTAATCATCTCATCTTCGGCTTGATCTTCCGGTGCTCCAGCTCTCAAGGTTCAAAATCTTACTCGACCCTAATTGAACTTGTTGCATATTCACTTAAATATATGCAAAATAATTTGACAATTTTTTATTTTTTATTTTTTCACATTGTAGACTCGATTGAATCACATTCTCATGTCTTCCATTAGAAAGTATCCATCCGACAATGAGAAAAGAAAAACAAAACGTCAAGATGAGTTGATTAAATCACAGAAAGGTGCTATTGATAGATATATTAAGACACCAGACCCTTCAAGAGACTGTTGGATGATATCGATATTGACTTTATCATTAGTGACTTGACATCTAGAACTGTTAGAAGAGATTGTTTGAAATGATATTGAGACAATTTAATTTTTGTATTTTAAAGTTATTATTGTCTTATTGATAGATGAATCTAGTTTTGGTATTAAAAACCAATATAGTTGATGAGTTTATGTTTGGTCAACGACTATAAAGGTCTCCATTTTTTGTTTCGCCCTGGGCCACCAAAAAGTCAGGGCCGGCCCTGACGAAATGTATTGGAATTTCTATAAACACCATGACGATCGTCATGGTAGCTCACAAGCTGGTTTAAGTAGGCTATAATCAGATAGTTAAGAATAAAAACGTGATTAAGATCAAAGGGTGAGATTAGAGGGGGTAGATTGACTCAGGGTATGTGGTTTTTCTAGTAATGTTTAGCCTTTATAGTAGAGATTATATTTCATTCAAAATGTGAGCAGGATTATTAATAAATTGTAACAAATAATGTGAGGCAAACTTAATTACCTAATTATAAAATATGAGTTAAATGCACTAGCAGTCCATGACCTTTTGAAGTTGTGTCATCCAGGTCCATGACCTTTTTTTTGCTCATCTGGGTCTATAAAGACTTTAAGTGGTTCACTAGCAGTCCATAACCCTTCATGAGGCTGTCCTACATGGCGGTGCCAACGTGGCATTGGAGTCGTATGGCAGGAGTTTTGGCGTCGTGGGAGCCCTGTACATTTTGCAAATGAGCCCTCGAACTACTTAGAAATTGCAGGAGTGTGTACTAATCTCTCTCTCACTCTCTCTACTCACTCAATTGTAAAGAAATTGCTGGCATGAGAATATTAATATTTTGGTCAGTAACTTGACTCATCCACATATGTTTTACTGATGAGGTAGCCAGTGCATTAGTTAAATCCGACAGAACATAGCATATATAGTAGCTAAGTAAGAAGCAACCAGTGCAGTTTGTTGCTACTGGCATGATCAGCAACCAGTGAGGTTTGTTGCTATACAAAAGGCTACTACCTATTACAGTAGAAGCAACAAGATAAGTTTGTTGCTATACAAAAGAACCTAATGGTATGATCAGCAACCAGTGAGGTTTGTTGCTACACAAAAGACCAAAAGCACTGAACAAAATATGAAAAGGACATGACAAAGTCTTCTCAGAAGCACTTCATTTCTTCTTCTTTTGTTCTGGACCCTTCTCCTTAAATAATGCTGGTGCAGCCTTCTCCTTTTCTGCTGGACCCTTCTCCTTGTGCTTTGATACTCTTGCTCTCCCCTCCTTGGTTGTTGTTGTGGGTGGTATTGGTCTTACTGATGGTCGTTTGGACATTATTATAAAACCAAAAACCGCCATGATGGATTTCAATAGAAAAGACATCGTTCTCAATGCCTACAATGCCAACAACACAATGAAATCAGCAGATATCCAACATCAAGATTAATCCCCCATTCTATTTGAAACCCTAAACCCGAAATCCCCATCCTATTTGAAACCCTAAACCCGTATTCTGCTACACGCGATGAAAAATCAAAATTTTTGGTCTCCATTAACTTACCGTACAAGGGCGGCGGCTCCCCCCTTTGTCGCTTGGTGGCCACCATCGTCGGCACGGCACTGTGATCGGCACCAACCTCGTGAACTGGCTGACGAGAGGCGCGCCGTATTCACAGTCAAACCTTCCCCCCTCTCAGCCAACCACCAGCAATCGCCTCCTCCAACTCCGTCATCCGCCTCCCTACCTCCCAAACGACGAATACGAAGAAGACGAGAGGGCGAGATTGATGTGAATGTGAGGAGATGAGAGAAGGAAGGGGTTCCCTTCATAAAAACGAGACCTGGGGTCCTCTTCGCGTACTTCTCACGTGCGGCCCCACGTTGGATGAAAACGGCCCGGGAATGGTTATGGACCGCCAGTGGACCACTTAAAGTCTTTATAGACCCAGATGAGCGAAAAAAAGGTCGTGGACCTAGATGGCACAACCCAAATAGTTGATGGGCCGCCATTGCATTTAACTCATAAAATATTATATGTTTTATTCCAACAATCCACCAATCCTGTTGTATCTTCATCAACAACTGCATATGAACCTAAATAAATAAGAGTATGTCACAATTTCAAGACAATGCATGATTTCAATTATCTACATTTAGATACTTCCACTATAAAATGTAGTACAAATTAATTGATTTAGTCCCAGTTAGATAAGAGATCAATGTAACAAAGGATCAGGAGACATAAAGCATCAGATCTTTAACCTCAGAGCTTGTCTAGTCCTTGGCGCAAGTGTTTCACGCATCCATGAGAGCAAGAGCACGGTTTGCCGGGGCAGCCAGACTAGATCATCACATGTCCCCGGTCACAAGTTCGCAGTTCGCAACTAGGTCACGACTCAAAATTGGTTTTGGTCATTCTTTCTTCTTTTCAAAGCTTACAATGCACGAAACTAACCATATGGAAAGGAAGGTGTTGGAATACTAGGAAATAATCTATATATTTTAATCCAGAATTTAAGGAGATAAAGCATGAACATGACTAAGAAAATATGATGATCAAAGGAAACTAGCATAGCCATCACCATGCCAAAACTGTTGATTAAAAAAAGTTTCAACAGGAGAGATAGGAAGCATATAGCACACCGAGTAGGAGCAATGATGGGAATAGCATTGAGAATGCTGCCACCATCTTCATTTCCTTGACCAGCCATCGGAAGTAGTCGTTTGGTTGATGAAGACGATGTAGATGTCTGCCACAAAAGCGAGCAGTCACGTTGTGCGCTCCCCAAAAACCTTAACGCCCTCCTATCCTGGTGCAAGAACACACAAGAGGGTCGAGGTTCTGAAGGTCCTGCTTCCCCACCGTCTGTGCACACAGACGTCGGGACGAAGATGCTTGCCTTGCAACTACTAGTGTGTGAGAGAGAATGAGAGAAGAGAGTTGTAGTGTTGTTCTGAGTGTGTCTCTCCAAGCATATATAGGTGCTAGGATATAAAGATGAAGTACCTCACATTAAGCTCTTATGCATGATAACTCTTAGGAGATGAAACGAATAGTTATCATAATTGTGGAGCATTCGCTCACACAAGGCAACTCCCACAAGATGAAACAAAGAGTCATCATAATTTAGCACTCTCTCACAACTCTTTATTTTCAAATGTGTGTTTTGGAATTTCCGATTTATGGATCACTACCCATTAAATCCAACAAAATCGACAGGGAGACTTCTTCTCTACAACAATTGTTCAAACAAGTTATATGGAGCATAAAAGTTAACACCTTTGTCAAATGGAATTCATAAACTACAACTACGAAACTAGTCTAGACAGTCCACGCTTAAGTACCACTCTGGACTAGAGAGCATATGCCCCCTACTAAAAGAAAAGCATTAATTTGATATAATAGTGAATCCATGGATGCAACCGATGATAATGGCGCATGAGATTATTTGTAAATAGGTTCTATTTGTCGTGTGAAACCACCATGTCCATCAATATATGAAGAATTTCAATTATTGCAATGATAGAAAACAAATCATGACAATTGAAATTTTATTTCCACAAAAATAGTTGTTGTGAATCCAACCAATTACCAAGCCAATAGTATTGTGGCAGTAAGACACATCAACCACACAAAAATGAAAAGTTCTGTAATAGCCTTTTAGCACCCTACTAATTGCCAGGGCTTCCAACGACTTTTGGAGAATTGCAATATTCAGTTATTACCGCATTATTTTGCTCTAATGCAGTGATTTTTTTGTTTGGGCGTGGCAAAAGCCATAGTTCTTGTAGATGACACCAAGATATGCTAAGAGCGATACAATCATGTCAAATTAATATGTGATTAAATGACTACTTAGGAAAGAGCAAAATAACAGGTTCACAATCATGGCAAACACCAAAAGTAAGGAGGAAACTGTTACGTCAAACAACTTACTTATTTTTATTTACGGCTTGACATTATTTTCATCTATGGTTTTAAATTTTAATGCATGAGTGATGCTAATGACAATGCATATTTAACGATTATCTAAACATTGGTGTATGTCAAGCATAATATTTTTACTTTATTTTTGGCGGCGTAGCTGAAAGCCTATAATAATTTCTGTTTTTTTTTTAAAGATGGCAGCAGAATTTGTAACCTTTTTTTTTTGTTTACCTGAGCAAGCTCATAAGCAACCAACCATATTTCTCGCCCTCCTGATCTTATCACGTTGTATCCAGTAGCAGTGTCTATGAACCTCATGGTCGTTGCGGTCGGCAACGTGACAAATTGCATAGAAAGACAAGACCAACAGGCCCAAAAATGGCACAAGCGAGCCGCAAAACCAGGCAGCGGCCCCCAAAACTCCCGGGGAAGCACGACGACCCGACAAACCCAACCGCCATTTCCCGCCACACAAGACAATAACTAACGGCCATCCGAACCGCCCCTCTTTCCTCACGGCTGCCATTGCAACGTCGTCGTCGTCGTCGTTCGTCCCCATGGGCGGCTTCGCCATCTACCCAGCCCCTGGTGGTCGCGGCAACGACGACGCCGCCCGCGGCAGCAGCAACAGCCGGCGTTCCAGCACCACGACCGCCACCGCCGCCAGCACCCGGTCGTCATCCTCCGTCTCGTCACTTGACAGCGCCGACGATGGCCACCAGCATCAGCATCCTCACACGCTGCTAGAGATGCCGCCGTCGGCGTCCGGGAAGCACCACCACCACCACCACCGGTCCCCAGCGCGGCTGTTCCAGAAGCTGCGTAACGTGCTGCCGTTGCTCACGCCGCGGTGCGGGCGGATGCAGATGGAGATGCAGGTCGGGTCCTCCTCCTCCTCCTCCGTCGAGGCGGCCTCGTCTTCCACCTCCGGCGCCGTGACGATGATACCGTTGCGCCGGCCGTGCCGGCGCGTGACGGGGACGTTGTACGGGCACCGTAAAGGCCGGGTTGCGCTGGCGCTACAGGAGACGCCGCGGTGCGTGCCGGGCTTGGTCGTGGAACTCGCGCTGCAGACGCACGCGCTGCTCCGCGAGCTCGGCAACCCCGCCGGCGCGCGCATCGTGCTCGAGACCGAGCGCCGCCGCCGCCGCGCCGACGACGAGGAGGGGGAGGACGACGGCAGTAATAAAGCAGCCGCCGCCGCCGGCGGGCGGAGGCGAGGAGGAGGAGGCCGAGGCCGCCACGGCGGGCCGCCGCTGATGGACGAGCCGAGGTGGACCATGTTCTGTAACGGCCGGAAGACCGGGCTCGCGGTGCGGCGGGAGGCCACCGCCGACGACCTGGCCGTGCTCGAGACGCTCAGGGCCGTGTCCATGGGCGCCGGCGTGCTCCCCGGGACGAGGCCCTCCTCTGCCACGCAGGGGACGGTGGACGAGGAGGTGCCGTACATGCGCGGGTCCTTCGACCACTTCGTCGGGTCGCGGGACTCCGAGTCGTTGTACATGATCGCGCCGCAGGGTGGGGGGAGCGGCCCGGAGCTCGCCGTATTCTTCGTCAGGCTCTGATCGGTGATTGCCGTGCTTCTCGATCGTTCCCTTCTGTGGGCTTCTATCTGCGGCACGACACATGAACGTTTGTTCATGTGTCACCCGGTTGGTGCATGCATGCAAGACGATGATCGCGAAGGGCACCACCATCCCTCTAGCGCCACGTGTCATGAATCCGTGCAGCATCACAAGTTCACAAAAAGCGACCCTACAGAGCCAAGGGCAAGTGGTCGCCCGCGTCAATGCATCATCGTGATCTAGCGTCACGATGATGGCCTAACTGAACCGCTTGGTTCTAATTGTTTAATTAAGCACTAGTGGGTTGGCCAATTAGGTTGCTTTTGTTGTGACAGGTGTTCTTCAACTTGTGTGCGCCTATATGCACCGCGGTCTAGTGGGATACAAACGAAAGTATAGTCACTCGATGGAATTGTTGTTGAGAAACAAAAAGCTAGCCCGTTTCTGCATTTTGTGTTCATCATTTATCTGGTCCTCAATCGAATAAGTGGAGGCTACAAATTAAAACCATCGCTCCAACTTTGCCAAATGAAACCCAAACCTCATCCTATCAACGGAATGGGAGGGATAATTTCCTTCTAAGCCATTACAATATCATCGGATACTCATCTGCCATCACAAAAGTGTGTATCCTTACAATTTCTTACCTGTATATGACATTCACCTCATTTTATTCTTTTTTAATCATCAACAGTTTCTGAAATTGTCAATGCCCTTGTCTTTTACCTCTTGCCCGATGGATGCATGAGTGGGTGCCAAGTTGCTCTTGGTGATTCAGCAGGGGAAGTGGGAGAGTAGGGAAGTGCACATGGCTTGGGTGGAGGGGAGCAGGGGAGTCACGCACCCATGTCGGTGCCTCGTAGCATGGAAATGAAAGAGTAAGGGATGCGGGAGGCATGCATGTGTTGCCTAGAGGAGGGGAGGGGGAGAATGGGGGAGGCAGACACGATAGTCGACCTTTGTGGTGAGCATGTGGAGGCGGTGGCGCTTCGGGACTACGACAAGGAGGCAGTAACATAAGGGTGCAAAAAGCATGATGGTCGCCATGGCTGGGTATTTGCAGCGAGCTTGTAGAGTTAGCTGCCCTCCTAGAGTGTGGCAAGGAAGGACATCACGGAGCACATGGTGAGGAAGGAGTACCAGAGGGGTCAGGGATGCTTGGCCGTTGCTGCCATGGCTAGGGCCTCCACGAGCTCAACCCAATGTGACAAGAGGGGGGGCGGGGGGGGGGGGGGAGGAGGGACATTTTCATCTTTTCACCTCAATAATGGCATAGAAGGAAAAGAAATTGTAAACGAATGGCATGGAATAGATAAACAACTAGAATTTATGCGCGGCTTTGCCTCGCTTCCCTTTGATAACAGGTTTGAAGTCTTTTTATTGTTAACTAACTCTTCAAGTCATTTTGATGATGTTGAAAATATTTTGAATTTTCACATGTATTGTCATTCCACTTTATGCATGAATGAAGCAAGTGAAAACATATGATAAAAATGAAGTTCTTAAAACATGAGTGCATGACACACTATCATGTTTCTTTTTCTTTGCTAACATTTTCCAATTTTGGTGATTTCTGAGGTGTTTAAGGGAGTAGTGCAGAGGGGATCCTTACTGCTAGCTTATATATTTAATAATACAAAGACAATTAAGACTTTGTATTGGCATCATATTAAGCTTTTTTTAAACATGTTTTCACAATGATATGATAAAATATACTGCAAAATAAAAATCTTTTCCACTGAAAAAAATTAAAAGTTCAGAAAGGATTAATTCTACTCTATTCTTTTAGTAAGCATCGCTATAGAAAAATCAAAATATTTTTTCGGTTATATTTTAAATATAAGAATTCTCTAAATGAATAAGTAGTGTAGTAAAGAAAATTGAGAGTTGACTTATTTATTTGTAAGTGCGGTGAGAAACAACTCATAATATGTGTCATGGCAAAATAGTTTCATTGAGAAACATAGTCTGATAAGAGCTCTTGCAAATTTCACTATTTAGACATGTGACCAGTTAAACCATATTATTTCAAAACTAAATATGTAAAAGTTCTCCTAAGATAAATTCAATATTAAATCTATAGCAAAGGAAGTGGCTCGTAAACCATTTGTTGTTCCATACTATATAGCTTGTGAAGGCAAATAATTCAGTAAACATCCAAACCAATTAACAATAGAATTGAAAAGTTATCTTGGTGATTAGATCAAATCATTTAGATATACTTTAAAATGCAATTTATTTTGTTTTAAAAATATTATTCTCATTTATCATATTATATGACGTTAGAGTAGCTAGAAATATAAATAAAAGTATGATATATTTCCATTTAAATTGCTTTCCTTTAATGTTTTTATATAAAATTTATAACATGGACGGAAAAATGTATTTTATATAAAATTTATTAATATTGGAAGGATCAAGAACAAATTTATATTTCATGTATTTTGTTTCAAAATATTTACCCGTACCCAATGGTAATTTGCATAGAGATCACACTACATGGTATACTTGCACTTGATTTTTTTAATGTTGAGAATCAAAATACATGCATTTGTATTTAAATTATTAATTTTTAATGTTTTATAACTTAGAGTAGAAAAAATTATTATAGATACTAAGTTGATTACTTATAGAAGAACCAACAACAAATTTATCTTCCTGGAAGGATCCAGATGAAAAATATGGAATGGTGGAAGGATGGAAACAAAGTCACGGTTCTGGAGGGATCTAGGTGCAAAGATGTAGAGAGGTGGTGGAAGGACCGGAAAAACCTTTTTCTTTTCGTGAAGGAGCTAGAAGTAAGAGTGTCATCTGCATATTTAACGGTTTGTGTGTCTTAGAGGAGAGATCTAACGGCTGAAAATCTTTAGATGATGTGACATGGCTGTTTTGCAAGAAAACGCATGCGTTTTAAAAATATAGAGATTATTTGATGGCAAATAAGGGGACCCAACAAAATAGCAATGGTATAGAAGGAATTATACCCGATATTATAAAGAGTTTGAAAACAGTCACAGGTTTTTTATGATGGGACGAATTTCAGGGCAAGTCAAATGGGCTTGTTTCTTTCACGCTCGTAGCCAAAAAAAGCAATTGTCTTAAAAAAACTCACCTGTCACTGGTCCTGCCTAGTGTAAGATACATGTCATACGGTATCGGTATGTTACATTAAAGAAAGCAATAGAGCTACAACAAGATAGTGCTGATCTACACTCGTGTGCTACGAAGCCAACTCACAGCCTTGCGCCTGCGCTGGTTATGGTACTGGTGGACAAAAACCTGAAAGTGTTTGGTATCGAATGGAGCTTTTGGTTGATGACACAGACAGGGTCCTATTTGCCTCCGCAACAAAGGTGACCATTCGTAATGGTAAAAAGGCATGGTTCTGGACCGCTAGCTGGATAAATGGTATAAGCCTGGCAACATTATTCCCAGTACTATACAAACACAATCGGTGAAAAAAATAGATCAGTCACAGAGACGCTTCATGATGATCGGTGGGTGACTGACATAGTACACGATATTACAGTTGATCTACTCAGGGATTATTTTAAGTTGTGAAAACTTATAGAAGATGTCAGTTTGCACCTAGCAGCAAATGCAGACATGGAGGATGAAATCACCTGGACCATGAAGACGAGCGGGGAGTACACGGCACGATCGGCATACAACCTATAATTTGACGGAGGTACCCAATCTCTTTTTCCAAATTTAATTTGGCACAACTGGACTCCTCGTTGCAAATTCTTCCTTTGGCTGCTACTACAATACCGAATTTGGAGATGTGATTGACTACAATGAAGGCAATGGCCGAACTCCTATTTCTGCCAAATGTGTGAAAGAAACTTGGAGATGGCAAACCACCTATTCATTGAGTGTCCTACGGTGAAACAGATATGGCTGACGTAGCATAATGGGCCAAATGTCCTATTCTCAATTCCAATGGCTGGAATGCAGATGTGAGCTTGCAGGTGTGGTTCTCATCCTTGGCAGTAGGGTGCTCTAATATCGCAAGAGGAACTCGATCCCTAGCAATGTTATGTATCTGGACAATTTGGAAAGAAAGAAATAGTTATGTTTTCCTACAAGAGTTCACATCAACGGACCGCATCATCTTAACGATTCAAAACAAGTCGTCGAACTAGATCATGCCCGGCACAAAACATTTGGCACTCGTCGTGGTAGAATAATTAGTGACTAGTCCATTTATTTGTTCATACCTGGGTGATCAATCTGATCATCATGGGAGGTGTAGCAAACGCTTCTTGTGCTTGTAAAACTCTGTTCTTCTTATTAATATCGGAATTGCTTCACACACGACGGAAACTTCCGACTATGACGTACGACCAGTGCAATATCATGTACTGTAGATGCTACGGTGCCTTTGATTTGTGCTAGTCGGATGGCTGGGTCGGACGATCCAACCGTATGTATAGCAGTGCTCAATTAATATATGCCGGTACAATGTACCGGGTCTTTTGAAAAAAAAATGTTCCGCACTACATGCTATATCAAACACGCGGTCAGACGCCTAAAAGAAATTCCGGCGACACCCATAGTGATAGTATGGGAGTGTGAGGAAGCGGTGGAGAGATGACTTCGAAAGTGAAGGCACAACCACATCGGATCAGATGACAATGGGCGCACACGTCAGATCCATAGAGGCGGGTCTGACGAGCTCTATTTCTTTAAATTTATGCTCTGAAGTAGTCATTGCTCTACTTTCGGAGATCAAGATCTGTTCAGTCGGCGACTCTTCCTTCTACATAACTTCTAGGCATCGCCGAGTTGGTTCTAGATATTCTTTCCAATGCTTATGCAAAGCTTCATTCTCGATAATTTTACCTAACAATTCGATCCCTACCTTGGTAGTCAATCTCAAAAAACTTCCTCCGGCCGATCCGTCCAAATGCATACTCGATGCCTTGTTTATGGCCATGTAGAAGGTTTGAGTGCACATATTCTCATCATGTCGAGGTCAGGTCCTTGTTTCAACAATTCTTGAAAACGCGTCCAGACTTCCGCGAGAGATTCTTCATCCTTTTGTAAGAAGTTCACCACCTCTCTTCTCAACTTCTGCACCTTTGGCAAAGAAAAATAGTGGAGATAAAAAATTCCAACTAACTCACTCAACTTACCTTTTACTTCTCGAGATGCTGCCTTGTGCCACTCTTTGGCTTTTCCTCCCAAAGAGAATGGGAAAAGCAGCCACCTGTAAAGATCCTGAGGCACTCCTTCATGATGGATGTTTATCAAAGTGCCTCCAAATCTTGTAAGTGAGTATACGGGTTCTTCTCTTTGACTCCAAAGAACTTGTTCGCTTCAGCCATGCTAATGATAATGGGGCTCAACATATACGAGGAGGCCGTGACCTTCTCATTTGAGGATTGAGGCACCAACACGTCTGGAGACGGTAGAGAAAGCTCCCTGAGAGTCGGAGAAGGTCCTGTCGTACTCATCCTGAAAATTCACACAAAACACAAAAATAAGCCCCCAATTCCTCTTTTGCAACCCAAACCTCATCCTATCAATGTAAGAGCAACTCCAACGGGGCCTGTAAAAATAGCCCCCAATTCCTCTTTTGCAGGCTAGCATGCAAATTTATAGGCCAAAAAATCGGTTTCAACTCCAATGGAAAAAACAAACCAGGCTCCTATTTTTAGTGGGTCCCGTATGTCAGTGAAAAGTATCTCTGCACCGACGCCACCGCCGAGCCCCATCTCCGATGTCGCCGTCCGACCCCCACTACCGTCCTGCCCTTGCCCACCCTGGGCGCCGCCGCCCGCGTGCTCCCACTCCCACTCCCACCACCGCGCCAGCCGACGCGCCACCGGAGCCACGGACGATGGCAACCTCTCTCCATTTGTAGGTGGGAGGAATAGGGGAAGGAAGCTCAGGAGGAGCGAGAGGACCATGGCAGGGAAAGGGTGCTCTGGTGGCCGCCGACACCATGGCCTCCGCCCGCGCACGCCACCGCTTGCATCCGAGTCCTCCAGTCGCGCCGCCGCTGGCACCCGGGGCCTCCGCTAGCAACCGCGTTGGCGTCGCCGCCTCGCCCACGCTCCACTCCTGCTCGAATCTTGGGCGGTGGCGGCTAGCCATGCCGGTGGCGAGGAGTGGGATGTGGTGCACCCGGCCGACAAAGGTGGGAGGGAAGCGGCGGGCGGCGCGTGGGAGCTATGGCGCGGGGAAAGGAGGAGGCGCGGTCGCTGGGGGGAGGAGCAATGGTCGGCGGGTGGGCGCCGGGCAGAGGCGGCAGCCGGCGGGCGCTGCCAGATCGAGCCGGGGTGGCGTCGATCGGGAAGGTGGAAGGAAGGAGAAAATAAAAGAGAAGGAAAAAAGAAATAGAAAAAATTGGTGGGATCCCTATTTTGGTGGGTGGATGGGAGCCTCCAAAACTTGGGGCTGGGAGGGAGAATTTGCATGTTCATGTAAAATATATGTCCAAATAGGGGCCCTGCTGAAGTAGATTTTTTTTACTTGGCATGTAAATATTGAGATAGGGGTCTTGATACATGCCCCTGCTGGAGATGCTCTAATGGGAGAGATAATTGCTTCTAAGTCATTACAATTTCATTGGATACTTGCCATCGCAAAAGTGTTTATCCTTGCAATTTATTACCCGTATATGTCATCCACGATATATATATATATATATATATATATATATATATATATATATATATATATATATATATATATTTGATCAAGACAAGGAGTCTCCATATTCGCTCTCAAGGACTAGAAATTCTCATGTTAATTCAAGAAAAAATAAGAAAAGAAATTTAACCACCACTGCATTATGATATAACTAGCAAAGTGTCCGTGCGTTGCTACGAACTTAAAAAAACAAAACATTATTTATAATTTAAATATAAATTATTTACAAAATATAATTATTACATATATACTTTGATCGCAAAAAAAATATTATATATATACAATATTATTGATATTTTTTACATGAAATATAACATTTGTATTACCGTTAGTGCTTCTTAGTATATCATTTTATATATTAAAAATAATAATTTTATCATCATATTTTACCATATTCTAGAAATTTTATCAGGAAGGAAAAATTAATTCATGGAGTACAGAAATAGCACTGCATTGCAATGTAATTTTGAAATTAAAGACTTGCTCTAATGAAAAAAAGTTAAAACACAAAAGTTGTAGATCTCGTCGAGGCCTTTTCGAAATATATATGGATCATATTATTTGTACTACAGAGCTAGAAGATATGTGTCCCGCATAGGGACCTGCGTAGAGGAGTCTGAATTAGAACAAATATTTTTACATCACATATTTGGAAAGCAAAACGGCGGGATCTGGACTTACATTGAATACCAAAGTTGTAGAACGTTTTGAGAGCTACGAGATAGAGTCCGAGTTTGTCTCATTTGAGCTTCGGACGTGGGAGTTATGATTTTTTAAATTCGATACTGGATATAAAAGGTACAAAACCGATTTGGATTCAATCTCTAACTTTGTGGACACCAAGTGGACGATCGCACCTCAATTAATAGATTATAGAGATTAGATCAAAATACCCCTACATATTTTTTTGAAATTACCCACCAATGCCATTATAAGAAGTAGATCATATATTGTTTTTTAATTATCTACTATTTTCAATATTAGTCATGTACAACTCTTTTTTTTACAGCCGTAAAATTGCTCACGTGCCATATTTCTTTTTTTTTTTGCTGAATACAAAATTGCCCACGTGTCATATTTCTCTTTTTTCTGAATTTCTTTGATAGCACTGGCCATACTTTCCATCAAACTAATAGTCTAAATCACATATTAAAATATTATTCCATTCATTCTCTATTATCTATTAGATCTTTTTTCTGTTTTTTTAAGGACCTCATCTCGCCTTAGCCCAATAAAGTTCAATAAAATCTTCTCCTCCCTAGCTATGTTACATGGAAACTCTCGCCTCTCCTTGGCAGAATAGAAAGCAAAGGAATGACGAAGTGTTAACGAAACTAGGATGGTGAAAACACAGTGATATTTTTTAAATCAACAAAGTATTAGTGGTACATAAGCTCAATAAAAAATGAGTGCTTTGAGAATAACTTAACGTAACAAGTAGCAAAGTTTTTTAATCGATAAAATTAAAGACAAAAAAGAAAAAATTACAATAACTCATCCAATAGTAGACATAAAGAATCATGTTCAATTTCCTGAATCATTAAAGTTGAAGGCAAAAAAAGAAAAATACTTCAAATCATCTCAGTAGTCCATAAAGATATGGTGTACTAAAGGAAAAATCCTGAATAAACTTTAACAACTTTTGAAATAATAACTAAAAATGATACTCAACTTTTGTGTTGAATTTAGGATTTTATGAAATAGTTTAATAATTCAATTTGTATATGGTGCAAGTACAATATTGAAAAAAATATGTTGCTATTTCTATAAAATGAAATCCCCGCGCAAATGCGTGGGCAGATGGACTAGTTCTTTTTAATCACCTATAGTTTCTAAAATGATCAATGTCCTTGTCTTCCCTCTTGCCCGATTGGATGCATGGGTTGGGTGCCAAGTAGTGTGATTGAGCAGGGAAGTGGGAGAAATGCTAAGTGCAAAATTTGGTACAAAGTTCTGAACAATTTTTTTCTGGAAACTTTTACCAAAACTTTTGAAACTTTGGATCACAAAAATTGTTCAGAACATCGTAAAAAAAATTTTGGAAAGTTTTAACCACCCACTTCTATGTTGGGGCCAACCCATGCGCTAGGAGTGTACAGCAACACTGCTGACCTCCTATTTCCATGTTCCGCACAGCACGCTATCAAACACACGATCAGGCGCCTAAATGGAATTCCGGCGACACCCATAGTGATAGTATGAGAGTGTGAGGAAGTGGTGGAGAGATGACTTCAAAAGTGATGGCACAATCACATCGGATCAGACGACAATTGAAAGAAATATTACGCCCTTAGTATAAATCCCCAAGTTGGTCAACACCAAGGCAATTGAATTTTTTTTAAAAAAATATTATCTATTACAAAAAAAATCAAAATAATATGCATATAATTCCGTTTTTTCCAATCCACAAACTAGGTATTGTAGTTTTAGGAGTCACATCTGATCGACAGAATGTGCAGCTAGTAGCATTTTCTGGACTGTCCACTGGCTCCTCACATCAGGCCATCATGATCACAATTATGCTAATGCTGAATCAAAACGTCGTAATCGATGTCTTAGGCCCATGCCATTATGGCGTAGTGAAGGTAGTAATCATGGCATATACTGTCTATAATAACAACGCGCACCATCCAGCCCAGCTAATCAACGTCCTTTATTTTCGAAATAACAATCCGGCTTGCTTTCCACGCAATACAAGAATGCAATTCAGACGCGTGAGCATTGTCGATCGAACCAATGTGGAGTCACCACTAGATCACATCAACATAGTCATTTCAAAAGCACCAAACACTGGTGTGTTTCTTCTGTATCCAATCCAGTGAACCGATGATATTATTCTAGGTACCTCCCTTACTTTTATGACTCAAATAAAATGGAACTTTGAACACATAGCATAATTATGTCACACGTCATAAGCACCATGACTTTTCAAAGAACCCAAGAAGCAATTCTTGGTTAATATTGTACATTTCGTAAACTTCTTTTCGGGCACACATTCAAAAAACTCGGAAGAAATTCATGGTTTATATATTCCTTGAACTCCCTCTAGATTTGCAGATAGACATGTCAAAAGAGATATGCTCCGATAGTCATCTCTTTTTAAAAAAATAGATTTCACCCGCTTTTATTGAAATTGAACTTAAACGAGTACATAAGCGACCATTATGGATTTACAAAACAAAATGCAACGAACAATGAACATGTCTGCAGCACTAGATAAAATGAAGACTAGATAAAATCATCTTGCTTGCTTTCTTTTCTTCGTGCTCTTAACTGCTGAAAACCACCTATCAGTGTAGGCGTGTAGCCAACGCCTCCTCCAGCTCTTGTTGCTCTTGGGCTCTTAGCAACACCCGCCATTTTTGGAATCCTTGCTATGTTTTCCAGCTGAGATTTCTGGAGCTCTCATTTCTCCCATCGATACCGAGTTTCATTCGCCAAGAAATTAAAATTGCCTAAAAGGTCCCTTCGATAAAGATATGACAACAAAAGTTAGAGCGACAAGATGCGCATGCTGGGACCTCTGTGCTTAGTCTACCACAATGAAAGTAGTGGAACGTGTTTGGCAGCACATGGCTGCGGCGTATATAAACGAGGTCCGTGGCGAGTGGGGACGAATGCAGTGGCCAGCAGCAGCTGCTACTCGATCCAAGTGAGGACTCAGGTCATCAGTCCCCTTTCTTCTTGGACACCTAGACAGAGGTTGGCTGCTTAATTAGCCCCTTCTTCTCGGCCGGACGCCATGGTGAAACTCGCAGCACAGCTGAGGGACAAGTTCTTTGGACTTGTGGGCCGCATCACCAGCTGCGGTCGCGCTCACAAGGACGCCGGTAAGTGCACGCCCAATCGCCTCTATTCACGCTTCAAAATCCGATTCTTCTGATCTCTCTCCCTCTCTGTTTCTGCAGCTGGTGTGATAGAGCCCAAGTCGGCGCCAGCTCAGGTTCCATCTCTTGACTGCTTGTAGTTGATTAATGATTATGATGTTTGGAGGTCCTTTACCTCTTTGTATTTCGGTGATGTGCGCTGCCATTGATTAATTGATTGTGTTTGCTTGCAGCATAACGAGATCAGGTCGAGGGGAGGAGTCCCGAAAGTCCCAGGAGGATCCACGGATCGCTCCCACTAATCAAAGCCTCTATCCGTCCTCTGTCTGAAGCTTTATTTATCCAGCTTAATCGGCTTGCACGTCATGTAAACCCATCAGTGTCCTTTCTTGATCTGTTTACGCTTTTGCTGCTCCCTGGTGGTATAGTATATCGATGTTCTCGTCTCCGTTTACAATCTGCTGTTTTGTTGGTACATTTGGAACGATGATGTATGTGCTTGATGTTAATTGGAACAGTGGGATTTTCGGAAAACATGATGCGTATATTCATGTGAGATCTCTGTTACCGCCTTTAGAGTGGTACCAAATGATATCGTCGATTATAATTTGGGTGATAACATTTTTTAAAGACAAAAATGGAATAGTGGCGGCCGCACCAGCTTGGTTACTCTGTGCTATGCAGCTTCTAATTGCGCATGGCTGTCGCGTATACCGATATTGCGACATATTATTTTTGCTAGTCGTATATCCTTGAGAAAGCATATACCGATATTGCGCATGGCTGTGGCGTATATAAAGAGAGACCGGAGTGGGGACGCATGCACGAGCCAGCAACAGCAGCTAGTTGATTCAAGTGACTAGGTCATCGGTCCCTCTCACTGGGACTGTTGGACAGGTAGGATGCCCCTTCTTTCCCCGGTGTCATGCATGTGTCACAAACTCACAAAGTAGATCTAACTGATTGACTCTCATAGGCCAAAATTAATCAATGCATGATACCCTTTTCTAATCGTCTAGAAAAAAACTTTTCTGATCAAAAGATTGGGGAAGCATCCCCCTTCACTGGATATACGCTTACAAAAGTCCCGTGCGTGTCCCCGCATTTGTCATCTCAACCCATTCTGTCACATCCGACACCGCAAGCAATGTATCTTTTGCGGCCGTCTATGACCACGAGCCCGACCCAGCACGCACATCGCTTGACCCTCGGGCATGGCCCAGCTCAATTTACGGATGGAAAAAAAAAACTGAGCCACTGCATACTGAAATTCTGAAACTGCAACCTTAAATATGTTCTCTGCTTAGGAATTTCAGACTGCAGTACGTGGACGACGCGCTCCTTCTTGTTCGATGTTCGTGCAGACATCACAAACGTGACATTCATGAAGACCCTGCTCGATGCCTTTGCCACATCAACTTCTACCACAGCTTGTGGTCTACCGACGCACGTCAAACAGTTACCAGCTGCCGGCCATGGTAGACGTACTTTCAGTGCAAGGTCGAGGGGTTCCGCCCGCCAGAAGCTTACCTGTTCAACGTCAACCTACTATCGTCGTCCGCCTTTGCCCCAGTCGTCGCCGCCTCTAACCACTACCTCTATGAATGGCATCCGGGCGGGGTGTGTCCAAATCAACACAGTGCTCAAAAGCCTCCCAAAACCAGTGTCTACAAGACGACGCATCTACCAACCGAAAGCTGCTGGCGGCCTCCGAACTAAGCAGTTGGGCACCCAAAACCAATGCCCTTTCCTGAAGCTCCTCAATCGGCGCGACTCGTCCTGTACTGCTTGGGCACGCGATAATGTCTGCGCGCTCTACTGCCTCCCCATTACGACAGTGATGCTTGGTGACGGCCACATACTTCTGGAAGGACTCATGGTACACGAGCCTCTCGCTTTTACCGACACCATGGTATGAAAGTAGCGAAAGGTGTTTGGCAGCACATGGCTCCAGCGTATATAAACGTGGTATGGGGCAATCACTACAACAAAAAGGACATGTAACGGCGGTGAAAAGCGTACTATAGTGGCGGCTATGGTCTCCCACCGCTACACTTTCACAGCTAAAAAAAAAACATATATTACGGCGGGTCACCTCAAGAAGAAACAAACTGTAGCTAAAAAGAAACAAAGCAGCAACGGGTGACATTGTCACCCGTTGCTACGAATTTACTGGAAAAAAAATCAGGCCAGCTTGCTTAGCCCGCAGCCAGCCTGCCCTCGCCGTCCGCTCTAGCACCGCCCATATCCGTGCAAGGCGGAGGAGGGAGTCGCCTGGGAGGAGTCACCCAAATCCGTTTGCCTGCGCGAGGCCGCTGCACGCCGCGCGTCGCAAGCTCCCGCCACCACCCATGATGCCTAGGGGCCCGGATCCAGAGGGGGGGAGGGGAGAGGCACCGGAGGGGAGGAGCCCATCGCCGCGCCTAGAGGCCCGGATCCGAGGGGGAGGGAGGCGCCACCGATCCATCGGGGAGGGGAGGCGTTCTCCTCCAGCTGCTCGTCCTTTCACTCGAAGCACGGCAAGAAGGCCCGTGCGGCGGTGTCCCACCTGTTGCGCACGGCGCTGGCCACTGCCATCACGGGGCGGCACCAACAGGTCAGGCTCGGCGCGTGGCTCACCGGCACGCTCTACGGCCATCGACATTCAAGTTAGACCTGCGCGCGTTGGGTGGAGTCTCCGCACGATGGGTGGAGTCTCCGGAGAGAGAGAGAGAGAGAGAGAGAGAGAGAGAGAGAGAGAGAGAGAGAGAGATGGGGAGAGAGAGGGAGATGAGAGGCGGCGGTGGGTTGAGACACCCAGCCGACTAGGGTTTGGGGGTTTATATAGACTGATGATGATTGCGGGTTGGGCCATAACAAATATAGCGGTGGTTGATTTATTGGGCCGCCACTAAAATAATTTTGGCACCACTAAAAATGAGTCTGATTTATAGCGGTGGTTCGTTTTAGGATGCACTGCTGGACATTTTTGTTGACGCCGCTAAAAGCACTTTTTGTTACAGTGAATGGAGTGGGGAGGCATGCACTAGCCGGTAATGTGTCACTTGATTCAATTAACTGAGGTCATCAGTCCTCTCTAACTTGGACCGGCTTAAGGACAAAAGTTCTTCGGACTTGTCTGCCGCATCATGAGCTGCCACCGCGCTCACAAGTACGCACTCCCACATCGTTTGTGAACAAGCAACATCTTATTACACTGCTCATCTTCTAATGTCTCCCTCTCTGTCGAGAGGTGTTCAAACATGTCGTGTCTAGTGGACTGATCTGAAGCACAGAAAATTTTGATCCGACCCAAAAGCACGACACGACCCGTAGTGACGTGTTGTACTTGGGTCAAGGTCTTTTTTTTTAGACGAAAGGGACCTTTCATTGCTCATGAATATGATTACAATCAGACATCACGTGTCCGTAGACGCTGGGAGTTCATTTTGCCACTCTCCCGACATGCATTCTCTAGACACAAGTTTAGCTAACTCATGAGCCACTTTGTTATAAACTCTATAAGCAAAAACAAAGAAAAACTCCTGAAAAGAGAGACTTAACTCAAAAATATCTCCTAGCATCCCGGAAACTGCAGATCGTTGTGATCCCCGCATAGACCACAGTTGCACCAACTCTTTGCAATCCGTCTCCACTACGACATTTGATAGTCCATGTTCCAGCGCAAGGAGAAGTCCTTCCCGACATGCCATAGTCTCGGCCATCAACGCATCTTGGCAAAACTCAAGCCAGCGCGCTCAACCCCCCCCCCCCCCCCCCCCCCAAAGGAGTACCGTGGACATCTCTCAGGACAACGCCCACTACTCCACTGCCATCGGAATAAAACGCGCCATCAGTGTTGCACTTAATCCACCCATTAGTCGGTGGTTTCCACTTTTGCGTCTCACTCGGTTTCTTTTCATTGTTTGGTGCCCAATTTGCCACAAATCAAACGTTGTATCCCGAGCCCAGAAAATGGCCTGTCGGAGTGGCCACTCAGCCAGGGTCAGCTCTTGGCCCATGCACCCGAGGCGACGGCCGAGGGCCCATAGCCCAAGAGGGCCCATTATGAAGTATGTTCCCTACACTACACCTGTACGTATCCTATATCCGACGGTCTCCTCGATTAGAGGACGGTTCATTCGATGAATCGTGAATTCGTGATCCGAGGTCACGGCGCCATGATCGATTCGAGGTCTGAGGAGTGGAGGAAGCAATCGTCCGAGGGTAGTGCACGCAGGCGCCGCCGCTCCCCTGGGCGCCTGGCCCGCTGCCGCTGGCCATCTCCCATAATATTGGTTCGCTCGAGGGCCCTTGGAATCATAGAGCCGGCCCTACACTCAGCCTCGCCATGGCGATGATTGTTCCTGAGTGTCCAGAGCGCCCACATTCCACAAATGATCACTGCCCGATTCTTCACCGAACATACAGATCGCGGCCCAATGGATAGCATGGGTATGGTCTGTTTATATTATTTCAAATAGAATATGTATTTCATGTGTGAATAATAAAATATTATGGTTTAGTGGTTAGCCTGTTATTAGACTTATTAGCCTCAATACGAAAGGTTGTAAAGTGATAATGGGCCGTCCTGCTAGTAGGCCGGATCAGCATGTTTAATAAACTTTATGCCGAGCCCGTTGGCTGCCATGGCATGGTCTGATGTTGCCCGCGTGCCATCTTGGACTGGACCGCCCATTTGGCCTTCTTTATCTCAGTCTCTGCAGGTGCTGCGACAGAGCCCAAGTCGGCACCATCTCTTGACTGCTTGTTGGTTGATGTTTTGCTTGGAGTCCCGACTGCTACTGTTACAGTGATGCGCGGCAGTTGAATTATTGATTGTTTATCTGCAGCATACCGAGATCAGGTCCACGAAGGGAGCTCCAATCTTTTCCGGGAGATCCAAGCCTTACTCCACCTAATCAAGTCACGATCAAATCCTGTCTCGAGCTTTCCCCATCTGAGTCTGCTTGTGCGTCATGTAAATTTATCAGTTTCGATTCTTGGTCTGTTTATGGTTTTGCTGCTCCATAGCTGCACAGTATATCTATGCTTTCGCCTCCATGCTTGATGTTTTATTGTGAGATTTTTGGATACCATGATACGTTTGGATATGGGATCCTTTTTTTTGCGAATGATATGGGATCCTTCTACTCATCTTCAAAGTGTTTACGCAATTTAGTGATACCACTTGGAAGAACTAATCTTCGTGTAAAGAATATTTACCTTCTAAGCAAATAGCTTTTCAGATTGCTAAATGAAGATGGTGTTTGGCAGTAATTGCTTAGGAATAAGTACTTCTCTGATAAACCTCTTACTCATATACAAAGGAAACCATATGATTCTCATTTCTTGATGGGACTACTAAAGGTTAGAGATGACTTCTTCAAATGGGGTTCGTTCCAAATCAAATATGGAAGTCAGGTAAGATTCTGAAAAGACACTTGGTTGGATAATATACCACTAAGTGTCCAGTTTTCAAACCTACAAAGGGTAGCAAGATGGAAAAATACTATTGTACAAGAGGTACTACATTCCATCCTGCTCAACCTATCCTTTACAAGATCCATCACATACAACAAACTAGTAGAATGGAACAACATGACGCTCAACCTAAGTAATGTTATTCTTAGTGATGAAGTGGATACTTTTAAATAGAATCTAGATGATAATGGCATTTTCTCTATCTATTCCATATACCAAGCCATGTTAATCCAGGAGAAATCTAGTTTGCGCAACCTACGGAAAATCAAACTCTCTTTAAAGATTAAATTTTTTTTGTGGTACCTTCAAAAAAGGGTGACCCTAACGAAGAATAACCTCGCTAAGAAAAGATAGAAAGGTTCTCATAAATATTATTTCTGTAATTCCAATGAAACAATACACCATCTTTTCTTCCAATGCCACTTAGCCCAGAATTTGTGGCGGATTGTCTCCATTACTACTGGAATATCCAAACCATATAATACTCAACACATGGCTAGGAATTGGCTAAGATCGAGAGGAGTGAAGGAAAAACGGTTGATTATTGTTGGTGTGGCAGCCATGCTATGGTCAATATGACTATGCTGAAATGATCTTGTCTTTAATAAAAAAAAACAAATATCTCTCTTATGCAAGTTATCTTCAAGATGACTTATTGGCTTCGCTATTAGAGACTCTTGTAAAAGGAGATCCACAGAGACACTTTTGTAGTAACAAGTCAAATATTAGAGGTGGTAGCCATGAGCATCTTTGCCAAGAATGGCTGGCCATCAAGGCATAGGCTTTGCATTTAGTTCTTTTTTCTGTGTTGCGCTTAAAGCGCACAATGCTGTAATAAGTGGCAAACGTGGGCTGTATGCAACTTTCGCAAAAGGTTGGAACCATGTATCCCATTTTCTAAAACGAATCCAAAATTTGTTAACACCAAGTTATAATTCTAGTACCACTCTACATGTCTAAGGACAGTAAAAGAATCTTCACATGAACGGTCGTGATGCAGCATGCACAACTTCATCATACATATAGCAAATTCGCTAAATTGTGCAGCATATAATTTCACAATATGGACTTGATCTCCTGCAAATACATGAGGCAGGAATTGCTTAGACCATATGTTTGCTTGTGTCCTTGAGAAGACCTACACAAAAATTGTTCTTCAATCTCCAGTGGATGGCCTCAAGTTTGGCCTACTAGTTACATTGACGATAAACTCATAATTTTCTTGTAAATAAACCATGGCTACAAGTCCAACCGGCCCATAAAGTCGCATCAGTCACAGATCCATTCTAGTCTCACTGCTGTTGTTGTCTATAATATAAAAAATTGTAAACTTTGTGTCAATATGCACGGCTGGCACAACTCACGCAATTGAAGAAATTGTCACAAAACCTTCAGATCAATCCTAATTAATGAGCATGTTGTTATCATGTGGTTTAATAATCACATGATCGTTGGCATGCCTACTGTGGCGTCAAAGAATTATGAAGTACGTTTCTTGCAGTCATGCTCTGCTTCAGATTAACAATCACATGAACCATGATTCCTAAATTTCCTTCATGCCATAAACATGCATTCTGCCATTCACCCACATGATCCATACATGATTGATGACGATTCATCCTTGCTGCATCTTAACTTACATAAGTAAAGGAGGCAAATCATACAAGAACTATAAATATGTATAGTTATTAGATGGGTGTGGATCGGCACATCACTCATGTGTATGTCCTCACTATATAATAAAGCAGTTGTTAGAGACTACATGTATCAATCGTCACTACCAACTACCATTAGAGCATGGCGATCCAGCCCTCGGGGCTCCGCTCCCCTTCCCCTGTCATGCAAACTCTGCTTCTCGGCCTACATCTCTCGCGTGGATGCCTGGATGGGATTGGTCTGCATGCTTCACGCCACACACGTCCTGTTTTTGGGTTTGAAGCATTCATCACCCGGCATCTGTCATTTCGCCCCATTCTGACAAGTCCATTCCAACATACCTCAGTGCAGCCTCCCTATTGTCACAAGCTCGATCCAACAAGCACATTGCTTCACCCTAGAGCAATAATAAACCACTGCATGCTGAAATCCCAAACCTGCAACCTCAAGTGCTCTGCTTGGGAAACAAACCAACTAGGCCATGCTAGCCTTAATTAGCGGTATTATAAAATCTATCAAACATGTTGTCACAGAAATGATGAAATGGAGTGTGCCAAACTTCTTATTAGTGGACTTCATCATGTTCCTATTGCTAGCCTCCCTCATCCTTGCCCCTTTCCTCGCCAATCAGATCAGCTGATATACCTCATCTTTGCACATCAAATCACCTGCTCCCCGTCTCCCTCCTCGGCCATGGAAGCTGCCAGTAGTAGGTAGCTTGCATCATCTTCTTCTCTCGCACTTCTGGGACTTGCCTCACCAGGCCATGGCGAGGAAGTACGGGTCACTCATGTTGATTCGCCTCGGCGTTGTGCCTACACTAGTTGTTTCCTCCACTGAGGCTGCCAAGGAGGTTATGAAAAGGTCCATGATAGTCACTTTTGTAGTCTTGACGTCCCGCGAGCTACAACTAAAATAGTAAGCCTTGGTGGCCGAGGTATCCTTTGGTTACCATACAATGAACAATGGCGAGAGTCTCATAAGATCTGCATGCTTGAGCTCTTTAGCCAACATCGTGTAATCTCCTGCCGATCCATCAGAGAGGAAGAGGTGGCCTGCCTAATCCATTCTATCTCTGAAGAGTGCAATAGTAGCTTACCCATCAACCTTAGTGGTAAGATTAGTTGTATGGTGTGCGATACCATTGTGCGCACCGCCATCGGTGGGCACTGCCAACGCCAGGATGAATTGTTGCACTACATAAAGAACACGTTCAAGTTGAGTGAAGGGTTCAATCTAGCCGATATGTTATAAACCAATGCTCAAATACGATGAAGAACAAAGAAATCAAACCACAGAGGATATGAGATTTAACGTGGAAAACCCTCCCAAATCGAAAGGAAAAAAACCACGGGCGCCAACCAGCAAAACTTCACTATCAAGAGTTGGGGTTATAACGCCGACGAGATGACGGTGGCTTAAAAGAAGACAATGATCTCAGGGTAAAATCCTAAACAAGATTATGTATCATACCGCAGGGGGCAGCCCCCTGCACCCCCTCCGCTTTGCTGCATCAGAAATCAGCCTCCAATGTATAATGAATTTGGAACAAATCTCAACACGATCTATATCCTTCGTTGCAGCATTTTAAACAAGCGTGTAGCGGCGATTTTGAAGAGAACTGCCGTTACAATGATCTTTCAGCTTTTAGCGGTGATTCAAGATGTGATCCGCCCCTAAAAATTGATTGTTAGAGGCAGATCACAACTTGAACCACCACAAAAAATGTTCTCCATTTTTAGGGGCGGGTGACTATGTGATCCACCCCTAAAAATCGATTTTTTAGGGGCGGATCCCTTCTTCGACCCCCGCTACAAATTGTTTGGCCCGTTCGGCCCAACTAGTAGTCAAATAAAAGCACATCTTCCCCAAACCCTATCTTCCAACCACCCACGCTGCCTCCTCTCTCCTCTATCTTTTTGCCACCGCCTCCACCCCGCCTCTCTCTCTCCGCGCCCCAAACCCTCCTCTCTCCCCGTGCCCCCACCACCCTCCTCTCTCCCCTAGGCCCCCTGGCAGGGAGCGGCGGCGCAAGCCCCCCCCCCCCCCCCGGTGATGCGCAGCGGCAGGCAGCTCCCCCGGCGGCGCGCCCTCCCTCGACGGCACGAGCCAGTGGTGCGGTGGCGGCCCCTCCCTGAGCGTCGCCCCTTCTCTGAGCGTCGCCCCCTCCCCGAAGTCACCGCCAACTCCCCAAGCACTGCCCCCTCCCCGAGGTCGCCGGCCCTCCCCGAGCCCCGCCACCTCCTCGAGGTCGCCAGCCTTCCCCAAGCACCATCCCTCCCTGGTGATGATGGCGAGCGACGGCCAGATCCGATCAGCCGGTGGGTGGATCTGTTCGGGTGGTGGGCGGATCTGGCCAGGCGACGGGAGGATCTAGGCAGCGAGCGGCGGGTGGATCCGGCACGGAGACAGACCCTTCTCTCCTTCCCTGCCGGCGCCCTCTTCTCCTCCCCTTCCCTGCCGACATGGATCAGACATGGATCAGACCGGGCCGTGGTGGACGGACCAGGGTGGGGGTGCATGTTTTTTATTTTTTGGGGGTAAATCCGTAGCGGTGGATGACATTATCCCCCGCTGCTACAAAAAGGTTTTCACTGACAGGTTGTTTGTCTCATGAATCACCCGCCACAATAAACATCTTTTTTTAGCTGCGCTTTTATAGCGGCGGTTTGGTTGGCCCGCCACTATAGTATGTTTAGGCCCACCGCTATAGTCCACTTTTGTTGTAGTGCCAGCTGGTTAATTACCAGCGGAACCTATATAGTATTGTTGAGAGCATCATCCAGGAATGTTCTGCCAGGCCCAGAGCAAGACGATAATGACCTGGTTAGCATCCAACTACGGCTGCAGCAGAATGGTGGGCTACAATTTCCTCTCACCAAGGAGCAAATAAGCACAATTATTCTTGTAAGACCGCTTCATACTACGTACACTAATCTTTTACTGACATGTAACTAATGTGTTTTCAAGCATTGTAAATATAGGATATATTTTTGGCTGGGACTGACACATCATCTATAACCCTGGACTGGACCATGTCAGATCTCATGAAGAATCCACGAGTGTTACATAAAGCACAATCAGAGGTAAGGAAAACCATTTTAGGAAAACACAAGCTAAATGAGGAAGACATGCATTACCAAGTTGAGTTACCTACCACTGGTGATTGAGGAGACTCTGAGGTTGCACCCTGCTGGTCCACTCATCCCACGACAATGTCATCAACTCATCAAGCATGTCAGGTTATGGGCTATGACATACCAAATGGTTGCACAGTTCTTGTGAATGTCTAGACAATTGGACGAGATAGCACGTATTGGGATGATCCAAATGTTTTCAAGCCAGAGAGGTTTGATGATTACAATATTGATTTTAAGGGTCATAACTTCAAATATATTCCATTTGGATCAGGTCGACGAATATGTCCTGGTATGGTTATTGGTCTAGCCAACATAGAACTGGCTCTTGCTAGCCTTTTGTACCATTATGATTGGGAGCTCTCTGGTGGCATCAAGTCTGAATATCTAGACATGACATAGGCCTCTGGTATCACCGTGACAAGGGAGGCCAAACTCTTGCTGCATGCAGAGCCTCATAATCTGAGTAAAGATCAATTAAGTATATATTTGGTGTAACTATGCCAGTAATCATTTTGCACCAACAACAATAATATGCATTTTTACACTACATAGTCTTGTACAAGCACAAATATTCCATTGACATAATATCATATATACATGCATGCTAAGTAGTGAGTTTCATATTCTTTGCAAGGATTGAGTGTTATAATTTGGAGTTGCACTACTACAGTCGCAGCCTACAATGTCACCTAGATTTTTCTAGCAGTGTCGGGTACTATGGTGGGTCGACACTGCTGGACCGAGCAGCTTCCAATCCGCGCCCAAGGAGTCGTGGCCCGATACTGCTATGTAGAGAACAGTGTCAGGCATTGCTAACATCATCACGACCAATGATACTAGAAAGTGGCATCAGACAACAGTCTCGGTCGTTGATGATACGATGAATCATCAGTGACCGACAGGGACGGAGGTAGGATGGTCCGCCAGCCAGTGCTAAACTAATGGGCAGTGATAGTCTAGACAAAATTGGGTCTAATTTTGTTGTTGTGGGATTAATATTTTCTAACATATGCTGCAGCTAAACTTAGTCAAGCCCGTGCTGCAGCACCCCCAGCATGGGCTATGGCTCCGCCCCTGGTGACTGACGCACATTTTAGTCATAAATCTATCTATCTATCTATCTTTCTATTTATTAATAAAAGGAGATGACTTTTTCTCTACGGTAGCTGAGAAAATAGAGAAATAGGTAAGAAATTCTGAGAAAAAAGTAAAACATCTAACCCTCTTTTCCTATCCCACAAACTAAGGAGAGACATCTAACCCTTCATCTCCATTGCAATTCCCTGGTAAAATTAGATCTATGTACAACAGATGCAAACCGTATCTAACCTATTGTCCCATCGCTCATGTATTCTCGAGCGTCGCCGCCTTGCATCAACCCTAACGTAGCCTATAGATGATGATTTGTATCACCTGAAGGATTCACGCTTAATTAGCGCTGCCGCACATGTTGTTGAACTTGGACATCGCGTTGCTATATGAGCAGTGGCCGGTTGATGAAGAGAACAAGAAATCTGCTAGAAATTATGATATAGGTAAATTGTCAACCTCATCTCTTCTACTTTATGATCTGTCGCTCTTGAATCTGGACAAGATATCATATATCATCCAAGAGCTCAACACGGACCTCAGATGTGCGTGAGCATGGCCATATACCTTGAGCAGGATTCGCTGGTTCCCCGATGTAGGTAGGCACGACGCGAGTTGGATAGGCAGAGGGAAGCCACGCATGCCACGTTTATGTAAAGTCGTAGCCAGCAAGTTCGATCACACCTGGATTCTCAACATGAACCAGAGCTTAGAGCTGTTCGATCAGTACAGTGGTGCTGATTCAACTGGAGATTTTGTTTTTTATAGGGGGATTCAACTGGAGTTGCAGACTATATATGAATCAAAGACCGTCAAGCAATACATACTCAGCGGCCATCACAGTTTATGGCAGAGCTTTGGTCAAACCTGAGGTGGTCACGTTTTGGTTCCTGCATGTGCTAGATGTGTGGACATGTCCATGGCAGCACAGATGGACCTCTGGACAATGGTATGTTTGTGGCCCACCGTGCAGAGGTAAAAGAACAATAATGCAACTGTATAATATTAAACAATTTGAACAGTTTGATTTGACGTGGAATTACATTTAATATATCGATGTTTGAATAAAAAGGTATTTACCTGGCGCTATATATTTTCCATTATTTTTTTCATTGTTCATTCCCAATTCACAGTAGCTCGTATTGACGTATATTAGTGTATTTATGGAGTATTATTTATCACTGGCAGATAATTGGGGCACATGGAGCAGTCAAACATGCTGAATCAGATAGCAGGATTCAGCAGGCCAAACTACTTCAGCAATACCAAGGTACTTCTATACTTGATTTCAAGTACTCCTTTAAGAGAATATATTTCCTACTTCAAATTATAAAGTTTTGTATAGCCACATTTCCAAAGAATAATGCCAAACAAATACAAACAGATCGATCAAAGGGTACATCAACAGAAAGGGGTAAGCTATAAACTCATGGATAATGATCCTAAACAAAAGGTCAATGTAAGAAATCTTATTTTGTAGTGATGGTAGAATAAGCCAAGATATGATTCATAAGATACAGTCATTGTACCTAATTTGTACCTAAGTTATGACGACAAAGATTTATGAATGGCAATTTTCCAATATACTAACATTGTTTGCTTGAACAAATGCATCAGATTAGCTATATGTTCAAATAGATAGCTAGTAATACTTGGGAAATGGTTAAAGAGATAACACTAACTATCCAAAAAAGAAATGCTATGTGATTAGAATGAGTATAAAGTACGTGCCGCGCAATTGTGCAGGCTCTTAAGCTAGTTTTTAAATAAAACCAATAGTTCAATCTGATATATAAAAATAAAAAAGATATTTATAATTTTAAATGGAGGGAGTAGTATATCAGTATGTGAACCGATGGTACCATTATATTCATATTGCAATATACATTATTATGATTGGGATTTTTCTGTCAATGTGTTGTAGATTTTGAGCAAAGAAAACAATTCATTGTTTAACATCAAAATTGAGAATCTTCTACGGAGTTAGGCTTGAGCTATCTCATATTTGATCAAATTCTACCACCAATCATGTAGGACCAAAAATAGTGTATTGTCCGAAGGCGCAGACACCTTGGGTCATGGAAGTTCAGCTGAACACCTATTACTTTGGACCAAACATCTGTGGTTACAAATAATCTATATCACGTATAAGATTAAGAATTAGTGCGGAGGACGATAGATAGTTGATTTCAAATTCGTTTCTAACACCTCATAAACTTTCCTACCCAGTCCATTCGTTTTTTAGCCAGGCCACCAAGTAAAAGATCTCCCTCTTCTGTTACTCTTCTCATCAATCATACATTAAATTATATTTGAAACTGACAAACTGCATAATCTTCTCAATCAAGATTTTTAATGTTTGAAAAAAGGGGCATATATTGAGGTAACAAAACTTGTTACAAATTATCCTACGCATGGTTCTCTTCCATGTGCACCCGTTCCTTCACTGGCATGATCTTCTGTGTACAATAGCACGCTCTCTCTCCCTTTCCACCAAAAAGTTCGATTTTATCCATCTCTGCAATTCTGCATTATTTCTCTCACCGATGGAAACCAGAGGCCGGCCGGAGTCTCACAGCCGTCCCCACAGTCAAATCAAAGACACAATGACCAGCGGGGCCGTCAGCGCCAGTCAAACGGTCAAACAGAAAGAACAAAAGCCCCAGTGCGGCCGGCCACACGGCGAGCGGCCACTGTACTGATCCTCCCCCTTTGCCTGATTGATTGCTCTGCCTCATCACAACATAAAGCACCGGGCAGCTGAAACGCATTTCTCCCCTCTTGTCCCTTCCCCTCCCCCTCGGCCGCATCGCCGAAAACCCCAAGCCCCGCCGCCGCCGCCGGCGCGCCGTAGGGTTTCGGCCCTCATCCTCTCCGGCGATCGCCGCCGGGCCGCAGGTACGCCCCGCCGCCACCCTTGTCCCGCGCTCCGTCCGCGTGCGCGCGGGGAATTGGTCCTGCATTTTCCTCTGCTTCGTGTCTGAGACCGCCCGCTCGTCTTGCGCCGCCGCACCAGTCGATGGTGGGGGAAAAAATGCTTTTTTCGGGGTCCGGGGTTTGTGCATTCCGCAACGGGGGAGGGTTTTCGTGCCGCGGCGGCGACTGGTTTTGGGATTTCGGGCTTGAGAGAAATTGAACTCATAGGGGACAGGCAGGGGTTTCCCCTGTTCTTGTGTTGTGGCACGAAAAAAAATATTTTTTTCTTTTTTTTATTGGTCTCCTTGTTTTCGCATTTCCTCTAGGGGCCAGGGCGGCAGCTAGCGGTTTCGAGTTTTTTGTGGTCTCAGGAGTCAGGAGATAGGAAGTTTTGTGCTCTTGCGCTTATGCCACCTGATGGTCGAGGTCGAGGTTTTGTGCTGATACTGGGGCACAAAATTAGGGGATTGCGATGGTTTGCCGTCAATCATGGATTGCGATGTTAGGGGATTAGTGCAGAAGGGGTCCCAGTTTTGGTCCCTATCTCGATTTAAGTGAATCTTGGGATGATTGGGTTGCGACATGTGGTGTGGTGGGCCTTCCTGCCCAAATCAAGTTTAGAAAATGACTAGTAGAGAGTGGAAGCAGAGGTTTATGGTTGGTATGGCCGACTCTTCACGCGATTGATCCGTGGTGCTCTGTTAGTTGGATTTGGTGAAATGTATGTTTGATGTGCCTTTGCATTTCAATTTTTTTTTTTACATTGTGTTATTGTGCGTGTGCTATCTGGAAAATAGGTAGTGATTTTGGTTTCAGTGCTGAATGCCATTTGTGGAACCTTTCATGCACATGTTTTGCTGGCCTATCTTCAATCTGAATGTTGTATTTTGGTATGATGAATCTGCTGACATGTTCCCATTTTCTTGTTGTAAAGGGAAGAACTTTGTTGACAGGAGGCAGCTGCCTTTTGTCCAACAATGGAAGAACTGCAAACGGATGGTCATCAGTCTCCTGATGAACTGGATATTGAGATGACGGATTACCTGAATTTGGATGCGGATGGAGGGGAAGAAGTCCACAGAGAGGAGGATGCTAAAGGGGAGGAATCATCTTCTGCCGATGTCGATGGGAAGCAGTCTCCTTTGAATGTGTCCCAGGGAAAGGAGGATGCAAAACGCAAGCAACGTCCTTCGGAGGATACTGATGGGGAGCAGTCACCTAGGGATGCATCCCGCAGAAAGGAGGATGCAAAAGGGGAGCGACGGGCTTCTCTGGAGGAAGAAGTTAACAGAGAGGAGGATGCTAAAGGGGAGGAATGGTCTTCTGCTGATGTCAATGGGAAGCAGTCTCCTATGAATGTGTCCCAGGGAAAGGATGATGCAAAACGGAAGCTACATCCTTCGGAGGATACTAATGGGGAGCAATCACCTAGGGATGCATCCTGTAGAAAGGAGGATGCAAAAGGGGAGCGAGAGGCTTCTCTGGAGACTGATAGCGAGCAGTCTCTGATGGATGTATCTCACAAGGAGGATGCAAGAGGGGTGCAACAGCCTTCTGTGGATGCTGATGAAGAGCAGTCTGATATGGATGTTGACTTGAAAGGAATACCATCTGTGCAAGATGAATGGGAAGGAAAGTCTTCTTCAGATCTGCGTACATGTATCCCGATTCATTTTGATGTTCCAAGCCTCGAGAAGTTTTGCAAAGAAGCATCAAGATCGTTTTTCAGTGAAACTGGGCTAGTTAGTCATCAGATTAATTCATACAATGATTTTATCTCACATGAACTCCAAGAGCTTATTGATTCTCTAGGGGAAATTTCAGTAGAGCCTGATTATGATCCTTCAAAAAAGGCAGGTCCTTGGAAACATGCCACAGTCAAGTTCGGCAGAGTTGAGCTTGGTGAACCAGAGTTCCTTGTTGAGAACAGCGACCTTGATGACGAAACCCTTAAATTAAAGCCTAAACATGCTCGCCTCCAGAGGATGACGTATGCTTCTAGGATGAAAGTAGAAATGACTGTTGAGGTCAGGTTGCTTCTACTTACCATGTTCATATTACATTTTGATTAAAAACAGTAATTGTAAGATGTCATGTACTAGATAGAATCAATCTGCACTTTATAAAGAAGGAAATGAAACATTAAAGTCATGGAAAAGCGAAGAATTAATTAATATATTTTCATTTTCCCTAACTTGTATGGATGTTAACAGAATTATATAAAAATCCAGAATTTCATTATTTTATTCCCTAAATTTCACATCTAGCATGGACTTAAGCGTCACTAAGCTCCTTCTGAGCTAATGTTTGTCTTCTACGTTTGCACCCAAACCCATGGAATCATGTTTCCCTTGTCACTGAACCTGCAAATGTTACACAGAGCTCTAGACTCTTAATAGTGACTATTGCAAGATTTGCATTATGCTAGTAATAAGTAATATTTACTCTTTGTGGAGCATTAGATGTTTTATAATTACCTTCTTGTCTGTAATCAGTCGATGCAATGATATTTGTACCATTAAAACATCATTTGATATTATACAATCTAATCAGTTGTTGTCCTGACTTCATCAGGTTTATTCACTCAAACAAAGTGACAAAGCAAGGACTGGCAAGGATACACATGTCTATAAAAGTGTCATAATAAAGGAGACCAAACAGGTCAACATCGGATTGTTACCCGTCATGGTGAAATCGAATTTATGCTGGCTGCATAAGCTTGAAGAAAGTGAATGCCAGTTTGATTATGGTGGCTACTTTTTTATCAAAGGAACAGAAAAGGTACTGTCTAACATGTACTTATGATAGTCCCAAGATCATTTCATTGCAATTTAATGCTGCGATTCTGCCAGATCATTGCATTTATTAGAATTGGAATATTTTAGGCGAGAGTATAAAATATATTGAACAATGGAAATGTCCATTTCTGACAACTCTATACAGTATAGCTATGCAATGACATTAATTTTTTCAGTATATTGCCCACCATTACTCAGTAGTATATATAAGCCTTTAAGAACTGAAGATCTGGAGTTCTAGACATCTCTAATGAAATTTTTGCAAATCTTAATCATGGCCCACTTTGAACCCATTCCGTGTGCTGGAGCTAGGTGTGACAGAAGTGTTGAAGCCTAATGCTTTTTCCAGTACTTGAGGGATATGGAGGGAAGGAGGAATAAATAAGTTGGTTAAGACTATCCGCATTTCCATACACAGGATTCGGGAAAAAAAAATTCAAGTAAACTCATTTATTGTTTGCAATAATTACAGCTTTATAAATATCTGGCAATGTTAGATTTACTTGTCTATATTTTTCTTTGAATTCTAGGATGAGAGTCGGTGCTCAACTTTTATAGGTTCATTTAATTTCACGCATACTCCTCCATTCTTTAAATGATGTCGTTTAGGACAACTAAATTGCACTAGCTGCAGTTCATTTTTGGCTGTCGGAACGACAATATTTTAAGAATGGAGGAGTAATCATTTTGGGACAAACTTTGCGAAACATTGCAACATGATGAATTCACTCTCTGGACTCCACACTATGATTGTTCACACTAAGAAAATTGTTACACTTTGGGATGCCAGATTTTTTATATCATGTCTGGTTGATTTATATCTCTTTCTTATTTGTTACAACTCTGTAGGCATTCATCGCCGAAGAGCAGAAATGCTCATCAAGGATTTGGGTCACAGACCGCCCCAGCTGGGATGCAAATTACTTCTATCCTGGGTTCAAACGGAGATCAATCCATGTCAAACTTGTTCAGTCTAAAAGTAGCACAAGCCGCAACGTCATCAACCTATCCTTCCTGAGTGCGATAATGCCGGTTTGGATTGTGCTTTTTGCACTAGGTGTATCTTCAGATAAGGAAGCTTTTGATATGATTGATATACAAGATTGTGATGCTTCTATGGTCAACATAATATCAGCAACAGTGAAAGAATCCTATGAAGAGTGTGAAGGCTTTCGCACACCAGGTAAAGCCAAGCAATTTATTGATAACCTGATCAGAAAAACAAAGTTCCCTCCTGAAGAATTGTTTGATGAATGTATTAGTAAGTATATGTTTCCTGATATCCATGGGAGTAGAAACAAGGCACTTTTCTTGTGTAACATGGTCAAATGTCTGCTGATGGCTTACTCTGGCAATCGTAAATGTGATAGTAAGGATGATTTCCGTAACAAGAGGCTAGGTCTTCCCTGCCAGTTGCTTCGGAGAGAACTCTGGGTGCATCTTAAGCATGTAGAGAGACGCATGGTCAAGATCATGCAAAGAGATTTGAGTGCTGATGGTAACTTACAAGATCTTAGGTGTTATGTAGATGCATCAATTGTTACCAATGGTTTGAGCCGGGCCTTCTCCACTGGTTTATGGCGGCATCCTTATAACCAAGGAAGGTGCTCAGGGATTGTAGCAACCCTTCGGAGAGCAAATCCACTTCAAATGATGTCTGACCTGAGGAAGACACGGCAGTGGGTTTCATACGCTGGGACGACTGGAGATGCAAGATATCCGTAAGTTTCATGTTTCCTTCTCAATTCCTTTATGTGCTTCCTATTTTCTGTTTTCCTTTCTCAATGCCCTTGTATGAACTTAAGAAATTCTTTTGCAGGAATCCATCCTACTGGGGAAAGTTGTGTTTCTTGTCCACCCTGGATGGAGAAAAATGTGGATTTGTGAAGAACTTAGCTGTTACTGCTACGGTTAGCTCTTTGGTGAGGAAACCATTGATTGATACATTTGTTTCTTGTGGAATGAAGAAACTGGACGAAGTACCTGTGCACGAGATTTGTGGGAAAGACAAGATATTCTTGAATGGAAACTTGCTTGGACTGTGTGCAGACCCAGGAGAATTTGTTTTGCGTTTAAGGAGCATGAGGCGTAGCATGCAAATTGATTCACAGGTTTGCTTAATTCGGATCCTGCTAAACTGACATAAATATTTATAAATGATCTTTCAATTTCATTTGTGATATTTGAATACTCTCCTAAACCGTCATGCATATTCCACTACCTTTCAAAATATTTACCTTGCTATCAGTTATATGTCTTTTGGTATCTTTATGATTCTGAGATAGGTTTCGCTGCGTGACTAATACTTGATTTGTAGAACATGACTGAGAAATTTTCTCTTTGGTATAGTTGTGGAAAATGGCTACATATACCATAGAATGGTACTCAGCCTTTATCACTGCATCCCTTGCCCTTCCAAAGCGTTACTTGTTCTTATGATGCACTGGTTGTACATCTGAGGTGTAAGATTTGGTCGTATGTATAGCGTTTGTTTATAGTTCTTCTCATTAGCTTTCTATGGTGATTTTATAATTTGCAAATAAACATAGCGTCATGTTTTAGTTTCATTCTTAATTATGTGACAGAAAGGAGAAGAAAATATACACATTTTGTCAAGAGAACAAATACTTTAGTGTCTTGTGGTCTGTCTTTGAGACCGTTCTTGTTTTCTCTTGCTCATTAGTTTTTATTCTATCCCCTAGTCGGCTGTTTTCAGTGTTATATGAGAACCACTGGTTACTTACATAGTAACATATGGCTGCGGCATTTGGTTGATGTGTCTTGCAGAGCCAGCCATTGGAGCCTTCTTTTTTTACCCACCACATCTGATCCTATTTAATTTTTTGCTGATTTTTTTGGGCATTATGCTTCAGTGGATTACTAAGTGTATATTACAGCAAGATAGTACTAATATGGTTTCTCTTTCCAATTTTAATTTTTGTAGGTTGAAATCAAAAGGGACAAACACAATAAAGAAGTTCGTGTATTTTCTGATGCAGGGAGAATTCTAAGACCACTTCTTATAGTTGAAAATCTCAGAAGGATCACGAAACCTAAGGGTGGATTATATTCATTCCAGGAACTAATGGATCAAACTATAATTGAGCTTATAGGTGTTGAAGAAGAGGAGGATATCCAATGTGCTTCTGGAATCAGGCATCTCTTTTCAGGGGACAAAGATGAGAAGTCTTCTGGCTATACTCATTGTGAACTTGACCCTTCTTTCTTGCTAGGGCTGAGTTGCAGTATCATTCCCTTTGCGAACCATAATTCTGCTCGAAGAGTTCTGATGCAATCTGAAAAATTATCACAGCAGGCTATTGGCTACTCCCCTACAAATTCTCACTTTAGACTTGATGCCCTTTCACATCAGATGTATTATCCACAGAGACCCCTGTTCAAAACTGTGGTAGCTGACTGTCTTGGGAGGGCAGATCGTGGCTTTGCAAGAAAATATGACTTTACTAGACCAGAATACTTTAATGGCCAAAACGCGATAGTCTCTGTCAGTGTTCATCAGGGATTTAACCAAGAAGATTCTCTGGTATTGAACAGGGCGTCTTTAGATCGTGGCTTGTTTCGTACTCTACATTTCAAGAATTATAAAGCACAAGTCGAAAATAAGGAGATCACCAAACGACTCAAACACAGGGAGAAGATTGATTTTGGGAAAATGCAAAGTAAGAGAGGACGGGTTGACAGTTTGGATAGTGATGGTTTACCATACGTTGGAGCAAGTCTTCAAAGTGGTGACATTGTTATTGGGAAAGTTACTGAATCTGGCGAGGATCATAGTGAGAAACTAAAGCATACTGAGAAAGGAATGGTGGAGAAGGTAGTTCTTTCAGCAAACCATGATGGGGTGAACGTTGCAAATGTTACTCTAAGACAGGTGAATAATATAATCCTTGGTCCTTACAAAACTATTCTGCACTTTACACTTACCATACAGCATTCAATTAATTTGATGAGTAACTGTAATGTAGTACTAGAGGTACTTGACAAGTAGTCATTTTATTATCCTTTCATAGTTTTATGTACTCATTCTGAATTTTAATAACTAATCTGACAACCTGTTGTTGGCTTTCCCATATCAGTTGCACTTTGTTCTCTTGAGCTTTCCTGTCTTTTCTTTTTTTTTTTCTGGGATTTTCTTGGCCGTTCCTGTAGAAGTTTTCCATTTGTTGTAGGAACACATCGATGTGATTTCGATCATACAGTTAGGCATCAGCTGAAAGCTATATATTGCTGTATGTTTACTTTGTAGTTTGTACACTACAGTCAGGTCCTTTTAAAAAAAATTATTGATCTATGTTGCCTCTCGCTGTGTATTCTGAAATTGACTAACTTCTTGGTATGGCATAATTTTTATTTTAGGACCATGGATCCGAGTATTAATTTAACCACATTTAATGATCGTTCTGCCCTTTTTTAACTTTCAACAAAATTATATTTCGACTATAATTCTTTCACTGCATTGTATTGGTGTACAGTGTGAATGGAATTTTGTATACTGATCCTACGTCATGATTATAGGAAGTGATAGCACCATTAATTCTTCTGATTATTAGTGATTTGGGATTAAATCCGCTGGAGTAATAATATCATTTTTTTTCTTTTTATCTGTACCATTAGTACCATGCTTATGCCATTAGCACACATCTTGCACCATAAAGTTTGTCCTCGAATTATTTTGTAATTAAGTTAATAATTCTTGTAGTCCCGCTCGCTGTGCGTTGGAGACAAGTTTGCCAGTATGCATGGGCAGAAAGGAGTGGTTGGCCTTTTGGACTCTCAGGAGAACTTCCCATTTACTCGCCAAGGGATCGTTCCAGACATGGTGATAAATCCGCATGGCTTCCCAACACGTCAAACTCCTGGTCAGTTGCTTGAAGCTGCTCTGGGGAAGGGGATCGCCCTTGGTGGGACATCAAGATACGCCACACCATTCACCACTCCATCCCTGGACGTGATCACTGAACAATTGCACAGGTAATAACTATTTAGTTGATGGATTGTTTTTTGCAAATTTATGCTTTGTGCTCGCACGCATGTGGTTTGACAGTGTACCCATAACATATTGCCTGCATAGCATCTCTCCAGAATTCATGTGATGGGTTTTTAGTGTTTTTTTGCAAACTGTAGGAGCGTGCAATTCATTTTTCATGATTCATCAAACAGAACGCACTAAAAATGCTGAAATGAGACTTGGCAGTATTTCAAGACTCTTTATCATGCAGTTTTCTTCATGTTTTCTGACTTACCTGTCACATTTCAGGGCCGGATTCTCAAGGTGGGGTGGTGAGAGCGTTCTGAATGGCCAAACTGGCGAGCGTACGCGGGCCCTCGTCTTCATGGGTCCAACTTTCTACCAGCGCCTTACCCACATGGCCGAGGACAAGGTGAAGTTCCGGAACACGGGACCGGTGCACCCGCTCACACGGCAGCCAGTGGAGGACAAGAAGCGGTTCGGTGGTGTCAAGTTTGGGGAGATGGAGCGTGACTGCATGCTCGCCCATGGCGCTGCTGCCAACCTCCACGAGCGGCTGTTCATGCTCAGTGACTTCTCCCAAATGCACATTTGTCAGTCGTGTCAGCGGGTGGCGAACGTGATCGAGCGGGACGTCGACCGCTGGAAGAAGCTGCGCGGCCCCTACTGCCCCTTCTGCCGGTCCGCGGAGAACATCGTCCGGATCAACGTGCCTTATGGCGCCAAGCTGCTGTACCAGGAGCTCTTCTGCATGGGGATCTGCCTCAAGTTCGAGACCGAGTTTCGCTAGAAGGTCATCAGTATCTCTCAAAGACTTGGCTGCATTACATTTCAAAGAAAAAAAAAACTTGGCTACATTGACATTTCTACTCGGTCAATGAACCTGATTATGGCGACAGCTCTTCTGCATGGGGATCCCTTAATTTCTTAGTATTATTTCTTTTTTGAATGAGTAGCATGAACCTGATTATGGGAACTCTGTAGGAAATTAAGGGATGAGAGCTTCGCTTGGTCGTGTCAATTATAGACTTCCATTGTGGCCCGGGTATGACTTTTCAGATATTGGGATCAGATTCAGACACTCTGGCTGATTATATGATTCAGAGGGACACCATTCTGTCGTGAAATGGCATTAGTCGTTCTTCTATTTTTATCTGTTTTGAGCTGGCACTTGTTTGTGATGACGTGCTACAAGTGTTTACTGAGCCTGCAGCTTCAGTTTATCCGCTTTTCAAGTTGCAAGGCCGTGTTTTGTTTTATACTTTCACAGCAATATTATTAAAATGTTAGAAGCAAATCGTTGGTAAAACCATACTTGTGAAAGTGAATTTCAAGTTGCAAGGCCATCTTTTGTTTTATACTTTCACAGCAATATTATTAAAATGTTAGAAGCAAATCGTTGGTAAAACCATACTTGTGAAAGTGAATTTGGCACGATTCTTCACTTGAGTGAAAAGAGGCGCAATGTGATAATATATATCGTTTTCATCTAAAAATAGGATTAAGCCGCTAGCTGTTGTACTTGTCCCACATTTCACTCTTATCTATTATTGTCTCTTAAGTGCCCATGATTTCCCGAACTCAACTTAAACCACCATCTTCTTTCAAGATTATAACTTTGCTTGCAGTATTATAAATATGACTCTAAAATACGATATATTCATAGTTATATAACGATGGTTTTGGTGGCCGGAAATATATTCCAAAAAATGATCATTTTGCATATATTTATCATTATTAAGAAAAATTATTATATTGTCATTAAACTATGAAACTAATCATGGAAACATACATTATGTTTTATTAGCTTAGATTACTTTAGCAGCTAGCATCATGTAAAATTTGAGGTTTAAACTCAAAGTATACATAGAGACAAAAAAAAAAAATTGCATATGTGGGTAGAATGAGATGATTTGAATAGTTTGAGAAGGTAAATCGAGTCATAACTTTCCTCAGCGGTTTGAACAGACAGAGTGAATGATTGGAGAGAGTATGCTACGCTTTTTTCTTTCCTTAAATACAACACGTGCATAAAAATGGAGAAAACAGGAGAAAATGCCTTGTGCTTCTCTCTCTCCAAAGAAAAAACTGCAAAATTCAATACAAAAAATGGGGGACCAATTTCTCATATATACTTCTTTCTTTTCTACTCTCATATGGTATTCCTTATTCAAAATATCTCTCTAAAATAAAAGATAAGAAAAAAATGTGACCGGCTCCCTCCCTTTATGTGTCAGGCTTGTAACAAATTCATCCCTTTTTTATCCCCCATATTTATTCTCCACCTAAATAAATCAAAGTTTCTCTCTCTCTCTCTCTCTCTCTCTCTCTCTCTCAACCTCGATGTGCTAGAGCCGATGAAGACTACTCGTTTTGGTGTCACCTCGCTGTTCTACATTCTAAGATCTAGGACTCAAATTAGCCATTGTTTGGGTGTAGAGAATCAGTGTAATTCATTAGGCGTGGATCATCCAATGAACACAACTCGGGTAAGGTTGTCTACATTTTATTTAAATGTTGCAAAATCTTTCATGTTTCTACATCAGGGTTCTAGGTGTTAATATAATGATTCTCTATTGGATTATTTCTCGTACTGACAAATCCGTGTCCAGTTCTCTTTTTTTTCGGATATAGTTTCTAGACCTGTTCTTCATATATAGTTAAAACTTTATTGGATAATGAGGTTTGAGCAATTCGTCATCATAATTTTGTATGTTGCAGTCTCAGATTTTAACTTTGTTGCAATAGTATTTATTTATGTTGCACAAGCCAGACAGTTCTTGAGTTATTGTAAGCAGAATCACATTTTTTTCGTGTCTTTTGGTTTGCTGCGTGCTTATTGCAACTGTGTTCGACATTCCCATATATTATCTACTAATAGTGTCAGCTTAGAAAATAGTTCCTTTTTCCAACAACACAAGACTTCATGTTAGTTTCTTCAAACTCATGAGTTTGATGCTAGCACTTTATTTTTTTTCTCACTACTATATAATGTCCTAATTTCATATATCTTCTCTACAAATATGTAGTCTAAATGTTGTGGCACAACTTTGCTCATTGCTCGATACTAGGTTCTTCTCATAGGACATATTGATCCCCAAATTTGTATACTCTCTCCGCTCAGTTATTGTTGTCATTCCGACCGGCTCGATTGAACTGCGACCAGCACAATTTGGTTGTCGGGAGCGACAACAAATCCCGAACGGAGCGGAGTAACTATCTTTCTTTTTCTTTCATGATAGGTTGTACAATTGATGTACCACCTGGAACAACCCATATAGAGCTTCGTTAGTTGCCGTGGTGGTTCTGTAAAAGCTGAAGAATGAAGTTTAGAGCTTTCTACAACCAAGCAATGTCGCCATAAGTTGGTGAAAAAAAAAACTGTTTCTTTTTCCTTTTTTCCTATAATGCAACCACGTATATAGAACCTCGCTACAGTTGACGTGCTAGTTGTAAATATGAGCATAGGTTAGTGAAAAACAAGTGTTCCCTGCTTCACTTGTACTACTTCCCTATAACTAAAATATCGGCATAAAGATCCCAATTGTTTTCCCAGCAACAATATAGAGCTAAAGGCACGCTGGTGTTTTAAAACTATATGCTTATCTGGGTGGTGAGGTGGATGCATGACAACCACGTTTGCAATGTGACCACATGATGAATCGCTTCACCAGGTCATTTCAAACCTGTAGTAGTACGTAAAAACGGTGTCATCCACGCGGCTGGTTTGAATACTTTTGTGTGCTGTGGCAATTACTCCCCGCCCCGGCTGAGTTACATGTCTCCCGAAGAACGCACAGTGATTAAAGTAGTGATTTAATGTACGCAAGCGCAATCCTTATCATCGTAATTCTGTTCACCAGTTCACCACCCCCTCCTCCCTATTCGATCGGCTATATTTACCGCCCCCCATTTTTGCGTGGAAGTGGAACTCGGGACGTGGGCGCGTGCGTGCGATGGGGTGCTCCAGCTCGAAGAAGGCACCGCCGCCGGGTCCATCGCCGGCGGGGAGGCGGACGCATGGTCTGCGTTCGCGGTCGCTATCGTCGGTGCTGAGCTCCCTCGGCATGTGCCGCGGACGGAACGGCGGCGGCGACGGCGTGCTGCACGCGTACGCCAAGCTGCCGTCCGCCGGAGACGCGGCGGCGGCGAAGTGGAGCCCGGCCGTGGCTGAGGCGGCGGCGCTCCCTGGCGCCGTCGTCGCGACCTCTTCGTCGTGGCCGGCGGCGCCGTCTCCGCTACGGCCGGTGCGCGCGGACCTCGACTACCTGCCTGGCCTCCGGCAGATCGTGGAGGACTACTACCCGCTGTCGTCGTCCCACCCGTCGCTCCTCTACCCGGAGCACGACCACCCTCTGCCGCCGCCGCCGCTGCCGGAGACGACGGTGGTGGAGACGACCTTTGACGACGTCGCCGTCGTCGACATGGGGACCCCGGCGGCGCGCGACGTCCCGGAGGTGGTGGTGACCACCGGCATCGTCCGTGCGCGCGTCGACGAGTTCCACGAGCAGATGCAGAAGAAGAACAAGGACAAGAAGAGTACCACCACCACCGCCGCCGCCGCCGCCGCCAACGACAACGACGACGTCGAGGAGGGCGTTGTTGACTCGTCGTCAACGCCGAGCAGGGCGGTGGTGGTGCTGTACTTCACGAGCCTCCGCGGCGTGCGGCGCACGTTCGAGGACGGCCGCGCGGCGCGTTCCATCCTCCGCTGCTACGGCGTGCGCGTCGACGAGCGCGACGTGTCCATGCACGCCGCCTTCAAGGCCGACCTCCTCCTCCTCCTCGGCGGCGGCGGAGGCCCCCACGCGGGCCCCACCACGCTCCCGCGCGCGTTCGTCGTCGTCGTCGACGGCGGCGGCGGGCTGCGCTACTGCGACCTGGGCGGCGCCGAGGAGCTAAGGGAGATGCACGAGGCCGGCGAGCTCGCGCGCGCGCTGGCCGGGTGCGAGCCGGGCGGCGGCAGGATGTGCGCGGCGTGCGGCGACGCGCGGTTCAAGGTGTGCGACGGGTGCCACGGGAGCTGCAAGGTGCTCGTCGCCGACGAGGGGTGCCGCCTCGCCGCCGGGTGCTTCTTCCAGCAGTGCCCGGACTGCAACGAGAACGGGCTCGTCCGCTGCCCCGTCTGTTGCTACTGATGAATGTTCCATGATACTAGATCATAGATAGATTGCATTGCAGTGTTGTAATCTACTAGAGGGGAGAGAGAGGTCATAGATTCAGTGTGTACCGCCCGCCGGTAGCTTTGTTTCTTCTCTTTTTAGAAGATAGATGTATGTATCCGGCCGGTAGCTTTTGTGTTTTTGCTTAAGATGTGTCAGGTAGCTTTGGTTGGGTTGAGAGGGAGATCAAGCTCCAGTTGCGAATAAGATTAGAGCTAAGAATAAGAATGTACTACTTCAGATGAATAATAATTGATGCATGTTTCATTTTGTTAATTTCAGTCAATCTCGTTTTACATGTCTCGATTGTTAATTTTGGTGGATAAGCACTTGTTACCATTGGCCCTCATGTCACTGTGAGGATCAATGCTAACAAGTTCTTATCTAGCAAGATACAATGGTAATTGTCCATATAACGGCTCTCATGTCGTTGCTATGGAAAACCAATGCAAAAAAGCGCGGGAAATCCTATATCCATACAACGGCCTTCACTTGTGTGTACTAAAAATCAATGCTAACGAACCTTGTCGGAAAAATTGCAGTGAAAAAATCCTATGTCCATATAACGGTCTTCACTTGCTGAGAAATCAATGATGCCAGGGTCTTATCTGGCATATTACAACAAAAAATTTTATGTCGGTACAATGTCATTCACTTGTGTGTATTGAAAATCAATGTTACTGATCGTTATCTGGCAAATAATAACAATATATATATATATATATATATATATATATATATATATATATATATATATATTCATATGTCTGTGGGTACTAAAATATCAATGCTAGGAAGCCATTATCTGGCAGATTATAGTGAAAAATCTATATAACATTTAGCGTATTGAAAACCGATAGTGACAATCTCTTATCTGGCATATAACAACAAAATGTTCAGTGTCCATACAACGGCTTCATTTGCGTGTATTAAAAACCATTGCTAATGATCATTATCTGACAAATTACAAGAAAAAAAATTGTATCCATATAACGGTCTCCACTTGTGTGTATGAAAAGACAATACTAACAAGCAATTATCTGGTATTACAGTGAAAAATTCTATGCCGATATAACGGTCGTCTTCAGTGTGAAAACCAACCATAACAAGCTCTTATCTGGCAAGTGTGGAAAATCCTATATCGTACCTTCGTTTCTGTTTTTTTCCTTAAGATGTGTCCGGTAGCTTTGGTTGAGTTGAGACTTGAGAGGTGTAGTTCGAAGGAGATCAATCTTGAGTTGCGAATAAAATTAGACCTAAGAATAAGAAGGTACTTCAGATTAATAAAAATTGATGCATGTTGTCTCATGTTAATTTCAGTCAATCTTGTTTCACATGTCTCGATTGTTATTTGGGAATACTCCTGAACCCATAACTCACAATGATCATCCATGTAACGGCCCTCTTGTCACGCCTTACTGCAAGGATCAGTGCTAACAAGTAGTTATCTACCAAAATATAATGGTAGGTCATTTTATCCATATATATATATATAACAGCTCTCATGTTGTCGCCATGGAAAACCAATGCAAAAAAGCGCGGGAAATCCTATATCCATACAACGACCTTCAATTGCACGTATTAAAAATCAATGCTAACGATCCTTATTAGGAAAATTACAGCAAAAAAACTATATCCATATAACAGTCTTCACTTACGCGTATTAAGAAGTCAATGGTGTCTGTCTTATCTGGCATATTACAACAAAAAGTTTTATGTCAGTACAACACCATTCACTTGTGCGTATTGAAAATCGATGTTACTGATAATTATCTGGCAAATAATAATGAGTATGGAAATCAATGTTACTGATCATTATCGGGCAAATAATAACGGAAAATTTCATATCCATATAACAGTCTTCACTTGTGCATATTAAAATTCAATGCTAACAAGGTATTATCTGGCAGATTACAGCAAAAAAATTCTATGTCAATGTAATGGTCTTCACTTTAGCGTATTAAACCGATAGTGACAAGCTCTTATATGGCATATTACAGTAAAATGTTCAGTGTCCATACAACGGCCTTCATTTGTGTGTATTAAAACCCCATGCTAATGATCGTTATCTAACAAATTGCAACAAAAAAATTGTTTCCATATACCAGTCTTCACTTGTGTGTATTGAAAAAGCAAACTAACAAGCTATTATCTGGCAGTGAAAAATTCCATGTTAATACAACAGTTTTCACTGTGAAAACCAATAGTAACAAGCTCTTATTTGGCAAATTACTCAGGAAAAAACTTATATCCAACCTTCGTTTGTGCCTGTTAAAATCAATGTTAATAAACCTCATATTTAGCAAATTACAGTAAAAATTTATGCATATAAAGGTCACTTATGGGTTTTAAAACACCAATGCTAACTGACTCATCAAGCATAATGTACAGCCCCTGGGCAACCAACAACAACAAAAACATAATAGAGGGGTATACCTCTCTGTCCACGGAACAAAAAATACCGTGGAGCATCCTCTATCCATGTCGTGGTGTCGAAGTTGAGCTCGAGAGCACACAAGTCGTGGAGGAATGAAGTGCATATCGGACAGCCTCAAAAACGGGCGGGATTCCGCCATTTCTCATTTCTGTTTCGAAACCATCTCCCGTGCCAGTGCCACACACTGAAACAAATCCTAGTAATGGGCCGATGCAGTAGTAATAAAGCCCATTAACTACCTGGGCCAGGCGAAGTCACGCCAGCGGGCTGCCACTCGTGTGCACTAAGACAAGGAATGGTTTGGGTGGTGCTGAGCAGCAGCAGCGCAGCTCAGGTCGCCGCCGCGGCTGTCCTGTCCCGACCCGACCCGGCCTCCTCCACCTCCTCCTCACTTCACGCCTGCTCGGATTGCTAGGGTTTGTGCTGCGCGCACTTGAAGATTCGCGAAACCCAGCCCCGCGGCGATGGCCACCGTCCACCCAGGCTCCCCCGGCCCCACCGACACTCCTCCTGCTCCTCCGCCGCGGGAGGAGCGGAACGGCGACGCCCCCGACCCGCCCGCCGGCGCCGGAGATGCCGCCGCCCCGGCTGATGCGGGCGGGGAGATCGCGGCCCTCGACAAGCAGCTCGCCGTCGTCGTCAGCGGCGAGCTGAGCAAGCCGCCCGCCGCAGGCGCCAGCGGCGGGGGAGGAGGCGGGAAGCTGGTGGCGGAGGCCATGCGCAAGTACGCACCGCCGCGGTCGTCGCGGTTCCACGGCGTCACGAGGTGCGTACGGCGGCTGCTCCGGTGGAAAATTGATCCTCCCTAGCTCTGCTTGGGTTTGATTTGGGTGTTCCCTGCTGCTGTGTGGCAGGTTGAAGTGGAGCGGCAAGTACGAGGCGCACCTCTGGGACAACACCAGCCAGGTCGAGGGCCGCAAGCGCAAGGGCAAGCATGGTACGCGTGCATCACTATGCATCTCAATTCGATTCTATGCGTAGAACAACCAGTTGCTTGAGGCCTTGAAATTGAATACAGCTGCTCTTAGTATGGTTAAGCTTCCTACACTCAAGTTAAGCTCTCTGAAATCTGAATTCGAGTCATCAGGCGTTAAAGCAATCACTGTATAAGATGAATATGATGCTTAAAAAGATGTACAAGTTCTACCCATTGTATGTATTGGATGATCATCCCTTTTTTCCCAATATCTTCAAACTGATTATTCGTTTAATGATCTGCATGGAACCTGATTCCTCCATCTGGTTGCTATTGTGGTCTGCAGTGTACTTAGGTAAGTGGTGTCATTCTCAGAAGGAGCTTTTGTCGTTATGTGCAACATAAAAACATCACAAGTTTAACTTCTTTCATGGCATCACAGGCAGCTATGTTACTGAAGAGCAGGCTGCAAAGGCGCATGATCTGGCAGCCCTTAAATATTGGGGCACAGGTCCAAACACCAAACTGAACTTCAACGTAAGAATTTTATGTTGTTTAGTGCTTGCTGGTGTTCTTAGGAGCAGGGGTATCTTGTTCAGGAAGTAAATGGTATTGACTGCTTTTACTTTTTACCAGGTCTCTGATTATGAGAAAGAAATCGAGATTATGAAGAACATGTCTCATGATGAATTTGTGGCCTACATAAGGAGGTATGTGATAAAATTTGAAAAATTTAGATGTATGTCCCATAATTTTATTAACCATCATGTATTATGATTATAGGCAAAGCAGTTGTTTCTCAAGGGGCACTTCATCATATAGAGGTGTAACGAGGTATTGCTCTCTGCTTTGTTAAAATTAATTAATAATCATTGGGTTTGCTTTGTGAAGAAAAACCATTTTTATGTTTCAATTTAGGAATCCTGATTTTTGAACTTGCTTTAACTACTTTTGACAGGAGAAAGGATGGTAAATGGCAAGCACGAATTGGTAGGATCGGGGAGAGTAGAGACACCAAAGACATATACCTTGGGACCTTTGGTGAGTGAAGTGCCATTATTTATTACATGGATCTCTTGGGACTTCAAAGTTCCCCCCTTTTGGATGTGAGAATTTAATAAGGTTGCTTATATCTATTGCTTAATACAATTATTTCCATTATTTTGTCATGGTCTGCAGAAACAGAAGAAGAGGCAGCAGAAGCTTATGACATAGCAGCAATTGAGCTTCGTGGCGTTCATGCTGTTACCAACTTTGATATTTCAAACTACTGTGAAAACGGTTTGACAAAATTAGAAGGCTCATCAGAGGTAGCCAAGCTGGAAGGTCCATCAGAGGCTATGAAGCTTGCTGGGCGATAGATACTAGGATAGAAACATGTACATTTGTTTTTCATTTCATTCTCTCTTTTGTCTTGGTCTCTTTCCGATTTTCCTGCCACCTTTTGTTTTGTTTCTTGTTGTGTAGCCAGTATTTACTGCCAACAGATGTATGCCATGTGTTTTGTTGTAACCTAGATTCACAATATGTCTTACTAACATCAGATGTCACTTGCAGTACACTGTCGTGACAAGTTGGATGGATGTTTTTCCTTCATCTTCAGTATGGATTTCTGCCCACCGTTGTCGGCTGTGAATCAATGAAAAATTCAGAGTACATGTTGCTCTCCACTGGAGTTTACTTGTGATAGATATTTGTACTTCTGAAACTTTCGGTGGAAGTATGGATCTAGTCAAATTATTGGCTTTTGAGCTAAAGCTGTGTCAGAGTCGTGTCGGATGAATAGGTTTATTTCTTCGCGTAACAATGGAGAGTTGTTACCAAGTTTAGAACTAACAACTACCGTGGACAAAATAAAGATTCTTATTTCTTCGTGTAACAACGGAGTTGTTACCAATACTTATAACTACAATGAACAACTTTTGAAAAAAAAGGACAAGAGTCAGAGGTAAAACAAAGCTGGTTCGTGAATTAGTGTTGTGGTTATAGAGATCGGGTCAATACATTGCAGCATGGTCAGGTGACTCAGGTAAACTGATGTTCATTTCATTGTTGTACGCAAGATTCACTTAACTTACAGTTCAATGTCGCTCACTTAAGTTTTTCTTTTTCCCATCCGATGCCATCCCAGCCATATGTTCTCTACTGGAGAACAAGTGTAGAATGTGATGTATGCTTCACACAAGAATAGCTCAATCTCAAGTTTAGCCTCAGTGTTTCAAATTTTGAGGAGCATATCCAGTCAGAATTATTGGATTTGAGCTAATGTTACGGGAGTAGTTTGTAGTATAGTTCTCAACTGAAAAGATGATAAATTACATCCTTATGTTACAATGACCAAAAAAAAAAAAAAAAAAAAAAAAAAAAAAAAAAAAAAACCTCAGCAATACAACTATCAAATTCTACTGAAAACAATCAGTACATTGTACATTACCAAAAGAATGCACCCCATTTTTACATCAACATATGTCGATATTTATCATCAACACCTTCCAACTTTCAGTCTTCAAAGGCATTAAGTGTCTAGTATAGCCTATTAACGTCTAGTATAGCCTCATGGAACAATGTAGAAGCGTTGATGTTTTCTGCAAGTCATGGATGTTGGCCATTTTATGTAGGCATTGCATAATGCTAGCGTGCACTGCACAATGTTGTAGCATCGTTATCCTAATACCTTTTCCAATCCCATGGCCTTCTTTTTATGATCTTATATTGTCCTGGCCACCTTTGCAGATAAGGCGGAGCCTCCGTACTTTCATCTTTCCATTCAGTGCTAGTGCAAGAACATCATACTCTTCCACATACCATAGCTCTGATACTGTTGCCTGAAATAGTGTGTGTGAGAGAAATATGTACAGGATTGAGCTATGTTTACAGTCGAGGTGATTTTGCAATGAAATGTTAGGTAGAAAGGAATAAGTGGAACAAGAACTCTACCTGGAAGCCACGAATCTTCCCATTAACTTGAGCAACCAGATCATGGAAGAACTTGGCATGATCAAAGGATGATGCACTTTGCTACAAGAGGACACAGCAAATGTGGTGCCACATGAGATTAACTAAATTAAAGGATATGTGAAAATTATAGAGACTTAGCAGCAACAAATGCAGCAAACTTCTTTTTTTACAGAAACATGTAAGTGATGGTTAAGTGAAACTATGACTACCTTATTAGTTTTGGATAACTGTTATTCAGTTAATATGGTGTCTAATATTGTTAGCTGAAGACTGTATAGTAGTTCATGCACCCACAATAGAAAGATAATGAAAATATATTATACGGGTCAACCGTCAGAACCTTATTGCTCAGTCATCAGGATTTCAGGATTATTACAGGGCTGTATTTGGAACTTATCAGTTTAATAGTTTCAATGCCAACAATTTCTGCTGGCGTTTAAAATGGAATCAAATAGAGAAAAACATGAGTGGTAAAAGTTTGGTTCTAAATAGGCTACCTCTTTTGGGAGCTTGGGATGTCCCAGAATTCGTGCAAAGGAGGTGTGAAGCAGAACAGGGTCATACTGTCAATGCAAAAATAAGGTTAGGTGACCGATATACTAAAAATATGCAAATATACTGTTATTATTTATTTATCTACTCAGTAACCAATAGCTATGTATTATACAGCTAGATTAAATCCTGAACGCTGAAATGATATCCACTCCATCAAGATAATGCTATCTCTTGAGAATGGACATGGAGATTTGGATAATATATAAACCAAAGGCACCAAATTAGGCCAAGTTGGTCATACCAGTTGCTTTTGAGGTGCTCGTGGCAGAGCCTCTCTCAATCTTGAACGGATTTCAGTAGGATCAGTACCAGATTCAACCTAAACAGACCAAATGAAATAACCCATACTTCAATCTGACCTTGCCAGTGAATGACATGCAAAGAGTACTTGAATTTCACAACAATGAGAAAAAAAACATATATGTAGAAGGTTCCAATTTGCGGACAGAACAGAGTGCTATAAAGATCCAAACCTGCCACAGGCCAAGAAGCACACCAGTTGATGTCAAAACAACTCGATCCAATACAATTCTAAGCGGGCAAACAGTCTCTGTAACTCTTTTCACTGCCTCCACTTCAGCTTCAATCTCAATGATATCACATGTAGGCGTGTCAGAAAAAAAAAATTACTCATGGCTAAAGAAATCATTCTCAGAGGGTATATTTACCTCATTCTGTGTTGCTACGATGGGCTCCAGGTGATGGGACGCATGAAACATACTGAAGTGATACATGCTCACATTTTGAAACCAGATTACTGGCAAAAGATATGAATCAAAGAATTAATAAACATTACATGCCTCAGTAAGTTTGAAGCTTTATTAGTAGGAAAAAAATGTAAAACGATCATTCTGGAACACTAGGCAATTAGATTGATTATTTTTATTTAGTAGCACTCAAAATATTCAAGAATGTACCGGCTGTAAAGAATGGCAGTAAGGTTCGAAAGCACTGAATGAAATTATATAACCCTGTGTCCTGGGGATACCATAGCAAACTTTATACCTTGATCAAAATAAGGAAGAAATACTTCTTTCGCAGCCTTCCTGCAAGCAGAAAAAGTACATACTACTCAATAGAGCATGGTTTTAGGTTTTAGCTTCACTTCCAAGGAGCATTACTTTATTGCACCTAACAATCTCAGAATGGAAATAGATTTGAGCAAACGCTCTCACTCACGATATCACAGCGGCAAATTCTGGGTCCAGATAGAGAACGTTAGCGCGCACCGGTGGATCAGCAGCCTGGCGAGCAGCATCAAGCCACATTTAAGCAATGCCATCGCATCTAAGGTGAGCAGCATATCGGGGCGGAAGAAGAAGAGCGGCACCTTGAGCTTAGGCACGACGGCGCCGTCGGCAGTGTCGAAGAGGTCCGAGAGCGTGAGTGACTGCGACGTCTCGCCGCCCTTGAGGAACAGCGCCCCGCGCTCGTCAAGGTCCCGCGCCATTTTCCTATACAGCTCCGCGCGCCGGGCCGGTACGGAGGCGTTGCCGCCTGAGGAAACCCAAGAAAAAAAAAATGTAAGATTTCACGATTTGACGGGGGCACCTGATGAGCCAGTCGCATCGGGGGCGAGAGGTTTAAGAGGATTACGAGGGGAGGAGTCCATGCGCGGCCAGCGGAGGAGCAGGACGATGAGGAAGAGCGCCGCAGCCGGTAGAAACCAGACGGCGGTGGCCGGAGATCTGGGGCGGCCAGACCAACTCGGGGGCCTCGTGGCCATCAACAAAAGCTTCGGGAAAGAACTCGATGTCGTGCACTCGTGCTGCGTGGTCTGTCTGTTCCCCGGTAATCAAAGTATAAGACAAATTCTCATTTCTTAACCCAAAGTTGTAGTATTTTTTTATATGTTAAACCTTATTTAGTGTGTGTTTGGTTGGGGTGTGATTGTGAAAAAAGCTGCTATAGATTATGGGCTGTGAAAAAAAGCTGCTATGAGATATGAGCTGTGAAAAAACTGAAAATTATTTGGTGAAAGTGACTGTGAGCTGATAACTATAAAATAATATATTATTTATTTAAATTTATATATAATTTAAATCTAAAATTTTGTTAAATTAACATACAATTTAAAAAGTTTATCTAAAAGTTTTTTTTTAAAATAGAAATGTTTTTTAAAAAAATTATAATTTTTTTGAAAGTTATTAGAAAATTTTATAATTGAAAACATATATAATAATTTAAAGGTTTTTTAAAATTCATTTTTTAAAATAAACATTTTTTAATATTTTAAAAGTTGTTTAATAATTTAATAAGTTTTTTAAATACTAACGCTTTTATTTAAAAAAATCTCAATTGAAAATGTTTTTAAATAATTTAAAAGTATTTTTAAGAAAAAAATCTAAACTTCTAAAAGCCAAAGCCCAAAAAATCACCTCTTTACCTGCTTTCAGAAATGAACTAGCTAAAAGCTGCTTTTGGCTCTGACTTTTCTAAAAGATAATCCCCTTTGATTGAGTTTTTGGCTTTTCTAAAAAGTAAAAGCCAGAAAAAACTCAACCAAACACACCCTTAACTGCTATGCTACACGACATGTCTTAAAATTTGGTTCCATGCGTGCATAATCCAGGTGATATATCTACTCTAGACATAATTCAGCTATTTTTATGTATATTTAACTATATTTTCTAGTCTTTCATGAAAACTTTTAATCGATGTTTTGTTACTTTATATTTTAATTTGTTTTTTTATATTATCTATATAATAATTATAAATCATTAAATATGGATTCAATGACTTAAAATGGTACCTCAAACTTTTAGTCAGCTGAAAATTAACAAGTACCATATTTAATAATAAGATTTCATTTACGCTTTTAATAGTAAAACTTCATCGAACAATAAGTTTTCAGTACTAAACCAAACATTATACCTTCATGTATGGCTAATATAGAGTTTATGATAGATTTTAATTATTTGTTCAGATATTAACATGTCTTATGTTATGTGTGTTCATCACTCTTCGCTAGAATGCACTATTTAATGATGACTATTTGCTAAAGAGCATATTTTGGATATGAATTTGAAATTGATGTAATAAATCTTTGTTCTACTATTTAATTATGTTCTAATTAATAAAATAATAGTAATTATGGACTAATAAAATTATAAGCTAAAAAAACTTATACATAAGTTTAAACTAGAGAAAAGGTACTATCATTTGAATATTTCTCTCTCTTAAATAATTATTATATTATCTAAAGTGAGTTTTAGCAAATAAACACAAGTAAAGAGTGCGTTCTAGCAAAACCAACATTGAAGAGTGACTTATAACAAATACAATTATTGAGAAGTAGTTTGTAGCAAATTTTGCCTTGAGATAAACAAGCCTAAACTTTTATAAAGTTTAAATGATATTTGAAAATAATATATATTATACACATGTTACAGGAGCAATAGAAAAACCTATATTAATAACTCACAAACTGGCTCAATTTATTTCTAACTCAGCTTGGCTCGATTAAAATTTGAATTTGTCGAGTTAAATATTGAGCTCGTTAGGTAGCTCCACCGTTGCTCACAAAGCCTAATAGAAAATCGAATTAGAAACGAGTATAACAAACTTTATTTTCTAAATGAACTTAGCGCTAAAGTATACAAATGAGCTAAACCGAACTGATCGAGTCGAGTTGAGCTGGTTGACCCTTTGCATACACTTCTTATTTATTAATCCTCTCAAATAGTTTTATGTTAATATTAATAACGATAAAAGGGAGTAGTATAAAATGAAACCAACACGAGTTGGAATCCAAATAAACTCCAAAAATAGATCAGGCTCAACATCGGAACCTGTAGTTCTTTCGAGCTTAAAAAAGGGTAACCAACCGATTGCAAAATCCCAACGAGAACATTCCGATCTCTTCCCCCCCCTCGCACGCGACGAAACCCTAGCCACCTTCCGCCTCACCGTGTTCCGTCCCCCGCCTCCTCGCCGGAACCTGGGGCCTCGCCGGAGACACGGCGCTGGTGGAAGATGAGCGGTGCCCCGAAGAAGCGCGGCACGAGGATCGAGCCGTTCCGGCACCGGGTTGAGACAGACCCCAAGTTCTTCGACAAGTCATGGCGGAAGTTGCACGACGCCATCCGGGAGATCTACAACCACAACGCCAGCGGCCTCTCCTTCGAGGAGCTCTACAGGTTAACATTGCGCGCGACTTCCCGCCCGAATTCGCTGCCCCTGTTCCGTTGGATTTCGTACCCCTGATTAGGATCGTTTGTGTGATCGCGGATGGGAATTGGATAACGATGGTTAATCGCGGTGCTGATTATCAATCCCTTTTTTTTAACACGATTTTTTATAAGAATGTTCATGGATGGACTAATCTTGATTAATTGTTTCAGTAGTGTTCTAGGACTTGTCCCATATGCATAATCTGTTACCCTGAAATCGGGATCTTATATTGATTCATGTTTGCTTGATATGTATTTACTGTAATTTTTTTTTGTATAAAGCTGCACGTGTTGTTAAACAATTATGGCCTATATTAGGGGCAATCAGTTAAACAGTGAGACCTTTCATCTACAGTTACATTAATATTAATTTTTGGGCAGTCACGACCCTCAACTTTGTTACTAAATTTCCCATTGTTACACATACTATGCATTTATCTGGCATCAAAGTGTCACATAGTAGGCATGAGGAGCTGACTCGATTGGGAAGAGGCTCTATGGTGCCCACTTAGGTAGAGCTGTGTGCTGTAGAGAAGCTAACACTGGAGTAGAATGAATCATGTTTGAGTAGTGAAGGCGGTGCTTCCTTCTGCATATCCCACCTTTACGGGCTCCAATTTCCTGTTGCCTACCCAACTCCTGCCCTCACTGTGGTCATCCAGGACCAGGACCGTCGTCATGTAGCTTGCTTCTTTGGTTTGGTTGACCAGTACATGTTTGTTATTGGTTAGATTAGAGAATAGAGGAATTATTCTAGCTAGGAATGGTATATACTATCAGCTATAACTTATCATTTATTTTTGCCTTTATGTTCAACATCTTGTTCTTGTATAGTTAGCTCCTGCCATTCAGGCCTGTCACGACGTGCTAGATTTATAATAACAATATAAACATATATTAAATTTCTTATCTTATTTACTATTTATTTCTTATGACTGTCTAACTGTCTCCTACACTTAGTGGGCAGTGCCTACGCTGGTGGTTATGTCACTAGACTTTACTATGACTATTATTTCATATATATGAGGACTACGATAAAACTAATCTATATTGACAATAGTAATATCATAGATTGGCTGAACCTCATGCTACCTTGCCTCTTCCATATTTTTTTAAGAAAATGTTGCCAACATACGCAATTTTTTGTTAGCCAACAAAACAAAGCATTTTCCAGTTGACATGCCTTTCACTTTATGATCATTAGCACAATAGGAGAACACATTCCTTTATCTGTCTATTTCTTGGATCTTCTAGGCTGGGAACTTATTTTAGCATCAGAAGATGATATCATAGGCTGGTGAACACCATCTTTAGCTCTAAGTTGGCATGCTAAAGTTTGACTGTAAAAGAACTGCATAACTTAATTTTGGAAATAATAAGATGATAGAGAAGCTCATGCGTTACGTGAGAACCTTGCAGAACCCGAGGACCGATGAGACCTTTAAATAGTTAGCAATCCCTTGGCAATAGAGACACTACTGTGAATGACCCTGAAAAAAATCTGAAAATACTTGATTAGTTGAATATTTGCATTCCTTTAGTTTGGAAGGTTATTGCTATTCTTCAACCTGCTCTCATCTTCAGTTCCGTTTCCTTTCAGTGAATTGAACTTGTAAGTTGTTGTTTTCCATCTCTGGTACATTTCACTATTCAATCGCCTACTTTGTGGCCTTGTTTTCACTTTTCAGCATGTTGCAGCCTTTGAATGTTAAAAATATGTGTAAGAAAATAGAAAATGCATCATGGATGCTGTGGACTAAATTTCTGCAAAATTATGATAAAACTCTCTAATAACAATATCCATGATTGTATTCTTGTTCCATGTTAGTTTTCTTTTACTCGTTTGCATGTATTGTTTGTTTGTGTAAAACATGATGCTTAAAACGCAAAATTAGGCAAACACTAATATTCTCCTGTTTATGTACTTTTTTTTTCCTAAAAAAAAGAAGCAATTTCTTTACGTTTAGTCTGTGGGAACTTTAGTCTGGGTATGACTGCTGCTAAATTAAAATTAATTGCTGCAGCATACGGGAAGTAGGGCTTACCTTTTAAAGTTTTACAATGATGGTTCATGCTTGTTGATAACCCTGGATTCAACACGTAACATCAGAAAGCATAATGCATAATGTTCTATGAACAAACTGGGGCCGATCACTTCCTTGTGCCTTCAGTTCGCTTATTTTCCATTTTTTTTCCTTCAAAAATATATTGGATCATAGTTTTCAAACTGCTTGATTTGAAACCACTGATTTCTCATGACTAATATAGTGTATTATTTATTATTGGCAGGACTGCTTATAACATGGTATTGCACAAGCACGGTTCGAAGCTCTATGAGAAACTCACAGAAAACATGACCGAACATCTTGAAGAAATGCGCGTATCAATAGAGGCTGCTCAAGGTGGTCTGTTCTTGGAAGAGTTGCAGAGAAAGTGGGATGAACATAACAAGGCATTGACAATGATCAGAGACATCCTGATGTACATGGACAGGACTTATATTCCCACAAATAAAAAGACAGCTGTGTTTGATCTTGGATTGGAGCTTTGGAGAGATACCATAGTTCGGTCTTCCATGGTTCAGGGGAGGTTGCTTGATACTCTTCTTGAACTCATACATAAAGAAAGGATGGGTGAGGTGATAAATAGATCGTTGATGAGGAGCACAACTAAAATGTTGATGGATCTGGGGTCTCCTGTTTATCAAGAGGATTTTGAAAGGCCATTTCTTGAAGTGTCTTCTAGTTTCTATAGTGGTGAGTCACAGCAGTTTATCGAGTGCTGTGCTTGTGGTGAGTATCTCAAGCAGGCTGAGAGGCGCCTCACTGAAGAATCAGAGCGTGTTACACAGTACTTGGATATTAAAACCAGTGAGAAAATAACTTCTGTTGTGGTGAAAGAGATGCTAGCAAATCATATGCAGCGGTTGATTCTTATGGAGAACTCGGGGCTTGTGAATATGCTTGTTGAAGATAGGTATGAAGACCTGACGAGGATGTACAGTTTGTTTCATCATGTTCCTGAGGGGCACCCAACAATTAGATCTGTGATGGCTTCTCACATCAAGGAAACTGGAAAAAGTTTGGTAACTGATCCAGAAAGACTAAAGGACCCCGTTGATTTTGTCCAGCGGCTTCTTAATGAGAAGGATAAATATGACAACATCATTAACGTCTCATTTGGCAATGACAAGAGCTTCTTAAATGCTCTCAATTCCTCCTTTGAGCACTTCATCAACTTAAATAACAGATCCCCTGAGTTTATATCATTGTTTGTTGATGACAAACTGCGGAAAGGGGTGAAAGAGGCCAATGAGGAGGACCTTGAGACAGTCCTGGACAAAGTGATGATGCTATTTAGATACTTGCAAGAAAAGGATCTATTTGAGAAGTATTACAAGCAACACTTGGCAAAGCGTCTTCTTTCTGGTAAGGCTGCTTCAGACGATTCTGAAAGAAGTATGCTTGTGAAGCTCAAGACAGAATGTGGATACCAGTTTACTTCGAAATTGGAGGGCATGTTCAATGATTTGAAGACGTCTCAGGATACCACACAGAATTTTTACGCCGCTACCTCTTGTGATGCAGTAGATGCTCCAACCATATCTGTTCAGATACTCACCACTGGGTCATGGCCAACGCAAACATGCAGTACCTGCAACCTCCCCCCTGAAATACTTGCTGTCTCTGAGAGGTTTCGGGCTTTTTACCTTGGTACCCACAATGGCAGGAGACTGACATGGCAAACAAACATGGGGACTGCTGACATTAAAGCAACGTTTGGTAATGGTAGCAAGCATGAACTGAATGTATCTACCTACCAGATGTGTGTTCTCATGTTGTTTAACTCAGCAGATGCCTTGACATATCATGAGATTGAGCAGGCCACCGCAATACCAGCTGTGGACCTGAAACGATGCCTTCAGTCTCTTGCTCTTGTGAAGGGTAAGCAAGTTCTGCGGAAGGAACCCGTGAGTAGGGACATAGCTGACAATGACAGCTTCTGTGTCAATGATAAGTTCACTAGCAAGTTGTTCAAGGTGAAGATTGGCACTGTGGTGGCACAAAAGGAGACAGATCCCGAAAAGCTGGAGACACGACAAAGAGTTGAGGAAGACAGGAAACCACAGATTGAGGCCGCCATCGTGAGAATCATGAAGTCAAGGCGAGTCCTGGATCACAACAGCATAATGACGGAGGTGACTAAGCAGTTGCAGCCCCGTTTCCTGCCGAACCCTGTCGTGATAAAGAAGAGGATTGAGTCCCTCATAGAGCGCGAGTTCCTGGAGAGGGACAAGACGGACAGGAAGCTGTACCGCTACCTCGCATAGGCTGTCGTCGCGTTCGAATTTGTTTTACGCTATCCATATAAACAGACCTTGATCCATGTACTTATCCAAGAGGGAAATGGGTCTGCATCCCATGCACTTTTTAGTTGATTTGTTTTGCCGCGTTGTCCAGGTAGCTACTAACTTTTATATATCGTTTACATATCAATGATAGATAAATCTGGCTGGCCGTTTCAGTTGTTGCTCCAGAATGGCGGTCCTAATCCTTTCCTGGCCGACCTTTTTTTTCTGGCTTGTTGGATTGATCGATCTTCGTATGATGCCTGATTATGTAACTTCTATCCTTTTTGCGATGCTACTGCTGAAGTTTCCATGGCCAAGGTCCAGGGATTTATGACATCGAAGTGTTAGTTCAATGTTGCAAAAAGCAGCGGCACCTGTTACTTTGCTTCTGTCAGAAAATGTGATTTCTGGCAACCAGCATTTTGAATCAGATGCTTACCTTATTCTTTGCTCCTTCCTTTATTGATGATAACTGACGTTTATATCACGATCAACTTTTCATTTTGGTGTCGTGATGATCACAGTGATGAACTGATGTGGCAACACGCCCAATTTTTCAAGTCCCACTGCCTGAGACAGATGTTGCTCTCCTGCGCGTGTACAGTGTAGAGTGTCCCGTAAAGTAGTCGTTTTCAGTTTCTCTTGAACCATCGCGACACCACGCGGCCACGCCGGAATCGACCCAATCATACAATGCTCACGTAGGCTCGAACGCACGGGCAGCGATATAATCAATCGATCGATTCAACAAGTCGAGTCGATCGAGAAGCTCGCTGAGGTGGCCATGGCGGGGCATGGGCAGCGTCTGAACGTGGTGCCTACGGTGACGACGCTGGGCGTGGTGAAGGCTCGTCTCGCCGGCGCCTCCCGCGGCCACGCGCTGCTCAAGAAGAAGTCCGACGCGCTGACGGTGCAGTTCCGCGCCATCCTGAAGCGCATCGTGTCGGCCAAGGAGGCCATGGGCGACACCCTGCGCGCCGCGTCGCTCTCCCTCGCCGAGGCGCTCTACGTCGCCGGCGCGCCGCTCCGCCACGTCGTGCAGCAGTCCGTCTCCGGCGCGGCCCGCCTCCGCGTGCGCTCGCAGCAGGACAACATCGCCGGCGTCAAGCTCCCGCGCTTCGAGCACTTCCTCGTTTCCGGCGCCGGCGCCTCCTCCTCGACGTCGCTCGCGGGGCTCGCCGGCGGTGGGCAGCAGGTGGCGGCGTGCCGCGCGGCGTACGCGCGCGCCGTCGAGGCGCTGGTGGAGCTGGCGTCGCTGCAGACGTCGTTCCTGACGCTGGACGCGGCCATCAAGGTGACCAACCGCCGCGTGAACGCGCTGGAGAGCGTGGTGGTGCCCAAGCTGGAGAACACCATCACATACATCAAGGGGGAGCTGGACGAGCAGGAGAGGGAGGAGTTCTTCAGGCTCAAGAAGATCCAGGCGTTCAAGCAGCGGGAGCTCGAGCAGCAGATGGAGGCCGCCAGGCGCTACGCCGAGGAGAAGGCCGCCGGCGAGGTCGCGCTCCAGCGAGGGGTCTCCGTGGACGCTGCCACCGACATGCTGGCCATCAACGGCGGAGGAGACAGGGATGAGGATATCATCTTCTGAATTCTATGATCCTATATATATACTTCCTACCCCCACAAGGCCACAAGTGTGCATGTTTTCTTTCGCATGTATGTTTCGTCAGTTTTGTTTTCACAGTTGCTCGAACCAGTCTCTGGATCACTGCACTCTCTGTACATAAGAGTATTAACGAATAATAATTATCACTTGCAATATGCAAAGTACTTGTATTACACATCAAATACTCAGATGTGCTCTGCTTCCTGTGAGGTACACAAGCTTACACATGGAGTCAGTTTTGTTTCAGTTGTTGGAACTAGTCTCTGGACCGCTGTACTCACTGTATATAAGAGTATTTTGCGAATAATTATTGCTTGTAATATGAAAACTACGTGTATCACACATCAAATACTCATGTGCTCTGCTTCCTGTGAGGTACACAAGCTCACACATGGATTCAGAACAATCATGAGCTTATTCGGTGAAAGCAGAATGCAATAGTCAGGATGGAGGAAAAAAAAAGTATGCTTTGATTGGTCTATAACATGCCAAATCCAAGGTCATTGCTGATCTGTAGTTAGAATCCTGTGCCGTATATCAGAAAATGTCTTTACGTCCTCGCCCCACAACCTAAAGATAATCGTGATAGAGAATGATATAGAATAATCAGTGATCTAAACACAGAAGAACAATTCATTGTGAAAACTGAAAACACAGTATCTTCATACTCAAAGGAAGAAGATTGCGTACCAGCACTCAAGTCCAACAGCATTAGCACCGGCCTTGTCAGCTGTTTCATCATCTCCTACATGTACTGCCTTGCTTGCTTCCACACCAATTTGATCTGTCAAACAGAAAACAAGATCTTAGTTCTATATGAAAACACACACACACACATGATTTAAACCTTCATGGAACACGTATTGGAGTTTCTAGTTTGGGAGGGCGAGTGTGACTGCAAGAATACCTTTCAAAACTGCTGCATATCAAGAATCAGAGATACAGAAAACAAAATGTTTCGCAAACTGAATTCTAATTTATACCTAATGCTATTTTGAAGATCTCTGGAGCAGGCTTCTCAAATCCCACCTCTGATGATACCACAATGGCATCAAACCTGCAGAGCTCAAGATTCGATAGCATATAACCATTTACTCATAAAAAGGGGGGAAAAATAATCATATTGAAGCACAGCTGAAGTAAGCACAACTCATCAATACTTACATATCTGAGACATTCAGGTCCTTCAGTAATTTCCACAGCCGTGTATCAAAGTTAGATACAACAGCTAGTTTAACTGAAATTGGGACATGATACTATGAGCCACTTGTACAAAATAAAATATAGCCAAATAAAGGCATAACTGAAATGGAGAAATTAAATTTCTGTAGACCACTGGAGAAATGAAGAGCAAGAACTGAAAACAGGAGAAGATAGAAAGGCTTGTCACCTCCAGCATCCTTCAATTCATGCAGTGTTGTGTCTGCTCCAACAGGTAAGCGCCAAGCATCTCCATGAGCATAATGCTAAAAGGTTAGATTCATTAGACGCATGGTATGGTAAGTAAGACATGAACATTCAGCATATGAATAACCTGTAATGTTTCCTTTGACCACAAACTAGTTAATCGGGAAATACACACACTTGCAACTGCAAATATATCAATTATAGACTAGTTTATTTAAGAATAAAGTATTTGGGTGCTAATTAAGTTTTACCATCTTAGCATTGTTTATATGGGTAAAATAAGCAAGAACACTGTTTGTAGCTTTACATTCAATCACAAAAGTAAAATAAGCAAGAACACTGTTTGTAGCTTTACATTCAATCACAAAAGCTATGACTACGCATTCATGTAGACCAAGAAAAACAGGATGTTACCTGATACACTTCTTCAAAGTAATCATCATCAGTGCATCCGGTTGCTTCTGCTACCACGATTCTCCAGAATGGCCGCCCATCACCCTGCAATTACAGTCAAAGCTCTGGCATATCATCACCTGATGACTTAAACAACTCCAATCCGAATCTGCAGCTGTTTGAAATTCTTGAGCGCCTGTTACCTGGTACCTGAGCGTCTTCGGCCATGGTGCAGCGAAAGCTCGCTTGAATCCCTCCATGATGCGCCTTTTAGGCATCGTCACACCTGTCGAAGGACGAACATTAGGAACCAGGAACACCGCATATGTTCGATGAAATGCGCGAGAGAGAGGCACGGCAAGTGCGACAAAGGTGGTCTCATCCGAACCGTATCGGCGGCCGATGAAGGCGTACGTCTCGGCGACCGGCCGCGCAACCTGCAGCAGCGTGCCGCCAGCGTCGAGCAGCAGCCCTCCGTACGCCGGCGGCCGATGCCCGCCACTCCCGGCACCCGCGCTGAGACACCGACGCATGCCGGAGCGACGGACGCCGGCGCGGAGCACGGCCACAGGTGCCGCAGGAGCCCGCCAGATAAAGGGCCAGCGCACCGCCGCCGCGGGCGGCATCTCCGAGAAGCGTCCGCCGGCGAGGAGAGAACGAATACGAGGGACTCGAGACCGGCGCGAATCTCAAAGCGCGCGAGAGACGGAGACACGCACACGCCCGCCTGAGAAGCCGCAGAGATTAGGGGCATTTTTGTCAGATCAAAGCAGCGAGACACAGCTCGCAAGGAGTTTTTCGACCAAACCCTAAACCCTCGCCTCTTTCGCTTCAGCAGCCAGCCGGCGGGGGAAGCTCACCTCTCACGGTCGCACCTCCCGGCGCACTCACTCGACGCTTCGTGGCGCCGCGTCGGTCGGCCGCCACGCATACCTGCCGGGAGGAACCGCAGCCCGTCTACAGGTTATTCACTTGCCGGTTCTCCTTGTCGTCGTGACCTGTGATTACTTGTTGATGCTAGTAGGAGAATCCGTAGCTCGTTTTCGGTTCATATTTTGAGAAATTGAGCCGCTTTCAATTAATTTAGTCTTAATCACTCAGCTTAGATGCGATTGCGATGGAGTTTATTTATTTACTTTATTCATTGTTATTACAGTTCTGATTAAATCGAAGGGGAGGAGCTAAGTTCAGGGAAGAATGTCGGCCAAGTGGCGGTCGCAGCAACACCGGCACCGGTACACCTATACCTCAGTTGTGTTCCCCAGGCACTACCTGGAGGGGCTTGCTCTTGTGCCAAGCGAGGTTGCCTCATCAAATTTCTTTGTTCAGTTGAACAATTTGATCTCCCTGACCTCCACCTACTCGCAAGTTGTCGCGGTCAAGGACCTTGCCTCAGCATATGTGCAGTTCCTTTCTGCTCCTGGAACTCCTGATGATGCGGCGCTTGCTGCTACAAAGTTTTACCTGGAGATCCTCTTCTTTGAGAACTCCCTCCCTCTCCACCGCACGCTCATATCCGTGCTTGCCAAGTGCAAGAAATTCTTCCCAGTGATCAGCGGTTGCTTTGTGTCACTCTGTGAGGAGTATGGTGGCTCAGCTAGCAAGGCAAAGAAAAGATTTATGGTATCTCGGGCGGCTTTGTCCCTGATTGGGTACCCGAAGTTGGGATTTTTGGATGAGGCAGTAGAGAGGTGTGCTGAGATCATGGCACTTGATGTGATTGATGGGCTTGATGGAGTGACTAGGGACATAGGTGATGGGTCCCGTCCATCTCCAGTTGTGATGGAGCAGTGTCAGGAGGCCATGTCTTGCATGTATTACTTGCTGCAGCGCTACCCGTCTAAGTTTACTGGCCTTGACGAGGCATCCAGTGTCTTCAAGAGTGCTGTTAGGACAATACTCGCTGTTCTCAAGTCATCTGCCTTTTCGAGGGATTGTCTGGTGGCCTCTGGCGTTAGCTTCTGTGCTGCATTGCAGGTCTTCATGAGTCCAGAGGAGATATGCCGATTTATTTCTCAAGGTCTATTTGGTATATCGGCTGCTAATGAAGATAGAAAAGATTTGTCGCTGCATAATGTTCTTTCTGATTCTGATTTATGTGAAGAAGTCAGAGATCTTTCAGTTTTGAGTAGACTTTGTTTATTAAGAGGAATTTTGACGTCTATTCCAAGGTCAGTACTCAATATACATCAACATCAACCTGATGGATCTTCGTGGACTGTATTATACGATGGGATCTTACCTGAACTTTGCGAGCACTGTGAGAACCCAATTGATAGCCATTTCAATTTTCATGCTCTTACAGTGACACAAATATGTTTGCAGCAGATAAAAACTTCTGTTTTAGCTGATATAACTGATTTCTCGGGAGACCATAAGCCTTTCTCAAAAGATATGATCAATCGCATATTGAGAATCATATGGAGCAACCTGGAAGATCCCCTGAGTCAGACAGTAAAACAGGTCCATTTGATCTTTGATCTTCTATTAGATATTGAATTATGTATTCCGTCAGAAAATAAAGAACAAAACAGCAAATTGTTCCTGGACAACATTGCAAATGATTTACTTCGCTTGGGTCCTCGATGTAAAGGAAGATATATCCCTTTAGCTTCTTTGACAAAGCGATTGGGGGCTAAATCTATTCTAAGGTTGAAACCTAGCCTGCTTTCAGAAACAGCTTATGCCTACATGGATGATGACGTTTGTTGTGCTGCTACAACATTTCTAAAGTGCTTGCTGGAGACTTTAAGAGATGAATGTTGGAGTGACGATGGTGTTGAGCAAGGATACGATGCGTTTAGAGTTTTATGCTTGCCTCCTTTGATGCGGGGACTTGTATCTGGAAACTCAAAATTGCGTTCTAACTTGAATACTTATGCTGTGCCTGCTCTGATTGAAGTTGATGCAGACAGCATATTTGCAATGCTTGGATTCATCTCAATTGGCCCAAGTGCAAAGGCAACAAAACTAGATGTCATACTGGAAAATGACCAGCGTATAGCTGCACTTGTTTCACTACTTAAGGTGTCTCGAAACCTTGCTCTTGTTGAAGGGGACATTGATTTGGATTCTGATACATTGTCAGAGTCTCGGCAGGATGATAATAAGGGTACTGCAGTTATATCTGTTCGAGGGATTAATGTTACAGTGCCTGTTAATTGGTTTGCTTTGGCACTAACACACAGTGATGAAAGTATCCGTATTGATGCTGCTGAATCTCTCTTTCTAAACCCGAAGACATCAAGCCTTCCATCCTCCTTGGAACTGAGCTTGCTTAAAAGGGCAGTCCCATTGAATATGCGTTGCAGCTCGACTGCATTTCAAATGAGATGGACCAGTTTATTTAGAAAGTTTTTTGCCAGGGTACGAACGGCACTTGACAGACAGGTAAAGCAGGGCTCATGGATTCCATCTTTAACCTCTAGTGTTAAAGGACCTGATTCTGTTGGTACTGCTGATGCCACCGTTATCCAGAGGGCTGAAGATCTCTTCCAATTCATGAAGTGGCTGAGCTCCTTTCTGTTTAATTCTTGTTATCCCTCTGGTCCATATGAAAGGAAAACAATTGCAATGGAGCTTATTCTTACACTGCTAGATGTATGGCCTCTTTGCCTATCTGAAGGGAAGAATGATCTTTATCCTTACAATGACAGCATAACATTGCCAGATTCAACAATTTCATTTGTAGGATCTATAGTTGATAGTTGGGACAGACTAAGGGAAAACTCTTTCCGCATTCTGTTGCAATTTCCAACACCACTTCCTGGAATTTCCTTGAGTCCATCTATAAATGATGTTATACGATGGGCAAAAAAACTTGTACTAAGCCCACGAGTCCGGGAAAGTGATGCTGGTGCATTAACTTTCCGTCTTATATTTAGGAAATATGTTTTGGAGCTTGGATGTATCCTTATGTTTTCTAAAGAAAGTGATTGTCTTGAATGTTGCACAGAATCTCTGAATGGGGATACTGAAGTTACTACCATTCAAAACCCTGTTGCACAGTATATTTCATCGCTCATTGAGTGGCTCTGTACTGTCGTCGAAGAGGGTGAGAGGAATCTTTCTGAAGCATGTAAGAAAAGCTTTGTTCATGGAGTTCTTCTTACCATTCGTTACACATTTGATGAACTGGATTGGAACTCGGAAGTGGTACAATTATGTGTTTCTGAAATGAGGTGCCTGGTAGAAAAGCTTCTTCAACTCATAGTGCGTATTACTTCGCTGGCACTGTGGGTGGTTTCGTCTGATGCATGGTACATGCCCTATGATATGGATGATGTAATTGATGATGGTCCCTTCCTCTCCGATATGTATGAGGGCCAACCTAATATTTCTTCAGAAATTGAAACGGCCATAGAACCAGGGAACAATGCCAAACCAGCTGAACATGTTGTTATGGTTGGTTGCTGGCTTGCTATGAAGGAGGTAATGAATTGGTTCCTTGCCACTTATTCAGCCTTTTTTCCTCAAAAAAGCTGCATAATTTTCAGGAGCTTTTGCCCTTTTTCTGGATAAGTTAAGCAACTATGCAAAGTCTGCTAGTTATGATGTACTATAATCATAGTGAGTATTTTATAAATAGTAACTTCCTAGTTGTTAGGTTTCTATAAATATGTTCTAGTCACTGAAAAGTTCTTAGTATGAAGGCTTGTCCTCCATCTTTATTGGTTAACAAGGAAAGATGTGTATTACTGCAGAAGGGCATAAGTTTTATTGGTTATCAAGGAAATCTTCCTGAGAATGAGATGTTACATGCTATTCTTGGTTTTGCGCCATTGCTGCAAAGCAATTTTCTTTATAGGTTGTTTTTAAATATCTCTCCTAGGATTTAACCCTGGAATTTCATGTTTCAGGTTAGTCTACTGTTTGGAACTATCATTCGGAAAGTTCCTTTGCCTGGCTGTTCTCATTCAAATTCATCCAGGAATGGTTTGACTATCAATAATGAGGAGACAAACGCGTCTGCAGAAGTTCTTGATGTCGAGCAGTTAGAGACAATGGGTGAACATTTTTTGCAAGTTCTTCTTAAAATGAAGCACAATGGCGCAATAGATAAGACAAGGGCTGGGCTTACTGCCCTTTGCAATCGTCTTCTTTGCTCCAATGATTCGAGGTATGTTCAGTGCTCAGAGGCCAGTCATTGAGCATCTCCACCTAAAAGAATGGGGCTTTATGCACACGTAACCTAGTGCTACAGTTATTGTTTTCGCACAAAATGCAGTAATATGAATAATTAAACAACATGTGAAAACTGAATCCCTGAGGTTGTGGAACATCAGGAAACAGGACACTTTTTATTTTTTGTTGGATTGATCCTTGATCTCGTGTGCCAATAAACTTCCTGGGTTCAGGAAGCTAAAATTCAGGACCATCAAATAAAAAAAATACCTTCTTGCCTGAACACTAGATGTTTGACTTGTTAATTGTAGTGAAGGAATCATGGTCTCAAAAAATTTGTACCTTGCGATTTTTATCGAACCTGATTCTCGATTTGTGGACACGTGGAATTAAAACATTTTGATAAACCAGAATACACAGTTGTGTATTATGTGGCATAATATAACTTTTATTGCCTGTGTCCTTATTGAGGATCTTTCTTTGTTGTCATTTACAGGCTTTGCAAAATGACAGAATCATGGATGGAGCTACTGATGGATAGGACAGTTGCTAAAGGACAGACTGTGGATGATTTGCTAAGAAGAAGTGCAGGAATTCCTGCTGCTTTTATTGCTCTGTTCCTGGCAGAGCCAGAAGGAACGCCTAAGAAGCTGCTTCCAAGGGCATTAGAATGGTTGATAGAATTTGCTAAAACATCTTTGACTAATTTGCAGAAAGATTACAACAAGAAATCTGAAGTAATGACAGATGATCTCAGAGAACTATGTGAGTCACAATCAGAAACTGCTGTTAGCGTACATTCTAATGGCAATTTATCAAAAATCCGAGATGAGGGTGTCGTTCCCACAGTGCATGTGTTCAACGTGCTTAGAGCTGCTTTTAATGATGCAAATTTGGCCACTGATACTTCTGGTTTCAGTGCTGAGGCAACAATAGTTGCAGTACAAGCATTTTCATCTCCCTATTGGGAAGTACGCAATGCAGCTTGCCTTGCATATACTGCGCTGGTTCGTCGCATGGTTGGGTTTCTTAATGTGCAGAAACGTGAGTCAGCACGACGCTCATTAACTGGCCTTGAGTTCTTCCACAGGCAAGTTCATAACATTTTATATGTTTCACAATATGGTAACTGTTGTCATTTGGATGTTATATTGTGTTGCACTTTTTTATTTGTGAAAAACCTGAAATTTTGTTTTGTTGGAAGTATCAAGGCATTGCAATTTCCTAGTTCAACGCTTCAATCTTTTTTTCATAACATATGAGTAAACAATCAGAAAAAAGACGGGCGTCGAGTTGTTCTTTACTTATCCTGATGTCTTATAATTTTGTTTATTTGTTGTGATTCATCCGTATCCAAAGTGATCAGAGTATGCTATTAGGTGAAGCCAACTATTTAATTGAAACACGTCCTTTATTTTCTTATGTAGGTACCCAGCACTTCATCCTTTCCTTATTAGTGAGCTGAGAGTCGCAACAGATCTGCTAGGTGATGGACATTCGAGTAATTTGGAGTCACACATTGCAAAAGCCATACACCCTAGTCTCTGTCCCATTCTCATTCTTCTATCAAGACTTAAGCCTTCACCTATAAGCTCTGGAACTGATGATTCCATAGACCCTTTTTTGCTTTTGCCTTTCATCCAAAGATGTGCTACTCAGAGCAATTACCGGGTTCGTGTCCTTGCATCAAGGGCATTGATTGGTTTGGTATCTAACGAGAGACTGCATCACGTCATTAGTGATATACTGCATAGTTTGCCTCATGGAAATGCTGAAGTGATGGCTCACAGTGTTCAGTTTTCTGGTCCCCCCATATCAGCTAACATGGGGAATGGAAATGTGAATATGCATTGTAAGCCATTTTCATTCAATTCGATCCATGGCCTTTTGCTTCAACTGTCCTCTCTTCTCGATAACAACTTCAGATGCTTGACAGATAATATCAAGAAAGATCAGATTCTTGGTCAATTAATTGAAGGTCTCTCAAGATGTTCCTGGCTTGGCAGCATCAAATTATGCATGTGCCCTGTCGTAAGCACATCTTACTTGCGAGTTCTGGATCTCATGCTTGATGTTGCAAGGGCAGGTACAACTAAACATACTGAAGTCATCCAGGCACTGCTGTTAGAGTCGAGTTCTCAGTGCTTGAATGCTACAACAACCCGGTATGCATTCCATGATCCAACCCGTACTGAACTCCAGCAACAAGCAACTGTATCATTTTTCAGCTGTGTTGGTTTTTCCAAGAAAAGTGATGAAACTTCTGAGGAAGATGTTCAGTTACAAGTACTTGGTGAACAAACTTCATTTATGTCAGAGATGTCTAGGGAGGAGATCACCCTCCCTGAAGTACATAAGGAGATTACGTTATGTCTTGCAGATCCTACTTATGATGTTAGGATTACAGTGCTTAAGAGGATTCTTCAGCTCACAAAATCAATGATACATGGTGATAGCACAAGTGTTTTGCATCGATGGGCTCAAGCAAATCTGCAGCCTGCTTTAATGGAACGTTTATTTGTGGAAGAACACCCTAAGTGTCTTTATTATAATCTAAAGATAATCTTTTCATGGAACTTGGAATGTCCATTCAACAAGGAAGAAGATTCCATCACATTTTTATCCTTCTGGGATCGATTAGTTCATTTGAACAGCACCATGTCACATGCAAAAACCAAGGAAATAATTTTATGCTGCATGGGTATGTGCATGAAACGGTTTGCTAAATCAATTAGGAATGGTGTTTTTGCGGATGAGCTTAAGACCACTGACCTGTCTGCATCCTTTATCAGAATCAATGAAGGGAATAGATTGTCTGATGCCATGCTTGGAGCAAACTTCTTTGTCAGTCTTGTTAAGAATCAGAGTGAACCATCACAAACTGTGAATGCTCGAAGAGCTGCTGCTGAAGCAATCATTGCTTCGGGTCTGCTTGAAGAAGCAAGCTTTGTAGCTTCATTTGTTTCCGACATGTACATCCCTTCAGAGTGTGATGGAGGCCATATAAAAAAGAAATTTATGGAAGCTAGTGCTTTTGAATTTATCAGCATTTACACAAGCAAGATACTCGACTTATGGTTTATATGCATTCAGTTGCTGGAGGATGAGGACGCCTATCTGAGACAAAAACTTGCAAAAAATGTTCAGGAAGTAATAGCAAAGGGTTCAGCTGATACCTTCTGTGATGATTCTACACCACTGCAGGTTGATAGAGTTATTGAATTGAGCTTTGAGTATCTAACATCTTTGTTTGGCCACTGGATGAAATACATTGATTACTTGTTAAGGATAGTCCTGGACACTGGTAACACTGTGAACTCCCAGGGAGATTTAGTCCGGCAGATTTTTGACAAAGAAATCGATAATCACCATGAAGAGAAGCTGTTAATATGTCAAATTTGCTGTTCTAATATTCAGAAGTTTTTGCAGACCAAATGTCAGATGGAAACAGATGGAAAAACTGAATTGTTCCTGCAGAAGTGGAGGGAGAGGTTTTTGGAACAGCTCACATCACTGACTAGTGGCTATCTTGAGAAAGAGGGACAAACAGATTGGATTGGTGGCATAGGTAACCATAAGGACGTGTTCATATCAGTCTATGCAAATCTGCTAGGCTTATTTGCTCTCACACAATCAGCCTCTCTGGAACAATTAGGTGACAGTGGTGCTACTTATTTACAAGAATTTTCTAACCTCGAAGGTTTTATCACACCATTCCTCAAGAACCCGTTGATATCTAACATTTATCTTCTGGTAAAACTATCACATTTGAAGTTAAAATCCCTCAGTAAGCCCTAGGACCAAGTGAATTGTTCAGCATCAAGTTTTGACCCATATTTTCTTATCAGATGATTTTTACTCATGTACAACCCATACTTCTTCATTGTTATTCCTCTATTGTAAGACTAAACATTAATTCTCTTGTACAAGTTTACCACTAGACAGAAGTTCTACTTGATACCCCTAATTCAATGTACTGTATTAGTACTAATTTACACATTTAAGTTTTGCCGTCACTTATATCCAGCTTCTGTTTAGAAGTTTGAATTGTTGGAGATGCAAACAGATTCTCTCTCTCTCTCTGCAACTTTGTTTTATTTTTCTTTTGGTTCATGTGGGAATTACTGATCGTGATCAGGCTCTGATATTCACTGAAAATTGACATGCTGACAAATAATAATCAATATAACAAGAGCTTAAAACAAAACATGCTTTCTTTTCTTTAATGTGAAGAATGTTACAAATATTGAAAAAGCCACTATGACACAGCTGTTGTGTTTCTCCCTTTGCTGCACGGTTACACCCTTAAGGTACAGCTTGAAGTACCCATGTAATTGCCAGAGAGATTCTTTCTCAGGGCAAGTAACACAGCTGGTACAAAGTCGAAAAATCTTGTGCAGAAACCCCATGAGTTCTGGAGTTGAAGCAGACATGTCACAGGAAAACAGTTTTCTAGAACTTGGATCTGCTGTTCTGGATTTGCTTGATTGTACCTGCACCGGCAGGTTTGGTGATGGTAATTGTTGAATTTGGTCTATGAATCGTTGTTGTTCTCATTGACTGTCCATTAAGTGAACTCGTCCTTGTTGGTTGAGACGACCTATAATATTGCATGTCAAATCATAAGTGAAAAGGGTGTTTTCTGAAACTATCAATGTAATGCACAGGGATAAAGATAGTGATGACACAAACCTTGCAAGACTATTCTTTTGGATAGCAGTTTGCAATCTTGCTCGACTGTAAGAACAGAATTATATATTGTCATGGATAGATCTTTCATTTTAGATCATAATTCTAAGAGCAAAAATTACCTGTCAACCTCCATCCTAGCTTTTTTCAGTATTGGGCTCTTGTAGCTGGAATTGGATAGGTAGCTAGGTCCACCTCCTGTAAAGACTTGGATCTTAGATAATCTACTGGAAAGAGTTGCAGCAGAAATAGAGACAGGAAATCACCTCCGAAGAAACTCCTTTTGCTGCTTGGTGGCACCTTTGTACACAATTTAATTTGTTTGCTTTGTTTCTCTGCAGAAAATGGGAAGGAAAAGATATTAGTACTGAATTATATTGATTATAAAATACACCAGACTAAGCGTGGTATGCAACTTGTGTCTCTCTCTCTCCCAAATGCGAGTTATCTGAGCTAACTTGACTGATGAAACTATGTTTTTCCCCTGTCAGATGATTATGTGGGGCGAACAATAACTCAACTACAGACCAGGTTAGATAAGGGGCTGAGTACACATTGCATGACAGTCTTGTATTACTTATAAATCAATATAACTTGAGAGCTAAACATGGTACGGCAGTAGTATTGCATGCTTTCAAACGTCCAAATCAAGGGGCTAATATGCTAAAATGTTATCTTGAGCAGCTATATATGAATAACTTTACCAAACTAGTCCACCAGAAGAACTAAATACATGAAAAGTTAATATGTTTGAGTTACTGTTCCAAAAGTTAAATGCACATGTATCAACAGTTGAAGTGGATCGATAGTTTTGTGTGTAGGCTACTATGCCCATGGTTATTTATATTGTTATAGTCATATCCATCAACACACACAGGCACATAATTAATTTTGGCATCTTTTCATCATACACAAGGTGAAATGAAAAGATGCCAAATTATAAGATGCATTCGAGCTTGTTTAAGGTCTTAAGGTCCTACACCTACAGAATATCCAGCTTGTTTAAAATTTTAGTTTATGTTCTGCAGAGCTTTGCAAGGACATACAAGTCTTGGTTCTAGGAGAAAGTCTACTTACCAGCTCTCTCTGCCTGAAACTTCTTCGTAAATCTCTCAACCATCATATCTTCTTTTTCCTTTTGCTTCTCTGTTTTTACCTACAAAGTTACAGGTAGGTGTCACCACAGGACAAAGGCAATTTACTGGAAATACAAAACAAGCGTCCAATTTTTCTTGTTCTTGACCATAGCTGTGGTCAATTGTATTGTTTAACTTCAAACCTTTTTTTCTCCTAATTTCTATAATGACCATGCACAGATTCTGAACAGAAGAACGAAAAAAATGTATGTTTACCCTGAAGAGATCCTTCCATGTGAATCGCTTGTTGGGGTATTCTTTCATTTTCCTGGTGACCACTTTTGTATGTTCCTCGCCAAATTGCCGCTGATAGAACAGCTTCCACAGAGGATCAGTGATGGAGCTTAGATCCATCTGTTCCAAGAAAACAACACGATTATACCCGAACCAAATATCTAACCTCCAGGAAACAGCTGGGAACAAGAACCAAAAAAGAAAAGAAGAAGAAAAACAAATATGGCCATTGCCCACCTCGGTCCGGCTCTCAATGCGGGTGAGCTGCTCCTGCGTGCAATGCGGCAGGATGCGCTTGAGAAGCTCCATCTCGACGCCGTCGACGCTGCCCACATACCGGAGGTTGTCGATGACCCTCCGGACGCAGAGCTCCACCAGGCTCAGAGGCTTCCTTCTAATTCCAAACTCCATCTTACCCTGCAACAGCGAAAATTACCTGGTTATTGCTCGTGCAATCTCAATTCCAGTTCTTGCTTTCTTGAAATTAACCGCACGCCCCGCCAGATGAAAGAATTGGATCGACCGAACCTAATGGAACAGAACCAGAAGAAAGACGCCGGAGAAGTTAATCTAACTGAAACCTGAGCTACGGACGGATCTATTAAATTACCGGTAATCCACGGCGCAGCAAAATAAATCCCCCGCGATGAAGAAAGACTCGGATTTGATTCCTCGCTGACGGCTGTCGACAGATCAGGGATCTTCAACAACAGAGCGTATGAACCCGTGAAACAATCCATCGAGCCATAAGTAAGATTGCTCACCAAGGAAAGAAACCGATTCCGATTCCGATTCCGGCCTGATGCCCCCCTCCGCCTCGAATCCGAGTGCGAGATGATTCGGGAGGAGGACGGCGACGGCGAGGAGGAAGAAAGCAGTTCGTTCGTTGATACGGTTCGCGTGGCGTTGTTTGCTTCGGTGTCCCGTGTGCGGGCCAGCGGGGGACCGGGGGTGCGCGTGGAACGGGCCTTGGGCCGGCAGGACCCAATCCAGATTGAAAGGCCCAGCCCGTGGCGTGCGCGTGTTGCGGGTTCGTTGCCTTAAAATAAGTTGACGTGGACCCGATCATGTTCGATAACCAAAAAGAAAAAAAAAAATCTTTTCTTCCATTGCCGGGATTTGAACCCGGGTCGCCTGGGTGAAAGCCAGGTATCCTAACCGGACTAGACGACAATGGAATCGTGTGACTAGAGTTCGTCTACTTTATTTTTGTTTGTTAATTGTAACATCTTGTCGGTGTAAGCATATGCTCCAGATGCTAACAGTAGTTCAGAGTTTCAAAAAACAAACCTAAGTAAGGCTTGATAGATTTGTGAATTCAACTCGGTGCAGAGGGTAAATTGGTAGTAGTTTTTTGCCGTAAGTTGTAAAGCTACCAGTATTTTGTGCAATAAGTTTCCCATACATTTATTTAAATAACACCTTAAGTTAACAAATACATTGTATGTATCACCAGCATCTTGAACAATCAAGAATTGCACCGTCCCTTGTTATCTACGTGGGCACTTGTCCGAGTGTTCATTTTTCTCTCTTTATAATGAAGGTGTATATATATGTGTTCGTTTTTGTTGCTTTGGTAAGTGTGCTTATAAACAGCTATATATGGTAAGTCTTACTTTACCAGGGGTTGAAGCCTGTAGTGATACTGTCTTGTACTCGGGAATATAATGATACATAGATTTTGCATGTGAAGCAACTCATCTTGATTGGAATGGTATAACACAATTAACTCTAATATTACTTGTTTGTTGTTGAGCTAAACTTATTTTCCTACCGTATTTCCCAGAAGATGGAGAGAGTATTTTTTTTTTGGCAAACTTCATATATGTCCATAAACTCATAGAAAATTGAAATTCTTAAGTAATTAAACCGAAATGCATTGCCAGGATTTGAACCCGGGTCGCCTGGGTGAAAGCCAGGTATCCTAACCGAACTAGACGACAATGGATTTATGATAAGCATGTTACATACAATTTATTTAAAAGCGGGAGCTCTGTCAATTGGGCGCTACTAGGATGTTTTGTATAGATGTCTATAATAATTTGTGTAGAAACTTTGCAACTTAAATTGAACTTTAGAAACGAATGGATTTTACTGTGTAACATGTATAAGATGGTCGTGAACTGGTCTATCAGTTTTAAATAAGTCTATTATCCCCAAGTTGGAGATTTGACTTTCAACAATAATGAGCAGCAAATGCATGTTTTTATAACAAGTGGGAGAAGTCCAGTTGTGACCTTTATATATAGTGGGAGAAGCAAGCAAAGTCGTCTGAAACAATACTTTTATTTCACGAGTTCATAATAATAATTTAAATTATGTGTTGTACATTATTCATGCGAGCTTTGCAGAGCTCGTATTTGTGAGCAACACTTTTAAAGTGCAATTTAAAAGTACGGCCTGCTGGGCGCGGCGGAGGTTGTGCTCGGTGACGACGAAGGTGATGAAGACGCCGCGGCGGCGGAGGAGGTGGGATAGCTGCAGCGCCGGGTTGATGTTGCCGGAACCCGGGTACGGCACCACCACGGCGTGCGGCTGCGGCCTCGTCGCCATTTTTTTTGCTTTATTTCTTCACTCTTGCGTGTGCCGGGGATCGAGCTCCTGCTCTGGTCAGTCGGCTACGTACTGCGGAGTGCTTCTCGTGGCGCGCGTGCTGGATCGAGAGTTTAAAACAAGGCGCGGTCCATCAAGGGAGTCGCGTCGCGACGCAACCATCCGGGCTACGGCATCATCCGCACGCGAGAGCGTTTATGCGACCGAGAGATGCTCTGCCTGTCTGCCATTGGCAGCAACCCGATTAACAAACTATGCACTTGCAGTGTAAGACTGGTTATGTTTTGGTACTTCCTTTCACTCTTGGAAAAAGTTGTACTAAAATCATCATACATTAAATAAAAACCCGAAGGGACTATATTATTTTGAGCAACGAGCAGGGTATCGGATCGGATCACGGCGTCAAGTATCTGAAGTAGTGGAGCAGGTGAAACCATTGGAGCTCTTCTAATACGGCTAGTATAAACTAGTAGAATTCTCAACGGTGGTTGCAACTGGAGTTAGTTGAGCAATAATCAATCAAGACCAATATATAATGGTCACAAGGAAACATGATGCACATTTTTTCCGCACCGGGAGTTTGCAGCCTACCAATGCAGTGCACTTAAATACTACACATCGATAAGGGGAAGAGCGAGGTCTTATATTATTTGAACTGCAACTTGCATACATATGAATATGGAAGAGTTGCCTGCTGTTACGTGGACACATCGTAATTGATTATATAGATGGATTATTTAAAAACCATCATAAAGTACAATACATCTGCTAGGTAGTTCATTATTTTTTCTTTCAAGAATGCCCCTTGACGCATATTTCAATGAAGCTAGGTAGTTCAATATTGATCCCTGTTGTGTTGCAAGCACGATTCATACTGGCACTGGCTCCACGAAGAGTGATTTTATCGTTTCCTTGATAGCGTGGGATGAAGTGAACTTGTCAATATCCTTGTGGTACATATAATCACCGGTCCTTGAGAAATTAATCACCGCCCAAGACACGATCATTGTTTGTTCTGTCCTTCCAACTGTAAGGTGATACTGTAACATATCCTTCCATTGTTCTTCAATGAGTTCTCTTATCTTTCGGCGTGCCTCAGCCATTGTTGTTCCGTGCTCCTGCATGTAACACTGGACAGTAGAGACACTATGGTTTTCTGTCTGCTCACGCTGCATAAATCATTTTATAGAAAAAAAAAAGACATTAGGTCCAGATTCGATCTTTTGAACTATTGCTACAGATGCATTGAATATATAATCATCTTGATTTTCTAGAAATGGTGTATTATTGACGATCATTACTTATGCAAGAGGTTTACAATTCAAGCGTGTGTGAATGGGGTCAAGATTCCTTGGAATTGCTTACTCTCTCACTAAGTTAAGGATGCCTATTGAAGGTCCAACAAGAAGAATTTCTTATCATGTATATAACAAAAAAAATGATGCATCAATTTTTTTGCACGTTCAACCTATTTTGATAATAATTGGCATTAAAAAATAAAAACAAAAGTTTAAATGACTAAAATATAAACCTCTGTTGATGCGACATCATCCGAAAGTCGTACAAATGTATCAAATGACCTCACAAACGGCGGATAGGACAAAAACCACTCAAGTGTCTCCTTTGTCACTATTTTGCCCATTCCGACCAATGAAGCACATACAATTGGAGAACCTCCGCTGCTTCTCATCGAAAGTCCAAGATGTTCACTCAATGTTTTTGGCATATAATTTTCATCACGCCATGTAAGTTCCTCAATATATGATTGTACTAGTTGCTTCAGCTACATGAAAATGTAAAAGCATTTGACATATAAGAATGAAATGATTGATCTAATAATGGTTTCTCCAAGCAAGAATTTGGAGCATTATCCACTTACCACTTGCTTTAGATAAAACACACGGTAGCCCTTCTCTGAGCCTAGTTCATACTCAAACGAACGGAATGTCTTCAATAAATACATGTAGAAATCTTGTATGTATTCTGGAAGCAAAGATGTTGCACATTCATCCCAGCTGCAGCTTAGGAAAAACCTCATTAACATAACAAACACATACATTTTAGGATATTCAACAAATATCAATTATCTTCCTTTACATTACAACAATGGATATGAATACTTCTAGAGAAGCACAAAATTTTGTTTACATATTGATACTTCCATGCACAATTATATTATTTGTTAGAAAATGCAGCATTGGAAATATTGATAAAACACACAGCAGCCCTTCTCTGGTCCTAATTCATCCTCAAATGAATGAATTGTCTTCAATAAATACAACAAAAAATCATTTATGTATTCTGGAAGAAAAGATGCCGCACATTCATCCCAGCTGCATCTTAGCAAAAACCTTGTTAACATAATGAATGCATACATTCTAGAATATTCAACAAATATGGATTACTTTTCCTTTACATTTCAACTATGGATATTTCTATAAAATTACAGTTTTTATTTACATATTGATATTTTCATGCACAATTATATTATTTGTTTGAATGCGTATGGGAGAGATGTGGTCGGACCTGAAAATTGCTTTCGCAAGTTGCATGCTCTCTTCAATGGTACTATATGTGTCTATGAAATCATCTAATATAGTAATAAAAGCCATCATCTTTGAAAGTATAATTCGGGAGTGAGAATAATGAGGTTCATGCATTGCTCCATTCATCCAGAAGTACATTTCCACTATCCTATCTCTTACAAAACTAAAGTTTGATTCGATCTTGAGCTCCTTCCACCACCTATCATATAAAAAGGAACAAGTAAATGGCCATCAGTGCTGAAAACGTGTGATACAAAATTTGAAATTCTGATTTTAGTGAATAACATACAATGTGACCTCCTTTAACTCATCGCAATATAGAAGTTGCAAAAGGTTAAAGTTCAACTTGGCAAACTCCAATATCACATCATTTCGTTTGGCTTCTTTTGCATAAATGGGGATATAACTTATAGTATCCAATATCCTGACCTTCCGGAACAGAGGTGTGTCAAGAGCAGAAGAGACTTCCTTTGCAAGTGGGGACTCATCCAAAAGTTTTAATCTAGCTTCCAAGCGTTTTCTAGTGAAAGAGATTGCCTCATCAAGCAATGTCTCTTTATGTGTCCTCAGATATGCCGCATTGTATAAGCTTAATAAGCTTCTAGTGTCAGCGTCAACAAAATTCCCTTCTTCATTTTTAAATTTTAAAAGTACATCTGGTCCAATAAAAAGAAAATGTATAGTATGAGAAATGAAAACTATGAACAATAAAAAAGGTATTACAATGCTTCTAGTAAAATTAATTGGCAATAATATTTTGAAAAACTAAATACTATAAAGCCCAGTGTCAAACACAACAAGGCCTCACCAGATGGCACGTTGTAGCCACTCTTCCGTAGAAGATAAAATCGGCTGGATACTTCATTCAGATTATTGCTATCATACTTAGAGCTGTAAATAACATGCAACAGCTCCTTGATCTCATCCTCATAGTGGTAGTCTAGACTAAGTCGCTCCAACGTGATTATAAGGTCCACTATCTCTGGCAAGTCATTTGAGCTTTTGATGATCTTCATCACTTCTTCTTTTAACACTCCAGCCCTTCCATGCATTTGAGCTTTCTGCAGTACGATTTATTTTGAGATGCCGAAATATATTTTTCCTTCAGCATATGTCTATCACTCATTAGGTTTGCTAACATACTCCAAATGATGTCTGTAAAATTATTCTTTGAAACTATATCTTTCTATGATATTGAACGTATTGCCTCTTGATATTTAAGTCTTCTAGTCAATACACGGGTCGCTTGGATATTGACAAGGTATTTGAAATGAAACCTTTAGGACAACTAAATTTTCCTTTTCTATTGTGAAAAGTTATAAAACTGAGTAAAGTTGTGACATATTATGAAATGATTTTCTAAGATAAATCTGCACATATAAATATATTTTCCTTGTATATAAGGTCTGACTTAGTGTACATATAAAGTGACATGTGCTTTGTGTATAGACCATTTATTAGCCATGACGTTTGAACTTTGATCGCTTATATATTTCAAAATTGATTAGGATTGAACGCTGAAAAGAGTATACATATAGTTCATCTTGAAAATTTGTATCTCCATATTCTAAGTTTTATATAACTAATATATGCTTGGTAATAAATAAGGTGTTAGTGACAAGATCCACGTACAAAATATCATGGGTAGCAGCGAATTAAACTTGCCACTACATGCATGTTGATATATAATTAACACCATATTTCATTTGTGTAAAGCTTAATTAATACCGTCTCAATTTGTTATCTTGATACATTTTTGTTCTTGCCATGTTATTATCTGCACAGCAGTGGCCTGCATATGTCACACTCAAACTGCTAGCGGTTGACATGGGGGCCACCAAATGCCACTAAGGTTGTGCAAAGTGAGACATTTTATGCAAAAGATCCTGGAGCAAAGGTGCAACAAATATGCTTAGACCTCACGTAAGGTGCAACATATACTTATGTGTTTTAGCAACTCATTCTCTTAATATTTTATTTTTCATTCGATTCCTATGACCAAAGCAAAGTTGCAGGTACTACTGGACACCTGATTATCATAAGGACCACCAGATACCTGTGCTAGAGTTGGCGGCTCATAAGTCAGAAAGAAATCACCCCACAGAGTCGGATGGAAGGTGGAAGGCTTGTTCCTCTTCGTGTTCTCCTCCGGGTGGGAGCCTTCAGTACCATCTGCAGATGCTGCCGCCATCATGTCCAACCAGCACCTCTCCGAGCAGGATCCTTCAGGATGAGAATGCAGAAGATGGATGCCTGAAGGGCTGGTTATATATGCTGAGAGTACGCATGCTGTGTTCAATTATATTGACAACACCCTGCCATTTACGCTGCCAAATAGAGCAAGATGAATGAGTCCTTGTGCTGCAAAATCTCAAAGGATAGCAAGTTAAAAAAATTGAAGTTTCCAAGATAAAGGGTTAAAAAAATTAAAGGATAGCCGTAAATAAACTTTTCATGTCCAGTGCACGTTTTTTACTGAAGTTTGACGTCACTGAGGCTGATTTGCTCGTTTGCTTTTTGGAGGATACAATGCACCAATGCAGTGATTATGATCCAGTCCACAGAGCGTGCATGGACTTCGACAAGCTGACGCATAGTACAATATCACGCAATCTGAAAGTTCAATGCACGCATCCTTGTTCCAAACAGAGAAGAAAAAGGAAGCTTACTGCACAAGATCATGACTGGCGATTTTGAGACATGTTTATGTTAATCATGTGACTTGCACAGACTCGTTTATGGTGTTCTAGATCAGTAAGGCCGGACCTCGACCATGCTCTGCTCTTTGCTGCAATGCCCCCGTGCAGCTTGCACACGGGCATGTCATTCCGTCAACGCGTAAAGAGGGAGGGCTTTCGAAAAAAAACGTGTAAAGAGGGAGCTCGAAATAACAGCCGCGTCGATGTGGTGGAGGCCAAACACACGTACGGTGGCGTTGATTAAGCCGTCGAAGGAGATGGGCTTGCTGGCTGATCCCGATGCGGCGTTTCATCGAACACGACGACGAGGTTGTTGTCAGGAGGACGATAGACGTCGCCGTGATTCGTTCCCCGGACACCGGGACGTGGTGGTGGTAGCCCGGTAGGTACCGTGGAGGCTGAAGAATGGGAACTGGACATGGAGAGCACAGCAGGGAACCGCCGCCTCGCCGGCGCCGGCTGGAGGTCGCCAGCGCGCGCCGCGCCGTGAGTAGGAATTTTGCACGTGGGTCCTCGTTTTACTGCCAATTGTCCATGCTATTTTACGACAAAGGCCGTAGTATTTAAGCTCTTCTACAGAAATACACTGCAAGTTGGATCGTGATTAATAGTCGCGATCTAACTTGAGGTGGTTTTGAGCCGTTAGATCGAGTACATGCGGTTAGAGCAACTCCAGTGGACTGAGTAAAATCAGACCTCTATTTTTTTATTTTGAGGACTCGATTTGAAGGTTTAGAGGTCCAAATAAAAATTTTACTCCAACCCAACTGATTAAAACTGGGCCTCTATCCATCTGCCGGTGGGCCCAAGCACCTATCTTCCTCCTCTGTCGACCACGACTCCCGGTCTCTCCCGTCGCCACTAGCTTGCGACGCCGCCTCCCGCTCTCCTCCCCTGCTTTGCTCCCTCTCTCCCCGTCGGCGCCGCCTCGCTCTCCCCTCCAGCTTCGCTCGTCGCCGGGTCGAGTCCCGGCTTCGACCACCATCGACCCCACCGACCCCGCCTCCCTCCCTGTTCGCTCCTCGCGCCACCGGGTCGAGCCCCCGCTCAGACCGCCGGCTCCCTCTCCTCCCCCGCTTCGGCCACCGGGTCTCCTTCTCCTCCCCTGTTCTGGCCGTCATCTCCCTCTCCTCCCCCGCTCCGACCGCCGGCTCTCCCTCTCCTCTGCAGCAGCAACCCCTGCGGCGCCCGGTGGCAGTAGGGGCTCTCGCATGCGCTTCCGAGTGCTCCGAGAGGGAGTGCTTCGTCGCCTGGTGGAGCTCTAGCTGCTTGCGCCTGCTGGAAGCCTGCCACCCCCGCCGTCGCGCCGCAGCCCCTACTGGAAGCCGCACCACCGTCGTGTCTCCCTTGGCTTGCCACACCGGCCTGGAAGGCCGAATCCGGCGGCCCTTCCTCCAGCGGGACAGATCTATCGGCGGGGGGAGCTCCTCCGGCGTCGGCGGGTGGCTCGAGCATCTCCGGCGGGGGCATTGGCGGTCGGCGGCATCGGGGGGGGGGGGGGGGGGGAAGAAATCGCCTTTGATTTTTGGGAGCAGAGGAGAGGAAAGAGAGAGAAAGAAAAAAATGGGTGGAGACCATGTTTAGAGGAGGGGATAGTGGGAGATCAGATGTAGGGAGTTTGCTCCAAAATTTAGTAGCTCACTAAATTTAGTCACCCGGATAGTCATGTGTTGGAGATGATTTTTTTTAGTTTAAGTGACTAAAAGAAGTTTTAGGAAACCATATAGTCACCCGGATGGAGATACTCTTATCATTGAAGGAGTGGAAATTAAATGGCGCCCGTTATGCAAATAGTCCACAGGGTTTCAGCGCTCGGTCAAATGCACCTCCAATTTGATTCAATTTCTTTTTCAATAAAAAAAGTTGATTCAATTTCGGGTGGATTTAGTCCGTCCAATCGTTGCTTCACGGTCCAGATGGGAGATCGAGGAAAATTGGCAGGTGGAGTTTTACAAAATGGACGGACCCTACGTTGACCTGGCCCGTCAGTTCGGCTGCCGCGACCGGTCAGCATTCGTCGCGGCCGCCGCCGCGGCGTCGTGGTGGAGCTCGCTACCGCTCGCCCGGGTCACGGGGTCGGCAATGGCATCCCGCCCGGCGCGGCAAGGAGCCGAATGACTTATTTTTCTTTTCTCACATGAGGAGAGACAGCAGAGATACACTGAGAGGGAGAAGTTCTGGAGCTGTGGCTCTTATGAGCTGTTTGATATGGCTTCACTTTAAAACTATAAGGAGAAGTTGTGTAGAAATAGTCAAACACCTCAGCTTCAAAATTTTGTAGAACAGTAGTTTCATTTAAAGTTGGAGGAGTTCTAATTCATTTTGATGAAGTACCTTTTTTTAACTTTAAAAATTATAAAGTTGTATATATTTATGAAATTAGGATAAAATTATCCAACTTTATCACTGATTACACAAAGCAAGCGAACTGTTTTTTTTTTCTTTTTCCACACCTCCGCTATCGTCTACCCCATCCATCACCCCTGCCTCGACTCTCTGGATCTTCGGCTCGCCCACCCCAGGCCACTGGCGACACCCATCTCCCGCGAACCCACCCCGGCGAGTAACTGGTCCGACGCACCCGGCAACTCCCTGGTTCGGCGCACAGGAAGAAGAGTCGTCCGTCTCGCTCCACTTCTGGCTGGCCCCTACGACACACGAGAAGGAAGAGCCGCCACCGATCCGGAAGAGCAGAGCGGCGCTACCTATGCTGGCCGGAGCCTCAATGCCTGTGAGCAGTTGGCCTCCCGCTGAGGTCGCAGCACACCATCGAAGAACTCAAATTCAAGAATTTCTTCTTTTCCCCATTTTATCCTCTAGCAGAAAACCCATGAAATTCGTTGTACAGATTACGAATAAGATTGAATTGATTGCACTGCCAATTTACACACCTCCTAGCGGTTCCATTTTTGTAGTTGTTGCAGGCCATTCAATCGAACCTCAAGGAAGTCAAGATCCACACCTTCGTCCATGGAAGAAACGAATAAACACAGTGAAAACATAAAGCCTCTGCTACGTGTTTGACTCGAGAGCACGTACTGTAGTTTTCTTTTTTGCAAAAGACGTACTCTAGTTTTTTTTTTTTTTGCAAAACATAAACCCATGAAATTCGTTGTAAGGAACAGGTGAAATATTCATGTAATATTATATCCGAATAACATACTCATTTTAAGTTGTCATATTTATTTTTCTTGAGAAAATGAGTTATCTTGTACAAATAGGAAAAGAAATTTCAATTTTCTTTGAATATTATAAGGAAAGATAGTTAAGCTATCCGCAATAATACAATTGTACTATACAAGGGCAACAAAGTTTTTTTACCCTCCAAACCAACTTTTTTAAGTTGGATACAACCTCCTAGCTAAACAACATAAAAAACAACTCTAACTTCATAACCGAGCTACTCCACCTTAGAGTTTTGGAGTAGAGCTGCTCTGAGATAGAGCGGAGCCATGCCAAACAGGTAGGGATGAAAGCGGATCGGATCGGATCGGATAATGCGTTCCTCATATCCTACTCCATATTTTTTTGTCGGATTCGGGGCGGAGCGGATAATACGCGGATGCGGATGCGAATACGGATATTTTCGGATATCGGAGATGGTACGGATTCGGACCGGAGGCGGATCGGAAGCGGATTTTAAATTATCGGATGATACCTCTTCACATAGAGAAATATATGCTGATTAAAAATTTACGAAGTATATATATAATCCAAGCAGACACCAATAAGGACAACCAAAACATACAAGCCAGTCTCTGAAGTGATTACTCATAGCAAATAAAACATATATATTCTATATTTAAAAAATCACGTAAGTATATAAAACAAAATAAAATAATCATAGCAAACATTAAATGTATCCTTATTTTTCTTTCTTGTATGACCACTTCAGTACATAATAGGATGTTAGGCGACGCGGTCAAGTCTCATCATCACTATCACTAGACATTTGCTTTTCCTGCAGTTTAGGTAATTGTTATATATTTGATGAAAGAGGAAAGAAAACATGTTTGGACAACTTTCTCATCATAAGTGCATTTTACTATACTCATATATACCTGATCCTCAAGATCCTCAAGCGTTAAATTGGCAACAAGTGTTTCTGCCATCTCCAAATCGGTGAGGATAGAATCAACTCCTTTGTTAGAACCTAAATATCATAAAGTAATAATATGAGTAAATAGACAAAACAAATTATTTACACAAAATTTTAGGATGTGAAGCAACATAACCTGTCACCTCTTCTAGATGCAGCTATCCAATCTTTCGTACAAATCAATGCTTCCACCATCTCGGGTTCAAGACGACTGCGGAATGGGTCAATTACACGCCCTCCAGCACTGAAAGCAGACTCTAAAGCAACGGTGGATGCCTGGATTGCCAAGACATCATGCGCAAGTAGAGATAGTACGGGATATACCTGTTCATGACTTTTCCACCATGATAAGATATCAAATTTGTCAGAACCAACTTTAGGAACCCTTAGCGGTGGCTCTACCATGTATTTGTCCAAATCATTAGTCTCTACTGCATCATCGACCCCATGGTTGTCATATAAGAAGTTCTGAAAATCATCATCATCTTCTTCCATAAAATCACTCTTGTTTGATTCAGCATTGCCACTAGCGTTAGGCCTAGTTGCATTCTCCGAAAAAGAAGAAACGTATGCTTGATATAATTTCTTGATAACAACTATGAACTCTTCTACTTTACCATGGTATAGCAGCGAACCATGGATCTTTCTCATGTAAAACTCTATTGCCTTTCTCTTGTACCTTGGATCAAGAAAGAATGCCACAGCAAGAACAATATTTGACTTCTTCCAGTACTTGTCAAACTTACTGTTCATAGAGGTTGCCATTTTTTTTATAGTGTTGTCTTCACTGCTACACCACTCAAAAATTAAAGCCTTAATTTCACAAAAGCTCTGATAAAATAGATTTGCTGTTGGGTACAAAGTACCTGACAATAGCTCAGTGATATCATTGAACCTCTTCAAGCATTTGCAAAGTGTTTGTGCCTGATTCCACTCTTCATCCTTTATCTTGACATTATCAAACCTTTTCTTGTCAGTTTCACATAGCCTCTCAAAAGCCCTTCTATAGTATATGGCATCCCTTAACAAATAGTATGTTGAATTCCACCTCGTTTGAACATCTAGTGAGAGCCCCCTGGTTGTACTCAGGTCACATTCTTCTGCACATTTAATGAAATCCTCCCACTGTGGGGGAGAACACTTCACAGCTAGTACAAAAGTCCGAATACCCCAAATTGCATCTCCAATTTGCTTCAGTCCATCTCTAGCAACCAGATTAAGTATGTGATTAGCACATCTCACGTGAAAGAACAGGCCATCACAAACAAAGGGGGACTTGCCTTTTAATACTTTAATGACATCCTTAACAGCAACTTCATTAGCAGATGCATTATCCAAAGTAAGAGAAAACATTTTCTTTTCAATAAACCATCTAAAGATGCTCTCAGTAAATGCTTGAGACAAGTTAGCGCCAGTGTGTCGGCCCTCTACATGCATGAAATTTATGATCCTTTTCTGAATATTCCAGTTTTCATCTAGCCAGTGCACCGTGACACACATATAACCCTTGTTTTGATTTGACGTCCATATGTCCATAATTGTACTAAACCGGCAGTTAACAGTTTTAAAATACTCATAGAGCTTTTTCTTCTCTTCCAAAAATATGCCCATGAGTTCCTTCCTAACAGTGATGTGACTTCTGATCGGAAAGCTTGGACGAAGTGATTTAATGAAATCAACAAAGTACTCATGCTCAACAATATTGAATGGATATTCATGCATTATTATCGCAATATATAATTTTCTCACTGAGTCCTCTTGGTCATACTTGTAGGGTTCCACAGAAGTAGTACCAGAATCATTGGTCTGTACTTTTAATACTTGTTGGCCTGCCACCACGGCATGTTGTGACTTAGTGTGGGACAGATAGACTGATGTACCATTCCTACTATTATGCTTTGTCTCATATAAGCAGTAGTTGCATTTGATCCATTTTTCTTTAATCATCTTGCCATTCACCTTAACTGACTTGAAATAGTCAGTATAATGACTCCATGCTTTCGATTTGCGTTTCTTCTGTCTCTTTCCACTGGGCACATCTACTTTTTCCTCATTCTCTATCCCTGTTACATTATTGGCCTCAAGATCAATAACTGCAGTAACAGTAGCATTACAAGCTTGAGTGTCACTGCCCGTGGCTATAGGCTCCTGACTCAAAGCTGGTGATGATCCAGTTGTGCTTTTATCTCCCTTTTTAGATGTCATTTTCACGTCTGTAAGATAACAATAATATTGATGATTAACCAACAGAATGAGTGTTTATCAGATTTTAGAACAAATTGACTAATGCACGTAGTCATTAAAAAATTAAAGACATCGATTAACTAAGATAAGGACTTGGGCTCAATGGCCTGAATGCCTGCACGTACTGCAGTGATCAGCGGGTTCACCCAGTCTAGTCACGTACTAATGGTTAGATCAGACACTTTACGTGTAATAAACCAAGACAATGCCTGAAAGATCCATACACACTCAACACTACTGTAGATGACACGAGACTGCTAGAGATTGTAATAGCTAATAGAACGAGCCTGATAGTAATCACCTGGAGCCAACGGAGTGGCCGAGTGGGACACCGGAGTGCTTTCGTAGAACTGCAGGACCAAAAGTAATCTGCCAGGTTATCGTCGCCCGTCGTTGCTTATGGCGGCTGTTCGTGATGCAACGTTCTGACTAACCACAATTCTAGGTTATACGAGAAGCTTTCAATATTATATACATAAATAGAATTACGGGTTATGATTCATATAATTATATAAATGGGCCGGACAATTAGGTTATATTATATAAGTTAGTCTTTGAAGTTATATTTTTTGGGCCGATAAAATTATCGGATAATCCTATTATGAGTTTCGGATAATCCACTTAAAATTATCGGATATCCGTATCCATCGGATTTTGTCAATACCATAACCTATCCTATATCCTCATGTCATCGGATTCGGATTATCCATATCCGCAAAAAAACCTCAAATGCTCCCCCACATCCTCAAAAATTGGATTCGGATCGGATCGGTTTCGGAAATTATCCACACCGCTTTCACCCCTACAAACAAGTCCTTAATCGAGATGGAGCTTCAGGACGCCCTCAACCCACCACCTAACTACTAGTACCCGTGCACACGCTAGTGGCGCCTTCACCTGCCTCCAGGTTCGGCAACATCCCCTGTTTCTCCAACGTACTGCGCACACACAGGCATCTGCTGCCTTAGAAAGAACAGATGAGATGACCGTCCGTGTGTGGCGAATCTCTATATATCTAAAATGTGTGTGTTTTCTCATAAAATAGTCATGCCATGTTACTCAGCAAGTTTCAGCCGTCAGATCTCTCAATTATGAAATTAGTCTTCTCTGGATTCTTTCCTCTATAACCTTCAGAAACCTTTATTTTAATATAGGTCCTTCCACCATTCTACAGTAGTCTTATAATTAGATTCTTCATGAATAACAATTATTTTTTAGCTCATTCCACCATTAATCTTCCTCAATTCTTTTCTTTTATGATAGAAATTCTTTTTTCTTTTTGAGACCACTTCAATTCCCTCTCTAAGATTATATATATATATATATATATATATATATATATATATATATATATATATATATTGAACTCCTATTTAACACTGGTGTGAAATAAGCTATTCAATGCCATGCAAAAAATTATGATTGCGGATGAAACATTTATTGTTAGAAGATTATACTTAGAAATTTTTTATGGTCAGGGTGTAAAACATTTTACGGTTGTGGATGTATACTTTCAGATATTTATGGTCATGGATAAAGTTTTATGGTTACAGTGTGAAAACTTTTATGGTTGTGGTGTGGTGTTCCAAACTTTTATGGTCATGGGTGAAGTTTTATGGTCATAATGAGACAATTATGGTCACGGTGCTAAATAACTATTTAATACGCTGCGTGTTAAATAGCATAGCCCTATAGATTATATATATATATATATATATATATATATATATGAGAGACATATAAAAAAGTAAATAATGATGAGATATATAAAAGATGTAGTCATGTAAGTATACAATAAGATTAGATTTATATTACTTTGGAACAAATAGAAGTAATATGCTTTTGTTTAATAAAAAAATTCTATCATTTAAGATCACATCTTGATTTCTATCCCTATAGGTTATAAAGTAAATTATGACTTATAAAAAGTAAATTATCCATATGATGTATAAAAGATGTAGACAAACAACTATAAATAATATTTATTTATATTGATTTGAGATAAATTATATAATATTTAATTTATATAATTCTTTTTAATTTTCTTTTTGAGACCGTCTCTTCAATTCTCTTTGTATAGAAAATGTTATTAAATAAAATATTATTTATGTAGTATTATGACTTATAAAAGATAAATAATTCATATAATATTTTATTTATATAATATTTTCATATGAATTATAAAATATAAATAATTCTTGTGATGTATAAAATGTTATTGAAGATATATATGACTTATTTAAAATAAATAATTGATATAATGTATAAAAGTCATAAGCATGAAATATACATTCGACATCAATAGAAGTAATATTTCTAAATGGGATAAATTATATGTGTTAAGTATCAATAAAAAATAAAACTAAATGAGTTGATATAATAAACATTGTGATAAATCAAGTTATGGGATTCTTTATTTAGAAATCATTTATCTTTTCATCAATTTTGGTTTGGGAGTTCAAATATTTGATATAATTTAAACCATCCTTTGTACTCTTTCTAAAGTTATTCTTTGTAATAGTTCCTACGCATGATAACTATAGCCAACAAAGCCATATCTGCATTGCTGGTTTCTATTCGCTCTGAAATCTACTTCAATGATTATTTTTTGGTTAAATAATTGCTATCATAAATAAAAAACAATAATTTTGTCCTATAGGTTGCATAAAATTGTCAAATAATGAAATGCATATCTTTTTTATGATTTAATTGACTTACTTTTACCGTAGTGTCATGATATAACCTTATCATTAACTAGCATGTAAATTTTTTTTAGCGTGGCATAATTTGTCATTATCATGTTTTTTCTTAGTCAATTTTACAAGCGATGTTGGCACCTTTATTTCTGTCTTATCCTCATGTTTTCAACACCAAACATAATAACATGTTATCAGAATAAAAATATTATTATTTTACCTAAAAACACCTATTAGTGTTTTTATAGGAAGTACCCTAATTACTTTACCCGTTTTCTCTTTTCATTTTATTTGTACATGCAATCAGATTCGTACATGCAATCAGATTCGAAGGCAAAACATTGTCAAACAAAATGACATAATTAATTCAGTTTCCAATGATTATTGCCATCGTCTACCAAACAAATCAACATGTATATTATTTATATAGTGTATGTGTGGCTTTTTTATATGGTAACTAGCTCAGTAATACAACAAAGTACGTGCGGTTTCTAGTCTCAAATCAAATTACATTTGCAGCTGATTCATATTCATGCTCCTTTGCCGGCGGTGAAAAGTGCATGGTGCAGCGTGAGGCGGTGGAGATCGGATTGCCAGGCTACAGACAGAAGCAGCGCACAAGCTGCTCGATACAATGGCTTACTGAGACCATAAACACATGAGAGTCGACCAAGGTGTGTTTTTAGTCTAAATTCTTCAGTTGCCAGTTTCTATGGATGGAAATCCATTATTCTTGTTGCAAACGGACAGCACAGTAAAGCATCAACATAATATTCTATTATGAATGTTCAAGAGAGAAATGTTATAAACACTGCCTTGTATAAAGCCAGGTAGGCCTTTTAAGTTAAAAAAATCAAAGGGATAGTATGCAGCAAATCATGTTTACCAGTTTTGACATATAGAACTACTTCTCCATCATATTTTCTGCACTGGTCAGTAATTCTATCAAAGACTGAAAACAGAGCAAGATATGGAGAAGGCGCATACTGTTACTTGGGAGGTAACACAAAAGAATTAAGGAGCTGTTGCAACTTTTTGTGCTTTGCCCATTTCAACATTTCCTACTACAATTTGGGGGAAGACGTGGCAAGCAGTCGCCACTCTATTATTCAATATACTGAAATCGGTTACAGATTGTAAATGGAGTATAATTACTTGAAAAGGTGTCTTTTGGAGTTTAGACCACTGTTGGCTCCAAATAGAGTAATGCTATCATGTCTTTAATGGTATGTGAGAAAGTGAATGCATCCGTTTTCTTGTACATGTAGTCTGCGGTTCTTGCAAAATCAACCACTGTCCGTGCCACAACCTTTGGCTGCTCTGTTGTTGTTGTGACATAGGCTTTCATCACATCCTTCCATGAATCGTCAATTAACTCTTTTATTTTCTCACATGCTTCATGCATTGTTGTTCCATGCTGCAACATGTAACACTGGACAGTAGAAGCATAATGGTCTCCTGTTTGCTCACGCTGCACCATGAGCAAAAAATAAAATAGCTAGATTCAGTTATTGTGTATTTTATTGTTTGAAAAACAAAATTCAGTGTATACTGTAAATTGTAATAATGTCTTTTGTTAGTCAAGTACTTTTCAACTATGGAGCTGTTAAGTTATTAATCTACATCCAGTGGTATTCAATGAAAAGATAATATTTGGTGCCACATAAGTTCAATTTAACCGGATTGAAGTAGCCATGCTAAGGAGCATAAATACACTCTAAGAATCCTACACATATGTAAAGATAGAGGAAGACCTTTGTTGATGCAATATCATTGGAGAGTCGTGCAATTGTTGTGTAACCCTTCATAAGTCTTGGATATGTCAAAAGCCAGTCAAGAATTTCCTTTGTTACGATATCAGCCATCCCAACAAATGAAGAAACTGCTACTTGAAATGCCCCAACAGTTATTCCTGAAAGTTCAAGATGTTCATTGATTGTTTCTGGAATATAGTGTTCATCGCGCCATCTTATCTCTTCAGAGTTTCCTTGGACCAACATCTTCAACTGCATTGAATGTATACAAGTGTGAATTACTATCATATTTCACAAAATTGTGCAGCCATATTGATTGTCGAACAAAAGGTCTGTAATGAGTATCTTAAGATCAAATAAAATACTTGCCACTTCTTTGAGATAATGCACACGATAGCTTTTGTTTGGTCCTAATTCATCCTCAAGTGCATCAAATGTCTTCAGAAAGTACATGTAGAAACCCTTCATGTATTCTGGAAGTAGTTCGGCTGCGTTCTCCTCCCACCTGCATTTCATGGTACATTGAGAACAATTGATTGATGACTAAATGTGTCTTACTCAAAGTTTCACATCAAAATTCAAATTATTTGTTTCTCATATATGGCTTGAACCGTGTGAGATTGGTGCCTGTGTGCCTGTGGTCTGTGGAGTTCTAACCATGATAGATGTTTCTCATATGCAGTTGGTGGCAAAAGCATAGAACTTCAACAATATGGATTATTAGATTTCAAGCAAAACTGTTCTACCTGTATATTGCCTCAGCGAGCTGCAAGCCCTCCTCAGTTGTGCTGTAGGTATCCATGATATCATCTAGTATGGTGATACAGGCTGTCATCTTCGTGGTAATCACACGTGCAAGAGAATATTTTGGCTCAGAGCATGCCCCGGTCATCCAGAAATGCATTTCCACTAGTCTATCTCGAATAAAACTCAAATTTGTTTCAAAATTAAGTTGTTTCCACCACCTGAGATAATATGAAAGTAAATGTATTATGTTATTGTCTGAAATGAAGAGAACTTAAAAATTCACAGTTCAAAAAATCTTACAGTGTGACGTTCTTTAACTCCTCACAGTAAAGAAGCTGAAGTAGGTTGAAATTCAATTTTGCAAGCTCTAATATGGTCTCATTTCGTGTGGTATCTCTTTCGTAAATTGGGATATAATTTCTAGTTTCCAGTATTCTAACTCTTCGAAAGAGAGGTGTTTGAAGGGCAAGCAATACTTCATCGGCTAGTGTCGATTCCAGAGAGTCTAATGCAGCTTCAAGTTGACCTCTACTGGATATAAGGGCTTCATCAAGTACTTTTTCCCCATGGGTCCTAACATAGGCTGCATTATATAAATTTAATAGAGCTTTTATATCATCAGCAACAAAATTTCCATCCTTATCTTTAAAATTTTGAAACACATCTGCAAAATAATTGAAGAAAGTAATGAATATTAGCTGTGTAGTTTCAAAATAATACAAAACAAATACACCAGGTGCTTATTGTATTCATTAGTGCTTGTTTATGGTTTTACACAGTGAGCAATAACTATGTTATTATAGGTTTTCATTTGGGCATTTTCATAAGAACAGTTTAGCCTTACCAGATGTCACATCGTAGCCATTCTTCCGTAGAAGATAAAACCGTAGGGAAACTATATTCAGATCTTTACTGTCGTAATCAGAACAGTAAACAACATTCAACAGCTCATCAATCTCATTCTCATAGTGGTTATCCAGTCCAAGGCGTTGAAGCGTCACTATAAGATCCAATATTTTTGGTATCTCATTTGCATTCTCCAGCATCTTCCTAACAAGTTCTTTCAACACTTCAGACCTTTCTGTCATGTATGCGTGCTATAAAGTACAAACAAGCATTGGTTAGTTTTATAGATTAAAAATCTCACTGTACCTCCGTTCATTCTGATGCAGATGCAGAAGTTACCTGTGGTGCAGTGGGCGGCTGGTATGTGAGGAAGAAATCACCCCACAAGCTCCGGTGGAAGGTCGAAGCCTTACGCAGCCCCTGAGCATCATTGACAGAGCAAACTCTAGGTGTAAGCGCCATCTTCTCGATCTGGATTTTCGTTAATTTTGCTGCTGCTAATATCTAGTCTGAAGCTAGATTTCTTGGTGGCTATGTCTGCAGTAGTGCACTGGTACTTATAGAGGCGAGGCAGACCAGCAACGTCACCTTGCCCAGCAACTGCATACGTAGGAAACATACAAGTCAAATAATGATTTGCTTTCATGCATGCAGATAGCGATGGCTGTACTACAAGGATGACACTTGTGAAGGGAAACTAACAGGAGGAGGAACCGAGTTCTTCTGTTTCACAAGTATGTGATTCACTAAAAAAGAGGGGCACCTGTGTGTAGGTTCCAAAGATTAAACCCTGGCGGTTGCTAAGATAAAGAGTAAGCTAGGGATCTGGGATGGGTTTGGTTGGACGTTTTGAGACTAAGGCTTTGTCATTTTTACTCAAGTTTTGGTCTGACAAGTAATATAGGCTGTGTCTTGCTATAGGTTAGGTCTTTTATGTGTTCTTACTTTGTCGATTCATAGTTTATTTTTTATTTTTTACTTCGAGTGGACAAATCAATCTATTCTATATACTGACTGTAGTTTTGTTCATCTATTATTAACTCATCTTCTTGGATTGGCAACAATAAATACTCACTTTGTGAAAAGAAAACATGTTTCAATAATTGGCATTATTTGTGGTTCTAGTTTTACAGTTGGTTACTTTCAAGTTTGACCGTCAAAGGGAGAGTGTAGACAACAAAACTAGTCAGCATGAAATCCATGTGTGGATGCTCGATTTACAACTTCCAGAAATCCCAGTAGAATTGTGCTCTTTTGGTAAAGAGTCAGCTTTGTATTCTTCGGAATTGTGTTTTTCATGCGTGGACTGGACATGTATATATACAGTACGAAACGGTGTTGACCACGGCGGTTGAATTTTTGTTCTGATGATAACATAGGCCACGGCATTTGACTTTAGCTCCAACTGAAGTAAACACCAAATACATGTGTTCCTATCGGGTGCACTATAATTTGTGGATTTTCTTCCTTTTTATGAATTTCGTGCACAATCTACATGAGAAAAAAATGAGCACGACCATAAATTATATGGGCATGTGTATATGCCTTCTTTTCTAGTGGATGGTGTGTCCTTTTGGGATAGAGTATGATATATAAGGACAAAGGCTATATCTGGTGATCTGAACCTGGAACTGTATCGCCGTCCTAGGTCCACAAATCATACCTACGGCATGTTCACACGAATTAATGATGCAAAAAATTGCTTTAACAATTAAGGATATAAGTAACTTTTGTATTTCTAAGAATCACCTGTATAGCTAAGTAAAGCCCATTTGAAAATCCAAGAGATCAAAAGCTAATGATTCTAGTCCCCTGATATAGTGTTCGTGATATAGATTGCTAAAGCTTAAACTTAACCTATGATATAAATTTCTTAGATCTTACCCTTATGTGAGGCGTGGCGTTTCAAGAAATGTGGCAACACATTAAAACCAGTAAACCACCAACGATTTGCAAAGGTTGGCCTGGTAAAACTGTTCTTGAATTTTAGTTGATACCGGGTTATATATATTTAATAGTAGTTTAGTTTACATCTGATTAAAAGATAAATAAAATGATGAAAGGGTTCAGGAACATACTATGAAGAGTAGCAAGGCACAGGAAAATAGCTTGATTGCAGAAATGTGGAAGCAAGAAACAACATGTATCTTTCATCACATTCACAGAGTACAGTGTGTAGATCTGCCAAGTTTTGACGTTCATCTGATGTAACATCAGATGTTGTTTCCACTTAGAAGAAGCTAACAATTTTTTTCTTTTTTTTAAAGGACCTTCAGCATAGTGGTTGGGGCTTTCGAGTAGCACCTCTTAGTTTCTATGTTCGATTTCAATGGGGACGAATTATAGTCTAGGTTAAATAAATCCCCTCGCCTCTCCACAATCTCAAAACACGGGTTAAGACCCGGTCTGGTCGTAGGTGACGGTGCTAAGCGCCGGCCTGACTCTCATAGGGATCATGTGGCCCTCGTGTAAGGAATGGAGAGGGCTTCGGGGGTTTTCTCAGTCTACATGAAAAGATCTTCTTCTTAATGTAATGCCTCAGGAGTGGTCTTATCCTCCGTAGATCGAGTTTTTTTTTATGTGGCTTTTTACGCTTGCATCTAAAACAAAGCCGTTTCTCCAGCAGACTAGCTTTCTAAATCGAAGGAGATACAAATACTGACAAAAGGAGGAGAGCTCTCGGGCAGTTTGTGGAAGAAATCCCATGTTCATCATATTGCTATTGAGCATTCTCATAAACCGTTTAATTCATAGCTTGCAGAGCCAGAGCGGGCAATCATTGTCCGGTCCATTACGTTATTGTCACGAGTCTTTTGCAGCCGCTGACAATCGCTTATTATGACCTGTGCTGTCGTCTCTTCTAATTTAGGGTCATCAGGGACGATCATGTCATCCTTTTGAAATGCACGTTTTGTGCTCTATCAGGTGCACGATTTTCATGAAGAACAGAGCACGACCACGACATATGATTTTGGGACGTAGCACACAAGAACATCATAATCATATTGAAAATGACTCAGCGTCTAGGTCCCCGTATGGGAGAGTGGATACAAATTGATAAGGATATTGGGTGTGTTCGATTCTTTGGGTCTAAATTTTAGTGAGGTCACATTAATCATTAAAATGTTATATATGATTATTAAATATAAAACTAATTACAGAGTTGAATGCGCATCAGCGTGATAAATTCATTAAGCTTAATTAAATCATCATTAAGAGATATTTACTGTAGCATCACATTATCTAATTATGATCTAATTAGTTTTAATAGATTTGTCTCGTCATTTAGAGGGAGGGTTATGAACTGGGTTTTATCAGTAATCTATATTTAATACTCCTAATTAGTATCACAATATTCGATGTGACAGGTCTAAAAATCAGAGGGGTGGAAACGAACACACCCAAATAATGTCACATGAATGATACCAGCAATGGAGAAAAATGGAGCATACTGTTCAGATTGGGAAGTGGGAATTCGTCAGACTGTAGTTTTTCTATCTAATTTTTTTTCTTCCTAATCCATTCTTTTCATGCACTACTGTCCATCTAATATAAAGCACTTCATCTCGCTTAGGCCATTCTCAATGAGTAAACTAGGGGTGTGTTTGTTTTGAGCGCAATGTTAGATGGAACAGGGTTATCCATGTTTTTAAGAATAGGATGATCCAAGTTATGTATTTGATTGGGTGGATGCAATGATCTAGTTTCGTATTTGGTTGGATGAATAAAAATAGATAGGACAAGGTCAGATAATAAAATTATAGATCTTATTATTAAGTAATAATAATTAATTATACACTAATTAGTATAATTTAAAATAATATTATTCTTAATCTTATCTTAACAATTTATAATTAACAATAAATGCTCTAATTATCACTAATCCTACTATGATCAAGCTCTCATCATGATCAATACCTTATTGCTTATCAACCATAATATCATAGTACTAAATATTATTTACTATTAAACTACACTAATAATATCTAATTACTTTAATAATTATCATCGTTATTACACAATCTGGACAGGCTTATCCGACCATTTTTACTGGACAGACTCATCTAACATCTGAAGGAAATATTTCTTTTCTAGTTCATCCCTATCTAGCCTGACCGTAAAACAAACACTAGACTGAATAATCATATCCACGCCAATTCAATCCTATCTAGTGAAACAAACACATCCTAGGTATACCTAGGTGTCTAGGTATATACGATTGTCCATGCCCTGAAACTCTATAAAACTAACATTAAAAGAGGGGAGTTTAGTTTCATCGTGTAGCCAGTCAATAAACAAAGAGATGATTACATAAACCATCACATATGTTATTTGAAGTTTGAGATTCTCACAAATTAGAAACTTTAATGCACATATATATAATCTTCGTGAAGCAAAAAGAAATAAATTTTACTGCACATGAGCATGGCTGGTGATTTTGAAAGATTCGGTACTTGAGGGCGCCCTCGGCGGCTTGACCCACCTGGCTCTTGAGCTTTCACACAACTATGGCGTCTTCACTAATTGTCAAAAAAAAAAAAAACGATGGCGTCTTCACCCGACTTCAGGTTCGGCAACATCCCCTGTCTCCACGTTGTGCAACATCCTACAGCTGAAGACATTCGGGAACACTTGCTGATTTTACAAATAACAGATAACCGGCTGCGTGTGAGTCCTAAATCGAAGCACACATGCAGTCGTTTGTCCTTGCCGGTACACTCAAAATATTGACAAAATTTTGAATTTTTGAAGAATTCAAAAAATATTTATATTAGGTCTTATTTTATAGAGTTAATTCTAAAAATTACAGTGGTTCAAACAAATTTTAAAACCAACACACAGTTTGAAAGAGAAATACATTTTAAGTTTTCAAAGTATTTAAATCTCACTCACACATTATTCTATCATGTTTGTGCTTCCACCTCCACGGCAGCGTGTTTACAGTCATAGGTGTTGAACCATAAGTGAATTACCCAACCTTCTCCATCAGTTTAGACTTTTGGGGTGCAACTGATCGGTGTATAGTAGCTTAACATGATATCAGAGTCAGAGGTCTTGAGTTAAAGTCCTGGTGACCGTATTTTCCGCCGTATCACTCCTATTTTTACATTTGTGCCCTAAGAGAGCTGCACGTGAGGGAGAGTGTTGAATTATAAGTGAATTGCTCATCCTTCTCCATCAGCTTAAGCTTTTGGGTGCAACTGATTAATACATAATAGCTTAACAATAGCTTGTGTTCCTGTGCATAGATCTTAGTTGTATATATTGGCTCTTGTATGGTTTGTTGTATCTGCAGAGTCAAGCTGCAAAGGGAAGGATGGATGGTGTTTGGCTGTTTGTATGCTTGTTGCATGAGATGAAATAGTAAAAATATAATTAATATTGTTATCTTTATTTTGTGCAAATCTATGTTGATATTCTAACTTCTTCCATTTAAACCCTAATCAACTTTGAAATACTCTAACATGGCTTAATATATGCTAATAACACATTAAAAATGCTATTAACAAATAATGTGTTGCATCTGACGGGGCTGGCTCGCCAGAAACGGTTCTCCCTACGTTTCCAGCGAGCCAGTGGCTCCATTTTGCATCTGCAGAGTCTGACTCCACTACGCATACAAGCTAACCAATCGATCGTCCATAAGAGAATCTTGCACCCACTACGCCTGGACGGGGCTGGTGCAGGGCACCAAACGCGTCCGTCACCATGCCGGACTCCGGGTAGGAGGGCCTGTGCGAATTATGACCCATGTACAGTATTTACTATTTAGCTTGGACGCAAGGGAGAAGGAACCAAGCCAAGAGCAGTTAACATGTGCGGAGCTCACCTGTCGGTGCCGAACGATCACCACCAATACAAACCACCAACTCCAATTTTTATAAATAGTAAAGATACAGAGTGTCATATTGATTTTATAATAATATATCTTAGCAAGTAGCATACCGTATAGGTACTAATAAAAAAAGCTGCGGCAGTTTTAGATTAAGCTCTTTGGCAGGACAGATTAAAATAGCCCACAACAATTACTTGCTACTAAGAGCAGTCAACATACAAGCCCAGCCCATTAGCCAGGTGGACGGGAGGACAAAAATATGACTGAGGCAAAGTCTAAAACTCAGTCACATGACTGGGCGACAGCTCCAATAAAAAAAGGTTAGCCTTCCGGCGTGTAGTTCACCACAGGGTCAAAGTCAAGACAGGCACAGCCGCACAAGGTGACTGAGCAAAACAAGCACCACATTTCCGGGAACATCGTTCCTTAAAGGGTGGTGCCACAAACTCATGAATCTAGAGCTATACATGTTTGGCCCGACTAAAAGAATCGCATCAAGACCTTGGTCTTGGCAATCCCACTTCAAAAGTAAGAAGTAGTACTAGTATGTATGACCAGAAAGACATCATATCAGCTGGGAACCCCATTTCCTATATGTATATATATACTCATTCGAACGCACTTGGTTGACAGCTCGCGGAGATTTGAGCAGTTAGGCTTCTATTCTGACTCCTCTCTTTTGCTAGCATAGTCGCTTGCAGCAATGAGGGGTTCCATGGTGCTTGCCTCTCTACTGTTCCTCCTGCTTTTAGCCACAAGAGTTCATGGTAATTCTTCAGTGACGTCTCATCTTTGCATATAGCTCGTTTTTTGTAATTCTATTGCTCCCCTGTTTTTCAGGAATTAGGAGGCTGGAAACGCACCTGCATGTAGCATTGAACAAGAAGGTCAGTAGCAGTATTACATGAGGCATAAGAATGATAGTTATATATATACATATATTTTTCTTCACCATGATGCAATACATTGAGATTAGAGAGTGACTTGTTTCTGGTCCCTAACTCAATGTGTACGTGATATATTTGTGCTAGAAGGAGGGACGCGATTCCAAGTGGCAATCGTCTGCTGCAGGCGGTCCGATGGACACGCGCCGTTCATCAGACGGCCGAGGTGGCTTCTTGGGTGATGCGACACCGGAATACCTGACGACCACAGGCCATGGTCATGCAGAGGAGGGCGTTCAAGAGGTGACGATGATGAGGGTGGCGCCAAGGGTCCATGTCGAGGATTATGTTGGGCCCAGCGGTCATTCACCGAACCACCACCGTACAAATCCATGCGGCCCATCATGCACCTAGCATGTTGCAGTTGAGAGCGTGGAAAATTTTTAGTAGTGTTGATTGTTCCTACAATCAAGCTTATTTGGTTTATTTTCAGATAGATTCTAGTGATTACAGTCACCTAGCTTAAATGGATGTGAGTTGTTAGTTTTCAATTACATCGATGCGAACGCTACTTTAGCCTTTTGCTCTGCCACACTTACAAGTCTGGGGATTAGATGGGTAAGTCGGCCCCTGTGATTACGGGGATTAAAAACCAGAAATTAATTAAGTTGGTGCTTTAAGGTGCAAACTTAAAAAAAAGTTCCATCGGAGCACTTCTCAACATTTTGAGCTCTTATTTTTTTAGATAAAAATCTTGACCTCAGATGATTCAAAGCGATTTCTAACTGCACATCTTCATCGAGATCAAGTTGACAATGCTGTATGTCCAACTCGATGATTCATCGTGTACCCCGTAATGTTTCACCTCTCACGTGTCCATGATATGAGCAAAACATCTCATATGCATTCTGCTATGAGCCTCAGATTTGTTTTTTTTTCTTTTGAAGAAAACCCGGATAAATTCCACAACACTGGGTAATACTGGTACTAATATTCAGCCGAAAAATAGTTTGGGCCCCCTCCTTCCATGCACGTCGACAAGCATAGGTAGCCAGAAAGATGTTTGTCCACTCTACGTGTCCATCGGTGCACAACACAACACAGAGTTGAATACAGAGAAACTGCGGTGGTCAGCACCACAACCAGTCGTCGTAAGCTCTGCTCCTCGCACTATTCCAGGATCCCATAGCCGCCGTCACACCGTGCAAACCACCAAGGTAGCTCTGGCTTCCACATGGGATGCGACGCTAATGAGCAGATATGCCTCTAGCGGCTCTGCTCCTGTCCTCTGCTCTTCGAGAACCATGCCGTATCGCTACAAGTTCGCACTGATTTCAACTATGTCGCTGCTAGTGCTCTGGTTTCATAGCGCTTCTCTGTTCAAGTCGGTGCTAGCGTTGTGAATTGCTTGTCACCGCAACTCCTCTAGCTCCACGGCACCCACAGCATTCATCGGGATGTAACACCTGATGCCTCCTATTTCTGTGTCCCACTACTACGAGCCATGTTTCCTTTCCGACTCTAAAATTTCAGTATGTGTAGTGTTTGCTCCTGATGCTTTGCCTATCTAGGTCTTTTATTCGCATGTTCTAACAATATAGAGGGAGGAGTTCACGCTTCAACAAAATATCGGTTGGTGTGTGAGTAAACCCTGCACTTACTCTAGTACAACCTCATAAATAGGCGTATTTGTGGTTAAAAAAAAATGTCCACGAGTTTTGGCAAGAAGATACATTCTGGTACTAGTCTCGAATTAATTCCACAAACATGCATATACATTGAGTGCTTCTTTAGTCTCTTTGATAGCACTCACCCAAAAACAGCTTCGTGGCACTGTAAATCGATTCGCGCTACAGTAACCAAAGCTGAGCCATAATCCGTTCTAAAAGCTGTACCAAAGGGACCCAAGTTTCCTCTTCTCTTAAAATGCAGAGGCCATATTGCTAAAAGATCTTAAGTGGTTCTCTAACATACAAGATCTGTGTTTAATTGACCAACGTCCAAAGTATCAAGAGAGAACATGAATGTAAATGTTGAAGCTCATAAAATCATCTATGGTATTAATAGAGAATCAAGTGCAAAGGTTGTATCCTTACCAACCTCTTTTTTGCTAAAGCCAAAACCCCATCCCCATCTTGAACACATGCATAAAAGGCACAGTAGACAGGCAGTCAGAAGTCGAAGCCAATACTATACATAATATTGCCAAAAGTTGGGATTTAGAAATAGAAGGCATCAGGAGCACCATACTAGTGGATGTTGCGAGTGCCATGGAACTAGAGCAAACAAGATTATAGGCATGAGCCAAGAATGACACCCTCTCTGCACTGAAAAAGCTATGTAACCAGTACACCAGTGGTTGGCCCTTTTGAATCAATGCGTTCTTAGGCTGATCAGTCTCCTCCAAGTCGGCCTATGAGGCCTTCTTCATGGGGGGCATTGAGTTTGAGCCATATAAACGGTTATGGAAGACCTGGGCGCCGCTCAAGGTGAAAATATTCATCTGGCTCGCACTGTGGAAGAGGTGTTGGACAGCGGACCAGCTTGCTAGGAGGGGTCTGCCGCATACGTAACGTTGTCTGTTGTGCGACCAGGAGGAAGATGACATGCATCACCTACTCATCGGATGCGTGTTTGTGCGGGACACATGGTTCCATGTTCTGCAAGCGATCGACATGGTCCAGTTGGCGCCTACGCATGCAGATGAGAGCTTCACTGATTGGTGGCGTCGGGCTACGCGACGAGCTGGAAGGGACAGGCGAAAAGGGATCAACTCGCTCATCCAGCTCATCGTCTGGTCAATATGGAAATACATGAACAAGTGCGTCTTTGATGGGTACAAACCGCAGCTGCAGGTATTGCTAAATGAAATAAGAAAGGAAGCCATCATCTGGGCCCCATCATCTGGGGGATGGCGGGAGCTAGAGGGCTCAGACAACTGATGTAGGCTGAGAGCACCTTGGTTGTTATTAGTTGGTCATTGGCGCGTTTGTAATTTAATCATATGTGCTTGCCTTGGATCAACCTGAGGCTACCGTTATACTGGATCTTTTTCTTCTCCTTAATACAAAGACGTGCAGTTCTCCTGCGTATTCGATAAAAAAAAAGCATCTTGAAGTGCAGAGGACGGCAGCAGAGGCGCAAGAGGCATGTTTACTCATCAATGTCACGGGGAAAATAGTAACAGGACTGACTGCGATTTGGACGGCATGCCGTCAACACGATCCTCGGAACAATGATGACATACATGGTCAGTGCAACGAGTCTAATTGCACAAAATGTCAGTCTCCTGCAAGACGCTTATCTTTTCCATGTACTAAGTGTCATGGACGAGGATCCTCTGACTTCAAATCAGAGGGAAGTAATCACTGACGTGTGAGTCAGGTCTTCATTGGACTCACATGTCAGTTGAAGTCAGAGGATCTCTCTCCCTGAGTCATATATATGTGCAACAATAGATAAACATTTCCCTCTGGCATATGCTTGTCTAGAGCGTAGAAAGTTTTTATGATTGAATAAATATACTAGTGTTATCTAATGTCTGAGAAATTCTGAGATATCTTGGAAAATGGAAAAGCGGTTGCTCTTGTGCATGCGGAATTACCGAGTCGGATGAACCTACATGTGTTCGATACTGACGAGCGAATGCAAAAATTGCCATTGTATGACAAAAAAACCAATGAGAAGATGCCAAAGAGATGCTACTGTACGTGCTAAGAAGCCCAGAAGATCATGTATAGCACAGGGTGCACGCAAGACTTACGCCGTCAGCAGATAATACTAAAACGAAATATTGTTCTTTGGTTGATTACCTGACGACCGGTTGCGGCATAGTATCTGACTAGCTCTCGCCAGCTCTCCAGTCAAGCACACACAACCGGGAACCAAGGATGAGCAGCATCGGGTCTCCATGAATAATGGCAGCCTTCTACACGAATCGGCCGCTTTGTGCAGCCTGCGTTGACAATAAGGACTGTTGACAATGCATGTCATCCGTGTCCCATGCATCGGCATACTGCCTAAGACACAATGTCCCCATCTTTCCCTTCTCATGCGTGCGGCATTGGTGAAAGATACGCATCTGGCGGCTATCCTCTCATGCCGTCTCGGGCCAGGCACACGCACTTATCTGGTCCACGCAATCAGTAGTTTCTCTGATGTGGTGACCATTGTTGTGGTTCCACAGAGATTATATATTCTACTTCATTCCAACTTCAATAGTCATCTATAACTGCTTCTGCTCCGGTTCCATGGCACTCGTAGCATCCACTACAAAGTAGCTCCTGATGCCTCCTATTTCTATAATATCCTAACGCAATAAGCCATACATCCATTCAAACCATGATGTTATATATTATGTGCAGGCTTGCTTTTCAACAGCTATAGCATACGTGCATCTTTTATGCACGAGCTTGGGAGGGGAAGGACGTTCAGGCCTTTCATCAGCAAAAAGGAGGTTGGTTGGTGAGTGCACTCCTACACTTACTATCGATCAACCTCACGTGAATGTATCTTGTGGTACTAATTAGTTGATGTGGGCGATATGAGTAGATGAGCTATTTAGTGCTCGATGCTCAATTCAATGGTTTGGATCATAAAAGACATCAAACTGTACAGTGTAAAATAAAAGGTTTTTGTCATAAAATTTATGGTTTGAATCATTTCATACTTTTTCAAAACAATGACATGCAAAAACACATGAAAAGGGAATATATAAATATGTTTCTATACATTATCTAAAACAACATGTACAAAATGAGATACATAGAAAGATACAAAACTGAAATCTTGATGGGCAATAATTGACCATATTTGAATTGTTTGACAGTAAATTGAGCCACAATTTTCATTTGGTGGTCATCTACAAACAAAATTAGGGATATTCAGTAGGCATAAAATGTATTGTGGTGCTAGATGCTACAGAAGCATACACAGGAGACTCGTCGCAGGAACAGGGGTATAGATTGCAACCCGACAGAATTAAAAAGCTCCTCAAGGAAAAGCAAATCTCTGTACAATTCTAAGCCTTGATTTTCCTGTATACATTGTAGCAACTGTCAGATGATTATGCTGAATTCCAACTGATCCTCTAGGATCTTTTGTAATTTGCTTTCATTTTTTTTCTTTGTTTCATATTATATTATGATGGATGAACAGGGTATTTTTCGATCAAGTCAAACAATTCGTCTCCTATACCAAAGCCTAACATCCTTGCCATGTCAGCCGTCTTCAACCTTGGCTTAGGATGGCTCTGCTGCTTTAGCCATGCGTCAACAGCAAAAACTTTCTTCATGACAAACAGCTCCAGCGCCTCAGGGTTGAATACGACACCAAGTCGCATGCTCATCTGCAGTTCAGCAGTTACATAGATTTGCAGACCGTTAAACTTTTGGGAAGATGCGTAAGGTGCTAATAAATCTAGAAAAATCATGTTAAACTATCCAAGCCATGATTTACACATGCTTAGTGCAGATAATGCTGAGAACGTTTTTCTTCTCTATTTAATTACCTGGTGAGGGACCAGCATTGCAGCATATCTAGCAAGCTCGCCAGCTCTCCAGTCAAGCACAACAGGAAACCAAGGGTAAGCCGCATCAAGCCTCACAAACCACAGCCTAATGTCAGGTAACTCTGACAGCTCCCGCGTATCATACTCATCCTCTCTCTCGTAGTTTATGGTGAATCCGACAGTTCGATCCAAAAGATTTTTTGAGTCAGCTGAATAATGTAAATAAACTTCCGGTCAGACGTGGAAATTGGTGAGTCCATATGCAGTGATTTTGATATGACTGTACCTGGCGTTAAGGAACTCAGATCACCAAGTGCTTCTTTAACTGGTGATAGATCGAGTGCTCGGATGGTGTCTTTATTGATAACAATTTCAAAGCGCCCTTCTGTAGGGGGTGGAGGAGGCTGGACTTGTGGGGTCTCTGCAGCAAAACAAATCATAGTTAGCCATGAAGAGAACATTAGAAAGAAATGTGAAGAAACTACGGTGTCCAGAAGTGAATTGGAGGGACAATTAAATGACACTTTTGAATTTTGATTAGTACTAACGAGTAACGAGGTGGTACCTTACCCTGGTAGGCATACAATGGACAGAATTTTTCGAGGACTTGTATTATTCTCATGTAAAACAGGCTTATATCAGTTAATTTAGAGATCAGTGGACGGATTGCTATTTGGCAATAAAAAGTTGGAATGGGCTCCGAAATCACGTTGCCACCTCTTCCTATTCTTGCAGACCTTACTGTTTAAGAATAAAAAGGAGCTTTATATTCTTGATTGGACAGTGCATAGAATCTGTGCAAAATCGCTGATACGTTGCTGCACAACTTTGCTACAGCAGTGACTAAATCATGATTAATACGACAATACTTAGACATAGAAATCTCCACGAGCAGTTGATTAATTACTTATTTCGGACCGTTGCAGTCATCTTTCACATGACATTCAGTGCGTAAATGCTTAGACATTGAATTGCGATTAGTGGGAGAGAGAAATCACCGTCTTCTTCCATGGAGAGTGAGAGGTCGTAGTTGCCGGAAGGATTGAACGCCACGCGCGTTCTGAACCCGGCCGCCCTCTCTGCCCTTGCCGCCGCCGCCGCCGCCGGGGGCTCCACGGCCGCCTGGAAACGGACGGGCGGCTTCGGCGCGCGGGAGGACGAGTGAACCACCGGCGGACAGCCGCTGCCGCTGTGCCACGTCGGAGCAAGCCGGCGAGGCACCATGGGTAGGTGGGGTGCAGAGGTGGCAGCAGCGGCCATGGCGGGCGGTTGCCGGCGCGGCGCAACGGTCGGGAACTGCCGGGGCGAGCGGTTCTCGCGTATTCTATCCAAACCAAATACGACGAGTAGTGGGGGATATCTCCCTTTTTTTTTTAGTTCTCTCTTTTTCCCTGGAGATATTTTTCCTCTCCTTTTGTTTTAGACAAATATTTTTCCTCTTTTTTAGCGAGCACCGAGCAGTAAGAATAAGGCCAAATGGCCCAGAACAAGTTGGAGAAGCCCAACTAATAAAACGGCCCGTTTCTAACGGGGCCCTGGTTGCCGGCTCAACAGAAAAGAAAGCCTATAGTCGAACTGAGCACGTCGATGATACAGCACATACGGCTCGTGAAGCCCACCTGACCCACACCACCAGCCCAATAGGCACTCATATCAATTTGCCTTCGTAAAAAATTAAATGAAAACGAGTCAAAAAAAAAAAACAAGAAGCAAAATTGTGATTCGGGCTGCACCCAGGGCCGGCCCTGGGCCAGTGCGGGAGGGGCGACCGCCCTTGGCCCCCCAAAACCAGGGGCCCCGATCTGACTATACCTGCAGTAGATATGCTATAAAACGTTTGGCCTGTTATGGTGTTAATACAGATCCATCCTATAGCCTCTTACAATTGTAGCTGTACGCATAGCCAATAGACTTCTAGGTTACACGCAGCCACGCAGGAGCAGGAAGCCAAGAGACCCCGGATCGCCGCCTCAACTATCGTAGACTCGTACTCGTACACGCACCACTCGAGGGGACGGACCAAACGATTGCAGCTGATTGTGATCATCTCATCTTCGGCTTGATCTTCCGGTGCTCCAGCTCTCAAGGTTCAAAATCTTACTCGATCCTAATTGAACTTGTTGCATATTCACTTAAATATATGCAAAATAATTTGACAATTTTTTATTTTTTATTTTTTCACATTGTAGACTCGATTGAATCACATTCTCATGTCTTCCATTAGAAAGTATCCATCCGACAATGAGAAAAGAAAAACAAAACGTCAAGATGAGTTGATTAAATCACAGAAAGGTGCTATTGATAGATATATTAAGACACCAGATCCTTCAAGAGACTGTTGGATGATATCGATATTGACTTTATCATTAGTGACTTGGCATCTAGAACTGTTAGAAGAGATTGTTTGAAATGATATTGAGACAATTTAATTTTTGTATTTTAAAGTTATTATTGTCTTATTGATAGATGAATCTAGTTTTGGTATTAAAAACCAATATAGTTGATGAGTTTATGTTTGGTCAACGACTATAAAGGTCTCCATTTTTGATTTCGCCCTGGGCCACAAAAAGTCAGGGCCGGGCACCGGTCTGGATCGTCCACACGAACACGACTATGTTTCTGTCCGACAAGCTTCCTGGCTCGGGAATCTGTCTAACATCTCCCAATAATTGTGATTCCACGAGGACGAAATCGTTCGATAATCCCAGCGTCTGACCTCACGCGACCTAGCCGATAACTCAGCATGAGGTACACTAGCCGGTAATTGTCGTCATTGACCCACAGATAAAAATATAACATATATGGACATATCGCCCACTGGCCACTGCCGTCCCGACTCTTCACCACAGGCCGGGGCCTAGGGTAGTTTCTTTTGAACCTTCTGTCTGCCAAATTATTCAGCGATTGCAAGTGGCAAAAAAACAACAGCAGGCTTAACATCAATCCTACTCGGAAGGGTCCTAGTTTAATTTTTCGTTTACCAGTTTAGAACGTGAAAGTTTATTTATTAACCTGTTTACACTAAGGCGTCAGGTTAACTTTATTTCAAATCATTTCAGTCTAGTTTAATCAACCATTGGTCGTCCACAACCGTACCTGCACGGCATTACTATACCATTATCCCTGGACCCTTCCTCATCAGCAGCGTTTATCTGCCAATAGCAGTCGGAATGTTAGCGCCTCCTCTCTGTTCGCGTTCAAATGACTCCTTCCGACATACTTGTTGTCTCTGGTAGTGATGAGTGATAGGTAATGAAGATGTGAAGTCTTCTTCAGGCACGTGTTCATTTCTTCTCGTTTGACTTTCATCGCAACCCAATACGGAAAACTATATTAGGGAATTTAACCAATTGTGAGTTTGGTAACACAACACAGCAAAAATTTTGGCAAAAAAACAAGAACCGCCAGACACCAATAAAATAGTGGTCCTAGTTTAATCTATTTTCTGGACATGCTCATCGTCGTCTCATCCATCTGTAAGAAACCGTATCCGTTTCAAAATTATTGTCACCATTGACTTTTTTCGCTACCTTTGATCATTCATCTTATTTAAAAAAATTTAAAAAACATCACATATTTTTTATAATTTATTTTATTACTAGATAAAATTAAAATATAACTTATAATTTTTTATATATGAATAAATATTTTTAATAAGATGAATAATTAAAAATCACGAAAAAAATCAATAATAACAATAATTTTGAAACGGAAGGAATATGTTTTATAACACTACTTTAATCCCTGCTCCCTTTGTCCAACCCCTACGACGCTGCAGAATGATACCTCATCCTCCACACGTCTGCAGCGTTTTATCTACTGGACGGACTCTCTCTGCGTAACGCATGAGTTCCGAAAAGGTATGCATCACGCACATACATTACACAGATAATGACAAGTTCATCATTGCGTTGACAACGAAGCCGTTCTCTACAGCCTTTCTTCACTCGGCGACGACTCTCTTTACAGTTCACGCATGGACGCGATATATATTCTGCATAAACATGTTTCACGCTTACGAGCGCATGAAGCTGCCAAAAATTAAACTGTTTTTATTGTTAATTACCAACTCGTAACCACCCACTTGCCTGCACTAACCACGCCACTAGTATGTAGCAACAGCTTGTTATTATCGCATCCCATTGCAGCGCCATTTGACCTAACCAATAGCCATTAGAGCAGAGCCAGCCATAGATGATCGAGAGGGGAGCGAAGAAGCGAGAAAGAAACAAAGAGAGATCTCTATCTAACTAAGCTAAGCTAGCTGTGCACTGGTTTAATTTGCAAGATCCAAGAATCAGCCAGCAGCTAGTAAATTGAGCCATATATATGTCTCTGTCGGAGCTTCAGTCGCGCGCGCGGTTCGTGCAGTCGTCGGCGTCGAGCGCGGGGGTGCACTTCGACGAAGAGCGGTGGCTGAGCCGGGTGCGGCAGAGCCTGGAGCGGGAGGCGGCGGAGGCGCTGGGCGCGGCGGCGAAGGTGTTCGACGTGCCGCGCGTGCTGCGGGCCACCAAGCCGGACGCCTACGTGCCGCAGCACTTCGCGCTGGGGCCATACCACTGCCACCGCGCCGAGCTCAGGGACATGGAGCGGTACAAGCTCGCCGCCGCCAAGCGCGCCGAGAAGCTCTTCGCCGGCGGCAAAAAGTTCGACCACCTCGCGCAGCGGCTGCTCGGGCTGCAGGACAAGATGAGGGCGCCCTACCACAGGTATGTGTTTTGTACGACGATGTTCGATGTTCCTCACGTCCCCATACTCCCATGCATCCTGATCGATGATGCTCAATGCGCTCTCCGACAAAAAAGGGGGATGCTATAGTACATGCGCTCTTGACCGTCATATTTATTTGGCACATGTACGTAGCAGTTATGTGCTAGACAAGTGAAGGTTTTGCATGTTCTTCAAACTTAATTAACGTTGAGGGTAGTTGATGACATCGACATTTATCAGGCACCCAACATTAACCTTCTCTTGGACCAGTTCGCGATGCCTCCAGTTTAATTCGCTACTACAAACTACTGCCCAAGTTATTAATTCTGTCATGACGTTTGGTAGGGGTTCATAAGTATAGAAAGAGTTTGCAAGATAATGGCAGGTGAAAAAGTCACACGCTGCTACGGATCAACCACAAATGATGGAGGTTCTTGGTCCGTAACCCCTGGCCTCGCCACAAAAAAATACGATAATGGCAGGTGAAAAAGTCACACGCTGCTATGGATCATTCGATAAAATAAAATAAAAAACGGCACCATGAATCTATCGCCACCCTCGGAGCCACGCCCGCATGCTGGAGTTGCCGCCGTCGCTTCCCGTGCCGCCGCCTCCGGATCTACGCCGCCCTTGGAGGCGCACCCGCCTGCTGAAGCTTCCTCTACTGCATGGAGTCACGCGCCTTCCTGCTGAAGCGTTCGCCGCCTCATGGATCTATCCCCGCGCCCGCCTGCTAGAGCTGCCCCCGTCACATGGAGGCGTGCTCGCCGCTGCCGCTTCCCGGAGGTCATCCCCTTGGAGCCCTGCAAGCCACGCCCGCCTATAAGGAGCAACGCATAGGTCATCGCCCTCCTCCCGACCCAATCTGACTACGTTGAGGAGAGGGAGAGGAGGGGCCACCACGAGGAGAGAGAGAGAGAGAGAGGAGGTGGCGCTGCCGTGAGGAGAGGGAGATGAGGGGGTGCCACCGCGGGGAAAGGGAGAGAGGCGGCATGGTGAGAGAGGAGTGAGGGGGGCACGTAGGAAGAGAGGCACACAAAGAGGGCAGAGGTAGGCAGCAGCAGTGGGTGAGAAGTGGGAGAAGTGTTAGGGTTAACTAGGATTGTGGATATTTTATACAGAAATTAGATCATGCTGGTGGGCTGTGGAGCTAGGCTAAAATAGCGGCAAATTGTTAAATGGGTTGTCACTATGAATATGTTTCTATTTATACCGGGATTTAGTTTTAGACTGTCCCTACTGAAATTTGGTTCGCATCGTTATAGGGCCTCTTTTATGGTAGTGATATTTGATGCACCGTGTTTCGTAATAGAAAGAAAAAGATAGCATAGAGGTGTTGAGCAAAGGTTTGGCTATTCTTATGGTTATAGTTGTGACTTGAGTCGCAATCATACTTTGGCAAAGTTGTTTGCTCCTGGCTATGCTACATCAAAATCCATCTTTCTTTTGGAAAAAAAAAAGGTGAAACCTGAACATCTACCCCATTCTGAGACGGTGGAATGTAACACTAAAATCTATGTCGCATAAGGTTGTCGGCTTTTTATAGACCCTTTTAGGAATTGGGCTGGGTCCAATCTGAAAATGTCCTAAAATCACATAAACACAAAGTTAGCGGGCTGTGTTGGGCCTAAAGTCAAATCCTAACGGATACGACCCAGTTGTTCCATTGCCCGAACTGTTGCATGTTCGAACGGCCCCAATCCACATTCACACACTCCCGAAGCCTAGCCCACCACGGCGCACGTACACACTCTCATCGGTACACTTTTTTTTTTTTTATCGAAACGCTCCCACTGCTGCACTAGTTGATTGAGGTTCTGATCTATCCGTTAATTAAGCTAAATGATGTGTACTTACACAGGTTTCTTGAGCTGAGTGACGAGACGCTGGCGTGGATGATGGCGATCGACACGTGCTTCCTTCTAGACTTCCTGGAGAGCTACCACCGGTCGGATACGACAGACATGGTGTCCTCCGCGACCACGTGGATCAACGCGACGGTACGCGACGCCATGATGCTGGAGAACCAGCTCCCGCTCTTCCTCTTCGCGCAGGCGCTCTCCCTCCGCCTGCCACAACACGCCTCCGAGTCCGAGCAAGCCGCCGCCGAGGCCCTCCACGCCGTCCTCGCCCGCTTCATCAGGGAGGTGTCCCCGATCAAGACCGCCGCCGCGGAGCCGCTGCTCCCCGTCGCCGCCGACGTGTGCAGGCACGCGCACATGCTCGAGCTCCTCTACCACTTCCTCGTCCCCTCCGCCGCCGCGTTCGAAGAGGACTGTTGTTCGGAGCCGCCGCCGATGGTCCCCGACGAGTTCACCTTCACCGTCGACATGCTCTCCGACCCGACCGAGCACCTCCCGGACTACGACAAGGTGAAGCAGGCGTGTCGGGCCTCGACGTGGCGCCCATCCGGTTCATCCGCACCAACCTGATTTCCCGGCCGATGAGCCTGGCGTCGAGCCTACCCGGACACATCATGCGCAAGGTCCCCGTGTTATCAGCTCTTGCGCCGCTGGTGCGCAACATGATGGCGTCGACGGACGTGGAGGCGCGGCTCAAGGGCGGCGTGAATCTGGGGTCCATCATCAACAACTCCCCACTCGCGCAGGAGATCATGATCCCGTCCGTGGCGGAGCTGGCACGGTCAGGCGTGACCTTCGCACCCGCACCGGACGGGACCGCGGGGATATGGTTCGACCCGGAAACGGCGACGCTGCGCCTTCCCGTCGTCACGCTCGACGCCAACACGGAGGTGGTGCTGCGGAACCTGGTGGCGTACGAGGCCGTGGCGGTGCGAGGCCCGCTCGTGCTCGCGCGGTACACGGAGCTGATGAACGGCGTCGTGGACGCGGCCGAGGACGTGAGGATCCTGCGGCGGGCGGGGGTCGTGGTCAACCAGCTCAAGAGCGATAAGGAGGCCGCCGACATGTGGAACGGGATGTGCAGGGCTGCGAGGCTCAGTAGGGTGGACGGGGTGATACGGGAGGTGAACGCGTATAGGAGTAGGAGGGCAGTCGCGAGGGTGCGGAGGATGATTAACAAGTACGTGTTCAGGTCGTGGCGCGTGCTCACGCTGCTCGCCGCGCTCGTGCTGCTGCTCATGACCGCGATGCAGACCTTCTGTTTGGTCTACCCGTGCCAGAGGTGGTTCGGGAACCTCATCCCGCTGCCCACCCCCGGAGGTCCCTCCCTAGTAGTCGATTAATTATTATTTGATGAGTCTCACATTTGCATGTCTAAGTGTTGCTGCTTAATTAAATTTCTGCTAAGTTGTACACTACTATATAACGAATTTGGTCTTACTTTTTTTGTAAAGAATTGTCTGATTTTATTTCTAACAGTATGTTTTTTTTTTTTTTTTTGCAGAGTTTCCCAAGTGTGACTAGTAAGTCACTGGTTGTATATATAGAGAGCGCGCTGATTGGACAGATAAGAAATACAAATAGGTCACGTTTAGTCTACTATTATTGGAGATGATATATGAATAGCAGTAATTCCCGCTACCCAACGTTCAAATGGTATCCAAGCTTGTGAGTTCTGAACTCTGAACTGCGCCGTGGAAGCGTTGGTCCAACGCGAGTGTGGACACAAGTAAACGAATCTCTAATGATTCATTGTTTCACACGCTAGTGGCGACGAAATGGCGATTGGCGGCTGCCGCAGCAGCAACTCTACCTTTGGCCCACTGCTCGTAGTGACGCTTTTATAAACTTATCTGGAAGCATATTTAATAATTTTACACAAAAACTTTCAAGATTTAACTTATCTTGAAAAACATATTCGAAAACCTTTTTAATAGATGATGTAACTTATCATTAATTTTGACTGCAAAGTGGGGCTTGCAAGGTTCTCTATTGCTGGTTTATATAACATAAATAAATAGTCCTTCACAAAAATACAAACTGCAAACAGGTCGTACCTTATAGCGGAGGAGGACGACAAAGAAAATTAAAACTACATTCGAGACCTTCCGAGGATTTTCCTTCAAAAAAGAAACAACATGTTTCACTCGGCCACAACATGGTCGACAAGGCCACAGGCCAAAAATGCTGTCGACAAGGCCACAGGCGACAAATGCTGTGACGTAGACGAAGAATGGATATGTTGTGTTGATGAATGGCCATGCATGAGCTAAAAAATGAATAACTTCACTTGCTTCTCCTCCCTTTTTTGCCTTGTTGGGTTGTGTCCACCTATCTGAGGAGCTCGAGATGTGCCCATGATGCGCAAAAAAACACACTTAAATCAAAGACGGGGGCATTATGTATTTGAGCTTTACTGGAATATATACTCTGATATGCGACAGTAACACTACTACAATAGTGACTTTTTGCAACGGGTCATAAGCGGTCTTAGTGACGAACAAAAAATCCACCATAAATAATTGTTATTACTAATTAGTGATTAAACTAGAGCACCTTTACAATGGGCTAGGATTAATATGGGCCCTTCATTTCGGTTGATCTGACGGGTTTAGATTAAGTTATACTATATTGAACCTTTAAGTAATATGAAGTAGTATATCAATGTAGTATGGAGTAGTATGGATATTAGTGAAAAAAAAAGTAATGGTATATTGTAATTAATTTGATTTTTTAGGTAATTGGAAATAGTAATTGTTAAAACAAAATTTAAAAAACTATCATTTTTTCTCCAAACGATGACCTCTCCATTTCTTTCTTCTTCCCCCTGTCGTGTTCTTCCTTCTTCTCCCCGTGTTCTTCCTTCTTCTCCCAATCAAACTTCCAGCAGCTAGGCGAGATACGGCGGCGTGTGGCGGGCGTGAACATGGCCGGCGGTGGTGCTTGGTGGGCGTGAGAGCGGTGCTGGCGTGTGGTCTGTATTATGGCCAAATCCCTGGAACCCTAGGTGAGCCGCCGTCCAAATCGAGCCCGTCGCAGAGGAAGCTGCGCGGTGAAGCGGCACCGTGTTCGCCCCTTTTGTACTCCACCGGCGAAGAGGCGGCGTGGAAGGACGAGGGGATGGGTTTTGGTCCGGAATCGGGAGGCGGCGCAAAGTGGTGGCGCTCGTCTAACCATGGCGCCGCGATCCTCCGTGCGCATCTGTGGTGCCCCGATGAGGACGAGGAGGTCCTAGCTGCCGGCGTTCGTGGTGCCCTGTGCAGCCCTGTCAGAGTGGTGAGCACTCCATCGTCTCCCTCATCTCTCATGCTGCTCCATTGCACTCAATGTTCTAGCACCCGACACCTGCTTGCTAGAATGCCTACCTGCGTGTTTCATTTGTAAAGCTGGTGATTTGTTGGCCGATAGAAGAGCTTACATAGGAGTAGAAGATGTATGTGTGCAATAGGCTCAGGGTGTGAACGAAATCATTTGGCTGAAGATGAAAGTACCGAGAAGCCATTTGTATTTTGTTGATTTGTCGTAAGGCACATAATAAGAATTATAGGTCATGTGTCATTTACTGTGGTTATTATTGCTGTACATGGTTCTACTTAACTAAATAGATTTCCATCTTAAACCTTGCACTTGCCTTGCTCTGTCTGGAATCAGATTCTGAAAGATGCAAGAACTAGATAATGCTTCATTCAATTTTGGTACTAGATTTTTTGCAATTCTTAAAAACAATAAATTTGTATTACACATTAGTTATACTGCAAATCCTTTCTCTGACCCTGTTAGCAAGGCTATCAAAATGACGACTTCTTTGATATTTTAACACTTTTCGGTCAGCTAAATGGATCCCACACATGGAGCTTTGTTCATTACTACTGAGATAGAGAAGTTGCTCCTCCATGTTTAGTTGATCCCCAAGTCACATTTATAATTATAACAGCCAACAACATTACATTTTGGGGGGATAAGAACCAAGTTAAATACAGGCAGTTGCCCAGAACAGAGATTTCACATTGTGATGTCGGGAGTTCATCACAAACCTTATAATGTTAGATTGAAGAAACATTCAAGCATACCTTGTACTCCCTCCGTCGTAAAATAATTATGGAGGTTTTGTATCCTAAAATCATACTATTTCATTGCAATTTTCCAATACATGGAAATCTATCTAGTTCTTGTAAGCGTATTTCATTTATGGTAAATACAATTTTGGAGGTTTTGTGTTGAAATTTGGCACTTATTTTCATTCATAGGTGTGCAACAGGCTCATGCTAATTGAGAATTTGGCATTTATTTTTATAGGAAAAATGCAAACTGCTTGTCTAGGCCAATTCAAACTTCCTGTTGAGGTCCAATACAAACTGCTTGTAAGTGTAGAGAAAATCAAGATGACATAATTGTTGCACATGGAAACAATTATAATTGCTGCTGGAATTTCAATTTTTTTAACCATGATTACTTAGATTTTGGACGGAACACCAATGCAACTTGTAAGTGTAGAAAAATTCAAGATTACATAATTGTTGCACATGGAAACAAAGACTGAAATAGACATTGCATGACACCATAGTAAGAATAGTTGCAGGCCATCAAGAATTTGAAAACTATTCATATTGATCCATATAAAGAACATATCATATTTCATACTAGATCGTCACAAAATGATAGAAATCAAAGATCCTCCTCGGGAGGGATGGGTCTATTGTTGTCGGCATTTTGGTATCCTGGACTTCCTCTTATATTGTTTAGCGAAGCATTTACCAATATGACGGCCTGTTTGAGCCTAAAATTTGTGATATCTTTCTACATGATAGGAATGAAAATGGATGTTAGGGTTAAAATTACGTTATCTTAGCATGAAAGTGCTTCATACAAATTAACTCCCTGTGTAAAAAATGTAGAAAATTTATTTCCTGTCCAAAGTTCAAAAAACTTTATCAAGAATAGGCCACATGATGACCTGCATAATATGAAAGTGTTAAGAGATACATTATTATCAGAACACATACTATAGAAAATAACTGGTTTTGAATTTACCCGTCGTACTGCATCTTATGTTTAATTGGACGTTTCCATGGCCATTTTGTAACTTTGGTGTCCTTCCACTTTTGGCCTTCTTGAAACAATTCTAGATCAACAATAATGTCCAAATGTTTCTCTAGACCTTGCAGCTGTACCAAAGTTAGTAGCATGGTAGATAAATAAATAAGATAATAATATGATGTAGCTCACCACTTTTTCTGGGTCGTCTTCACCATATTGGTAGCTCATTGAATCCAGTATCTGTATCTCACGCTTTCGAGCATTCACAACTGCTGCGTACCAATGTTTTTGGTCGATATTAATCGGGAGGAAAATCTACAATATAGACAACATGTAAGGTGCAGATATATGACAAGTGTAATTAAATCATGAAGGAATAAATATGTACCATGTCATGCTGCAGATAAGTCATTCCACGTTGTACTATGAAGCTACGCTCATCTTTATTTGTGTTTTTTGGATCCATATCAGAATCTCGCCATAGTATTTTAGAGTTGTATGCTGTCTCTAGGTACACAGTCCCATCTTCCCTTTCATTTACACACTTAGTCCGTAAAAGACGGATGCATGCATTTACTGTCTATGTTGGAAGTTAAAATTCTGGTTAAGATATGGTTACAATATTGGACAGGATGGCATCTGAAATGAGTACATACCTCGCTATTGAGCCATTCTTCAGGATCTAGCAGGCAGCAAAATTCTTTTCTATTTACCTTGTAATTACCATAGTCCACTAATATTTTAGTTTCTGCAGAATCGTGTGTGTATTGTATAGTTTGATGCTCCTTTGGATCGCATATAATGTACTCTGTAGCAGGGAGAGTAGGAAATGTTGATGGGGTAGTGACACAATTGCTTAGGGACGAAATCCACATTAGGCAAAATGAAAGTAAGTACCTGCAGAGGTTGATGTTGTGTGATGTGGCCAGTTAGGCTCGTTGTTTTGTTGGATAGGTTGACTGCCGGTTGCTTTGGTTTTTCGCCGTCGTTTAGGCTTGGTGTCGAAATATAGGAATTGCTCTGTGTCCCGGGCTGGTTTAGATTCCCTTTTCGAGGGAGACCTTTTACTCCTAATAGTGTTTGCTTGTGCAATATCTGATGTTCCAGAGCTCTGGTCATAAGAAAAGCTTTTTAGTACTTAATGTGGTACATTGCTAGAAGAGAATGAGAATAAGATTTGTAAAAATGGCGGCACATTTTTCTCAGACTTCTCTATTTCTTCATTTGTCACATGTGTTGGGTCCTCCTTGTCACAACTTTCATCAGCTTTGGTTTGCTGTGAGGTTTTGAGGCTGTCTTTCTTCGTCTTCTGGCTCTGACTTGTACCCTATGAAAGAAGAAGAGGAGTTCATGATGTTTTACATATAAAGGTATGAATGCCAGTGAAACAAACTTACTCTGTTTCCTTCATATGCATCCATACAGTCATGCAGTCGTTTGAACTCTTGTAACATTAATTTCTTAAGTGAGGCAATGTCCTGATTATCTTCTTGTTGTTGCTTCTTATCTTCGAGATTATCCATGGCAATTTCTGAGCCACACTTCTCGCATAGTGGCAGTTGTGAATTTTTTTCTATTAGCATCGGTGGTCGCATTGCTAAATGTTATAGGCTTCCTTATGTCCTCGACAATCTGTTACATAAGAAATAATATGAATCTGTAGAAAATGCATATACATGATTCAATATTTTACCTTCCCATGTAGAAGATGGTTTTTAGAACGAATATTGCCATGTGCATTTGCTCTAAAACGGTCCCAATATTGCATAAGTGGTTTTTCACTTCCCGTGTGATGTAAGGCTGGGTATAGATGAACCATAGATACCTTCTCCCAGAACCAAATCTGCAAGGAGTAGTTAATATCAGTTGACATTTATAATTGCATACAATGGTCAGAAAGATATAGGTTGAATGTAATACCTGCAACAAAACTAGATTCCCCGCCAATGTTTTACGTTCATTATCTTTGTATTGTGTAAGTTGCCACATCAAACTATTTAACACAAGGCTGCACCAGTTCAAATTCCTAATTTCTTCAACGTTCTCAACAAGTGCAATATACTCTGATCTGACAGACGGTTGGGTACTAGGGCACAAATAGAGACCAATAGTGTGTAAAGCACAAAAATTCGAATGAAGTCATCATCATAGTTGTCAGTGGTCTTGAGTATCTCCTTTAGTGCACCCAGCTGAATGGACGTGGCACCTTTCTATTTGTACTGTTGGAACAGTCCTGGTATTTTCCTATTGGGCAGCCCTTTTATTGAAGGTCCTGCAGCTGGTAGATCTAGAATGTGCACTACATCTTCTAGAGTCATTCTAATTCTCTGTCCTTGAATTATGAATTCCTGAGTTGTTGTGTCAAATGTGTCAGCAATTTCCTTGCAGAGACCACGGTCAATTCGAAGATTCTTTAATTTGAGTAGTGAACCAAACTTGATTGATTCTATAGCGTCCTTTCGAACTGCGCTAAAACTGGTAATGACTTCAACAAGTTTCTGTTGTGAGCTATTTGTGTGCCCTGTATGCAATTTGAACACAGACATGAGTTCCATATATATCATGATATCTGATTTTGTCTAATAAAAAACTTGCAGTTATCAAGGAACATATATGACATCTGTGAAGTGCTACTATGACAGAAGCAACGTGTATGGATTGCAAGGTATTTATGCAATCGTGCATGGAATGATAGAAAACAAGTGATGCATAATCAGGGGAGGTCGACAAACCGGATTGTAGCTCCCAGGCTCCTTGTTTGATTTATTAGGTGGCTCATATCTTGGCTCATATCAAGCTTCTTACCTCGGAGTCTTTTAATCATGTTCTGCTCTATGTGCCAGCTACAGAGACGATGATCTGCTCCGGGCATAACGATCTCAATTGCTTTAGCCATTGCAGCATCCCCATCTGTGATCAACGACCATGGATGATGTTGTCGCATGGCCTTCAAAAATGCGTTGAGCAGCCAGATGTATGAGGCAACAGTCTCGTCTGATAAGATACCACAGCCAAACACAACTGTAGTGCGATGATGACCTACTCCTATGAAGGGGACAAATGGGAGGTTGTACCTATTAACCCGGTATGTGCTGTCGAACACCACAACATCGCCAAAGACACTAAAGTCTATCTGTGATTGTGAATCTGACCAGAATAGGTTTTGAAGTCGCCCTTCATCCGTGGTGGTGTACTCGTAATAGAACTGTGGATTCTCATCTTTCCGAGCTGCCATATAGTTCAACACGTACTCTGCGTCGCTTCCTTCAACCTTTTCTTTCTTCTCCCTTGCAATAAAGTTGTACAGGTCCTGCAGTAGAAATCCGGTATCCCCGGGACCACCATGGCTCTTGTGCATCATGTCCATTATCTGGTATGGACGAAGCCCGCCCATTGACAACGCAATTGCCTCGGCTTTCTGAGCTTCATTCAGTCCACGGTGCGACCACAACACAAAAACATTCGCCGGATCTGTAAGTGGATGGTCGTGGACGTCCACAAAGTTCTTAACAAACCAAATGCCACCATCTACACTAAATTCAATCTCGAGCTTAGCAGAGCATCCACATCGGGTAAGTGCCCTTGGCTCCCTCTGCCGATCAGTCCTTTCAAAGTGTTGGATCTCTCTGTATCCTTCATATGAGCACAAAAACCTCTTCCATATCACCTCATTAGCATCATTTCTTCTCTCAGTCCCCTTCCTGACACTAAATCCTTTGCCTTCTGCATAATTATTGTAAAACTCAAAAAATTCATCCTTGCTCCTAAAAGTCTGGTTTGCAACAAAATAATATTCCTCAATCTCCTCCAGGCTTGCCTCTTTAGATGGATCCATGTTGGTCATCACCTTTGTAGAAAAATATATAATGTCAGTATCAATAAAAATTGAAATACAATATAATTTTAATAAATTGAGCAGTACAAAACATTCAAAATTTTGAACCAGTGATAATCTACAAATATAAAACATAGATAAAGACAATTTTGATCTCAAGTGGCAGCAGCATCACCATTTATGGCACAGTAGAGCTTGACAGCAAAACAGCATATACTGCAAAATTCAACTCTAAGAAAACACACCTTCCAGGTTTAATAACTGCAAAATTAAACGTTCACATCACTAAGACACTTACAAATCTTCTATGGCATATGGACACTCCTAACTGTTCTCCTACCACAACACATCACTCAAGGTTCACCTCAATTCAGAGTTTAGACAACAATTAATAAATGCATGATTGATATTTCTGAGTTTTTCTTAATAAAAACTAGCTGCCCTGCCCATCATTTGCTACGGAGTATCAAATGAATCAGATAATAATGAACGCAAGAAAGCTGATTGCAGGCAGCAGCGACTGCCACTAGATGACCGTGCTAATGGAGTGACTATTCGCAACACGGGACAGGGGTACAGGTAGAGACGGACCACGACGACGACCGCATCACCAATTTATATTTTTATTAAGAGGAGGAAAGAAAATCGGTCCTCTTGCTCTCACAACATCATCATTTAGGTCTCAGGGGACATACATCAAACACCTTATATGCACTAATCAGAGGACTTACCCACTTAATTGAGAAGAACGTGGAATGAATCCTGCGGCACTGAAGATCACCAACAAACAAACTCCGCACTCGTTTCCCCTCTGCCCGGTTGTTGCGGATTGCCCGTCTGCAGGCGGCAACCCTTCTGATTGTCGACGCTGCGAGGATTGCGGCGGCTGCCGCGCGGCCGCTGTGAGGCTCCGGAGGTGGCGCCGATGGTGGTGCCGGCGCTGCGAGGATCCGTCGGTGACGGCAGCCCTGCTGAGACGTGCTTCGTCGTGGCGCAGCGAGGACCAGCAGCGGTGGCACAGGCGCTGCGAGGAACCGGTAGTGGCGTTGCGGCCGCTACAAGGAACCAGCAGCGGGGGCGATGGTGGTGCCGGCAGTGCAACGATCATCCGACGACGGCAGTCCTTCCGTTGCAGCGGCGCTGCAAAGATTCGGTAGCAGCGGCGGCGCAGGTGTGGTGTCGTGTTTTGTGGATTGATCGATGACGTTTGGAAGAAACAAGCAATGACGTTACTGCCCTTCAATAGCAACTCATGTAAATACTTGATTAAGCTAGTCAATTATAATTATGCCCTATTGAATGGACGGTTAGATTAAAATTATACTACTTAGCCCACCGTAATGGGTGTCTTAAATTAATGATGGACTAAGAATATTCCATTACTTAGCAATACAAAATATGGTGCAGTAGTAACGGGCAATGCACCATCAAACAACAAAAAAAGGGCCCTGCACCAATAGGTGTGGAGCCCCGCCTAACCCTGATCTTAATTTACGTTGATGCAACCGACGACGCCAGGTCACTGACCGCCGCCTCAGTCGCCAGTGAAGTCTTCTATGTCCGGTCCACCGCCACCACCTAAGTGAGTGGCGCCGCCTTCGACATGAAGGCCACCACATCTGTTGCCATTGTACGACAAGTAGCAGTGGAGGAACAGGGCAAGACAATGACCCCATCGTCATGGCCATGGTCGTGGTCGTGGCAGTGCTTGACGGAGTGGCAGCCATCAGATCTGATGGCACTGTGCTTCTTTGCGTTGGCTGCCTCGATCAACAAGGACCGCTGCGCAAAGGCCTAGCGGTTGCACCGCGCCAAAATCTGGCACAACCACCCGACGAAGAGACGGTGACGGCGACGCGATGTGGCCATGGAAATGCAAAGACGAAGTGGCAGAGGAGGGGGTGGCAGCCAAAGGAGAGCGGATAGTTTTGCACTCTCCTTACGTCCCTTCTAGTAATTGGCACATATTAGTGACGGACTACCTCTATAGCTTGCCACTAATATGTACAACCAAAATTAGTTATTGGTCAAGAGGTGCCCATGACTATTTCTTATAAATTAGTGACGGGCATGCCTCCTAGGTCACATTGACTAGTGGGCTATAATATGCTCATCACTAATTGTCTAGAGGCTTTTATTGCTGAAAATTATTTTTATTGTAGTGCAAATACACATGTTAGTGCTAAATCTAGGCTCGTCCGGCCGATTTATTTGGAAATAATGGTCCTCATCTGTACAATCCTCGTCGACTAGTGCTTACAAGGTACTTCTAGTGTTTACATAGCCAGTAAAAACCAGTTGGTTAATCGGTAGTAGAAAACCGTCTAGACCGATTTCATCAATTGACTGAAAAAAATCAAACCTATATACTGTAGGCAAACGATTAACCGATTCAAAACTAGACCAATTACCGGTTTTGTAAACCTTGGAGCCCCCATATCCTTTAGAAAGTGCAATGCAAACATCGTGTAAGCGCCGCTTCTTTTTATGGTTAGTGCCGTTTGGTGCTTTTTTTGTTTGTTTACTTTCTCATGTGCTTTATGTCAGGCTTTAGCCTTTGTATATAATAATTTCCTTCTCAATGAAATACGTGGTGAGCATGTTCTCTTAAAAAATGAATGAGCCAGATCATTGACTCGCACGTCCAAGCTCCAAAGAGATAGTTTCTGTCCCCTTCTCTGTGGCTCTAAACAACGCTAACAATATGGCTGTAAAGTGTGGTTGTTAACATGCAGGCCCGGCTCCACACATCAATGACTACTGTACGCATGTAGTTTGGGCTTGTTTGGTTACTGCATCCTAGTCCCAGGTGTTCGATTTCCTGAGAGTGCTATTTGAGACAGGCAGATTTTTTAGGGCTTCAACCAAACAAGCCCTTTATGTCAGGGATCCGTGTCTGGTGTAAGGAGAACAAGTAACGCATAACCCCAACCTCGAGCGCTCCACCAGATCTGCTTGGCCAGTAAGTGTAAAGAATCCCCTCCCTCGTATAGTCATTAGGGCAAATACAATAGTATTGTCTTATAGGTTATTTTATACATGCCACATAATCTTAAGACGAGTTATGAGACGACTTATACAATGAATGATCTTATTAGTTATTTTCTATTAATTATAGAACTCCTGAATTTATAGATATAAAAAGGAATTTTTATATATTAAAAGACTACTAGAGCTCATATAATAGTGTGAGAACTGTCTCATACTCCTAAATTTTAGCGCATGAGTTGGTTGTTACGCAAAATAACTAGCTCTTTCTCTCACCACCCTCTCTCTTTTTCATATCATCAAAAATCTTATGTGATAATGTATGAGACGGATTATAAAACTGTCTACGTGTAGCATTATACCTGCCCTTAAGAATATATATGCAGACACGCAAAAAGGCGGAAGTATTCCATTATCAAAAAAGAATGATAAAGTAACAGGGCACCAAATAACAAGAAGATCACTTTTTACATCCGTAAATCGCGTGCTCGAGCTCTTCTGATCCAGTTGGATTGACGACAAAGTTATTATGAGCCAGCAAGTCTAGCAATTTGGAGCAGCCGCCGCCGCGGCTCTCCCCCTCCGATCCCCTCAAGCAGCCGAGCCCTCGGTGCTTCCGTTCTCGACACGGACGCCAGCCAGCACAGCACGGTAACAGCTGCTAACTCACCGGCGGTGACTCACCGCCACCAGGCCCGCCCGGCCCCTACAGCAACTTGGTCCCTCGTTCGTTCTCTTCTTCGACGCCGACAACCCCTTGTCCCCAAGCCTCCGATCGGTTGGTTGCCTCACTTAATCATTCCGGTAATTATTTTTCTCCCTCTTGGCAAAATACGTGCCCACGCTTATGAAAATTTCGGTAATGATTTATATGAACTATATTTTTTGCAAACAGATATTTGTTTTAATTTTAGATAATTCCATGCTATATGCTGGCAATTGTTGATGGTTTTTTATTTCCAGTAATGCCTCCGTTCACAAAACAAATGATTAAAGTTAACTAAAAAGGTTAATGGTGATAAGAACGGTTGAAGTATTTTAGACAACCATTTTAGGCTCACTCACTTTTTGTTGTACAAACATCTTAGATTTTCTCTTTGTTCGTATTGTGTGTATCCTTTTCAGGAGACTGAAATCGATGGCGGAGGTAGAGCAAATGGTGACTGTGTGGAACCAATGGGGTCTCCATGTGCTGGTAATGCTAAGCTTCGCACTCCAGGTCACGCTCCTAATATTGGCGGAGCTTCGCCGACGCATGGACTCCGGCGTGCTAAGGATCTTCGCTTGGTCAGCGTACATGCTGACTGACTTGACAGCTATATACGTCCTAGGCCATCTGTCAGTCAACAAAAGGTCGCCGGAGCATGAGCTGATGGCGTTCTGGGCACCGTTCCTGCTTCTGCATCTGGGTGGTCAGGACAACATAACCGCCTACGCTATCGAGGATAACAGACTGTGGCTTCGTCACCTACAGACAATGGCCGTGCAAGTCGCCGCAGCTGGTTACGTGCTCTACGAGTCTTGGATCATCAGCAGCCGCCGGTCGTCCTTGCTCCTGCTGGCAACCATCATCATGTTTGTGGTCGGTGTTGTCAAGTATGGGGAGAGAGTGTGGGCGCTCAAGTGCGCGGGTAAGAGGTCAGGGGGCAACAACTACCGAAGTATTGAACGGCGTCAGGTTTTAGAAATGCTACTTTTAAAGAGCAAAAGTGATTTCAAGGTGATGGACACAGAAGACTTCTTGATGATGGCAGCTCACGAACTGTTGGATATTTCAAAAGATTATCTGTTAGACAGACCGGTGTTTTCATCTGGAGGCCCATCTACAGATTTGACGGTCGGGGAGGCTCACAGGTGGTCGAGATGCAGCTCTCCCTCATGCACGACGTCTTGTACACAAAGGCTGAGGTGATGCACACTTGGTATGGCCTCTGCATCCGTATAGTTTCGTGCTTAAGCACCGCAGTTGTATTTGTGCTGTTTAATCTATTAATGTTTGGTGATGGTTATGATAAACCGCTGAAAGATTACAGCAGAGTAGATGTGGCTGTCAGTTATGCCCTATTAGTTGGAGCCCTTATTCTGGAGATCATGTCGCTTTTGAGGGCCATGTTCTCGAGTTGGACATGCGCGCTCCTGCGAAATTGGGGCTGGCTGCATAGATCCAAAGTAACACAACATCTGTGGATCTTTCTTGCCCGTGGCCGTCGGCTCACCCATGCAAAACATTGGAGACGAAGGTACTGGTCAGGCTCCATGGGGCAACATAACTTGTTTCAGTTGTGCGCTGGCAGTAGAGCCAGCCGATGCAGCAAGATAGCGAGATGGATGGGAGTCGAGGATTTGTGGAACACGGTGGCTTACTCGTGGAGCATCCCCGTCACGGCGTTCATCGAGCAATTGATAGTGAAGCAACAAGTGCTCCAGAGTTCGCGTGGAAGCCCAGATCATCAGGTCACTACTATTAACGCAAGGTTTCGAGAGCTTCTAGAGGAGCTCGTTCCGGGCGTCACGGACCTGGAAGGGACGGTGGAGGAGGACATCCTCGTCTGGCACATCGCCACTGACATCTATCTCCACTGGTGCATGGAGGAGGAGGAGCGAAGAATAATGGCCACCGGACGGTAGGATGATGCTCAGGCACAAGAAAAGGCCAAGGCGGTGGAAGCGCTCTCCAATTACATGGTTTTCATCCTCGCCGTGCGTCCCAGTTTGTTGCCTCCTCTTGCCAACCGCGATGCCTATGTCCAGACGTGCTATGTATTGCTTCCCCAGGGAAAGAACGGTAAAGGCCTGCCTGGTTGGGACTGGAGTCTGGAGTACAAAACAGCCGAGGATCTGGCCAGGTCGATGCGGTGCCTTGGGAATAGACGGAGATCACATCAGGTTGGGTTTGCAACTATTGATATGGTACCAGGCAGACGTGACTGTACATTGGCGATAACAGGAGCACAGCTAGGTGCGGAGCTCATCCACAGGGATTCATCTACTGGTGACATGCTGGAGGTGATCCTCCAAGTGTGGTTGGAGATGCTGTTCACCGTGGGTAGCAAATGCAGCCCCTACTCCCATAGCAAGCAGCTCGGCAATGGCGGAGAACTCCTCACCGTCGCTGCCCTTCTAGGAAAATACATCTCAAGTGGTATAGTCCGGGAGAGCTACGCACGAGCAGCAGCACTAGCACGGCGAGCAGCAGCGTTAAACAACTAGCCAGTGACTATCAGTGTCCTGTCCTTTTTGCTAGCGGACTATAGTAGCGAGCTTATTGCATGGTACTTTAGTACTAGCGCGCTTACATTGCTTGTACTTACAGCGAATTTGGTCATGCTTTTTGTACATGGTTGGGTGATTTTCATTATCAAGTGTTAGTTCAGTAATTGACTTGTGTATAGAGGTTGGCGTAGGTGGTGGTTTGATTCAGTGCTCTGGACAGCTGGAAATGGGATATACTCAACATTGAAATATGGTTTCATTCAGTACTAGTGTAGCAGTAATTTCCGTTACTACTCCCTCCATTTCTATATATAAGTATTTTTACATTCTTATAGAAATATTTATATAAAGTAACAGAGGAAATACTCAACATTCAAATATGGTATCCAAGTTTCTGAACTGTGAACGGCGCCGTGGAAGCGTCACCGGACGCGACAGCCGACAGGAAACTGCTCCGTTTGTTGGTCCACACGACCAGCGACTTCCTCTGCGTTGGTCCAACGCAAGAGCGGAACAAGTCAACGAATCTCCAATGATGCATTGATTCACACACTAGTGGCGACGAAATAGCGGTTGCTGTAACCCGCCCACAACTCGTTGACTAGTTGACCACGGAATCTCTGGAAGGAAGGCGAAGCGGCAGGCAGCAGCCCCGAGACCAGCCCCTTGCTCAAGAAAAGCAAGCTGGAATTTCGTGTGTCGACACCAAGTTTCGTTAGATCCGACGCGTATTGACAGACTGAAAAAAAAAAGTATCTGCAATGCCAAATGCTTCAAGCCTTCAGTTATGCCATTATGCTGTAGTATAGTTCGGCAAATTTAAAGTCTAAGAGCACATCAATAGCATAAAAAAATGAATAACAATTACGAGATTTATAATGTTAAAATGAAATAGTAATGTACAATGGTCTCGCAGCCGAGGGCGAGGGACCTCGGGGCTCTACTACATTGCAATTGCTGTTAAATAAATTAGCACTTTTAGTTTTATATTAATTCAGTCATAAATCATAAGTATGATTAACAGATTACATAATAAACTAGACAAGTCTATGCAAGATCTAGACACGTCTATAAAGCCAGACAAAAGCACAACATCTACCATACTAGCAACATCCATCATAGACAAGCAGACTACGAAAGCTAGTATGAAAGACATAGTTTGGGATGAGAGTACGTACGTTTTCTTCTGGACTGGGTAGAGAAGGCGACGATGACGTGCAGCACCGTCACGTTGTTGGCGACGGTGGCTGAGACCGACTTGACGACGAGGAAGACGAGCCGTGGCGACGAACTTGATGAAGACGAGGAAGCGATCGAGCAGTCGCGCAGAGCACTTCCCAAAAACCTTATTCGCCCTCTCCCGGTGCAGGATCACAGAGGACGATGGTTCCGGAGACCTGCTCTCCCGTTCGCCGTTGCACGCCGACTACCGGGATGGAGAAGACTTGGCGGCGCAACAATAGCGAGAGGCAAACCCCTAGGTGATTGCGTGATATGATTTACGGCGATACCCGTACGTATTTATAGGGAGGAACCGCTAGGGTTGGGCGTCCCGCAACCGAGTTGGTTACCATATTAATACGTCGGTTTCCATAATTAAATATATGAAATACGTAGTAAAAAGAAAGTGCAAAAGGAAGCCGCGCCCCCGCAAGGCAAGGGACCGAATTTCGGCGGACCATTCACGCAGGTGATGCGCGGCCGCGCCCATCGCCCACGCCCACGCCCACGCCCCGCCCCGCCCGGCTCGGCTCGGCTCGGCCCGGCGAGGCGAGGCGAGGCGAGCGAGCGCGCGCGTGTGTTCTTCCTTCCTCCCATCCACACACTTGCAAGAGATGCTAGAGCTACTAATCTTATAAGTTGGACTCTCTCCACCTCCACTAGCAATATGGGACAAAACCTTTGCACTCCCACCACTCATGAATGAGCCTTTGAGATTTTTTAGAAATTATTGTGAATATTAATGGGCCAAGCCCATATAATTCTAACAATCCCCCACCAGATCTCAAAGTCCCAACTAGACTTTGCCTCACCCCACTATTGTTTAATATACCAGTGTTTTCAGTGGAGACTGTTAAGTTGAACTTCCACCTAGAACAATAAGCTATACTCATTCACAACTTGAACAATGGACTACGCCTTGAATTACAAGTTTTGTGCAAACAAGTTTTACTTACTGTCATAACTGATACTAGACCTCTAGTAGGCTTCTCCGCGGGTGGAGCATATAGGTCATACTCCCTTGGTCTTTCATGAGCTTAATAGAGATCACCCAAATCTCACAGATTGCGACCTTACAACAATCGGGCTCATATAGGTGTATTCATTCAAGAATGTTCTGTAGGACAACATCTTCGCTATTTAAAGCCAACTAAATACATTAAGGCAACAACCATCCTGCCATACAGATATCGAGAGTAATGCATCGCTTCTTGAGTGGGTCATAAAAAGTTACTCTCATGCTAACCAATAGCTTGTTCTTCCCAGGTCCTACTTCACGGGATCTCCGATCACATAGGTTGGGTTACCACTATGGAATAGCACATATGGATCTCATACCCATCTCCTTCAATGCACTGTCTATCACATTACGTGACAGCCCCTTGGTGAATTGATCTACCAGGTTCTCACCAGTTAAAATATATTCTACTGATATGACTCCGGAGTTTCCCATTTTCCTGACAGACTTCAGACGTCTCTTAATATGTCTTGATGACTTCATATTGTCCTTAGAATTGTTCACTTTGACTATCACAGTTTGATTGTCACAATTCATGAGGATTGCCGGCACAGGTTTCTCAACAATAGGTAAGTCCATCAAGAGCTCACGTAGCCAATCGGCCTCAACTGTAGCTGTATCTAGTACGGTAAGCTCTGCTTCCATGGTAGACCTCGTTAAGATGGTCTGTTTGCATGATCTCCATGAAACAGCAACACCACCAAGAGTAAATACATATCCACTCGTGGCATACAACTCATCAGCATCAGATATCCAATTGGAATCACTATAGCCCTCTAGTACTGCTGGATATCCAGAATAATGAATTCCATAATCCATAGTACCAACTAAATAGTACATTACCCGCTCAAGCGCACGCCAATGATCATCTCCCGGACAAGAAGTAAACCGGCTTAGTTTGCTCACAGCAAACGAGATGTCAGGCCTAGTAGCACTAGCTAAGTACATAAGTGATCCAATTATCTGAGAATATCTTAATTGGTCTCTGCCAATTCTCTTATTCTTTTGAAGAATCAAGCTAGGATCATAAGGTGTTGGAGAAGACTTGCTATCCTTGTAACCGAAACGGTTCAAGAGCTTCTCAACATAATGAGATTGCGTAAGAGTAATCCCATTCTCTCCTTTGATTAGCTTGATGTTCAAGATAACATCAGCCTCACCCAGATCCTTCATATCAAAACTTTGGCACAGAAAATTCTTGACCTCATTGATCACATCAAGATTTGTTCCAAAGATGAGTATGTCATCAACATACAAGCATAGTATAACTCCCTGACCCCCACCATGGCGGTAGTATACACATTTATCAGCCTCATTGACTGAAAAGCCTGCTGATAGAAGTGTTGAATTAAATTTCTCATGTGACTGCTTAGGAGCTTGTTTCAGACCATACAAAGACTTCAACAACTTACACACCTTGTCTTCTTGACCCTTTATTACAAATCTATCTGGCTGATCCATATAGATTTCCTCATCTAACTCTCTATTAAGGAAAACTGTCTTAACGTCCATCTGATGAACGATAAGACCATGTGAGGCAGCCAGAGCAAGTAATACACGAATGGTGGTCAATCTAGCAACAGGTGAATAAGTATCAAAGAAGTCTTCGCCTTCTTTCTGAGTATAACCCTTAGCCACAAGCCGAGCCTTATACTTGTCAATAGTACCATCAGGCTTAAGCTTTTTCTTGAACACCCATTTACAACCCACAGGTTTGCAACCATATGGCCTTTCGACAACTTCCCAAGTTCCATTAGAGAGAATAGAGTCTATCTCACTATGAACAGCTTCTTTCCAATCATCTGCATCAGGAGATGCATATGCCTCTGAAATGGTTCTAGGAGTGTCATCCACAAGATAAACAGTGAAATCATCACCAAAAGACTTTGCAGTCCTTTGTCTCTTGCTCCTCCTAGGAGCTTCACTATCAATCTCCTCATGGATTGGTTCAAGTGTTTATTCAGCATGATCAAAAAATGCATTAGGTTCAGGAGTAGTTTCAACAATCACATCAGAAGATAATCTAGACATGCTATGTAAATCTTTCATAGGAAATATGTTCTCAAAGAAAGTAACATCATGAGACTCCATTAATGAATTAACATGAACATTAGGCACCTCTGATTTAAACACTAAAAATCTATAGGCAATGCTATGATGAGCATATCCAAGAAAGATACAATTCACAGTTTTAGGTCCCAACTTACGCTTCTTGTTAATTGGCACGTTAACTTTGGCCAAACAACCCCATGTGCGTAAGTAAGAGAGCGATGGCTTTTTACCAATCCATTCCTCATATGGAGTCTTCTCCTTATTCTTCATGGGAACTCTATTTAGGATATGACATGATGTCAATAAAGCCTCCCCCCACCATGTCTTAGATAATCCAGCCGTGTCTAACATGGAATTAACCAAGTCAGTTAAGGTGCGATTCTTTCTTTCGGCAATCCCGTTTGATTGGGGCGAATAGGGAGGCGTCCTCTCATGTATCAAACCATGTTCCGCACAGAATAAGTCAAACTCATTTGAGAAATACTCGCCACCACGATCGGACCTAATTCTTTTGATCTTTTTCTCTAGTTGAGTTTCAACTTCAGCCTTATAAATTTTAAAGTAGTTTAGAGCCTCATCTTTAGTTTTTAACAAATAAACATAGCAAAATCTAGTCACATCATCAATCAAAGTCATGAAATATCTTTTTCCACCCTCAGTCAATATACCATTCATTTCACAGAGATCTGAATGTATAAGTTCTAGTGGTGCTAAGTGTCTCTCCTCTGCAGCCTTGTGAGGCTTTCGAGGTTGTTTAGATTGCACACAACTTGAGCACTTAGAACCTTTGACAATGGAAAAATTCGGAATTAAATTCAAGCTGGAAAGTCGAGACATAGAACCAAAATTTAGATGACATAAACGTGAATGCCAAACACTAGCATCACTCTCATTAACACCATCACAAATATAGTTCACAGACTTATTGCAATAATCTGAAAGGGAAAAGCGGAACAAGCCTCCGCATTCATAGCCTTTACCAATAAATTGTCCACTTAGATACGACAACTTTATTCGACTCTAGCACTACCTTAAAACCATCTCTACACAAAAGGGAGCCACTAACGAGATTCTTCTTGATAGAAGGGACATGCTGTACGATCTTCAATTGGACAATCTTCCCCGAAGTGAACTTCAGCTCGACCGTGCCAATACCATGAACAGAAGCATGTGACCCATTCCCCATTAGGACGGAAGAATCCCGGGCGACCTGGTAAGAAGTAAACAAAGAAGCATCAGAACAAACATGAACATTAGCACCAGTATCAAGCCACTAACAAGTAGATTGAAATGCAGAAAAAACATATGATAAATTACCATACCCACTATTTTCTCCAGCACTGGTCACCATGTTTGCAGACTTCTGCTGTGGAGGCTTTCTTCCTTTGTGTTCTGGACACTTCTTTGCCCAATGCTCATTAGAACCGTAAACAAAGCATGCTCCCTTCTCCTTGTTCTTCTTCTTGAAGGTAGTGATATGCTTAGGCTTATTGTTCTTGCCCTTGACCTTACCACCACTGCCATGAGACTGTTGTGGTTGATGCATCATATTGGCTATAGTGTTTCCCTCGTTAACTTTAGAACGTCCATCCTTCTCACGAGCTTTCTCTTCAACATCAAGAGACGCGATCAAATCTGAGACAGATATGTTCGTCCTCTTATGTTTAAGAGTAGTGGCAAAATCCCTCCAAGTTGGAGGCAATTTGGTAAAAATGCCCCCAGCCACAAACTTCTTAGGTACGACGATCTTAAGCAATTCGAGTTTCTTCACTATGCACTGTATCTCATGAGCCTGCGCGACGACAGATTTGCCATCTACCATCTTAAAATCATGGTACTGCTCAATAACATACAGTTCAGCGCCAGCATCTGAACCACCATAGTCAGTGATCAGAGCGTCCCACATATCCTTTGCGACTGTATGATGGATGTAGACATCCTGAAGACGATCTACCAAAACTCCAATAACAGCGCCCAAGAATATTGTGTTGGCTTCACTGTAGGCCTTTTCCTGATCTGCAGTGAGATCGCTTTCAGGTTTGCTAGTGGACACCCAGAACACATTCATGGCAGTAAGCCACAGAGTGACTTTCACTTGCCATCTTTTGAAGTGCACGCCAGTGAATTTCTCTGGCCTCAGTGCATTGACAAATCCAGCCATAAAACTAAAGTGCCTACAATAAGGTTTTTGGATTGTTGGATAAATTAGCACTTTTAGTTTTATATTAATCCAGTTATAAATCATAAGTATGATTAATAGATTGCATAATAAACTAGACAAGTCTACGCAAGATCTAGACAGGTCTATAAAGCCAGACAAAAGCACAGCATCTACCATACTAGCAACATCCATCATAGACAAGCAGACTATGAAAGCTAGTATGGAAGATATAGTTTGGGATGAGAGTACGTACGTTTCCTTCTGGACTGGGTAGAGAAGGCGATGACGACGTGCAACACCGTCACGTTGTTGGCGACGGCGGCTGAGACCGACTTGACGACAAGTAAGACGAGCCGTGGCGACGAACTTGATGAAGACGAGGAAGCGATCGAGCAGTCGCGCAGAGCGCTTCCCAAAAACCTTATTCGCCCTCTCCCGGTGCAGGATCACAGAGGACGACGGTTCCGGAGACCTGCTCTCCCGTTCGCCGTTGCACGCCGACTACCGGGATGGAGAAGACTTGGCGGCGCAACAATAGCGAGAGGCAAAACCCTAGGTGATTGTGTGATATGATTTGCGGCGGTACCCGTACGTATTTATAGGGAGGAACCGCTAGGGTTGGGCGTCCCGCAACCGAGTCGGTTACCATATTAATACGTCGGTTTCTATAATTAAATATATGGAATACGCAGTAAAAAGAAAGTGCAAAAGAAAGCCACGCCCCCGCAAGGCAAGGGACCGAATTTCGGCGGACTATTCACGCAGATGATGCGCGCCCACGCCCACGCGCACGCCCGGCGAGGCGAGCGAGCGCGCGTGTTCTTCCTTCCTCCCTTCCATACACTTATAAGAGATGTTATAATAACCAATCTTATAAGTTGGAATGTCTCCACCTCCAATAACAATATGGGACTAAACCTTTACACTCCCACCACTCATTAATGGGTTTTTGAGATTTTTTAAAAATTATTATGAATATTAATAGGCTAAGCCCATATAAACAACAGATTCCGATTTCAGAATAACAGAGCGAGAGAAGGGAAAAACAAATCAAGGAATGGAATTACGCGTCGTGTACAAACAAATTTGTCGGAGTAGAAACAAAACTGCCATGGCTGCAGCTAAAGCTTGCAGCAAGGGAGGCGAGGGATTGGTGTTATTGAAATCCCTTCGGCGAGGAGGAGGCGGATGTCTCGTGGTTCCTGTTATCCGCCGCGGAAGACATGGCGGAGAGGCGGCTGGGCCGCGGGCGGAACGCGTCGCGGCGGCGCGGCCGCGAGGACGGGCGGACGAGCGCCGCCAGCGCGCGGCGGACGCTGTCGTCGCCCTCCACCGCCGCGATGCGCACCAGCGGGCTCGCCATCGACGGCCGCCGCGCGGCGCTCAGCCCACTCGACACTGCTGCCGGCGCCGCCGCGGGGGAGGGAGGGAGGCGCCCGATTGCGCCCCTGTGCAGGGCGCAGCGGAATGAGCCCGGATGCGTCGTCGGCGAGCACGCGCACGCCCACTTCCGCGGCGGCGCCGGGGCGACGGGGAGCGCGAAGAGGCGGACGGACGGGGCGGCGGACGGCGGGCGCGAGCTGAAGGCACGGGCGGCGGCCGAAGATTTCGCGGATGCGACGGCGCCTGGAGGTCGCCGCGTCGGCATCGTGGTTGCTCTTGCCATCGTCCAAGGCACGGCGCGGAGCAGATGACTAGATGAGCAGAGCTTGGTCAGGCAGAGAGCAGCAGAGAGTGGAGGCGACCGGTTCGATAGGGGGAAGCAGCGTTACGGCGGGGGAGGCCAAACCTAGCGTAGCGGCCGGGGCGCGGTATTTATCGGCAGTGAGGAGAAGAGGTGGACGCGGTCCAAGTCCAACAAAGTGGCGCTGGAGCAGGCCCGGGTTGGTTGGGTTGGGCCGAGACTAGCGTGGTTGAACTTGGATCTAGAACTTGGACTAGTCTTCTTGTGGGCCTCTAAGAGACAAAGCTACTAAAACTAAAATTTGCAATCCAAAATTCGCAATAAATGTGGCATTAACAAGTGAGGCCCCATCTAAGCTGCTAACGTTCTCAAAAAAAAAATCTAAGTTGCTAGCAATGACAAATTTCTAATTTGTAATGTTTTTCAATGCCTAGAAAAGAGACTCGTTCAAGCCCCTTACCAATGAGATGGATTCAAATCAATGTCATTGGTGCCTTTTCTACAAGAATTCAGACTGGGTCGAATCCTATGCTATGGCAAGGGTGGATGAGGGTGGCGGGATGGAGGCAGCCAGGTAGGTCGAATCCTCCACTGCTAGCGGTGAAAGTGTGCTCCAATTTTCCCTCCATTGCTGCCCCCCTCCTGTATTTGAGGTCCGATCCTCCATTGTTAGCCTGAATTCATGTTTAATCGAACGGAAAAGATGAAAAGGAAGGAGTGGGGCAATTTTGAGATTCCATTTTGCATGGCAGACAGAGAAATCTAATATTGCTAGCGACGAACCAAGGGGCGTCATGTCTGTTTGGAAGAGGAAGAGAGAGAAATAGAGAAACCTAACTGAGGAAGACGAAGAGCAACGTACAAGTGGGTAGGCCTAGCGTGCCACTGATGGGTGCAGCCATGGGTCCAACCCATTTTGTGGGTTGGTTTGGGTATAAAATGTTAGCGGGTTGGGTTGGGTTGGTTTGATGCAAAACTGGTGTGGATTGGGTTCGGCTAGAAAGTATAGCAATTTCATTTTGGGTGGGGTTGGGTTTGGGTGGGGTTCCAACCCATTAGCAGGCCTACTAATGAGATGGATTCAGATCAATATTGTCAGTGCCTTCTACAAGAATTTAGATTGGGTCATAGTGTTAAACTGACATATGAAGGATTTCCACTCCTCCTAGTATTTTGGATGACGTGGCTAGCCTCAGGTGAGAGCACCTCATTTCCATAGAACGTGGATAGCCTCCAAATCAACCACGTCGCTGCTGCCCTGCCTCGATTCATGTTGTGGTCCACGGGCTGACGGGCTAAACAACGTCGATGAGGTCGGCCCGTGTCTCAGCCTAAGTTTCATTCTCCCTCCTTCACCGATAGCTAGATCTGATTGATAGGAGCAAGGAAGTTGGAGAATCGGAGATGGAAGAAAGGAAGGTGGGGAACGGAGATGGATGTTGCACAGGAGAGGAGACAAAGTGCCTGTGCCAAGTAGATCTTACTGTAGGGTGGTTGATTGCGACCTTAGTTTTAGTGAATTTTGATGATATAGAAGAAGAGGAATGCTGAGGAGGCTGGAGGAGCAGGTGGACAGAGAGGGATGCTCCATTCTTTTTTTACTCCATGTATGTTATAGCGCACAATCAAATAAAAAAATTAAATTTAGTTTTGGAAAGAATTTTTTTTTCAAAAACATAGAAGAGTTGTGCTTCTTTGAATTAGCGAGAAAAATTCCTCTTACAAAACCCTCATCTCATACGAGGACTATATATGAGACTCGGTTTACATCCAAAATAAAAAAGTACCCCCTAAACACAGCTACTAGTCAAGACCAATGAAAAAGAACCCAAGAAGCTAACTCAGAATCCCTCCCTCAAGGTCGAGACCTGCATACACCAAACCCTGTGTTCATCCTTGATTTCTCTCAAAATGATAGAAACCGAAAGAGCAACCCCATCAAACACACAAGCATTCCAATGCATCCAAATACTCCATACAGATAGAATTATCAAGGAATTCACTCCTTTCTTTATCTCCTTCGATACCTTTTGCTATGCTCGCCTCCACCATTTAGTAAAGCTTTTCTCATTCCTTCTAGGAACCACCTCGACCAGGTTCATGGATTCAAAGATGTTGAACCACACCTGTCATGCCACCACACATATAGACACTGAACATTCTCTTCCTCTTGATCACAGAAGGGACATTTCTTCGGGTGCTCTAGGCCCCTATGACCTAAGCGGTCAGCAGTCCAACACCTATTTTTGACTGCTATCCACAAGAAGAGTTTACAATTCTGTGGTGTCCAACTTTTCCATAGACGACACCATGGCTGAAAGGCCACTGACCCCTAGAAATAAGCTTTATATGCCGATTTGGAAGAATAACACCCGGAAGCATTCAACCTCCAGGTATGGCGATCTTCCTGGTCAGATTGTGCGATCCCTGTTAAGAAGTCCCAAAGTTTCAAGAATTTTGTGATCCTGAGCCAAGACAACTCTCCACTAGAACAAACATCTTACAACCATGTTCCATTATCCAAAGCTTCAACCATTGTTCTTTTCTTGTGGATCCTTGGTGATACACTAGCAAACACAACTGGTGTGAGATTTTCAATTGAGCAACCATGCAACCATCTATCTGACCAAAATAGGGTGCTCTTACCATTGCCTGTATCAGTGATGGCTGCAACAGTGAAGAGGGCTAATGCATTGGGAAAGAAATTAAGACACCCATTGAGAGATGATATGGTTTCATGCATAAAGTGATCTAGCGCTCGTGGTGTTAGGAGGTGAGGGGCTCATGTCCCTACCCCCAACACACACGTAGTGCCTCATAGTTTAAATATTATGAAAATTGAAAATAAAGTTTGGATTCACAAATGCGAGATATGTAAAATCTGAAACTCAAAGTTGCTATTGTTTTATGATTCACACAAATTACAACCACCTAATATAATCTAACACGTCACCGGTTGTGAGGTTAGAGAGTAGCACATTGTAACATGTATTTCCGTCGTTCAAGGTGCGCTCGTCCTAACATTGCTAGAAAATTATAAGTTATTACTCTCTTCTCCTTAATAAAATACATGCTCCACACGTTTTCTAAAAATATCTTTTTCATATTGTCTTATACTCTGTATTTATCTTGTAATGTTCAAATAGCTGGTCAGGGTTCAATATACCCATTCCCCGGGATCTTTGGCGATATGCAGGCCATATGAAGTTTTGGTCAATCAAGATGGATTTGCTGATATGTCCATGACTTTGAGAGGACGTGAAAAAAAAAGGGAAATTTGTCTGTAGGATACCCTTTAATATTGGTTTTGTCTCCTGGATACTGGATCGCTTCTTTTGGTCTTGTAGACATTGAAAAATGCACCTTTTGTCTGCAGGACACTATAGCAAAAAGATGACTATTTTTAAATTTTTTATCTTAATATATAAAATACATTAGAACTTGAAATTTGGCACAAGTATACATTACTAAATTTTCTATACATGCAATTTCTTCATATTTATTGTTGATTGTTTACATAACTTTTTCACTAATAAAATAATTATTTTTAAAATTAAACTATGTAAACAATTGCTAAAAAATCAAGAAAAAATCACATGAACATAAAATGCAATAATATAATATTGTGTCAAATTTCAAGTTGCAATGTATTTTATACATTAAGATAAAAAATTTATAAATAGTCACTTTTTTCGCTATAGTGTCCTACACACAAAAGATGTATTTTTTTAGTGTCTTTGAGACCAAAAGAAGTAATCTAGTGTCTAGAAGACAAAATAAACATTGAATAGTGTTCTACAGACAAATTTCCCAAAAAAACGTTCTCAAAAGGATACATTGAAACGATAATAAGTACAACACTGTGAATGACACAAAAGATTGCTGAATTTATTAGAGGTCTCAAGAATTGTTAGTCACCCTCAGAGACAAGATGCAGCTGCAGCTGCTGTTCTGTATTGTATTCCACCTGGTATTATACAGAGCAACAAGTGCTTCACTCCTCTTCTCGCAACAGAGCAATACTACAAAATTATTTCGCGCCGAGTCATGAACGTATACTAGTCACCACAAATCCTCTCGTGGTCACTGGATTAGTGAACCACCGTCCGTCCACCCCAGGAAACGGCAAAAATAAAACAAGAGCTAATTAATTAACTCGTATTGTTAATTAATCCCTCTTAGCCTCAAACAGCTAATCAATTGGGTTGTTGGTTGGTTCTCGTACTGCATGGAGTATGGACGGACGGGTGAAGTCGTAAGAAGTGAACGCCTCTGCTTCACCTCGCCTTGAGACGGTCCAGTGCGACGTAGGCGATGACGCGGTACCCGACGAGCAGCAGCGCCATGACGCAGACGTCGATCCAGTGGTTGTTGAGCCCGACGGCCTTGACCGCCGGGAACTCCGCCACCGCGCATAGCGTGCGGTGGCCGCCGTGCCCGTCGCACTCGTAGAAGCCACCACCACCAGGGAACTGTATCCCGAGCAGGAGACGGTAGCAGTAGAAGCTGTAGTTGAGCCACCTGAGCCATCCGACGAATGGCGGTATGTGCTGCACGTAGTAGCCGCCGGCGATGAGGAAGACCATGGTGATGACCGACGCGAGCGTGGTGCCCTGCTTGACGTCCATGAGCACGGCCCCGATGGCGAGGCCGAGGCTCTGCGCGACGAGCACGCTGTAGAGCACGACGGCGAGGGAGAGCGCGAACGGGCCGGGCCGCGGGTCGAGGCCGCCCATCCAGTAGAGTATGAGCACGAAGGCCGTGGGCAGGCCCAGCTCCATGGGCAGGTCGGCCGCGGCCCGCGCCGCGAAGTAGGAGGAGAGGCGGTACATCCCTGAGGCCCGCTCCTTGAGCAGCATGGGCCGCTCCAGCGGGAACACGAACACCGCGTTGTAGAGCGGGAAGAAGCCCCAGAAGACGGAGAAGAAGAAGATGAGCGCGGTGCGGTCCTGCAGGTGGGACCCCGGCGTGCGCCACCACAGCAGGCCCGCCAGCGTCGCCACGCTCAGCACCTGGAAGATGCGCAGCTTGTTGAACGACTCGTGGCGACGCTCCTTGAGCCCGCGCTGCAGGAGCACCGTGAACTGGGTCCACCACCCCGTGGACCACTCCGATGATGGCGACCGGCGGCGGCGAGATGACGACGACGACGACTGGTGCTCCGGCGCTGCCGCCTGCGCGGCGGCGCTCGGCTCGCGGGCGCAGATGTCCAGCTTCACCGCCGGCGCGATGTGCCGCTCGTACGCGGCGGCGAGCTTGGCGCGCACCTCCTTGTGCTCGGCCTCGTTGCCGGCGCCGGCCACCGCCGCCATCACCGCCCCTGCCTCGTCGCCGTTCGTCGTCGTCTGCGGCGCGATACCTGCGTAGTATATGCACAGCAGCATAAGTCGTCAGCACAGTGGTTCGAGCAGCAAATTAAAGCTCTCTGGGAGCTCGACAAGTGTCCCGGCGTTGTTCACGGAGAGGGATCGAGCCCAGTGGGCATAGAAAAATTCAAGATCGGAATGGAGGAGGGAATGATGGACGGGATCGGTTGGAGGAGCCATGAGTGGTAGTACTAGTAGTGGGCTGAGCAGTGTGTCCCTGTCCATGTCTCCCACCACCGAACCCCATCATTTGCAAGTGCCATCTTGCCATTTTTGCACCCCTGACACTCCCCCTCTCCCCGTTCTGGTGGTGGTGCTGGCTGATGTTGGCAGAAAAACTAACCGAATCTCCTCAGCAAATACACAGCTAGATCTTTCTTTTCTTAAAGAAACATTATTTTCTTGACATATTGTTATAACATGTTTATTATTATTTCTTTTTGATGTGACACCCAAATTTGATTAGTACACTCTGTTATACTTACTAAGAGAGATTTGGACGTTTGTCTTAGATCCTCCAGTGATGAGAGTTTTTTTAATCTGTTTTATTTATTTCTTAATAGGGGCGTGAGGGATGCAACTTGATCTCACAAAATACCACTTCTGCGGGGATTTCATCTAATTACTGTTGCAACTACACAGGATGATGGTGATCATGACGCAGCTCAACGGAAAAAGAAAGCGTCGTTCTCCTCAGCCCCCCCCCCCCCCCCCCCCCCCCACTGGAGGTGAGCAGGTGCATGCGCGCACCGGATCGAGCCCACGATCTCAACACCATTGTTTGTGCTGCTTACACTCCCTCATTTCTTTTGGATTCTTTATTTAATCTTGGATCCCATGGTATATATTGTGTGTGCCGCGCTTTATTTTGTTCTCACCTTTGGCACTTTGTGTGAGAGATGGTTAACTGAACAACACTACGTACTACCGCCTAACGGATCCGATTCCTCCACCTTTTTTCTAGCATCAATCTGAAATTCGGGTGGTCAAGCTTGATGACCCATTTCATAATGGTAGGAAGGAAAAGGAGATAGAATTGTTTTTGTCTGCTAGAAAAAGATTTATTTTTATATGTCTACTAGCTGAGACACGAAACCAAGGAGGAGGATTTCAAACTGGGACGGAAAATAATGTTTCGGCCGGGTAAATGGCACGCGGTCGTCCCAGTTGCAATGCCAGGGATTCAGATGTGAATTTGCCTCCCACCTTGGATGGTGATGAGGATTGGAGAATACGGATTAATTTCTCTTTCACCTTGACTGGCTTGCTAGTGAGGACTGAGGAGAGTACGGATGACATCAGCGCGCAAGGAATGGAATTATGGAACCGGCACATGCATGCCAATGTGCCCCGTGAATTGGAAGGCATACATAGCGAAAAGGCAGAGAAGGAATATTTGGCCACGACCAACGGACGGATGAGAGATCGAGAAGATGGTGGCGCGCACGTACCGTTGGCGAGGTCGAGCATGAGATCGGCCGGGTTGACTGAGAGCGGCGACGCGAAGCCGACGGAGGCGAAGTAGCCGAGCGCGTCGGCGGCGCGGCCGTAGTAGATGGGCCGTCCGTCCGCGGACAGCAGCAGCACCTTGTCGAACATGTGGTACAGCCTGGACGACGGCTGGTGGATGGTGACGACGACGGTGCGGGCCCCCTGGGCCGCCATCCTCCTCAGCGTGCCCACGATGCGGGCCGCCGTGGTGGAGTCCAGCCCGGAGGTGGGCTCGTCGAGGAGCAGCAGGCTCGGGTCCACCAGCATCTCCAGCCCGATGCTGACCCGCTTGCGCTCGCCGCCGGACAGCCCGCGGACGCCGCGCACGCCGCCCACCATGCTGTGGGCCACCTTGGCTAGGCCCAGCTCGCGGCCCACAGCCTCCGCCTGGGCCCGCTTCTCCCCCGCCGACAGGGCCCGGGGGAGGCGGAGCAGGGCCGTGTACCACAGCGTCTCTGACACGGTCAGGTGCGGGTACAGCACGTCGTGCTGCGTCACGAACCCCGTCCGCCGCTTCACCGCGCCGGAGAAGGGGAGGCCGTTGTAGGTGACCTTGCCGGAGAGCACGGCGCGGCCGCCGTGCCGACCGCCGAGCGCGGTCAGGAGCGTAGTCTTGCCGCTGCCGGATGGGCCCAGCATCGCCAGCATCTCGCCAGGGCGCACCACGCCGGACATCCCGCTGATGATCGTCTTCTCCCGCGCCGACGAAGCCGATGATGACAGAGGCTTCTTTTTGTTCACGTCTCCGCCGCCGCCGCCTATGGCGGTCGCTGCCGTGGACAGCTTTTCGCACCATCCGGCCGCTGGCTGCCCGAGCTTCACTTTGTACACGACCTCCTCGAACTAAAGGAATTCACACAACAGATGCATGCGCAAGTCTCATCAGAACATGACCATGCCCACAAATAATGTGCATGCACGTGCACACCAACATGTATGTGTGCACGCGCATACATACTACATATATACATTTATGTGCATATATATATATATATATATATATATACAAAACTTTTAGTTACCTTGAGGACGAGAGGGAAGGAGTTGGCGGCGGGGCGGAGGCGGGCAGCCGCCGAAGACGGCGGGCTCGAGGTTGTGGGATGGACGGCGCCGAAAGGATTATTGGTACTGGTGTTGGTAGTGGTTGTGGTGGTGGTGCAAGTAGTGGAAGTATCACAAGGAGAAGAAGATGGAGCACCACCACCACCTCCTGCCGTCTGCTGCTCATCATCATGCCCCAGCTGAGGAGGCGGCATGGAGATAGATATGTATCTTTCTGCGCGCGGTCTCTCACGCACCTCACCTGCTTTGCAGCAGGCTGCTGGCTTAAGCGTGATGAAGGAGAGGTTGCAAGGAGATGAAGCGAGGTATTAGAGAGAAAAGCAGTGAAGGCTTTGCTTTGGTTTGGTCTGCCTTGGGGGTGATCAGCTGTTTGGTTATGGTTGCAAGTGTACTTGTGGGGTGGCTGGCTCTCATGGCCAAGGTATTTATCGGTGGAGAAGGGGGCAGGGGAATGAGAGGGGGATAGGAGGACCTACCAGGTGGGGCAGGGGAGCAACACTTGTTGCTGTCACTTTTTTATTGGCCAGGATATATGGCACCCGGCCTAGGAGTTATACTTATTACTTAGTGTTTATACTAGTACTTGACAGGGGCACAGTGATTAGGAGCACTTATGTGCAATTAACTAGTACTTAATTGTGCGGTGCGGAAAGTAACATCCATCCAGTTATTACAGGTGGTAGTTATTGGGAAAGAGGAGCTTAGACACATGGTAGTTGTCTTGTACTAGGTATTTATTCTGCTGGGTGGGTGGATATTCAGTAGATAACATATCCTTTTTCTTTTTTTGTTTCTCTAACAATAAAGGAAAATTAACGGCAGTGTGGTGGTGCTCATGCATGTTGTTTGCACTGGACAGTTTGGTTGCGACTGGAGTTTGTCTTGTTTCAAATAATCTATAATAAAATTTGTACATGGGAAATCTTGGGAAAAAGAATGCAACGATTTCACCTACAGACTGGAGAAGGAACATATAAGCGCGGTTATCAACACTTGTCTTGTAGCGTGACATCTTAACCCAAAACCTTTTGGACATGATAAAGGATGAAACGTCAATTGTTGGCGTGAGCAGCTAGGCGTTGCGGCGTTACGTTGTGACCCATTAACGAGTGAAATTTAGTGGGATGATTGTGGTGTCTGACATAAGGAGAGCTAGTGTTTTCACTCTTTGTTTCTGGCGGGATACATCTCTTCCAGTCCATTATTTCTCTAAATGTTTGCATCGAACACCTTTACATACTCGAGGTATGCATTTTCTGAATGATATATACTCTCTCCATTCTCATACAGACAACGTTAGGACAACAAAGGAAAATGTTGTGCGTGCGACTAGTTCTTCCGACTTGTTCGTATGACCAATGTTAATTGCTGATTTTTGCGTTGGATGTTGCTTCACTGATTACACTTGGTCATACAGCCGGGTCGGAAGTTCTGGTTGTACGTATAGCGGCGCTCGACAACAAAATCTAGTTCAAAAACTAAACCAAAATTGTTTCCTAAGGTAGTCCATTTCTTTTGCACCTTAGGGTATAAGAGAAGAAATAAATCTGGACCCTTGAAATTTTAGGATGAGAAAATAATACATTACACTAATTTTGTTTACTTTTGTACTGACCACTCCTTTTTTTTTTATCAGAAATGCATGCATGATTTACTCCGTGCATGCATGTACAAGACGTGATGGGGATTGATTGTCATACATGTATGATTTTTTTTATAGTAGACGTCTGACACTACTCAAACATTTTGAACTTGAACAAAGGCACTGATCAACTGTGTCCAACTTTGTTCTTTCATTTACTGTACCTTTGGTGATGGTGCTTTCCAAGTCGTGCACAATAAATTGTATAGATGCTATCGCCTGTAGAGGCATCACAAAACTTTTGAAGGTAATATATGTAGATGTTAATGAAGGATAAACTTTTGATCTGAAAAATTAGTTCCTGTGCTGGGTACACAAAATTCATATGGTATACTTATCACGTTATCTTTCTATCACGTCATATGTGTTTTACGATTATCCAATCTGACACGTTGTCTTGTAACAAATCTGCTACTTGCACTTTATTGTTTTTTTGTTACAAAACCGATTTGTAGATACGTCCGTCTCGTGCGACATGCATGACACAACAAAATTCTGTCATGTTTTCGTTTGGTTGGCACCGCCATCTATAAAAGCTATGATCATGATGAGATCCTAAAAGTTAGGAGGAAAACCTTCCTTATTTATTCTTGCGTGACATGCATCCTTCGAAAACAAAGTCCTTTTGCATTACATGAATGTATGTATATCACGCTAACCCATACTTATAGAGGACTACTTTGATCAATGACACACGTATATATCGTATAGAAGGACTAACCATTCGTCACGTGATTATTTTGTTCATTCATACAGGATGTACAATCATTCATATAAGATGTATTCATTTTGCCTAATTAGAGGTGTCATGTTGCCACATTCTTCTGATGCGTGCATCATTTGGCCATGTTATTTTATCTAAATTACAATTATCAAACTTTTTCCCCACAACTATAACTATACTAGCAAAGTATCCGTGCATTGCTACGGACTTAAAAAAATAAAAATCTCTTTATAATTTAAATATAAATTATTTATATAATATAATTATTAGATATATACAATATTATTGACATCTTTTATATAAAAGATAATATTTGTATTACTATTGGTGCTTCTTAGTATATCATTTTATATGTCAAAAGTAACAATTTTTTCACCATTTTCACCATATTCTCATTATAAATATGTTTTTTAACTTTTAATATTAATAATGATTTTCACATGTAGTGTCGTTTGAATGCTATGTTACAAAATTAAGTATCGATATGAAACCCAACTTGTCATGTAAAGAGAGCTTTCCATAAGCCTATGATGCCTACAGACACCCTCAGACCTCCGTGAAGCCTAACACAAGGCTAAAGTCATGACCCAATGACTAAAGATTTCTAAAACCTTTATTCGGAAGGAAAAATCAATTAACACAGTCCAAAAATATCACTGTATTGCAAGATAATTTTGAACCTGAAGACTTGCTCTAATGGAAAAGGTTAAAATACTAAAGTTGTAGATCTCGTCGAGGCCTTTCAAAAACATATGTGGATCATATTATTTAGACTTTGGAGTTAGGAGATATGGGCCCTGTATAGAGACCTGCGCAGAGGAGTCCAAATCAGAACAAATATTTTTGCATCGCATATTTGGAAACCAAAGCGGTGGGATATAAACTTTCATTAAATTTCAAAGTTGTAGAACTTTTCGAGGGTCACGAGATAGATTCCGAGTTTTCCTCATTTGAGCTCCAGACGAGTGAGTTATGATTTTTGAAATTCGATACTTGATATGGAAGGTATGAAACCAATTCGGATTTAATCTCTAACTTTATGGACACGAAGTGGACGACCGCACCTCAACTAATAGATTGTAGAGATAACACATCCATAAAATCTGATGGTAATTCTTGATAAATATAAGGGACTTGCTAATTTTTAGCTGACTGAAAGTTTGGAGTAACTTTCAGTCACCTCTTTAAGCCATTAGATCTAGATTCAATGATTTATAATTAGTATACAAATAATCCTACAAAAGAAAAATCAAAACTCAAAGGAACAAACCATTGATTGAAAGCTTTCAATCAGCTGAAAGCTAGAAAACATGTAAATATAAATAATAATAGATGATATATTATACCTAGGGTGGAAGAGGTCATCCAAATCTACTGGAATAGACGGTTCACAATATTTGGAAACCATCGCAAAAACTTCCTTTAAGATGAATGGAGTACTCAAAGATATATAGGTGTAGAAACATTCATGAATGCACATAAGTAAATGTTTCCATGATTGCAATTCGAGTATTGTATTGTAGACACATGCATGTAGACATACCAATTTTATTGGATGCCCCTCATATACTCCATATTACCTCATAGGATACATTGGTCTGAACTCTGAACCACTCAAAGATTCAAACTATAATATATAATTTTTTTTAAGTTTTACTGTTTAAAATACTGGTCAGTAGTCTCTCAAAAATACTGGTCGATAGCAGTGTTGTCGATTGACAGGGGCAGAGTGGATGACCGCACAAGGCCCACAAATATTTGGGGCTCCCAATTCCTATTTTTTTAGGGGAAATTGTCTTAAACACACTAACAAGCTGTGGTTTCGTCCTGAGCACACTAACAAAATTGAATTTAGCTGTAATACACTATGATTGTGAAAAAAATTCATCTGTGACACACTATAACCATTTAACAATTATTTTTATTTTTTATCTTAATATATAAAATATATTAGAATTTGAAACTTGGCATAAATATACATTGTTGCATCCTCTATAATAAAAAAATAGAGCTAGATTTTTTTTTCAATTCATAATGTTGTTTACTAATTGTTTTAATATTTAATTTATGGAGCAAACCATACAAACAATAAAAAAAATATAGCTTTATTTTCTATGATAGAGAATGCAGCAATGTATATGTGTGCAAAGTTTCAAATTCAAACCTATTTTATATATTGATATAGAAAAGTTGAAAATAATTGTTAAATAGTCATAGCATGTCACAGACGAATTTTTCTATAATTGTAGTGTGTTACAACTAAATTCAATTTTGTTGATATGCTCAAAATGAAGCCATAATTTGTTAGTATGTTACAGATAATTTTCCTTTTTTATTAGCTAGCTTAGTGAACTTAGAGGAAAACAAAGGTAGCAAAGCACTGTATTGTAGCAAACCATAAATATATGAGAGGCAGATCCTCAGTTTGACGATTATTCCCTTCTATGGATTTTTTTGTTCTTTTACATTCTTTAGTATTGCAATCATTTTATTATATTATTTATGAATTTTCTAAAATCAGGGGCCTCTTTTGCTTCTTGCACTGGGGCCTCCAATTTCTAGAGATGGCTCTGTCGGTAGTTTGAGGGTAATTTCATAATTACATTATTAATTAATATATTTATATTTATTTCCACTTCAGAACATTAATCATATCAAATTATTAAAACATGAGGTCATCTTAAAAATATATAAAATATCAATTATTAATCAGATCATTAATTTAACTTTATCTATAACAATAAAAATTAATTATTATAAATCTATCACTCTTGTTTTTTCTATATTACCCTCAAACCCATTAAATCTAACCAGTATTTATGATTTTAGATTATAAAATTTAATTTCTATTGTTGATTAAACTATTGGTTTTTCAAAACTACTGGCTAATATTTTGGACAGTAAAATTTCTCCTAAATTTTCATTGAAGTGGTAACTTTATAGATAAGACCATTAGTTATCTAGTTCAGGTTAACCTCTAGCACACACATATATATATATGAACAAGTTGAAAGAAAGATAATAAAGCCACCAGTTAAATCGTAAAGTACACATTTGTATGAGGTGAAGGAAAAATCATCTTATTTGTGATGCCCAAAGTTTCCGAATCTTAACTATCCAATTTCCGTTATTTTTTTGTTTTTGGAATTCGTTGGTTCCAGACGACGAGCCTCTAGAAGCTGTGGTGAGATGGACAACAAAAGCAGTTAAAGATCATGTGAATATATATCTGAACTCGAATGAATATGATTGTGATACCTGCTGGCTGTTGGGTGCGCTCTGACCCAAATTAATTCTCTTCGAAAAAAATAAATATATTAGTACGTATGCACTGATCAAACTTTTCCCCTTTTCTCCTTTTTATTCATCCCCTCCAGTAGTTTAAAAACAGCATCTTCTAACACAATCTCCTTTCCTTGTATGCAATCTAATCTAGCGCACCACCAACCTTTCCTTTATTTTCCTTGTTCACCAGTTCTTTTTTTATTATATATTTTCTGACTATATGTCCAAAAGAAAACCTAACAAGATCACTATATGTTCTAGACCTGAAACTAAAATGCAGTCATCAAATAGCTCTAATTAAACGAAAATAATATCATTACTCATGTTAGTATACACAGAAGTTTGGGGTTGATTTTCAGCTAGCTAGAAAGCATACTGCTGTTGAAAATCAGTTGAGAAATAGAGAGATCTTGAAACAAGATCTGCCTTTGGGCAGTGATGTCACATTAACATAAAGCCCAAAACTTTGGCTACTTGCAACACAAGTGTCGGCCCCGGCACCTTTACTTGCTGCAGAAAGCAAGCTGGTACCATGCAGATCAAATAGAGCTATAACTAATGTATTAATCAATATATAGCTGTGACTACTGTTGATGGAGCGGAGTGAGAGTGAGACCTGCTGAAGCTGTAAGGTGATTAATTACAGTTAGAGACACTGATCAGAGACCAAGCAACCACTACTCGTCTGCTTGCTCCAAGTCTTTATAGGTGCCTAACAATAATTCAAGCTTAAGGTGCTACACTAGTCCGCATCTTTAGTAACATGTCACCAGTTTTTTTTTCTCGTCCTGAGAGCTGGTGAATCTGGTCACATATCAAATTGTCATTTGAATTTATGCTGACACCACCAGCTGTTTTGTCCCTCTCTTCATTTCTTTCTTTCTCTCTCGTTTTCTTTTTATTTTTACCCTTTTTTATTTTTATCTTTCCTTGATTGCCTACGACGCTAGCTTGTAGCTCCTACAGATTTGTAAAGGCTGCCATTTGAGATATATGATAGATCGATTGTTTCGTTACATAGACTTTGCATAACCATGTGCAGGCAATGATACATCTGAGGACCAAAATCAGACACCTCAAACTTGAACAAACCAAATCATATATAGTTACCTTTGCATGACATGAAAAAAGGATAGTGGTACTTGTTCAGTTTTTCCCCAGCAGGTGTCCTTCACTTCTTTATTTTCTCTGTGTCTGCTTTGGCTAGCTACAATGATCATGATGTGGGCTTGCAAAGTTTAACAGCGACTAAATATAAAGACGGCACTAATTTTAATGTTTGCCGCCGGCCGCCGCTTGCTTTACTAGGCAAGCCAAAACTACGCTGATCTCGAAGTAATGATGTGTTTGGCACTGCTTATTGGTACTGTTTATACTTAATAAGCAGTTTAATAGTCAAACAGCAAAATAGCAGATATAAGCACTTTGTCAATTTATACTACCCACAAGCACTTTAGGCAAAGCAGCAAAACGTAGCTTATAGTGTTTATGGTAGTCCTTTCTCTCAGCATAAGCAGTTTCACAAAAATATGATAAGCAGTTTTACCAAACGGATTGACTGGTTATACACTATAAGCACTATAAATACTGTAAGCAATTTTAAGAGAATAAAAACTATAAGCACTATAAGTACTTTGAGTATAAACAGTGACAAACGCACTGTAAAAAGTGAGCCACTCAACACCTTGTCACCTTGCCATCAGAAACCGTACGCAGCGGTTCAAAGATCCGTGTCATTTTCTTTTCTAAAAGAGTACGAATGAAACATGAGCACTCATGAAAATTTGGTTTGATAGAGTAGAGTACCATGTGCTGGGCCTGCGATATTGTCTACTAATGAATTGAAATTAAGATGGCATTGCTCTGTTTGTAATGTAGCAGTTGTTATCTAGCCTTAAATGGAGGAGATTCTATACTGTAGATGGGATACTTTGATCTAGTTTATTGGTTGAGCTTATGATCGATGGTAACGAGTAGGGGACAGGCCCAACTGCTACATTCAGAATCTAGTGAGGCAACTGAAGGTCCTTGATTTCGGCATCCATACTCCATCTCCCTCATACCATGTGATGTTGTTCCAGCATCAACTAAAATTTGTTGTCTCAGGTATATGCCCGTTAAATTTCATAGTTCATCAGCTCAGAGTGCTAGTGTGTTTCCATTCGTCCACTGAGCATTTGCTCATGAGTCCTTTTCACATATCAAACACGCAACTTGGGGACCATTTAGACACATTATGCGACCAAAGAAGAGTGCGGAATGATGGATATACATGATGAGGGCATAACCTGATGGTGATGCATCAGTGTCGATCTGCTAACTAAGCTTGCACTTGTATCAATTTTTCATGATCATCAATCTACCTGGAGCCCAAGAATATATGTCAAGTCGATGATCTATGGATCAAAGGAGCAAGATCGGGAACGATATTGATCTGCATAAACTTTATCCATGTTTTTCTATAATTGCATGGCCTTTATTTATGAACTGATACAGTGATCGGTCACACCATGTAGTCCTAATTAGCTTTGCAGATTCCCATGCAATGCGCATGCGCATGAGCGATGTTAATGGTAAGCTAGTCTGAGTGCAGAAATGTATCTGTTAATGCTGAAATCCAAGGATCTAATTTATTCCTTTCTTCCGAAGAACAAAAAAAAGTATCTAGTAATTGTGAAGAACATGGAGTATGTGATACGCTTCGCATATATTGACTAGGCTTTAGCAAATTTCTTCTGGATGTATATGTTCTCAAAGAACACAGGGGGACAATAATTCCACGAGAATATCGACTTTCTCTTGGGTTTTGCAGGAATAATTAAAAGGAGTTGGACCAAAAGGATCTCGAGACAGACGGATGGATGGATTTTTTTCTCATGTTTGCTTGTGTGGATGTAATCTAATATGTATCTACTATATTTTTAGAGCTTGACCCTGTGTTAGCAGGGTATATCTTTCTTTCAGACATGCAATTGATGGAATATAACTAGCTAGCATATATGTGTCCTTTTGGTGTGGGTTGTTGTATAGCTCTAGCCACAGATGCATATATGCCAAGAAGTATGCATGAAAGGCACATGCTGCCCACCACTGGCACATATATGGGCATGGATTACAGTACATATATGCACTGCTAAATGGGGTGATAAGATATTATATAGGACATCACAATTCACAAAGAACAAAAGGGAGCCCTGTTGTGAAGGACTTTAGGTTTGTGGGGTGTCTATGTGTTGAGGGAAAGGTAGGGAATGAATGAAGGATTTCAGCTCATCAAATCCATGTGCCCTCTCATAACCAGTCATCCCTCCTTTGTGTAAGGGGCAGAAGCTAGCAGCCAACAATGAGACAGAAAGCCTAGCACAAAAAAGGAGAGAAACATGGTAAAGGGGAGGCTGTAGTTGCTGGTGAATGGTGCAGGGGAGAGGATGGGTCAATTTGATTCTCAAGTACATTGCAAGAAGGTTGAAGAATGGTTTAGCTAGCCCCAGAGAAAGTGGGGCATCTCAGTTCAGTACTCATTTGCATACAACATACATGCATATATATCTCTCCTTCTATATATTCATGCACCCTTTAATTTGGCTTTCGCAGTGCAGGGAAATAAAGAACAGGATCAAAAGAGACAGACAGTGGATGATTGATCAGGTCCCTTTTCAATAATGATGCTGCCTGCACCCTTCTCTGTCTCTTCCCTTTCGCCCCTAACCATACGCAACGGCTCTATAGGTTATTGAGGATTTCGGATCGATCCATCAAGAATGGTAACACAAAAACTAGGAGGGATTTGAGGCTATCTTGTCTAGATCTCTCCTCATTTCTCGCGCGCAGCAACAGATATACATAGATTGATGGCTACGGAGTGCCACAGTGGAGTTAGTATGTACACACCAGCCAGCTGCAACTTAAAATATTTGGTCCCAAATTACCCAAAGTCCCGCTCCAAAAGCTCTAACAAGGAGATATTTAATTATAGTACACACATCGTCCCGATTATGTTTTTCGTCCTCGCTTGCTCATGCAATAACTCAACTTATGTCTTTTTAGGACGACTAACCAACATCCTAATTCAGTTTGAGATCTTTTCACTACCACAAAGATGACCTTTAGCGACGGTACGAAAAATCACATAACGGTGGATTAAAAGACACCCGCAGCTAAAAATATTCTATCATTTTTAGAGGCAGTTCAAAATATGCACCGCTACTAAAAATATTTTTAGAGGCAGTTCACATTGTAAATCATCGCTAATGGGCTGGTTCTGGCCTAGTTCAGTCCAACTAAGCCAGCAATCCTATATAATATCGGCTAGGGTTTACTCCACTTCCTCATCTCCCCCATCTCCTCAGTCATCACCAACACCCCTCCTCCTCCCTGTTCCACGCTGCCGCCCCCTCACCCTCTCCCTTCTGTAGCCATCACCCCTCCCTCTCCCCTCACCTTCCTCCTCCCTCTCCCCTACCCCCCCCCCCCCCCCAATTTTCTTCTCTCTCAACGTCGTCGACCCCATTCTCTTGCTTGTGCGGCAGTGCAAGCCCCTTCTCTCCCTCGCGTGACGGCGCCCCTTCTCTCCCTTGCACGATGGCGTCAGCCCCTCCTCTCCCACACGTGACGGCACCCCTCCTCTTGCTCGTGCGGTGGCGCGAGCCCCTGATCTCCCTCACGTGACGGCACCCCCTCCTCATCATGACCAGATCCGTCTAGGAGGAGGGCGACAATCCCTCCTCTCCCTCACGTGGTGGCGTTCCCTCCTCACCGCAACCAAATCCGACCGGGAGGAGAGTCGATGGCGTACTCTTCGTCCGGATCCACGACGTGCGAGGTCAGCAAGAGGGACGATGACGTGGTGAGAGGCGGAGCGCGGCGGCGTGGGTCGGGAGGAGCGACGGCCTCCTTTGGCTTGATCCAAGCGATGGTTGGCCTCCTCCGAGCGGGCATGACTGAGAGTAGCGACGGTCTCCTCGACTCGGTCTCCTCTCCGGCGCGGCTGGATCTGGCGACAGCGGCGATGCGGGCTATCGGATTCGTGCGCAGCGTCAGCCAAGCTCCACGGCACCTCTTCCTCCTCTCCGGCAGGTGGATTTAACCTGGAGATGGCCGATCCGGGTGGCGGCAGCCAGGCCACTAGTTTTTTTTTATTTCTCTGGATTAAATCATAGTGATGGGTGACATTGTCACCTACCGCTATAATGAAGTTTTCAGCGGCGGGGTGTTTGGTTCATGAACCACCTGCCACAACAAAATTTTATTTTTAGTAGCATTTTCATTACGGCGGGTTGGTTGGTCCGCTGCTATAGTGCATTTGCACCAGCAGCTATATCCTTTTTTTTATGGTAGTGTTTAAGGTGTTTACGAGATACCTAGAGACATCACGAGGTACTTACAATTACAACATGGATTATTATTGATTAATGGCAAGAGTAATAATATGGTAACTCAGAATGATTTATTTGATACATTGTGTTGATGAGATTATTTATTCTCGCTTGTATATGGTTGCGTGATTGCCGCTAATCAAGAAAAATTCAATCATATACTTTGTTTGATGCTTAATTACTTAGTTTATATATTCTTCTGTGGAGTGGGATTGGATAAATCTAGAAAGGATTTGTGGATGATTTTGAATCTCAAACAGGGCATAGGGTTAAGACCGTGTTTCATTTTGCGAAGAGTACGACGTGAATGATTGTTCTTATGTTATTTACATGGTTTACTGTTTGGTTATCTAGATGCATTCTTACGCACGGAGAAGCAATAATTGTAAAGTAAATCTTAACAATATACAACGCACATAAGAACTCATCACTTATCAAAATATTTTCTACCTATCTTTTCAGATTAGTCAGCAAATAATTTTGAGAATTTTTACTATCCAAACACTCACAATAGTTCCTCGAAAATACTGGTCACTAGTTTGATGGTTATTTCATAATTATACTATTAATAAATTTATATTTATTTTTATAATCAAACATTAACCCTACAAATTATTAAAACATCAGCTCATCTTAAAAAACATATAAATCATCAGTTATTAACTAGTTTATTTATTTAGTTATAACAAAAAAGTTATTATTACTCTAGCACTTATTTTTTCGATATTACCTTTGATAAAATACTGATTAATAGTTATGATTTTAGATTATAAAATCTATATCATTGAATCAAACTACTAGACAAGTATTTTGAATAGCAAAACTCCTCATAAATTCAACCACCTTGTCATGGCCATGAGAGGACATGTAGGTGTGTTCTTAGCTCTGCTAAGAAACAAGCAAGTAAATCATAATACAACAATATAAATAGTAGTCACTTACAGATCAGTTTCCTTAAAAATTTAACCCCTGTCATTCTAAAATAGCAAACAAATAAAATTATGTTTCTTACTGATATACTTAAATATACCTCTATCACTATTTAAGTATCTTTTCAATGGTATCTTTAATTATGAAGTGTTAGACTTAAAACAATTCATGATCCACGTTATTTACAAACACCGTTAAAGATCTCAATTCATAAAAGGCAAAATTGTATGTTAAATTAGTGGAAATTTACTACCTAAGCTTTTGCATACTCACTGCAACAACTAGCGTTGTATGTGAAGCTAGCTCTGCTCGGCTCGTCTCTTATTAGAAAGTTAGCTCAGTTCAGCTCGACTCGCCAAACAGCTGAGCTAATGAAAACATTGGCTCATCTCATTTTGATAATTAACTCGAGCCAGCTCGTTTGGCTTATGAGACAGTAACACATAACAATTCAATACTATATTATTATAAGATATAATATTTTTTTACAAAATATATAAGACATACTCCTGTTAGCTTATTAGAAAGTTAGCTCAGTTCAGCTCGACTCGCCAAACAGCTGAGCCAATGAAAACATTGGCTGATCTCATTTTGATAATTAACTCGAGCCACCTCGTTAGGCTTATAAGACAGTAACACATAACAATTCAATGCTATATTATTATAAGATATAATATTTTTTACAAAATATATAAGACATAATATATTTACTTAATACAACTAGTCAATCTATCCGCGTATTTGCAGGCTAGTCTATATTAAGAAGTAATAAGATAGATTTTCTTACTTTTTATGCTTACACCTTATATAAATTTAATTATTAAACTATTTCATAAATATGAGTCCAACACAAAAAATAGTATCTTTTTATTTTAATTATTATGTCAAAATTTGTTAAAGTTTATATTTGTTTATGTTTCTTATTTTAGGATTTGTTATTTATAACACACCACACCACATGTATACGGATTACTGCAATGATTTGAAATATTTGTCTCTTTTGCCTACAACTTTATTACCTTAAGAAATTTAATATGATTCTTTATCTCTACTACTGATGATTTATTATAATATTTTTGTTTTTTGTCTTCAACTTTATTGATTTAAGAACTCTACTACCTTGCTACGTAAAGTTGCTCTCAAATCACTCTATTTGATGGAGCTCATGTACCACCAATATTATGTTGATTTCAAAAAAAATCACTGTGTTTTTATTATCCTAGCTTTGTCTAGCACTTCGTTATTCCTTCACTTTCTCTTTTGCTGATGAAGTTATTGAAATCATTAAACCTGATGAAAGCGGAGGAAAGGCGAGTGTCAAAGTAACATAGCTGGGGAGGAGAAAATTATGTTTAACCTTATTGACCTTATTGGACTAAGACAAGATTGGGATGGAGAAACACCTCTATAGGCGAAGGTGGTCGTGTGGCATAGACGATGTAGTCGTCGTGGAAGAAAAGGAAAAACAATCTAATGGTTAATGGAGAATTAATAGAACAGTTTTTTAATCTGTCATTTTGATCGTTGGCTTGATAGGGAGTACATGGACGGGTACAATACTATGAGAGGAATTTAGCAAAAAAAATAGATGTATGAGACATGAGAAATTTGGCAACAGCCAAAAAATGGTACGTGAGCAATGTTGAAATAGTAGCTAAAAAAAATATATAGCCTAATTATTGTAATAGTGTTGATGGGTAAATTAAAACATATCTAGGGGTATTTTGGTCTAATTCTTTTATAATAGTAATAGTGGATAAATTTCTTTTATTATTTTATTTGATTAATATGAAAATTTCTATCTTAAGAGGCTTATATGGAGATTTTTTTAGTCATATATATATACTCTATATGGAGCGCAGCGCGCTGGTCGATTGGTCCAGCCCAACCCACTTATCCCGTGATAGTATATTCTAGTCCGTGGTAGTATATCTTAGTCTAAAGTAGTATAGAATCACAATATATATTCAAGTAATCCAGTGTCTTTCTCTTTCTTCACCCTTATTTTGAATCTCGTCTTCTCTCTCCTTGTTTGCTCTTGTTTGACCAGATCCACCGATCACACCTGTGCAGATTCTTGGTTGCTCATTAACGACAGATCTCCCGACGGTGTCGTCATCTGCTCAAGCTCCGAGGTTGTCTCCACAAGCAGGAAACATATCCGGACAGAGGAGCATGCCGAACAAGCAAGGAGCGAGATCCACGAGCTCCATCTGCACTATCGTGGACCACCTCCTACCCTGTCCTGCTCTTCAGTTTCGCCTCCATGTTGGCAAGAAGCCAGCTAGCATCTTGGTAAGTTTCGACCTACCATGAGATCCAGTGATTTAAGCTATCGATTTAAGCTTTTCCCCTGTTAGATCCAGCGAGGTGATTTGATCTGAACCCATTGCCGTGTACTGCAGGTCCTTCATTTAAGATTTTCCTTCAATAAATATTCATCCGTGCATATATTTGGCTTTTCTTTTACAGGTCCTCTCGATTCCTGGCTGCATGGTCGCTAGGAAGGGTGCAGGTCTGGTGTGAGCATCCTCGCTGCAAGATCCGGAGGAGATGCCTCGGTCCTCCCGCTGATTTTTGCTTGCGTTTCCTTCATTTTTCTAATAATGTTTCTTTTCAAATATTTTTCTAATGCTGATTTCTGCACCGTTTGATGATTGCGCCTCTGTTGTTTTCCTCTGCCCCTTCGATTTTTCTGCTGATTCTTCTAGTTCAACGTTGTCGGATGCACAGGCAGAAAAAGCTAGCAAGAAGCTTGTTGGGCATGCTTGTGTCTGGTGTGTTTCATCAATCTGATTTTCATTTATTTGCACTTTCTTTGCAAGAACCATTTTTCTCCTTTATTTACTCTTTTTTCTTTTTTGAGATTTGTTGCTTGTCTTTTTTTTTATTTTCTCCTTTTTTGTTTTCTTATGTTTTTAACGGGTACATGCAAGATGAAAGCTAGCAAAAATAGTATTCCTTTTAATACATGTAGTATATATACTAGCTTGCAGTATATAAATAATCGTCTTTAGTTGTGTTTGCTAAACGTGAATATATATACAACTATACTAACAGTGAAAAGCAATATTTACAATAAGTGCTCTTTTATAGTATATATATAATTAAAGTGAAAGCAAGAGTATATATACTATTTTTGTAGTATATATACTATCCCATATAGTCTATAAACTATCTCTTGTAAAGAATCCATCTCATTATAATCTCAACTAATATATACACTAACTCTGTTAATCTATTTTCTTTTATTTTATGATAGTACGATTATGATCATATATTGCTATTTGTTTTGTAATCTCATGTAGTATATACTACCTTACAATACATAAATAATCGCTCTTGGTTGTGTTTGTTTAGCGTTGATATAGACAGTCCTATATTTTTTTGATTTTTTGCTTTATTCGTGTATATTCATATTTTGGATGTTGTCTCTGATAACCATTTAATTTTTTTTCCAATATAATAGTACATCTATGATAGTATACAGTTTTTGTTTATATTGATGTATTTTATAAAGAATTCATTTTTTTAATCTCAAGTAGTAGATATACTTACCTCATATAGTATATATACTACCCCTTGTAATCTATTTTAACACTAACAATATGCAGGATAGAGGAATACTAATCAATTTTTTTTCTCTTTTCTACTAGATTTTATTTTAATTTTGTTTTCAGATTTATATCATATACTACTGAATCAGTATACTATTATTTGAGATCCATATTTTATAGCTCCTATAAACGAACCAGGTAAGTGTATATATATACTATTGTACTTGTTACGGAATAATATTTTTTTAATGTAATAGTACATCCATGATAGTATGCGAATTCTGTTGATATTGATGTATTTTATAAAGAATATAGTTTTTTATCTCAAGTAGTATATATACTCATCTCATGTAGTATCTATACTATCTCTTATAATTTATTTTAAGACTAATAATGCGGGATAGAGGAGTATATATACTAATCAATTTGCTTTCTCTTTTCACCAGATTTTGATGCCTAAGTACGATATTTTTTTGTTGTTCAGTTGAAACTCTCATAGTATTTTAGGATAGTATTTTAATATTTATTCTCTCTGAATTCATACTACAGTGTGCATTGTAAGGTAGTATATATACTACATGAGATTTTAAGATAGTATTTTATCACAAATATATGTCTCTATAAGTGTAAATCTATGTACTTTAAGTATGTATTTATATACTTAGGATTCTATATTTTTTTGAAGTGTATACGATGACATACTATAAGTATATATAAGATCTTGAAGATATATGATCATATAAGATTTCAAAGATATATCATCTCCAAAATATATGCTCCAGTCATATTTGATTTTCAAAATATATTATCGGATCTTGAAGATATACGACAACGGTTGAAAATATACTACTTGTAAATATATGACCAGCTGGTGGTCAAAAAAATGTCAGACTAAAAAATATACGACCACGGTAGAAAATAAATAACTGTTGTCCTAAAAATCTACTACCACGGTTATACGTATACAACCACGATATACGATCATGGCGGTTGGTTTGATCAACTAGTTGTCAAAAAATGTCGCCCTAGAAATATATGTCTTTGATAGAAAATATACGATTGTTGACCAAAAAATATATGACCATGGTTGTACATATACTACCACGATATGCGATCACGGAGGCTAGTTTGACCAGCCGGTGGTAAAAAAAAATATCGACCTGAAAATATACTACCTCGGTAGAAAATATACGACTGTTGATATCATGTAGTATATATACGATTGCGGATGTTGGTTTGACTAGTTGGTAGTGGACAAATGACCCATGCAGCTGCTGACACAAAAAAGTAGGAGATACAAAAGATTCCTTGTATGTAGCTCCTGACACAAAAGTAGGGGATCAAAGACACGTCATGGCTACCACCGCTTGCTTTATTGCTTCAACAGTATGCATGCAAAATACCGTGACTCGCCTGGTGGTCCAACCGAACGACGCGCTGAATAATATTCAGTATATATCTATCTATCTATATATATATATATATATATATATATATATATATAGAGAGAGAGAGAGAGAGAGAGAGAGAGAGAGAGAGGTGAGGTCGTCTATACCACTTTTTTCATATCCAGATGTGTCCGTAACGTTGTCGTAAACAGTTTATATCCTACAATGATTCACCAATCAGTTTGAACAGTTTTCTAGTCTTTTGTTGAATTGGACTCCGATTTCAGTTCGATATTTCATAATAATAATAATTAATCATCTATTATTTTAATATCATATTTTGGATGGAAACTAATAACAAAAATTCCAATAATAACTCATTCTAAAATTATTATAATAAATATTCTTTTTAAAACTAGAAAAGGTAAAGCAAAATAAAAATAGAGCAAATGCTCAAGCCAAAAAATTGATTAATTGAAAACCTTTTACAGTTAAAAAAATATTTAAACTATAATTTTTTTAACAAAGACCCGTGACAACGCATGGGTGTTATATATATATATATATATATATATATATATATATATATATATATATATATAATCTATTAATTGAGGTATGGTCGTCCACTTCGTATCCACAAAGTTAGAGATTGAATCCAAATCGGTTTCGTACCTTCTATATCAATTACCAAATTTCAAAAATTATAACTCCCACGTCCGAAGCTCAAATGAGGTAAACTCGGACTCTATCTCGTAGTTTTCAAAAATTTCTACAACTTTGGTATTCAATAGAAGTCTAGATCCCGCAGTTTTAATTTCCAAATATGCGATGTAAAAATATTTGTTCTGATTCGAACTCCTCTACGCGGGTCTCTGTGCGGGGTCTATATCTCCTAGCTTTGTTGTCCAAATAATATGATCCATATATGTTACAAAAAGGTCTCAACGAGATCTACAACTTTCATGTTTTAACTTTTTCCATTAGAGCAAATATTCAATTTCAAAATTATATTACAATGCAGTGCTATTTCTAGACTCCGTGAATTGATTTTTTCTTCCGGATAAACTTCTAGAATATGATAAAAATAGTGATAAAATTGTTACTTTTGACATATAAAATAGTATACTAAGAAGCACCAATAGTAATACAAATATAATCTTTCATATAAAAAATATCAATAATATTATATATATTTAATAGTTATATTATGTAAATAATTTATATTTAAATTATAAAGAGTGTTTCGTTTTTTTAAGTCCGTAGCAACACACGGATACTTTACTAGTATATATATATATATTAGTATTGACATGATATTTAATATCCTATTGCTATTCCAAACTGCTCACAAATCGAGCCGGTCAGGACCTTCATGTTTTTTGTCCACCCCTTCCTGCAACCAGGTTTGTTGCAGGGAGTGTGCACGGCCTGCTGATGCCCACCAGATCTTGTGTCCCCGTGATGCGCCCTTGCCGACATTGGACATTGATCCAACTGCCGTCACCTCCGTCTTCACCCCATCTCTATCAGATCGCTATCAGATTACCCCTTTGACTATACTTTCATTGCATGATTAGCTACTGCATATACTCTGTCCGGAACAGCGTGCACAGAGACATGCATCAAACTGCGGCGCATGCCAACTTAAGTGGCGCGCACTCAGGCCGCAGACTGGGCCTCACATGTATTCCTAAGTTCCAAAATTATTGTTGTTATTGATTTTTTTTGTTACTTTTGATCATTTATTTTATTTAAAATATTTTTTTGAATATGAAAAGTTATAAGTTATATTTAAATTTTATCTAGTGATAAAATAAATTATTAAAAAATATGTGATATTTTTTATTTTTTTAATAAGACGAACGGTCAAAGTTAATTAAAAAAGTCAATGACAACAATAATTTTGAAACGAAGGGAGTATATTCATAATCTTCCTTTATGATTTTATTTCTGCGGTTTTGCTGCCTCTGCTCCAAAATAGATTCCGATTTCGTCATGCTCTGGTTTCGGATCGCCGCCAGTTCATCTGGACATAAAACAGTAGAAGGAATTACTTAGATTTCACAAGCCGGTTTGTTTTTGCTACACCAAACCTTTATTCCGACAGTTAAAATGTTCTTTTGCCTGGTAGTTTCGACACTCCTTGTAGTACTTTCTTTTAACCGTACTAGTGCTTTTTCTAGTACTGGGGCATAGCGTAGAGATACACTCTTTCCATGTACGTTGCGGTGGTTTTTTAACACTACAACCACTACTATAAAAACCATTTTCACCAACAAATGACTTTTGGAGATTAGTAAAAAATATTTTTAGACCCGTTACTAAATTGGTAATAGAAGCCTCGTTCACCACTATTTTACTCAATTTAGTAATGGACAACACTGTTTAATACATTAGTGACAGGTCACTCATATCAGTGGTATCCATCACTATGAAAGACTCATCTATAACCACATGATCAAGTTCTATGGTTCAAATGATGTTTTCACGTATATAAATATCTTCGAGAACCCTAGTCCATCTGTCCACAACTCTCTCTCTCTCTCTCTCTCTCTCTGTGTGTGTGTGTGTATGTGTGTGTCCAACCCTAACCTGATGCCCATTCCTTCCACTTCATTCCCTCCACCCCTGACAGTGCCGCCCCTCCGGTAATGTTCATCCTCCTCCACCGACGGCAGGCGAGTCTCTCGGCAACAATTCTCCCCTCCCTCGGTGGCACACTCCTCTCCCCCTCCAGCGCCCTCCCTCCTACACCAGTGGCGCGCTCCCTCCTCCACCGGCGGCGTGCTCCCCTCCTTGGACAGTTGGTGGCGGGCGAGTTCCCCGATAGGTGGTGGTAGGCGGGCCCCCTGCACCTCCTCCCATGGGTGGCGGTGGGCAGGTCCCCAACCCTTGCCCACCGCCCACTACCTCCTCCGGTGGCGCGCTCCCTTCTACCTCGATAGCGTCCACCCTCCTCATGATGGCGCCCTCCCCTCCTCCCCCAAGGGCAGGACGGCCTCGCACGAGCTCGAACGGGTCCAGCGTGTGGCGACTTATGGTGGGTGCATTTGACATGTGGTGGTCGATGACAGGCAGATCCAACAGACAACGTCTAGCAGCGCACGGGAGGATCTGGCGTGCGGCAATGACAAAGATATTTTTCATAATTCAGAATTTCAAATGCTGGGCCAAATCCCTAGCATCACACATTTTAAATTACCTACGCTCCTAGTATGACATTCCACCCTTTTGTCCTATCCTTTCACTTGATTTAGGAGACGAAGGATTGCATCAGCTGTGTGTGTTCAATTGACCCCACCACTGGTTTAAGGGGCCACATACTACTGGTTAATAAATTGAAATTGAGTCACAATTAATTTACTGTGTGGAATCCGAAATTTTATTCATATTTTCCATGGAATAAAGGTGATAGTTTGCAATGGAAAGTGATACTTTACTTTGAAACATGTAGATGCACATTGAGGTACCATTCATTGGTTGGCCATCGGCATAATTCCATCTTTTATGATTCCAAGATCTGACCTCCATTCAAATCATCAGGATCAACATCACGTGTGTCGTACAAATACCCTTCACATCAAAGACGAGAACTTCACGAAACATTGCGAATTATAGATATACCTAGCTAATCGGTAACAGTAGCCCAACTGTAATAATCAAGAGAAAGTTAAACGACAATGCGCAGTGTTTTGTGATGGAAGCACCAAAGAGAAGAGAGATTGATGTGATCATACGGTAGAAAGATACACACCTAAATAAAGATAAAGTATCTCAGCACTAATCATACCGATATATGGATTAAACAGAAGAGAAGACAAATTTTCTTGCACTAGCGGTGTGAGGCCCAGTAAATTTGAAAGTTCACAATGGATACTCAAGTTCAGCCGAAAGATTCTTGAGTATCCATTGTGAATTTGAAAGTGCAGTGTTTGGTGCTGTAGTTTCGGCTTTATTTTTCTTTTTCTGTGTGGTTTGTGTGTTGCATTGCCTTTGAAGATTTGAGCGTTATAATTACAAAATTTTGTTGAAAGACACATTGTTCCTTGGACTAACTGAGCTTAGATGTCTACTATACAGAATAGACATGAACATCTCGTATTTTCATGTCTCTTGTGAATCCTATATGAAATTAGCTGTCTTAGTTGTATAAAACCCTTACTTTTGTGGGTTACCAAACTAATGCTACAGCATGCATATTCTATAAGAATATGTTTGGTTTGAGGGATATTCTAGGACGGGACGATCTCAGCCAACTTTTTTTGTTGTTTGATTCGGAGTCACAAGAGAATGAGAGGATCCCACCGAGGAATATTCCCTCTAAGATGCAGGATGACTTGGCCAAGTAAAAATGAGTGGACCAAGTCATCCCACTTCCACAACGTCAACCCCCGGTCTTCCTTCCTCACTACAGGAAAATTGATGTTTGTCCGAGTGTCCTCTTCTTTGCTAAGTGTTTTTTTTCAGCACTCGACAAAGAATGTTTTTGCCGAGTGATGTACAAAAAGTACTCGGTAAAATAAATACACTCATTAAAGAATGCTTTACCGAGTAAAAAAAAATACACTCAACAAAAAAGAGTGTTTGCCTAGTGTTTTCTTTGGCACTCGGCAAAGCATTCTTTGACGAGTGATTTAATTTTGACACTACAGCACGCGTGCTTCAGTTCTCCACGCATGTAGCTAGTGCTCTTCACTGCCGTGGCCTACTCGTGACGGTGAGGGCGATAAAGCCATGAGAAGAAACCTCTGCTTCTGTGGTCCGGCTGAAACAACATACGAGTAAAATAGTCATAGAGTTTCATAACATATGTCAAATATAGATGTTTAATCTTTTCTAAAGTATTTTAATTTTCACTGTCACAAATTAAAATACTCATCACTGCTCAAATGCTTATTGCCCTAGCTAACTGAACTTTTTTGACAACGATGATTCTAATATATGGGGTAAACATGTGTATAACAGATGTAAATCTGTTAACAACAACAACGACAAAGGCTTTAATCCCAAGAAAGACGGGTAGGCTAGACGCAAATATATCAAACGAACAAAATAAGCTAATTATGATCTTTTTTTGTGGTAGGACCTTAATTAGTTAAGCAACTAGAGATGAAGTTAGAGAATAATTGACTTAGCGGAGTAATTTAGCTTGGCATTCAAGTTCATGATTGATCACCACCATTCGAAGTGCGATTCTGGAGAATCCTTCTCCTGCCACTTTGTTACCCTAGATAACTTATTTTATGTAGAGATCCCCGGTTTAACTAAGAAAGATTGATATTATAGTTAGGCATCCATTAGATTCAAACTTGCTTTACCACTTTATTGCAATATATTTTATCTTTCGGTTTTCTAGAGAATATTTTTTTCTCAAACACGTAGGAGAGCTGTATATATAATGTTGTCTTTTTATCAGTGCAGAATATTAGCTGAGCATATCAGCATAAATGCTGCGTACGAAAAAGGTAATAACGCGTATGTATAAAAGGAATATTTTACCAGGTTTGTTGTATTTTTTGCATAATGAAAATTATTTCCACCCCTTGCAAATGAACTTTTCAGTTCCCTGATCTCAAAGTGAATAAGTCATACATAAATAATAAGATATAAGGGTAAAAGTGTATCATCAATTTTCCATCCATGTTTAGTGAATAGATAACTCCATTGTGATAGTCTCTAGCTAAATAATAAGGAAACCCCCACCGCGGTCGTCTCTGGATTCAACAGTTCCCCTGACAATACCTGCATATAAAGAACTATATTTCCTTTAAGTTAGTGTATAGTTAGATTGTTGATCTTTTTGCCATTTTCTAGATGGCGATAAATACTAACTTACAAAATATGGAGGGAGGATCCCATAGGAGATGGAGTTAGAAACAAGAGGTTTAATCGAAAGCAGGAAAGTTTGTGTATATTTCAGCAAATTCACCATCAGTAGATAGCTTGGTCGAAAACACAAATATTTCTTTGTATTTTACATACTTATATTTTCTTATGTTGTTTTCATTTACTTATTGTAACATTTTGGCTGTGTAACAGAGACAGCATGCATATTTTTTGGCTAATGTATATTTGGGCTCCACTCTCAGTGTTTCTCCTTATTCTTGAGGAGTTAATTGATAGCAAAGGCTATAAGAGCTTGTTTGGTGGTATCAAGGAGTGGTTATTATACATATGGGGGAGATTTTCTTTTATTTTGTCTACCTGATGTAGTATCTGTTGTATGATTGCTGTTTCATGACTTTTATTCGGAAAGTTGGATTGGGAATGGAGTAAGTGGGAGCTATAATTTGTCCTAGGATACAACATCAGCTCCAGATCTCCTCCATTACTGGGCGGAGAATGGACAGGATGGGACATCTAAAATGCAAATTTATCTAGTGCTTTCACCTCTCATATCCTCATAATGGCTATATTATAGGTTAGAGAAAGACCCACTCCAGGTGTACTAACACTTACATCACTTCATATTTTTATATGTACATGCAGAACCCACTACTAATTGGAACTTTTTTTTTGGGGGGGGGGGGGGGGGGGGGGGCGGGTCCTAACTGACATTGTCAGAAACTATACTTCAGCCAATTGAGTTGAGTTTCTGCACTGTGAACATATTGACTTATAATAAAGAGTCATACAGATAACATAATATTATTTTTTTATAAAAAAACTAGTTAACACTATTAGTCCATTTAATTTGAAAATATGAAATTATAGGTATATGTGTCACATATATTTTCTGACCTAGCTATCCCTCTAGGCAATCACATGCATATCATATAATATATAATATGTGATAAATATAATGAAAATAATCCTTAAAAGCCTATTCAACATATACATCTTCATTACAAGCATGCGCTTGGGAATAGATTTGCCATTATGTTGTTGAGGGTGAGTAAATCTAGAAATCACAATTTTTGTCGGCCACAACAGTTTGAAACATACCACTTTCCCTCTCTTGCTCTCTCTGTTAAAAGGGGTGGTTAATATGTCCCTTGTTGCTAACGCAAGTAGTAGATTCTATAAGTATCACTAAACGGTCAGCCGAAATGCCGAATCAGCTATCTGCGTTTATTCAGCTCTAGCTAGAACTAGCTAGGCAACAATCCTATATAACTAGCTAGCTAGGCTGAAGATTGCTGCATCTCTAGCCCTTATGTGATTCCATGATCATTCATATCTGAAAACTGGAGGACCATTCTGCAAAAGATAAAGGATGCCTTAAAGTTTGAACTGGCCGGTGAAAAAATGACAGCACGACATTAACTCATATATGTCGATATACATATAATTAAGCTAGCATCTTTGACGTGTAGGGTTGTAGCAAATCGATGGTCCATCATGCATGCACACTAGTATATAAATATCAAAGTAGGTTCAGCTTGCTTCCTAAATATGGACTGATTGTTCTGTTCTTTGTGGATATATAGGTTACGTTATAGGCTAGGATAGCCTTAGAAACTTAGTGGAGATTAAAGTAAATTGGGCAGAAATATTTATAGGTATGATGACTGTGGACTTGGTACGGTTAAAGAAATTGTTATTTGTATAAATATCTTCATTATGTAAACTGTATGGAAAAATTTAACGTTACTTTTTTCTAAACAAAGTGCACACAACAAACATGATAGCAGTAACTCACATTATAGGTGCTATATATGCACATCCTACCAGCATGAATGCCTAGAAGAGGCTAGCTGAGAGAACCTAGGATTGACAAAGTTTTTAATTAAACAATATAGATGCAAACACTCGTCACAAAGACACAAGAGTTTCCATCCCTATGAACATAAGTACACACACTTTACCCCTATGAATGTCTTCGAAAGACTGACCCAGCTTATCTTAAGATAGCACTCTCACATACATCAATAATTACGTTGAAAGGATCGAGTGACCGAGAGAGAGAGGTGGGGGATAAATCGGGAACTCACAATATGTACCTAATTTGCTAATTCCTAAAACGTATATCCCACTCAAACAACTCCTAAACAATTCTAGTGGTGATCACACTAGCAAGAAGATAGTCCTATGAAAGAAAAGACATTCTATGCATACTAGTAGATCACACACAAGGCATATAGGTCCTATATAAGCTAGTAATCAAAGACACGCAGAAGCACACAACAAACTAGCAAAGGAGCCTATTCAAGCAAAGCTATAAGATAAAGAACTAGAGCACACAAGTATGAGTAACACGATACATACAAGGGTGATCAATCAAGCCAAAGCAACTCATATACATGCTAGTGATCAAATGTGGAAGCTTAAACACTAGCAAGTAAAGAAGCCTATTTATGTAAGTCTACAAGATAATCAACTAGAGCAATATAAGCACACAAGTATGAATAGTACGGTATGTAAATGCGGAAAGGTAAAGCATCATACTAAGGAGAGGGTCAAAAAATACTCATGATTTTTTCCTAATGCCTCGGAAGGATGGCGCCTTCCCCTACTCCTTGTTGGACCACTCCCGCCGGAGTACCGCTTCATCCCGCCATCAAGTGGAGTTCTCACACACGAGCCTGCAATCACTTCTGAAGTGAAGACACTGATTGCATCACCGCTACCACCAAGGCACAATCTCGCCTCCCTCAAGAACTTGCTGGACTCCCCGAGCCAACACAGGCGCTCACTAGCGATGCCCTTTTCAATGGTGGGCTCAAACCATGTACATATGTATGACGGTCTTCACAGCCAATCACGATAGACTCGATCACCGACACCTAACCAATCTAGGTCTCACCATAGACCAATAATAATAATTTAGATCATATCCTCAAGGACACCGTAGCCTTAGATGTGGATAGATGCTCAAGTTACTCTCACTAGCACTCTCATGATATTCAATATGTTCTCCTGCTGCTCCTCTCTTTTCCTCTTGGCTCTCTACAAATGCTCCTAGCAATTCCACTAACCAAGAAAGGTCTCCAAGACCCCAGTAACGAAGTTATATAGGCTTCCAACATTAAACTAGTCGTTGCTCCACGAAATCAGCTTTTTGGACCTAATGACAGTATAGTTCGGTCATTGCTAGACCAGACCGTCATGTCCCTTCTGGACGGCTCCTCCAAAGCCATTGGCCTGCTGATTCCTAGACTGACCAGACTGTCCGATCTGTAGACCGAACCGTCTGGTCTCTTCATCTCCGTCGATTCCAGAGAGCGTCCACTTTGCTTCTTCTCTTACCTGCACTCCACTCGTACAGATCAAAATATCCGGTCTCTATTGGTCTTCACGCAGATAGATTCCTCACAACAAGTCTTCTCTGGTATTCCTTCTCCTCTGATGATTGTATAGTCCGATCTCCACTGACCTTCTGTCTGGTCTCTCTGTCCATAAACTAAAACTTCTTATCCTCGCTTGACTTTGTTTCCTGGCTTCTTCCAACAGTTCCTTGGCTTCTCCATTATCACCTTAACCACACACATCACCGACTTGCATGACCTAAAGAGACATGACCTAGACCCCTATGATAGTCCGGTTTTTCCTATGGACTCAAAGCCCTAACAACTAGACAAGTATTCTAAACACTTGCTCCATAGCTTGTCCTTAGCCTTGATCCATCTCCTTCAATCCTTGTACTCTATCAAGCTCATCAAGCTCCATACTTGTGATCATTGTCATCCATCGCTAAGGCAATCGTCCGTGATCATCATTAAGTAATAAGAGGTTTCTTACACGCGCAACACTCGTGTAGACATTAGTCATATTTCTTGTTTGTCATTTATCACCAAAACATTCGTAGACCCATTAGGATAAAGTTCACTTTACTCCCTCCAAATATAAGCAAAGTCCAGATAACCCCTTTAGTTTGGTTTGTTTTATCGTTGTTGTTCATTAAACTAGATCATTTTACACTTTTAATTGATATTTTTGTCGATATTATTATCGGCAGTGGATCATAGGGCTACCCATGATCCTTGTTTATAGGTAAAGGCATGCGCGAGACCGAGAGTCGATGGATACACAAGACGTAAGGTTTAGACAGGTTTGGGCCTCCCGAAGGATAACAACCCTACGTCCTGTGTTCTGTGGTGTACTATGCGGTATGATCTGGTGTCCATGAGAGAGCCCCTGCCCCTCCTTATATATCCGGGGGGCAGGGTTACATGGCAAGTCTCCTAGTCGGTTATAACATGATTTCCGACTAGGATTCTATCTCTAACTTTCTATCTCTAGTATTAACTTATCGTGTACTCCAAGTAATGATCCGAGTAGTTATCTTTATAGGCTTTATCTTTATTGGACCCCGGCCCATTTGACAATATATCCGAGTGGTGAGGTACCCTTAGTATATATATCCCACAGTAGCCCCTGAGAGATTTGCAAGTTAGTTGTGATCTTCAGTTGATTGACTAATGCTTCGCCATGAATATGATTAAGCTTTTTCATGTACAACAATAAACTTGTAAAGGTCTTCAAGAATCTTCAAAAAGGATTATGTGCCAAATAATATCCATATGTAGGAAAAAAATCCACCTACTAGGTGTAGGTATAGCCCCTGACTCAGAAGGTATTTAGATCAAAATATCTTGTGAGTCAAAAATAATAACACCGTATGTAAATCTGGATCTACCACTTTCCCCGACTGATTCGATGAGGAGTTCCAATACAGTAGCCCCCAAGATTGGTTCTACCACTCTCCCCAACAAAACAAACCATTGGTACTAATGAATCTGAGTGATACTTGATCAGATATATCAAGCATAGCAGTCATCAAAAATATTCGGGTGATACTTGATCCAATATAACAAGTATAAGAGCCATAGAAAATATGCAAGCAATACTTGATTAAATACAACAAGTATAGCAGCCCTCGGACGTGATTCCGAGTGAAAAATATTGACTCATGCAGGACTCTCCAATATTGAGTAAGATCATAAGTAACCAATATCGAGTGATCTAATAATATTGTCGAATGATATAACAACTCGAGATAAGAAGGTCGAGTGATCCAATAATGAAGCTGAATGATCCAATAATTCGGGAGAACAAAACCGAGTGATGTCAATAAAATAGCTCCAGTTGATATAGCTACTATAATCCATGAAAATAATGTATTTAATAAATAATATATTAATGAAACAAATAATATATTTAATAAATAATACATATATAAAATAAACAATATACTCAAAAGATAATACATTGATAAAACCAATAATGTATTCAATAGGTAGTACACTGATAAATTAAATAATATATTCAATATGTGATATATATATATAAAATAACAATATTGATCCATTGCCAGAAATGCAATAGACGCTTGGGTTGTATTGGGTGATTAAGTACTGTATGAACTCGAGCCTAACTCTCACAACCAATAAATATCAGGTACCAATACTACTAAATAACTTCCTTAACATTCAACATGAAGCATGGAGACTAAGAACTCACTCGGATGAACATGTGAGTCAAGGTAAAAAGCCGCCTCGATCCTCAACAAATGATATGAACTATGGAGACTAAGAACTCACTCTATGAAGCATATGCGAGTTAAGGTAATATCGAGAGTCTAATGCATCAAGATTATGCAGAAAGAAATCATCACTAAGTTAAAGAACCTACGGCCTTTAATTAGATGAATAAAACTGAAATTATAAAAATACTTAGCTGCTTAATATCCATCGAGCTAAAGACGAGCCCCCGACATACCAGCTCAAAAGGTCCGAGGGATCAAAATTCCATAAACCATGAGTAATTGATCATGGCCGAGTGATGCAATGGCTCGGCGTTCCGTGACCGAGTGATCCAATGACTCGGCGCAACATGACTGAGTGGTATCAACGAGATAACTGCAATACAAGAACACAAATAATGTAGTTATATGTAAAATTAATATAAAATATTAATGAAACAACATTTTTAATATCTAAGTTTATTGGATTTCTGTTATTCGTCTAAGGCTTATGTTTGCTTAGAGTACTGATCATTCAACCAACAGACATAAAAAACAAACAAGGTTCATTAGAAGAACGATGTGCACGATGATTTTGACAAACGACATGAGCCATAGAGCTAGACTGACCAATTTGGGTAATGGGAGTCAGACGGCAACTAAGTAAAACAGCTGAACTCTTCCTAATATCAAATATGTACCGCTAAAACTCATTCGGACAAACATGTACGAGTCAAAATCAACCGAGAAAATTTATTGACCAATATTGTCAAAGCAAAAGGATGAATCCAAAAGAAACTCAAAACTATCACTGTAAGATGAAGAACCTACAGCCTTCAAATCAAGCTGGTATGAATAAAAAAAACTATAAAATATACTTAGCTTTGATACTCGGTCAGTCGTAGACAAGCCCCCAAGAAGTGACTTGATTGTTGACGTGAATAGCCTAATTGCCGTGTTGTCTTGTCAAGTGATTAATCGAGTCACCGAGTGGTTGACAAGTCTTCGTCGACAAGGATGTCGAACAACCGAGTGCCCAAGCAACCAAACCATAGTCCTTAAGTCATTGAATAGTATTGTGTCCAATTCAAAATTTCTGAACGTGCAGCATGCTAGATCATGAAGCCAACAATTATGTCGCCGAGTGATTTATCAAGACAACGAGTGGCTTCAAATGCTTGAGTGACTCAATGCGCCACCAGTGTGCTTGTGCCTTCAACCGTGTAGACGAGCCATTGCGTTGTCGAGTTGCTGACCCATCAGCCGAGTGGACAATCGGCCTCGCCATCTTGATCACCCGTCTTTTTCATAGCAACAACCACCTTATTTGCTCCGCCACACAGCTAACCATGGCATGGATGATCAACTCACATATGCAAAAGAGACATAACCTAAATGAGTATGCAGCCTACTAATTAACTAGATTAATTAACATATAAAAAATAAATATAGAAAAAAATAAAAGAAAACTTCCTGATAGGTGCATGCTGAACTCGATGAATTGAAGACGAGTCCCCGAGCATACTGCTGTAGCATTGAGCTGATAGTCTGAGTCACGGGTGAGTTGAAGGCGATTCGCCGAGTGGTCGGTGGAGTCGAAGTCGTTGAGCTGCCGAGTTCGTAGCCTCAAATCTATCGCCTATATGGACTGAGTGCTCTACGAAGGCAACCTGTACCAGGTCGCTTATCCTGTCTTGGTACACGTATCATATCCATGCAAAAAGGCATCATGTAATGAGTACTCGATTAACCAAATCGTGATCAGCAAGGTATAAGCGATAAAATAATGCTTAAAAGACTAAAAGAGTAATGCAAACAAGCATCGCAAAAAAAAAATCTTCCCTGACATGACACGCATGTGTCTCGGAGTTCTGGTTGCTCTGGAAATTACGAGCAACTCGATCGGCGAACATGCGACATGAAAACATATGCCGTCTTACACAGTAACTTGAAGCCAATTGCTCGCCGGATGTCTTCTGTACGCGTGCAGTCGTGCAGGCCTTCTTCGACAGGATCACAGCAGGATCAATCTGACTCTTCCTCCACTGCATCGTCCATCTTGCCGCGAAGTAGTTCATGATGTTGCCGACCTCCACTGAATCGCCAATGATAACCCGGAGTTTACTTGTCTCCTTGCCGACGACCGACTCTTGAACAATATTAGCAGAAACAGCAACAATACTTGCATGTTGATATGATCGGCAAATAGCCATGCATGCACATGGTAGGATTGGTGTTGTCTGGATCAAACAAGTGATTCAAACTTGACAAAGAAAAAGCCATTGAACTCGACAAACCGATCTCGGCGTTACCTCTTCCTGGCGTGCCAACTGTCGATATTATTATCGGCAGTGGATCATAGGGCTACCTATGATCCTTGTTTATAGGTAAAGGCATGCGTGAGACCGAGAGTCGATGGACATACAAGACGCAAGGTTTAGATAGGTTCGGGCCTCCCGAAGGATAACAACCCTACGTCCTGTGTTCTGTGGTGTATTATGCGGTATGATCTGGTGTTCATGAGAGAGTCCCTGCCCCTCCTTATATATCCCGGGGGCAGGGTTACATGGCAAGTCTCCTAGTCAATTACAACATGATTTCCGACTAGGATTCTATCTCTAATTTTTTATCTCTAGTATTAACTTATCGTGTACTCCAAGTAATAATCCGATTAGTTATTTTTATAGGCTTTATCTTTATTGGACCCCGGCCTACTCGGCAATATATTCGAGTGGTGAGATATCCTTGGTATATATATCCCATAATTTTAATCTTTATTTGCCGACATATATGGACTAGGGCATTGCCCCTCTCAACCTCAGATGTGTGTTGTCTGACATAGCAAATAAATTAACGATTCACAAAATATCACCTTTGGTCCTGTCTTGATAGGTGCATCCATACTTGTGTGTCCTCTCACCTTCCTTTTCTTCTCTTATATGTTTCGAGACGCTCGGCTATTAGGTGCTCGTGTTACCCAACGACCCCACACTCTTCTCGTTGGACCCTACCACCACGATGTGGTTGATTCGTCTATCATAGGTCTCCTGTAAATGTAGTCCAATTGTACCTGTTCTCTTGTGCCGTCGTGCAAGAGAGTAGAAGGATAGGAAAGCACACAAAAGAGTATAGACATGGATAGTGTTATGTAGCATGTCACGTTAGGTAACACCTGTATGAGGTTAGGAGGGTTTAATCCCGGTCCATGTTAGCAAATAGGGATTAAAATGTAAAATGATCTAAGTAAACAAAGAAGATAAAACAAACCAAACAATAATTGAGAGGTTATTCAAAATTCAGACAAATAATACTTGAGGAGAGTGAAGTGGAATTTATCCAGTTTATTATATGGAGGAATCAGGCCACACGCACATATAACAAGATAAGACTATTTGATGTGTTGACTTTGTAAGTACATATACCTTATATTCCAATCTTTTTCATTGCATGAGTGCTAGCCAGGATATAATCTTCCTTTATTCCATTGCTACCTCATCGCGCAACGAATATTGCTTACTAGATTGCACCGGCCATGCACTATGATAACAAATAGCTAAACACGCTATTAACAACTAAGCGTGTGGTTTTATTATTTGGAGGTCATTTTTTATAGAAAAAATAACCATGAATATAGAATTTGGCATATTTGCACGACACATTAGTATGTATGTGTAGGTCTTTCCACTACAACAAAAACGTATTATAAGAGCAGGCAAAAATACACTATACGGGTGGGCCTATCAACCCGTGTTTGTACTTTCATAGCTAAAAATAATCCTCTGTTACAGTGGACAAGAGGACCCATCGCTCGCTGGAACTTCAACTGTAGCAGCGAGTTGTCATATCAACCACCACTATCAATTTAGCAAAAAAAATATGCTGCCACTTTCATGGCCGGATCTAAACGCTGCGCACCAGCTGGATCCGCGTCGGGAAGGGGCCGCCAAGGGATGGGATCGTCGTGAAGGGAGTGAGACAGGAGGGGAGAGGTCGTCTCCACCCGCCACCATGTCTAGATCTGGCTGCATCACCAGGAGAGAGTGCTGCAGTTGAGGGGGAGGGATGAGAGGAGGGGAGAGGCTGCCCCTACCACCCACTAGAGATATGCTCCTTGAAATGCAGGATCTGGCGATGTCGGGCGTCACCCCGCTTGGATCCACCCATCTGCCGGCCTACTCCATGGAGCAGACTATGCACTGGCCGCTGGAGCGCTTCCTCCCGGCATGGAGGTTCGAGAGCTTGTGTGAGGAGGAGGAGGAGGAAATGGATGAGAATGACTAGTAAGACATACTCTCTCTGTTCCAAAATTGTTGTCGCTGTTGACTTTTTTATTATATTTGACCATTTATCTTATTCAAAATATTTGTTCAAATATGAAAAGTTATAAATTACATTTAAATTTTATCTAGTGATAAAACAAATTATAAGAAAATATATGATATTTTTTGAAATTTTTTGAATAAGACGAATGGTCAAAGTTGATTAAAAAAGTCAATGGTGACAACAATTTTGGAATGGAGGGAGTAAGAGTTTGGATTGATGGCTAATAATAAGGAACTTTAATTTTTTAGTGGCTAATTTGGAATCATGATCTTTTCTGATGATTGATAAGAATTTTTCACTTTAAAATGTGTTTCTAAACACTAAGATATAAGGCTCATATATTCATAATCCAAAAGAAAACAAGTTGTTTTGATTCATATTTCATAAAACAGAAAGTGGAAGGTCTTCCCATTGTTGGCTCCCACTTTATCTTTTTCTGAGAATGTAATGTTTTATGATGCCTCGTGTGATTTTTTTTAAGTTTTACAATAATATGCATGTCTCAAATTATATTTAAAACCGTCTTTTTTTGTTCTGGCTCTTAGTCTGGTTTGTAATTTTCATGGAATTTGTACACCGTATTATTAACAAGATAATAGCACGAATAGATACTCTTGTTGATATCTCTACGCTTAGTGTTATGTCATATCTAGCTAGTAGAGATTTGTTGCTCCTGTCCCTTACAAAAGAAAAGGAGTGAAAATCAGGAAACTGATGCTGTTCTCAGCTGTTTCTACAAGTATCTTGTTAGGGAAAGTTGGCTGACGTGACCATATGCGTAGGTTTGAATCAATGTTAACTTGTTACGTTTGCGTAGATCTGCACTTGCCCTAACCGATATATTATGTTTATGTCATCGCATCGCTGCCCATGTTTATGTCATCGCATCAACTATATGTTTATATTAGTTGCTCGGTGTTCCTCAAGTTATTTTTAAGTTGCTTCGGACAATCAGGTGTGAAGAAAAAAATAGTATAGTTGAGAGCTGAATGCCCTAACTAATATATATATTATGTTTATGTCATCGCATCGCTGCCCATGTTTATGTCATCGCGTCGATGACTATATGTTTAGTTGCTTAGTGTTCCTCAAGTTAATTTTAAGTTGCTTCGGACAATCAAGTGTGAAGAAAAAAATAGTATCGTTGAGAGCTGAAATTGAAGTCTGAATAGATTCTGATATCCATGTTTTGCTCCTGTCATATACTTGATCTGCAAAACGAAACAAAATAATGCCGCCGCTGCTAACTTAGATCAGACGAAACAAGTCTTGCAAAAATAGATTTGTGCATAGAAGGTTATCAACTTATCATGATTCCTCCTCGCAAAAAAAAAAATCATGATTCCCTGCTTTACTCCCCAAAAAAGGAAAAGAACTCATCATTGATCGACCTACATAGGATAGGACGGCCAAACTGTCCGTTTCATTTTTCCTCATTTTCATTACGGTGGGAGTCTACTAGTACTCGATCTAGACAGACACACTTCTAATCTACTTGTTGAATAAGCATGACACGCCATGAAGCACATTAATTCACCTTTGGAATTGAGTAATAACTGGTTTGTCCCTCCTTGCACTTGTAGCCAGGATCAATGCCACCGCCTTCTTTAATTTGGTCCCTTTTCAAAAGTTCTCTTGGCTGTCAGAACAAGTGATGAATGATGACACGAGCCTGCATCATCTTATTCTAGACCTTGATTTGGCGAATCAAATATATACATTTTTATTGCATTTCTTGATGACATGAAAGCACTATCACTTGGTCTGGAATCATTGCAAGTTGGGGAGTTAGTTCTGGGAATTGTTTTAAGCGACAAGCCCAATGCCAACTAAGGCAAGTTGCATCGAACTCCTACACTGATCTCTTCATCCGCAACAACTTTAATCGAGTGAGGATCACCATCTGCTCGCCATGAGCTGAATAATCTAAGCAACTGAGGCTTCAAAAGGAGGCCAAGATGTCATTGGGTTAAGCTGCGTGTTACAGCCAAACTTAAAAGGCGAGTCAGGCGTCACAAGCCAACTTTAATGTGTAGGGGGTATAATGGTGCGATTGGGTTGTGCGCTAATCAGCTCATTAGAACGACACAAAAATTACACAGATAACAGATAAAGTACACAGAACCAAGCACTAGGTTTGCGTTGGTTTCAATTTCAGTTTAAGCATAAGCAGTGCAAGAACATAAGTGCACTGCATCAGCTGGTCCACTTCTCTAACAGAAAACGAAGAAAAGAGCTCTCAACTGGTCCACATTGAGTAGGCCCAAAGAAAAAGGGGATGCATAATACAATATTATCCATCTAATGCATGCACATTAACTCACCAGACGGTATGAAAGGTTTGACGGTTGGGACGATTATTGGAGAGGTAAGCAAGCTACAGCAGCCAAGTATCCTGCATTATGCGGATGAACTCAGCGAGGCAAAGCAGGAAGCAGGAACGAGGGAGGTTAAACAAAGGCAGGCATGCTGCCCCCTTGTCCCAGGGTGGCCAATGACTAGTCAGTCTAGTGCTCTATCCGTTCGGCCACAAGCTCCACGCCGGGGACAACACACAGCACACATCCTATCTCTATCTTGCCACGGCTAGACCGTGGGTCGGCGATGGCTTTGGTGGGGCTGAACAAGCAGATGGAGACGTGTCCAGGCAGGAACCGCTGCTGAGACACGTCCGCCTGGGACTGGAAGCACCAAGGACCCGAACTGAAAGGCTCCGATTCTGATCCTGATAGCTCCAACCACACACGAGTGCCACCTAACTCTGCAATTTGCAACTGAAAAACTACCACCACCAGGACTTCCATCCTCTTCTTTTCGCGCATGGGTGACGATGCTCAACCAAGAGCCTGATGCACATGGCTGATCAGTGATCACTGATGCACCCACCATGCTTGGGTGGAAAATGTGTCCATTCCTCCTCCCGTTCATTTCTGTTTCCAGGTAAGACGCCACAGTGGTCAGCATGCCAAGGGTTGGTTGCAGCATGCTTCTTGACAGATCTTGCGTCGTGCAGATATGCATCGGCTGCTTTCTATCTCGATTGATCATGGCAGTTGGCACACTGGTCCCTCTCTTTCTGTGCCTGTATCATTCACTGTACATGGTTGTCGCGTGATGCCGTCCCAGAAAGGCTGAACTGATCTTATTGCCCCCAGGCACATGTCCAACATCAACCTACAAGCTGCAGCCATAGAATCAGATTTGCTCTGAACTATTTAGACGTGTCCTGCAAGGTGGCACTGACACCTTTTCTTTTGCACTTGCTTACAGAATGGGATAACAGTGTTTCCCTTCGATGACTCCACTGTTTTCATTTTCCCAAGTACTGTAATAAACAGTTTGTCCCAACAAAATAGTACATAGAAAGGATGACCGCCAGCTAAAAGCATGTCAAAGTACTTGCTGACAGGATTTGGTGAAAACTCCAAGAAGGAAAGCAGGATCTGGCAAAAATAATTGAAGAGCACAAATTGATTCCCCTGTTCTGTCAATCTCAACCGTAGTTGAAGCCTGTTCCCTCTGTTACAACACAGTTTAACTTGAACTATAGCATATAGTTGGAAGTTAACCTCTTCACCACAAGCCTGTCAACAAAAAGATAACACATTATTAACACATCATATTCGGGTTCAAGAATCCACGGGTACCAAAACAGTGACACAAAAAACTGGCAACGTGTGGAAGCAACAATGTTTATAGAGCGATAGTGGTGCGAAAAACTGTGATGGCTTTGTTCCATCATTAAGTTAGCATGCTTCTTCATGAACTAAATGGTAATCAAGGCACAGTAGGATAAGCTATTGGCTGGGACGCTCAGCTCATCCCTGAACTAGTAACAAAACTCAACTATTCCCAAAATAAGGAAAACCATCATTGAGAGTCTGAAACCAATCAGAAACAAAAATGTGTTTGAATGATGCACAATGCCAAAGCCGTGTGACATGAGAAAAGATCAAGATATGTGCAAAGTACAATTTATTCGCTCACGTGCAGTACTGAAATTGAAAAAGAAAAAGAAAGAAAAATGGTAATGTTGACATCTGAACAACAACAATAAAGCCTTTTTATCCCAAACAAGTTGGGATAGACTAGAGATAAAACCCATGGGAAGCCAAAAAAGAAGAGACAAATGAACAAAAGCCAAAAGAAAGAGAAGAAAAAGGGGGAAAAAAGACAAAAACAAAAGGAACAAAAGCCAAAGAAAAAAAGAAACGAGTAAACAAGAAGGAAGAAAAAAAAAAGAGATCATAATTCCGGCACATCTATTGCTAGTCTCCAAACACTCCTATCCATAGCTAGCTCCTTAGCGATATCCCACGCCTTCAGGTCTCTCTTAACCGACTCGTACTAAGTCAAGTTAGGTCGGCCTCTACCTATCTTAACATTAGCATCTCTCTTTAGAACCCCACTACGCATCGGCGCCTCCGGAGGCCTCCGTTGGACATGTCTGAACCATCTCAACCGATGTTGAACCAATTTCTCCTTGATAGGTGTCACTCCTATCCTGTCTCGGATATCTTCATTCCGTATTCGGTCTCTTTTTGTATGCCCGCAAAACCAACGTAACATACGCATCTCTGCTACACTCAATTATTGACATCTGAACACATGATAAAAACATCATTTGGCTGCTTGCACCGCTATAATGATGTAATATCAATTGAAATTGCAAAAATAAATATGAAATAACACATGAAGATAACATCACTAAGCAGCTTCACCACTTTAATGATGTAATGCAGAAGAACTTGAACAAAGAGTAATGATCCCATGGAGAAGGGTCCAAAAAAATGGCCCATCATGACGATAAGTAAGGCCTTAAAATTGGGGAATGAACATGATTTGTCCCTGGAAACTAACCAAGTTTTAGTAGGAAAAAATCTCTAAACCAGAACAATAACCATAGCCATAGGGACCACTGATAACTAGAGAAAAGCACATATAGAAATATAAGAAGATGGAAGATGTAACTAAAAATGGAAACCTTGAACACAGCAAGATAATTTCAAAAATCTTAAAACTATAATCTTGATCACTGCATAAATTTTGGGGTTTGCAAGTAGTACAAATGTTGACAGAACTTGCGACATCATTGATTTGCATAGCACCAGAAATAGACCGAAACATAATGTGTGGTAAGGTGTCACCTCACCGCACGCTATAAGCGCCTAGGCGGCTGGAAGGGGATGACTCGCCACGCCTCGCCTTATCACTTTAAAAAGATAGGAGACATTGAGTTCGCATTCATGAGGATGCTGGTCTCATGTAGTCTTCAAAACTAAGCTAACACATTTACAAACAAAGGAAAAATTCAGTACTATCATAATGCATTTGGGATCCATGTGACGACATATGTTTTTGTTGAAAAGTATAGATGGGGAGAATGATCTCTGTATTGAATCCTCTGAGGACCTTACATTATATAGCCAGTCGGCACTAGGGTGTGCAGCACCTAAACCCTAAGGCCCATAAAGAGGCCCAGTACATCATATTCTAACACCCCTCCCTCTCCACACACACTATCAACTGTTCTAGCCAGCAGGGAAAACATTGAGACTGGTCCTAAACTCAACAAAAACTGGAGTTGGAAGACCCTTAGTGAAGATGTCGACATACTGTAGAGCAGTAGGAACATGATGAACCCGGACTTCGCCAATAGCAACCCATTCTCGAACAAAGTGGAGATCGATCTCAACATGCTTGTGCGTTGATGCTGAACTGGGTTGGAGGAGAGGTACATGGCACTGACATTGTCACAATAAATCAGAGTGGCCTGAGACAATGGACTGTGCATCTCGCCTAGGAGTTGGCGTAACCACGTAGCTTCAGCGACTGCATTGGCAACGACGCGGTACTCAGCTTCAGTGCTGGACCGAGACACGGTGGTTTGGCGCTTGGAAGACCATGAAACAAGATTCCCGCCAAGAAACATAGCATAGCCTGAGGTAGAGCGTCGTGTATCGAGACTCCCCGCCCTATCAACATCAGAATAGATCACCAAACCAGTGGCTGGCGATGCTGTCATAGTTAAGCCGAAATCCACTGTACCTCGAACATAGCGCAAAACCCTTTTGAGAGCAGCAAGATGAGCCTCCCCAGGGTCGTGCATATGAAGGCAAACCTGCTGAACTGCATAGGCGATATTAGGTCTAGTGAAGGTAAGAACTGTAGCACTCGAGCCAGACTGCGATAAACTAAAGCGTCGAACACGAGGGGACCAGCATCAGAAGAGAGCTTTGAACTGGTATCCAAAGGAGTGGTGCAGGACTTGCACTCCATCATGCCGGCGCGATCAAGAAACCAGCCTTGGCACGCGTCTGCATGCAGTGCGCATTGTGAAGCGGGGGAATCACAACGGCACCCTTGGGTATTGGTGGAGCGCCTTGCTGCTGTGCAGGGACAGGAGGAGGCTGCCGCTGCTGGTACACGCGCGAGACTGGAGGCTTGACGAGGACACCAACCCGCGGTGCATCGGGCGTCGGGGAGGAGGTCGCGCGTGGCGTGGAGTTCGCCGGGGAGGAGGGGGCCGCGCGTGGCGCGGGGCTCGCTAGAGACGAGGGGGCCGCGTGTGACACGGAGCTCACCGAGGAAGAGGGGACCACGCGTGCATCCTTGGCCGCGGCGGCGCGTTCCTCCTCGAACATGGCGGCGGTGGCGGCAACCCGAGCACGGGTGGTTTCCAAGGCGAGGGCCTGCTCCACGACGGCGATGGCCTTGGCCTTCACATCTGCCTTGGCCTTGGCACCGGCTTCGAGCGCAGCCTTTACGGCGCGTTCGGTGGCAGCCTTGGCGGCGTCTTCGACGGTGTCGCCCATCGGGGAAGGGTGACGACGATGAAGGAAAGGAGAGAGATTAGCAAAAGCGAATCCACACGATCGTGTGGGCTGCTAATACCATGTTGGAAAGTATAGATGGGGAGAATGATCTCTGTATTCAATCCTCTGAGGAGCTTACATTACATAGCCAGCCGGTCCTAGGGTGCGCAGCACCTAAACCCTAAGGCCCATAAAGAGGCCCAGTACATCATATTCTAACAGTTTTGATGTGGAATCCCAACTCCATCCAATAGCCTGGAATTCATCTCAAAATTTCTGGCCCAACCCGATTATACCCATAAAAGAATGCCTCAATGGTGCATTGTTCTGCAAATGCAATTTTAGAGAATACAGTACACATGGCAAGTAAAACTATTTTATAAAGTGAACTATATGCTCCCTTTCCAAGAAAGGGTGAAATATACACAGGTGAAATTCCAATATGTAGGAACAGTAGATGGAATGATACTACAGTAGGACATTTTGCAGTTGTCAGCTGCATGTTGCATCACGTTGCACCAGGCCACGCAACTATGACACATGAAGAACCACATGCCCATTTCGACAAAACAAAACTGAAGCATCTTCAGAAGTGAAAAAATTGAAGTACTGTATTATCATTTAAAATCCCTTTTCAACTAATAGAAAGGGACAAGGAGTGAGCACAGGACATCAGAATAAGATGTCATTAAGCAAAGGGAACTACTATGACAAGCTGAAACCCACAACTACAGTCATCACCATAAACATTGGACTGACCAAGGAAATTTGTAGTCATAACATAGAAGTTATGCATACAACTTACCTGAAAGTAGTACCAAGAATATTTTATGACCTGCATAAGATCAATATTCAGTTCACCACATAATTTTACATCTCCATGTAAAATAAAATTTTAGAACTGAATATATCAAAGCAGCAGTACTTTAATTTTTTTCTCTTCTTTTTCCTATCCAGTCTTATTTCCTCTCTTTTTTTCCTTTTTGTTTCGGTTTTTATTGCTATGTTCCCACCTCTCTTCCCCTTTGCCTTCTTTCTTGTGTTTGTTTATTTTGCTCTTGTGCTTGGTTTCTTGGGGGTTTCATCTCTAGCATACCCCAACTTGCTTGGGATTAAAGGCTTAGTTGTTGTTGTTGTTATTGTGAATATATCAAAGTTGCAGATCTTCTAGAACACTTGAAAGATATTGAGAACAAAAAAGTGCAAATTTTAGCACATCTACTTTCTGATTGTAATAGACTTTGTGAAAACTAGAGAGATTTTAGAAATTACAAACATACACCCAGTAGTTAACTCATTGATCTCTCTATTGACCACTTAAGTAACTCCAATATAAATGATGGAGGGATCACTGATCAAGTTAAATGGAGAATCATGCTGCCTGAAGGGACTGAGAACAGACAATGAACCGAGGTCAGGACTCAGGAGCCACATTAAGAAGCTGTCCCATTTTTCAAGCCATGAGATGCAGCAAAATTGAATGTATATATAAATAAAGGAAATTTAAATATATACCAAGGATATGGACCGGGAGGAGCAAGGAATCAATAGTTAGTGAGAGAGGCAAGCAATGCTGTTTGGCAATATTGGTTATCGGAGTTCAGGGCAAAAATACTAATCAATATATTTATTTGTGTGTGTGTTTTTACATCCTACCTGTGTTTACAACGAATCTTATGAAAATAACTTATAATGCTTGCAGTATGCAACCTAGTAAACAGTTTCACAACAATTCGGGTGTGCTGAATAAATAATCAATGTAAAACAAAATTCACGAATTGAGTTCCAAATGCATCATATATTGTTTCATATGAGGTCACTGAATTTCAAGTGGTCAAGATATGGCAATATCAAAATAATAAGTAAACCTTTATTATGGCATACATAAGCATTTCAAGTGTTCGTTCAATCAATATATTAGCCTAGATGACTTCTGGTTCAAACCAATATAAATAAAGCATGCTACCAGAGCTGCTAATCCTGTATTCCATAATGTACATTTAGAATGCAGGCAGTACAGAAACTAAACTGCAACTAGCATGCAGGAAAATCATATTTATCCAAAATGATTCACAGGAAAAATAAGGCTACAGTTTTCTATCAACAAAAAAGCCCTATTTGGGGTAGTATTTATAAATGTTTCCACAAAAAGGCATTTGCTTTTACAACCTTTTCTAGCATTAATCTCTCAAGGGTTCACTAGTAGCCATCAACCACTACATCTGCTAACAGCCCAATTTCATAAGCCAACTACAATCTAACAGGTAATATTTAGACCATCTAATACTACATACAAGGTCAGAAAAGGTAAAATCACATTGATCCTAATTCCTAACTCAAGGTACCTTGTCATCTGATATCATCACTCTCCATGAGGGGACTTTTTGTTGCGGCCCTTTTTAAGCATTTGCCAGAGGAACCTTTGGCCTTACCAAACTTCTTCGTTGTCTTTTTCAGTGATGTTGTACAGCTTTGCTGATTTTGCTGCTCTCTAAAGTTCTCCGAAGACAGTACAACCTCATCAAGAGCCTTGTTCAGTACCTCTTTAGCAATTTTATAGACCTCAGAGGATTTTGAACCTTCTTTTGCACATTTCACTGCATCACAGCAGAGATCATTGAACCTTGCTGTTGAAGCATCCTCACGGTATCCCCTGAGATCAATGTAGTTATCCAAGGTGGCGATGCTTTTTGCATGCTTTGTCCAGCGTTTCAAGATATAAGCCTTTGGAAGGGAACGTACTCCTTCCATAATAAAAATCCGGAGAGCATGTCTGCACAAGATACCACAACTCTCAAACATGCAGCAGCTACAATTCACAGTATTCTGATCTGGGTTGAAAGAAACGGTATGTGTCTCCTCATCACCTTCATATACTGTGACATGATATTTGTGTACTATCTCGTCCTCAAGTCTCTCTACGTGATACCCGAAGGACTCAAGAAATTGCTCCTGGAACATGCAAAATACTGTGCTAGTGAATATTGAACTACCTTGTTTTTCCACAGGTGAAGCAGTTCGCAATTCTGGCATTTGAAACATTGTTAAATAATCTGCCTGAACTTCGGTTTCAAACGAATTAGTAATAGCTTGTCTAAGTTGCCAGACAGCCACCGACAACTGGGACTTGGCTGAGAAGTACTTCTCAATAACCTTCTCGATGTTTCCACATGCTATCGGCAGCAGATTTCTAGGATTAAATGACTTCTTGGTGTATGCAGGAGCCCATTGTCGACGAATACCATAGAGAGACTGTAAAAGCGCATTATTGCTGAACCCATGCTTTATGATGACTGAGTTCCAACCTGATTCAAATGATCCTTCTAGTCTACACCCATGAATACACCTCTTCAGATCAGATATGAAAGGATCTTGTTCGGAAAACATGCCATGTAACTCCTCCTTGACGGCATCTAAGATTTGTTTTTCACAGAAAATATGGTGAGTATTAGGTAGCACCTTGGCAATGGCAGCTGTCATTTCATAGTTCAACTCTGTTAGCAGAGATATAGGAGGCCCCACAGACATTGCTTCAAGCCATTTTTCAAATAACCATAGAAAGGATGATTCTGACTCATCAACAAGTAGTGCACAGCCGAAAACAACAGGCTGCACGTGGTGATTGATACCTGAGAATATGACAATAGGAATATTGTCCTTGTTTTTCTGGTATGCTGTCTCAAGTTTAACGGCATCACCAAAATGGTAGTACTCCATCCTAGCTTTAGCATCAGCCCAGAATACATTGGCCGCATAACCATTCTTGTTATGCTGCACAGCATAGAAAAACGTAGGGTCCTCATCCTGTGCCTTCTTAAGATATTCAAATAGGCTTTCAGCATCCTCTGGCCCTAAATCATTATACCGCATCTCTCTAGGATGTTGAGAAACTTGAGCATTCAATAGCAGATTACGTGTGTCAGAAAAATTCTTTGCAATGACAAGTACCTCGCCTTGTGAGCGAACACAGCGAACTCTGCTATCTGGTGCTGGGTTAAGCTCATGAGTATGTTCCAGTATGAGTTTGGAGACCATCCAAACATCTTTATCCTTCCGAACAATCTCAAACAGTGCATCACAACCATTCCTGGAGGGGTCCAATGCATGCACTCTCTTGGTATCATCCCCATTGCTCTCTCGTCCTGAATGGTAACGGTGCCTTGAGCAGACAAGCTTCAGCATCTTGAGTGACTCATCTTGCGACTTGCGGGACTGACGAACACGAGCTTCAAATCCAACACGGCTGGCATACGAGTAGTAGAATGTCTTGGCAGACTCGAGGGATTCAAACTCCATACCTATGTAAGGGTCAATCACAGTATCAGTCTCAATGGCGATGTAATGCACTCTGCTGGGCAGCCCAACCTCATGGTTGTGATCCTTAACAAGCTTGGTAACAACCCACTTGTTATCGTTTCTGCGGAGCACCTCGAGCATGGCATTGCAGCCCTCCCTGATGGAAGCGGCCCGCTTCCTCGTCTTCTTCCCTGCAACGGCACGCTTCTCCTTGCTAAACCCTTCCCTTGAGCACACAAACCTCAACATGATAATGGACTCACTGCACTTGGATCTGCGCGACCGGGCAATGCGGACCGAGAACCCAACGCGTCCGGCATAAGCAATGTAGAAGGTCTTGGCGGCCTCTCCGGAATCGAACTCCATTCCCAGCTGGGGCTCGAGGCAGGATTCCGATTCGACCGGGAAAAGGTCCTTGCAGATGGACTGCGACTGTGCTGCCGCCAGCAGCGGCGGCTGAGACTGGTGCTCGACGACCTGGACGCCGTGCAGCGGCATCTGGTCGACATGGGGACTCACGCCAAGGGAGGCCCAGAAATTGATGCTGTCGTCCTCCAGCTCCGTCACCTGGGGCTCCATCATCCCCCGCCCAAGCGCCACCAGCCGGACCTCCGATAATCTTCCCCCAAAATCCCTTTCCCCTTGCTATGGTGGTTGCCACTCTGAGCCAAATTCGCTTGACCGGAATCCAACCAGAGATTCACCGGAGCGGCTTTTAGCTGGCGCCCTACTGTCCTTCCTGACTAGACGACCGAGCTCAGGCTCCGGCGCCGGAAATCGGAAGCCTGAGCTCGCTCCGCAAGCCTGTGAAGCATCACAGCTCAACGTCGTCGCCGAGATGCGTCCGTCGAGGCAGAGAGCTTCCCTTTTCAACACCGCCGACGAGGTTCCACGGCGTCCGTGCAGACGCTGCCGCCAGTGCTGGAAGCGGGCCGGCGATCTATGTTTTGTAGTGGGCAGCGCAGGAGAAGGATTTGGGGGTGGATGGGTCTGGGGATTTTTTTTTTTTTTTTTTTGTGGGGGTGTGTGTGTGTTTATGGGCCTGTTTGGGGGAGCGGTGGCTTTTCCAGGGGTGTGCTGTTTGGCGTTAAAGCTTTCTGGCCGTCGGCTTCCATGGCAACCGAGGGAAGTGAGCTCGGGTCAACGACGGCAGTGCGAGGCGAGGCCAAAGACGGGAGCTGAGGACGACAGCGGCGCGAGGCGAAGATGACGACAGCACGTGGCGAGGTCGATTCGGCAGTGCGGGAGGTTGAATCCAGAGGCAACGGTGGGTGGTGAGGTCGCAGCGGCAACGGCCGTCGAGGAAGGGCGCTCGCGGCAGCGGCTGGATGCGCTCGGGGCAAGGAGCGAGGTGGGCGGCGGTTGGACGCGCATCGGGTTGGATGCGCAGCGGCGGCTCCTGCGATGCGCCCCGCCGACTCGAGGAAGGGGGAGCAGAGTACGCGACCTCCGCTTGGCTGCCGGTCAAGGAGGAATGGCGGGGGCAGAGCCTTCCGTTTATGTTGTCAAAAGCCGTCTCGACCACACGAAAGCATATTCCAGAATTTACGTGTTCCCATGGGCTATAATTATTATTAATCTCTATTACTCACTTCGTCCCATAGAATTCTATGTTTTAAATTTTGTCCAGTAAAAATATCGTCCTTACCGATTAAAACGCATTTGCAGCTCTACTCTTACAGATGGCAGGACGCACATGACGAGAAGTAGTGTCTATAGCAGGACAAATCGTTGTTGGGTTGGAGGTTTATTAGTTACCGTTGGGTGCGGGTGGACCTCCCTAATACCACCTGTCTCCTCTCCTGTATGCAGTGTGACCTTCGTGGCTTATGTTTGTAGGCTCTAGCAAAAAGTAAAGCGAACGAGCAGTGGGGATAGCAGCGTAATATGCCAAGCGCTTTGATTTTCGTGTGTTTAGTCTAGAACTGAAAGTTGCCTAGAGGGGGGGTGAATAGGCAATCTAAAAATAATTCTAAAAAAGCACTAAAGGATAATCAAATAACCAGAAGTGACGGAACTTTCGTCGGGATCGACAGAATTTCTGTCACCACGGAAGTTCTGTCAAATGACAGAACTTCTCACTACTCTTCCTCTAAGCAATGAACAACACGGACAACAAAAAGAAGGAAACACTAGCTTGATAAAAGTAAAGCTAATATAATGTAAGCCTAAAATTCTTGAATGAAGACTAGCTATATAATTAACAAATAATACAAACATAATAATATAAAAGAAATAAACAAGTACAAATATAAGAGCGGGAAAGTAAAAAGAGAAACAAGAATTAACCCGAGGTTCGGTAACCACACTAAGTAGTTCCTACGTCCTCGTTGAGGAGCCACACAAAGTGGTCGGGTCTCTCTCAACACTTTTCCCCACCAAGCAATCACAAAGATCGTGCTTGAATTTCTTTCTCCACTTGATTCTTTTCCTCCGGAGGCGAATCACACCTTCACAAACGTCCCCGACTCACCACACAAAGTTGGGAGTTAAGGGCGACGTCTAGCCGTCAAGGAGAGCAAGTTTTCAAGAGTAACAAGCAAATCAAATCTTGATGGAAAGGAAAAGATGTGCTCAAGTTTTTGAGTTGATAGATTCAATTATTTTGTGTTTAGATCTCTCTCACTTGGATTGGAATCTCAAGAACAAGTCTAGGAGTAAGAGAGGAGAGCTCTAGCTGAAGAGTGAGTGAAATGGCAAAGAACCCAACCCTTCCCACGGGGGAAGGGGTACTCTATTTATGGTGAGACCTCAAAAACTAGCCGTTAGTGTATTTTCTAGGTATGACAGAAGTTTTGTGGGTAATTTAGCCGTTGTAAAGCATTGGCAGAGAGCAAAAGATACTGTGACGGAACTTCCGTCAAAAGGTGATGGAACTTCCGTCACTCTCGATTTGACAAGAAGGAAAGGAGACTCACAGAACTTCCGTGAGAGCCACGGAGGTTTTTAGAGACGGAACTTTCGTCGTGGGGTGGCGGAACTTCCGTCACTCTCTGTTAGACTGGAAGGAGGCTCACAGAACTTCCGTGAGAGCCATGGAGGTTCTTGGAGATGGAACTTCCGTCGTGGGGTGACGGAACTTCCGTCACTCTCGGGTGTGCAGAAGGTAGAAACCTGACGCTGCTAGGTGACGGAACTTCCGTCACTCTCGGGTTAACATCAACGCCAGACCTGACGCTGACGGAACTTCCGTCAGAGGACTCATGGAACTTCCGTCACTCTCTGTCTTGCTAAGTAAAAGGTTGATTCTTAGGCTTTGTTGACTAGGTTTTCAAACGAATTGATTTAGAGCTTGAGCACAATATTTCCCTTACTAGCAAGATAAGTTTTACTCCTCTTAATAGTTCGGCATACCTATGACTCAAAACAAAAAGCATAAAAGCTAAACTTGAACCGCTATGAGCTATTTTCTTTTCACTTTTATTGAGGGATAACGTTCTCACATTAGTGGGTAATTAACGTTTCTCTTGATGATCTGCATATTTTCTTTACAAGCATGTTAGTATAATTTTAATCTTTTGTCATTAATCACCAAAACCCACTAGGGGACCTAGATGCATCTTCAATCTCCCTCTTTTTGGTGGTTGATGACAATAGATTAAAAGGATATAGAAATATAATCAAGAGAGAGAACAATAAAATATAGTGAGGCTCCCCCTAAAGATATGCATGATTCACAAAGACATGTGAAGAAGCTCCCCCTATATTTTATAAAAAGTGGATACCTAAAAGGTGTATAAGTGTGAAGCAAAGTGATAAAGCAATAAACAAGCTTCACAACCAAACTATAAATTAGAAGAAATAAGCACCACACATAACATAAGAACAATAGAGTTATTACAAAAGGTTCACAAATATGTTTCACACACAAAGTAAATAAAGAGGGAAACTAGTCCATAGGTTCATCACTATCCTATTACAAAGCCTCTAAAACATCCTTTTCACTCATCTCTCCCCCTTTGGCATCAAGGCACCAAAAGGAATGAGAGGAGGAGGAGATAAGAGAAAGGTACTACTCATCATTATCAGTGTTGTCATTAGTGTCCTCATCGTCCTTGACATCACCCTCTTCTTCATGGCCTTCGTCCTCACCTTCTTGTGCATCTTGTATAGGAGTGGGTGGAGGAGCAAGATCATCCCAATAATAGCTGGCAAGGGGATCCTCAAAGACCGGTGGCTCACCATCGGGCTCCCACTCGGAGCCATCCGGAGACACCTCATGACCTTGAGCTCTTTAATCTCTCTTGTAGCGCCAGCGCCGCACTTGCTTCTTAATGCGCTTCTTGTTCTCCCAATTTTCCTTAGCATTGAAGCAACAAGCATTCAAGATGCTCTTGAGCATAGCAGCAATGGGTGATGATGGACAGCGACGAGATGCTTCAGGTGGAGGAGTGGAGGCTGAAGCACGAGGGGCGGTTGCTGCCGCCCTAGCTGCCCGTTCATCGGCTAACTCCCTCCGGATAGTCGCATGATGAGGGCGAGTGAGCTTAGGCACACGGGGTCTCAACGGTTAATGCGTGCACTCCTTCTCAAAAACCAATCCAGCCTCAGCCTTAATCATCTTCATAAGATAGGGAGCAAAGGGTAGCACCTTCCGAGTGTCCAAAGAGGCTGAGTAGATTTCCTGAGTAATGAGGTCCATCACACTGAAGGCTGCAGATCCATCTCTGAATCTAGCAAGAACATTTCTAGAGTGCTCAACAAGAGAAGTGACATACCCAGCCTTAGGAGCAATAGTCACCCGGAGCAGCTTGTTGAGTGTGAAGAAGTTGTGCATGCCATGAGTGGTTCCCAGATATTTGGGTTGAAGGTCCTCATACATGAATCTCAGCTTAGAGTCCTTCAACACAGGCTCATAGGAGAGCCTATCCCTTGCACCATCGGCCTTACCATCCTGAAAGAAAAAGGTGGCAAAGCGAGAGGGGGGTACCACATATTGCACACCTTGTGTCATCCAATGAACATAGCCTCGTTCATCAATATACAATGTGGAGTAGAACTGACAGATGACCTCCTCATTCCAATCATAAGTAAACCCCATGAGATCATACACATGTCGTGCCTTGCAAGCTCCCACTGTCTCATTGAAGGTTGACTCATCCTTGTCCTCCATGTATTTCCAATCAATACACTGATGAGTTGCCAACCGGTTCTTCCGGTTCGTGTCAATGATCATAGACATGTAGTAGTCTTGGTGAAACCAAGTGAGGAATCGGGGATCACTGGCCTCTTTATCAGTCACGAGATACTGATTTTGCCTTCTTGCGGTATGCAGTGCCTCAGCATCCTTCTTGTAGTCCTTGAAATCATGATGAGGGGGGTAGGCGGGAGCATGGACTCGAAGATCCCTCACAATGTTCAAGGGCTCATTGCTCGTTTACTTGCTCTTGCGTGGCTTGAGGCGGGGTTTGGGGTGGGTTTCCTTGACTGGCTTCTTCCCTTTATCAAGTGCCCTTCTAGGAGGAAGAGTGCCTCCTTGACCAACTGAAACTGTTTGAGCCCCGGAACTGCTCCCCTGTCCTATCCTTCTCTTGATCACGGCCTTTCTTCTCTTGGCAAGTGGTACAAGATCGTCGTGGGAGGAGGAGGAATTGTCGGGAGAGGCTTGATGTTCCTCTTCACTTGATTCCTCACGAGCGGTTGGATCATTGGAGGCAATCTTGGTGCGGACCATGTTCACATACCTAAGAGGCAGGAAATAAGAGACTAGTTAGGAATGAGTCACAAGGAGGAGTGAGAAGGGAGACAAATTCAGGACACTGAACTACAGGTGACGGAAGTTCCGTGAGGGTCACGGAAGTTTCGTCATGACGGAAGTTACCACGGAACTTCCGTCATTTTGCAGTTTGCCCATGAACTTACCCCAAAACTCCCAAATCCTATAGAAAGAGTTCAAATGCTGCATAGAGAAGGTAGAACAACCACAAAGGAACTATTTTACCTAAGCCAAAAGGACTTTAAGGAACATTTGAACATTTGACCTAAGAACCAAGATCTAGGGGTCAAATCTCATACCTAGTGCAATAGAGATGAGAAAGTTGATGGAGATCACGAAACTTCCGTGGGGAAGGTGTTGAATCTCCACCAAATCCAAGGGAAACGCCGGTTGGATCTCCAAATTGCCACAAATCGCTGCTTAGGGTTTAAGGAGAGGAGAGAGAGGAGAAAATAGAAGAGTGGCCGGTTGGAGGAAGAAGAAAGAAAGGGTGGGGCGACTTAACCAGAGACTGACGGAAGTTCCATCATTGGGCAACGGAAGTTCCGTCAGTCTCGGATTGAGACGCGCTGCAAGCTTCTCTCACGGAAGTTCTTATAGAACTTCCACGCCCGACCTAACCAGGGACTGATGGAAGTTCCGTCGTTGGGCGATGGAAGTTCCGTCAGTCTCGGGTTGAAACTCTTGTCAGTCTGTCCTCACGGAAGTTCTGGCAGTACTTCCGTGGACGACGGAAGTTCCGTGAAAAGGTCATGGAAGTTCTGTCATTTATAGAAAAGAGGCAATAACTGCTGCAAGATTGAACTTATGGACAAGTTACATATGGAGTATAAAGCTTGTCTCAACTTGTGAATAGTAACAAATCAACAGTCAAAGCTATATTCACAAGTATTGACAATATGATCTAGCGATCAAAGAATTTTGTTTGAAAACAAAGATAATATGATATTTTTGAAAAGATTTTGGTTTCAAGAAAGATTTTGCATGATCAATACACCAATCAAAGCACAAGATTCTACTCCAAGTTGGATAAGTCAAGAATATTTAGTTCGCTCCTAAGTTCACAAAACTATTTCTCATCTAGGGGTTTGGTAAAAATATCGGCTAGTTATTTATCGGTTCTAACATAGCTAATATCAATATCCCCCTTTATAGAATGATCTCTCAAGAAGTGGTGCCGGATATCTATATGCTTGGTTCGATTGTGATCAATGGGGTTATATGCAATCATGATAGCACTCTCATTATCACATAGGAGTGGAACTTTGGTCATAGTATATCCAAAGTCCTTTAGAGTTTGTCGCATCCAAAGTAGTTGGGCACAACAACTTCCGGCTGCCACATACTCCGCTTCGGTTGTGGATAAGGCAACGGAATTTTGTTTCTTCAATGACCATGACACAAGGGACCTACCCAAGAATTGGCACGTCCCGGAGGTACTTTTTCTATCTACTTTACATCCGGCGTAGTCGGCATCGAAATACCCAACTAGCTTGAACTTGGAGCCCTTGGGATACCACAATCCTAAGTTTGGGGTGTGAACTAAATATCTTACAATTCTTTTCACCGCCACGAGGTGGCTTTCCTTTGGAGCACTTTGGAATCTTGCACACATGCACACACTAAGCATGATATCGGGCCTAGATGCACAAAGATAAAGCAAGGAGCCAATCAGGGAGCAGTATACCTTTTGATCCACGGGTTTACCGTTTACATCTAGCCCAAGGTGTCCGTTTGTCTTCATGGGAGTCTTGTTAGGTTTAGCATTCTCTATGTCAAACTTCTTGAGTATGTCTTGTGTGTACTTGGTTTGACTTATGAATGTCCCCTCTTTAAGTTGCTTAACTTGAAAGCCTAGAAAGAACTTCAACTCCCCCATCATGGACATCTCAAATTTCCTAGTCATAATCTTGGCAAACTCATCACAAAAAGATTGATTAGTAGAACCAAATATGATGTCATCGACATATATTTGGCAAACAAATAAATCATTGTCAACTTTTCTTGTAAAGAGAGTAGGATCGGCCTTGCCAATTGTGAAGCCCTTATTGATCAAGTATCCCTTGAGGTGTTCATACCAAGCGCGAGGAGCTTGCTTGAGGCCGTAGAGAGCTTTGTGAAGTTTGTACACATGGTTTGGTTTCTTTGGGTCTTCAAACCCTGGAGGTTGTTGTACATACACCTCTTCTTGAATAGGGCCATTAAGAAATGCATTTTTCACATACATTTGAAAAAGCTTAAAGCCATGGTGAGTAGCATAGGCAAGTAAAATACGAATTGACTCAAGCCTAGCTACGGGTGCATAAGTTTCACCAAAGTCCAAACCTTCTACTTGTGAGTAGCCTTTTGCGACGAGCCTTGCCTTGTTTCTCACAACTACACCGTGCTCATCTTGCTTATTGCGGAAAACCCATTTTGTACCTACAACATTTTGCTTGGGTCTCTCCACTAATGACCACACCTTGTTTCTTTCAAAGTTGTTTAACTCTTCTTGCATGGCCATCACCCAATCCGAGTCTTGAAGGGCTTGTTCCACCTTAAGAGGTTCCAAAGAGGAAACAAACAAGTAATGATGACAAAAGGTGGCCATTCGAGATCTAGTAGTTATCCTCTTTTGGATATCTCCAAGAATGTTGTCTACGAGGTGATCCTTTTGAACGCTTTGTCGTACTCGTGGATGAATTGGCCTAGATGCATCTTCTTCTTCTTGATTGATATCATCTTGAGTGTCTCTATCCCCACCATCTTGAGCTTGATCTTGGTTGTTACCTTGACCATGGTCATCACCATGATCTTGGTCTCTCCCTTGCTCTTGTTCATCATGTGGCTCTTGTGGAGATGGTTCATCTTGCCTTGAGTTTGGGTCTTGTGGTCTTATCTCTCCTATTGCCATGTTCCTTATTGCATCACAAGAAGCTTCATCACCTACATCACTTGGATTTACTTGCTCTACTTGAGAGCCATTAGATTCATCAAATTGCACATCCCGGGTGATTTCAACAACACCGGTGTCTTTATTAAAGACTCGATATGCATAGATGTTAGTTCCATATCCAAGGAGAAAACCTTCATGTGTCTTAGGGGCAAACTTAGAGGATTTGGGTTTCTTGTTAAGAATAAAGCATTTGCTCCCAAAGACACAAAAGTATGAAACATTTGGAAGGTTACCGATGAGAAGCTCATATGGTGTTTTCTTCAAGATCTTGTGAAGATATAGTCTATTTGTTATATGGCATGCGGTGTTGATGGCTTTGGCCCAAAAAGTGTCCGGTGTCTTGTACTCATCAAGCATTGTTCTTGCCATCTCTATGAGCGTGCGGTTCTTCCTTTCGGCTACCCCATTTTGTTGTGGAGTGTATGGTGCGGAGAATTCATGCTTGATGCCTTCTTCATCAAGGTATTCTTCAACTTGTGTATTCTTGAACTCGGTTCTATTATCACTCCTTATTTTCTTGATCTTCACTTCATACTCATTTTGGGCTCTCCTCAAGAACCTCTTTAGGATACCTTGTGTTTCACTTTTGTCCTTCAAAAAGAATACCCAAGTAAAACGAGAATAATCATCAACAATTACAAGGGCATATTTGTTACCGCCAATGCTTATGTAGGTGACCGGTCCAAATAGATCCATGTGAAGCATTTCCAACGGTCTTGTCATTGTCATCATTGTTTTTGAGGGATGTGCCGCTCCAACTTGCTTTCCGGCTTAACAAGTGCTACATATTTTGTCCTTTTCAAAAGCAACATCCTTTAGTCCAATAACATGACCGCCTTTTAGGAGTTTGGAAAGATTTCTCATCCCAGCATGAGCTAGCCGGCGATGCCATAGCCAACCCAAGGTGGTTTTAGCAACCAAACAAGTATTTAGGTTAGATCTCTCTTTGTTGGTAAAATCAATAAGATAGATCTTGTCCTCTAAATACCCTTTGAAAGCTATTGAGGAATCTTTCTTCCTAAATACGGTCACCCCATTATCGTCAAAGAGACAACTAAGGCCCATCTCACAAAGTTGTGAAACGGACATCAAGCTGTATCCTAGACCATTCACAAGATAAGCATTACTAATTGAAAGGTCATGGGTGACGTCAACCCGTCCACGACTAATTACCTTTCCCTTGTTGTCATTTCCAAATGATATGCCTCCACTTGGTAGATTGTCATGATCAAGTGTGGAGAACATTGATCTCTCTCCGGTCATATGATTTGAGCATCCACTATCAAGCACCCATATTGCCCCACCGGAGGAGTATTCCTACAAAGGAATTCAAGCACGTGTTTTAGGCACCCAAGTTGATTTGGATCCTTTAACACTAGACACAAGAACCTTGGGCACTCACACACAAGGCTTCCACCTTGCATCATGTGGCCCAACAAGCTTAGCAATCACTCTACCATAACAATTACGGGTTAGCACATAAGAGGCATCAAAATCATTAAAGGATATGGTAGGGGTCTTCATGTTCTTGTTGACTTGGGAAGCATTCTTGGGCTTAATAGCGTTTTCTTGCACCACTTGCTTTCCCTTAGTTTCATGCACAAAGTTGATATTCTTGTTGTGCCTTCTTTTGGGTACACCATTGTTGTATCCCAATTCTCTGTTGTCATGAGAAGCTCTTGGTTCACCAACCAACCTTGGCATGGTCTCCACTTGAGCTTTTTTTTTGAGCTCATTGACTTGGTTGGTTAGCTTCTCAATGATTGTATCTTGCTTAACAATCATATCAACATCAATGTTGTGGCACCTGCCACAACCCTTGCTTGTTGAAGCTTGTGAGGATTCAAGCTTCTTCAATAATGATTGTGATTTTGTCTTGAGATTTTCAATGGCCTTTGTTAGGACCTTGTTCTTCTCTTGCAAGGCATTGCACCTCTCTTGATATTTCTTGGAGGTTGAGGTGTTTGATTCACTTCACTCATTGACTTTTGTAAGTTCTTTGGTCAAGGTCTTGTTCTTCTCCTTTTCTTGCTCTAGTTGCTTGGTGAGCTCTAGATTCTTACTTTTCTCTTCATCAAGCAACTCTTCTTACCTATCAACGATCCTCTCTTGGTTGTCCAACTCCCTTTGTAGCTTATCTAGCATTTTTACCATTTCATGCATAGAGGGGACCAAATCCTCCTCTTCATCGCTACAATAAGAAGGATTGAAATCGGTGTGAGGAGCTACCTTGCTTTCCTTGGCCATAAAGCAACGAGGGGCATCATCTTCATCATCGGTGAGGTTGTTGAAGAGTGACTTTTTGGCTGGGGACAAGCCAATGGCGATATTAGCAATACCACCTTCATCATCATCATCGGAGATGTACTCTTGGCCAATGTGAGCATGTCCCTTATTGTATGGTTTCTTGTAGGGCTTTGTCTTGTTGTTATACTTTTCATTTTTCTTACCCTTGCCATTTAATTTTGGACAATCGGCAATCATGTGTTCTTGTTCATGACACTCGTAGCATCTTCTATTTGTTCTTCTAGCTTTTGCCTTGTCAAAGCTTCTTTTGGTAAAATCATTCTTGATCATGTATTTGTCAAATTTCTTGACAAATAAGGCAAATTCTTCATCATCTTCTTCTTCATCATCATTCTCTTCATCTTCATCGTCATCGTCATGAGTCTTCTTGGCTTTGAGCGCCAAGTCCTTCTTACTTGTGCTCTCTTCTCCTATGAGCACATTCACTCTTTTGCCCTCGTCATCACGACTCTTATGGGCATTTATTCTTCCAATGACTTCATCCGTTGTGAAGCTCTCGAAACCATCCTTCTCCTCAATGATGGTGCAAAGTGTGGAGTTCCACATCCTAAGAGCCATGAGGAGCTTATAGTTGACTTCCTCATCTTTAATGTTATCACCATAGGATCTTCTCTCATTTATAATGTCCATGAGCCTATCATGAGTTTGTTGAGGCTCTTCCCCCTTATTCATCACGAAGAAGTTGAATTGATTATTGAGAATTTGAAGTCTTAACTTCTTAACAACATCCACTCCCTCATGGGCATATATAAGATTCTTCCATATTTTTCGGGCATTCTCAATTCCGGCAACTCTTGAATATTCCTTAGGATTCAAGGAAGAGAGAATGGCCAACACCGCTTGAGCATTGCAATGTATGTTGAGTTGGTCCATATTTGTAGGATTATCCTTGTCTTCCAAGATGTATCCTTTCTTCACAATTTTCCAAATTGGTGGACCAATTGACATGAGGTACATCTTCATGTGATACTTGTACCAACTAAAATCTTTCCCTTCAAAGTAAGGCAATCTTCCACTTCCACTTCCATGGATATTTGCCACATCGGCATAGTTGAAAGGGATGGATGCATGCAACTCATTTCCCTTACTTGTTGAAGTAAAATCTTGAGGTTTGTCACCTTCTCCCGGCTTCGACATCTTTTAATCTTCAAGTTTTCAAGCCTTGTAGAAGATTCAGGCTCTGATACCAATTGAAAGTTGCCTAGAGGGGAGGGGGGTGAATAGACAATCTAAAAATAATCCTGAAAAAGCACTAAAGGATAATCAAATAACCAGAAGTGACGGAACTTCCGTCGGGATCAATGGAACTTCCGTCGCCATGAAAGTTCTGTCAAATGACAGAACTTCTCACTACCCTTCCTCTAAGCAATGAACAACGCGGACAACAAAGAGAAGGAAACACTGGCTTGGTAGAAGTGAAGCTAATATAATGTAAGCCTAGAATTCTTGAATGAAGACTAGCTACATAATTAACAAATAATACAAGCACAATAATATGAAAGAAATAAACAAGCACAAATATAAGAGCGGGAAAGTAAAGAGAGACATAAGAATTAACCCGAGGTTCGGCAACCACACTAAATAGTTTCTACGTCCTCATTGAGGAGCCACACAAAGTGGTCGGGTCTCTCTCAACCCTTTTCCCCGCCAAGCAATCATAAAGATCGTGCTTGGATTTTTTTTCTCCACTTGATTCTTTTCCTCCAGAGGCAAATCACACCTTCACAAATGTCCCCGACTCACCACACAAAGTTGGGAGTTCAAGGGCGACGCCTAGCCGTCTAGGAGAGCAAGTCTCCAAGAGTAACAAGCAAATCAAATCTTGATGAGGAGAGAAAGATGTGCTCAAGCTTTTGAGTGGATGGATTCAATTGTTTTGTGTTTAGATCTCTCTCACTTGGATTGGAATCTCAAGAACAAGTCTAGGAGTAAGAGAGGAGAGCTCTAGCTGAAGAGTGAGTGAAATGGTAAAGAATCCAACCCTTCCCACGGGGGAAGGGGTACTCTATTTATAGTGAGAACTCAAAAACTAGCCGTTAGTGTATTTTCTGGGTCTGACGAAACTTTCGTGGTTACCCATGAAACTTCCATCAATTCAAATTTAGTCGTTGTAAAGCACTGGCAGAGAGAAAAAGATGTTGTGACGGAACTTCCGTCAAAAGGTGACGGAACTTCCGTCACTCTCGGTTTGACAAGAAGGAAAGGAGACTCACAGAACTTCCATGAGAACCACGGAGGTTCTTGGAGACGGAACTTCCATCGTGGGGTGATGGAACTTCCGTCACTCTCGGTTAGACTGGAAGGAGGCTCACAGAACTTCCATGAGAGCCACGGAGGTTCTTGGAGACAAAACTTTCATCGTGGGATGACGGAACTTCCGTCACTCTCGGGTGTGCAGAAGGTAGAAACCCGACGCTGACGGAACTTCCGTCACTAGGTGATGGAACTTCCGTCACTCTTGGGTTAACATCAAGGCCAGACCCGACGCTGACGGTACTTCCGTCACTCTCTGTCTTGCTAAGTAAAAGGTTGATTCTTAGGCTTTGTTGGCTAGGTTTTCAAACGAATTGATTTAGAGCTTGAGCACAATGTTTCCCTTACTAGCAAGATAAGTTTTACCCCTCTTAATAGTTCGGCATACCTATGACTCAAAACAAAAAGCATAAAAGCTAAACTTGAACCGCTATGAGCCATTTTCTTTTCACTTTTATTGAGGGATAGACTTTCTCACATTAGTGGGTAATTAACTTTTCTCTTGATGATCTGTACATTTTCTTTATAAGCATATTAGTACAATTTTAATCTTTTATCATTAATCACTAAAACCCACTAGGGGATCTAGATGCATCTTCAAGAACAACACTTTTGTCGGGACGGAGGGAGTATCTCAAAAATATAGCGTGTGTATTTTGAGCTTTTGGTCTCTAAATATTCAATTCTGGTTGTTTTAGGATAACCAACCGTGAGCTGCGAGACACGACGCGAAATTTTGAAATATTTTTAACTTGTACGTAGCAGCAGTGAAATGATATACCGATAGAGAGAACAACAAGATGCTGCAAAGCTACGAACTCGGTTATCAACGCTACTGTCCTTGTAGAAGAAGCTTTAGCGAGCTATCCGTTTACTAGCCGCTAACAACTCGCCGAGTGCAGCATGGGTGGTGATGGTCGTGGTTCGTCAGTCAATTTTTCTTAAGGAGACGAGATTATACGTGTGAGATTTTACATACCGCTAACCAACTACATAAAGGATCAAAGAGACACTGAATTATTTGTGCCAATAGATGGGACCCGCACATGACTCACACGTCCTTTCACCTAGTCCAATCGATAGAAAAAAACAAAATGCTCTCTCTCCGGTCCCTATCGTCACTGCCGTCTGCCGCTCTTAACCTTCTTCTCGTTGATCAGCGCCACTGCATACTATCCCCGTTACTGCCTAGGTCACGTAATGATAAGTGTCGTCGCTATTACATTCTGCTGCTCCTTGATCTTCATCTTGTTGGTTGGCGCTAGCGTGTCCTGTCCCAGTCACCGTTCAGGCCATGCAACAGCAACATCATGATGACTACTCGATACAGCTCTTTTTGTGCCACCATGTTGTCTCCTCTGCTCTTGGACACGTAAGACTCCAGTCTCACTCCCCAATTTGTTGCTCGAGCTCCTCAAGGCATGTGCATATATCAATGGAAGACTGTGTAATTGAAGTCAGGGATTTATGTGGACAATTATTTTGTGTATTGTTTGACCTCACAGATAATAGTAAGTGAGGTTAGAACTGTGAAGAATGAGTTTATCCTATTATTTTTATCGTTTATGCTACTTGATAGAGTATGTCAGTTTACTATGTAGAATGATATGTTTGTGGGTAAATATCTCATTCTTTTTTATCTTTAAGAAATAACATGTTTAAACAATACTCATACTAATGGTTTTTTATTATCAAATATTAGATGTTATTGGAGTGGTTTTGCATGTAAGCCTTGTGGAGTTTAAGGATAGCATAAACAATAGGAGGATCTCATTGAAAAACATTTTGTCTTGATGATGGTAGAAATACATCTCTATAGTGCTTGTAGATTGTAAGTTTCACTTAAAAGTTTTATCTTTATCTTTTAAACTCTTAATTGCTTTTATAACTTTAATATTGTGAAGTTAGTTGCATGGGACAAATCAATCACTGATAATCTGATTGCATGGGAGAAACGTGCTTCTGAACGTGCTATAGCCACTATATTGTGGGCAAATTTTCTAGGTATCTGCATGTATAGTTCTTGCTTCTTTATAATCTAATTTTCTAATACATTGTTATTTTGAGTATATTTATATAACTATAAGGTTATAGTCTCGAGACAACAATATTTATTAGGGTGTGTACTTTAACTCTGAATATTACAATTGCAGTGCATTACAACGCACGTAATTAACTGTTTGATAATAATATTGGTTTCTATTACATTTTACATATTAGTAATTAAAACTAATAATGTCATGTAGATCAATAATGATCTCATTAGATTATCTTTTCCATGACTATGAGGCACAAGAAGATAAAAGTGTTGATGTGGATCAAACAAGTCCAAGCAACATTTTAGAATTGTTATAAGCTAGCTTGAAAAGTGACTATGTATGTTGAATTGGATATGTAATAATTTATAATTAAGACACGGACTATTTTATGTATTTGCAATGTAACATGAAGTTGCGTAATTGAATACTGAAATCGAACTATAGTTGGAACAGTCTATGTAGTTATCCAAAAATTAAGTGTTATGATCTAAATAAAAACATTATAAATTATTTTATTTTGATTGAATGGTCTTTTTTTGTGCACTGAGATTGATTATCTGATATGGGATACTATTAATTTTGTGGGTTTTTAGGAATTGTTTTAGTTTGTGGTAGAGCACGGACATCTAACTAGTAAATATTTATAATAAAGAAACAAATAGTAAAATAATAATTTAACCTCTTTTAAAATTTTATAAAATCTAACTAAATGAGTTCAAAAAATCATGAAACTTTAATCATAAAACTCATACTATATTATGTTTGATTCACTTTAATAAAAAAAACCTTTGAAAAGATTAGGATTTTAGCATTAGTTTCAGTATTTCATGAAATACTAAATTTTTTTTGAAAATCTGAAATTAAATCCTTCTTATGAGAAGATTCAATTAATTTATGATTTTTTATTAAAAAATAATTTTGATTGTTCTAGTATATCTCTCACATGTACTAGGAATAAAATACCAAAAAAAAATCCAAACCAAATTACTTCCGAATCAATGAACAAAAATTCACCATAAATAACTCCAAAAATAGAATAAATAAAAATTCAGGATTGAGTAAAATAGAAGAAGGTTATGTGTATAAACTGAATGTTGTATTGCTTAAAGATAAACTCTCTGGTTATGTAATTCAGATCACTTAAGACGGTATCTATCATATAAAGACTGATTACTTAAAGGAGTTTTTTTATGTTTACTTTGATTTAATAACTTGTTAGACTAATCCCAATGGGTAGTTTAATATTGATGTTTCCAAGATTGTAATGGCATCTTTAATAGTTTGAAACCATGAATAAAACCATACCTTCAATGTATAGTTTTATTTTGTTCATAGCACTTACTTCTATATGGTTTTATTGGTTGTCTAAAGAATAAAATGAAATTACTCCTCTCTAGTGTTAGTTTCATAGTGTTTTAATTTTACAAAATCGTATAGGTCCAGTTTCATCTAAATGAAACTTTTCCCATCTTTCTCTTTATAAATTTTTTACCATGTCATCAAATTTATTTATATGACATCTCTTAATAAAAATGAAACTCCTGCTCTCTGTTTAAGTGGTTATTGTTGCAAGCCTCCTGGTATTAGGTCCAAAGTGTATTGTTCACCTCCGGGCAGAGGACAATTATGTTCAAGCCGTTACAGGTGCGACATTGACCCTCTCGACGGCAGCTATTGCACCTCCCACTAGAACAAGGAAGACGATGACATGGTCATGATTTCATTTCATCAACCTTTTGTGTTGCTGCGAGAATGTATAACAGGGAAGATATTTTTTTTATTTTTATTTTGTTGGCATTGATCAATATCACCTTGAAGATAGGAGGCTTGAGGCGGCCGCGGAAACCGATGTCGTCATAGTGAAACAGGTTGATATAAAATCGAGCGTTGAACCACGCTCGCTCCACGGACAGCGGACTGGTCTGCTCCATCACCACTGCTTTTGTGCCTAGTCCCCCCCCCCCCCCTACCTAGGAGGCGATGCGGTATCTCATAGCTGATTTCGACTTCACGACAATTGGAGACATTAGGTAGCTGGATCTAGACAACGAGAATGAGACCAAAGCGCCACCCACGTCATATAGATCCAGTTGGTTTATCTCCGCCATGGTCGTTGTGAAGCCGGAACCGACTGTAGAGCAATGCATCACCTCCCTAGATAGTGGGGGACTAGGTGCACAAGAGCAGCGATGGCAATACAAACCAATTCAATAGTGACAACCTCTTCTGACACTCCTCCACTATTGTCATCTGCCTCTTTTAATCCGGCCAAAGGTGGGACAAATGAAAATTGGACTAGTTTCTTTTTACTCGCTCACCTGCATCTACAGGTCAGAGAGTGATGAGAAGAAGCTATGGTACTAATATGGAAAAGCCTATGGAAGGGGGAGACACGGGTGTGTCATTTATTGAGACGCATCAAACAGGTTCATCGTCCGACGTCCGCATGTGCAATATCGTGGGATGTTCTTGCTCTCAAGTCTTGAGAGAAGTGCCGGTTCAGACTCATTGAGAGCAGCGATGACTCATCGTTAGCATGTGCAATGGCCCATCAACATCTTTGTTATGAAAAAACATGCAATAGAATCATTTGCTTGGGGGGTTATTGAGATTTCTGGATGTCTTATTTTTTGGAGAGAGCTCAAGTTAGAGGGAGAGAAGAGTGTCTCTTAATTCTTAAGGTTTTTTTTATCATCATTTACTTTGAGTGTACTAGGGAGTGGATTGCAAGTATACTCCCTTTATTATCAAAATTTGGGTCGTTCTGGCTAGCACAATTTTTAGTATTTTGGCTCAGAGATGGGCCGCTACGGCCATGTCAGCCGTACATGTGATTAATACCTATTCACCCCCACCCCCCCCCCCCCCCCCCCGCCCCCCTAGGCAACTTTCAAACATGCATTGTCCACCTCGGGGCAGAAAAGATGATGTTCAAGCTGTTGCAGGTGCGACATTGGCCCTCCTGATAGTAGTTGTTACACCTTGCACTGAAACAAGGTCGATGATGACATGGTCATAATTTCATTTTATTAATCATCTGTGCTGCTGTGAGAATGTATAACAGAGAAAATATTTTTTAGTTTTGATTGATATCACCTTGAAGATAAGAGGCTTGAGGCAGTCGTGACAACGACACTGTCATAGTGAAACAGGTTAACATAAAATCGAGCGTTGAACCGCGTCCGCTCCACAATTGATGGATTGGTCTGCTCGGCCACCACTGCTCTTGTGCCTAATCCCTCTCCCCCCTTACCTTGGAGGCGATGCGTTATCTCATAGCTGGTTTTGGTTTCACAACAATTATAGGGGTCATTAGATAGTTGGATCTAGACAACAGGGATAAGACCAAAGCGCCATTCACGTCTGTAGGGCAATGCATCACCTCCCTAGGTAGTGGGGGACTAGGTGCACAAGAGCAGCGGCGCCAAGCAAACCAATTCAATAGCGACAGCCTCTTCTGACGCTTCTCTACTATTGTCGTCTGCCTCTTTCGACCTGCCAAAGATGGGATAAATAAAAATTGGACTAGTCTCTTTGTACTCGCGCGCCTGTAGCTACATGTCAGAGAGATGAGAAGATGGCATAGTACTACTATGAAAGAAGCCTATGGAAGGGGGAGACGCGGGTGTGCCATTTATTAAGACGTGTAGCATCAAATAGGTTCATCATCCGATGTCCCCATCTGCAATGTCGTCGGGTGCTCTTGCTCTCAAGTCTTGAGAGAAGCATCTCTGTTATGAAAAAACAGGTAATAGCATCATTTGCTTGGGAGCTTATTGAGATTTTTGGATGTCTTATTTTTGGGAGAGAGCTCAAGTTAGAGGGAGAGAAGAGTGTCTCTTAATTAAGTTTTTTTTATCATTATTTGTTTTGAGTGTGATAGAGAGTGAATTGTAAGTATACTCCCTTCGTTATTAAAATTCAGGTTGTTTTAGGTGACACAAGTTTTAGTATTTTGGCTCAGACATGGACCGCTACGCCCGTGTCAGTCATTCGTGTGATTAATGCCCCCCCCCCCCCCCCCCTCGTCTCTCGTATATAATTAAGGATCTTATGGCCCAACCGCATATAATCGAGACGTAGCCGAACGGTGATAGCGCCAACTATGCAAGCTAACGTCGAAAAGTGTTTGGCAACAAGGCCACACGATGAAAAAAATGAGCCAGCACGCATACGATCGGAAAAGAAAAGAAGTACTGCCTACTACGAGTGCGCAATGGAATCAAAATCAACGTCCTATATGCACGGCATCTTACGAAAATTCGTACACGGTCAAAAATGAAATAAAAAAATACTAAGAAACACACCATTCAAATCGAGAAAAAGTGGATTTACAGAGTTTGATGTGTCCAGCGGCCACGCCACTGCTGAGTGCTATCTGCTGCTACGTGTCGAGCTCGTCGAGGGCATCGTGGCGCGGCGAGGAAGAGGAGCACGTCTTCCTGCCCGCCATCGCCGACGCGGCCGGCTTGTTCCTCCTGAACGGCCGGCACGCCTTGACGCTGAGGTCCACCGCGGCGGCGAGCGCGACGAACATGGCGGCGTCCTCCATGCACGCGACGTGGCGCGCGGCGAGCTGCACGACGGGCCGGCCGCCCCGCGCCTCCCCTTCCACCACGCAGCTCATCACGAACCCGCCGCCGGTTACCGCCGCGCCCATCTCCTCCTCCTCCGCATCGTCTCCGACGCCGACGACCCGCCTGTCCATGTCGATGGCGAACTCGCCGCCGCGGTCGCTCCTGATCCGCGCCTCGGAGACGAGCACGCAGTAGTAGTCCTCGTCCTGCCGCTCCGGGAGCAGCCGCAGCCGCAGGCGCACCTGGCTCCCGCCGTCCCGCCACGCCTCCAGCCGGCCCCACGGCTGCCAGCTGTCCGACGACCCGGTCGTGTCGGCGCGCACGATGAGCCACGCCCCCGGGTTGGACGCCGCCACCGTGTCGCCGCCCGGCGCCGGGACGAACGGCGTGCACATGAACGCCGCCGCCACCGCCGACCCCGACAGGTCGTGGATCGCCACCTTCCACCCTTTCCTGACCGCCTCACGCTTGCGCAGCTCCTCCGCGTCCTTCTCGTCGCTGCTGCCCGAGCTCGACCACCCTCCCAACGGGTCAGCCTGTGACGGCCTGCAAACACAACAAATGATTTTATTATTATTTTTTCTTGGAAAATCCACAATGGACATGGTCATAGATATTCAGAATGTGCAGTCGATCGATCACGTACCGCCTGTCGCGGACGAACTTGCAGCTGAAGATGGGCTGCCGGGTGGCGCCATGGATCTGCACAACCTGCGGGTTGAGCACGACCTCGTCATCGAACTGGAACACGTACCGGGGATCCGCCTCCATCTTCACCCGCAAATGCAGCTCCGCCCTGGTCTCCCCGGGCTTCCCTCTCCCGATCCCGACCCACCCGTGGTGAAGCATCACGGGCTTCCCGTCCCGCCACTCCAAGCCGACCTCCACCCTGAATACGCCGACAAGCCGCCGCCCTCCGACGATGCCGCAGTGCATCCCGCCGCCGCCGGCGCCGCGCCGGCCGAGGAGGTACACCGCGACGTCGAGGCGCGGGCGGCGCGGCGCGGGGCGGAATAGGCAGGCTGGGGTCGAGATGGGGGAGGAGGAGGCGGTGGTGGTGAGGAGGTCGGACTCGGCGAGGGAGAAGACCGCCGCGTTGGTGAAGGGGTCGAGGGTGTTGAGCTCGGAGGAGTGGAGCAGGGGGACGGGTGCGGTTTGGACGGGGAACCCGGCGAGACGGATCTCGCAGTGGCAGAGACGGGCGGGCTTTGTGGCGGCGTTGCTGCTGCCCGGGAGCTTCAGGCCGAGCTGGCCGACAGAGAGCCTCACGAATGGCTGGGGATCCATGGCGTGGTTTGATTGAGTTGTCACTAGGAACGAGTTCCCGCCATTATCGTTGTCCCTGAAAATTTGACATATGTCAATGCTGTCAGATTTAGTATCAGGGTACAATTGCAGGAAAAGAGAATTACATTTACATATCATCATGATTAAATAAAATCAAAGTAGCACACGTGCAACTGATTCTGCAACAGTGCCCCTATGTAATGGACTGATGGGTAGTGTCAGGGGTACCATCAAACACCGTATGTGTAACTTTTGTTTAGGCCAACCACGGGTAAACTAAGCACATTGTAAGATTCATTGGATCCAAGCGAAGTAGTACCAATTAGCATGCCAACAGAAAAAGCAAAAGGCATCAGGTTCTCTGCAATGATGATGGCGCTGAGCTTAACAGCAACACCGCCATTAGCATGCCAGCTCGGTGCAGAGATTACTCATAATCACTGAGGCCCACGCAACTACACAAGGGTCATCTGAATCTGGAGCGCCGCTCGGGAACCCACGAGCAGCATCAATAGCGCGTTTAGATTAAGCTACTACTAATCAAGTTGTCTCTCAAAGTGCAGCCACGAGCCCACGAGAGAGAGAGAGAGAGAGAGAGAGAGAGAGAGAGAGCGCTTGTGAGGTAGCCCAACCAAGCTTGTCATTCTCCCTTGCTTCCATTTCTTTCCGATAAGATAAATCAAAGCTTCCTCAGAGGACATAGGTAGTGAGCGAGCGTGCGTGCGAGGCAGGAGATACCAAACCTTTGCCCGGCCCCGCCCCATCTCCCCCCGCGCCGGGCAACCTCGCCTCGCCTGCCGCCGCCCACGCTGCACCACTGCACAGACAGAAGCCACAGCCCCGCCCGCCACGGCACGACACTGTTTCATTTCACACCGCTAAATTGCCACCTTCGCTCCCCTCTCCTCCTCTTCCTCCTTCCACCCGTGTCGCTGGCATGCTGCTGCTGGCCACTCGCGTCACACCTCATCCTCCCGATGCCGTTCAGCAGCCACCACGCCCACGACGAGCTTGACGGCCACCGTCACCACCACCAGCAGCAGTACGCGCGGCACGACCGGCGGTACCACCAAGCCCGGTACGGCGACCGTGCCCACCGCTCAGGCGCGTTCCAATGGTGCGTAGCCGTGGTCTTCACCATCCTCGCCGTCGCCGTCCTCCTCTCCGCCGTCGCCATCCTCGTCGTCGTCCTCTTCCTCCAACCCCGCTCCCCTTACCTCGCCGTCACCTCCGCCCACCTCGACACGCTCGCCTACGACGGCACCGCCTCGCTCGACGACGTGCAGCTCTCGGTCGTCCTCGAGGCGCGCAACGGGAACGCGCACGCGGCAGCGACATTCTCCGGCCTCGAGGTGCGCGTCGCCTTCGCGAGGACCGTGCTGGTGCGGCTGCGGGCGGAGGAGGTCGAGGTGGGGCCCGGCGCGGGGGTCCCGCTCGCGTACGTGGCGCGGGCCAGAGGGGCGCCGTTGGACGAGGAAGGGAGCAAGGCGGTGGAGAGCGGGGTGAGGGAAGGGGTGGTACCGTTCGAGGTGGAAGGGGAGGCGAGGACGAGGTGGAGGATGGCTGGGGTTGTGGAGGTCCGGCCGTGGACCAGGTTGCGGTGCAGGATATGGTTCGGGTGGCCCAACGGGACCGCCATGGACTTCAAGTGCAGGTCCAAGTCCAAGTCATGGTTCTTCTGAAGTTCTGAGTGCGCGCGTCGTCGTCTTCAGCTCGCGGTCCAATCCAACAGTCGGTTTCAGTCAGTGCCTCGGAATTCCTGGATGCTCTCATTCTTTCTCCTCCTTTTCGTTCCGGACATGTACAGATTCCACTCTTCCAGAGATCAAAGCTTTCCTTGATTTTACTCCTTTGTAAAAGCACTCACTGCTTACTAGTACAATTTAGGAGTCCTTTAGGAGGCAGGATGAAGAATTGAAACACAGGTGGTGTGTAAGTTAAATCTGTCACTTAGGCTGGTGAAAATCCTGTAGCTCCGGGTTGATCGAGGTGTAATTTGCCAGGTTGTGGAAGGAAACATCAGAGATAGTGCCAAAAGCTTGACTGCAAAGTTGGTTATTGCTTCGTTGAAAGAATCCGTGCGATTGTTCGCCATTCATTTCGTCTTCTTTTTTTTCTCCCCCCACAACTTTTTATTGATTGGAACAAAGAAAACGAATCGGAAGGGAAGTGGATGTTTTTTATCCTCCCCTCAAAGGACAAAAGGCAGCGGAAAGGATAGAAAGAGGCCGCCATTAAAAGGAGGAGCAAAAGTGCTGGTGACGGTGAGAGATAGCAGGGCAGAAAAGATGATGAAGAAGAAAAATGTGGTGCTGTGCCTAACAGAACGGGATTTGGAGTCAGTCAGTGGCCTTCCTCTGATTGCTTTCCTTCTCTTGGCCACAACCACAACATGAGAACGGAGCCCGGATCCCAAAGAATCTCCAGCTCATCCCCCACTCCATCCCGGCCTCAACGCAATTGAAAGATACACGCAACAAATACTCGTACATACATTACATACATGTCCAAATTTTCTATTTCCATTCTTTCGTAAAAACAAAAACATAAGACTGAAAGGCGAAAATCCGATTCCTGATGTGCCTGCTAAAACTCTAGTAAATAAAATAATAAAGCAAGAAGTAGCAGAGGCGGAATTGAGCTGTACCTGAATTTTTCCGAATCGGCTTTCTGGCCTGTCCCTCTGCTCCAAGCTAGAAGCAGAGCACGCTGGTGCAGAGGTGATGCTCGATCGATTTGAAGCAGGGTGCACTGCCTAAAGCTGCGTAATCGAGCTATAGGCAGCAGCTCCGATACCGGACGACGGCCATGTCAGAGCCCCGCTCGCGCAGAACCCATCGACAACCATGAGCCCCCGGACGCAGGACTTCATCTCGAAGCAGCGCGTGCGTGGGTGTAGGAATCGGAGACTGGCGAGCGAGCTGGAGGAAGAAGACGAAGACGTGATGTGGTGCGGTAGAGAGAGAGAGAGAGAGGCAGACTCAAAACAGAGGAGGAGCAGAGCAGAGGAGGGGAGGAAGACGACGACGACCGCGACTACTTATACCGGTGCACCCCACACAGAGCGATTACGCGACAGTCCGCGAGATTAGTCGTTGGGTTTAGCTAAAAAAGAAGTGACGATGGTTTGGCAGAGCAGGCAAGCAACTGATCAGCAGGGGAACGGAACGGATGCACTGAGCTGTATAGGTTTGCGTGGCCGCGACCGCGATTAACAAAACGCTGTGATTATACGTTAGTTGCCTCCTCTCACTTCTCACGGGGATGACGAGATGAGAGAGAGAGAGAGCCTGCAAGAGATAATAACCGCAGCGGCGGCGGCGCCAGCTGGAGTGCACCGCAGCGCGGCGCCACTTGCGGCCTCACTCGCTTTCCCGACAGCCAGGCATGGACAGCGACCTCACGCTTCGCTGCTCTTCCTTCCTTCCTTCCTCGTCGCTTTCTCCATTTATCCTGATCCTGCTTGCGACGAGACGATGACACGCGATTAGCGACACGATTCCCCTCTGCCTCGTCTCGTTCCAAGGCCAAACTAAATCCACTTTCAGAAATTGGCACCACCTGCGACTACGAACCCGAGTCAACAGAACGAGTTGCGCGCGGCGAGAGCATGTATACGTATGACGTACGTACACGTACAAGTGTGTGGGCCATCCTGCTAGCCGTAACACACTGAAGTGAACCGCGCTGACTTTGAACTCTTGAAGATTGACGCTGCTCGCTCGCGCTTTTCTGGGTTTTGTGAGTGCGTCTTGTCTGAAAAGAGGCAGGCACAGCTCCTCGTGTCCTGGCAGCTCTCTGGCTGCACCGTACTACTCCTAGTAGTCAAAATGCGGCTTATCCCTCCGCAAATCAGGGTGCTTGTTGCCACTTTGTTGATGTTGCTGCCTCTCTCCTAGTAGTTAAAACTCGGAAGAATTCATCTGCGCACACATGGTGGTCAGCTGCGCGCCACGTAACCGGTAATGAACGCACACGTGTGTGCCCATGCGTCGACCAAGGAAGCGCGAGCCTCGTTCCACCACGCCAGCGGTTTTCTGGACGACAGACAGGGGAAGACGAAGTAAATGCTACTTCCGTGACGGTGTTGGCACGTGATTTCCAGCGAGTCATCGTGGAATAAACTCACCAACATACTGTTTGTTTATTAATCTTTTCTTGTCAACAAAATCAGGGTGCATGGAGCTGCTTCAAATTCTGAAATAAAAGTGTTCCAGAAACAAGATTTCCCCGTCTCAAATACGAGTCAAGCATTTAGTACCTTAGTCGTCAGAAAGACTGAAACCGAAAAGATGTGAAGAGGAAAACGGCAAGGCGCAAACGCAATAGGCATGAACGGCAGGTGTAACAGAAACAGATGCTTCTGTTTGGTCCGAATGATGATTGGTTTTGGATTGGATACATATTCTTGTCAACGGCTACATCGGCATGTAACATGGCTACGAATTTGCCTTCGACCTGGAAGCAAAACACGTTCATGGTTGTGCGTGTGGCAAAACACTTCCACCAGTCTGTTCCTTGCCCTCCCTGATCCCTCAGCTGGCCAGCTTTCCTTTCCTGTGTTGTCCAGGTACCGAAAGTGACTGATGCAGGGCAGACATGCTGCTCAGCTTGTTTTTCTCGGATATCTCACCTTCAGTCAGCTGCTTGTTTGATGTGCCTTCAATGAACAGGATAGTCAGCAGGTTAGGAGAAGATATAAGTACATGTGGCATTTAAGTGAGGATTATAAGGAACTGAATCATCCATCCACTGCAACTGGAAAGGGAGTGAGGGTTCAGTTCCCTCTTATATCTCCTTCAATAATCCATCTGGCAAAATATTTTAACACTGAAATACATGATTGAAACATAAGAAATCGAACTTCTGTAAATGTTCTTTATGTTGCTTACTCGGCCATCACCATGTTTCGAAAAAGATTGCACAAATGCTACTATAGGCAAAAATCAAGAATTCAGACATAATTGTTGTGCCAAGACCCTCCTGGCATACCGGTTAGAGCGCCCCCGCAAAGGATGCGTACGCTCCCGACCCGGGTTTGAGTTATGGCACCTTTTTAAGACAAAAATCAGGGGGACGTCTCTCCCCCTGGTCGAGTCTTTTTTTCAGACATAATTGTTGTATCAACATATACTTAATAATTGCCCTGATTTAGATACAGATCACATGTTGTCCCGTTGGAGTTTGAAAAATGTTCAGAAATTTCTCCTGATCCCTATCATGTCAAGCTTCTGAAAAGCTTGCAAATACCGCACGTCTTTTGTGGCGCCACAATTGACATTTTCTTAGATAATGGTAAACAAGTTCCTACGCCACATTTGACATGACAGCGATAAAAGTTGCAACCAGTAATTGTGTCTGAACTCATTAGCAAAGAAGCTTACCATACCGCGGAGTGTTCATTCTCCATGCTACTCATGCACTTGGCCAGATACTTCTATTTATGAGGAGTTAGGGCTACATCGACATGGATCATGGATTGTTCAGTCTCGGAACTTTAAGTATCAAACACAAAGGTCGATAGACTTTGCACCTTCATCTTGGTCAATATCTGCAAGCAGGTAACCGGACGTTGTTTCTTAGCTCTGGTTATTGCCTTCAACCAACTGTCTACAAATCTGACTGAAGTTTTGCAAGGTCTCTAGTTTATAAGGTCTGGTATGTCTACAAATCTGACTGAAGTTTTAACTAAACTAATTAGCAACTGCACATGGATGGCATTACGTTACAGCCCCAACCATATCAGAGTTTCAGTCTGCCTTCGAAATTCCAATTCAGGGCACAACGTCTGCATCATTCGTGCCTGTTTTTGTAGAAGAGGTGGTTAAAACCATCGCTGGACGGATCTATCTCCTATTCTCTGAACATTTCACCTGCAGTTTCCTTGTTAATCAAAACAGTGCTTAGAATTGGTGCGGCAACCTCCTGGACCCGCGGCCGCTGTGTCAGTCCCCGGCCACCGTCTGAGGCAAGGCTCCGCCAGCGATGAATAGGACCTCTGCGATTGCGTGCTGTTGGTCAAGCAGGGCACAGGTGCCGCAGCTGCGCAGCACAGGACCTAGAGCTCCAGGGCCGCCGCCGCATCCACTCTCCCTCCCTATCGTCTCCGACCTCCTCAATCTCGTTAGGGTTCCGAGCATGGAGAAAAAAGAGATCCGCCAGAAGGAGGGGGGCAGGAAGTGGATGCGATTGCTCCTCCGGGGGTGGGTGATCGATCGGAGCAGAGCATACGAACTGGCGAGGCCGACGCCGCGCGCCGCTTCGGGTTCGGTTTGTGCAGAAACACCCCTTAAAGGCTTAAACTCGATGTACACTTTGCATAAAATACCCCTCAATTGAATTGCTATTAATAATCACGATCCATTATTTTGCACAGAACCTCCTATTTTAGATCGCGATTAATAATCACGATCCAAATATTTATATAAAACCTCCTAATCCGCTCTATATATTTACAAAAAAGTTCTCCGGTGTGTCTGTTGCCGTTCTCCCGGCTTCCGGCGACGGCCGCCAGCCTCGTTGCGGAGAATGGATTTTCTGTGCTCTCTCACTTCTCCGATGGTACCCGTTTAGGCTTTATTTGGATACTAAACAATACACTATAATTCATATGAATTAAGAGGGATTGGAGGGAAATTTAGTTCATCTTTCACTTCAAACCACTCCAATACATATGGATTGAGATTACCTAAACAAAACCTTACTAATATGTGCCGATTGAGCTATTCGCGGTGGTTTATCGGGTTTGATTTGTCTGGCATGCTCCAGCTCAACGGCAGACGATGAACTAGCCGCTGGCGATCCGGAACACAAATGGGATTGCGGCGGAGAGGCTCCTCCAGGGATTGGAGATATTAAAGGGGTTAGTTCTTCCATGCTGGGAAGGCCACTTTGCGATCTTTTAACATAGTTTTCTGCCCTTTGGTTTACCGTCTGCATTCTTCAACAAATTTTTTTCAGCTGAAATAGGTGGAGGACGGATCTGTGTCGAGATTCATGTAACTTGTACACTGCTGGATGAAAGAAGTGGTGTTCCAACACAAGGTTGCTATTTATGCAGATATGAACAGATTAGTCAGGACATATAGGAGAAGGTGGAACATCTGCAATTTGAAGTGACGATTCAGGGAACTAAACCATCATCCACTACCTGAGAAGAAAAGGTGTCAGGTTCCTCTAATATTCCATCTTGAATTATTCGTCTGGTGAACGATTTTAGCACCGATACACATAATGAAAATGTAAGGACCGGAGAATTTGAAATCTAATTGTCTAGGTTCAGATTCGACTGCATTGTCTTGATTACATACGGTTGCATTAAATTAATATGTTTACATTCCAGCAGGAAAGGATGAATACCATACACTGCAGGTACATATCAGTCATGATATAATAAATAATGATAAACGAACTTGCTTCGGTGCAACTGGGAACAAACAAAAGATCCAGTCACAAATTCTGAATTAGAAGTCATGGACATCTAAATGCAAGCTGTACACATTCCACATGTCAGGCGAACCGATTTATTTGTTGGCAAACACTTATCTTTGCGGTAAATACAGCAGGGAAAACCGTCCTGTGGATATCCCCAAATACTTGTCGTTCTATGTTTTCAAAGCATGGCTTTCCAAATAACATTCACGTCCTAGTCTTCTGAAACAAAAAGCAAAAGGCGCATGTGCCCAGCCCCAGGACTGCAGGAGGACAACGGCAAGCACAACGCATTTGGCATGAAGGGAATGTGTAACAGAAGCATATGCTTAGATTCTGGCCTGCTTCTGCATGATTGGTTTACATTCTTGTCAACACCACCAATAGCATGGCTATAAATTTGCCTTCACCTGAAAGCAACACTTTCACAGTTGTGGGTGTAGCATCTAGACATTCAGTTACCAGGTTCACTCCTATGATCTTATGCCTCTTCTCCTGCTGCTCAACAGCTTCCGTGTGTTCTTCAGGCACTGAAAGTGAGAGTTGGAGAAACACAAACTGACTGATGCAGACATCCATGGTCACTGCTGCTCAGCTTGTTTTTCTCCAATATCTCACCTTCAGTCGAGTGCTTGATGTCGTGAGTGTACTGCTACTACACATGAGAAGATTATATGTGCCATTTGAAGTGAGTGTTAGAGGAAACTGAACCATCCGTGGGAAGAAAGAAGTGAGGGTTCAGTTTCCTCTAATATCTCACCTTGAATGTTACATCCGTTTGGCAAAATGATCTTAGCACAGACACATAAGTTTAAAATGTAAGCCCATCAGAAATCAAACTCCAACAGAATGGTCCAGTTTCAATTGTTATTTACCTTCAAATTATCAAGTACATCTGTTAAACAACTTGAAGTGTTACACTCTGCAGCAGTAAAGGATGAACGCCATATACTGCATTACATATCAGCTGTCATGCTTTATGTCGTTGACTCCGTCATAACCATCTTGCAACTGTAGGCAAAAGTTCATGCATCAGCAAACTAATCAGTACAGAAGCGTTGCATATGGCTATTATCAGGTTATTCGTCATGCTACACAAGACTCATGCCTAGAGAGAAGGAAATCTTGTTAAGATAGACTCTTATAGGAGGAACTTATTGGCCATCTTTAATAAGCAGCATAGGTGCCAAAGAAGTTAAGTGCTTATCAATAGATACTTATACGATGAAATCTTGTTAAGATAGATACTTATAGGAGGAAATTATTTGTCATGCCACTTAGAAGAATCCAACTCCCAAAGATGGCGTAACTGGAATTTATGGTTGAACTCTACTTATTAGAGCAGTAGGACATGAGTTCATGGCATCATTTCTTCGTTGTTTAAGAGAGTCCAATCTGCTTCTGATCTGATGCTCCTATAAGCTGCATGAATAGTCAGTGAAAGACCAGGCCATATTCGTAACATAGCCCGTAACCAAAGAAAAACTTGGAGGAAAAATAAAATCATATATGCATGTTAAACTTGAACTCAAACAAGCAAACCCAAGGTTAAGTGTTAGAACTTGAATCCAACGTTAGAAATCAATATGTATCCATTAGAAATTGAACAGGCAGTTAAAGGTCTATTGGAATTTCCACCTTGTATGTGTAGTGATGAACTGTTCACTCAACAGAAATTACTGCAAGCAATATAAATGTTTTTACAGGCAGTTAATCAGAGATTGTTTGTTCTCTCTTTTATCACTCAACCAACTGTACTGTCACAACCTAACCCAAGATCTGTATGTTGCAAGATCTTAATTTGTAAGGTGTAGTATGCAGACCGAATTATAAATTTAACTAATTAGCAATTGAACATGGATGACAGGAAAGCTCTAACCTTATCAAAGTTTCAATCGAAGTGCCTTCCAATGCAGAGCACAACATTGCGCCAAACATCTTTACTGGCCTTCATCTGTTGATACTGTAGTGTCCTGAGATCTGCATCATTGGTCAAATAAATTGTTGGATGAACATGAAATTTATTCTCCAAAACTTCAATTGCAGCTTGCTCGCATATCAAAACGGTGCTGGATTGGTTGATGAACTGTTGCTGAAACCTCCAGGCTCCAGTTACAATGAGAGCTGCTGGTCTTGTTTGTTCCGGCCAACCGTCCGAAGGGAGGGGAGGCTCTACTTGTAATTCGAGGAGCCTCGGTGGTGGCCCGCTTTTGGTCACGAGGCCAGGAAAGCCTTTGCGTTGCACGGCGCCTAGAGCTCCACTGCGGCCGCCGCTGGATCCGCCTTAATCCTTCAGACTCCTCCTCGTTCCGGTGCCGGGAATGGCGAAGATGCTAGGACGGCAGGAGGGCCGTCGAGTTGATGTGATCTGGACAGCGAGACCGGCGGGATCCTCGGAGGTGGGCGACAGCAGCCGGCGAGCCACCGCCGCCGCTCGCTTCTGGTTCGGGTTGTGCAGAAACCCCCCTGAAACTCGATCCAGTATTTTGCAGAAAAGGCCCTAATTTGAATCTCGATTAATAGTCGCGGTCCAATATTTTACATAAAACCCCCTATTTTGGATCGCGATTAATAGTTGCGATCCAATATTTTACACATCGCCCCCTAACACTAGGTAAATATTTACAATGTAGTCCCTGGTGCGGCAGCTTACCTTTCTCCCCGCTCCGGCGACGGCGACGGCGACGCCCTCAAGCCTCACCACGGCAATGAAACTTTCCGCTCTCCCATCACTATACTCCGCTGGTTATCTCCCGCTCTTTTCTGTCTCTCTTGAGCTTGGCGCGGTGGTGGATCGGGCTCGATGCTCAAGCAGCGGCGGGAGATGAACTAGCCGCGGGCGGTGGCTGGACGGCAGCGATCCGGAATCCACATGGGAGAACAAATGACGGGGATACTCTATTGGAGTTTCTCTCCCTCTTTGATGCCGGTAAAGGCCAGAATTCAGATAATTTTTGCAATCCCTGCTGCTCTGCCTTTTTTGGTGTCTTCAGTTACAGAGCCGTCTCTGCCCTTGCATTTTTTTTTTCAGCAATTCTTGAAGTGAAAGGAAGGAGGCCGGATTTGTTTCCAGATGCAAATGCATTCGTGCAGTACCGAGTGACAGGAGCGGTGTTTCAAGTCGAGGATTCCCGCATGTGCACAAATGAACAGATTAGTAGGGATTTAGAAGAAGATGAACATCTGCCATTTGAAGAGGATTAGAGAAGGTGAGGCGAGAGCAGCAGGGATTCAATTTCCTTTAGTATCTCCTTTTTAGTCTTAAAAAAAAACTAGATCTACCGGGGTAAGACCGCTCCAACGGTATTATATTAAGAAGAGATGACCTTCTCATGCAGGTCTAGAAAATTCTCGAACTACTCTCTTCCCCTAACATGGTGACCCCTTTTTTGGTCTGTGTGAGAGCTTCATAGTGCACCAGCCTTTAAATCGGGAGCAAAACTCGCACTGATTGGCTCCAGACAGGATCTTACACATGCTTTGGCTTAGGGGAAAGACGAGAGAATTTTTTTAATCTGGTCCGAAAAATTCGCTTCCAACAAAAATCAAACCCAAGACCTAGAAGTTAGTACTAAGACACCTTACCACTATAGTAAAGACTCATTCACATCTCCTTTTTAGTCTAGTTTCAACCAGCCGATTTACCTGCAATGTATTGGTTCGCGTTCGTACAACAAACATTTCTGTTGACTCCATCATTGTCTACTCATCTTGCAAGAATTGTTGCAATGCAATTAGGAACAGAATCAATAGCTCAGGCTCAAATTCTGCGTCACGTGCACATTATAGCTCAGGCTCAGATAACTGTGCCTGAACATTTTGATTGGTCGGTTAACCTTACCTGACATTCCTCCTAACTTAGAGGCTGCACGGTATCCTCCATTCCTCCTGAAGGATTTTTTTTTTTCAAAAATGTTTGGAATTTTCTCCTGACCTCTCATGTTCAAACTTCTCAAGAATTGTTGCAAATACATCATCCGCTAGACATTTCAGACACATGTTTCCTTTTTTAAAAAAAAATGTGTTCCAGACACAGGAGAGGCGAACTTCTGATTGTTTGGCCTCATGACCTTGTAAGCATTTTCTTTTTATGTAAACTGAGCAGTACATAAATGTGTTTGTCTCTACTGATTAAGGTGCTAAATTTACATTGCATATACATATATTACAGAAAAATTTGTAGAGCTTCCAAGAAAAAATCCGCCTCTCTTCTTGCTGGATCGCCTTGATGATTACGCAGGCATAGACATCTTGATTATGCATGCCTATTGTTATGAATTTACATGTATGATTATCTGGAAGTAAGTGGCAGTAAAGCCTTTGAAGGATGATGTATCCTATGTTTCGAGTATATACAACCACTCCATTTGTGGAACTGACCCAAGTGGAAAATATTTCAACCCATTAATCCTTGAGCAATGCATCCAATTGTTTCCTCCTTGCGGCATGCTTCAGCTTCTCCATTGCAACAAGTCCTACTTGCCTCACCCGCTCCCTTGACAACCCAAACCTGGACAATACAATGTCAGGCTTAAGTGTTGGTGGTATGGAGGGTTGTGTAAACTGATTTCAGAACCTTTTCATGTAAATACATAGACTTGGGTACGAGTATAACAGAGTATTCTTCCTTGGCCAAGACTCAGAAACATAAAATACTTGCTTTTGATGAAGAGAAAGATAAAGTACTTACTGTCTGCTGATATCCTCCCATGTATGGCACTGTTTTCCTATGCCATGATATAACCGAATAATGTCCCTCTCACGCTCGTTGAGAGTTGAATTTATAAGTGTGTTCACTTCCTCCTGGCATCAACAGATTGTGATGTTAAAACATATGGTGTGTCTTAGAAACATCATCCAATGTGCTAACTAATAACATTAGGTGCATGAAATTACATCCAACAATTTTCATCCTCTATGTACTGAAAACAGATATTCTACAGGTGAATGTTACTATGCATACCTTGAGATACCGCTCCTCAAATCCGTGCCATGGATCATTTGCGACGTTTTCATCCTCTATGTACTGAAAACAACAAGAAAGGGCAGCAAACTTAGCTTATGACATCACCAGTCAATAGACAGAACAAAGAAATGTATGTGCTTCTATAACACTTACACTATGCAGTGTCTCGCCAGGTAAGCCATTTAAAGAGGGGAATGCCTGTTGATCCAGTGAAAGAACCTTGTTCACGGCCTGCATTTCCAACAAAACAATGGTTTTTGAGAATGGCCAAAATTGTCAAAAAGGCAACCCTGTTCCACCAGGAAAGATAAAGAAGAGTTACCTCGGTGGCGTTGTTTACTTTCCTCGCAGATATATTGAGTGACTCTGCGATGTTCTAAGGGAGATCATGAAAGGTTAATAAATCATCACAAGAACTATGTTTGAAATACCATTTTCATGGAAAACACATAAAGTTAAAGCTAAATTTATAGAAGAAAAAAAGGTGGCTAAAATATTTTTCATTTGCTAAAATTGAACCAGCCAAACTTTCTTACCTCTACAGTTGGAGGGATTCCTTGATCTTCCAATGCATACTTTGCACCACGAATCGCGATTAGCCTCTCATGCAAATAGGTAGGAAGCCTGAATGTTTTTGAGTTCTCAGCCAATGCTCTTGAAACGCCCTGGTAAAAAGGCCAAGGAATGAAAATCTCATTTGAATTATACTCTGATGATTGGGTCTTCACATAACACTAATGAAGTAAGAATAGGTGCCCTTACCTGACGAATCCACCAGTAAACATAAGTGGAAATTCTAAATCCCCTTGAGGCATCAAACTTCTCGATCCCACGGAGTAGCCCTATCAGACCACCCTACAAAATTAATGGAGATCACAAATACGTTATGTTTAAATATTGCAAGCATGCTAATTTACAGAGTTTCACGGTTGGAATAATCAGGCAAAAGTAGATGATCAAGACAGTTTATGCCTTATGGCGCCATTACCTGAATAAGGTCTGCCAGCTCGACACCGAGGTTGTCATATTTCTGGGCAATGGATATAACCAAACGGAGGTTGCTCATCGTCAGCATCTCCCTCGCAAGAAACGACTCACGCATCCTGGCGCGAAGTTCGGGGGCAGATATCCTAAGAGATTGTGCCAACTGCTTGTATGAAGGATCATTCCCGAGTTTCTCCTTAAGCCTGTACAAAAAGAAAAAAGAAATGAGACAAAGTTGCGCAACAAAATGGAATTAGAATTCACTGGAAAACTGTTGCCATACACTCAGCATGTAAATGTACATTTACACAAATCCTATCAGGCTCATTATTTATAATGCAGAGAACAGCAAGCATTTCCTCAAGTTGTCGATGCAAAGCATTTTGTCAGGTTTAACATTGCATTGTGCTATAGTTGACTATTTGGTAAGCTCTAATGCAAACACCCTGAATTACTGTGAGAAGGCACCATCATTCTCAGCCAGCAAGTTGGAATTACTCTGATCATTTCTCGAAAGACAATGATGAATTACTTTGATCTTTGGTTCTGTAGCCAAATGCCGTCCTTGATCTTCTTGGAGAGCTGGACGACCTGCTTGTGCGTGAGCAGCTCCTTGCTGACGGTGCCCCTGAGGTAGATGCGGTTGCGGGTCTGCATCAGCTCGGGGCTGACGGTGACGACGCTGCTGCTCCTCCGCTGCCCCCCACCACCGCGCCGCCGCCCGCTCATCCGCCGCTGCCGCGCCGACACGCCGGACCGCGCCACCACCACGGACGCCGCCTTGTTGAGCTGATGGCTCTCCTCCTCTTCGACGACGCCGCCGTGGTCGTCGTAGTCGTCCGCGAAGAAGCCCACCATCATGTCGTCTTCGAAGGGCAGCTCCCACTGCTTCTCGAGCATGGAGCGCTGCAGCAGCACGATGGCCTCGAGGGAGGACTCGAACTCGGCGGAGGCGGCGGAGTGGTGGTCGGCCGCAGTTGGGGAAGGCGGCGGCGGCGGGGCGAGCGCGGGGGCGGAGTGGTTACGGAGCGCGCGGACGGCGTGCGCGCGCGCGTGGCCAGCGGGGCAGGCGCCGACGTGGGAGGAGGAGGAGGAGGATGAGGGGGAGCGGTGCGCGACGACGACGGTGAGCTTGGGCGCCGCCTGCGCGAACTGCAGCGACGGGTACTGCGCGGCGTCCGGCGGCGCGAGGTCGAAGGACGTGGTGAGGAGGCGGTTGCCGGCGCTCAGCCCGATCACCGCCGGCGTCGCCGTCATCCTAGTTCTTCGCTTCACCTGCGCCTGCGTGTCACGGTAGTCGTAATTCAGCCACTGTACTTGTTGCGCACCGAAAGAAAATGAAGAAAAGCGTGACTGACGCCAGCCGGCGGCGTTACCCAACCTGATGCGGGACCGAACCGAGGCGGCAGAGGCAACGATGCTGGAACTGGAAGAAGCAAGAGAGCGTGAGATAGCAACCAAGAACCGAACTGATGCACGGACCCTGCTATGCCGAGGAGGACTCTAGTACTAACAAAGAGAGGACAAGTGGAACAAGGAGGGAAGCTATGGAGGCCACACGCCCTCGAACGCGAGGAGAGAGAGAGAGCAGCTGGTCCGCTAGTGTTTTACACTCTCTTACTGTACTGTATCACGCCATGGTGTTACCGCGGGCCATGGAGGTGCGGGGTGGAGCCAGAGGTGGAAGAGGTGAGGATAGGGTGGGAGGGAAGCGTGAGGGAGGGAGGCCATTGGTGGGCGCGAGATATTGTGGCTGCCCCTCCCTTCGTCGCTTTCCTCCTGCGGTCGCGCCTCCGCCACGAGATCGCCCCGGGGGGACCCGCGCCGCAGCCAGCGAGCGGTCACCGCCACGGCAAACAGGAAAAGATCGTTTCAACCACGCGGCATGCGGACCGCACACACCGCCACGGACGACGTTTCTCACCCTCCTCTCTCGCAGTCACTGCTCACTGGCGTCCATCACCGTCGATGCACTTTTCACTCCTTGGGCTCTCTCTCAATCTTTCTCTTGCACTGGGCTGCCGACCCAGAGTACGGCCACGGCCCAGAGAGCTTTCATGCCTTTTTGATATTTGTTTCTTGCGCTAAAACAAGAGAAAAAGGAAGATATTTTTTCAGCCGAAAACTCACCAATTCTTTACTTATATAAGTTTAGCCCTCTAAATTTTATTGTGATCTATGTCACTAGTTATTTTTTTTTCTTCACAAAACTTTTATACAATATAATCTAGATAGCATTGCCTTTTTTCTTTCCACGATGGCTAGGATGTCATGTAACATTCTTTTATGTTCTTGTTTTCTAAGTGATTTTCATTGTCATTCCACCTTATTTAGAAAGCACGTTCGAACAATCATATTACCATGGATAAAGAAACAATAGCTAATTTTAGATATAGGATGCACCGATTGATATCTCAAAATATAGAAATATTGTTACAAAAGAAAAAGAAAAGAAAAAGATTTATTAAACTTTATAAATTGTGATAAAAGAAATAAGTTATTACCAAGCATTAACAAAAATTCCAATGTATCTAATTACTCCAAATTTAAATTATATATATTTAACTTTTAGGGTTACCTATTATAATAAATCAATTTCTTTTGTTCCTTTGTACAAAAACTTATTAGCTAGATTTGCGCTTTACTCGAATGCTTCTAATTAAAATAATTTCCTAAACTACAAATGTAAACAATTATGCATCAGAAACAATTCTCCCTTCCTGCGTTTAGACGCCTTCTTAGTAAATTCTTTCGTGAATTTTCTAAGTTGCTTCAAATATTCCAAATTCATCTCAATGTCCTCGTCAACCTTTTTCTTACCCTTATTTGTAGAGAAAAATCAACCAACATATTAATAGTTATATAATATATGTGATTTAGAAATTTAAAGTAACATTACTCATATTCGTATATATACCATAACAAATTTCATAGCTACAAAAAAAATTACTCATATTTCATACTAAATTATTCTTCAAAGTTGTGCAATTTGTTAACTCAATTGTTTACCATATCTTATAAAGATATATTGTTAATGTAAAACTAAAGAAAAGTGCACAAAAAAGGTAAAACAACTTCCACCATACAAATATACGTAGTTAGAGAATAGATAATAATTATATAAATTTAATAATATGTTCAAGAATAATATGTCTAACCACAACATAAAATAAGTTAAAACATAATATATGCAGAGCACCCAAGGTCTCATAAGATGATTGGATGAACCAGATTGATGCATGGTTAGTGTTAATACTCATTATCGATGCAAGTTTATGTATGTATAAGTTAGAGATTGTGGTAACATATACATTTGATCGGATTTTCTGAAAATGAACTCCATCCAATGGCAAGCGTTCAAGTAGAAATTTGGGTGACATATTTTGATATACTTTTTCATATATGCAATAAGCTGTGATCAAAGTATTTTGAAACTATTTTTGATGTCTTCTTTAATGAACATACTAAATCAAGTGGATGAGAATTTATCATAAGAATAGATGTTGGCAAGTTTGTGGCCGGATGGTATTCAGCTGGTGACCTGACAACATTTTCAGTTAATAGAAAACTCTTTCCAGTTAAAGAAAAAGTCAAGACCTGTAGCAGGACTCGAGAGTCGAGACGGGTTTGTCCGTCGCAGTAACTCGAGAGAGGCGACCGCAAGCGTCGGCTAGCGTTCATTTCGAAATTCAAAATTAGCGTCAATCCGTCCACACGACAACGGCCGCCCCCCCCCCCCCCCCCCCCCCCCCCCCCGGAATTCACCCCCACGCGACCGTTCCATTCCCCTCTCCCCTCCGCCGCCGCCACACCATTCCGTTCATCCCCTTCCTCCTCCTCCCAACGCAACCCCACCCTTCGTCCGAGAGAGAGAGAGAGACATCGCCGGAGCCATGACGAGGAGCGGCGACGTGAAGTCCTTCTTCCGGCAGCAGAAGGCGCGCACCGGCGCCGCCACCAAGCCCACCGGCGGCGTCTCGAAGAAGGCGGCGCAGCACCAGAAGGCAGCGCCTGCTGTCCTTGTCCATTCAGTCCCAGGTATTATTCCCGATCCGATCCTCCAGTTTCGATCCCCGGTTCATTGTTGGGCGTTGTGTTACCTCGGCTCTGACCCATCCATCGTTTCGATTCGTTTCTCGGCACCGCAGATCACAGCGCCGACGGCGACGCGAGGAGGCGGCAGGAGGAGGAGGAGGAGGAGCGGGAGCGCGCGGCGCGGGAGTTCGACATGGACATGCGGTTCGGGCCCTGCCTCGGCCTCACCCGCGCCCAGCGCTGGCGCCGCGCCGCCGCGCTCGGTCTGGCCCCGCCGCCGGCCCTCGTCGCGCTCTGCGCCGACGACCAGCCCTGCCTCTGGGAAGGCCGCGTCTGAAGCCAGTAGCTGGATCTTGTGTTATGCGGCAGGCCGATCTGCTCTGCTGCTTCCATCTACCGCATCTCGTGGTAGTACTATATTAGTGCCAATCATCTCGTGTGTTTATTTTTCTCCATGCCAGTCGAAGCTTTTGTGATGTCATGCCATGGTGTCTGATGTGTATCCTTCATCTTCATGTATCCGTGTCTGGTGCGTGACTGTGATCAGAGCAGAAAATGGCAGTTTCCCCTTTGTGTTCACATCTTCACAATCTCATTGCAATCGCTTTCTATTTGATTGGATAATATGCGCGGTTTCATCAGCAGGAACTGCAAACCCATCTCACAGGGCAGAGCAATCATCTTAATATTCCACACACACAAAAAATATATGTAAAATGGTAACAGAACTATGAAACAAACGCTGCATTCAATTGAGATATTTGTGTTTTCTTGGTAGTACAATGATCGTGCTATAGCTGATAACAGTACAGGCACACTTACATGGCCAATATAGGAAAGGGCGAACACAGGCAATCGCAAATATAAGGATTACCAATGTTCTAGCGTCCTTTTTATGCCTAATAACAGGAACAATAAGCTCTGTTCAAACTGTCACAAGCAGGCTTTGTCATTAATATGAAGAACACCGTATCAGCATTTGTACCAATCCTCCATTTTCAGTAAGGAACAATGATGGATTCAATGAGCTCCTGGAGTGGAGCCAGCTCTTTCTTGTCAATCAGACCAAACTCCTGCATTTAAGACCAACACACACACATAAATTTTGCTGTCAATTTTCTTTTACTCAGCCAAAAATGTGGATGTGTCATTGTGTTTTCTACAAACAATGGCATTTGTGGTGGATGATGAGACTTACGTTTGTAAACAGAATGAAGTGCTTGAAGCAGGTGTTAAGATGAGCCTCCTCCTTAAGGCTGACAATCTTCTGGAAATGAGAGTGATATATGTGGGCATACACACGAAACAAGCGCTTGAATATGGTTTTTACCACTTCCTTGAAGTTTGATGGGAATGGTGTGCCTGGGATAGGGGAAATAAAATCATTAGTCGCCATGCAAATGCTCCAAACCTCCAAGTATTTGAAAGACATGTATTCTATGATACTAGCAACATACCAAGTTTTTGAGGAAATATGGATTCATCATCAAGCTGGCCTTCAATCCAATCCATCAGATACTCCACATATTTTGGTGCTGATACCTCTATGGGTTTCTTTATCTGTACACCATCAGCCCATCTGTACTCGTACCTACATAATATTCATGTTTGCTTCATCAGGATATGACCTAAATAGTATTCAACTACTTATGAAAAAAAGTGTCATAAGAGATTATGGACATGCAAAATGATCTTTATGACAGCTGAAGTTATGGATATTGTACACACTCTACTTCCCAAATGCTTAGCACCAAATAAGGCAACTGTCACAAATGCTGGAAAGTTCTCTTCTCTCAGGAAGGGCATACCATGGCTAATATCCACACAAGGCAATTGTCAGAAATATCCATTGATACCAATGTTCAGTCAGACTTAGCTATAGCAGAACATACAGAAAGGAACGAGACACTGAAGAGAAATGCAATTGCAAATGAAAAAGGGCAGGCTGTCAGACATATATTTCTTAGTGCAACCATCTTTTGAATGATATATGCTAATATTTCTCGTTCTAATATTTGAAATCAGAGAAGTGCTTAACCAAATTTTAACAACAGAACAGATTTGTCTATATTTATTACATGGCAAGTTTATCGCAAAGCTCCTTGTTGATGGAAAGCAAATCGAATTTTTACAGTATGAAAAATTTATAACGTTTAGCATTAAGGTAGAAAAATAATAATAACATAAGCCACTTGTTAATCAGATGCTGAAAATATAGTTCTTGTGACATGTCCAAGAATGAGACTATGGATAGACATACTTTGGGCCTGCAGTCATTGTTGAGCAGCTCTCAGGTGTGCAGAATTCCGTGAGCGTTCCATACAGCAAATTAACTTGGTTAAAGAAATCCACAGCTGAAAATCAAAGCAAACATGTTAGCTCATGAAACAGCTAGGTTGTAGAAACATTCTAAATGTTGCTTCATAATTTCAGTAAGCTACAGATTATAGAGATATATACATTCAGTAAACTCCAAAAGGAGAAAAATAAAAAACGAAGGAACTTACTATTAACAGCAAGCCATTCATTAATATCCTCTCCAGGAGGCAGCCTCACAGCTTCCCTAAGATTTCCACTGCCAAGAGTGGCATCTATGTGCTTCCGAAGCTGTGCACCCTGCAGACAAAGTGGGAATACTATTATAAGAATGGGCAACCACGTACAGTATGCAAGCTCTGCTATTTTGAGAAAAACCTAAAAGGATGCTCGTGAGAGGTCACAGAAGAACCAATGGCGCGCATAGATTAAAATTGGGGATCCAAAGTGGAAGGGAGTACACAATTACAGCAACTCCAGCTATTCACAAAAGACTGAATGACAAATAAGCAATTTGATTATCTGGAATGTCTAGACTGAAAATTCCCTAAGGTCTAGGTCAAAGCATACCCCAACTTGCTTGGGATTAAAGACTTTGTTGTTGCCTAGATCATAGCATGGTTTGGCAAAACAGAAATCTGGCACAACATGAGTTATGAGATGCCTTAACATTTCCAGAAATAGGCACATGATTTCCCATGAATTGATCATCAGAAACGTGTCAAAATGTTTCATACAGACTTATTAAGAAAAAATGAAAGGCAAGAACAATGCAATTAAACACTTTTTCTGTATATAAAGAGGGGCCAACCCAAGCACTACGATAATGTAGAATTTGGTACGCATCAACTAGGAGGTTGGTTGAGTATGATGTCTTTTGACTATGAGAATTTAACTACTGCCACCTACTTTGAATATTCAATATAGAAACGACCTGAACATCAATTCACAGTTACAGTTTATAGCTTCTTCCTGACTTGGTTATGCACAGTTGCACACTGTTGTTACAAGAATGCGTGAAGTGGAAACAGATGTATCATGGTTTGTCGCAATCCAAATTTACAGAAGAATGTTCTGTACTTCCTAAAGTTGATCCAAAGTGCTAAACTGAAACCGCACAAGTTCTAGTGCACATTTTCTCAAGGACAACAACTAACATGTACTCTCCCTAAATGGTTTATGTCAGCGGATCAAAAGATAGAATGATGGATGCAGTATCACATTTTTGAAAACCCAGCAATGACAACAGTTTAACATCTCGGCATGTTGCTCTAGAATATTAAATTATGTTCCTACCATTTGCAACACCAATACTATCGTACCATTTATCCACCTAGTCATACCAAATTCATCCAGACAACCAGAGCAGCATGACAGCATCCACAATCCATATACGATATGCAGACTAGGCAAGATGTCCAAAGAATGGTACATGCAAACGCTGTTCTTGCTGGTCCCTATATACCAAACAGTGAGTGGGGTTGCCAGTAGACTGTTGTTACCTTGCTGCCTGATGGAGCACTCTTCTTGGGACGGAATGTCTTCTGGTTCCTGCCACAATAGTCAACTTAGTCAGCCTAATTGCATCAGAAGGAAAAGACAAGTAAAATCTCGGTGTAGTGCGTGATAACCGAATTCAGCATGATCTGATGCTCGAAAACTACTACTCGCCACAAGCAACAAAAAGTAAAAGCAGGGTAAGCGAATTGAGCATATTAGGAGCTCGCACATAACAGAAAACCAAAAACAATAATTCTAAGTGGTTGTGATTTAGGACAGCGACAAACAAGCAGTACTAAAACTACAACTACGGATCAAGCAGAAATTGACCGCCGATCCTCGAGGCGGATCCAGCACGGCACCCTGAGAACCCGATTCCAGCGTCCGCCGTGCCGGATCTCGCCCTCCCGAGCTCACCCATCGGCAGCGTGGAGAGAGCAAAGCGAAGGAGGCAAAAGGGAGTAGCGGAGGAATTCGATCGAGATCGCGCGCGCTCACCGTCCGAGCCCGAAGAGACTCATCCCGCCTCTTCCTCCGCTGCGGCGGCCTTGGTCCGGCAGGCGGCAAAGCTCGGCGACGGCGACTGCTGCTGCTGCGGGGCGGTATGGGAGAGACTGCTCGCTCGGGAGCGGATGGAATGATTTGTTGCCGGGCAGGCTAGCTAGCTCGTCAGAGGAGAAGGCCCACCCGCGTGGGCCGGCCAGCGCCGCGTGAAGTTGGGCCGTCGGATTGGGTTGGCGGACGGCCGATCGGCGGCGAGGCCTGGCTGGCATCCATGATCCCGGCTCCTGCCCCCGGGATTCCCGAGTCAGATCAAGATCTATCTAGGTTTGCGTGGCCCCATGTGCTTTTTCTAATTTCTGCTCTACTATAAGAGTAGAGGGATATTATATGCAGTATTTTTTCCAGATTATATAATATGAATTAGACATCTATAATACACCATGCTTTTAAATTCTAGAAAATTTATTTTTACGAGAAGTCAAACAAAAAACCTAAGATACTACTGAGTCTTGTATAATCACTAGTTTACACACCCTTTCGCTACGCAACATATAGAGCAACATATAGAGTTGAAATTCTTTGTAGGATGAGTTCGCTGTCCAGATCTTGGTCAACTGCTTCAATTTTTACGGCAGGACAAGACAACGAGGTTCGACGATCGAGTTAGATTAAGCAGTTGTACCTCCTTTCCACTCAAAGGCGTAATTCACCAGACGCCACTAATAAAGAGCGACAACCACAGAATGCCCTTAGTAAAAGTGACGTCCACACAACACCACCGATGATGACCTCCGACTACATCACACGCCATGATCCTTCCTTTTCCTGATTTTCCTTTTTTTCATACAAAAATCATCAACTAAAAGTACATCCCTGCCCTTCTTCTCTCTGTACCTGCTCCCGATGACAGAATGGCCAAAGCTGCTACGAGCGGCGGGCGGTGCTGCAACCAGGCGGGGTTGTCGTTGTCAGACCGACCACATCACGAACAAGAGTAGAAGACATGGACTGTCTAGATGTGTCTAATGTTAAGGATCGGACGGACCTTATCCACTTAGTGTAACTCTATTACCAGCTGAGCTAGCACCTGGACCTATGTAAGCCACAGCCGCCATCGAGGCAGACAATAAAACCCTAAACTATTTCCTTCTTTTCAATTTAGCAATACAATTCTGGGGTTCCCTTGTTATCCAAATTTCCTTCGTTCTTCAATTTTCACTTCTTATTTCGAATTTCCTACCATCTTGTTATACTTTTCCCTTGGGTCCTGACAATTTGATATCTAGAGCCTACAATCCTTGGAGTCCCCAGAAATTCCCACCCTTCCCACCCAAAAATTGGATCCAGATCACTGTCGGTTGGGGAAGAACCCTTCTTCCTTGATAAAATCCCGGCCACATCTGTAATCCTCTCCTATTTTTTCTACTAGCGCTCGTCTCGAGTTGCAGCTCGGGTTTCAAGACTTGTTCTTGAGTAAAATCCCCTTAAACTACGCTTAATTCTGACTACAACACCGAGGCGACGGAGGTGGTTGAGATTCAGTGCGAGGGTTGCAGGGCGTAAAATTCCGGAGCCGATCTCTCAACCGAGCGACGGCAGTCGCATCTGCTGGTAATTTAGGGGACGGTTTCGACCGATACCAAACCAGAGATGACGAAGGAAGACGGTGATAATATCCAACATACTACAACCAAAATTACAGTTCATACCAATCATACTCAAGATCACCCTTAAACCAAATACCTGCACCCAATATGTTCCACACAAACAGCTCACACCAACTTCAAACAACTACAATACAGCCCAACCCTCACACCTAGCAAACCCACACCAAAACCAGTGAATATAATCAGTTTGCCCAAAGCTTCAGCAAAGGGTTAAAACTGGAGTTCCCACGTTTTGATGGTGACAATCAAGTGGGTTGGATTAGACAGGCAGAAAAATGCTTCAACTTAGCAGAAACACCATTGGCAAAGAGAGTCAAGTTTGCAGAACTATTTTTTATTGGTAAAGTTGATCACTGGTTGAGAAGCACTGGCTTGGAGACCACAACTCTGTCTTGGTCAGAATTTTGCACATTAATCATTGATAGATTTGCCTCAGAATCATCCATTGAATTAATAGACTCATTTAAGCACCAACAGCAAACTTCAACAGTGACTGCATACATTGACAGTTTTGAGGAGCTTATGGGGAAACTAAGAAGCAAAAACCCAGCCTTGAATGAGGATTACTTCTTAGGTAGTTTTATCTCTGGCCTTAAGGATTACATCAAGACCCCTTTGAAATCTCATGATCCTAAATCCTTGGTCCAGGCATATTCCCATGCAAAGAACTATAAGTACAACCCCCAAGCAAAAAGATCATTAGGAGACTACAAGTATAACTACAAGCCTCCTGCGACATCTTTAGCAAAATATGACAACACCATAGCAAAGAAAGACATCCCCAGCAAGGACATAGTGGTTGTCAACAAACCAATCTGGGACAGAAACAAATGTTTCAAGTGCCAGGAGCCTTGGGTACCAGGTCATAGAAAGGTTTGCAAGTTCAAAGATCAAATACATTTGATCACAATTGATGCCGATGATGAACAAAAAGATGAGGATTCCCCAGCAGAACAGCTCCAGCAAATGACCTTGAACAATGCAGACCCTGAACTTCACATCTCACTGCATGCATTGTTAGGGGTGGAAGCTGAAGGCAACACATTTCCACTATTCTTACAGTTTGGCAAAGTGAGAGCATGTGCCCTTGTGGACACTGGAAGCTCTTCAACATTCATTGACCCATCCATCATAACCAAAGCAAACCTTGTGGTCTCTAACCATAAGGCAATGAAAGTAACTGTAGCAAATGGTAACACCTTATGGACTTCTGGCGTCTATGTCAACACCAATTATTCCATTCAAGATACTTCTTTTGTCAACAATTTCAGAGTATTGAAACTCAAAGGTTATGACATTATTCTTGGATGTGATTGGATATATCAGTACAGCCCAGTGGGACTAGACCTTAAGAAAAGGCAATTCACCATTGATAAGGAAGGCCAACAATTGACATTTCAAGATGAAAGCTTACCGCAAAGGAACTGCATTGTTAGCTGCAAGAAATTACAGAAACTATTAAAGAAAGGAGTCACTACTGCTATTCTGCAATTGCAAGTCCACCAAATAGAGGATACAAAGATGGTGCAAATTTCTGATGCAATGGCCGCATTGTTAGCCAAATACTAGGATGTCTTTGAAGAACCCACAAAAGCACCACCAACTAGAGATTGTGATCACTCAATCCCACTACAAACAAATTCCAAACTAGTCAACATCAGACCATATAGACTCTCTCATTATCAAAAAGAGATAATGGAGAGACAAATTGCTGAGCTCCTTGAGAAGAATATAATTCGGCCCAGTGTGAGTCCATATTCCTCCCCGGCTATATTAGTGAAGAAAAAGGATGGAACATGGAGACTATGCATTAATTATAGACATCTAAATTCTAACACAGTGAAGAACAAGTATCCAATACCCATCATTGAAGATCTCCTGGATGAATTATTTGGGGCCAAGATATTCAGTAAAATAGATCCATCAAATCCGCATGAAACAAGAGCATGTTGAAAAGACAGCTTTCAACACCCATCAAGGGCATTTTGAGTATGTGGTGATGCCCTTTGGATTAACCAACGCTCCGGCTACCTTCCAAGCATTAACGAACAAAATTTTGGCACCATACCTCAGGAAGTTTGTGCTGGTCTTTTTTGATGACATCTTGATATACAGCCCAGGTCTAGAACTTCACAAGCAACATGTGCAACTGGTATTGGAAACTCTAAGGAACATCAACCTATATGCTAAGCTGTCTAAATGTGTATTTGGCCAGCCACAAGTAGAATATCTGGGTCATGTAATAGATGCCACAGGAGTAGCCACAGATATGGAAAAAGTCAAAGCTGTAAAGGAATGGCCACAACCAAAAATCTTAACTAAGTTGAGAGCATTCCTAGGGCTAGCTGGTTATTATAGAAGATTCATTAGGGACTATGGCATCATCTGTAAGCCACTGTTCCTAGCTTTGAAGAAAGGTGAATTCAAATGGTCTCAAGACCAACAGTAAGCATTTGACCACCTCAAATCAGCCCTTTCAGATGCCCCAGTTCTAGCACTACCTAACTTCTCAAAACCATTTGTCCTAGAAGCAGATGCTAGTAACACAGGAATTGGTGCAGTACTGATGCAAGAAGGGAAACCATTGTGCTTCATGAGTAAAGCCTTAGGACCAAAATCTACAGCAATGTCAACATATGACAAAGAAGCTATGGCCATATTAGAAGCTCTAAAAAAAATAGAGACACTACTTTGCTGAATCCACATTGATCATCAGGACTGATCAGCAAAGCTTGAAATATCTTGGTGAGCAGAGGCTAATTGAGGGAATCCAACACAAGCTATTGATTAAGCTACTGGGTTTTAACTATAAGATAGAGTACAAAAAAGGCAAAGAAAATAGAGCAGCTGATGCTTTGTCAAGGAGACCACACACTAAATCATTATCAACAATCATAATGTCAGTCCCACTCTGGATTACTGATGTCCTCAACAGTTGTCACAATGATGAATATTGCAAGGACCTGATAACGTAGCTGAGCATTAACAAAGATGCAAGACCAAACTACAGCTTAACAAGTGGCATACTAAGATACAAGGGAAGGATATTATTAGGTAACAATTCTGCTATGAGGAAGCAATTGCTGAAAGCATTTCACAGCTCAGCATTTGGGGGGCATTCCGGTGAAAAAGCAACATACCAAAGACTCAAGCTAGTTTTCCATTGGCCTGGCATGCCAAGTGTTATTATCACTGATAGGGATAGAATATTTACAAGCAACCTGTGGCAAGAATTATTCAAGTCTCTAAAAGTACAACTCAAATTCAGCAGTGCCCATCACCCACAAACTGATGGCCAAACAGAAAGGGTTAACCAGTGCTTGGAAAACTATTTGAGATGCATGGTTTTCACCTGCCCTAAGAAGTGGAACTCCAGATTGGCCTTAGCAGAGTGGTGGTACAACACATCATTTCACACAACACTCAAAATGACACCATTCCAAGCACTTTATGCCACTCCACCACCAGTGATACAAGAAAGTATTTTACCTGATGCTGCCCTACCTGAAACAAAAGATATGGTTCAAGCAAGGCAAACTACATTGGAATACATCAAGTCAAATCTGGTCCAAGCCCAGGAAAGGATGAAGAAATATGCTGATTTGCATAGAACTAAAAGAAACTTTGCTGTGGGTGATATGGTTTATCTAAAAATGCAACCATACCGACACACAACACTGGGATTGCACAACTCCCTTAAGCTCCACTCTAAGTTCTATGGTCCATTTAGAGTGCTGGAAAGAATTGGCCCAGTGGCTTATAAACTCCTGCTGCCAGATGGTGCTACAATCCACCCAGTGTTCCACATCAGTCAACTGAAGAAGCACCTAGGTCCCAAGGTCATACCAGAACCTAACCTGCCATTGACGGATAAAGACGGCAACATTGAAGTGGAACCTATGCAGATACTACAACGACGCTTGATTCCACGTAACAATGAACCTGTAGTTCAATGGCTCATCCAGTGGGTAAACCTGCCTCCTGAAGCTTCTACATGGGAACATGTTGATTTCATCCGCAAGGTTTTTCCTCAATTCCATCCTTGCGAACAAGGATCTTGAGGGGGGGGGGGGCTATTGTCAGATCGACCATATCACGAACAAGAGTAGAAGACATGGACGGTCTGGATGTGTATAATGTTAAGGATTGGACGGACCTTATCCACTTAGTGTAACTCTATTACCAGCTGAGCTGGCACCTAGACCTATGTAAGCCACAGCCGCCACGGCTCGAGGCAGACAATGAAACCCTAAACTATTTCCTTCTTTTCAATTCAGCAATACAATTCCAGGGTTCCCCTGTTATCCAAATTTCCTTCGTTCTTCAATTTTCGCTTCTTATTTTGAATTTCCTACCATCTTGTTATTCTTTTCCCTTGGGTCCTGATGGTCATGTGATGGAGGGTGCGCGCTGGTGGTCAGGCCGGAGCTTGACCAAGCGGGGGCGCGTGCGGCGGGCAACATGGCGCGATGGCAGGTTCGTGCGACAGGCAACAAGGCTTGGCAACAGCCAACATGTGGGTGCGCCGGCGGGCACGATGAGCATGGCGGTCAGCAAGGGCACGACGGGTGAGCACAGTGGGCACGACAAGTACGACAGGTGCGGCGGCACTGCGGCAGGCAGGCGGACGCCAAGCACGAGCTTGCTGAGCCCATCAATGGCAACCGGAACGGGTCTACCGATCTGGTATGGAGGCATGGGCAAATGGGTCCTTCGCATGTCTTTTTAGAACTTAAAAAATATATAAATTGAATAATATATCAGTAGTGGTACGGTGTGACGATTTCAGCCTTTATTGATGCTATTCTGTGGATGCCGTCTTCAGCGAGGGCGTTCTGTGGTTGGCTCTACTTACGAGTGGCGTCTGATGGATTGCCCCCCACTCGGAGGAGGACCTTTGCGGTTGCCTTTGTCTGCCTTTCTCTGGGAGGCACGCCCGCTACTTGGCCAGGAATGCGCGAGGCAGAATGTCGTAGACGACGGCATGCGTGACGAACATGGCGAGGATGCCGACGGACTTGGCATGGTATTTGAGTGGTGCATGGAGCTCAACCGGTAGAACAACGATGTCTTGATCATGCACCATGGTGTGGAGACCAAGGTTTATATAATCAAACAAACCGGTAAAACCAGTCGAGACCGGTTAACCAGAAAATCGGAATAATCGGTCAGTTAACCAAGCAAAAATCAATTTGGAGAGTCGGCTATCGGCAAATGGTTTTGGTGGTTATCCAGTCGGTTACACCGGTTTTTATCATAGAATTTCAAAAATAGATTTTTAAATTCACATTTGGCGGTTAACCAGCCGGTTACACCGGTTAACTGATCGATTTTTCTGATTAACCAGTCGGTTTCACTGGTTTTAATATATATAATTTTTTGCATTTTAAAAATATTTAAATAAAAATCGACAGTTAACCGGCCTACCAATAGCCGACCTGGACCGATTTTCCGGTTAACCGGGTTAATCGGCCGATTAACTGTGGTTTTGTTAACCATGGTGGAGACTCGGCAACTTTGTTTAACGAGAAGAAACTCTGCAACTGCTTCAGATCATCCGAGAGGTGTAAGCTGCAGACGTCCCCTGCATTTTTTTTGAGCTGGAAACATATTTCTATGAACTGAAGGCCAAAACCAAATCGTTGGCCACTAAATCAGTTACATGACAGGGAACACTATCCGGCCAGAGCATCACAGCGCCTGAGCCCAACTCAACACCTACCTTAGCAAGTTTATCAGCTACCGAGTTACAAGACCTCGAAGTATGTAGGATCCGGAGAGGTGCAAACTCTGTAAACATGAGAAATTTCACATGCTGGAAGATCATCCTGTTTGTTGACAGATCCATCGCTGAAGATGAGAGCGTAGTCTTTAGATTGATGGCATCAGTTTCAAGCTCGACCCTGGACATGCCGGCATCCATCGCAAATGACAGAGCCTGAATGGCTGCAGTAGCCTCAGCTTGGAGTGCATCACTGGAATGATCAATTCTGCCTGCTCCAGTTCCAATAACACCACCCAGCTCATCTCTAATGACAAAGCCCCATCCCCCTGCTCTGTTTGATTCTTGAAAGCTTCCATCAATATTGTTTTTGACATAATCTGGTGCCGGTGGTCTCCATACTTGTGCTGTCCGTGTTCCAGGATTGGGGACTTGTTTCACTTCATTTAAATCCGCCAAGTGTCGTTGTATCAGTCCTGCTACATATGCAACAACTTTCAACTCCTCTCCCGCATTTGTGTCATTCCGTGTTGTCCATAATGACCATAGAGCATTGATCGTCTTAACTTGTGTCTCAATATCCCAGGCCCAAATGCACCTCAGCACATCCAGAGATGAATTAAGGACAACCAAGCTAACACGTCTGTCTTCCATCCTCAGCTCACGCCATACTCGTCAGGCAAATTTGCATTTAAAGAACAAATGACCACCATCCTCATCCATCTTGTAACACATCGGGCATCTTGTGTCAACATCCATACCTCTGCTCTGAATTCTACTTTGAGGGGTAGGCTATTATGAGCAAATCTCCATCAAAAGCCCCAAATTTTCTTCCACATGAAGGTTGTCCCCATTGTCAGAATTGGTAGCCCCAAATCTACTTAGGCTTCGTTTGGAAGTAGACATTGGAAGGGTGGAATTGAATTGGCATCCAATTCCAAATCCGTATAGAAATGGAATTGAGCACCAATTCAATGTTTTTGTTTCGTTGTCAAAGGAATTCATTAGTAATGGAGATCAGATCAAACCAATTCCATATGACATTTGGATGCAAAATCTAGAGAATTGGAAATTGGGCAGCTCGGGTGGTCGGATCTGAGGAAGAAGGGCAATCGAGCCCGCCGACGGAGAGAGGGAAGGATGGGAGGGAGGCCAGCAACTCACCAGCAGATGGGGAAGGAGGCGCCAGAGTTGGGGAAGCTCGAAGCCGGGGTTGGGGAGACTCGCCCGTCTCCTCTCCTCCACGTGGTCGCCAAGCTTGAAGCCGCCGCCGAAGATTTGAAGGATGTGCCGGAGTTGGGGAAGGAGGCAGGGAGGGGCATCAGTGAAGGAGAAAGGGAGGGGCGTTGGCAAGGGAGAAAGGGAGGGACGTCGTCGACGAGCTCGAGGGAGGAGTGAGGCATACGAGGTGAGCAGCAGTCGTCGTCGACGAGCTCGGGGGAGGAGGGAGGCTCGGCAACACGCCAGGAGTCCCTCGCCGACGAAGAGCTCGAGGGAGGAGGGAGGCGCGCGAGGCGGTGGCTGGTGCTGACGAGCTCGAGGAGGGAAGGAGGCTCGCTGACTCGCAAGGAGAGCAGCGGTCGCCGGCGTCGAGCGCGAGGGAGGAAGGAGGGGATGAGCGAGGCACATGCACGGAGGTCGGACGGAGCCGCCAATTCTGTCCAATTTGGAGGGTTCAGGGTCCGAATTGTGGAAAGAGGTAAGTTAGTGAGCTGAATATCGCTGGGTATTGGAGTTGAATTCCAATACCAATTCCAAGAACACCCAAACAATGGCATTGGAGACAGGCGAATGCCAATTCCGAATTCTGGGGTTGAATGTCAATATCCAAACGAGGCCTTAACGTCCCCTGCATTCAGCCGAAGGTTGTGATTGTACTCAAGTTTTTTTTTATTACACAATATCATATCTGAGTTTGTGCCTGCCCACGGGCCAAAGTTTTCTTGCAGACGGACCGACCAAGTACGCTAAACTCCCGGCCCAAATCTGAGTCGGAGAATCGGTGCCTTCCCAACAACCTACAAAACTCGCGAATCGTGACAACCATCACAACCCTCGCTAGCCGCCGACTCCCGCCGCCACAGCAGCAATGTCGAAATCTCTCTCTCAGTTCTTCCCCCCTTCGTCCATGGAAGCCGAGATGGCGGAAGTCTCATCAAATTCGAGTGGTGCCCATCTTCCAGCTGGAGCCGTGGAGCGAATCGTGGACGGAATACTCGACCTGGAGCTGTTCCGCCGCCCGCCGGCATTGCAGCTGGCCGGCAACGGCTCCGAGGCCCTTCCAATCTCGGGGACGGCGGTGCACGACTGGTCGCAATTGCATCAGGACTTGCTGGTCGGCATCTTCAGTCGTCTGGAGTTGCCGGATCTCGTTTATTCAGGTGTCGTATGCATGCCGTGGCACCTCTCTTATTTGGCTGTCCGCCAGTATGGACTCTGCTCCCCAAACCAAAGCCCGTACCTTATCTACTCCTCTCGAGATCGCGGCAGCAACACCGCCACCCTGCATAACCTTTCAACCAACAAGCAATACCACTTCCCTCTTCCCAATCCCCCGTTCCGCAGCCGCTTCGTCATCGGCTCCTCCCAAGGCTAGCTCGTCACCGTCGATGAACAGTCCAACCTACAGCTCCTCAACCCTATCACTGGTGCCCAGGTCTTGCTTCCACCGACTCAATCCATAAAGGGTGTCAGGTTGTCTTTCACCAACGACGGAGAGCTTTACGGCCACTACGTGGAACATCTGGATGTCCAGCGTGGGTCCATCGTCGATCCTGTTGAAGAGTTATACCCGGCGGAAAAGACACGTCTCTTCCTCTACTGTAAAGTTGTTCTGTCATCAGATCCCTCTAGTGATGATTACGTGGCCTTGCTTAAGCACAGACTCTGCAGTCACCTCTCCTTTGCTCGGGCTGGAGACACCAAATGGACTTGGCTTGGTACAATCGAGCGATGTGATCGGTATGATGATTTCTTTTACAATCAGGATTACAACCTGTTCTATGCGGTCTGGTGTAATGGTGAGATCCATACTATTGATCTCAATGGCCCGTCCCCGGCGGTTAAGGTTATTCTCAATCGTTTGCCATCTGTCAATTGTCACACCCACTACATTCTTCGAGCACCATGGGGTGACCTCCTTCAAATTCGGAGACTATACGGTGCAAGTCCTCCAGACTCAGATGATGATGAATACCTTTCATATCAACAACAGCTAGTAGACATGTATTTGGGTCAGCATCAACATGAGTTCGACATAGTAGATGATGAGGAAGCATGTCCTCCTAGAGGCAGACTGACGGTCTACAAGGTTGAATTAGCCGAGTGAAATAAAAGACTTGCAAGGACATATTCTCTTTGTTGGTTTCAACAATACATTTATGATCCATGCCCGGGATTTTCCAGATTTAAGTCCAAATCGTGTTTACATTTCGGATGACAACACATACTATATCATTTGCAGTCCATCCAATGGAAGGCAGATGACTTGTCTCAACTTGGAGGATGCTACTCTAAATGATTTGTCAATTTTGGACTCACTACTTGATTGGCCACCCCCTGTTTGGTTTAGGCCTCATCTTGCATAAAGGTTCGTGCAAATTCTTGTTTTGCTAACTTACATATTGCTATTTAAATTCTAGAGTTGTTTAGCTATGAATTTTATTGTTATGTGAACATTTTATTCGACCTATATTTGAGTGTATTGTTTCTTCAAATACATGAGTTAGCATATTGAAAAGAGACCAAAAACTCCTAAATTAAAAGAAATGGTGGTTAGTAAAAAAACTGCTTCCAATAAGTTTGGCGAAAACGTTCATGTCATAAAAAAAATTCGCCGTACGTCCTTGCCATACGTTCGTAGTTCTCTTTTTGAGTCCCGTAGTTCCACTTTCAAATCTGAGTTTGTTATAATCATGTTTTAGTTGGAGTCTCCAATGTTTGTATCGTGGTTTACTTGGAGTCCGATGGTTACTTCTACTTGGAGTCAGATCGTCTCAATAACCTTTCCCCAACCCTATGTAACCTGTGTCTTTCCATCCAGCGCCGCCATTCTCATATGCTCGCTCGCTCCCTTCTTCTGTTGCCAGAGTAGCGTCACTCCTTCCTCCGTCCCTCCCTCCTGCTAGCGCAGCTTCTTCCTCCCTCCCTCCCTTCGTCACATCAGCTTTCCATTAAATCCGCTACTGTCGCCATCGACCCTTTAGATCGAACGCCACTGCAACAATTGGAGAAGCCATGTTGGTGAGGGACTGGAAAATCTCTCCTGTTTTTGCTCCCCCCCCCCCCCCCCCCCCTCTCACCTCACCAAACGATGCCAAATCGGGATAGATGGACGTGACACTCCACCTAGAAACTCGCCTTCGCCGATGCAATGGCTGGTGACGCCTTAAAAACATAGATAAAGCTGGCTTCTCATGATGCCAAATCATCTTAATAATTTCAGCCATGTGATCAAAAAAACTTGACCTGCGTGGGGTATGACGGCCCGGGCATTGTATTTAAGGAGAAGATCTTCTCACGCAGATCAAGAAAACCCCCTCCCCCCCTCCCCCCCTTACATTCGGGCCACCAGCCTTGTGAAAACCTGAGCCGGGGCCACCATGGACGCCGTTGCTTCCAGAGGCGGGGCCTTAACCAAATGATTTGGTGCGGGGAGAGGCGAGGGGATTTTTTTAATCTAGACCATAAATTCGCTCCCACTGGGAGTCGAACCTGGAACATGAGAGGTGCTACTCAGGCACCTTACCAGTGAGGTAAAGGCCCTTTCACTTTATTTATGACAGATCCACTAGCACTTGGACCCAATCTGTAACCGCAGCACCCACAATCACCTGGTAGTTTAGGGGACTCCATATACTTTAGGGTTCTTCTCAATTACGTGTTTCGACCCTTTCAAATTACCGCGACCGTCATTCATGTTGTCCATTCCTTTGTGTGCTTCTGGTCTGCAGTTCCGCCTGATCCCAATGCCTTGCCCTGCAATAGTGATTTGGTGAAGCCTGCATCGTGCTACGAGCCAACAACTTTAATCCGAAGCAGCACGACGCCCATTCATTCATCTACGTCTTGATCTTGATCATGACCTGCCAAATCTGTTTACATTGTGCACATGTCAGGCACCCTCTCCATTCTCTCTCTCAAGCAGAGATGCATCGCACCACTGACCATATTAGTCTTCCTTCCATCCGAAGTGAAGTGAAGTTATCTGATTTGTAATTTTCTTTTTTTTATAGGAATCAATCAAATGTCAAATAATTTTAGTTGACATAAGACTAAATCTTGCAACAGTACCTTTGGCTCCTCTTATACGTAGTTACAAATTCTCTTAATATGTCTTCCTTTGTAAATTGCATGTGCATTTCTCAGCACAACCTTTCTTTTTCCGTGTTACAATTCATCAGCAGTTTTGAACATTAATTTAGGTATTGTCAAAAGAAGTGCCCTCTGCTGCAACTGTTAGTCATTTCCATGCTTTGTACACTTTTGATTTACAAACTGCTTATTATTCAGTTAGATACTACCTGGGTTCTTCATATTTTAGTTGCATTGCATTTTCAACAGAGCGCTTGACCATTGGAAGTTGCTGCTACACGGGTCATGCCGCTACCCATGCTAGTGCCCTAACCCTAGCCGCCGGACCAGGTCATCGGTTGTTTCCTGGTCGATGTGTGGCAGCGTGCAGGACGGGGGCGGTGCAAGCAGCCACCTGTGGTGTCGGTGATAGTTGGCTTCTGGTCCTCTAGCACCACACCGTTGCCATGCACACTGTTATGCCATTCGAGGAAAGCTGCTGCAGGAGCTTCGCTAGCAGGTACAGATTGATTCCTCATGCAATTCATGGACCTTTTCTTCGGGTGTAATAACCGTGTAAGAAATTTGGGAACTTTCCTTTTAATCATGTGAATAAGACCGATAAAACGTTTGAAGGTTCATGTCAATGTGCTTAGATACTTTGGCTTAATAACGTCTGCTGAGTGCCTTGTATAATTTGTCCATTTTAAAATAACACCTTCCTTTTCTTGCAATAGTGCGATTGGTACAGAGAGATCAATCAGTATCTGCTTTCGCTCTAAAATGCTATGTGATGTTACTATACTTTAATGCTTGGAAGTTAAAATAAATCTTTCACATTTTGAATGCCAGTTTGATTGTCAGCTAATTCTTAGACAAAGGGTTATGATTATGGTAAACTAGTGGGATTAAAAACTTGGATTATATTTGTACCAAATTATACAGTGCTATATGCTATTGTGGTTAACACCTGGTTCTCTACTTCACTTTATCACTTACCATTTGCTTAATGATTTTTTGTTTTATTTGCATACTGTCAAACATGATTATTGTCGAAAGTGATTGTTAGTTATTCATATTTTGTTCAGTTGAAGCAGCTGGGAGTAGCAGTGATACTCCCCGTAGGCCACAGTTTGTCAGTGTGCGCTTCCATCAGATTCTATAAAGAAGATGGATTGTGGACACTTATGACTGTTGTTACTCATTATTTTCTTTTTCTAGAATGGGTCTGAGTTTACTCTTCTACATGCTTCCTATAGAAAATACCTGCTAAATGTGTTTAAAGTTACAACCCCAAAAAACATTTGAACAGTCTTTTGTCTATTATCTTCAGATCCCGTGCAAAAATTGGTCTCATTGAGAATGAGATGAATATGGCAGACATATTTTGTGCAGCCCAGAGTTTGTTTCATAGCATCACTGATGTTGTTAAGATATGAGGGAAATATGTTCTGAACACTTAAAGTGTTTGAGCCAAATGGATTCTACAGAGAATCGAAACACAAGGATATCAGATTTGGGGGAAATGACAAAAATATGAGTAAGCTTGTGATATTTTTGTACCCTTTAGAAGTTAGCAGTAGCCTTGAATGTAAATTAACAATTAATGTACATTTGCTCCCTGATTATTAAAGTGACTACTGACATTTTATTGTCTTAAGAGCATCTCCAAAAGTTCTCCAAAAACTCTCCCTAAATCAAATTAATGGGGTTTAGTCTAAAAAATCATCTCCAACAGCTCCCCTAAACAACTCACAGATTTATTCTTTCCCTAAATTCTCCCTATTTGTAGCTAGAAATGAGGGAGAAATTAGGAACCCCAATACTTGTATTTAGAAGGAAATTAATGTTGTTGTGGTCCCAGATGTTGACGTGTCCCAATCAAAAGTTGTCTTGATCTATTTTTAGGGAGAACTGTTGGAGGAGACAAGAAAACTTCTTCCTAATAATTTTTGGCCTGCTCCCAAAAACACTCTTTTGGGATCAATTTTTTGGGAAGCTTTTGGAGATGCTCTAACTCTCATAATTTTGTTATGATTGATGGATTTGTAATTTGTGCAACTTGAACATAACAAATACTATGTGCTTATAATAGGTTAGCTGTGTTATGGTACCTATGATTGATGTGGATTTGAATGAAATATTATACCATATATGGGTTTTTTTGTTTCATTAATTGAATTTCTTATAGATATTCTTTTCCTTGGTACTTGCAGATGCACCCTCAGCTACGTTGCCATCGCCGGCTAGGTGGTCTCCATACAGTGCAGAGGTGGAGGAGATTAGCCTGCCAGTGCTTCCTACATTAGATGAGGACTGAGGAGTCATCTGCCCGTTTCTTTTGTTTGTGTTTTACAATGTCATCGCACCTTCTTCAATTAGTTAATATTGGTGGTCTTCCATTTTCGCTCCTTTTATGTCCATCTCAGTTTCTATTTAAATTTGTATTGGTTTGGAGCCTGTATTATGTAGGATGTAGTTTTGGCGATGTGATTTCAAAGTTGTTGCATTGCACAAAGGTTTTCTTCCAGATTTTGGCCAAGTTTATCTGTTGTGGTGTGAAGACATCAGGAGCAGCTAATGAGCAAGGATGTGAAATTTGCTGCAGAAAGAGGTTACAGTTCATTAAAGGTATAAAAAACATCTTTTCTGTTCCCATTCAATCCTTTTGCTTCTATAGTTGCTCAATCTATTCTTTGATGTTAGAACTAAATTTTTCATTGACATAGAACTTCTTAGTTAGAACTAAGAGACGTGTAAATTTTTCATTGATGAGTGAGTTTGCATATAGCTGCCATTCATTTCATCTACTGATGGATTATCTTTGAAGTTCTTAGACTATGTAGAGTTTTCTGATGCTTCCCAGTGATTGCTATTTAACTATTTTTTATTCTCAGATACCAGGATTTCAGAATTGTGTGTTTCCAGCTAGCGTGAAACAACACTTTTATTTTATGTATGTCTAGTTTAGAAAGGCAGTTATGGAAGTTTACTAATTTGCTTTCCTACTTAATCAAGTTGTGGTGCACTCATTTTATTTTTGACTATTTACCTGGAACAATACTAGAGTGTTATGATGGTTAATGAAAAGCTTGAGAAGCAGCTAGCCAACTAATCTTATATTTAAAGGTAAGCACACATTTTTGTAGCTCTCTGTTTGGTAAAATCTTGCAGTTAATTGTAAGCAATATGAAAACTGAGAAATCATGTACATATTTCTGAATCTGTTTCACTAGAGCCTGCAATGCTATACAATGAGCATTTTACTTTTTTTTTTTTTGCTGTATATCAATAAACAATATTTGCTTCTATGTCCAGGACAATCATAAGACTGCCGTTCAGATGAATTTTGACCTGAAAAGTGAGGTGTTGTCTTCGACAGTATATCCTAAAGCATCTACGAGTGACATCGCATTATCCTAATATTTAATACAACACCTTTTCTATCTGCGCATTGTTATGTTCTTTTGCAACGTCTGCGAAATTATGGATACAATTACTTACCTGGGCCAAATTATTGCATATTGTTGATAAGAATGACAAGCTAGAGGAGAAGTAACCTACTGAGTCATGTATTGTTTCTGTTGGTTTGTTTGCAGATATTGTACTCTTTCTGTTGGTTTGTTCAGCCGATGCAATAAAATATATGATGGCTACTGAATCATGTATTTATACGAGTGATTAATCAAGAACAGTTGTGCTAATTGGACATATATTTTTTTTTTGTGTTAACCTATTTTCCTTTTTGCAGTTTTAGCAAATAGGTCAGTCACATAGATAAATTGAAGAGGGTTTCAAAATTGTTAGCATGCTCCTCTCTTTTACCTATATAACAGAAAGATAATTCTTTAGATCGCTCTTTACTGCACCAAAATTTTTAGCTCACTCTTGATCGCATCCAACTGCATGTTGCCACTGATCCTAATAGAGCTCAATGTTTTTACAAAAGATTCAGACCTGTGTACAGCCTATCGACTTGATCAAATCAAATCGAATGTTGATGTCTTTGTAACAGGATGTGTGCCCTTTTCATTGTAGTGACTGTTCCCTTCTCGAAATGAATATAACCCATCATGTAGTCTTGTGACATTGTCACCCACATAAGAATAACCCATTTGATGTCTAAAGTTAATTATATTGGACAATGATTCATTACGTAACTCTGGGAATATATGTGTGTATTATGGACGGGTGTGGCATTAGCGCGCCTCCCATCCTAGTATTTTCAAACATCACTTTTGAACACAATGCTCTTGGTGTCTGTTACACTCAAGTAGAATGAGCATGGCATCAGCCTATCATAGGGATTGACAGTACAGTTAACATAAAGCAAAGCTGAAATCATATTATCTCCATTGATCCTTCCTTCTGAACAATATATGTTTTTATCTCTTTTTTATCATTAAACTCCGTGCAAAGCTGTAGGAGTCAATGTGGACGTGTGCACACTTGTTCAAGGTAGCGAGAGAAGAGGACATTTGCTAAATCAATTTCGTCAAATCACCTTGAAAAGCAGGCACATGATTGCAACAACATTTTGTTTCCATCCCCCTTTTTAATTCGTACTGCAGTTAATATTGTGTTGAAGTAGGACAATATGTATTTTGATATGATGTTATGTACAGGTTTTTCCCTCAGTTTATTGAGATACTTCTCATGCTTAGCTTATAGCTTAGTAAAACAATGTGCATTCTCTTCAATTCTGTCCGTAAGTTAAGCACTGCTTCATTGAAAAAACTCGACATGTTTAATATGGCAAGAAATATTGCTGCCCTGGGCTCTTCTAAGTCTCAGTAATCTTCTACTCTGGTCTTTTATTAGTCGTTCAGACATGCAGCCGTAGTTGTTTTGTAGGCCATTTTCCTTCTGAAAAGACAGGAAATTCTGACCGGAGGGGGTGTAACTTTCTGAACTGAAGTTTTTGTGTGTAACAAAAACTTTGGTTAATAATTTCTTATTATAAATCATAATCGTTTTCTCTCGAGTGAATACTATCAGTTTATGCTGTTATCTCTGGAGATTAATAGACTTCAAATTTTGCTTTTAATACTGTAATAACAGATTAGTTCACTGGATCAACCTGGTTTTTTGAACTATCTGGCCGCTCACATGTACTTAACTTTTATGTAGCGGCTTTTAACGTAAGGAAATCCATGTTAGCAGGCAGTGAGGAGTTAAGAGAAGGTTTCGTACCAATAGCAGAGCTGGTGTATTAAGGACAGCTTAAGGCTGAGTTCCAATGACCAACATACTTTAACTAAGGATTATTGATCTTTATTACAATAAATAGAAATATCAATAGATGATAACATGATGTATCCATCCATAATTTTGTTATAACTTTTTGTTATATAGTTTATGCACTATACTCGCTCTATACTTTAAAAGGAAGTCATTCTGGGTACATAGCTAATTTTACAAAAGCAAGTTGTTTTTTCGAAAAATAAAAAATATTGTGGTTGTATGAAATTGAACCAGCAATCTCATAGGTTAAGTACTTTTGTTTTACAAGTAACAACCACTTAGGTGAGTACATACTATTGATTGGATTAATTTCAAGATGTCTTTAATAAAAAAAGAGAGAAAATACCTCCTAATTAATCACTCCTTGGTATTGTAAATCATATCTAAAACGACTTTCTTTTACAGTATGGAGGGAGTATAAAATAACAGCACGGTAGCACCAGAGCTGTTCTCCCCTTCCTCCGTGCCCCTCACCAAGGATTAAAAAACCGATACAGTAACAATTTTTGTCTCGCTAAAAACCGGTTCGATAAACCAGAAAAATCGACCGAAAACCGTTTTTGCTACAATATACAGGGTCAATTTTTCTAATAAACCAGACGTCCGGTAAACTGAACTGGAGTGGTTTTATCAAAAACCGCAAAAACCAACCGATTTTCAACAGTTTTTTAATCTCTGCCCCTCACCTCGTTTCACCACGGTGTGGCCTCGTCCTACGCAATGTGATGCCGAGGGGACGAGTCCCTCCCGTGATCCTGTCCCACCGGCCACCCTCTACTTTCTTTTTTTTTTAACTTACCACACAAACCACCACTAATGCTCCCATAATCCCAGGCATAATGCTGCTTGGGCCTGGCCATTTGCTTGCTAATTTTTTGCATGTATGTTGTCGATCGAGAGGGAATTACTAATGAAGTTTTCTGGACGCGTTCGTTTTCATGAGGTGTTAAAGTTTAGTCCTCTTTTAACCTTTTTTTTCGTATGTTAAATTTTAATATGCCTAGCTAAAGTTTAGCACCTCTTTAAGGATTAAAGTTTAGGGGCTATTTGGATACTAGCTAATGTGTACCTTAGCAAATCTTGGTGTTACCAACATGACGGTAACACCAAAACATTGGTAACAAAGTGTTTGGATTATAACCTTGCCAATTTTTACTACCATTGTTACTATGACATGTAGGGTCCACAATTATTGAAAAATATTCAGTCAAAATATAGTCAATTGAGATCTTATTTTACAGATTTAATTACAAAAGAAATATTATGATGCAATTATATCATATATTAGATGCATCACTTAAGGAATAATCACGACACCGTGAAGCTCTGTTCTGTTCGTGAGGGAAACAAAACACGACACCATGAAGCTTAGGTCACCAAAAATCACCAATTCACCATTGAGGTTGAATCCAGGAATGCTCTGCTTGTCGGCGGTTGCGGTTGCAGCAGCATGCCTTCATGCCGCAATCCTTCCCCATACCTTATTATTTCGGTGTGATTGACTAGAGGAAGGAAAGACATCAGATCAAGTAAACAGTGGATGGAAGCTTACTGTAAGGGTACAATAAACGCCCATATCAGACCATCCACGTCACTGCTTCACTAGACACGAGAGGATGTCTCACAAAGCCATAAGCGTATACATTCTCAAAAAAAAAAAAGTCACAAGCCTATACTTGGGTTGTTGGGCTTCTATGGTCTAAGTGAGGCCGAAAGATCACGGTACGTCAAGCCCGCAACCTAGCACACTTACTGATGGCGGCCCGGTCTGTCTACGCAATCCCACCCACATCTCCGCAGCAAACCCTACCGCGGCGCACGAACTATAAAATCCATCCTTCCCCTTCGCCGCCTCCTCTCGCGCCGCCACTCCCCTCCCGCCTCACTCCCGCAAAACCCTAGCCTCTCGCGCACCGCTCGCCGCCGCCGCAGCGAGCGCCCCCTCCTCACCGTCAACCATGGCGACCCAGATCAGCAAGAAGAAGAAGGTACGTCACCGCATCGCCTCGTCCACCCTCCCTCCCTTGGACGCATCCATCCATCCATCCATGGCTCGATCTGATTTTGTGTTTGTCCGCAGTTCGTCAGCGATGGTGTCTTCTACGCGGAGCTGAACGAGATGTTGACCCGGGAGCTGGCCGAGGACGGCTACTCCGGCGTCGAGGTCCGCGTGACCCCGATGCGCACGGAGATCATCATCCGCGCCACGCGCACCCAGAACGTGCTCGGTGAGAAGGGCCGCAGGATCAGGGAGCTCACCTCCGTCGTGCAGAAGCGGTTCAACTTCCCCGAGAACGGCGTTGAGCTCTACGCCGAGAAGGTCGTCAACCGCGGCCTCTGCGCCATCGCGCAGGCCGAGTCTCTCCGCTACAAGCTTCTCGGAGGCCTCGCCGTCCGCAGGTATATTCACCTAACCTCGCTAGGTGCTTCTAAATGTTTGCTCTACTGCCGTTGATGCTGCTTGTTCTGTGTGTGGTTGTTAATACAAGTCTGGTTTAGTGCCTTATCGCAACTTTGATGTTAGCAACCGATGATTAATTATGGAAATTGTATTAACATTGGTGGATTTCTCTAAAACCCAAGTAGGATAAGTAATCTCCTATCATTATGCTTGAAACTTTAGGTGTATTGTGAGAAATGTTGCATCAGTTGTTTGTTATGTTCTGCCAACGTTCTGTTTTGGTGGGATGTTATATTGATGCAGAAAGGGAATGCTGCTCCTTGAAGCAGTGATGGCCAGACAACCGTTGGGACAGATCCACAGATGAATGACTGCTGTTGTTTGTCTACTAATTCTGTCTCACATACCATTATGCTTGATACTTTAGGCGTATTGTGAGAGACGTTGCATCAGTTGTTTGTTATGCTGCCAACGTTCTGTTTTGGTGGGATATTATATTGATGCAGAAAGGGAATGCTGCTCCTTGAAGCAGTGGCGGCCAGACAACTGTTGAGACAGATCCACAGATGAATGACCGCTGTTGTTTGTCTACTAATTCTGTCTTACATTTCTGTGCCATTGATGGTATTAGTTTCCCTTGCTCGTTGAAAATTATTGGACTTGACAGTCAAATTCTGTCTACTGTACTTCAGTTCATGCTGCTGAAACTTTTTCCTGATCTTGCTAACTTACTTGCATAGTATCAATAGGGCATATAAATGTGAAATTATGCATTAGTGCACCAGTATTATTTATGTTCTGCTCTCTTGTAATGATAGTGGGGTGTTAAAACTGGTGCATAGAATGAATGCTGCTTTTTAAGCAGTGGCGGCCAGACAACCGTTGAGAGATAGATCCACAGATGAACAGTCCTTCTGATGTTTGTCTACTAATTCTATCTCACATTTATGACCTCTACCATTGTCTTTAGTAACTATTTACATGTTAAAAATGTTACCTGAGTTATAGTCACCCTTGATAGCCAGTTTGTTTCTTGTTTTTTATGAGGGATGACAGGAAGCTACTTTCTTGACTAAAGTGAAGCATACTGTTTTTGGTATATAGAATTCATGTGGTTTTACTTTGTCTTGCTTCTAAACTTTCATATCTTATTTTGCATAGTAACATTATTTTTAATTACAGGGCTTGCTATGGTGTTCTCCGCTTTGTTATGGAGAGTGGTGCTAAGGGTTGTGAGGTCAGTTGCTCTTTTGATTGTTCTCACAGATATTAATTTTTTTGTGTTTGCTAAGTTTATATTAATTTTTGGTGTTTGCTAAGTTTTAATTGGCATTTTCAAATTGTTTAGGTCATTGTGAGTGGAAAGCTCAGGGCCCAGAGAGCTAAGTCCATGAAGTTCAAGGATGGGTACATGATCTCGTCTGGTCAGCCTGTGAATGAGTACATTGACTCAGCTGTGAGACACGTTCTTCTCAGACAGGTTTGTTTGCTGTATGGTCTTTGCTCTGTTTATTTTGAGTTTTGTTTTGGTTCTTATTTCTTCTATGACCCTATGTTCTGAAGTTTTTTACTGTTTTTATGGGTGTATTTTGCAGGGTGTTCTTGGTATCAAGGTTAAGATCATGCTCGACTGGGACCCCAAGGGCAAGGTTGGCCCGACAACCCCTCTGCCAGACCTTGTCACCATCCATGCCCCGAAGGATGAGGATGAGCTGCGTCCTCCGGTCTTGATCCCTGAGGTGTAAGCTTGTTGATGTCCGTGGAATGCAGTTTAATCGGTCCTAGCTAGGGTTCTATCTTATGATAAGGGCAATGCAACACTTGTTACCTTAAGTTTTATGGACAGCAGAGGTTATGTACTGGTGGTATGTTATTTTTGTTAAGTTTTGCGGAGACAAGCTACCTTGATATGTACCGTATGCAAAATTGTGGTTTCTTATTATCATTGCTCTGGTACTAAAATTCCCTGTTGCTCAGCATGCGATGGTCTGCGTGTTTGGTATCTGGGAATTTTCACTGATTATATTGTTTACGAGGCTACCGCTATATGTTTTGGAAGCTGGAATCCGCACTGAATGAATACACCTATTTTTTTCCAAAAAAATCGTACCATGTGGCCATGAAAGTTGATCATATTGCCATATGTTATACCAGATGCTGTTGCGGATTTTTGTTTTTGATGGTCTACGAGGCTACTATTTCAGCTGGACTGGTTCTCAGATAGAGAACAAAACAAAATGCCTCGTAGCTCTTGAGCGGCATATACTGTCACCTTGCTGACAATTCTGGGTCGCGAGGATGATGGGTCGGATCATCATGGCCTTGAGGTGTGAAACCAGCAACCCCTGGATGCTGGAGCCGGGCGAAGCAAATTTTCATGGCGCCGTGCATCTGCGGATTGAAATCGTCGGCAGTTGTGCCTCAGCAGTTGCTCTCTGCGCCGTCCATTCTCACGTAAGAAATCCTACGGCTTGCATTGTTTCATGGCCCAGTACTTCCCTGCGTCCATCTAACTCTCGGTTCAGTCTAACCCAAAAACACTCGATCGAGCGCCGGCGTGAAGAAAATAACAGCTGCCGTAGCAAATACGCCGTGGAGGGAAAAGTGCCGCCGCTGGTTCAGTTTTGCCGCTAAAACAGATATGTCATGTCATTCCCCTTTCTCCTTTCAGAGAAGCCATCTCCAATCGGGCAATCCGAGTTGAGTTGGAAGAAAGCGTGGCCATTTTGGTTGATTGAAGCATCAAGAAGAAACAAGGCATGCGTGCAGCGGTTGATTGTCTGATTGAAGACCCCAACTTGTTCAATCGGTTCTTGCCTTGTCGAAGGGGATGGACGGAAGTTTTTGCCTTGTTGTTTTATAGTATGTATTTAGCTCAAAGTTTTTCTTTTCTTTTGGAGCTATTTAGCTCAATTCAATTTACGTGGTTTACCTCTGTTTTTTTTTTTGGTCAATACTCGTTACAGTTTAAGACAGACAACGAGCAGCGTTTGCCGATGGCTGTTATGGGCCAATCGCACCGCTCATTACTAGGCCAAAGAAGCAGCGTTGAGCCGTAGGATTTACTATGTGGGAACGGACGGCGGAAACAACAACTGCCCACGATTTCAATCCCGTGCATCTGTGCCATAGCCCTTACAACGTACAGGCTGTTGAGCAGCAGAGCATCCCGACGTCAAGTCGAAGGAGAGCTCTGAACCTCCGAGGCTCCGACCCAAGATATTTCTCAAGCCAGCGACCACAAATTATGAAATCTTGTTGCACGACACTGTAGCGGCGAGCTCGCTGTTGTCAGGATTGGCGGAGGTACGGTACCGGCAGTTCTAACTTCTATCATGAGAACTGAGAAATGGGCGGCCTGAGCTTGTGATGCTCTCGTCCATCGGGTTTGCCCGCGGTTCCGCACAAGAAGTACGCAGCTCGACCAATCACACGTGAGGCACCAACACTCATGCATCTACGCACAAAAACGAACCCGGCAACGCTGATCTGAAGGGCTCGCAGAAGCCAAAGCACGGGTGAAGTGCTTTTGCACGCTGTTGCTGTGGTATTATTTCTTCTTAAATCTCTTCCCCTGATAGATCAGCGTCAGCGTGAACTTGTCCTGATGCCTCCAAAACCCATTCAGTACACAGAGCAGAGCCAGGAAATGGAGATAAGTGGAATCAAGCACAAAAACTCTAAGCAACTGAATTTGCGCAACTCAGCATCTTTGGTAGTACCCTCTGGTGTACATCTCAATTACCTTCCAAACACTTATATACAACTGGTAGTCATCGAATGACCCATGGCTGCTCCACATGATCAATACAAGTAATGACGGGTCAGTTGCTTCTGCAGCTTGCATGTGTCAACTATTTCAAGAGGTTAAGAACCAAAAATCGTGCGTTCATGAAAGCAAAGCTAAAGACATCACCTTTTACAATATACGTGAAACTAGCAAAGTACCTTGCGTTGCTACGGGTTTTAGAACAAACTGTAGTATTTGATTCTTATAATATGATAGACAATTTTATTACAAAGATAAAGATAATATATCTATTACTCTTAATTATTTGAAATCACATAGTCTAACATCAATTTATAAAAGGTCTCTTCAGTTTATATATTGCTCTAAACTAATTACTGGTGCGAACAAATGAGTCAAAATAAATTGGAATGTGTGTATGAATTAGTAACTCGGCTAGGTGAGTGTGGATATGTCTATACATGGTTCATCTTCAAAAAATGAAATTTTCTATTACAAATATTCTAGAAAAAACTGTAGTCAATTTGCTGTAGCAGCACATTTGTTTGTAACTGATGTTTCCTTTTACCAGCAAAATGGTAATGAACCTGAGCTACAAGGAATTTTAGTAGCAAAACAAATATTTCATTATTAGCAGAACTGTCACAGCTTTGCAACACAATAAGATTGCACAACTTCATTCAATCACAACAAAATTTTGAGAAAAGAGGATTCTACATTGATAATTAGCAGGACTGAAAGATCAAAACCGATGCGTCGCACCTTGAAGAAAGACAATGCCGACTCCTCTAGGCTGATCTCATCGTACTGCTGCTCCCGTGCCTTTTTCCTCTTGCACCTTACAGGCATATCAACAAACACTTCATGGACATGCCAATGGACGAATGAGCAGGATACATCGAGCACGCCCATGGTGGTTCCTCCACGGCTCCTGAGAACACATCAAGCATACTGTACATGAGATGCGGCCAGAACTTGTCAAACAACGCAGGTCACGGGAATAGATAGCGATGGCAGTGGTCGCTGCTCTCCACCTCTGATAAACGATCCTTGACTTTCATGGCCCAAGCCCACGCCTTTGATGTACAATGCGATCTGGGCCGTTCATTCGGGATGGTGGGAGTAGGCGGCTAGGATTTGCTGAGCATAGGACAAAACTAATGTGTCGCTTGAGAAAACCTAGCTCCGCTCAGCCCCTCCTCGCCGCACTCACGCTCACACTGCTTTTGTTCAAACTCCAAGCCACAACGATGGCATCCATGGTGGACCCTCGCACCGGCACCAGCGTGCGATTTTAAATCGCGCGCGGCTCCATCGAGTGGCTTCGCCACGATGCCTCAGATGGCAGGCATCTCGCATGAGGCAGCAGTGGGAGCTTCGGTTCATCGATGACTACGATGGTCGGCGCGTGAGGCGGCTCTGATGAAGATGGTGTTACAACATCGACGGCCGCAACCGGATCTGATGGCGGGTATCTCTTGCGAGACAGCATCACTCTGGTCCTTCGACTATAAGAGACATCACGAAGTCGATGACGACATTTGAGCTGGCGTCCCCATGTTGTATATCTATGGTGCAGACGATGGTGAGTAATTCTTCAATTACGACGACGCTTAACTTTCTTATTAGGGTTAGGTTCTCTTAAATGTCTGGGATGTTTATCGGATCAGAGCAATTTTTGTTCCCAGATTTTTATTTATTTCCTGCTTTATTCTTAGTTCCGTTCTGGACTCCTACGTGTTCTACAGACCCAAAACCGACACCACCAAATTGTCGACATGTCATGTTTTTTTACGGTCCATTCTGAACTCTTTTTCACGGCTCCGATCTAGATTCCACTTAGCTTACGGCTGCCACGGACACGAAATTTCTGCTAGACGACCTCACCTCTATTATTAAGGTGTAGAGATTCATTTTGGATAAGACACATCGTGAAGTACCAAATTTACTCAGCCATAAAATACGCTCTCACCTTTTAGTATCCATTATCTGAAAACAAATGAAATGAGCTCTTCAAATTACAGGGTACCATTTGATGAGTTGTTAGGTAAAGGACACATAATGCATTAGTACTGATCTTGATACAACACTTCTCGCAGAGCCAGTTTCATTCCGCCATGGTACAACCATCTTTTTTTTCCCCTTATACACAGTGTTTTACATTGGCCTGTGAAGAATGAGGTAACAGAGAGTCATCATCCATTGGACTAGTCTTTTGAGGGAAGAAGATCCAAGTATCACTTTGTTGTTGCTATTTAGCTGGGCATTCCATGTGTGTGGCCCAAAGATCTGAGAGTCGGCGTACTTGTTTAGGACGTCCGGAACCAGATGCTGGTGATTAGCAGGTCTTAAGACGCATATCACGCGGTGTCGTTGCGTTGCAACTCAGAACTTAGGTAAAAAAATTCCAACATCTCTAACGCGGGGTAGCCTCCCGTGCTCAAATAATTGATGTATTAGCTCTGGACAAGGAAATTAAGGAGAAATAAAAAAATATGGATTCACAAAAAACAAGGATGATAGAGATAGAGATATATTGGAAAGAGAGAAAGTTACATCGGGAAGTGAGAATGTCAATTATTTTAGAAAAATTGGAGGGTCTTAAAATGTCAAATATTTTAGGACGGAAGGAGTATCACACAAGCAATGTGCGAGCGAGAGATTGATAGAAATAGTCTCATATTGCTTGTGGAGGATGAGGTAGCATAACTTATAACTGCGATGGAGTTCTCACCTATTGGAATAGCCTTTGTATGTGTGTGTGTGTGTGGGGGTGGGTGGGGGGGGGGGGGAGTTCACTTTGTTGTTGCTATATATGTGGGTAGGCCAAAGATCTGGCTGCCGACACCCAGGGGCGAAGCCAGAAATTCATCTTGAGGGGGGCCAAGTACTAATATTTCTTGCATAAGGGGGGCCAAAGTTAAATTTTTGCTTCACTACATGGTGATTTTGTGTTTGCATAAGGGGAGTGCATGAAGCAGAGAGGGGGGAGGGGGGGGGGGGGGGGGGCTGGCCCCTCCCTGGCTTCGCCCCTGCCGACACCCTCATTCAATGCGATACAAACTAAATGCTGGTGTTTAACATGTTCCAAGGTGTCCGTCGCGTGATGTCGTTATGATATAACTAGTATTAGAGTCTAGGTAAAAAAGTTATAACATCTTCAACATGGAGCAACCCTCGTGCTGGTTTAGTACACCCGATATTCTCAATGTGTAAGGAAAAAATATTAAGAATAATCCCACATTGCTTATGAAGGATGAGGTAACACAACTTACAAGTGTACAGGAGTCCTCACCTAACGGACGTTTGAAAGAGAAGACTTAAGTATATTACTTTATTATTACTATCTAGTTGGGTCTTACGTATGTGCAAACACAAAGGCATGGAAGCATGAAGATGTCTTTTATCTTTGTTATACTGTCTATACTACTTTGCACCTCAGGAGAAATGCTCTGACCTTTCATTTAAAATATTCTTTTCCTTCTCAACCGAATTAACAACAAAGATGAAAGATCAAAGGAATCATATGACCCAATCAACTGAGGAGAGGACGTGTGAAGGTAGTAAGTGCTAGAAAGAGCTCATGCGCCTGGTTCACACCATACCTAGTGTGCAATTCCCTCCAATATTGCAAATTTTGCAATTGCGGCAGTTCCAAAAGTTGATTGGGGTACTGATATATCTGCGATCAGCAGCTCACCACTATTCTGAAATGAAGGCGCCTTCGAAGATGACCACGAAACCTCACCACTATTTCCAAATGCATTGTTATTGACCCTCATCTTGGGCACAATGAACACGTACTTTTCCTGATGCCTCTAAAGCTAGTGTCATATACTACTGTTTCTAGCGGTAATTGCATCGAAATAAAACACAGGAAAGTGCACCTTTGCTAGCACACTCTTCAAGAGAAGCGAATATATTTTGTCTCTTGAGAGGCCTATATATGTAAGAAAAACAAGGTAGATAGAGTAGGTGAAGTATATGGTTGTAGGAACAATTGTGGTTGGACAAATATTCAAAAAGAAGGTCGAGCGACGAAGGGGCGGCATACTGAAATAGACCTAAAGAATGGGTCCATAGTTGCCAATGTGGAAGGTGATGAAAATTTTAGTCCCATCTTACTAGTTTGGAGAGAGGAAGACCAATATATAAGTCTACTTTTTTCTAATAGCTGCAACCTTGGTTAAATCTTTTTAACGCGAAGCGATGAAAACGCCTCGCCGCTACGCGTCAACGAGGCCCTCCGATAGGGAAAAAATTTTTGGTATAAAAAAATCAGTGGTCATCGATAAACACGATATTTTGAAAATATCGGTAATTTTGGTAAATAAAATAAATTATTTTTTAAAAAATTTTACTTGATTTGAGAAGAAATTATCTTAAATCTATAAACTATCATAGTTATATATATAATAAAAATAGTTTTTGTTAAATAAATATAGTCAATGATAAAATTTTAATAATAAAAACTATATCGGATCTCACTGATAAATACGATATATCGGATATCTCGGTGAAATTTTACTGAAATTTTTTCACCTCCCATACCCAAACCACCCAAGCGTTGCTCTGCTGCTTCGTCTTGCTGAAGGAGTGTCGCTCTGCATTATGCTCCTCACGCACCTGCTCCGACGCAGCAGCCTCTCCGTCATCCGCCCTCTCCCCAATCTCCTTCCACACCGAGCTCCGCAAGAACACCGGCTACGCACTCCTCCTCGGCTGCGGTGCTGCCACCAAAGCTACCCTCCCCCCGGAAGCGCTCCACAATGTCGTGCCTTGCAAGTACACACCGCTGTCGAGGATCTCCACGTACGCGTCGTCTCCAACTCTCTGGAGCGGCACGCACGAGGTCCAGTCCTCCATGCGGATTCCATCAAGGCCCTGGAGGATGCACTCGCCGCTGCACACAAGCAGCGACGACGCAACCTACGGCCACTCGGATCAGGGCTGTCCCCCAATGCCCTCACGCTCACCAGCGGGGAGGATAGAAAGGGAAGACGTCAAACAAAGCAGTTGATCTGATGAGTGAGAGCCTCGGAGGCGTATACGGCTGATTAATGAAGGGAAATTACCGAAATACTCCTGATAACAACTAATTAAAATAGTAATAAATAGTTTATATTTCAATGGTTGAGATTAATTATTGAGGGTAAAGACAGGCGAAGCTGATCTTAGAACACATCCTGCAATACCAAGTTTACACAATCCATGACATGCACTCTTCACATTATAGAGTACACTAGAAAGCTCGTGCCGCGTTGCCACACATATATCCCTTTTTTTTATTTCACCCCTATTGTAATATATACACCATGGTAAAAATAAAACCCAACTGTTCATCATGTATCTAGTAAGCTATCAGTACAAAGTGAGTAAGAAACCAATATAATTAAGGTATTATATAACTTAAGGTCAATAGCTGAAATATTTGTCTGTCAAAATGAGACCATTTGCATTAATTTTAAAATTCAGTGCTACACTTTTGAAGAAAAATACAAAACGTAATCAGTTCAGCCACAACTCGTCGGCGCCTGAGCTCGTGACGCCCTCGTCGTTCGCAATCCCGCGCGGTTCTGCACAAGAAGTAGGCACCTTGACAGATCGCAGGTGAGGCACCAACACTCCTGCAATTATCAGGACACCATGGTTCTATACGCACAGAGATGAAAACGCCAACGGTGATTTGAAGGGCTCGTGGAAGCCGAAGCACGGGTAAAGTTCTTTTCCCCCAAATTGCTGTGCTATAATTTCTTCTTGAGCTTCATCCCCTAGTAGATCAGCGTGATCTTCTCTTGATGCCTCCAAAACCCATTCAGTACACAGAGCAGAGACATGAAATGGAGATAAATGGAACCAACCACTAAAACTGTAAACAATTGAATTTGTGCAACTCTGCATCTTTTGTAGCACCTCTGGTGTACATCCTCAACCTTCCAAACACTTATATACAGCTGGTAGTGATAAAATGACTTGTGGCTGCTATACATGATCAATGCAAGTAATGACGGTCCAGTTGCATCTGCAGCTTGCATGTGCCAATTATTTCAAGAGGTTAAGAACCAAAAACCACACGTTCATAAAAGCAAAGCTAAAGACATCACTTTATATTATAATATAAGTGAAATTCATCTTGGATAGAACACATCGTGTAGTACCACTTTATAATGCATTGGGAGTTATGCACCAAGCGAAAGCTTTGCCTGACATCAGCCAGTCCCGACAATATCAACACCTTTATTTAGGTGCCGATTTTCTTGTTGAACGCATTCCGTGGTGATTTTTGGGCTCCTCATGGAGATTCTTTGGGTGAAAACCCAAACATTGGTTGGTTGGATGGCGAAGGTGCTTCAATGCTGTGTTTTCCTTGGTGATATAGTCTTAGAGGACTCAAATCTTAACGAATAGTGATGTTTATCGTCTTCGTGTTACGACGCTGTACTTCCTAGTTTAGGTCTTGGTTTCTTTATCTTAGATAATAGTTTGTGCTGGTCCCTTATGCTTCATGTGCTGTCATGTGATTGTGATCGGTGTACCACATTCTTCTTCAATGTTACTATGAAACAAATGCAGTCTTGAAAAAAATGTGAATAGAGATAATATGTATTCCGTCCGTACCTGTTTGAGAGGGCCTTTAGGACATGATTTGCAATACCAAGGAGCAATTAATCAATAGGTAATTTTCCATGTATGTCCTTATTAAATACGGTTCCAGGTCCGTTTCATTCACAAACGTTGCTCCATCCGAGTGGTGGTTGCACAACTGCCAAGGCGTTAGGTCGTGAGTTTGAACCTCAGCAGCCTCAATTTTTTGCTGCCATTTTGCATGGCGCTGTAGCTGGATGTGCTGGACGTGGACGCGCGATCCTGGGTGCATTTCGTCTCGCGCTCCAGTGTTTTTCATCTGAGGATGCTGCGGCGCTCTTTTGCAGCTGAGAAGTCTATGCACGGGTTTCACCAGGCTGCCTACATTCTTCTTCGTTTTTGCTTAGAGTACTAATACTGCCTTTTCTTTTCAACAAGGTTTGATTTGAACTTGGAGCCTCCTGAAGGTTCTGAAGCACCCATTCATGGTCAGTTTTGTATGCATGTTTGCTGCCATACATACAGGTTTTGATTTGAAGATTTATTTTGTAAAAGTAATCTGTCTTGTAGGTTTTGATTTGAACTTGGAACCGGACGATCAACCAAACGAGGCACCCGTCCAAGGTTTGCTGCCATAAACCTATTTCAGTTGTGTTTGATTTGAAGATTTATTTTGTAAAAGTAATCTGTCTTGTAGGTTTTGATTTGAACTTGGAACCGGACGATCAACCAAATGAGGCACCTGTCCAAGGTTTGCTGCCATAAACCTATTTCAGTTGTGTTTATTTTTGTTTCTTAGATGTGCCGATGCACACTAATGTTTACAATATATTCAACATTTAGGTCGTATAAGGAGTAAAGAAACAACTGATACCATTAGAAAACTAATTTACCAAACTTTGTTGGCAAGAAGTAAGAATGGGATTTTAGGGAAGGAAGTTATTAAACAAGTTGCACCTCAGTTTGGTTTATCTATTCGTAATGTGCAAAAGATTTGGTAGCGGGGAAAAGTTGATCTTGCTCAAGGGACGGTGGTCAATGTAGGGAGTAGAACGAGAGGTCGTGTTGGACGAAAGGAAATACCCATTGATTTAGAAGCATTACGCAATGTTCCTCTCACTAAACGGATGACTATTGAAGATGTGAGCAAGCATCTACGCGTTAGCAAGTCAAAGGTCATGTGATACATGCGTAAAGGTTTTCTTAGGCGCCATTACAACAAAATAAAACCATACCTAACCACTGCAAACAAGAATTCTCGGCTGCAATGATGTGTTGACATGATTGATTCTCATAGCACACCCAACGATCCACACTTTAAGGATTTGTTCGATCATGTATTCATTGATGAGAAATGGTTTTTCCTTTCACAAAAATCATCCAAGTATTACTTGCTACCCGATGAGGATGAGCCACACCGTACTAGCAAATCAAAGAACTACATCCCACGCCTCATGTTTTTGTGTGTAACCGCTCGACCAAGGTTTCGTGATGGTGTTTGTATTTTTGATAGGAAACTTGGAATTTTCCCTCTTGTGACTTATGAACCTGCTAAGAGGAGTAGCGTGAATCGACGAGCGGGCACAATTGAGATTAAACCAATCACTCACATCACAAGAGAAGTGATCGGCAAGTTTATGGTTGAGAATGTGCTTCCGGCTATTAAAGCAAAATGGCCTAGAGAGGACATGCACAAACCAATCTACATTGTTCAAGACAATGCACCATCTCATGTACTTGTTGATGATCCTATATTTGGTGAGGCGGTGTAGCAAGGAGGATGGGAAATTAGACTAAAATGTCAACCAACAAATTCTCCAGATTTAAACATACTAGATTTGAGTTTCTTTCGTGCCATTCAAGCGATTCAATATAAGAAATCTGCCAAGAAAGATGAAGATCTTGTGCCAACTGTCCTAGAGGTAAAACATGTTAAATTTCTAACATTTTTATCATTTCATTTTCAACTCATACTCATGCTAACAATTTTTTTTTAAATCTGAAATAGGCATTCAATGAGTACTCTCCAGAAAAAACAAATCAAATTTGGCTCACACTTCATTTTGTCATGAAGGAAACAATGAAGGTTGCCGGAGCCAACAAATACAAAATTCCTCACATCAACAATGAAAGACTCAAGAGACTACACCTACTTCCACTACGAGTTGATTGTGAGCCATCGATTGTTGATGAGGCAAAGGCAACTCTTGCTGCAAACAATTAGAGGAAGAATGTCATAACTATGCATCAAGTATGTTTAGATAAATGAATGAGATGACAATGTAACCGATTGTACTTACCCTATGCATGTTTTTCCTTGTATTTCTTCAACCTTAGAGCGAATTAATCCATCTTCTTCCCTATATTTGGATCTTCTTCCCTTAATTTTTGCATGGTAGGACTGAGTTCATCTATCCTCTGCTGGACATGATCCGGCAAAATGATTGTATCGCCGTCCATTTGCATCTCATGAACGTTGGGAATGTATAACTCACAATCAAATGTGTCGAAGCCGTCGATGATCCATGCTGTGGGGGCGTACTCGCTATGGATAAGCCGGCAGTGAGAGCACCTACTTTGCTCCTTCCTAATGCGGCTGCATGCTTGCACGTCTTGCACACCATGCACTTCACTGCAGCAACAGTACATAGAACGTTCTGCTTCTTCTTCTTTGCTGCAGGAATCCGGGACAACGAGAAAAATATTCTTCGCTGCTGGTGTGTCCATGCTGCAGCTAGGGCGGAGGGCGCCACCATGGAAGGTGCCGCCATGGAGGGCGCTGCCAAGGAGGCTGCCGCGACGGAGGGCGCCGCCATGGATGGTGCCGCCAAATCCATGACACCGAGGAAACCACCGTGCCATGATAGAGGCTTGATGGGAGCGGCGCCTGCGAGATTGGGAGGGCGGCGCACGATCCATCTTCCGAGGAGACGAGCGAGGCCGGCGAGATTGTGAGGAGCAGCGTAGATGAAGATTTTTGTTTGGATTGCGAGGAGGAGAAATGATCGATGGAAGCGTTTTAATTCCTCAGTCCGTGGTCCCGTTAGCGAGGGCGGCGCGCGACATTTCGGTCGAAGTGTTGCCTCGGGAACGACCACGGGTGCGGGGGTAGAGTCAGAAGAAAGGTCAGGGCATTTCGCTGGCCGCCCTCCTTTACGAAATCGGCGTGCGATGCAGGACGCCTGTAAGGAACCGAAGGCATACCGAGAGGGGCGGGGGGTGAATCGGTAAGCCGCTCACGAAACCAAATACTTCAATTCATACTACTTGAGTCTAATAAGCGTTTCAATCTAAACAATTCTAGTAGGCCAAGACCCTACACATGCTAGTATTCATGATAAAAGCAAGCGCAGAAGCCAAACACACTAGCCTATGCAAGCCACAATTCAACCTAGTTACTAGAGCACACAATTACGGAATAGTAAAGAGAGGGTCAAGGAATGCTCATGTTTTTTTTCCGAGGTCTCAGAAGGATGACGCCTTCCCCTACTCCTTGTTAGATCACTCCCGCCGGAGTTCCAGTCCCTCCCGCCACCAAGTGGAGTTCTCGCCCACGAGCCTGCAATCACTCCCAGAGTAAAGACATGGTCTACGTCACCGCTGCTACCAAAGCACAAGCTCGCCTCCCTTAAGAACTTGCCGAACTCCCTAAGCCGACACAAGCGCTCACTAGCGATGCCCCTTTCAACGGCGGGTTTAAACCATATACAAACGTGTGATGGTCTTCACAACCAATCACGATAGGCTCGATCATCGAGACCTAACCGGTCTAGGTCTCACCATAGACCAAGAGTAAAAATCTAGATCACACTCTCAAGAACACCCTAGCCTTAGATGTGTAAGATGCTCAAGTTACTCTCCACTAGCACTCTCAAGATATGCAATATCTCCTCCTAGTGGTCTCCTCTTTTTCTCTTGGACCTTACCAAATGCTCTCAGGTATTCCACTGGCCAAGAGAGGTCACAAAGACCCCAACAACAAAGTTATATAGACTTCCAACCTCAAACTAGCCGTTGCTCCATGAAATCACTTTTTTGGACGCATTGACTGGACTGTCCGGTCTCTGCCTGACCGGACCATCCGGTCACTCCTGTATCAGCTCTCCTAGCCATTGGCTCCACTGTGCGTAGGCGATATCCTTGTACTAACTGGACTATCCGGTCAGTAGACTGGACCGTTCGGTCTGTACCACTATCAGACAAGTTTGACACGTCGGACATCATCGTCGGACTCCAAATCATTGGCTTCCTCTCTACACTGTTCCTCAGCTGAACTGACCGTACGGTTTGGTCACCTGACCATACCGTCCGGTCTCTATAGCTCCTGCACAGTCAGATTCCCTGCCCCTTGCTGGAAGTCCCAAACAACTCCACATAGTGACCGTACAGTCCGGTCACCACTGACCCCTCTGTCTGGTCTCTATGTCCAAAAGCTGAAACTTATCGTCCTCGCTTGACTTCGTTTCCCAGCTTCTCCGAACAGCTCCTTGGCTTCTCTACTGTCAACTAGTGCCTGTGATTTCACCGAGCAACCTTGCACATCACCGACTAGACATGACCTAAGAGAATGACCTAGATCCCCTTGATAGTCCGGTTTTTCCTATGAACTCAAAGCCCTAACAACTGGGCAAGTGTACCCAACACTTGCACCATAGCTTGTTCTCCGCTTTGATCCATCTTCATCAACCCTTGGACTCCATCAAATTCACAAACCTCCATGCTTGTGGTCATTGTCATCAATCGTCAAGGCAACCATCATCCATATAATTTGTAATAGGGTTTAGAGATGATTCCTGTATAGACAACACTCGTGTAGATATCAGTCCACAATTTTATAGTTGTCATCTATCAAAAATATTCATACCTTGGAGATCAATCATCAATGGTCATGAAACTTACAATGCCTTCTAAAATAGGTACGGAGGGAGTACTCATCTTGTACCTATGTTAACACTATCTATACTACTTTGCACCTCAAGAGAAATGCTCTGTCCTTTCATTTAAAATCTTATTTTCCTTCTTAACCGAATTAAAAAATCTGAAATCCTACTAATAGTTATTATGAAGAACTGTTTTTCAGACCAGTACAAACAACAATAAGGGTTCTATGACTCAATCAGCTGAGGAAAGGATGGTGAAGGTAGCAAGTGCTGGAAAGAGCGCAGGTGCCTGGTTTACACCATACCTTACGTGCAATTCCCTCCAATATTTCTGGCCATTCCTAAAGTTGACTGAGGCACTGATATATCTACAGCCAGCTGCTGCCCACCACTACTCTGAAACCAAGGTGCCTTCAAACATGACCTCGAGAATGATGAGGGCAGAAATGGATTTTGTTTCCTTGCCATGCATCGTTATTGGCCCTTATCTTTTAACACAATCGGCATAGACTTTTCCTGATCGCTCTAAAGCCCCTATCATATACTATTTCTAGCGATAAATACATCAAAATAAAGCACAGAAAAATGCACCTTTGGTAGCACACTCTTCAAGAGAAGCGGATATATCTTGTCCCTTGGAGACGCTTATATATTACTCTTCTGAAGGATAAGAAATACAAGGCAGACATGGTATAGATTAAGTACAGCTGTACGGACTCAAATCTCTATCCAGCTGGAGATGAGTAATTACGTATATTTGGATGAAAACAGGTGAGTAATTATAGTTGTGGTTGGACCAATAGTATAAGGGTGAGAAAAAATTAACAGTAGGGAACTCCGTAATGCCGTAAAAGTACATAAAGAAAAGGAGTCAAATCACTAGCTATTTGAAATCACTAGTGGTTGGGTTACAGTTAAAGTGCAATTAAAACTATTGAACCATAAGTGAATTATTCACCCTTCCTTATCAGCTTATAATTTTGGGTGCAACTGGTTGGTGTATAGTAGCTTAACATGGTATCAGAGTCAGAGGTCTTGAGTTCACATCCTGGCGACCGTATTTTCTGCTGCGTTACTCCTATTTTCATGTTTGCGCCTTGAGGGAGCTGCACGTGAGGGAGAGTGTTGAACCATAAGTGAATTGTCCACCCTTCCTTATTAGTTTATGCTTTTGAGTGCAACTGGTTGGTGCATAATAGCTTAACAAAAACTATAAAACATCAAAGGTTCATATGAACATGAAATCAAAAAATTTCCGTATTAAATTCACACACAACTTAACTATAAGTCACCATATTGATATACATGAGAGGTACCCAAAGGTTAAGCAAGAATGTACACGGACCCTATCTAGTAAAACAAATACACTTCCTTTAGTATCATATATTTTGATAATTAGTACTGGTATCTAATAATTGCACTAGCAATTACTGGTTATATCACTAGTAACTGCTTATTGTACAACTAATAATTATTGTTAGGTTGTATTACATTGTTCTTAGTAATTACTGATTATACAACTGATGACAATAATATATGCATAAAGATCATCTATGAAAAACTACAGCTACTTCTTCTTCTTGACATGTACTAGGACCCAACAACCATTGCTAGAACGTAAGAGCCATCACCTTGTAGGAAGCAAGATGCTAATAATTACCACCTTGTAGAATTTTCGTGTACAGCATACTGCTCGAATTCTAGAGTGAGATGAAACTTCCAACATGAGGTTGTAGGATCATCGTGGCAACGTCTTGGTGCGTCTTGGTGTTGTCTTGTCTTGTGGCAAGACAACGACGAGCCAATTGCTTTCAGAGATGGCAAAGGTACGATCGTGATAGTTTGGCCAATAGGCGCCGGTGGCTTGGGCTCATGATGCCCTTGTCCACCACAATCGAGCGCTGCTCTCCACGAGAAGAATGCAACTGGATTAATCAAGTACAACTGAGGAATTGACGCTCCTATAATTTTCAGGCCTGCTCTGTTCTGTACGTGACAAGATAAGCATGCCTGTGTTGATTTGGAGAGCTGAGCCGAAGGAGGAGGTGCGGTTTAGTTTAGCACCTAGCTGTGTTGGTGTCACACCCGGTTTCAAGGACAAAACCAAGTGCTTGTTATATATGTACCTAGGAACAAGTTTCACACATACCGACAGTAAAGTGAATAACAGAGTAACCAATGTCATTATTACAGTGTATCATTATTACATAATTATTTTCAAAGACTAAAACGACACTCTCGATAACTAGCAGTGAAAAACACCATAACACCATAGGCAATCGACCGGAGGCACACTCGCCTAGTAGTAGTCTTCATCAATGTAGTCTATCTCTCCATCTTCTGAGTAGCAGTTTAAAGTATAACAATAAAGGAAAATAGCAAGAATGAGCACATGCTGTACTCAGCAAGTGGGGAAAAGTATGACATGAAAGCTTAATAGAAGAAAGACTAACACAATGGTTCATTTGCATAAATGAGCGCTACACCTAAGACCTTTTAAATAGCACTCCTATTTACTAAGTGAAAGTTATTCCAAGATCTCATCTATCCAACACTACAGGTGACACCGCCTGTAGCCAACCATGGGTTAAACCGCCCATAAGAAACCACAATACAGGGTACACCGCCTATAGCAAACCAAGGGTTACACTGCCCAAACAAAACTTGGCTACCCACCAAGTTCACCCATAAACAACTCTCCTAAATGTGTGAGTGAAAGTTGCTTAGAGGGGGGGGGGGGGGGGTGAATAGGCAATCTAAAAATAATCCTAAAAAAGCACTAAGTTTTGATCAAATGCCAGGAATGATGAAACTTCCGTTAGGAATGATGAAACTTCCGTCACTACGGAAGTTCTATCAAATGATAGAACTTCACCAAACTTTTCTCTAAAACTTATTTCAAATGCAGATAACTAAACAAGTAGAGATACAATACTTGACAAAGGTGAAGCTATAGCAATGCACACTTAGAATTCTTTGATGAATAGCTAGCAACACAATGAGCAAGTGAATCAAGCACAATTAATATGATAGAAATGCGGAAATGTAAAAGAGACACAAAGAGTTAACCCGAGGTTCGGCAACCATACTAAGTAGTTCCTACGTCCTCGTTTAGGAGCCACACAAAGTGGCCGGGTCTCTCTCAACCCTTTTCCCCACCAAGCAATCACAAAGATCGTGCTCGGATTTCTTTCTTCACTTGATTCTTTTCCTCCGGAGGCGAATCGCACCTTCACAAATATCTCCGTATCACCACAACAAGTTGGGAGCTCAAGGGCGACACCTAGCCGTCTAGCAGACCAAGTCTCCAAGAGTAACAAGCAAATCAAATCTTGATGGGGAGGCAAAGATGTGCTCAAGTTATTGAGTGGATGGATCCAATCTTTTTGTGGTTGAATCTCTCTCACTTGCTTGGAATCTCAAGAACAAATCTAGGAGTGAGAGGGGAGAGTTCTAGATAGAAAATGAGTGAAATGCCAAAGTGTCCCACCCTTCCCACGGGGGAAGGGGTAGGCTATTTATAGAGTCTCTCCAAAAACTAGCCGTTACACAGCTTTTCTGTGTCTGACGGAACTTCTGTGGTTACCCACGGAACTTCAGTCAGTTCAGAAAGAGCCATTGCGCAGTTGCATTTCAACTGAGTCAGAGATGACAGAACTTCCGTGATGGTCATCTTGGAGCTTCCGTCACTCTCGGGTTTGCAGCATAGAGAAACCAGAGAACGACAAAACTTCCGTGGGGGAGCCCACAGAACTTCCATAATTCTCGGGTTAGCTGAGGTTAGAAGCTTGGCAATGATAGAACTTTCATGGAAAGAACCACGAAACTTCCGTGACTCTCTTTTTGGCTCAAAAAGGATTGGTTCTTTTAGGCATTGGTTGGCTAAACTCTCACAAAACTTTTTGGTACGCTTGAGCACACAAATTTCCCTTCTTAGCAAGATTGGTTTACCCCCTTTATAGTTCGGCATGCCTATGACTCAATTAAAATAAAAACTACTCTTTACGGCATTTGAGTCAATTGTCCTTTTCTTCTTTTGGGGAATAATGGTCATCTTGCAAATGTGAGTTTTGACAATAATTTTGATTATCTGCACATTTACTTCATGAACATTGTTAGCACAAATTTAATCTTCCGTCATCATACATCAAAACCCACTAGGGGATCCTAGATGCATCTTCAATCTTCCCCTTTTTGGTGATTGATGACAATAGATTAAAAAGGATATAAAGGAGATAATCAAACTAGACAAAGAGTAAAATATAGCGGAACTCCCCCTATAGATATGCATGAATCACACAAACATGTGAAGGAGCTCCCCCTATATTTTACAATGAGTGGGGTGCCTAAAGGTGTTCAAGTGTGCAACAAAGTGATAAAGCAAAAAACATTCAACACACTAGACAAAAAGGCAAGCACCATACATGACATAATACAATAGAGTTATTACAATAAAGGTTCACAAATAGTTTTCACATACAAAGCAAATAGAAAGGTACTTGTGCATAGGTTCATCACTACTATCCTGTTTCATCGCTTCTCTCTCTCTTTGGCATAAACGCACCAAAAAGAAGGAAAGAGAGAGAGAAGAAATGAAATTACTCATCTTCTTCTTCAGAGCCCTCATCCTCATCTTCATTTTCCTCTTGAGCTTCATGAGGTGGAGGAGCTGTATATGGCCCGACAGAGAGATCCGTCCAGTCATAGCCGGTGAGAGGGTCCTCGAAAGCCGGCGGCTCACCATCAGGCTCACACTCAGAACCATCAGGAGACACCCCATGTCCTAGGGCCCTTTGGTCCCTCTTGTAGAATCTCACTTGCTTCTTGATTCTCCTCTTGTTCTCCCAGTTCTCTCTAGCATTGAAGCAGCAAGCACTGAAGATGCCTTTAAGAAAGGTGAGAACTTGATGTAGATATGGCCCGATATTCCGAGAGATAAGGGGATAAACTCGAATTTGGGGAACTCGGCATCAACGACCCGGCTTGAATTAGACACGATCCAACCCCGCAACCGTTACACCAAGCACAACTTGATTGTTCCTGCAAGCGAAATCAAGAACACAAGTAAGAGAGTATAAACACGCAATCTGAAATTACAAATATGGATGAAGCGAATCACAAGAAAAGGTTCAAGCTCTAAACACAAAAGGACTAATCGCCACAGTGGTGTAGAACAAGAACAGGGGCCCTGGATTACTGTAAAAGGACTTGTCGCCATAGTTACAATAATTCGATCAAGTTTCTCTCTGGAAAACTGAACTAATCAAAACCCGAAACTAAAAGACGGTGGCTACTGAGTTAATGTAGGAACCAGGGGCGTCCTAGGGTTGGGGGCGACCAGGGGGGGCACCCACAACATGGGCTTAAGGCCCGATACGATACATGGCCAATTTGGCCCAAAATAGGTGGTGCAGCATCTTGTCATGGTCACGTATTATGACTCACGACCCTTCTGGAGCTAGGACCAGAAACAAAACGATGGCGTCTTCGTCCCCTTTCCAATGCATCAAAGAATGCCTCGTTTGGACGTCGGATGTGGGAGATATCATCAAAACCGTGAAGGGGTGTCGGCTGAATCCGAGACGAACGCGACGACCGAGTTGGTGACGACTTGTAACTTGGAGAAGGCCATGATATGCGCGTATCCAGCATGGTGATATCCTCATCATCCTCCCCTTCTTGAATTGGAGTCGCCCTCGACTCCATCTCAGCATCAATCTCCTGCAAAAGGTTAGTATTAGCAGAATATAAAGTACAAGATATATGATCATTGATAGATGATATATCACGACAAAGCATAGTATAGCAAGGTGCATCATGATTATCACAAAGTTCAGTAACAGTAGATGTCATAGCAAGAAAAGCACCTCCCTTTAACTGAATAGCCTTATGCTTAACATCAGAAAGTTGTTTGTTATCATGTTTATTCTCAGTATTTCCAGCAAGCAGTTTAAAATGATTTCTAATATCGGCAGGCAATAACGGACGCAAAGTAATATTCTTGTCCTTATGCATGAATGTATATGTATTAGTTCTACCATGGTGGGCAGCATCCGTATCATATTCCCATGGACGGCCTAATAAAAGTGAACATGCTTGCATAGGTACAATATAAAAATCAGCAGAGTTTTGATAAGAACCTACTGAAAAGTGTATGCGTGCTGATCGAGTTACCTGTGTTGTACCACTATTGTTGAACCATTTGATGTGGTAGGGCTGATGTAGTGCATGCGTGGTCAAGCCAAGTTTTCTTACCAAATCAGAACTTATCAAGTTGTTACAGCTCCCAGTATCAATGATGGTGAGAACACGGCGGTCCGCGACAATGAGGTACATGTAGAATAAATTGTTGCGTTGTTGTTCTTCCTCTTGTCCCACCTGAGTGGTCAACACACGCTGTACAATGGGACTAGGAAAGCCCGCGGTGGCAGCAATAGAATCAATGACGGTAGTCTCCTGCTCCTACGTCGAATCTGCAACAAGGTTAAGCATACGAGCAAATTCATCTTCAACATCACTAGAACTTTCATACCTATCAGCAGTAGCGATGAAAGCACGATGACTAGGGCAATCCTTCATGACATGTCCCATGCCCTTACAGCGGTGGCAAATAATGGTGGTGGAGGAGCCACTCCTAGCACCGTAAGTAGCAACCTTCTTCTGGTGTTGGTGCTGCACACTAGACGATTGCGCTTCAGAAATAGACGCAAGTGGAAGAGTTGTTGCTGGTGGCTTAGCAACCTAACTCTTCAAGTTCTCTACTCTAGTGCGTTGTTGAAGAGATTTCTCAGTGTTGGACCTGCAAAATTGTTGTGGAAGGCGTCCCTGTACTTCTCGTTCAACCTTAAGAGCAATATGATATAATTGGCTGAACCTATTCCACTCTTTATAGTCAATAATATTCTGGACATCACGGTTCAAACCACCAAAAAATCTAGCACTAGTTTCAACATCATCTTCATGTATATCACAACGTGCTAAACCAATAAGCAATTCCTGATAATATTCCTCTACTGTTTTACCATCTTGTGTCAAAGATTGTAATTTCAAACGTAAATCACATTGGTAATAAGGAGGAACAAAACGAGATTTCATGCGTTGTTTCAAAATAGGCCAAGTGACAGGTATAGCAGCATTAGTATTGCAAAGATCATTCGACCAAAATAGAGCAAAACCTGTAAACTCACTAGTAACAAGTCTAACTCTATGCTCAGTAGAAACTAAATGAGAATTAAATTTCTGTTCAACAACAAGTTCCTAATCTAAGTATGCTTCAGGATCAGCACTACCAGCAAAAGGTGGTATGTTAAATTTGGGCTTAACAAAAGTATCAGTATTACCACGATTGTTATTACCTCCCATACCGTATCGATTACGGCGAAGACGGTCTGCATCACGGTCAAAATCATCATCATCAGCAGCTCGTAAAGGTGGAGGTCGTCGTTCAACATCCTCAATTCGGTGGGCAACAATGTTGATGTGACCCATCAACTCGGCAAACTTCGTTTCCATGAATGTACACTGGTCCGCAAGAAGCTTCGTTAGCTCGACCTTGGACACGCAATCATTGAAATCTGTAGGGGACTCCGACTCTCCAGGTGTCCCTTTCCCTTTCTCTGACATAGTTAGAAGCAAAAGACAAGACTAAACAAAAGGATTAGCCCCTATCAACTAGTAGGCAGCAGAGGGTGTAGAAAGTGGAAACAATAGCAGAAGCAATGTATCACAATCTTGCAAGTGTTCTTACCAAAGGCAAACAGGTCGACACAATCTATAGTCGAACTTGGGTGTAACAGTTGCAAGGAAGAGACCTGTGCTGCAATATGTATAGCTTGGAAGGCTAATATGTATGTCAGTGGAACATAATTCAATAATAGATAGTAGCACTGAATAAATGTCCAAAGCAGTATCCTAATTGCTGGCAAAAGAATCATGTTCAAAAACAGTTGTGACAGCAAGAACAATGGCAAAGAACAATGACAAAGGCAACAAGTATCACAACAGACTTTACAGACTTAGAATTTTCAGGGCGGGGTTGGGGGGGGTGCAAATCAAAATCTTGTTTTTTTTATATGATTTTCCACTATTTTTCTGTGATAGAGGAACACAAAGGAAGAAACCACAAGAAGTTTCAACTCAAACAGAGGTAAAACAAAGGGTAGGCAAAATCACAAAGTTTTACCAAAAGCGCTATTTTTGACTTGAGGGTAGTCAAGAATCTGCTGTAAAAATTTCAGCCCAATCGGAGCAACGAGTGGAAAGTTATGCTTGTTTTACCGAAGGTATGTCAAGATAGGGTTTGAAGGGTGGGGGGGGGGGGGGACAGAATCGGGTAGGGTTTTTTTTGTTGGCAACAGATTTGTGGATGTGGTGGGTGGATGACACGATGGTGAATCCAATGAAAAACACGATGGTGATGGTGGTATGCAGTGGAGATCAAAACACAAACTGAATCAAAATACAAATTCAAACTAGCAAATGAGCTCGATTAGGACACAAACTCAACACTACGGACTCTGAAATTAAATTATGCAAAGGCGAAACAATGTCTGGGATGGTGGGGACAGGGCTGGTCTTGAGATTTTGGTGGCCCAGGGTGGATAAAAAATTGGAGACCCCCTTAATATAAGTAATAAAACATAATTAATATTTGAAAATACTAAGCATAGAAAAGATAAATTACTTTTTAAATTTATTTAAATAAACTAACATTTTTTTCATGCACACCTCTCCATTACATAAGCATCCAAGTGAAATATGATTTTTTATTTTGTTTTATAGACTTGTAATGCTCTTGAGATTATAATTCTTAGATCACGGAGCTCCATATCTAATTTGATCATACCAGATTATTGAGTTAAGGCTATCTAATTTTGTCAACCATCTGACTGTTTTAAGCTAAAATTTTAGTCCAATTCACAATTGAGGTTGAGAATTAGATGTAGACCATGTGTAGTTTGTTTAGTTAGATGAGCGTTCAATATAGACACCAAACTGAACGATCACTAGAACAACCAAGTGCATATGTTAACGTGTTATATGTACTGTGTTGATGTGTGACTTTCAGACTTCTACTATTGGGTATTTTTACACTGAACAAAGAGAAAACATGGCAAAAAAGAAAGGATACACATATAAACATAGGGTGGGGCCCTAAGAATTTTGGGGCCTAGGGCGGGCGCCCCTTTTGCCCCCCTCCAGGTCCAGCCCTGGGTGGGGAAATATTTTTTTGTAGGCTTTTTCGTGGACAAAAGGTGATGAACACAAACGAATCTAAAGGGAAGAACACGATAATACCTTACGGGAAACCTAGAATCTGATACCACTTGATGTAGATATGGCCCGATCTTCCGAGAGGTAAGGGGATAAACTCAAATTTAGGGAACTCGGCGTTGACGACCCGGCTTGAATCAAACATGATCCAACCCCGCAACCGTTACACCAAGCACAACTTGATTGTTCCTACAAGCGAAATCGAGAATACAAGCAAGAGAGGATAAACACGCAATCTGAAATTGCAAATATGGATGAAGCAAATTACAAGAAAAGGTTCAAGCTCTGAACACAAAAGGACTAATCGTCACAGTGGTGTAGAACAAGAACATGGGCCCTGGATTACTGTAAAAGGACTTGTCGCCACAGTTATAATAACTCGATCAAGTTTCTCTCTGGAAAACTAAACTAAATAAAACCCGAAACTAAAAGACGGCGGCTACTAAGTTTATATAGGAACCAGGGGCGTCCTAGGGTTGGGGGCGACGGGGGGGGGGGGGGGGGGGGGGGCGCCCACAACATGGGCTTAAGGCTCGACACGATACATGGCCAAGTTGGTCCAAAATAGGTGACGCAACACCTTGTTATGGTTACGTATTATGACTCATGACCCTTCTGGAGCTAGGACTAGAAACAAAATGACGGCGTCGTCGTCCCCTTTCCAACGCATCAAAGAACGCCTCGTTTGGACGTCGGATGTGGGAGATATCATCAAAGCAGTGAAGGGGTGTCGGCTGAATCCGAGACAAACGTGGTGACCGAGTTGGTGACGACTTGTAACTTGGGGAAGGCCATGATATGCGCGTATCCAGCATGGTGATGTCCTCATTAGAACTGGAGAAGATGGGCGGCGCTGCCGGTCTTGGGCCAAGGAAGAGGCCCCTGCTGCTACATCTTGCTTGGTAGCCTGCTCAGCATAGAACCAATTGATGTTGGCTCTCCTAGAAGATGACACACCTGAGGATGGAGCAAACATGGGTCAGACCTCGGACTGCACTCTCGGCCTTAGAGGAAGGTACTCACACTCCTTCTCATAGACCATCCCAGTCTCAGCCTCAATCATCCTCATGAGATAGGGAGCATAAGGAAGGCTCCTTCTAGTGTCGATGGAAGCTAAGTGAATTTCATTAGTGATGAAGTCCATGACATAGAATGGTCTTGCCTGAGGATTAAACCTAGCAAGAATGTTCCTTGAGCTCTCTACTATAGCAGTAGCATATCCTCCCTTGGGTGTGATGGTCACTCTAAGCATTCGGTTGAGCGTGAAGTAGTAGTTGTGAAGACCATTTATGGAGGCAAAGTATTCTTGTGTTGCTCATAATACATGAAGGCCATGTCCGCATCCTTCATTACAGGCTCATTTGAGATGAGCTCCCTCGTATGATCAACACTGCCTTGGAAGAAGTAGCTCGCAAACCTTGAGGCAGAAACTTAGTAACCTTGACCTTGAGTCCTCCAATGAAGAACACCTTTGCCATCAAGGTAGAGAGTTGCATAGAATTGACAAATCACTTCCTCATTCCATCCATAGTTGAATCTCATCAACTCATACACACCTTTGTCCTTGCATGACTGAATAATATCAGCAAACACTTGGTTTTCCTTGGAGATCCATTGGTGGGACGCAGGTCTATTCTTCTGGTTCTTGTCAATGAACATCGACATGTAGTAGTCCTGCTGAAACCAAGTGTGGAACATAGGATTAGTGGCCACTTGTTCATCAAGCAACATAGGATTATGCTTTCGTGCTTCTATGAGTGCATCCAAATCTTTCTTGTGGTCCATGTAGATGTAGTCCTCAGGATAGACGGGTTTGTGGACTTTGAGTCCCTTAACCACATCTACAGGGTTTGTCCTTGCTGCTCGGGTGTATTCCTTTGCCTTTGTGGACCTATTTTCCTTCATAGGCTTCTTGCCCTTATCTAGGGACCTCCTAGGAAGGAGAGACCCTCCTGGCTAAACATGCAATGTCTGGGCAACCCCGCTGGAGCCTTGACCACTCAGTCCATGATCTCAAACAGCAACAACCTTCCTCCTCTTAGAGACGGGCACAAGTTCCTCACTTGGAGAGGAGGAGGAAGAGGGGTCGCCGCTTCTTTCAAGCTGAATAGTGGCCCCTTGCTTGATTCTCACCATCTTGAACTGACATTGACAAAAGAATTGACCAAGATGAGTCACATGTTAGGGTTAAGATTTAAGAGATGATCAAGTTCAGTGCACTGAACTACAGGCGACAGAAGTTCCATGATAGGCCACGGAAGTTCCGTCATGAGAACTTTCGTCATTTGCAGTTTGCATCAAAATTGATATTACTCCTAGATCCTACCACAACATGTCAAATGCTTCTAAGGAAGGGTATACTAGCCCTAGAGGAGTCAATTTACCCAAGAAAAGTGAAGGCATTTGAACTATTGACCTAAAAAGGGTATACTAGCCCTAGAGGAGTCAATTTATCCAAGAAAAGTGAAGGCATTTGAACTATTGATCTAAAAACGAAGTTTAGGTCAAAAACTCATACCTGGGTCAAAAACCAAAGAAAATCAATGGAGATTGCGGAACTTCTGTGGGGGAGGAGCCAAATCTCCACCTTTTTGATCAACTTTATCGGTGGAACCTTCAAATTGCCAGGAATCGCTGCCTAGGGTTTGAGTGTATGAGAGAGAAATAGAAAGAGAGAAGTGACTGGTCGACTGGGAGGAACAGGGTCATCGACCCCTTTAACCTGAGAGTGACGGAAGTTTCGTCAGTGGGCGACGAAAGTTCCATTGCTCTAAGGTTTGGGCAGACAACCCGATTGAGAGGTCACGGAAGTTTCCACAGAACTTCCATGAACGACAGAAGTTCCATCAATGTGGGATGGAAGTTTCGTCATTCTATATTTGACAGAGAAATTCTCTACTTGTTTGAACTTTTGGACAAGATAGGTAGGGAATATAGGACTTGTTTCAACTTGTGAATAGCTGCAATCAACCAAGTAAAACTATTCATAGGTTTCAACAATATGATCTATTCATCAAAACATCATTTGTTTTTTTTTTGAAATCAAAGACATGAATGAATTTTGAAGAATTTTAATATCAAGGCCCTTTTCCAAGAACAACAACACATCAAACAATGTACAAGGCTTTACTCCACATTGGATGAATCCAAGATATTCAGCTCACTCCTAAGCTCACAAAACCGCTTCTCATCTAGGGGTTTGGTAAATATATCCTCTAGTTGTTTATCGGTTCTAACATAGCTAATCTCAACACCCCCTTTGATTGAATGATATGTCAAGAAGTGGTGTCGGATATCTATATGCATAGTTCTATTATGATCAATGGGTTATATGCAATCTTGATGGCACTCTCATTGTCACATAGGAGTGAAACTTTGATCATAGTGTATCCAAAGCCCTTTAGAGTTTGTCACATTCAAAGTAGTTGAGCACAACAACTTCTGACTGTGACACACTCCGCTTTGGCTGTGGATAGAGCAACATAATTTTGTTTCTTGGATGACCATGACACAAGGGACCTACCCAAGAATTGGCACGTCCCGGAGGTGCTCTTCCTATCCATTTTACATCCGGCGTAGTCGGCATCGGAATTACCGACTAGCTTGAACTTGGAGCCCTTTGGATACCACAATCCTAGGTTTGGTGTGTGAATTAAATATCTCAAGATTCTTTTTATAGACACTAAGTGACTTTCCTTAGGAGCACTTTGAAATCTTGCACACATGCACACACTAAGCATGATATCGGGCCTAGATGCACAAAGATAAAGCAAATAGCCAATCATGGATCGATATACCTTTGGATCCACAGGCTTACCTTTTACATCTAGCCCGAGGTGTCCATTTGTCTTCATGGGAGTCTTATTTGGTTTTGCATTCTCCATGTCAAACTTCTTGAGTATGTATTGAGTGTACTTGGTTTGACTTATGAATGTTCATTCTTCAAGTTGCTTGACTTTAAAAACCGAGAAAGAACTTCAACTCCCCCATCATGGACATCTCAAATTTCCTAGTCATAATCTTGGCAAACTCATCACAAAAAGATTGATTAGTAGAACCAAATATGATGTCATCGACATATATTTGGCATAAAAAAATATCATTATCAAGTTTTCTTGTGAAGAGAGTAGGATCGGCCATGCCAATTGTGAAGCCCTTGTTGATCAAGTATCCCTTAAGGTGCTCATACTAAGCTTGAGGAGCTTGCTTGAGGCCATAGAGAGCTTTGTGAAGCTTGTACACATGGTTTGGTTTCTTTGGGTCTTCAAACCCCGGCGGTTGTTGTACATACACCTCTTCTTGAATGGGGTCGTTAAGAAATGTACTTTCCATGTCCATTTGAAAAAGCTTAAAACCATGGTGAGTAACATAGGCAAGTAAAATACGAATTGACTCAAGCCTAGCTACGGGTCCAAACCTTCAACTTGTGAGTAGCCTTTTGCAACAAGTCTTGCCTTGTTTCGTACCACCACACCATACTCATCTTGCTTATTGCCGAACACCCATTTTGTACCTATAACATTTTTTTGGGTTTTTCCACCAATGATCACACCTTGTTTCTTACAAAGTTGTTCAACTCTTCTTGCATAGCCATAAACCAATCCGAGTCTTGAAGTGCTTGTTCCACCTTAAGAGGTTCCATAGAGGAAACAAACGAGTAATGATGACAAAACATAGCCATTCAGGATCTAGTAGTTACCCTCTTTTGGATGTCACCAAGAATGTTGTCAACGGGGTGATCCTTTTGAATGCTTTGTCGAACTCGTGGATGAATTGGCCTAGATGCATCTTCTTCTTCTTCTTCTTGATTGTTTTCATCTTGAATGTCTTTATCTCTGCCATCTTGAGCTCGATCGTGGTTGTTGCCTTGATCACGATTGTCACCATGATCTTGGTTACTTCCTTGATCTTGTTCACCATGTGGCTCTTGTGGAGTTGAGTCATCACGTCTTGAAAAAGATGGTTCATCTTGACTTGAGTTTGGGTCTTGTGGCCTTATCTCACCTATTGCCATATTCCTTATTGCATCACAAGAAGCTTCATGATCTACATCACTTGGATTAACTTGCTCTACTTGAGAGCCATTAGATTCATTAAATTGCACATCACGAGTGATTTCAACAATCCCGATGCCTTTGCTAAAGACTCGATATGCATAGTAGTTAGTTCCATATCCAAGAAGAAAACCTTTATGTGTCTTAGCAGCAAACTTAAAGGATTTAGGTTTCTTGTTAAGAATAAAACATTTGCTCCCAAAAACATGAAAATATGAGACATTGGGAAGGTTACCGGTGAGAAGCTCATAAGGCATTTTCTTCAAAATCTTGTAAAGATATAATCTATTTGTTGCATAGCATGCGGTGTTGATGGCTTCAGCCCAAAAAGTGTCCGGTGTCTTGTACTCATCAAGCATTATTCTTGCCATCTCTATGAGTGTACGGTTCTTTCTTTCGGCTACAATATTTTGTTGTGGAGTGTATGGAGCGGAGAATTCATGCTTGATGTGAGTGTTCTTGAATTCGGTTCCGTTGTCACTCCTTATCTTCTTAATCTTTATTTTATATTCATTTTATGCTCTCCTCAAAAACCTCTTTAGGATGCCTTGTGTTTTAGTTTTGTCCTTCAAAAAGAATACCCAAGTGAAATAAGAATAATCATCAACAATTACAAGACCGTATTTGTTATCGCCAATGCTTATGTAGGTGACCGGTCCAAATAGGTCCATGTGTAGCATCTCCAATGGTCTCGTCATTGTCATCATTGTTTTGGATGGATGTGATGTTCCAACTTGCTTTCTGGCTTGACATGTGCTACATATTTTATCCTTCTCAAAAGCAATATCCTTTAGTCCGACAACGTGACCACCTTTTAAAAGTTTGGAAAGATTCCTCATCCCAACATGAACTAACCGGCGATGCCATAGCCAACCCAAGGTGGTTTTAGCAACCAAATATGCATTTAGGTTAGATCCCTCTTTGTTGATGAAATAAATTTTGTCCTCTAAATACCTTTTGAAAGCTATTGAAGAATCCTTCTTTCTAAACACGATCACGCCATCATCGTCAAAGAGACAACTAAAGCCCATTTCACAAAATTGTGACACGGACATCAAGTTGTATCCTAGACCATTCACAAGATAAACATTACCAATTGAAAGGTCATGGGTGATGTCAATCCATTCACGACCAATTACCTTTCCTTTGTTGTCATTTCCAAATGAGATGCCTCCACTTGATAGGTTGTCATGATCAAGTGTGGAGAACATCGATCTCTCTTCAATCATATGATTTGAGCACCCACTATCAAGCACCCATATTGCCCCACCGGAGGAGTATTCCTACAAAGGAATTCAAGCACGTGTTTTAGGCACCCAAGTTGGTTTGGGTCCCTTAACACTTGATACAAGAACTTTGGGCACCCACACATAAGGCTTCCACCTTGCATCATGTGGCCCAACAAACTTGGCAACCACTCTACCATAAGCATTACGGGTTATCACATAAGAAGCATCAAAATCATCAAAGGATATGGTAGAGTTCTTGGTGTTGTTGTTGACTTGAGAGGCATTCTTGGGCTTGATAGTATTTTCTTGTGCCACTTGCTTTCCCTTGTTCTCACGCACAAAGTTGATTCTTTTCTTATGCCTTCTTTTGGGTATATTCTTGTTATACCCCAATCCTCTTTTCTCATGAGAAGCTCTTGGTTCACCAACTATTTTTGTTGTGGTCTCCACTTGAGCCATCTTCATGAACCCATTGACAAAGGAATTCAAGCACGTGTTTTAGGCACCCAAGTTGATTTGGGTCCCTTAACACTAGACACAATAACCTTGGGCACTCACACACAAGGCTTCCACCTTGCATCATGTGGCCCAACAAGCTTAGCAATCACTCTACCATAAGAATTACGGGTTAGCACATAAGAGGCATTAAAATCATTAAAGGATATGGTAGGGGTCTTCATGTTCTTATTGACTTGGGAATCATTCTTGGGCTTAATAGCGTTTTCTTGCACCACTTGCTTTCCCTTAGTTTCATGCACAAAGTTGATATTCTTGTTGTGCCTTCTTTTGGGTACACCATTGTTGTATCCCAATTCTCTCTTGTCATGAGAAGCTCTTGGTTCACCAACCAACCTTGGCGTGGTCTCCACTTGAGCTTTTTTCTTGAGCTCATTGACTTGGTTGGTTAGCTTCTCAATGATTGTATCTTGCTTGACAATCATATCAACATCAATATTATGGCATCTTCCACAAACTTTGCTTGTTGAAGCTTGAGAGGATTCAAGCTTCTTCAACAATGAGCGGGAGTTTATCTTGATATCTTTAATGGCCTTTACTAAGGCCTTGTTCTCCTCTAGCAAAGAGTTGCACCTTTCTTGATACTTCTTGGTCGTTGAGGTGCTTGATTCATTTGACTCATTGACTCTTGCAAGGTTCTTAGTCAAGGTCTTGTTCTTCTCCTTCTCTTGCTCAAGTTGCTTGGTGAGCTCAAGGTTCTTGCTTCTCTCTTCATCAAGCAACTCTTCTTGTCTATCAATGATTCTTTCTTGATTGTCCAACTCTCCTTGTAGCTTATCTAGCATTTTAACCATTTCATGCATAGAGGGGACCAAGTCCTCCTCTTCATCGGTGAGGTTGTTGAAGAGTGACTTTTTGGCCGGAGGTAGACCAATAGCAATGTTGGCGGTGCCACCATCATCATCTTCATCATGATCATCGAAAATGTATTCTTGACCAATGTGAGCTTGCCCCTTGTTATATGGCTTCTTGTTGGGCTTGGTCTTGTTACTGTATTTTCATTTTTCTTGCCTTTGCCATTTAGCCTAGGACAAACGGCAATCATGTGTCCTTGTTCATGACACTCATAACATCTTCTACTTGTTCTTCTAGCTTTTGCCTTGTCAAAGCTTTTTTTGGTGAAGCTATTCTTGATCATATATTTGCCAAGTTTCTTGACAAACAAGGCAAACTCTACGTCGTCTTCTTCATTATCATCATTGTCATCATCTTCATCATTATTTGCCTTAAGAGTTGTCTTTCTTGCTTGAGCTCTCATCACCAATGAGCACATTCACTCTTTTGCCCTCATCACCATGACTCTTGTGGACATTGATCCTTCCAATCACTTCATCGGTTATGAAGGTCTTAAATCCATCCTTCTCTTCCATGATGGTGCATAGTGTTGGGTTCCACATCCTAAGAGCCATGAGAAGCTTGTAGTTGACTTCTTCATCCTTGATGTTGTCTCCATAAGCTCTTCTTTCATTTACAATATCCATGAGCCTATCATGGGTTTGTTGAGGCTCTTCTCTTTTGTTCATAATGAAGAAGTTGAGTTGATTCTTAAGAACTTGGAGTCTTGATTTTTTCACCACATCGACCCCTTCATGAGCACATACAAGTTTCTTCCATATTTTTCAGGCATTCTCAATTCCGGCTACTCTTGAGTATTCCTTGGGATTCAAGGAAGAGAGAATGGCGGACATCGCTTAAGCATTGCGATGTATGTTGAGTTCATCCATGGTTGTAGGATTATACTTGCCTTCCAAGGTGTATCCTTTCTCCATAATTTCCTAAAATGGTGGACCAATTGACATGAGATACATCTTCATGCGATGCTTGTACCAACTAAAATCTTTGCCTTCAAAGTAAGGCAATCTTCCACTTCCACTGCCATGTATGTTTGCCACATCAGCATAATTGGAAGGCATGGATGTGTGCAACTCGCTTCCCTTGCTTGCCGAAGCAAGATATTGAGGTTTGTCACCTTCTCTCGGCTTTGACATCTTTCAATCTTTAGCTTTCAAGCCTTGTAGAAGATTCTGGCTCTGATACCGATTGAAAGTTGCTTAGAGGGGGGGGGGGGGGGTGAATAGGCAATCTAAAAATAATCCTGAAAAGCACTAAGTTTTGATCAAATGCCAGGAACAACGGAACTTCCGTCACCCCGGAAGTTCTGTCAATACCAAACCTTTCCCTAAAACTTATTTCAAATACGAATAACTAAACAAGTAGAGATACAATACTTGACAAAGGTGAAGCTATAGAAATGTACACTTAGAGTTCTTTGATGAATAGCTAGGAACACAATGAGCAAGTGAATCGAGCACAATTAATATGATAGAAATACGGAAATGTAAAAGAGACACAAAGAGTTAACCCGAGGTTCGACAACCACATTAAGTAGTTCCTACGTCCTCGTTGAGGAGCCACATAAAGTGACCAGGTCTCTCTCAACCCTTTTCCCCGCCAAGCAATCACAAAGATCATGCTCGGATTTCTTTCTTCACTTGATTCGTTTTCTCCGGAGGCGAATCACACTTTCACAAACGTCCCCATCTCATCACAACAAGTTGGAAGCTCAAGGACGACACCTAGCCATCTAGGAGACCAAGTCTCCAAGAGTAACAAGCAAAACAAATCTTGATGGGGAGGGAAAGATGTGCTCAAGTTTTTGAGTGGATGGATTCAATCTTTTTGTGGTTGGATCTCTCTCACGTGCTTGGAATCTCAAGAACAAATCTAGGAGTGAGAGGGGAGAGCTCTAGCTGGAAAATGAGTGAAATGCCAAAGTGTCCAACACTTCCCATGGGGGAAGGGGTAGGCTATTTATAGAGGCTCTCCAAAAACTAGCCATTACACAGCTTTTCTGTGTCTGACGGAACTTCCGTGGTTACCCACGGAACTTCTATCAGTTCAAAAAGAGCCATTGCGCGGTTGGATTTCAACCGAGTTAGAGACGATGGAACTTTCATGATGGTCATCATGGAGCTTTCGTTGCTCTCGGGTTTGCAGCATAAAGAAACCAGAGAACGACGGAACTTCCATGGTGGAGCCCACAAAACTTCCGTAACTCTTGGGTTAGCTGAGGATAGAAGCTTGGCAATGATGGAACTTCCGTGGAAAGAACCACGAAACTTCCATGACTCTCTGTTTGGCTCAAAAATGATTGGTTCTTTTAGGCATTGGTTGGATAAACTCTCACAGAACTTTTTGGTCGGCTTGAGCACACAAATTTCCCTTCTTAGCAAGATTGGTTTACCCCCTTTATAGTTCGGCATGCCTATGAATCAATTAAAATAAAAACTACTCTTTACGGCATCTGAGTCAGTTGTCTTTTTCTTCTTTTGGGGGGTAATAGTCATCTTGCAAATGTTAGTTTTGACAATAATTTTGATTATTTGCACATTTACTTCATGAACATTGTTAGCACAAATTTAATCTTCCGTCATCGTACACCAAAACCCACTAGGGGATCCTAGATGCATCTTCAGTGAGGATCCAGGCCGCTCATGACCGTGAGCACGACTGTTATAACAGTTTGACACTCTGCAGAGGTTGCACAACTTTACCCACAGGTTAGTGATTCCGTCACCCGTTAGTGACTAAAGTCTCCATGTTGCCCAAATCACACTATCGAAGGTTTGAGACCAAGAGATCACCACAAGGCCCTTCAAAGAGCTTCCCAGCTTGCAAACAATCCAGTCTAAGGTTTCACCACTGTGAAATTAAACCGTTCCTACAGAAGCCCCCTCTGGCACCGTGGCTAGGAGTGAACCGTCCATCGCCAGAGTCTGAGAGTAAACCATCCTGTCCTCATCCCTCGACTGCCCGCAAAATTGGGAAGACATCTTGATACTCAAACAACCTACCTATATCAGACCTATGCTTTACGTTGTTTTCCTGGATGGCCGCTCCACAAACTAACTCTTATGATCCCAAGAAGGTACCACCACAATTCCAGAGTACTGTACCGAGTACACATGCATACCTACACCATCCTTGTCATCCTCCTTCTTGGATCGCCTAGGTTCCATGTTGCTAAAAAGGATTACCCATTCCCCATGATCATTATGTTAAAGTGAATCATTAGTCAAGATTAACAAATAGACACTTCCATTCGCGACATAGCAAACTAAGCATGTTGTAACCACACTAATAAGCTACACCAGAATCCAGACGACAAGGAATAATATGGAACAGGATAATGACACATGGGATTCAATATTAACAAGCATGCAGATAGATAGAGAGGAATATAAAACAAAGGTTCAAAATGTATCAAGGACACTTGCCTAGTTCCCCTTGCTGCTGCTCAAAGTCTTCTGACTGTAGGTCCTGAAAGCTCTCTAACTGTTGGTCGTCTACTTAATGTCATACCAGAAAGACAAGCATACAACCAAGCTAAGAAACAACACACCATACAGTAACAAACAACAATGACAACAAAACTACAAAAAGTATGTGTTGCTATGATCTCGTGAGCGCAAGAATCGCCTCAATCCGAGTTACAAGTAAAAAGTTATGAAGGTTTAAAGGTTTATGGTTAAAATAGTAAAATCAGCAAAATACTGTAAGACACTATGAATAAATAATACTAAACACTACGGTCGCACTGGTGCAAGAATTTTCAGTTATGAGCTATGGTTGAAAAGTTATGTGATTTGAAGTTTTAGGGGCCAAAATGTAAAAATAGACAAGTTTAGGGCCTAGAAGTAATTTTAGAAAAGTATAAGGGCTAAACGATAAAATGTAAATTTCAATATAAATATAGAAAATATCAGAGACCAAAATATAATTATAAAAAGTTTAGGGGCCTAAGTGTAAAAAGACAAGACTAAAACATAATTAATAATAAGACTAAGAATGTTTCTATAAAATTACAAGGTTAAAAATAATTATAAATAAGATCAGGGGCCTAGATATAAATTTGGAAGGGTTCTGCATAAAACTGAGGTTGAAAATTTTAATTTCATAAAAGTCAAGGGGCCTAATCACAAAGCTGACATCATCTGATAATTAATGGAATTAAATTAAATGCTAAAATCCTGTGGACCGGGTCTATGGCCTCCGTGGACCGAGGTTGACTCATGGTCCACGGGTCCACAATGGACCACCGGCGACGACGGCCATTGGAGCCGCTCGGAGCTTGCCGCGAGGGCGCTCCGGCGCGTGGGAAACGACGGGGAGGGACGAGGTAAGGGCGGCGGCTCACCGGGGTGTTGCGAAGGGTGGCAAGGCGAAAGGAAGAGGCAGTGCCGACGAAGCGCGGGAGACGGCGGATGGTCGTGGCGGTGGCAGGATTGGGCAAAGGGGGCGCGGGGAAGGCGAATCCCGCCTTTTATAAGCGCGAGGTCCTAGGCTCGCCTTGGCGCGCATGCCGAGGCAGCTGCTGCGGCGGCGCGGCTAGGGTTCGGGGAGCTGGGCGCGCGGGCGGGTTGCGTGTTGGACTGAGGCAGAGGAGGGAGGGAAGTGGGCCACGCAAGGGTTCGGCCCAGGCCAGAAAAGAAGGAAAGGGGGAAGGGAGAAAGAGCTGGGCCAGGGGAAATTTGGCCCAAGAGCCAAATATAATTTCTCTCTCTCTTTTCTTCACTATTTTCTTTTCCTATAGCCCCAAAATCAAACCAAATTGATTCCTACTCGGATTTTTAAGTAAATTTTTCAACCAATAAAATCCTAATGTACTAACCAGCATGAATACAACAAACACAAATAGTTTTGTAAATATAATTTCCTTAACTAATTTACTCTATTAGGAAAGTAACCATTATTTTGCCTAATACTAATCTCCTAATTAATTAAAAAAATAATTTCATTGTAAAAACTGTAAAAATTAGGGTGTTACAGTTGGTGAAACTGTTTGAGCCTCACAATCCATAACGACAACACGATCTTCTCCCGATGCCTCCAAAACCCATTCAGGACACTACACGGATCAGAGACAGGAAGTATATATTCAAAATAAAACTGAAGCAACCGAATTTACACTACTCTACACCTTGGACTAGCACCTCGATGTGTACATCTCAACCTTCGAGACACTTATATATACCTCAGGTATTCATCAGTGTCCACGGCTGCTCCACACGATCGATGCAAGTAATGGCAGGCCATTAATCCACCCATTTCTATTTGAGGTTGCATGTGCTATTTGTTTCAAGAAGTTAATAAGAACCGAAACTCGGGCACGCATAAAAGCAAGCAAAGACACTATTAATATAGGTGAAACTTGATCTTAGAACACATCCTGCAGTAACAAATTTACTCAAGCTATGAAATGCACTCTTCAAAATTCAGAGTATATTTTTATGCCCCAAAACAATATTACAGAGAACATTTGATGAGTTATCAGGGAATGGACACATGTTGCATTGATACTCTTGAGTAATATCATATATGTTGTAATAGTTTGTTTTATTATTAAAGAAAATCAAAGCATAACTTAAAATTAAATTTTGCACATTTTAAATAATACTTTGAATAAGATGAATGATCAAAATTCATTAAAAAAGTCAATGCCGATAACAATTTATGTTGTATTTGTGTCGAATATGTGTACACAAGTCGGTTATAAATTAGACTTGAGTCATATTAGGTGGTTAGGGATAGAGTTTGTGTCGGACTTATATTCTTAGGCCTCATATATACGTGGGGGTACCACCGTTGTAACCGTGAGACGACATATGTAGTAGGCAAGGGGCGGCGGCGGCCGGAGCGGTGCGCCCAAGGGGCGGTCAGGCCGTGCGCTGGTGTACTCCTGACGCCGGTATTGCTACTGATATTATGGGAAGGAGCGCCCGTAGTCATGCCCCGAGGATGTAAGCACATCGCTGAACCTCGCTAAAAAACATCGTGTCTTGGCGTTGTTCTCTTTTCTGTGATCTTGTGTTCATGGCTGCTGATCCTGGGTATTGCTTTCGCGTCTGATTTTCTAACAAGTGGTATCAGAGCCAGGTACATGGTAAAAAATCATAAGAGACATGATGGGATGCTTCACACCGCGTAAAGCTTGTACGAGATGTTCGGAAGGGACATGGCGCAAGGCGGAGCATGGTGGCAATCGACGATTCGATCGGTAGAGTTGAACACTTCGAGCATGGCGGCTCGAACCGTCCGATGAGCTACATCAACGGGGATCCGTCCAGATGTGGAGATCGGGTTGATGGTGGCTGGAGGCTATTGTTCGATAGGGGCTGATTAGACGTGATGGCCAAGTTTGACGGTGCGGCTAGAAGACGTCGCGGATGACGACGGCTTTGACTCACGGTTCGACTGACGTATGGTCAGTTTGATCGGAGCGGCTGTTGCGTGCTCAAAGCGGAGCAGCGACGGTGATGGCGATAGCCATGGGTGGACTTGGCATGTTTTTAAAGACAGACTGTTTTCTGGTGGTATATGATGACTATGGTTTGCTGTCCTGGTTGGATCGGTTACGACCAAAGCATATGGCGGCACGTGGCACGGAGTGCCTTTGGCACAGGGTGCGATGCCACTGAGGCTGATGCGTGCGAGCCCAGGAGTTTGTGATGGAGTCACGGAGTTAGAGGTGGCATATGCATGCATACGGTAATTTGGAAGCAAATCGGATGCAAGAGCGTGCATGTGGGCTGCATGGAAATACAGTGGGGCCCAATGTATTTGTTTAGTAACAAATTGATATGCATGAAGACTTTTGCTTCCTTGCAAGACAAATTTGCCTCGTGAGTGACTCGGACACGTACTCACGCAGCTCCAAAGTATGAGTACGTTTCGCTAAAAAGTCCAGGAAACAAGGAAAAAGAAAGGGCGGTGGCAAGTCCGCGTCGTAAAGGACTCGGTACATCGCTCGGTTCAGCCGTCTACAAAAACAGAAGAGAGGAGTCCACGAGATTGCAATAGAAGGCAATCGGGCTGTTCGTGAACTGCAGCTTGCGGCAGTTGACGGCAAACGGCAGGCAGCGATCGAGCGGGTCAACTTCGTCGTGTGCAAGCGGCGTGACGGTCAACGGGGCTCGAAAGCAGAAGGCTGTACACAGGCGGTGTACGGTGAAGGCGTACGAGCTGTGGGAGAGTTGTGCGCGGGCAGGCGTAGTGACTCAACGGCAAGTATATGCGGTAGCATGTCCAGGCGGGGCACGGGAGGACGCGGCGACGTACTCGAGCGTGCAGCAGGCATGCGACTTTGACGTGCGGTGTGCGCGTGTGGCGACGTGGTGCACGTGTGAAGGATTTTTTGGCGGTCTATGGCAACAGGCGGATGGCGTCGATGTCGTCCAAATTCGAGATGACGAAGTTTGATGGGACTAGCAACTATGGGCTTTGGCAGACAAGAGTCAAGGACTTGCTGGCGCAGCAGGGGATCCTGAAGGCTCTGAGCGATAAAAAACCGGCCAAGGTAGATAATGAGAAGTGGGAGGAGATGCAAGCGCAAGCAGTGGCAACAATCAGGTTGTGTCTCTTCGATCAGATCATGTACCATGTCATGGACGATACGTCACCGAAGCAATTTGGGATAAGTTGGATAATCAATTCATGTCTAAAACTCTCACTCAGAAGCTGTATTTGAAGCAAAAGTTATATGGGCTGAAGATGCAGGAGGGAGCAAATCTTATTGAGCACATCAATATCTTCAATCAAGTCGTGGCTGACCTTGTAAAGATGGACATGAAGCTTGATGATGAGGACAAGGCCATTATTCTTTTGTGTTTCTTGCTGAGTTCTTATGAGCACTTGGTCACTATGTTGATATATGGCAAAACTGAGGTTAAGGTGGAGGATATCACAACGGTGTTACTTGCTCATGAGCAAAGGATCAAGATCAATAATGTTGCTGATAGTAGTTCCACCGGAGAAGCTTTGCAAGTCAGGAGTGATCGAGTGAGGGAGACTGACAAGAAGAAAAAAAAGGGGCACAGAGCTATAAGTGCAAGGAGTGGGGACATGTGAGGAGGGATTGTCCGGAACTGAAGAGGAAGGGCGTGGCAAATGTTGTAGCTTCTAGTAAGGATGACTCGGATAGCGACGGTGATATTCTTGTGCTATCAAGTGAGAAGTCTTGTGATAGAGAAGAGGCGTGATTGTTGAATTCTGCAAGTTCGTTTTATGCGACATCTAGAAAGGAGTGGTTCTCTTCATATGTTGAGGGTGACTTTGGTTTTGCTCACTTGGGAGGTGACACGGTTCATCGTGTTATAGGAGTTGGCAAGATCAAGTTAACAATATATGATGGACAAGAGGTGCTACTTGAGGGTGTGCGGCATGTGCCAGAACTTCGAAAGAATCTAATCTCGCTTGGTGTTCTGCATGGAGAAGGTTGGTTATATCAGGCGATGCCAGATAGGAGGACCTTGAGGGTGATGCGGGATGACAAGACTGCGATAATAGGCGAGAAGTCGGATGCACATCACTACAAGCTTAAAGATGGAGTCATGAAGGATGGAGCTACACATGTTGCGGTGTTCAGTCCTTGCGGCGAGGTGGTCTCGCCGGGCTGTTCGAAGTGAGCATCAGAGGAGGCGACTCAAGTCTGCGTACACGGAGGTTCGAGCATGGACAATTTTCGGATGGCGTGCATATTCGTCAAGGTGGAGTTTGTTGTATTTGTGTCGAATATGTGTACACAAATCGGTTACAAATTAGACTTGAGTCGTATTAGGTGGTTAGGAATAGAGTTTGTGTCGGACTTATATTCTTAGACCTCATAGATACGTGGGGGTACCACCATTATAACCGTGAGACGACATATGTAGTAGACAAGGAGCGGCGGCGGCTGGAGCGGTGCGCCCAAGGGGCGGTCAGGCCGTGCGCTGGTGTACTCCTGACGTCGGTATTGCTACTGATATTATGGGGAGGAGCGCTCGTAGTCATGCTCCGAGGATGTAAGCACATCGCTGAACCTCGCTAAAAAACATCGTGTCTTGGCATTGTTATCTTTTATGTGATCTTGTGTTCATGGCTGCTGATCTTGGGATATTGCTTCCGCGCCTGGTTTTCTAACAATTTAAGAACGGAGGAAGTACTTCTCTAATTCTAGAGTGAGCTGAAAGAGACAGAACACTGGCGAAAGCCAAAGTAGGAGGTGTGGTTGAGTTTGGCGAACAAGCTGTTCCTATGTTGTGTCAAGAGACAACGACGAGCCCACTATCATCACGCGTGGCAGAGAAACGATCACTGTGGTTCGGCCAGGAGGAGCTGACGGCTTGGGCTCGTGATGCTCTCGTCCACTGCAAGAAATATGCAAGCAGGCACTGCCCAACGCAAAAAATATGCAGCTGGACAGTGGACGGATATCGACACTCCTGCAACTACTAGGTCTGCACCTTTCTGTACATTACAAGATGAAATGCCTTCAGTAAATTGAAGGGCTGGCGGAAGTCCAACCAGAGGTGCGGTTGAGTCTAGTCATATTGCCACTGGCATCGTCACAGACCCAGCCTAGTCGTCAATAAGGACATCACGGTCTTCTCCCGATGCCTCCAAAACCCATTCAGTACACTAATCAGATCAGAGACAGGATGTAGAGACAATGGAACGGAAGCAACTGGAATTTGTACTACTCTACTCCTTTGACGGGCACCTTGGTGTACATCTCAACCTGCGAGGCGCTTACATACCTTTGGTAGTCATAGAAGGTCTACGGCTGCACCGCACGATCAATGCAAGTAATGAAGAGCCATGGATCCACCCATTTCTCTCTACAGGTTGCATGTGCTAACTATTTCAAGAAGTTAATAACTGAAACTCCCACACGCATAAAAGCAAAGCAACGACACTAGTATGATACAGGTGAAGCTGGTCTTAAAACACATCCTGCAATACCAAATTTACACAATCCATGACATGCACTCTTCACATTACAGAGTACACTAGAAAGCTCGTGTCGCGTTGCCACACATATCCCTTTTTTGGTTACACCCCTATTGTAATATATATACCCTGGTAAAACAAACCCAACTATTCATCATGTATCTAGTAAGCTATCAGTACAAAGTGAGTGAAGAACCAATATAATTAAGGCATTATATAACATTTAGTAAATAGCTGAAATGTTTGTCTGTTGAAACAAGACCATTTGCATTAATTTTAAAATTCAGTGCTACACTTTTGAAGAAAAATACAAGAAGTAATCAATTTAGCCAGGACTCATTGGCGGCCTATGCTCGTGATGTCCTCATTGTTCTCAATGGCGCGCGGTTCCGCACAAGAGGTGAGGCACCAACACTCCTGCAATTATCAAGACACTATGGTTCTATACGCATAGAGATGAAAACTTCAACGATGATTTGAAGGGCTCGTGGAAGCCGAAGCACGGGTAAAGTTGTATTCTTCCAAGTTTCTGTGCTATAATTTCTTCTTGAGCCTCATCCCCTAGTAGATCAGCATGATCTTCTCTTGATGCCTCCAAAACCCATTCAGTACAGAGCAGAGACAGGAAGTGGAGATAAATGGAACTAAGCAACTAAAACTCTAAACAATTGAATTTGCGCAAGCCTGCATCTTTGGTAGAACCTCTGGTGTACATCTCAACCTTCCAAACACTTATATACATCTGGTAGTCATCGAATAACTCGTGGCTGCTATACATGATCAATGCAAGTAATGACGGGTCAGTTGCACCTGCAGCTTGCATGCGCTAACTATTTTAAGAGGTTAATAACCAAAAATCGTGAGTTCATAAAAGCAAAGCTAAATACATCACTTTATAATATAAGCGAAATTCATCTTATATAGAACACATCGTGTAGTACCACTTTATAATGCATTGGGAGTTCTAAATGCACTGACGAAAGCTTTGCTTGACATCAGCCAGTGCCGACAATGTCAACACCTTTGGGTGTCGATTTTCTTGTTAAAGGCATTGTCGTGGTGATTTCTGGGCTCCTCATGGTGGTTCTCTGGGTGAAAACCCAAACCCTGGTTGGTTGGGCAGCGACGATGCTTCAATGTTGTGTTTTCCTTGGTGACGTTGTCTTGAAGAGCAGTTTTACTATGCATATTACCACCAGTAGGGATAATAATATAATTTACTCACATATTTATTTATTTACATGCATTGCCATCAGGGTAAAGAGGTCATTTTTAAGCATCCGAACCCATTCGCCGATCGGATATTCAGCTTTGTTAGAGTAGAAAGTAAAAAAGACACTTAGGCCTAATTAACAAAATAAATTACAAGTTTATCATTTTCATCTTTCCAATAATGTCCCAGTAAAATCATTGTTGCTTCTAATTATTGCTAGTAGTAAGTATTGTTCTACCACTAGTAATTACTATATTATCACCAGTAATTACTGCACTACTACTAATAATTACTGAAGGTAATATATATAGTAAAACTACTCGTTTGGAGGCCTCTAATCTTGACAAATAGTGGTGCTTATCGTCTTTGTGTTAGGGCACTGTACTACCTAGTTCAGCTCGTGGTTTGTTTATCTTAGGTGATGGTCTGTGCTAGTCCCTTGTGCTTCATATGCTGTCTTGTGATTGTGATGGGTGTTGTATCACATTCTTCTTGTATCTTAATGCAAAACAAATGCAGAGTTTTGAAAAAAAATGTAAATAGACACGATATGTACTGGTCGTGTACCTCTGTTAACACTATTTATACCTCTTGTACCTCCCTGAGTACCACATAACATATAACTCCCTGAATTTAGATAGATGTTTTCTATTTACTAGTGGTTGGGTTAAAGTTCACCTAAAACTAGGTGAGATGTTCATATGAACCAAAAAAACTTTTGCATTAAATCCACACACAACTTAAATATATCGTCACCATATTGATATACATGTAGAGAGGAGACCTAATGTTAAGGTAGAATGTACAGGGAGCCTATTTGGTAAAATAAATATTTTGTTAAATAAAACAACGAATCCCTTAAGTAGAACTGTAAAGACTCCACTTTTGATATGCTTAATGAAAATTAAACTTCAACTAAAAAATAATATCTAAGTTATAAAAAAAATAAGATCAAGACGCATATAACAAAAGTTTTGAAAGTCATCTTGTACATGATCTATGTATGCCCATGAAAATAGCCACCGACTTACATCCTAGGCTGCTTGAACGGGAAATTACACTCATGTGAACCAAACACAAGTGGGACGGTGCCATTTTTGGTTTCTAGTGATTCAGACTTAGACACTCGGGAAGATCTGCACTTAAAAAAAATAGAAGTTTTACGGTATATTTTTCTACTAATAAATTACTATCATATATTTATTGTACAACTAGTAATTGCTGGTTATATTATATCGTTGTTATTAGTTACTGATTATACAACTGGTGATACTAATTTGCACGTAAAGATCCTCTATGAGAAACCGCAGCTAAGCTTCTTCTCGACATGTACCAGCACCCAACCATTGCTAGTAGGGTTGAAAACGATGACGAAAATTCCCGATATATCGATGGTTGTTTTCGAAAAAACAAGAAATAGGAAACTAATTATGGGAAATACAAAATAATAACGGAAATACGAAAGTCTTGGTGGAAATGAAAATGAAAATGATAGAGCCAATTTTCGATCGAATGGATATTTTATCGTATTCATTCAAAATTTTCCGTGGAAAATATCGAATTTCTGAAGGACTAACTTTTGTTACCCAACCAACCATCACAACCCTAAGATGTATAGTGCTAAACTCCCTCTTGGACTCCTGGTTATTGTTGTATGTACCCTACACCATTCTTAAAACTATTAATTTTTCATATGTCATGTCACTCTAATTTATAGTGTCAACTAAGTCGATATTGACTTTTTTTGTCATGTTACTTTTATGACAATAATTATTTTAATCATGCAAGATAAATGGTATGATTGTGTGATTATGTTGATGTGAGTACCTAGCATAATGTTATAGTCCGTAGTATCGATCATGATTACCAATTTTTGATCGATATCAACATATTTCCATATCGATAATTTCATTTTCGATAGTATTGTTATTGTTTTCATTTCTGAGCTTATCGGTTTTATTTTCATTTTTGACTAAAAAATATAGTTGAGAAATGGTAATGCTAATTTTTGACCGTTTTCAATCGTTTTCATCCCTAATTGCTAGAACGTAAGGGCCATCACCTTGTAGGAAGCAGGATGCTAATAGTCATCACCTTGTAGAATTTTCGTGTACATCGTACTGTTCGAGTTCTAGAGTGAGCTGAAAGTTCCAGCAGGAGGCTGTAGGATCATCGCGGCAGCGTAGTGGCATTGTCTTGTCTTGCTGCAAGACAACGGTGAGCCAATTGCTGTCAGAGATGGTAGAGGTACGATCATCACGACGGTTTGGCCAGCAGGCGCAGGTGGCTGGGGCTCGTGATGCCCTTGTCCACCGCAACCGGGCGCTGCTCTCCGCAAAAAGGCCGCTGGACTGATCAAGTATAACTGAGGAAGTGATGCTCCTACAGTTACCATGCCTGATGTATTTCGTACGTGACAAGAGAAGCATGCCTTCGTCGATTTGGAGAGCTGGCGGAAGCCGAAGCAGGAGGTGCGGTTGATTTTAGCCAACAGCCGTGATCTCGAAACTGCTTGAGCCTCATCATCCATAACGACAGAGCAATCTTTTCCCAATGCCTCCAAAACCCATTCAGGACACTACATCAAGCAGAGACAGGAAGTATAGACAAAACAAAACTGAAGCAATCGAATTTTCACTACTCTACACCTTGGACTAGCACCTCGATGTGTTGAAACACACACATATATATACCTCTGGTATTCATTGAAATGTCCACGGTTGCTCCACACGATCAATGCAAGTAATGACGAGCCACGGATCCACCCATTTCCATCTGCAGGTTGCACGTGCTAATTGTTTCAAGAAGCTACTAAGAACCAAAATTCGAACACACATAAAAGCAAAGCAAAGACACTATTGATATAGATGAAATTTCATCTTAGAACACATCCTGCAGTAACAACTTAACTCAAGCCATTAAATGCACTCTTCACATTACAGAATATATTTTTACGCACCAAAACAACATTACAGAGAACATTTGATGAGTTATTAGGGACGGGACACATGTTGCATTGACACTGATAGTGATCTTGATAGAACATATCTTTCATAACCGATTTCACTCCGCCATATTAATAAGAACAAAGTCATCTTTGCCGAATACGCAAAAGATAGTTATCAACCACATGGCTGGCTGGCTAATTTGTCCGTACCTTACATTTGCGTAGTGCCTCTTGGCAGCTTACTAATCAAAGGTAGTACTGTTTAGAAAGAGAAGTTTTATTGTTTAAAATAATAGCCAATATTTTCTCTAAAGTATTAGCTAGTATTTTGAGGGTAGTTTAAGTCTTACTGTCCAAATTATTAGCCAATATTTTCTCAAAACTATTAGCTAGTATTTTGAGGGTAGTTTTGAGATTATAGTATTAATAAAAAAAATTCATTTTAGATCACGCAGGGTAGTTATCGGGTCAATCTTTTTTTTGTTGACCCTGTAAAAAGACAAACCTCTAGCCCAACAAACAAATAATAATTTAATCGTTCACCATATTAATCAACAATCACTCTAGCCCAATAAACAAATAATAATTGAATCATTCATCATATTAATCAACAATCAACATTCAGTACCCATGATGAACGATTGGATGCCATGGCCGAACCAAACCAAAGCAATGAAAGAACAATCAATGAAAGATTGGACGCTATGGCCGAACCAAACCAAAGTAATGAAAGAACAATCAATGAAAGAAGCAGGAAGCCTTACAGGAGACAGGTAGACATAGCTTTTTGACTGACCGTCTAGCTAGTTTTTGCGCGGGTGCAGACTTCTTCTAGCACTGGACTCCGGCTAGGGGTAGGTCTGGGGGTATCCTGCTAGGGGTAAATCTATCAATCTATGTGGTTGATAGTTACGAATCAAGAGATTTCTACATTAAATTCAGAATTACGAACAGGAATGATGGGTTCAAATGGGCGCTTATGACTGTTTATGGGGCGGCTCAAGACAAATTTAAGGATGAGTTCCTTTCTGAAATGGTCCGGGCTTGTGTTGATGAAAGACTTCTTCTATTGGTTGGAGGAGACTTTAATATTATACACAATGCTTCGGAAAACAATAATAGTAGATTTTAGAGTCATTGGCCCAACCTTTTTAACGCGGTTATAGATTCGTTAAATCTAAAAGAACTACAAATGACAGGTAGACAATTTACTTGGGCCAACTATGCAGAGATCCCAACTTTCGAGAAATTAGACCGCATCTTAGTGGGCATGGATTGGGAGTTCAAATTTCCTTTAGCCTTTGTGCAAGCTCTTTCCAGGAAGATCTCTGATCATACACCGTTCTATGATCAGGTTGCGGCTGTGTGGCAATCATAAAATAGAGGTACCACTCCTTTACAACGGTGGCAAAATAAAATCCGGAGGGTTAGGAGTTATCTCAAGGGTTGGGCTAAGAATGTTGCTTCCAGGTCCAAAGCGATAAAGAAGGTTAAACTGTTAAAAGATTTGGATGTGTTAGATCGAAAAGCTGAAATTTCTGGGCTTTCAACACGGGAACAAGAAAGTAGGTTATCGCTAAAACTTGAACTTAATAAGATTCTTAGGGAGGAAGAACTATAGTGGCTCCAGCGTTCCAAAGTAATTAAGTTGTTGCAAGGTGATGACAACATGAAATATTTCCAACTACTAGCAAATGGTGGACATAGGAAAATGCAAAATTTTCAGCTTGAACAGGAAGAAGGTTTGATTGTTGGTCATGATAACCTTAAACAATTCATCTCACAGTAGTACAAAAACCTTTTTGGTCGACATGAAGATAATGAGTTTATCCTTTATGAGAACCATCGGGAAGATATTTCTCAGGTATCCACATAGGAGAATGAGTTTCTCACTGCACCATTCTCGGAGAAAGAAATTAGAGACGTTGTGTTTCAGATGGAACACAATAAGGCTCCGGGTCCGGATGGGTTCCCAGCTGAATTTTATCAATTTTTTGGACATTATTAAGCATGACTTAATTAATATGTTCAATGCATTTCATGAAGGGGATTTGAACTTGCATTCCCTAAACTTTGGGTTCATCACTCTTCTGCCCAAAAAGATAGATGCTACGTGCATTCAGCAGTATCGCCCTATTTTTCCTATTAAATGTGAGCTTTAAGATCTTCATGAAGGTTCTAAAAACCAGACTTGTTGTAATAGTGGATAAATATTTATCTCCTTCCTAATTGGCCTTTCTGCCAGGGCACTTCATACTAGATGGAGTAGTCACTTTGCATGAGACCTTGCACGAGATTCATAGGAGGAAAAGTGACGTGGTTATTCTAAAGTTAGATTTTGAAAAGACATATGACAAGATTAAATGACCTTTTCTACAACAAGCTTTAAGAATCAAAGGTTTCTCACCTAAGTGGTGTGACATGATTTAACGAGTAGTAAAAAAGGGTAGCCTCGTGGTGAAGTTTAATGATGATGTGGGATATTATTTCCAAATAAAAAAAGGAGTGAGACAGGTTGACCCCCTATCATCAATTCTTTTTAACCTAGCAGTAGACCTCCTACCTATTATAATTCAAAGGGCTAAATTTTATAACCAATTCTGTGGAGTAGTCCTACACCTAGTGGAGGATGGTTTGTCTATCCTTGGATCAATATGTGGATGATACAATTCTTATGTTAGACCATAACTAGGATGATGCCAGAAACCTTAAACTCTTGATATGTGCATTTGATCAGCTTTCTGGACTTAAAATAAACTTCCATAAGAGTGAGATATTCTATTATGGAAATGCTTCAAATTTCCATTAGAGTATTCACAGATTTTTGGATGTGAGCTAGGTGCTCTCCCTTTCAAATATCTGGGCATTCTGATTCATCACAAATGACTAAGTAATGAAGATTGAAAGCACAATGAGCAGCATTTTCAAAATGAGCTCAGTTGCTGGAAAATCAAGATGTAGTCTACCACCCTTCATGCTTTCCTTTTTCGAGGTTCTTAGGGGTGTCCTTGAGAGGCTAGATTATTATAGGTCTAGGTTCTACTGGCAGAATGAAGGTCATAAGAATAAGTACCGCCTAACCATATGGAGTATTTTGTGTGCACCAAAAGACCACGGAGGTATGGGAATCCTAAATTTAGACACCCAGAATAAATGCCTACTAAGCAAATGGCTCTTTAGACTGTCTAACAGTGACACTATTTGGCAACAAATTCTTAAAAAGAAATATTTACAAAGAAAAACACTATCTTAGATAGAATGGAAGCCCGACGATTTCCACTTTTGGTCTAGTATCTTGGGTGCCAAAAGGGAGTTCTTTCGCCTTGGAAAATTTCATCTTGGTGATGGGTCTGCTATTAGGTTTTGGGAAGACCATTGGTTTGGAAATTGCACTCTGTTGGATAAATATCCCAACCTCTACAATTTAGCAAGGAGGAAGAATAACACTATAGCGTTTGTGTTTGGCTCCAATCCTTTAAATGTCACTTTCAGAAGAACTTTAGCCAGTCAAAACTTAGTGTCCTGGTACCAGCTTACCTTAGCAATGTCCAATGTCCTCTTGTTAAACCACAACGACACCTTTTTGTGGGGGCTTCATCAAAATGGGTATTTCTTGGTGAAATCCATGTATATGGCTCTCTCAACGTCCCAAGTTTTGCCCATTAATATGAACCTTTGGAAAATAAGGTTCCACTTAAAATCAAGATTTTCAAGTGGTACCTTTTTAAGGGTGTCACACTAACCAAGGATAACTTATCAAAAAGAAATTGGAATGAAAAATCTAATTGCTTCTTGTGATCTTAGTGAGAGCATTCAACATTTTTTTTAATGCAATATGGCCAAATTTGTATGGAGAGTAATACATGACCGTGGGTATTGCCAATAAAAGTATTGGACATTATTGTCGTGGCTTCATTTGATCACTAGGGATATGGCACGGCCATATTGGAGTCTTGTGCCATACCCACAGCCATATTGCAGTCTCGTGCCATACCCACGGCCATATGACTCATCATACCCCAAATTTGTATATGGCCGTGGGTCATGGGATAAGTATCAGACGGTACCAGTAGCCTTAGTGCAGTCTCGTGTCTGACAGAAAGCACACGGCAAAGAGGTCTTTGTTGATGAATTTTTTGTCATGCGTCATATGCCGTGTGTTACCCATGAAAAAGACTTTGTCGTGGGTATTTCCATCATTATCGTGTGCCCCAGGCACACGACAAATGAGTTATTTCCCGTAATAATCCTGGTAAAAAAGCTAACTTGTCATCATGTATCTAGTATGTTAACTATACAAAATGAGTAAGAAACCAATACAATGAAGTCATATACAATTTTAGATAAACATATTTCCTTCTTTTCAGGCGACCAAAAAGTTGCTGAAAATTTCAGTCACTTAAAAAATTGTTGAAGTTGTATTAGACTTGTATTAATATTTATTTTATAAGATTATATGCATTAATAAGAAGAGGAGAAAAATCTATTGATGTATAAACTATAGAAAGTTGTTTTTTATAATAGCAGTTTTACTATACATATTATCTCCGGTAATTACTGGTAGTAATGCAGTAATTACTGGTGGTAATACAGTAACTACTAGTGGTAGAGTAGTAATTATTACTAGCAGTAATTAGAAGTAGTAATGGTTTTACTGGGGTATTTTTGGAAAGATAAAAATAGTAAACTTATAATTTATTTTGTTATTTAGGTCTAAGTGTCTTTTTTTGCTTTATACTATGACAAAACTGAATTTTGGATCAGTGGATGGGTTCAGGATACTTAGAAATGACCTCTTTACCCCTAATGGTAATACGCATAAATAATAACTATATAAGTAAATTACATTATTACCTCTAAGTATTACCACCAGTAAATTACTGGAGCTCATATGCATAGTAAAACTATATCTCGATCCGAAGTCAAAGCGATGACTAACTTCAGTCAGACTGAAAATTAGCAGGAAAGCAAGTAAATAGCTGAAATATTAGTATGGTGAAATGAGACCATTTGCATTAATTTGAAAATTCAATGCTACACTGTTGAAGAAAAGAGGCAGTTCAGCCCGTCGTCGGTTGCCTGAGCTCGTGATGCGGATGCCTGGTCAACTCGTCTTTCGCAATCGCTCGGTTCCGCACAAGAAGTTACCAGGCTACCTTGGTTCTGAAAAAAAAGAGAGAAACACACCCTCGGCTATTTGAAGGTCTCATGGATGCCGAAGCACGGGTGAAGTCAAGTTGAGCATTCTTGTCCAGTGGCGGAGCCAACCTTCTTTCTTTGGATAGCCATAACTTCTTTGGGTAGGCATATGGTATAGTAAACAGTGATAAACAATATGTCTACAGTAGCAAACAATATTTCTACAGTGCTAAATTAGCTTACATATCAGAAAACTGGGGTAGTCCCAGGCCTATAGGGACTACCCCTGGCTCCGCCCATGTTCTTGTGTTGTATGTTCTTATGGAGTCTTGTCCCTGGCATGTTCATCTCCCGATGCCTCCAAAACCCATTCATACAGATAGTGGAGAAATGAAACCAAGCACTAAAACTCTAAGCAACTGAATTCGTGCCACTCTGCATATTTGGTAGTAGTTGTACCCTTGATGTACAACTCAACCTTCCAAACACTTATATACCTCTGGTAGTCATGGAATGACCCACGGCTGCTCCACATAATCAATGAATGTAATGACAGGCCAGTTGCATCTGCAGCTTGCATGTGCTAATTATTTCAAGAGGTTAAGAACCGAAAATCATGCATCATAAAAGCAAAGCTAAAGACACAACATCCTGTAGAGTGAAACTACCGTAAAAAAACTCACCATATGGTGAAATTGATCTTGGATAGAACACACCATGTAGTACCATATTTACCCGAGCCATGAAATGAACTCTTCAGATTACAGAGAGTACCAAGAGTACCATTTGATGAGTCATTAGGTAAACGACACATGCTGTATTGGTAGTGATCTTGATAGAACACAGCTTGCAGAGCAAATTTTACTTTGCCATTTAGTGAATACATACATCTTTTTCATATACACAAAAGATAAGTTCTCCACCACATTGCTAGCTGCTTTTATGGCATCGGGGTCTTTTCCTATGTAAATGGATACAATACGTACTCATCTTTGACCTCTGTTAACAACTCATCTTTGACCTCTGTTAACACTAGCTAGACTACTTTGTACCTCTGGTAAGGTAACACTCTTAACATAAAAGGCTCTGTCCTTTCATTTAAAGTTGCATTTTCCTTCTCAACTTATTTTTTAATTAACAAGTCCGAAGTCTTAATAATAGTTATTATGCAGAACTGTTTTTGAAAAGGTACAAAGATCATAGGGGGTGGTATGACATGTAATCGGCTGAGGGGAGGACAAAAAAGGTAGCAGCAGAGTTGGTCTGCTGGATTAGTAACCCCGGCGCCTGGCTCACACCGTACTTTGCTTGCAGTGCCCTTCTCTATTGCAATCGCGGCCGTTCCCAAAGTGGAATGAGATACTGTTATATCTATGACCAGCTGCTCGCCACTATTTTGAAACGAATGTGCCTTCAAGGATGACCTCAAAACCTGAAGGAACCTGAGAGCATATATGGATAGTGTCCACAGCTGTATATACCCAAGTTCTTGAGACCCCGTGTGATACACAAAATGGCGCCCTATATTTGGAGATACAGAGTGCGAGTACTACTTTTGTGCGAACCAATGTGGAGGAAAACAATCGGTTGTGACCCTACCTTTGTGTGATAATTTGGCGTTTCTAAAACCTAACTAAGTTTAGGGAGCCTCACAATGCTTTAGTAAGATTCTTTATCCTCAGGAGATCGATCAAGGTTCAACAATAGATTATTACCTCACAATTGGATGGTAGGACCGAGGAAAATTGTTTCTGGACTCACCGTGATTGATGCAAGGAGATTACCCATCGTCGCAACCAGCAGGAAGAAGAAAATGACAGGCCCCCAAAATGACAGGCCCCCAAATTTCGGGCCTGAGTAGTGTTTCCTTGTCATGCGATCGTTATTGACCCTCATCTTGGACACAAACAGCACCTTTTCCTGATGCCTCTAAATCCCCCCCCCCCCCCCCCCCCCCCCCACCCACCCCATCATGTAGCCATGTACTGACTGTAGAGCTAAATGCATCGAATTGACAACAGTAAAATGCAGCTCTAGTAGCACACTCTTCAAGAGAATCGAATATATCTCGTCCCTCTGAGACACCTACTCCTCCGTTTTACAAATTAACTGTCCAACGACAATAACTCACGACCAGAGGAGTATATATGACCCACTTCTCTGTGGAGGATAAGAAAAACAAGGCACGCAGAGTAGATGAAGTACGACTATACGGGTTCAAGTCTCTCTAGTTGTGGACTTGTCGTTGGGCCAATAGTTAAAAGCATAAAAATAACAAAGATGACAATAGTAGCGGACTCCCGTATACCATGCAAGTATAGAAAGAAAAGGAGCTAGATCACTAGTTGTTTTTTTCAGATAACCAAATCACTAGTTATTTGGAGAATGCACATATAATACATGTGATCACTAGTGGTTGGGTTAAAGTGCACCAAAAGCTAGTTTAGAGGTTCATATGAACTTAAAACTTTCGGCATTGAAAACTATCGTAAAAGAGCTCATTAGGTAAAGAACACACGTTGCATTGGCAATGATCTTAGGAGAACAACACATCTTGCAGAGCCAGTTTTCCTCTACTATTTAGTTAATTAGAACAATCATCCTGTCCGTATCCATAAAAGATAAGTTCCATGATTGCCAAATGTTCATATCGTCTTACATAATTTCGTGCCATAAACATTACAATATAGAAGTTGTGTGTGTTCGAGCCTCAGGCTTGTCACCTGTGTCTCTGTGTCTCCAAAATAATATTTCAGGAACCCCTCATGCATGGAACAATAAAGGAAGTGCGAAGTCCTCACGTGCATTGGATCATGTGGAGTCTAGTAAAATTTTCAAAAAGAGCACAATCTTTATTACTATGTGTAGTTGTAGGACTGATTGGTGTGCAGTGATGCAAATGTGTGAGTAGGCATAGTAACCCGAAGTGAGAGGCTTTAAAAAACTTAGAAGATGAGGATGTGTTATGCCACGCTGCAGAGAGCAGAGCATCCGACCTCAGCCTTGAGCAGTTGAGCTCGGAGACTCTGAACAGGCGACGGAGCGAGCACGTATAGTACCTACAACGTCATTTGCAACCACAAATTATGAAATTAAAGTGACGGACAACAACAGGATATCCATCCATGTAGTTTTGAATCTTGAGAAATGCTCCGGTGGGGCTGTTTTTAAAACAGCACAAATCTTAAAGCTGGGTTTGTTTAATTAATGCATTATTATTTTTCTAATTTATCTAGGCCCGGCCCTGTATTACTATAAGCTACTCAAGCTCACACTTAACTTACGGATCTGCTGTGCCGTATTGTACATTGGTGACTGGCGGCCGGCGGGCGGCGTTTCCGTCGTGCCCCCAAGGAATTGATGGAGCTACGTCGTTCCCTTCCGTTCGAGTTCGAGTTTCGATAGCCGGAGCCGGCGATATCGTCATGCTCCGTAACATATTAATCTGCGGCAAAGAACTATGAACTCACCACGATCGCCGCCGCCGTACATGTTACAATGCACTATAAACTCACCACGTTGTTGGTTTGTAATCATTACACGAGTACACATTTAATCTGTATGTATATTGAGTATCGTCATACGTGTATACACAGTGGAAGGCCCGTATGCATTGAGCAAGGTTGGCCTGGCCAGACGAATTAATAGATTAATCAAATTGTTTAATTAATTAACTATGCATATTTTCTAGCTTTCAGCTGATTGAAAAGCTGATTAAAAACTTTCAATCAATGGTTTGTTCTTTTGAGTTTTAATTTTTTTTTATAGAATTATTTGTATAATAATTATAAACCATTAGATCTAGATTTAATGACTTTAAAAAATGACTGAAAGTTACTCGAAATTTTCAAGCAGCTGAAAATTAGCAAGTCCCTTAACTATACTTTAGGATTCGTGCTATTTTTTAGAAACAGCTCCACTGGAGCAGTTCTCTTGAATCTTTGTATAAATATACAGCTTAAATTCCAGAGTGAGCTAAAATATACAGGATTATGGAGGATCTGGATGGCGGCAGCGTTCTGACGTTGTCCTGTTCTTATCTTAGTTGCAAGATACAACGATCACGGATGTTTCACCAGTAGGTGCTGGCGGCTTGGGCTCGTGATTGCCTCATTCACCGTAATCGTGAGCTGCTTGCCGCAAGAAGTACGTGGCTAGGCTGACCACAACTGAGGTATCAATACTTCTGCAACTTCTACTAGGGTAGCACTATTATGTAAGCGAAGAGACCAATATGTCATCCGTGATTTGGAGGGTTGGCGGAAATCCAAGCATAGATGCGGTTGAAGTTGGCAACCTGGATGTGCTATCATTTCTTTTTGAGCCTCATCATCTATAAGGACAACACAATCTTCTCCCGGTGCCTCCAAAACCCATTCAGTGCACTAAGCAAAACCATGAAGTAGAGACAAAATAAAACTAAAGCAACTGAATTTGCACTACTCTACCGCTTTGACAAGCACCTTGATGCACATCTCAACCTTTGAGACACTTTATACCTGTGGTAGTGTTATCCAAGAGTATACGGCTGCAACACGATCAATGCCAAGTAATGACGAGCCACATGGATCCACCCATTTGCATCTGCGGTTGCATGTGCTAACTATTTAAGAAGTTAGGAATCGGCATGCATAAAAGCAAAGCAAAGACACTAAATTGATCTTAGAACACATCCTTCAGTACCCAAATTACTCCAGCCATGAAATCCCCTCCTCACATTACAGAGTACATTTTTACCCACAAAAGAAAACATTACATAGTGCATTTCATAAGTTATTAAATAAATGACACCTGTTAGTAAATCTGCTAATAGGCACTGCATTGATAGTGATCTTGATAAAATAATATCTTACAGGACCAGTTTTACTCCATCATTTATGGAGAACGAAGTCATATTTTCCGAAGAACACACTAAAGAGAGTTTACATTTCTGCAGTGCCTATTAGCAGCTTACTAATCGAAGGTAGTGTTTGGACAAGTGTGGCGGATACATGGATCTTCTCCTCTCTGTTAACACTCAGAGAAACTCTCTGCCCTTTTCTCGTTCATTTGAAATCTTCTTCTCCTTCTCCAAAGGGGTTCGGCGCTTGGGTTCACACCATGCCTGCACGGGAGCACCTTATGCAGTTATGTGCTTTGGAGCACCTGATATGTTCTACTACTCTATATTGCAACCACAGCCTTTCCCCAAGAGCATAGACCACGGTTGAGTTGATGCACTGATATTTTTCTACGATCAGCTGCCCACAATTGTTCTGTTCACGAAGAAACGAAGGTGTAAAGAAAAGAGGACTTTTACAGCAGACTCAAATGAATGCATGACATTCATTTCCTCAATCCAAAAATTCAGATTCGAATCATGATACTCTCTTAACCCACTGGTATCATGAGTATCATACCGACGAATCATAAGTATACCATTGGATAAGCTTGTAATTTCAATCTTTCATCAAGTGAAATAAACAGATCAATTTTCTTGATTTCATTTCGCCTCCTTACCATTTTACGGTCTCTATGGGCAGTGGGGGCGCATATAACTTTGTTGGGACTGACGCACCATGGTCCGATCCATCGATCCGATCTCCAAGGGCGCATATATCAAGTGGGACACAAACTTCCTACAGCAGGCAAGGGCATCTCCGATTCTCTGTTTGGATTTTATATGTTATAATTATTTGCATCATGTCACGTGTAATCCTGTGTTCATGCTGTCTCATTAAGATGATGGCATACTAATAGTTTCTTGATTGCAAAACAACGATTCTGAATAAAGCAATGCAAGTGTATTGAGATGCAGTTTTTAGAGTTCAATTGAGATGCTGTTGCGTTTGAACCAATGTTTAATTCACGAACTTTTCATTCACTGAAACACTGGAATTTGATTGTGATGGCAAAGCGGATGTCAGGCAACAAAAATGGAGCAAAAGTTGGCGCGAATCCGGTCAGGGCAGCAGGCTGCACGGAGGATGGCGTCGGTAAAGAACCAAAAACGGGGACGGACGGCGGCACGGAGATGATTCATGACCTTAAAGGACAACGTGCAAGATCTGAATGACGGCAGTTGGCCGCGCACGTCACCAGAATTAGGATGAGTCCATCACGAACAAATTAACTGTGGCGCTGATCCATTCGCCGGAACCAAAGAAAGTACGGATTCGTTTTTTCGGAGCCACAAATTACGAAGCAAATTAAAGCGACTGGCAAAAACAAGATATCAACACTTGTTCTGTACAATATTCACTATTCAGCTGGCGTTGTTTTGTTACTGTCTTAGACGCAAGCAACGACGACGAGCCATTTGTCGTCAAGGGTGGCAGAGGTACGGTAGCGGGGGTTCGACCAGTAGGCGCTGGCAGCATGGGCTCGTGATTGCCTCCTCGTTCACCGCAATCGTGTGATGCTCAGCGCAAGAAATATGTGGCTCGAGTATGGATCACCAATGAGGTATCAACACTCCAGCAATTTCCAGGTCAACACTTTTGTGTACCTTAGGAGATCATCATGCCACCGGTGATTTGAAGGGCTGACGGAAGTGGATGCTGCTGTGCGGATAAGTACAGATAGATAGCCGAGTGATCACAGCTCACTGAGCCTCATCGTCGGTATGGACAGCGTGATCTTCTCCTGGTGCCTCCAAAACCCATTCAGTATACACAGAGCAGAGACAAGAGGAAGAGACCAAATAAAACCGAAGCAATTGAATTTGCACTACTCTACACCTTGGACTAGCACTTGATATACATCTCAACCTTTGAGACACTTATATACCTCTGGTAGTCATCGAAGGGTCATGAATCCACCCATTTGCATCATAGGCAGGTTGCATGTTCTAATTGTTCTTAAGAAGAACCAAAACTTGGACACGCATAAAAAGCAAAGCAAAAGACACTAATATAGGTGAAATTGATCTTGGTTAGAAGACACCCTGCAATATCAGATTTACCCAAGCCATGATATGCGCTCATTACATTACAGAGACACAGAGTACCGTTGGATTAGTTATTAGGTATGGTTGTACTGACTCAATTCGCTGAAGATGAATAATTACAGTTGTGGTTAGACGATATAATAAAAAGGGTAGGAATAAATTCCAAAAGTTGCCAACTCCTGCGCAATACTGTGAGAATTCAAGAGCCAGATCACTAGTTATTTTGAGATGCATATATACTACATGTCATAACTGGTGGTAGGGTTTTAAGGTGCAAAACTAGTTCAAAGGTCCATACCAACAGTTTTATAGAAGACCTAAATAAATACACACCGTTAAATTTTTTGATCCGATGATTGAGATATATCGGTGTCTAGATCATGATATTTTGGTATCATAAGTATCATGAAGATGAATTATATGTATCATATGAGTAATATAGTAATTTCACCTGTGTTAAAAAAATAATATTTTCACGTGATGGCAAACTTATGATTTTTCACATTTTCTAAGTCTAATGCATACTCTCTCATCTTAATTAAACATAAATTATATAGTAGTTACATTTGATGTCATCCTAAATAAAGGGTTAGATTTAATCCATGATACTTCAATTTTACATATATCATGGTCTATTGTAAAACTACTAATTAGTGATCTGGCTCTTGAATTATCACTAGTTATTTTGAGATGCATATATACTACATGTCATAACTGGTGACGATTTAATTATGTCCGTATACACGGTCACCGACTTGCAAATCAAGAGAATATACTATCAGTTCTCATCAAGAGATCGAGATTTCCTATTCTATGTGAGTTCTCCTCCAGATGAACATCCTCATGTATCGAGATTTCCTATTCTACGTGAGCTCTGCTCTAGATGAACCTCCCCATGCAGTTTAAGTCAACAATCTCGCTGTCCTATAATTTCTTGTGGAGCCTCCTCGTCTATGAGGACAGCAAGATGTTCTCCCGATGCCTCCAAAACCCGTTCAGTACATCGACCAGAGATAGGAAGTAGAGAGAAAAAAATGAAACCGAAGCAACTGAATTTGCACTAATCTACCCCTTTGATATTTTATAACCTCTGATAGTGCTATCGAAGGGTCCCAGGCTTTCAACACACGATCAATGCAAGTAATGACAGGCCATATATGGATCCACCCATTTGCATCTGCAGGTTGGATTGCATGTGCTAACTATTCAAGAAGTTAGGAACCCAAACTGGGGCACACATAAAAGCAAAGCAAATATGTACACTATAATATAGGTGAAATTGATCTTAGAACACATCCTGCAGTACCAAATTTACTCCAGCCATGAAATCCACTCTTCACATTACAGAGTACAGTTTTACCCGCAAAAAAAAAACATTACAGAGTACATTTCATGAGTTATTGAAGTAAAGGGCGCATGTTGGATTGATAGTGATCTTGATAGAACGTTAGTATCTTCCAGAACCAGTTTTACTCTGCCATTTACTAAGAACAAAGTCATATTTTCCAAAGAACAAGCAAAAGACAGTTTACATTTGTGCAGTGCCTCTTGGCAGCTTACTAATCCAAGGTACTGTTTGGAGAAGTGTGGTGGATACATGGATCTTTCCCTCTCTTTGCTAACACTCAAGAGAAACTACTCTCTGCCCCTTTCTCGTTCATTTGAAATCTTCTCTTCCTCCGATGGATTTTAAATTGACAATAATTAGTAAATCTGAAATCTACTGGTGCTTTTGAAACTACGATGAAAATCAGAGGGGTCATAACACACATAATCAGCTGAGAGGACGACAAAGGTACTCCCTCTGGCTCCAGAATACAGGTCGTTCCAGAGTTTTTACTAATTTCACAACTCAACTCCGATATCGAAATTAAGGTCATTTAGGGTAAGATTTAACAAACCGTCATAACGCTAGACGTCATGCCTTCCGATTGAATGAAAGACCGAGGTGTTAGGGAGGTCACCGTGGCCATTCTTCCGTGGCGTTTGCATATTCCGCTCCGCGTCGTAACTCGTAAGGCACAAGCACAAGGGAATCTCTGATTCTCGGTTTGAATTCTATATGTGACTGCCGCTGCCGCTAAGCGGCTAAGGTCGCGCCGCCGGCAAGCTCGGCCGCCACTTGCGTATGCCTCGCCGCTGCCGCTAAGGTCGCGCCGCCGGCAATGAGTCCATGAGTGAGAGGAGTCTCCCGCCGGGAAAAAAATATGTATAGCTCATCCGCACAAGCTCGCTCGTACCAGCCGCCGATTCTTGCCTCATGGATAATGATAAACATCTGATGGCAGATGCTCATATTGCTCGGCTCCCAATTCCCCCAGCATCGCCCAAGGCTCGACCGGTCACAGCTCGAGGCGCAACGAGAAGGCCGCCCGAATGTGACGCCGCCGCCAGCGTTGCTTCGCAGACATTACAGCGTGGCGCCGCTATTCAGTCTAAAACATCAAAGAAATTACAGCCTGTCATTTCTTTTGAGCACTGTTATGGAGTACACCTGTTTTATTAGACTTTTGTATGATCAAAAAAATCTAATGGTTAAAATCACTTAATCGATGATTCACCTATCAATCAAGAGTTTTGTTACGGTGTTTGAGAGGAACCATAGGTACCTCCACCCTGAATTAATCTCAATCATTAATATTAAAATATTTAATTACTAGTCAAATTATTTATAATTAAGGATATTTCGGTAATTGACAAACGCCTTTGCCACCGCTCACCCGTCCTAGTCATATGTCCATCGAGCAAGCCTGCCATCAGAAATATACGCTGTATGACTGCTCCCCTTGTTCTCCCCTTGTTTGTCTATGCGGCAAGCCGACAACCACCACGAATGTCAATGTCGATTTAGGTAGCACAGACCTCCCGATTCTTTCACGGATCAAGCAAATTAAATGTGATTTAGAGAGGAAATTTGGAAGCACAGACCTCCCATTCTTTCACGGATCAAGCAAATTAAATGCGATTCATGCACGTAAGCACCTGCTTCTACTCCGCTAGTGAAATGCAAATGTGTTATCAATGTTTGATTAATGGAGGGTGAGCCGCTGTGACCCCGTAGCAAAAATAAAACGAACCATCATCGGCAATGGATCAGTGCGAGGCTACAGAAAAGCAAAGGAATCCTGAATCTAATAGAGGATTCTACCGTCACTCGCTGTCTGCGTTTTGTGTCGTCGTAGACAAGGTGCTAGTTGAGCGATAGATTGAACCTTCGTCCTCTTGTGACTTGTCCGTGCTGTTCGTGAGCACTACCCTGCCCTTACGCACGATTGCTCTCGTGAGCTACTCTAGAAAGAAGAACCGAGGTCCATGGATGTTCATCTTTTCTGATGCATCAAAGTTTTTCTCGATCGAGCATGACTTAACGAACTCGCCGGTGACGCCATAAATACATGTTATGTTGTTGGGATAGTCGGGGCGTAGGGGAAGTCCGAGAGAGATAGGTGATCGCCGGTACAGACGATATTGGTTGCGTCATAATGCATCAAATTACTAAACTGCACCTTCTCTACTTAAGAAAAAAAGAAAATAATTAGTACCGGACCCACCTTTTTAGTACTGGTCCATAACTTAAATTACCTTTGAGTGAGTACCTCCCTATTGCTAACCGTTAGATCTAATCATATGAACGGTTACTATTGATTCCAAGCACTGTAACAAATCTCATCAATCAAAGGGTTTAAAACACTTGGTAGGATAAAAATTTAACAAATGGATGTACTCTGAAGCATTTTTCATATCTTTTTTATTCCCGTAATACCCATATTATTTCATATACTACTTCAAAATATTACTTCATACTGCTTAAAGAGTTAAATTAGTATAAATATATCTAAATCATCATATCGAGAAAAAAATGGACTGCCAATATTAATTACAGCCTATTGTAAAGGTGCTCTAGAATTATTTGCAGAATTATTTGCATCATGTCACGTGTAATCATATGTTCATGTTGTCTCATTAAGACGATGACACACTAATAGTTTCTTGATTGCAAAACAACAATTCTGAATAAAGCAATGCATGGACATTGAGATGCAGTTTTTAGTTTTCACAAAAAAAAAAAAGATGCAATTTTTAGAGTTCAATTGAGAGCAATTGCGTTTGAACGAATGTTTAATTCACAAACTTTTCATTCACTGAAACACTGGAATTTGATTGTAATGGCAAGCCGACGTAAGGCGCCAGGAATGGAGCAAACGTCCGCGCGAATCTGGTCAGGACAGCAGGCTGCACGGAGGATGGCATAGGCAAATAACAAAAGAAAAAACTAGACCTGCCGGGGTAAGACCGCCCTAATAGTATTACATTAAGAAGAGAGAACCTTCTCACGCAGGTCTAAAAAATTCCTGAACCCCTCTCCTCCCTAACATGATGACTCCTTTTTTGACCTGTGTGAGAGTTTCATAGTGCATCAGCCTTTAAATTAGGAGCAAAACCCACATCGATTGGCTCCAAACAGGGTCTTACACATGCTTTGACTTAGGAGAAAGAGAGGGAATTTTTTTAACCTAGTCCGAAAAATTCGCTTCCAATATGAATTGAACCCAAAAATTAGAAAATACTACTAAGACACCTTACCACTACGATAAAGGGCCGTTCTCGTGGAAAGAACAAAAAACAGGGACGGATGGCGGCAGGGAGATGATTCGTGGCCTGAAAGGACAACGTGCGAGATCTAAACGATGTCAGGTGGCCGCGTCGGTGCCAGAGGCAGGGGGAGTCCATCACGAACAAACTGCGGCGCTGATCCATTCATTTTCTTTTTTAGGAACGTGGCAATCGCTGATCCATTCATGAAAGAAATAAAGTACCGATTCATTTGTTTCTGAACCACAAATTACGAAAGAAATTGAAGTGACGGGCAAAAACAGGATATGCGTGGTGTAGTATTGAATCTCTGTGTACAATATTCCCTATTCAGCTGAAAGAACAACAAGGCTGGCGGATCTAGATGGCGGCGGCGTCCTGGCATTCACAGAGGTACGATAGCGGGGGTTCGACCAGGAGGCGCCGGCAGCTTGGGCTCGTGATGCCCTCGTCCACCGTGCTCAGGAGTGCAAGACAGACGCGGCTTGACGGATCACAGATGAGGTATCGACACTCCTGCAATTACCAGGCCAGCATTGCTTTGTACAATAAGACATCAACTTGCCACCGGTTATTTGAAGTGCTGGTGGAAGCCCAAGTTGGAGTGTGGTTGAGTACAGATAGACAGCCGGGTCATCACGACTGGCTGAGCCTCGTCACTGACAAGGACATCGCCATCTTCTCCTGATGCCTCCAAAACCCATCCAGTATACTACACAAGAGCATAGACAGGAAGTAGAGACCAAATGGAACCGAAGCAACTGGATTTTTATTTTTTTTGACTTACTGGATTTGCACCACTCTACCCCCTTTCTTTCAGAAAACGAACCGGTATGGGACAATGTACTATACTATTCCCCTTTGAGTAGCACCTTGATGTACAATACATCTCAAGCTTCGAGGCACTTATATACCCCTGGTAGTCATCGAAGGGGTCACGGCTGCTCCACGTGATCAACGCAAGAAATGACGAGCCGCGGATCCAACCATTTCTATCTGCTCCACGTGATCAGGCAGGCATAAAAGCAGAGCAAAGGCACCTATATTATCGGTGAAATTGATCTTGGTTAGAACACACCCTGCAGTACCAAATTTCTCAAGCCATGATATGCGCTCATTACATTAGAGTACCGTTTGATGACTCATTAGGTGAAGGATACATATTGCATTGATAAGTGAATTTGATTGAACACAACTTGCAGAGCCAGTTTTACTCTGCCATTTAATAAGAACAAGGTCATCTTTTCTGAACGCGCAAAGATAAGGAAAGTTCTCTACCACAGGATCGTACATTTCTTCAGTGCCTCTAGCAGCTTATTTATATATATAAAAAAAGGGCAGTGATCTTTTCATCTGTTAACAACACTCTAGAAACTGATTTTTTTTTTCATTTAAAATCTCCTTCTGCTTCTCCAATCTCCAATAAATTTAAGTTAGCAATCAATAAATTTGAAATGTGTGGTGTTTTTAATACTATGACAAAAATCATAGAGTTCCTAAGACACATAAGCAGCTGCGAGGGCGGCAGAGATAGGAGCAGTGCTGGCAGGAGCTCTAGCGCCTGGGTTCACATCGTGCCGGATAGTGTTGCAATTGCAGCCTTTTCCTAGAGCACAGACCTGAGGCACTGAGATTTTTGTGAGCAGTTGCCCACATTGTTCTGTAACGCAAAGCCAAGAGAAGGGGTGGGGCAGAGAAGGTTAGGGTGTGTTTGATATAGCTTATACCATATCATAAGCCATAAGATCCACATAACAGTTTGAAAGCATAAGTACTTATTGCAATAAACACTCATAAGCTAAAATCCCTTCCGAACTATAAGTCATAAGAAAAAAAAAATCTTGCTTTTTCAGTTTATGGATCACCTCTTTCAAGATAAGTTGCATAATAAGTTATTTTGCCAAACAAATTGATTGCTGATGAAAAAGCTAAAAACATAAGTAATTTTTAGTATAAGCAAAAACTCTATCAAACACACCTTTAATGTTTCCTCGACGAGCAATCATTGTTGACCCTCATCTTGTACTGAACCAGAATGGACTTTTCTTGATGCCTCTGAAACCTATTAGATGCATCAAGTATTGACAAGCTATAGAGATAAATGCAAGGAACCGAGGCACAGAAAACTATAAGCTGTCGAGTTACGCGCTACTGCTATGCACCTCTAGTAGTACTCTTCAAGAGAAGCGAATATCTTTCTTTCCTCGAAGACAATTTATATAGTAACCTTGTGGAGGATAAAAATAAAACAAGACAGACATAGAAGGTTTAGTATGGCTGTACTGACTCAAGTCCCTGAAGATGAGTAAATGAGTAATTATAGTTGTGATTGGACAATATATAGTTAAAAAGGGTAGAAAGAAATCCCCAAAAGTTGCTCACATGCACGTACCATCAGAATTAAAGAGCCAGATCACTAGTTATTTTGAGATGCATATATACTACATGTGATCACTAGTGGTAGGGTTAAAGTGCAAAACAGGTTCAGAGGTTCATACCAACCTAAAAACTTTCACATTGAATCCACACAACTTAAATACAACTTCTAACTTCTAAGACGTTTTGCATTACACAACTACATAAAGTTCGAATTATGTCCGTAAACAGAGTCACTGACTTACAAACCAAGAGAATATGATGTCAGTTTTCATCAAAAGTTCAAGTTCTCCTATTCAACGGCAAGTTCTCCCCTAGATGAACACCCTCATGTCATATAGCATCTTCAAGAGTGCTAGCAGACAGCACAAACGTCTGTAGGAACTCCCTTGATCACCGCTGAGGCCTGAGGGTTACATTCTCAATCCAAAGCCAAGATATTATTCAACAGCATGACCATAATGCAGTGTATCATCACATATGATGCTCTACGATCATTGGCCGGATTGAAATTTATAGCAGCATACAAGTAAAGAATCCTTGTGGCTTCCATCCTAGGCTGCTCAAATTACACCGACGTGAATCAGAACACAAGTGGGACAGCATCATCTTCAGTTTCTAGTGAATCAGACAAGTCAGGAAGATCCGTGCTAATGGAAAACCGCAGCCACCGCTTCTTGTCGACATATACCAGGCATGGCTGCAGTATAAAACCAACAACCATAGCTAGAATGCTAACAGACATCACTTTGTAGGATGCAAGGGTCATCACAACAATTATCAGGATAGTAGGAGGGATAATCATCAGAACAGCCCCAATTGTACCCAACGGGATCTTGTAAGGTCGAGAGGCATTTGGGTGGGTCACCCTTAGCTTGATAAAGGCAATGAACTCCAGAATCATTCCAAAGCAGTAGAGGTAGTTCTCTGCAGCAATGATCTCTTGGAAGCTCATCCAAGACAGTAGGATCACACCAAAGGCAGAGAACAAGATACCGATCAGCGGGGTCCCATAGCGTGACCTCTTGGCAAAAAATTCAGGGAGCATGCCACGCTCAGCCATTCCTAGAAGTTGGTAAGAATCACTGCTCATTTCAGTGACGAAGTTGCCCATGTTGGATAATGCTGCAGCTGCTTGAATCCAAGAGTGCAACCAGAAGCCACCAAGAATCTTAGCAATGTCTGAGAAATAACCATCTGACCAGTATTCCCGAACAACTGGAACTGCTGCAGTACATGTAATCAGAGGGTAGAGGTAAGCTCCCAGTACAAGAACTAAAGCATATGAAAGCGCTCTTGGGAGGGTTCTCTTTGGATTATCCACTTCCCCAGCCAATGTACTAATTGAATCCCAATAGTTGAGGTTCCAAAACAGTGTATTCAAATACAATCCCCAGTTCACACTCCCCAAGTCCATTTCAAGCCATCTTGAAGGTTCAATCTGTGGAATAGCTATCAGTCCCATCACAACGAATGGGAGAAGAGAGAAAACTCCAAGAAAGACTGCCACCCAGCCAACTATGGTCAACCCTCTATAGTTCATGTATGTAAGTGCAACTGTGAGGATAAGCACTGCCAAGGTCCTTGGGAGTCCACCCCCAAGAATTGGAACACTGGACTTGACATAGTCCAGAAAAAGGACTGGATATAGAGCATTATCTATGACACCACTGAGCCACTTTGCCCAGCCTTGCTGAAAACCCCAAAAGGGACCAAGAGCCGAAGAGACCCAGACGACATAACCACCATTTTCTGGGAACATAGTGCCCATCTCAGCAGTGATTAGAGCTTCTGGAATGCTCCATATAAATGCAAACAGAAGAAAACCCACAATTGCTAACAGTGGCCCTGCGGCCTTGACACTATCTTCAATCCCGAAGGGACCCCCAGAAACTTCATAGAATATGAGGAAGATGAGGGGGACCATGGAAACCTTGGGGATGCCATGTCCTCCCTTATGCTCTTCACCCCCATCGACACTGTCATACTTGACAGCGACATGATCCCCCATAGGAAGAGAGGCTGAATTTGCTCTTGTTATTGCTGTGTTCCTCAGTTTCTGCAGTTGAAAAGCCATAAATTCGATAAAGATGCAAAGCATATGGTTTGAAGATAGACATAATTGAAAGCAAAACTATGGATAAAAGATTTGATGCCATTGTATAACTTCTGTATTATGCATGCAAGTGGCATATTCAGAAATACTAACTTCTGGATGTTAGTTCCATTAGGAACTTTTTTTTTTTTCTGAAAACAGTTCCATTAGGAACTTACCTGGGAACAATGGGGAATATGAAGAGTAAGAACAAAGCCCATATGCAAATCAAATGACTACTTTAAACAACGTGGGTAAGTATGATTACTTAGCAGAACCAGTAGTGATGAAGAAGCTAGCTTGATAGAAAATTTTTCGCTGAGGCAACATTGCTGTCAAGATTTCAACAAACTCAGAAGGATGGTTTGGCTTAGAATCAAGAATCCCACTTGGTGAATAAACATGCAAGTAAAGAGAGACGGATCATATTGTGTTTACCATATTTATAGGTTCACAATTGCAGACTTTCTAGCGATCCCGGATCTGAAATAAACACCTAGAGAACAGTGTTTATCTGATGCCAGGAAATTAGTACACAGACTCAAGGGATTGGGCTCAGGTTGTGCCATCACTGTATTATATGGGTTTGATGCCAGGACTGTAAACCAGTTCACTCTTTTTATATGCAGCATGAAAAGGAGAGTAATAAAAGAGAAGTCGGTTGTAGGGGAAGTATCAGCACAGAACTCAGATGATTTATTTATGGCACACAAATTAAACGAATAAAAGACAAAATTTAAAGAAATCTAATTATAGCAGTGGCGCGTGGTGGTAAGCTGCATTTTAATAATTCCTCCAGCACACAGATACCGTTAGTATTTGTACTGCCAATTAGTGAGCTTTGCCATGACGAGCCGACACAGCAGCCGAGCCCGTTGCTGCAGGAATCTCTTGGGACAAAACATGTTGACCCTAAACGGCAGATGGGCACATGGGTTGAAGATTGCCGATGCGTAGAGCTACGATCGCGTGTCGTCGTGAAGTCCACTTATCAACGCCAATCAGGAACCGGCACGGCACGATAACTTGAAGCGGTGGATCAAGGAGCACCGCATCGGATTTCCTGCAGGGCAGCAAGGGAGGTAGAAGCCGTGGGAGAGATGAGAGCCTGGATCTAAGGGCGGCGACGGGGAACCCGCGGAGCCACGACGCGACGGGGGTTGGAGCTCATCAGCCGGGCTTGGACTCGCCGGCGCCACGAAGCGGCGAATCTAGCGGCCAGCCATCTCAACCGACTCCCCAAAATCCCGACACGAAATTCACCGTGCGATCAAGCGAACGAACGTCACACCGCGACGTGGCGAGGAATTCCACGAACAGAGCACCCGTCATTGGGGGAAAAAAAAGGAAAGAAATCCAAGAACCAGGGAGCCGTCAACGAACAAAGGCAGGAGAAGGCTAATTGAGTAGGCGTGCTTACCATCTACCGCCTGGCGGCCCGCATGCCGAGAAGACGGGATCGCCCTCCCTCCGGCGGCACCAGCCGAGAGCGAGTCCGCGTCCTCCGCCGCCGCTGCTCTACTTCCCCCCACGGACGCGCCGAGAACTGGGAGAGAGGGCGGCGGGGAGACGAAAGGCTGGAAAGAGAGCAACAACGATGGAGTAGGTTGGCCCTACAAGTCAGAGGTCGAGACGGAGGTCTGTTGGGGGTAATGAAGACTTCTGACTCGGACCGCAGAATAAAGGGAAGATACGCACGGACAGCAGTGGCACACGGGTGCCGTGTCGTCTTACAAGTGTAGAGAGTTTTTGTGGATCTTGCACGGATTTTTCTTTTATCTGTTCTCAACTTTTATTTACTGGTAATTTCTAGCACCTTTATTAAATTATCAGTACCAATTTTGGAATTTATTTCAAGATACAAATCCGGAGAGGGAAGCAATGCACAAGCAAAAATGTGGTTCTACCATGCTCAGTAGCAGCCAGCAGTTCTTCCTCGGCGTGCGGATCACAGCAGGGGCAAAATGGTACAAGGAAAAGGCGGCGAGTCCAAACGAAAGAACTTGGCGCACGCGGACCACGTGGAGGCGTGCATGAGCTGGACCCGGTCCGAGTCCACGTCACCTAACTCGCCCGCTCAGACCCATCTCGTTATCATCGAAAAAGGCCCAGAACAGACCCAATGGTCCAATCGGGCCGTGCCATCAGCCTTCCAGAATTGACCCATCTACACTGGCCCGTCATGTCGTCTTATATTAGAGAGCCCACTTACTGGAAAGTTCGTTCCTTAACCACTCTCCATCATAAAGGCCCACCTTTGTTGCCACTCTCTCTCGGCCCATTTACTCGGCGTCGGAGCGCCACGAGATCTCGGCCGTCCAAGCTAGGGCTCGTGGGGCGCGGACGCGGCGGCGCCGCCCTTATAAACACCCAACCCTAGTCCAAAACCCTTTCCTCCATAGCGCCCCGCCCGCCTCCACTTCGTCTTCCTCCTCCCGCCGCCGCCGCCGCGTCGGCTCCTCTCCAAGGTACGCTCGCCTCTCTACCTCCCTTGCTTTTGCCTCTGAACTGGGAGCCCCCTGCTCGTTTGCTTGCGCCGGGTGCTGGTGAGTCGGTAGATCTTGCTGGGCGGCGTCCTGTTTCTCGATCGGGTGCTTCGCGGGGTGTAGGCTGTGCAGTAGATTTGAGCTGGTGACTAGTGATCGTAGAGTCGCTGCAGCGCATCTAGAGGACAGAGTTGTCGTTGCAGTTTTTTTTTGTCTCTTGTTCACGGGATTTAAATTTTGTGATGTAGGTAAGAAGAAGAGGGCGACGAAATGGTGAAGCACAACAACGTTATCCCCAACGGCCACTTCAAGAAGGGGTGGCAGAACTATGTCAAGACATGGTTCAACCAGCCTGCCCGCAAGCAGAGGCGCAGAATCGGTAAACTCATCAGCTTTTACACTTCACCTTGTATTCTAGAGTGAATGCTAATTGTTTAGCAGGGTGGATGATTAGAGATGAACACTACTTTTGATATATAGATGATTAATTTGTGATCAATTAGTCCATTTTGGCAGCACGTTGCCTTCATTTGATCTCTACTGTTTATCGTGAACATTTCAAGTGTGCAGGATTACGTGCCTGCAGTTTTGTAGTGATGGTACCAGTGTAATGGTTCTGTTGTCAGTGTGCAATTACACTGTGCTTTGTCATTCTAACTAGTCACCTGTCAAGTTCATACTTGTGTAACGTGATCCATGTTAACCAACTTGCATTTTTTTTAAAAAAAAATTATCTATGGCTACTTTTATGTCATATATGGGTCCTTACATTTTGCCAAGCTTTCTTTCATGAATTTCTAATAGGGCTCCAATGGTCATTACATACTTGAAACACATTTGAGTATAGGAAAATGGTACCTTACAGTTTTGATAGCTTCCTTCATTCAGTATGTTTATTCACATTGTTGTTACTATCCAGCTGGTCTGATAATTTCTGTTGTATATTTGTGATTCATTCTTGTCTGCTTGGTTGGAAGATCTAAAACAAATTTTGTTCTGTATCCAGCTCGTCAAAAGAAGGCTGTGAAGATCTTCCCACGCCCAACTGCTGGCCCCCTTCGTCCCATTGTGCAATGCCAGACCTTGAAGTACAACATGAAGTCAAGGGCAGGGAGGGGGTTTACTCTTGAGGAGCTTAAGGTGATACATTGATTCATTGCTGTTGATCTGTTTTAGGTCCTTGGTTGTCTTGAGCTGCATCACTCTGTTTATCATGTATCCTTTGTTGTCTTGCTCATGTCACCATGTTGTAACTACAGGCTGCTGGCATTCCTAAGAAGCTTGCCCCAACCATTGGCATTTCTGTGGATCACCGCCGCAAGAACAAATCACTCGAGGGGCTGCAGGCTAATGTCCAGAGGCTTAAGACATACAAGGCCAAGCTGGTTATCTTCCCAAGGCGTGCTCGCAAGGTTAAGGTATGTGTTGATTTTTATTCATTGGTATATTTTGTAGTTATTTTTCCTGGCTTTGTGACCTTTAAATCATCTGTCATGTTTGCTCAGGCTGGTGACTCTACTCCGGAGGAGCTTGCCAATGCCACCCAGGTCCAGGGTGAGTACATGCCTATTACTCGTGGCGAGAAGCGCTCGGTTGAGGTTGTGAAGGTTACCGACGAGATGAAGGAATTCAAGGCCTATGGCAAGATCCGCCTCGAGAGGATGAACAAGAAGCACCAGGGTGCCCGCCAGAAGAGGGCAGCGGAGGCTGAGAAGGAAGAGAAGAAGTGATCTGATCGAATATAGTGTCTGTTTTGTTCTATTCAATCACTAGTGGATGCTATCATCAAGGACTTGTTCTAAATTTTGTTTTCGTGCTGGAAATAGAGACCGGCTGCTTGTCTTGGTGTCCTTGTCATACTCATGTTTGTTACTACCTGGTATTTGTTCTCAAGCTATGATATCTGAGGGGCCATCGAGTTCTGTGCTGCGTATGCTATTGAATTTGCTTGTTATGAGTACCGTTGATCTATGAGGATCAATGAATGAACCTCACCAGGAGCTCTGCAGAGTAGAAGTTGAAGAGAAATCGTGTTATATACTTTTGTCACAAACTTTATTCCGTATACTGCTTCTGCTAATCTTAAACAAGTGGATCCTAGAATGATTTAGGTTGCAAAACCAATATCCTTCACTTAAGTTTTTCAGTTATTCACTATCCTGTTTGGTGATGAGCGTTCTGATTACTGCTTTGATTTCTTCCGTTTCTACCGGGAAAGAAGCATATGCTCCTTATCTTCAAAATTTCCATACGTTCCAATATATAAGCAAAAGGAGCAAAATCACATCCGATGGTGAGTGTCCGGCTTCAGTCATCTTCAAAGTGCTTCGACACCAAAGCTCTCGCTTTTGAAGATATGTTGCCAAAATCGTTTCTAATTGGGGCATGGGCATGGATCAATATCAAGATGAACATGCTGCATGTCCATCTTTACATTTTTCTGTTTTCAGCGCTTTTGCAAGTTTATTGGACAGGACATGAATATGACCTTGGGATTTTATTCACCGTAGCCGACCTGACACTCTGACAGTAGTGAGCCAATGCACGGACTTTTCTTTTGTCAAAATGAGAACCCCTTTTCATCACCATGACAAAGGAACTTAAAGGATGCATCAGTTTGTTTACAGAATAGTTTCAGATCGAGGCATAAATAAAATGATAAAAGGGGTTCTCATAGTACAGCGTAAATAAAAAAAATGCACAGTCGACTTGTTGAGATCTACCATGAACTTGTTTTCTCCTATTCTAGGCACCAGTGCATATGCAAGTGCAAGGCCGACTCCTGCGTTCCGAAGGAGTGTTTAGCTTCTGTACCATGCTGATTTATCGAAAGACAATGCATAAGGAAGGGAAGAAGTGAAATGATCAAATGTAATTGTTCAAGGCAACTGCTAGTGGATTGTATGTGTTTTTGTTTTCCTTCAAAAAACTGGTGGATGCTATCATCGAGGATTAGTTTCCAAAAGACTAAAACATGCTTTGGTGATGTGGTAACAAATTATTAATGTTCTTAATTATCGAGATATGACATGCTTTGGTGCTGAACTTGGTTGGCGGTGTGTCGACAAGTACACTCCTAGCACCTTCAACTGGAATTCGAGAATCGAGCGCACGTATTTTCTTACACTCGATAAAATCTAGTGGGCCCCAGGTTGATGTATGATCTCTCAATCTTATAGTGAAAAATTGGAAGGCATTGTCTGGAGCAGACAATGAGGTTTCCAAATGCTATCTAGCTGACATGTGTTTATTTGTTATCAGTCTTTGTGCTAGATCGACTTATGGTTTATTGGTTACAAAATCTTTTTTTTTTCTCAAGGACTTGTGAAGGCTTGCTGAGCCCCATCGGTTATGGTGCATATGGGACTAGTTGCTGCTATAAGACGATAAAATTCAAACAAGTAGATTGATTCCATGCTGAGAAATTGAAGTATGGGGTCGTTGGCATCTGCTGCTTTCATCCTGCAGAGATAGTGACGAGATTCTTTGCCCACTGCTGGCAGCATATTCTGCAACCACTTGGAGAAGAACAGAGCCATGGATTTGCTGCCGTTCATTTCGACTCTGACCGGTGACATTGGAGTATATGCTCCTGCCAACAAGCATTGTGCTCAAACTTTGTTCGTCCACTCCTGTCGCCATGAACGCTGCGAGCCTGCGAGATGCTCGGTCATCTCATCTTCTTATCATTTCGGCCAACTAACTGAACTAGATCAATCATAGGGGCTTGATGAGCAACATGTGTATGGGCTTATCAGATTGACCATGAAGTTATGAAATCTTTGACAAGACAATTCGCTGCCCATGATAACGGGAATCAGTTAAGCTTTCCACCGGTGATTGTTTACAATTGGTTGCAAACTTGCAAAGAGCAGTAAAAAATCACGCACGAATTCCTGGCCTACATGAACGAGATGGAAGAGATGCTACGGTGAAGAAGTTGAGTGAGAGTCTCTGGAAGGGAAAACATTTGTAAGCTACTGCTTGTGCTCGTGATGAATGCGCGCGCGTGTCATGTTTGCACACCATGACCACTCATTTTACAATTAAGAGTAAACAGTTGGAGGTTAGCTGCTGCCATTCATGAGTGCTGCATGGCCAAGCAGTTATAGCCTCCTCTTTTTTTTTTTTTTTTTTTTTTTTGACAGGGTTATAGCCTCCTCTTGCCCTTGGGTGAAAGTGAAATTGAGCTTGCATTTCTTCTGCCCAAAGTATTACTACTTTGTTACCCGGGGCTGAGAACTGAGAAAGGAAAAAATGAACCATATCTTCGCAAGCTGAAACTGAACGATATCTCCGCAAGCTTTTTGGACAAGAAATTAAAACGAGCATTTCATGATAAGAATAGCTAAATGCACGTTTTTTTCGTCGTTTTTCTTGGTATCTAGCATTTCTATTTATGCAACAGGAGATGTTTATTTTGACAGCTACAACCTTTTATTAGGTTCACTTTAATTTATTATCAGCCGTTTCATATACATTTTATTTGAAAAAAAATCTAACTGTCCATAGAAGAATACGAATTATTTCGAAAGTTACCACGCAAATTAGAGGGCAAACAGTAATCTACTAGTCCCCAATGTAGGCAGGGAGTTACGCATAAATAACCCGGAAAGCAGGGGGTTTCCCTCACTACAACTATTCCAGCACTGCGCTACGCTATATAATCGGATCCGATCGGATCGCGAGTCATCGTTGAAACCAAGGAGTAAGCAGTCTGCAGCGAGGGAGAGAAAATCCAGAAACCTCAACGCCATGGGTCTGCAGGTACGCGAGACACTCCTGAAATCGGAACAATGAGTTCCTCGGCCGTTAAATATGAAATCTTCTATTCGTCCCACGCGACATCGCTTTTGAATTTCATCCTTCATTCGTATCGGCAAGAAGTACTGTAGAGAACAGATTCTTGCACAGTTGAGTGGCGTTAGATTCATATTTAGATCCGTCCTGGTACTGCATGGTTATAATTTTCGTCTAGATGTATTTGCTTAGCCAACATCTGGTAGATTGAGGACGTTGCGTCTCTGCAACACTTCGAATTGTCAAAGCTTATATGCATGCTGTTCATGATAAGAGGCCAAGAGGGGATCCAATGCATCTGGACTGTCCTGAGTCCTGAGTCCAGAGGAGCAATGTTTGAGTTATCACGATAAGCTACTGCAAGTTGATTTATGTATTTTGAGATCTCTGGAAAAATAGGCTTTATATTTAATTAATTTTAATTGGATTCATTCACGAACAGAGGTACATCAGTACATGGGACTTAAAGGTCTGAAATGTAAAACCATTTAGTTGGATTCATTTACTCGAAAGACTGAACCTGTGAATAATTTGGCATAATATTGTGAGCGTAGCTTGGTGGAATTTGATTTTTGCGTGATGTCTCTGTTGCAGGAGGATTTCGAGGAGCACGCTGAGAAGGCGAAGACCTTGCCTGAGAGCACAAGCAATGAGAACAAGCTGATCCTCTACGGACTCTACAAGCAAGCTACTGTTGGAGATGTGAACACCTGTAAGGATATTTCTTAATTATCAGATCTAATTTTGTTTTCCTCAGTTCTTTCCATGGTATATATAAAATTTTCTTGGTTCACACATCTAGTTACACATTTAACGCTTTCATTGTGAAAATTCTCTAATTTCATGATTTAGATACCTGAGTGATAAAAAATCTTGCAAAAAAAAAATTGTTCACAAAAGATAAAATAAATAAAATTCCTCTAGAAACCAAGCTAAAACAAGGAGATGAACTGTTTGGTTCTCGTTTCATCCTTCCTATTTGTAAGTTTGGTATTCGAATTTTAACCAGGGTTCTGGGATATAATTAAATTTTACATAAAACAAATGTTTTGGTGGCCAAACTTCTTTATTGTATCATACGATAAGCAAGGGAAAGTCTGAAGAAGTTCCCTTTCCCAGACCCCAAGGTGTGTGGGAGCTTACATTACAGCACTGGGGGTATGCTCTTTTGTGTTCTACCATATCATACATTTTATATGTTAAATGGGGCTCGAAATGGTAGACATGTATCAGATAAGCATCTATCTTCTTAGGGCTCAGTAAAGATTAAATAAAGTTTTCTCTGCCCTATACTGTGAACTTTTTAATGAAATACATGCATAGTTTATTCCTGAAAAAATGTTGTGACTTCTGTTTATCAAAAAATTACTTCACCTAGCTGCAATGAATGTTCACATTTTGTCCATCATGCTGGTCCCAGTAACTAGTATAATTGAGAGGAAGTGGTGTGCATAGCATTTACCCCTAATTCAGAAAGTTGTCCTAACATCATCAATTAAAAGCCGGAGGGAGTACACTTGTTTCTTGTTTTTCTAAGCAATACAAAAGATATTCGCTGTCAAACACTGTACATCTACTGTTCATCTACCTTTTTATCTTCTTTATATACGCCATCATCTCATTTCAAGTGATAATGATTCCCCACATGTTTATAATTTAGAGTTTCTAGTCAGTTGATATCTGAACTTTGTCACCATTAGATCCTCTGAGTGCTCCAGTTATTGTCTCTTGCAGCACATAACCCGTTGTTATACAAATTTAGTATTTAACAGTATTTTTTTTGGCAACAAATGTGCTTATACATGTCCATTTGTAATAATCTTGTATAGCTCGCCCTGGCATACTGAGCATGAGGGAGAGGGCCAAATGGGATGCATGGAAGGCTGTTGAAGGTTCATATGCTCAACCTTTCTGATCCATATTTTGTGGGCAATCAAAATTTTCCTTTCTAAATCAGTAATATAGCTTGATCGCATTGTATGTTGCTAAAACGTTTAGTCTATTTACAGGCAAATCAAAGGAAGAAGCAATGAGTGACTACATAACCAAGGTGAAGCAGCTCCTCGAGGAGGCTGCAGCTGCCTCTTCTTAAGTCTTTAGTAGTTGAACCATGAAGCTATTGTCAGCTGAACTCTGTTATATGGCTATGAGGATCACTCTATCCACTGGGGATGTGAACCATTGTATCTGTTTATGCACTGTTTGCCTAAGTTATTGATATATCTATAAAGACTTTAGTTTTCTAAACTGAGATGTTCTGTTATTTTTCAAAGTCATATCTCTGTGTGGACTTCTGGATTGCATCGAAGGCCGCTGGGATGTCAGTTCATCTTACGCAAGACGTTTTTGTGGTGAAGAAATCTGTTGCAGTAAGCTTGGGCAGGATGCGGGCTTTATAACTTCTTGTGGGATAGGGTGCTTACAAGTTTGGCACGCCATAGTTCTGATAGTAAACCAAACCATTGCCAAAGCCAGATCTGTCTAACCTGAGGCAGACTTCGTTTACATACCACAAGACTTACGCCTGCCAAAGGAAATCCTGAACAGTATTCATTGGCAAGCAAAACAAACAAGCTTTGATCATGTATCAAGTTAATAGCATATCAACATTCGTTTATACTCCTGTAGTCCTGTGGTTATGTTCTTTTTACATGTGCCAGTTCTTATCCTCCGGCATGCTAATTATCAAGGAAAAAAAAGGATAATATGCGTGCCCTGAGCAACATGTTCAGAAGTATTCATATCCCCAGACTTTCCCGCCCGATAAGAGGTTGAGGCAGAGCAAGCATACGGCCAGCAGCACACCTGGTATCCACCAGCTGACACCGTCCTCGGAGAACATTGCGCACAGCACTAAACACAGCACCATCAGCATGTAGAACCCCAATCCGCCGCCGCCGCCGCCGGCGGCGGCAGCGCCCCAGTCACCACCACCGCCGGCGATGCCCCCATAGTAACCACCGTACCCGCGGTCCGGCCGGTAGTAGTAAATTCCGGCGAAGTAGGCGGCCACCACCAGCAGCAGCGCGGCGACCATGATGTTCTGGAGCAGGAACACGACGACCACCAGCGCCACCGGCACGAGCACCACCTCGCCGTGGTTGCCGAGCACGGCGGCGGCCAGCAGCAGCAGACCGGCGCCGAGGACGACGAGCACGGCGTTGTTCGTCACGGTCTCCTGCACCTCGGTCACCTGCTCGTACCACTCCGTCAGGGTCTCGTTGCAGATGACCCATCCCAGAGCTACCACGATGAGGAGCGGCACCACCGGCGACGGCCCCCGGCTGGCCGGCGCCCACGCCGGCGACGAGCCTGGTCTTCCCCAGTAGCTCATGATCTGATCACCTCTTCTTTCAGTGAGGACCCAATACTGCTCGTGTCTTCTAATGGTAAATCAGAAGATTTTGTGTTCTGATTTGTGCAGCAGTACACTACCAAGTAGTAGTACTTGGCAATTGCAAATTTGATGGTTTGGCAAGTCACTCATATATATGGGTGCTGCTCATTTAGTTCCAACTAATTTTAACTACTTGTTTGCTGATGTATGTTGTCTTGGAGTGTTGCTGAGACATGACCCTACTTTTTGATATGGTAGATGAACCGATCTTAGAGAAAAATGACGACTAAAGAAAGGACTTTAAGGTCAAGTCATTCTCATGCTTGGATCACGGCTCTTTGATCACACTGGGTTTAATGGGGGAAAAGATTCTTCTATTCCCTCCACTTAGACTTACAAGCCAGTTGCGTAGCTGAAAATGATGGCTGATATCATGAACGGTACCAGGGATTACCTCTACCACAAAAAAAACGATCAAAGTTTAGTGGGAGTAGTTATTGGCATCAGTACAGTCCTTTCATTGTAATAGAAAAATAAGATCATCTTATGTTATCGATCACACGTGAAAATTGCAGTTTATTCAGATTGTCCACAAAATTAACTACAGTACATCATTTGATAGAAATCATAAAAAAGATGCTTCTATATGACTCTAGAATGTGCGTATGACAACTTGGAAACTGGATCGAGACTTGATTGTAGATGCCCTTTTTTTTTGCCAATAACAATTCAAGATACTGCTGGGAGCAAAATAAAATTGGAAGTATTTATGAATAGTAATTGTCTTTCAGTAGCAATAACGAATTATGGTTTGAAGGAAAGAGGGGCTGGTTGATGCTCGGCCATAGTAGTGACTAGTGACCAGTGAAATTTGACAAGCCATTAGCGGATTAGCCTCAACCGTATAGTTTCCTTTTGCCTTTGATATATGATTTGTATCACTCAGAATGTTTAGTGAGAGTACAGGAGCAGTTAGCTGAGCATTTTAATGCACAGCAAAAAATGGATCTGATGAGGTGAACATCCTATTGCAGGCCATATACCAGCAAAGCCCCGACTCCAGCAATGCCTATTACCAAACTAATGATCACCGCGATAGGCGGCAACGCGCCACCAATAGGCTTCCCGGTTTGTGCATCATATCTTGCAAAACGCTTCTTTGCTGCATTGCATTGAGGGCAGCCATAGTCATCAGGCTGAAACATTCAGAAAATGGATAGAGAATTATCAGAAAAACATCTTTAGGGTAATTATTATAAACAGAAGCACAGGATTTAATACATCAGTTGTACACTCTAAACACAAATTCTGTAATCAGGATTGTCTTACCTGCTCTTCGAAAGGCTTGGGTAGAAAGTATATGTATCCACAATCAAGGCAGATGTGTGTTGCTCTCTCCTGGAAGAATGAAATTTATAGGTTCAAATCTTCAAGGTGGGAAAAAGCATATGAGTAGAAGCAGTGGAAGCACTAAGTTGCCATGGTGATCTTGCCTTTTGTGCATCAGTCAGCTTCCGTCCAAATCGAGGTGGTGCTGGCCTCTTCGGCAGACGCTTCACGTCGACATCAGCGCCTCCCCTGAGATCACTCAAAATTAGATTTTCCGAAGATATACAAAAAATGAAAAGTTCATGGTACATTGCAGAACAATCAACTGCCACAAGTTCAGATTCAGAAACTTTTCCTGGAGTAGACAGTATAATCCAAAAGGAACACGCTTATAATCCAAAAGGAACACGTGCTTACCTGCTCACCACAAAGTAGACGGAGTCTGGCTTAGCTTGGATGGCTGTCTTGGTGAACCCCAGCTTATCTGCAGGCCACAATTCATCTCCAAAGAAACTACTTGTGTACAGCACCTGGTCACCGGTTTTCAGACCTGCCTTTGCTGCATTCCCTCCTGACTCCACAGACTAATCCAATGCAAACGAGTATCACTATTTATAAAATGCAGCTTTCTGAATTTCCAGTTGAGTTAATCAAATCGGACATTTTGTCAAATCATTTCTAAACATTTGATCACACATTTTCTTTATCAGAGCTCGTATTCAGGTTCTGTACTGGACTACAGTTCGTGGATCATTCAGAGAAAGAAATTGGAAGGAACCAAAGCAAGAGAACGAGGAGGTGCGTGGTGGCAGTTGGCACTGACCGTGATGACAACACCGCCGCCGGGCTTCTGGCCCAAGGCCAGCCCGAGGGGCTTGTCCACCTCGACCTCGATGTTCTTCGCGGCGGTCCTCGCGTTCACCTGCAGTAGCCTCCGCCGCCGGGTGCCCGAGTTGGTTGACCACCTCCTGTCCACCAGCGACAGCCCATGGAAAGCACTCCTCTGCTCCAGAACAACTCAAGCCATAAGCAATGGTGATCATCACAGCAAAAATGGAAGCGTGCATAAAAGCTTAGAGCACTCACGGTTGACGATGAGACGATGGAAGGTGCCTGCTGCTGGGCTCTGACAATGGAGCTGCGCCTGGAGAGGGAAGGGGCAACCACAGAAGAGAGCGTGGCAGCCATGGTGAGCAGCTGAGAGGATGGCAGGTGGTGTGGAGCTGGAGGAAGGTCATGGCTGCCATCTGGATGGAGATGCTGTGGCTAAGGTGAGAGTGGTGCTCCTGGCCTCAGGTCAGGTCCAAACGAAGGGTCGTGTGGTAACAGTAAGCCTGACGCTGACATGTAGGGATCCGGTCACGCAGTTACACTGTGGCATCACCCTTTTTTTTTATTCTTCTTATTTTGTGCATCACGAAATAATCGAAAAAAGATCTGTTAAAAATACGCATGAATTGCTAACACAGCATTGTGTCACCATATAAAGTTCTAAATTGTAATATATTTTGAGTAGGGAGATAAATATATATAAAAAATCACTTGATATTACAAGAATGTGACACAATAATTTTTCACAATTTGGCGATGTCTTCCCCCAATGATCGACTTTTATAGTGTTTAGGAGCAAAAACACACACACAAAAAAAAGATGTAACTTATCCAGTCTAAGATGCATAGGGTATGTTTGATTTCCTGGGTTAGTTAGTCTGGCTATAATTCTAACCAGGCTAGCCTAAGCCAGTTTAATGCAATGCAATAACAGAAAACAAGTGCTTGTTTGGTTGGATGGGTAAGTTACTTTTGGCCTGCAAAAGATTGTGTTTGGTTGTTTGAATAAGATCACCTTTATTTAGTGTGGTAAGTTTTGACTCCTTTTCCCTTCCTCTGATTTCTGAATCCAATCGATGCTTAGACACACGCGAGAGCAGAAATACACAACCAATCTTCCCAGCAATGATTTGACTAGGACTGCAAGCCCATGCGCATCAACCAGCAGCGATTTGCATGGTTCAACCATCATGTGAAGGAATTTAGCCAACGATTTGCTCGTTCCAACCTCAACTGGGCAATGGATTTGCTCGATTCCAACCTCCCGTGAAGTGATTTAGCCAGCGATTCAACCATTTTGACGTGTGCTTGTGAATTCGAGCTGATCCCATGGGCCAAGGACCAAATAAATTCCCCATCGAGGAACACCCGGGCATTCTCCTTTGAAGTGATCTTGCCTTCAGATCTATGGTGATTGGTAGCAAAAAGCCAAGAAGGGTGGATTCACAGGCGTGGTCCGGTGGCGCAGTCCAGCCGAGGCATGGTAGCAGCCATGGAGCTTTACCGTGGCGGATGATTTGGCTTCCTAGCGACGATCATAGAGCTCAGCTGTGCTCCCCCACGGTCAGCAACGGAGGTCGACCAACGATCTCACCAAAACCTCCCCTTGTCCATTCCAGACGGCCATGGAGCTCTTAGTCGGGCGGTGAGCTGGTGACGGGATTTACTCACAGGCGCCCACCCACACCTTATGCAAGCCTGGCTTGCTGCAAAAGCTCGGCATTGGCGTTTCCAGCAATGCAGGCTGGAGGGTTGCTTTTGCATTAACAGGGCCAGGTTAAGAAGTTATGCAGGGAACTAGACACGGATAAAAGGTATTTTATTGCATTAATCTAAGCCTGGCTAGACTCTAGTTCAGGAAACCAAACACACCCATAGCATTCAGGAATCATCATGCAACAAACTGGCCGATCCCTAAATCATATTATGCAATCTAACATTTACCAAACCACAGTACACGGAAAATGCCCTGCAACAGCATTGTCATCATCAGAAGGCTCAAATGTCACTGTTCTTCAGGCATGCAGAATCCCGTTTTGTCATCTGTAAAAGGCATCCAACAAATCAAATTAAACAGGAACCATGATATACTAAAAATCATGACAGAATTGTGATAAAACCTTATTGAGGAGATCTCTTGCTACTGTTGAGTCCTCTTTCTTCACGAGTTCAATTTGAGCTTTCATGGCATTGTTACTTTCTTCAACCTATGTTGTTGTGAAATGGCAAAAAAAAAAAAAGTTCAAAAAAAAGGGCAAAAAAAGAAGTAAAAAAGAATCAGCATTTGTATCTAAAATAAAAGAAACTGCTTAACTGAATTCATGGATGCTTCCAAATCTACCCGTACTGCAACATTTTGCAGAAGCAGCGATTTTACTACATGCGGGTGTAGCTTGCTTATGCAATTATACAGCCTGATGGCACACGGAAATTCTTAAATTCTAAGCAACTATAATATGAATCCTTGCTAATGAAATATTCAGAACTCTCGCCTTGTGCAGTGAAGACATGTCTACCTTCTAGCCACAAAATTCTCGAACCCTCGACAATCAAGTCAAAACCCATCAGTTTACTTAACCATACCAAAAGTAACATTCATCTTATATTCTAGCAAGGAAAAAAATCATCTTACATCAAACCTCATAGTAAATAAGAACTGGGTCTTCCTTTAAATCAATAATAATAGTCAATAATAGGGCATAAGTGGTCCAGATATGATAATAGAACTATGTTTGCCACACGCAAAGTCCTGCAAAACTGATGCAATACCTTCTTAAGTATATCAGCCAGATATGCAATCTTGTCTTTCTTCATCCTTGAAGCCTTTTCTTCAATAGCATCAACGCTAGTCCTGCAAGTGAATGAACTATCATCCAGGTGAACTACTCCCTTCGTTTTTAAATTGATGTTGTTAGGACAACAAATCTCAAAATGAACTAAAAATCTAAAATTGCTGTCCTAATGACATAAATTTGAGAACGGATGGAGTATTTGGGGTCACTTTGAGGAGATAACAAGTCAAGAAAAGACTTGCTAACATTAGAAAGAAATATTCTTGTATATAGTTTGGAAACAGGCAAGTGAGGGACACAAAAGTAAAGGATCTGCCACTTACTCATCTGTTGAAGATAGTTGATCCAGATTACGCTTTATAACAAACTCGTCTATCTTATCAAGAGCAACAGAAACCTACATTGCAACCCATAGGTACTAAGTGTAAACATGCAGAAGCCAAATAGTAATATTTACACAGGTGTCAATAGATCAGACATTTATTCCATTGAACACCCTAACTTTGCTCAGAATCTTAACATGGTGGAAAAGTATTGGTTTCAATCACCTGTTGTTGTTGGCAGACTTCGTCAAACTCATCCTGCAGTACGGATAAAATTATGGCATTGATTAATTGGGTTAAAATTGTGCCCCCACGTGCGAAGAAAGGAATATGGATGCAAACATATCAGAGGTGATATCATTTTTGTGATTCGGTAATGCAAGCTAACAAAACAAGTGTTTAACCATGCAAGTCAGCAATAAAAACATCATTATATTGGCAAATCAGCTCAAAATGTAAAGGCACTGAAACTTATTGTTAGGAATGTAATGCCATAGCAATACTGCATTATTGAAGGTAGGCATACAAACAATGGTAGAAAGTGTCAGATTAGTAAAATGGCATGTATTTTAGAGACGAGTATTCAGTCTTTGTTAAGGTCTTTAAGGGGAAAATCCTTAATAGCCATAAAAAAAATTTGAGATTCCCTATTAGCCACTAAAAAACTTGAATTTCCTTATTAGCCACTCCTAAATTTTGTACCTTATCAACCACTCTATGTACAATTGTGGCTAGAAACATTTTTTATCTAACCGAACTGCCCCTTTGCAACCGATGGTGCAGCCCGAGCAAAAATCAAGCCATTCTGGCACATCTACTCCCTCTAGTCCTCCTCAGGCCAATCACCACGTTCCAAATCCTTTTTTTTTAATAATGAAAGTTTGTTCCTCTGTACCCCGAAGTCCACTATTCTCCTACATTATAGCAGGCGACTGTAGTTGAGGCGCAAGGCTGAATGCAGCAGCATCTGAAGTAAGTTGTGTGCGGGCCACAGCAGGCTCAGTCTAGAGGGCATGGAGCGGACGGTGGCACAACACATCAGACTTTGAGTGGATTGTGCATCGGCTGCACATGTTGTCATAGCAACTGTCGTTGCTGTAGTGCAAAACATGCCTCTGCCGCAGTCATGGACAAAACGTGCTTGCTTCGGCCTTCATGTACAAAACGTGCACACACACGTGTGGCTGCTCGAGCAGCAACAAGTCGTGCCCACACTGGGTCACCTAGCCTAATTCAGCTTAGTGATAATTATATTCTTAGAGCTTGATAGTTGTGTGCACAAAGCTAATACTATCAATGTAAATTCTTTCAAAAATCTTAGCTATCTACACCGGAAACGATGCTTATCACAATTTCTATCAGGGTGAAATGTGTCTTTTTCTCTACCTTGACCACAATAGCAAGAAAGGCACAAAAGTTTGAAGTAATTTTTCCCATATAATATACTAGTAAGAGGGAGCAACCTTTGTCTCAAAAGGGGGGGGGGGGGGGGGGGGGGGGAGCAGCTTGAACAAGAAATGTACCAATATGTTGTCATGCATGGATTTCATCACCTGAAAAGTCACACAGGAAACGGGTTAAATTTACAGGAGTCACACTAGCTGGAATCGAAGTTGTAGCATCCGCACTCATCTCCAGATACAAAACCGAAATTCTCATGGAATTCAAATCACACGCACTAAAACATTTACAGGTTATTACTGTAAGCCATGGTGGGGAGGATAGTGAGACGCACATTGTGGAGCATCCGGTACAGACGCTCCCTCTCGTCACCCGTGAACGACGGGAAAGCATCCTTGATAAACTGAAAACGCCGCGAGAACTCGAGTCAGTCCACTTTCAACACCAAAAAAAAAAAACAACCGGAGAATCGAATCCCCCGGTAGGATCCGTTCTCCCTCTCACCGCCGCGGGGCCTAGGTAGGGCGGCGCCGCCAAGGTAAGAGGAGGAAACGGGAGCCGAGGGAGGAGAGGGTCAACCAACCTCGCGGGAGCAGGCGCCTGGGAGGCACTTAATGACGTTCCTTAACGACTTATGGAAGGCGTAGTACCTCCCCGACGCGGCGAGATCCATCGGCGGCGGACTCCGGCGGGCGGCGACGTGGAGATGGCAGCGCCGGCCTGTGGGTCCTACACTCTTCTTCCTCCTCCCCTTCTCCTTCTTCCCTTTCTGCACCGGCGAGCTCTTCTTCCTGACTCCCGTGCGCTGCGGAGCTCGCGCCGGGAGAGGCCGTCGCGACCTTGGCGCGGGGCCGCCGAGGCCGGAAGTGCAGCCGGCGAGCTCCCTGAACAGGCGATGGGCCGCGTGGGGGCGTCGGCCCTTCGCCGGATCTCGCCCGCGACGGCCTAGGCGCGTAGGGGGGGGGGGGGGGGGGGGGCGAACGGCGGAGGAGCGCCGGGCCGCGCCGGTGATGAGCGGCTGCAGGGAGAAGAATCGGGAGAAGAGAGAGCAAGGAGAAGAATCGGGAGAAGAAGAGAGAGAAGGGAGAAGAGAGATGAAATTAACCCAGGACAAATTAGTCATTTCAATATGCGAGTCCCATATATGAGAGCGGTAAAACTGTTAAAATCTACCCAGATGGTGAACAGAATGGTACACAATTATATCAAAGTTTAGCTCATAGTATATAGGTGTCTTAAAACTATTTTATAGTACATAGGTAAGAGACAATTTTTTTAATGACATAGGGATAAAAGACTCTTCGGTCGTTTACCTGTATGTCATTTTAAAAGTTGTTGGTTATCTGTGTGTCATAAAAAAATTTGTACGCACATGTGTGCTATGATCTCAACTTTTGTTAACCCGTATGTCATTCCGTCTATTTTCTCTCCTAACAGTGTCTAACAAATTGGTGAAACTACCATTTTACCCATGTGGGTCCCACACTCCTCTTCTTCCTCCTCCCCTTCTTCCCTTTCTGCACCGGCGAGCTCTTCTTCCTGACTCCCGCGCTGCAGAGCTCGCGTCGGAAGAGGCCGTCGCGACCTTGGCGCGGGGCGTAGTCGGTGAGCTCCCTGAACAGGTGATGGGTCGCGTGGGGGCGTCGGCCCTTCGCCGGATCTCGCCCACGACGGCCCGGGTGCGGGGGGGGGGGGGGGGAGGGGGGGGGGGGGGCGAACGACGGAGGAGCACGGGGCCGCGTGGGGGCGTCGGCTTGCACCGGTGATGAGCGGCTGCAGGAGAAGGAGAGAGAGAGAGCAGGGAGAAGAGAGATGCAATCAACCCAGGGACAAATTAGACATTTCAATATATGGGTCCCACATGTGAGAGCGCTAAAACTGTTAAAATCTAACAGATGATGAACGACATGGCACACAAATATATCAAAGTTTAGCTCATGGTATACAAGTGTCTTGAAACTATTTTATGGCACACAAGTAAGAGGCAACTTTTTTAATGGCATAGGGGTAAAAGACTCCCCTTCAGTGCGATTACCTTTTTCTTTCAGCTTTCGAGATGTAAGAGCGACGACCGGTGAAATGATCTTTTACTTCAACTCGGGTGGAAAAGCTAAGTGGCTCGTTGGGCCGGAACAAATGGGTCCAAATTGAAGTTAGCAACCCAAGAGGACATTTTTTGAATTGATAATCAACTTTTTATTTGTTTATAATATTAATAACCATCGGTTTTTGAAAATGGCAAAATTAACAGCCCCGTCGCCCGGTGATTGGGCGACAAGAACATGTCACCCAGCGAGCGGGCGACAAGGCCCCATTCAACAGGCCATTGCCCACAACATTTTTCTTTTTCTCTGATTTTCTTTTCCGTAACACTTAAAGCTCACAAAATGACAATACGATACTTATATCTTTGGAAGCTTTATACTAATTTACATAGGTGTAGAATAGATATTGAAGCTGGGAGACTGTGTGTCTTGTTTAGTTGTGTTATTAGAGCATCTTAGTGCACGCTTCTAAACTTTCTTTTATTTTTCATGCTCTTTCCAATATTGATGCTAGCCCTAGTAATACTAGTCTCCTATTACCCTTCTATCTCTGTAGGTTCTACTATTTTTTATTTTCTATTTCCTCTCTTTTTCTCCCCTTTTCCCTCGCCTTCCGAGGGTAAATATCAGGATGCCATGTGGCGCTCTCTAATAACTAAGGGAGACCCTAAGTGGGCCCCACCTAAAAAATATCCGCACGACAAGTTCCACTTTAAACCGTAGAAGTCGCATCGCGCTCCCGATTCACCCGACCCTTAGGTAGACAGGAACCGGCTAGGATCCGTCGACCCCTTGGCAGGGGTCGGGAGCCCTGTCGCGCCTCGCCTCGCCTCGCTCCACCCCATAGAAGGGGTTGGGGCCTCCCATCACGGGCCCTACGCAATCATCAGATAGGCTTCGCCACCTTTGACCCTCGAACTGAGAGCTCAAGCTCTGGCAAGGCAAGGCCGGAAATGGCGGAGTAGAGAAACTCGATTACCCTGACAGACGCGATCGATCCCGACCCCAGGTGGGTCCGGGAAGGTCTGACTTGGTGTCCTAACCCCAACTGAGGGTGAGTGATCGAGTCGGTAACTCTCAACAACCAATCGCTTGGTCTTAAATGTCGTACCCGCTACGCATGCACAATATCAGGGGGTCAAATCCCCCTGTACGCCTCGCCGCCCCCGTCGTCGCCCACGCCTGCTGACGCAAGTGGGCGTGGCAGGGTACTCGATGACGCCATCACCCGATGACACGCTCAACAGTGACGGTATGGGATGACCGATGGACAGGAATGATGATCACCCAACTGCATAGTATGACAGCGCCCATGATGCACCGTGCCACGTCTCATGAAGCACGCCATCAACAGTGGCTGAGAGGACGCGACCCAATGACGGAAGACGGGGGCAAGCCCGTAGCGCAGCGTCACACCTGGTCACCGAGATTGTGTGACGGGATGGTCAAGACTTGAAGACCATGGCCATCGATCGGGAGTTTCGCCTTCTCCAAGATGACTTCAACAACTATGCACGTATAGATCTCTTTCTCTCTCCCTCCCTCTCTCTCTCTCTCTATAAATGGGCACGTTCCCTCAGAATATAAAGGGGAGCTTTTCTTCTTATTCAGGACGAGATAGACACAACTCGACACAACACACTGACTCGCACCTGAGACTTGGAGAACCCCCTCCTCTCTCACCACCATTGTATTGAACCCCGGAGCAAGTAACACGAGCAGGCCCGAGAACTGGACATAGGGGTTCACCCCAAACCAGTATAATCCCCCGTTTCCACTTGCTAAGCCATTACCGAATCTAAAGCGCGCACACCCGGAACAAATTCCACTAGCCGGTGATCAAAACACCGACACCTTCCTCTCTCTTGCACTTGATTGCACTATTGTCTAGGCGCACCACCAGGCCCGCGTGCGGGTGGCAGTGGCGAAGCTTAGTTATGGCCAAGGGTGGCCATGGCCCCCCTGCAATCACTAAAACACCCATAAATAAACAGTATTTTAATTACTATTCACAAAATTTTAGATGAAATTAGTAAAACCGCCCCCTCCTCTCCCTGTTGAAGCTTCGCCACTGGCGGGTGGGACCCCCCCCCCCCTCGCCCTCCTTGGTCGCCATGATGCCCCACCTCCATTGTTGACACCAAGGACGAGCGGGTGTGAGCGTGGTGGTGTTGGCCGCATCAAAGGCAACACGGTGGCAGAGAATCGGACTCATGCATAGGCGGGCGTCGGGCATTGGAGCAACGACGATGGAGTGGCGCTGAAGCAGCGCCCTCGGGTGAGCGGCATTGGGTTGAACCAGAACAAGATCTGGCGGCGCGGTCGTCTTCTTCTCCACCCACGGTAAGATTCGGCGGCGTGGGTGCCAGAGAGGTGCGGCATCGCGGGAGCCCATGCCCGATGGCTCACATTGTGGAGCATGGTTATTACTGTAAGCCGTGGTGGGGGGGGGGGGACAGTGAGATGCACATTGTGGAGCATCCGGTACACACGCTCCCTCTCCTCACCCGTGAACGACGGGAAAGCATCCTTGATAAACTAAAAATGTCATGAGAACTCGAGTCAGTCCATTTTCAGCACCAAAAAAACAACCAGAGAATCGAATCCCCCGGCAGGATCCGTTCTCCCTCTCACCACCGCGGGGCCTAGGTAGGGCGCCGCTGCCAAGGGAAGAGGAGGAAACGGGAGCCGAGGGAGGAGAGGGTCAACCAACCTCGCGAGAGCAGGCGCTGGGAGGCACTTAATGATGTTCCTTAACGACTTATGGAAGGCATTGAAGATCCATCTAGGATCTCCTAGTGGGTTTTGGTGTACGATGACAAAAGATTAAAATTGTGCTAACCTATCTTTGAAGGAAATGTGTAGATAATCAAAATAGTTGAATAAACCCACATATGCAAGACGACTTTTACTCCCAAAAAGAAGAAAAGAAAATGGACTCAGAAGCGCTTCAAAGAGTAGTTCTTTTATTTATGTTGAGTCATAGGCATGCCGAACTATTAAGGGGGGTAAACCAATCTTGCTAAGAAGGGAATTTATGTGCTCAAACTTACCAAAAAAGGTTTAGGAGAATTTAGCCAACCAATGCCAACAAGAACCAATCCTTTTTAAGCTAAACAGAGACTCACAAAAGTTCCGTTGTGCAAATCACGGAAGTTCCGTGGTGCAAACCACGGAAGTTCCATCATTGCCAAGCTTCTCAACTCAGCCAAGCCGAAAGCTACGGAAGTTCCGTGGGCTTATCCACGGAAGTTCTATCGTCCTCGGGTTCCCATTTCCAAGCTAAGCCAAGACTCATGGAAGTTCCGTGGACTCCTCCACGGAAGTTCCGTCGTCCTTAGGCTGCACCTTGCTGCCAACCCGAGAGCGATGGAAGTTTCGTGATGTCCATCACGGGTCGACTCTAACCTAGTTGAAAACTGGCTCGTACAACGGCTAATTTTGAAATGACATCAGACACAGAAAAGTTGTGCAACAGCTAGTTTTTGGAGAGCTCCTATAAATACTTCCCCCCTTCCCCCGTGGAAGGGTTGGATTCCTTGGCATTTCACTCACTTTTCAGCTAGAGCTCTCCCCTCTCACTCCTAGACTTATTCTTGAGATTCAAATCAAAGTTAGAGAGATCTAACTACAAAAAGGTTGAATCCATCCACTCAAAAGCTTGAACACATCTTTCCCTCCCCATCAAGATTTGCTTGTTACTCTTGGAGACTTGGTCTCCTAGACGGCTAGGCGTCGCCCTTGAGCTCCCAACTTGTGTGGTGAGTCGAGGACGTTTGTGAAGGTGTGATTCACCTCTGAAGGAAAGGAATCAAGTGGAGAAAGAAATCCAAGCACGATCTTTGTGATTGCTTGGCGGGGAAAAGGGTTGAGAGAGACCCAGCCATTTTATGTGACTCCTCAACGAGGACATAGGAACTACTTAGTGTGGTTGTCGAACCTCAAGTTAAATCCTTGTGTCTTTCTTTATATTCCCGCTTTTATATTTATGCCTGTTCATTTCTTTTATATTATTGTGCTTGTATCACTTGTTATTTGTGTTGCTAGCTATTCGATCTAGAACCCTAAGCTTACATTGTTGTAGCTTCACTTCTATCAAGTTTGTATTACATCCTCTTTGTTATCCGTATTCAATTAATTGTTTTAGAGGAAGATTGGTGTGAAGTTCTATCATTTGACAGAACTTCCGTGGTGACGGAAGTTCTGTCAGTACTGACAGAAGTTCCGTCAGTCTCTGTTATTTGATAAAGCTTTAGTGCTTTCTCAGGATTATTTTTAGATTGCCTATTCACCCCCCCCCCCCCCCCTCTAGGCAACTTTCAGTCGTAGTACCTCCCCGACGTGGCGAGATCCATCGGCGGTGAACTTCGGTGGGCGGCGAGGTGGAGATGGCAGCGCTGGCCTTTCGGTGCGATTACCTTTTTCTTTCGGCTTTTGAAATGCAAGAGCGGCGACCGGCGAAATGATTTGTTTGCTTCAACTCGGGTGGAAAAGCTAAGTGGGCTCATTGGGACCGATCAAAATGGGCCCAAATAGGATTTATAACAAGCAATTGCATGAGAGGACCTCTTTTCTATCCTAATATAAAAAATGGACCTTTTTTTAGACTTTGCAAGATTGGACCTCTTTTTTCAAAATAAAGCAAGCATCAACCCCTATTCTGTTTGATGGCCTTAACGGTGTTAAATTCTATGTGAAAAGACAATTATGCCCTTGTAACAATGGACCTGTTTTTTACTCTAGATTTGCAAATTTATCCCTGTTTCGAGTAACATGTGTATTTTCAAATAATTCTAAATACAGAGAAATTTTAAATTAATTCAAAATCTAAATAAAATCTGACAAAATTTTGGTAACATTTTGAAGAGCTTGGCTCTGTAGAACAGTTGTGCCGCCGTCGATCGCTGTCCCTGTTGCCGTGACACGCGGCCAAACTCAACACCGCCCGCGTGTGCAGCTTGTCCTCTGCCGGCTGCTGCCTCCGCTGCCGTGACACGCAACAAAGCTCGCCGCCGGCCGCGTGCATAGCTCGTCCTCCGTCAGCCGTCACCCACCGCACGTGTAGGTTTGAAAAAGGATTTGGGACAGATTTATACAGAATGACTACAGTATTTGGGTCCATCGGGTGCTCCTCCATTGCACTGCCTGCAACATCTCTTCCGCCAGGCGCGCTCATGTCGTACGCCCTCGTGCCGCGCCCGCCCACAAGCGCCCTGCCCAAGCTTGCACGCTCTCCTGCACACGCAAGCTCATGTGTCCCCCCCACCCACCCACCCCCACGCGCCCGCCGCACATCGCGCACCCACCCACGCCTGCGCATGCTCGCCCGCCGCCGCGTGTGCCTTCGCTCGCCTGTGATGCTGTGTCCGCTTGCTAGGGTTAGGGTAGCGGCGCGTTGTGCCCCAGCGGAGGAGAAGAGAGGTCGATTAACTTTGGTCCGGCTCTTGTTTAGAAGTTGAGGGCAATTTGGTCCTTTCTTTTTTATTTATTTTATTTCCAGTAAACAGACTAACAGGATGGAATGGGAAAACAGGGGCTGACGGCTGGCTCATTTTGAAAAAATAGGTCTAATCTTGCAAAGTTGAGAAAAGAGGTCCGTTTTTGACATTGGACTTAAAAAGAGGTCCTCTCATGCAATTCCCCCTTACAACAAGGACCTCCTCAATTATCACCTTAGTTTAATTTTTATCCTCCAATTACAAAACCGGGTAGGATAATTTCTTAAATTTTTAATCTCGTTCGTTTTTCCTCCTCTGATGATTTCGAGGGTGGTTTTATCCTATATGACATGGTCATGTGTCAGGTCCATGTCATAATTTTTTTCCCTCTCTTCTTCTTCCCCTCAGTCGATCCGCGCAATACAGGCCATCACTGCCACCCCGATCCTAGTGGCGGAGCTAGACGAAAATGGAGGGGGGTGCGACATATAAAGAAATATGTATGACAGTCAAGTTCACATGGTGAAAAATTAAAGTTCATAAGTGAATTTTGAAATTCCTTGAGTGCGGCCACACCCATAGACTACATTGTAGCTACCCCCTGCCGGCCCCTCCCCCCTGGTCACGAACCATGCAAGAGAGGCCGCCGCCGTGCCTGGGTTGCTGGTCGCTGCATGTCGCGCCTTGTAGGATCGAAGGACCCCGGCTAGAGGGGGGATGAATAGCCGAATTAACAAATTAAAAGCTAACTATCCGACTAATTGCGGAATTTAAAGACAATTGGATAAAAGCAAGCACAAGACAACTAAACCTAGGTTTGAACTAAAGTAGGTTGACAATCCTAGGTAACATACATCATGCAACTTCTAGTATGTAAACAACAAAAGAACAACATGACAAGAGACAAAGGATATTTTCCCGTGGTATCGGTGATTTGCCGATCACCCCTAATCCACGTTGAGGTGGATTCAAGCGTATGATATGCTACTCTCCTCAAGTATCCACTTCTCCACCACCAAGAAGTGCTCACAAAGAACAACTTGAGATATAACACAATCAATACCTTGAACCTCTCCAAACCTCGATTCCACTAGGGTTGCTCTTCACCACTCCGGCGAGGCGAGCACCGCACCTCTCACAAGAGTCCGGGCCTCCTTCACACACTTCTTGAAGGGCTCACGGATTTGACTCCTCCAAGCCGTCTAGGAGGCGACAACCTCCAAGAGTAACAAGTCGATGACGCTTGCTTGAGGATCCCAAGTGCCACAATGCTCAACTCACTCAAGTTTAGGGCACTCACACTCACACACTTGCAATCTTTCCACTAGGACTTTGTGTGAGAGAGGAATAAGCTCCAAAGGGTGTACAATACTTTTCAAATGGCCAACCTCCCCTCTATGCACGGCATAGAGGGGCTATAAATAGCCCATTCTTTGAAAACTAGCCGTTACAGCTTTCTGTGCGCTGGACGGTCTGACCGTGACTCCACACGGTCGGACCGTCGTACAACCCAACGGCTAGTTTGACTTTCAAACTTGTTCTGACACGAGCCGGACGGTCAGACCGACATCCCACACGGTCAGACCATTGGGACACTTTTAGTTTTCACCCGAGACCAGCTTCTCTGTCGACACCAGACATGTGACGGCGGTCAGACCGTGGCTTGGGATGGTCAGACCGTCGGGCCATCTCCCGAGCCACCAGAGAACTCAATCCTCTGGCCGTCTCTGGGGAGCACCCACGGTCAGACCGTGGATCCCGACGGTCAGACAGTGGATCCCGACGGTCAGACCGTCGGGCCACCACCCGAGCCACCCGAGGACCAACTTCTCTGGCCGTCTCTGGGAGGCACCTACGGTCAGACCGTGGATCCCCACGGTCAGACCGTCAGGAGCGTTCTGCCAGCCCTCCTTTCTATATCCCTTAGCTGTCTCTCAACGAACCACTCACAACGATAGGCTTTGAGCATTTGTGGCAACCATGGATACTCAAGGTCATCTCATCGACCCCTCTTGATAGTACGACATTTAACCTATAATCCGGTCACTCAACTCTAATCTCCTTGTGACCGGCAAAACAGAAAAACCCTATCAAGATACCTTTGCCTTGAGCCATCCATATGTATATCACTTCGTCCATCATTTCATTCCTTATTATGACTACAACCACAATTATCTCAACAACGTAGTTAGTCAAAAATAAGGGTCGTCATTAATTACCAAAACACTAAACCGGGCCTAGATGCTTCAATCTCCCCCTTTTTAGTAATTGATGACAACATAAGAAGTGATATAAAGCCGATAAAGACAATAAAGAAAAACTCTAAGGTGAGTCACAAGATAATGATCACATGCTATAGAATTTTCAATACACGTACATGTGAAAAAGTTAATGAACTTACCAAATGGTAAAATTCCCCCTAAATTGGTGGATTGATCAAGATATATCAAGCATGGCAATGCATATTTTCAAAAGAACAAATTGGTAGAGTTTACCTTGTACCATTGGATGCGAGGAGGCAAAGAATAACCAATATATAGCAATATTGAACATTACAAGTAAGAACACCCTCATCATCCACACATTTGAACCATTAAGATGAGATGAGCACAGATAAAAGAGCAAATGGTTCAAGGTGCATAAAGAAATTACAATCCAACAAAGTTACATAGTTCAACAAACACAAATAAGTTCAAAAAAAGTTCAAATGTGCATGAAAGTAAGATATGAGATGCACATGCAAATGCAAGATAGATAGATCAAGAATCATGGCTTGCATCTTTGTTTCCTTTTCTCCCCCTGACTCTGGCATCTCATCATAGCATCACTTCTTCATGTTCTCCCCCTTTGGCATCAACTGACCAAAAAATGGTCAAGACTTCAATCATCTTGAGGAGGAGGTGGAGGGGCATACCATGGTGGCTAAAAAAACTCTGGAGGTGGCACTGGTGCAGGAAAGTAGCTATAAATGTGTGAAGATAGAGCATCATAGTTAGACTCTAAACCCTGCATCCTAGTGGTGAGATCATCAATAGAAGTCCTCGCTGCCTCATAGGATGTTCTAGCTGCCTCATATGAAGACCTGGCTGCCTCATAGGAATTACGAGCCTCAATACTTGAGGCTTGTATCTGATCAAACCTCTGCATCACAGGCTGAAAGTATTGATCAAGATAAGGGGTCATCCCTGCAAAGAATGCCGGAGGCGGAGGAGCAAACTGTGACCAATCCATCTGGGGAGGTGGTGGCATCTGAGGACCCTGTGGTGCCTGAGGAACCTCTGGCTGAATATTTTCCTCTTCTTCCTCACCTTCTGCAGCTGGTGGTGCTACGAGTTCATGCTTTACCGAGCTAAAAGGCTGATATCGAGGATGTTTCTTGAAAAGATACCGAGTTGGAAAATTGCTCTTCTGGAGAATTAGAGACATAATATAAGGAGCATAGTAAAGACTAGTCCTTACTGCCATGCTGTAGCTCTCTATCTCCTTCATCATCAGGAGGACCACATCAAACACTTGACCTTGCATGATATAGTCAATTATGTTCCAATAGTAGTCCCGAATAGCATCAGAGTTTCCACCTCGAGGATAAAAGGTCATCCTCACTATCTTGTTGATCACCTTGGGCATATAGAGAAGACCTCCAACATTGCCCAATTTCCTTATCTGAGGATCATCAACATAGTACTTGACCCACTCAGGCTCTTTAAGTAGCTCCTGCTCAAGCACATCAATTTGATCATTAGTGACATTATAGTCAATTTCATTCGCCTCAGCAAACTCTGCAAATGTGGCAGTGAACCTCCTTGAATTAGTCATCCATGTCAGAGTTTTGCTTGGGAAGTCAACCTCAATGGTGGCATAAAATTGCCGGATAACAGTTTCATTCCAATCTTGCTTATGTGCCACAAAGGCATGCAATCCCAAAGCTTGGAATTTTGCAGAGAGAGGACTCACAGTTGGAAATTGAGCCAGATATGGCCAATCTGTGTACTTGTGAGTGAATACTGTTTTGTCAATTAACATACCATAGAAAGCATCATGTTGCATCCGAGTGTGAAACTGAGGTGTGGGTGAGTCTGGATCCTGAGAATAAGCCACTTTCTGTCTGGCTTTATAGTATTCATGTGATGCCCACTGTTTCTTTTCTCCAGTATACTCTGTGGGGTCAAACAGCAGATCATCTCCTTGTGCCTCATCCATTTCTACCTCATTGGTGGACTGACCAAACTCAGAAGCATCGGCAGTAGCACTTTGAGAGGGTGAGTAATCATCATCAGAGCGGGGTGCCCTTCTCTTCTTGCTTGTCCCGACTTTGAACACGGACGCCACCACTTTCCTTACTGCGCGACGATTACTGAAAATGATCGAACAATAATCATGTATAAGCAATCCAACAATTAAGAGTCATAAGCATTTGACTGAACATGTCTCTGTCCTGTCCTGGCGGTCTGACCGTGACATTGGCGGTCAGACCGTCGGGTGAGGTTTGGCTGCCACAAAACTGCACATGGAATTTCTAGCCAAATCCTCAACATGTGCCAACAATTCTTCTCATATAAGTTTAAATAAGTACTATGAAGCTTTTCCATCCATTAATTTCACTAATCCATGGCCATAAGCAAGAATCCCCAAAATGTAACCCTAGCATCAATGTTCATGAGAACTACCAAATCGATCCCTCAAACTTTGTAAAGATGTTGTGATTAGGGCTAGAAATCACTCTCCAATCATCATACAAGGAATCCATGGCGCAAATGGTCACTCATGGTGGAGAAGTCCTTGGAGAGACCGGATCCCCTCCCGGTTGGATCGTGGACCCTAGGGGATGGATTCCTTCCAATGGAGATCCATAGAGGAGAGAGGAGAGCTCTTTGGAGGAGTCACTTTCGGGTTTGGAAGAGTTGGAGACGAAGGGGTATGAGGAAATAAGAGAGTCACAAGGGACAGGTGGGTTTTGACTCGGCCGACGCTGGCGGTCTGACCGTGGGCGGACGGTCTGACCGCGGGGACAAGAAGAAAAAATTTCCACCTTTCGGTACTCAGATGGCTGTCTGGCGGTCTGACCGTGGCATATGGCGGTCTGACCGTGAGGGTGCTTTCAGATTGTTGACAGCTGCTTTCAAGTTTCTCATCCAAATCAATTCAAACCTTCTCCAATCATTCCATACTTTGTTCAAAACGATAGCTTAATGAATTCCATCATATCCAAGATAACTTCAACTCTTCAAGAAATATAACCACGATTCTTGATCATCCATGATATGAATTATGCATGTATGAATGAAACAAAGATAAAAACAAGCAAAATTGCAATAATTTGCACAAGTGTCCAAAAAGATGGAATGAGGATATTTTTGAGAATGTATGAGTCACATAAGCATTTTGGAACCAATATATATGAAGATATACGATCCAATATGCTAAACTCACAAGATGCCATATTAGGTTGAAAGGCGACCATAAGAAGTTTTCAAAACGAATTTCAAATTCAAATTAATCTCAACCGATGGATCATCTCAATGAGTTGACAATACAAAAAAAATGGTTATGATCACCATCTCTACAATTTTTGTAAGAAGCCTCTTCTCAAAAATTGATTCGATAAGAGATTGAGAGAATAGCCGAGAGAAGGCAAAAGAGAATCTTCAAGAGAGCCAAAGAAAAGTGATGATAGCATCAAAGCAAGCAACAAGACCCCTTCTTCAATCAATCGAGCCCTAAATAAACAAAAATTGTCCTTTTGACCAACATGAGCAAAATTAAGACTAGTATGGCATCTTTGTTGATTTGTCCACATTTTGAGGGTAGCAAGACACATGAGTGGTATAGTGCTCCCCCTAACTGTGTGAACTAACTTTCAATGTAGTAACATGGTACATATGGAAAAAAAAATGCATACGTGAAGAGAGAGACATAAAGCAACTAAGCAAGATGCTAGGAGATATGTGAGAGGTCAAGAATATTTAGCTCACTCCGTAGCTTACAAAACCGAGCTTCTTCAAGAGGCTTAGTGAAGATATCCGCCAATTGATCATCGGTCCTCACACTTTCCATGACAATATCACCTTTGCTCACATGATCTCTTAGAAAATGATGCCGAATATCAATATGCTTGGTCCTCTTGTGTTGAACTGGATTTGTAGCAATCTTCACGGCACTTTCATTATCACACAAGAGAGGTATGCAATCAAAGTTAACCCCATAGTCCATTAGAGTTTGCTTCATCCACAATAATTGGGCACAACAATTTCCCGCGGAGACATATTCGGCCTCGGCGGTTGATAAAGCTACCGAATTTTGCTTCTTGGATGACCACGAGACTAGAGAAGTTCCAAGCAATTGACAAGTACCGGAGGTACTCTTTCTATCAATTTTGCAACCGGCATAATCCGAATCCGAATATCCAATGAGAATAAATTGACCATCATTTGGGAACCACAAACCCATATCTTGAGTTTGCTTCAAATATCTCAATATTCTCTTGACGGCAATCATGTGGCTTTCTTTAGGTGCGGCTTGAAACCTTGCACACATGCAAACACTAAACATAATATCCGGCCTAGATGCGGTGAGGTATAGCAAGCTTCCAATCATAGACCTATATAGCTTTTGATCAACCGGTTTGCCTTCTTCATCAAGATCAAGATGTGCATTCTTTCCCATAGGAGTAGACATTGATTTTGCGCTTTCCATTCCAAATCTCTTGAGAAGATCATTCATATATTTGCTTTGATAGATGAATGTCCCATTATTGATTTGCTTCACTTGTAGACCAAGGAAGAAACTCAATTCACCAATCATGGACATTTCAAATTCTCGGGACATCATTTCACCAAATTCTTCACAAAATTCTTGATTGGTTGATCCAAAGATAATATCATCCACATAGATTTGACATATAAAGGAATCTTTGCCAATTTTCTTGGTGAATAGAGTGGTGTCCACCTTTCCAATTTTGAAGCCCTTTGAGACAAGAAAATCCCTTAATCTCTCATACGAAGCACGAGGTGCTTGCTTGAGTCCATATAAGGCCTTGGACAACTTGTAAAAATGATTTGGCTTCCTTGGGTCTTCAAAACCCGGTGGTTGCTCCACAAAGACAAGCTCACTAATTGTGCCATTCAAGAAGGCACTTTTCACATCCATTTGATATAGCTTGATCTTGTGATTAGTTGCATATGCAAGTAAAATTCTAATTGCCTCAAGTCTAGCCACGGGAGCAAATGTTTCATCAAAATCCAATCCCTCAACTTGAGTATAGCCTTGTGCAACCAATCTTGCTTTGTTTCTCACAACTATTCCATTCTCATCTTGTTTGTTCTTGTAAATCCACTTTGTGCCAATAACATTATGATCTTGTGGCCTTTTGACTAACTCCCAAACTTCATTTCGTGCAAAGTTGTTCAATTCTTCATGCATAGCATTTACCCAATCCGGGTCTCTCAAAGCTTCTTCTACCCGAGTTGGTTCACCACAAGACACAAGAGAGAAGTGTTCACAAAATGAAGCAAGTCTTGATCTAGTTTGAACACCTTTGCTTAGGTCACCAACAATTTGATCTACTGGATGATATTTTGCAATGGCATGGTGAATTGTTCTAGCATGGTGTGATGGAGTGGAGGTTGAGCCATTTTCCGGTTGAAGATTTGACTCACCACCATCACTAGCTTGAGCTTGAGCACTAGAGGTTGATGAATCTTGGTTCACTTGAAAGAGAAGGGAAGAGGTCACATTTGAGTCATCTTCATCCTTAGGCCTCACATCACCAATTGTCATGTTCTTCATAGCATTTCTCAATTCTTCATTTCCCACATCATCCAAATTTTCTTGCTCATCTTGTGATCCATTTGTTTCATCAAATTCCACATCATATACTTCCTCTACTAGTCCCGAATTTTGATTGTACACTCTATATGCCTTGCTATTTGAGGAATACCCAAGGAGAAATCCTTCATCACACTTGCTTTGGAATTTTGATAATCTTGCTCCTTTCTTCAAGATATAGCATTTGCATCCAAAGACACGAAAATAGGAGATGTTGGGCTTTCTTCCAATAAGCAATTCATAAGGTGTCTTTTTCAACAACCGGTGGCAATATAATCTATTTGATGCATGACAAGCGGTGTTGATTGCCTCGGCCCAAAAACTATCCGATACATTGTACTCGGAGAGCATTGATCTTGCCATTTCAATCAAAGTTCTATTCTTCCTCTCAACAACTCCATTTTGCTCCGGGGTGTACTTGGTTGAGAATTCGTGTTTGACTCCCTTTTCATCACAATAATCTTCAATTCTTGTATTCTTGAATTCGGAGCCATTATCACTTCTAATCTTCTTGATATTGAATTCATATTCATTTTCGGCTCTTTTGGCAAACCCTTTGAATATGGTGAATACAATTGATTTGTCACTAAGGAAGTACACCCATGTATATCTTGAGAAGTCATCAACAATGACAAGGCAATAGCTATTTTCACCAATGCTTTGATATTTGGTAGGGCCAAATAAATCCATATGCAACAATTCCAAAGGCCTTGAAGTTGACATGACACTCTTGGTAGGATGAGTATTAGCCACTTGCTTCCTGGCTTGGCAAGCACTACATAATTTATCCTTTTCAAATAAAACATCATCCTTTATACCAACAACCAAGTTGTGCTTCACTAATTTCTTGAGTTGGTTCATTCCAACATGGGCAAGTCTTCTATGCCATAACCAACCTTTGGATGACTTGGTGAATAAACAAGTGCTCAAGCTTGCATCACTAGAAGAGAAATCCACAAGATAAAGATTGCCATGACGAAATCCCTTGAAGATAAGACTATCATCCTTCACACTTGTAATCACAACACCACTTGATGAGAATTTGCAAATAAGATCAAGATCACACAATTGAGCCACGGATAGCAAGTTGTAGCTCAAAGATTCAACTAGCAATACATTTGAGATTGAGAGGTCATTTGAGATAGCAATCTTTCTCATTCCTCTCACTTTTCCTTTGCTATTATCACCAAAGGTGATCCTTTCATAATCCGAACTTCCTTCTTCAATTGAGGTGAACCTTTTCCCATTTCCGGTCATATGTTGAGTGCATCCACTATCAAGCACCCAATGCCTTCCTCCGGACTTGTAGTTCACCTACAAAACAAGTTTAGTTGTTCTTAGGTACCCAAATTTGCTTGGGTCCTTGTAGATTAGTCACCAACACCTTTGGCACCCAAATGGACCTTTTCTTCATTCCATTTCCAAATGTGCCATTCATGTTTGTCCTAGTATGAACATTATTTTTACCAACAAACTTAGCATGCACAACACCATTGGATGATTTAACAAGCATGTAAGAAGCATCCATAGCAACATTAGCAATTCTCTTACCGATACAATCTTTTGCAAGATGTCCGGTATTCTTGCACATAGAGCAATACAAGCCACTTTCTTTAACAAATGTGGACTTTTTAGCAACAAAGGCATTTTTGTTTTTCTTGGGGATATATCCAAGACCTTCATGCTTGAGAGTGAACCATTGACACTTCCACATTTCATTAAAAACATTTTCACCCTTATGACACTTAGCAAGAGCATCAACAAGGTGATCAACGGTATCCCTTAATTCATGATTTTCAACAATAAGCAAGGGATCACAAGCATTCACATTATTCATGCAAGTATCAATCTTAGAAGGGCATGGTATAGTGAGTAAATCATCACATGAAGTAGATATGCTAGAAGATGTAACATGAGCAATAGGCATATCATCAATCAAATTGCAAGACACACCGGCATCAATTTGGACCTTGTTGGTGTGTTGGGCTACATAAATCTTATGAGTTTCCTCAAGCTTCTCATGAGTTTCTTTTAGATCCTCATGAGATGACTTTAGCTCATCATAAGCTTCTTGGAGAGAAGAGTGCTTTCTCTTCAAGTCCCTGTACTTACTCTTTATGCCACCCAACACATCATCAAGTTCACTAAGCATTTCAACTAGTTCATCATAAGAAGGCTCATAGTCATCATTGCATACCTTGGATTCACCTTTTGCCATGAAGCAATAATGTGAATCGAATAGGGATGGAGCTTCCTTGATAGCAATGCCGGCAAGACCCTTCTTGGAAGGCTTGTCATCTTCATCATCGGAATCGGTATCCGAACTAGCATCGGAATCCCATTCAACATAATAAGCCTTGCCATTTTTCTTCTTGGAGGACTTCTTGAGAAACTTCCTTTTTACAAATTTCTTGTTCTTTCTTGGCTCATCATCATCATCATCACTATGGATTTTCTTCTTGCAATTTGTAGAGATATGGCCAAATTCTCCACACTCATAGCATTTCTTGTTTGCAAATGGATTCTTCTTGGATGACTTGCCATTTTTGTTGAATCCCCTATATGTGCCTTTCTTCATGAATTTCTTGAACTTCCTCACCATCAAGGCTACATCCTCATCATCATCGGAGCCACTCTCTTCATCATCATCATCGTGAGAGACACTAGCCTTGAAAGCAACACTCTTCTTCTTCATATCGACTTGATCATCCCTAGAAGCCACTTGAGATTGCTTGAAGATATCATGAGTGAGAACTTCACCCAAGATTTCCGAAGGAGTTGTTTCTTCCAAATTTGATCTCACAAGCATGGTTGGTAACAATTGTTTCATACTTGGATGGCAAGGCTCTAAGGAACTTATGAGATATATCAACATCGGGAACTTCATGACCAAGATCCTTGAGATCATTCACCATGTTGTTCAATCTTGCAAAGGCGGCCTTCAACTCTTCATTGGGCAACAATGTAAATTCTTCAAATTTGCCCTTGCAAATAAACAACTTGGCACTCGTGACCATCTTGGTGCCCTCATGAGCTTCCAATAGAGTTTTCCACATCTTATATGCGGTCTTGAGCTTGCACACTCTATGATATTCCTCCTTGCATAGGGATCGAATGAGAATGTTCTTGGCTTGAGCATTGGCCTTGATATTTTCCTTGTCGGCGGGTGTGGGATGTGCCGGATCAAGAACCACATAACCTTCTTCCACAATGTTCAACACGGTCTCCCCCACGGCCTCAAGATGAATCAACATACATGTCTTCCAATAATCAAAGTCTTGACCATCAAAGAATGGCGCGTGACCAACGTTCACCGTGTTACTAGCCATAATCCTTCTCCCGGAAGATGAATTCCAATCAATTTAGGGAGAACCTGCTCTGATACCACTTGTAGGATCGAAGGACCCCGGCTAGAGGGGGGGTGAATAGCCGAATTAACAAATTAAAAGCTAACTATCCGACTAATTGCGGAATTTAAAGACAATTGGATAAAAGCAAGCACAAGACAACTAAACCTAGGTTTGAACTAAAGTAGGTTGACAATCCTAGGTGACATACATCATGCAACTTCTAGTATGTAAACAACAAAAGAACAACATGACAAGAGACAAAGGATATTTTCCCGTGGTATCGGTGATTTGCCGATCACCCCTAATCCACGTTGAGGTGGATTCAAGCGTATAATATGCTACTCTCCTCAAGTATCCACTTCTCCACCACCAAGAAGTGCTCACAAAGAACAACTTGAGATATAACACAATCAATATCTTGAACCTCTCCAAACCTCGATTCCACTAGGGTTGCTCTTCACCACTCCGGCGAGGCGAGCACCGCACCTCTCACAAGAGTCCGGGCCTCCTTCACACACTTCTTGAAGGGCTCACGGATTTGACTCCTCCAAGCCGTCTAGGAGGCGACAACCTCCAAGAGTAACAAGTCGATGACGCTTGCTTGAGGATCCCAAGTGCCACAATGCTCAACTCACTCAAGTTTAGGGCACTCACACTCACACACTTGCAATCTTTCCACTAGGACTTTGTGTGAGAGAGGAATAAGCTCCAAAGGGTGTACAATACTTTTCAAATGGCCAACCTCCCCTCTATGCACGGCATAGAGGGGCTATAAATAGCCCATTCTTTGAAAACTAGCCGTTACAGCTTTCTGTGCGCTGGACGGTCTGACCGTGACTCCACACGGTCGGACCGTCGTACAACCCAACGGCTAGTTTGACTTTCAAACTTGTTCTGACACGAGCCGGACGGTCAGACCGACATCCCACACGGTCAGACCGTTGGGACACTTTTAGTTTTCACCCGAGACCAGCTTCTCTGTCGACACCAGACATGTGACGGCGGTCAGACCATGGCTTGGGACGGTCAGACCATCGGGCCATCTCCCGAGCCACCAGAGAACTCAATCCTCTGGCTGTCTCTGGGGAGCACCCACGGTCAGACCGTGGATCCCGACGGTCAGACAGTGGATCCCGACGGTCAGACCGTCGGGCCACCACCCGAGCCACCCGAGGACCAACTTCTCTGGCCGTCTCTGGGAGGCACCTACGGTCAGACCGTGGATCCCCACGGTCAGATCGTCAGGAGCGTTCTGCCAGCCCTCCTTTCTATATCCCTTAGCTGTCTCTCAACGAACCACTCACAACGATAGGCTTTGAGCATTTGTGGCAACCATGGATACTCAAGGTCATCTCATCGACCCCTCTTGATAGTACGGCATTTAACCTATAATCCGGTCACTCAACTCTAATCTCCTTGTGACCGGCAAAACAGAAAAACCCTATCAAGATACCTTTGCCTTGAGCCATCCATATGTATATCACTTCGTCCATCATTCCATTCCTTATTATGACTACAACCACAATTATCTCAACAACGTAGTTAGTCAAAAATAAGGGTCATCATTAATTACCAAAACACTAAAGCGGGCCTAGATGCTTCACGCCTGTGCCATGGGCCGCCGCCCGTTGTATCTGTGCCCTGGTCCGCATGAAGGTATGAAGCTCGCCCGCTCGCCACGAAGGCTGGGAAGAAAGAAGATAGGAAAATTATATTATGACATGGACCTGATACGTGGGATCCGTTACGCCACAATAGAATAAAACCGTCCTCCAAACTGCCCGAGAAGGAAAAATAAACAAGATTGAAAGATCAAGGAGTCATCCTATCCAATTTTATAATTAGAGCATAAAAAAGGACAGGAGATGGTAGTTGACAGAGGTAAAATGAGTTGATAATTGACGGAGGTAAAATGAACTTCTTCTTTATAACAACTCAAGAGGATAGGTGATGGTGTCGTCCTTGCCTCGTGCCTGACCATTGGCGTGCCATCGATGCAACTAGCTGGCGGTTGGGAGGTTGCGTGCCTTGTTTAGTTGTGTCATTAGACTTTAGTGTATTATATATTTGCTTTGTTTCAAAATTATTATTGTTATTGATCTTTTTCGTTACTTTTTGACTATTTATCTTATTTAAAAGATTTTAAAAAATCATATATCTTTTTATAATTAGTTTTATTATTAAATAAATTTAAACAATAATTTCACATATTTAAGATAATTTTTTAATAAAATAAATTATTAAAGTTTATAAAAAATTAATAATGATAATAATTTTAGAACAACGAAAATGTTTATATTATGGTTGCTATGCACATGGCCGGTGCAAGTAGGATCAGACCGACTAGGCTTTGTTTGGATAGGCCTATGTGCACTGTTCCGCCGGAACTTTCTTTTTTTATTTGGTTAAATGCAACTCAAAAACGAACAAAAAAACCGACCACGATTGAGTTAAAATGAACCGACCGTAAATCAAAACCGAATTAATCATAATTCTCAGTTATTTTAGTTAGGTTCGAATTAAGGTTTTATGGTTAACACAGCTACAATGTATCAACACAGTTGCATCTGTCAGTCGATAGTAGTTATTTCAATTTGCACAATGTGAAGATTAAAAGTAGGACCTATTTATACAGAAAGAAACTTTTTTTAGCAACTTTTCCCACTTTCTGTCTGCTCAGTTACTTGAAGCGAGGAGGTGAATTATTGTTGGGAGAAAGAAACAACTACTTCTTCCGTCTTATAATATAGCTAGTTCTGAGTTTGTTCTAAGTCAAAAAAATTTTACTTTGATCATTCATAACAAAATATTTATAGAGATTGACGACACATAGATACTATTATCAGATTGGTTATGAATCAAACTTTCATAATATATAACTACTACGTAGTTAATCTTTATTTACTTTTAGTTATATATGATCAAAGTTAAAAAATTTAACTTAGATAAAACTAGCTATATTCTGAGACATAGAAAGTATTGTATTTGTTGTTACTACCGACAGTAATACTGTTGTCAGGTTTAGTTACCACCGAGTTTAAAAACGGGTCTTACAATGTATACTGCCGACAACAAAGCTTACTGCCCTGTCCTATTTCTATATTATAGATGCCCTTAGGTATAACATGTAGGTAAAATTTGTTACAAAGCACTCTTCAATGATGTTATTTGCTGTAGGGCACTCTTCAATGTTAATTTTGCAAGAAAGTACTCTTCAATTGTGTCTATTTGCTAAAACACACTTTTGATAATATAATAATCATTTAAAAGAGAGAGAAACATTCAAACGATCAAAATACCCTTTTTCTAATTTGAACTTGTGTATAACTCTTTTTTAGCTTATGACTTCATCAATCCATAACTACATTATTTTATTAAATAAAAGACAATTAAACAGTAGAAGAATATTTGTTACGTCAATTTCAAATTCATATCTAAATTGTGCTTTTAGCAAATAACCATCATTAAATATGAATTTACTAAAATTTAGTTTGCTAGAATGCACTATTTAATGATGGTTTCTTGCTGAAAGCACATTTTAGATGTGAATTTGAAATTGATGTGACAAATATTTATTCTACTATTTAATTATCCTTTAGTTAATAAAATAATAGTAATTATGAACTGATGAAGTCATAAGCTGAAAAGGAGTTATACACAAGTATAAACTAGAGAAAGGATATTTTGATCATTTGAATGTTTATTTCTCTCTTAAATTATTATTATATTATTAAAAATGTGTTTTAGCAAATAGACATAATTGAAGAGTGCTTTCTACCAAAACCAATATTGAAGAGTGCCCTACAACAAATACCACTATTGAAGAGTGCTTTGTAGGAAATTTTGCCTAACATGTATGTCTTTAGGTATTATGGAGTCGGTGTGCATGTCCAATCTAATCTATGCATACAAACCAACTTAGCAATATTTGAACTTAGGACCGAGACAAATGCACCCCAATATCATACTGCCTCAATGTATTACTCAAGAGTCACCAGAAGAAAATTTCAAGATTTTCAATATAGAAATATAGAAACATTATTTTATAATGTTTGTGCATTGAAATTGATCTCAAGTAATTCAAATAATAATTGACTATGAGGAGAACTCCAAGATTTGTCACTCAGTTGAGATGTAGAAGCATTTTCAAGATGTTGACTTTCAGCCCTTTTTCATTTATATGGCTAAGGCACCACTTAATTTTGCTTTTTAATGCTTGGCATTTTCTAATATTCATATTACCTCTTTGTGGAGTTTGAACATTTTTTTAGAGCATCAAATACACAAATAATCTGCGGCTTATGACCTCAGCAATCATAGCCTTCAAACCACCATGCATGTCTTTCTCCAAACATTCTCATGTAAAATGCATCCACTTTAAGATATGTCGAAACCCATATTTGTCTTGACTACACATGTGACTTTATATCATCATATTTAAGTTCTCCGTTATTCAACCTTTTAGGTGCTAAGTCTATTTCCTCTACTTCTACCAGCCTCCAAATCAATTTACTATTGCACAGTCGAGGTCGAGGTACCCTTTATCAAACTCCATAATATGTTAGGAAGGCTTGTTAAACATAAAGGTAGGCAATTTATGAATATAAATTTAAAACAGTGATAATATCTCCTATTCAAATTATTACTTCCACATCTCTTTTATCTCACGTGTGTTTCTTCTTATTCACGTCATAGAGTTTGAATCGTTGGTTCAACTAATTTTTTTTCTTTGTATTATATTTTCTTGATAGGTCATAGCAACATATTAAATAATGTAAGTTAGCCATTTTTGAAGAAAATTTCTTTCCTGGACATCAATTATTTTATTTTTATTGACCATAAAAAAATTCAATTTTTCCCGTGATCATCGAATTCAACTTTTTGTCTTATTGGCCCTCCTGACATTGAAGTCAAAAATGAAAAGTCACTTTTGTCTCTAAGAAAATTTTTGTGGCCAAATTCCTTATTAGTCACACAATTTAGTTAATATGTAATTCATAAATATTAACAACATGAATATGTACTTTTGGATTGTTTAGCATAACAATATATTTTTACTATTGTTAAAATACACACTGCTGAAAATTCAAGAAAAAAATATACTCATGATGTCCAAATTTGTAAATTAAATACCAACATACACTTTCTTCGATTTCATACTTCCATCATTCTTAAATTGTTGTCGCCATTGATTTTTATAGTCAACCTTGATCATTCGTCTTATTCAAAATATTATTTCAAATATGCAGAATTTTAAGTTATGTTTTAATTTTATTTGATAATAAAATAAACTATGATAATATATATGATATTATTTAATTTTTTAATAGACGGATGGTCAAAGTTAAATAAAAAAGACAATAACGAGAACAATTTAAAAACGTAGTAGTAGTTAACAAGGATCACTGTCTAGGGGTAAAAGTGGCTTTTTCTTCTTCCACTTCATCGTTGTGATGGCCAATAAGATAGAAAAATATTTAACTCAATAGTCAATCAAGAAGTTTTCCCTTTGTTTCAATTACATTTTTGCAAATGTGAGACGTGCAAAATGCAAGATCTATTTGTTTTGTCTATTTTATGATTCTATTATATTTATCTTTGAGTTGTTACATCTTTGTTCTAAAATGTGACAAGTACTATTCTCAATACTTCAATTAAAAAAATGTTGCAGTTTCAATTTTACTTAATTTTATCTATTTTGGATTTTTTTAAAAAAAATCTTCAAACGCATCAAATCTTCACAAAAGTAATGCCTGACAAATCAATGCAAATCTTCTGGGCAGAATTGAATGGTTTCCATCAGATATATATTATTGGCCTCCAGGCAGGTTTTCCTCAGACGACAACAAGGGACTAGGGAGGAAATAATAAAAACCCAGCGGTTCTCCCCTGTTCTCCTCTGCCTCGTCTGGTCGCCGCAGCCTCCCAATTCCAATCCATTTCGATTCCGGCCGCTCTCAGTTCTCCCAAAATCCTCCTATCAGAATCCCCTCCCGTCCCCAATCTCCCATCTGCATGGTGCAATCCTTGAATCGGCTTCCCATGCTCCTCCAGCGATTCTCCGCCGCAAGACTCGCTCATGGTGCGTGAACAAAACCCCTTCCTCCTCCAAGATCCCGGCGGATCGCGTCAGGCGCTGCGAAAACCTCGTGAAATTTCAATAGGTTTGTGCCAACATATATGATTTCATCGGTCCTTATTACTCGTATGCAGATCCGTACGGTCTTCCGGCTGATTCTGCCATTCCGGGGATAGCAGACTTGTTCTTGCTGTTCTTGGATTGGTGCCGTTCCATGAATGTTATTTATTTCAGGTGTAGAAGTGTGTATCCCGTCTGATTGATCGGTGGACACCCAGGAGCTTCAGCTGCTGCTCGGCCATGGCGGGCGATGAGGCCGCGGAGGGCAGCCGGAGCAGGAGGCGGATGGATCTAAACATGTATTTCGGCCTCCCTCCGTCGCCGCGGCCTCCAGGCTTGCTCGATGCCTTGATCGATTGCCCAGTGGATTCGGCCGGGCCAGCACCAGTTGCCCGAGGAGCTGATGAGCCGGTGGAATTGCGCACCCGGGCATATTCACCGTCGAATGCTCTCTCCACGCCAGAGGAGCAGTCAATGCTGGATCCTTTTCTTTATGCCTGGCTAGATGGCCACAACACCAATGGAGAAGATGACACTGATACTGCTGAGCCAGCAGTGGTTCTTGGCGCATCAGTGGGTAGCAATTCCTCATTGCCGCAATCCAGGGTGGCTCCTGGGTTGGAAGCGTATGATGATCTTACACCGTGGGTGGAAAGGTTTGTACGCCCTGGTCGGGTGACTGGTGGTGTGGAGATGGTCAGCACGACAAGCTTACTGAGTCGGTCTGTTCAAGGGGCTGTTGACATTGAAGCAAGGACTCCTGAGCTTCGTTTTCAGCGATTGATCCGGATTAGCCAGCAACACAGCATTGTGAGGACAGGGTCGGCGAACCACAGCCAACGGGACAGTAGTCCAGAAGCGGATAGGCTGTCCTGGGCCATCCAACGCTCTCATGACTCCCTCGAAATGGCTAGGCGGCAGAAACTGGATGGTGATAATAAAGTGGGAGGAAAGGGTGCTGTTAACAAGGATGGGTACTGCGGATGCAACTCCAGCTTTGAGTGCAACATCTGCCTTGATCCAGCTAAAGAGCCCGTGGTTACACCCTGTGGTCACCTCTTCTGTTGGCCATGTTTGTATAAGTGGCTTCATGCACATTCAGTCCATTCTGAGTGTCCTGTCTGCAAGGGCGAGGTGCTAGAAGTGAATGTCACTCCAATTTATGGAAGAGGCGGTGATCAAATGGATGCTTCCGGCCTTGATATGCCTCCAAGACCTCGTGCAAACAGAACACAAAGCCTGAGACAGCAGCTGCAAATAGCAGACACAAGAGGAATTGCAACAGTGGTGAGGCAGTTGATAGAAAACCAGGGTATAGTGAGGGGCCAACCAAACCCGGTGGAGGTGCCTGTGGTTCCTACAAGCCGGTCAAGGGCTAGGGTTCGGAGACAACAGAGGCTGGATTCCATATCTGCAATAATGCTGAATACGGGCAACGTTGCCCCTGAGAATAGAAACCAGGCTCCATTGCCACCTTCTGATGCTGACAATACCACACCAGCGGTCCCTGTAGCTCCAGAGCAGTCATCTTCAGTGGAGCAAACGTCAGTTTCTAGCACAGCAGCTGTTATAGTTGGGGAGCCAGGGTCAAGTAGGAGGTCAAGACCTTCTGAAACCCCAACCACAAGAAGAACCAGGAGGAGACAGCCATAAGAGCCATGATTCTCTCAATAAAACCTATGAATCATGTGTTACAATTGTTACCTTGATTAGGTCCCAGAACATCCAATGTTCATAAGATAGGTGATAGGTGTGTATATGCCATTGCTCATAATCCTTTCTCTTACATGCCTATGTATAATGCATTTTCATGGCAGAGGAATGGAACTTTCAAGTCTCATGTATGTTGTTCCCTGTATGCAGGAAAGAAATGTTCAGATTTTGCATTTGTTTCTGGTACAACAAGATATGAAGTGTTTTGATTGGGCCTGTATATACCATTCTAATTTGTCTGCTATAATTCTTATTCACTCCGAGTATATCCTCTATCCATTGAGAATAAGGCTGTGTCATTATGCTGCAGCAAGACTTGAGGTTTCCTCATTTATTTATTGCTAAAATTAAGCATTTTTATACTAGTGTTTCATGAAATGAATAGCACACAGCAGGTTACAGTATATTGCAGTGAGACACCCGAAATGCTTTATGTTTCTATATTGCAAAAATGGATAGCCCCTCAGGAAACAGCTCTTCATGTGGTAAATTCAGAAACAACTAGGTGCAAACGTATGTATATGCCCATTACATTTCAGAACAGTCGTTTGACTATCTGAACATTCAGAAAGACTACTACACGTCTCATGATACTGATGCAACTTCTTCATGACCTCCAAAACTGTTTGTGCATAGCGATGAAGGAAACAGGTAGAATCCTTGATATAAAGATGATCAAACCGAAAACAGAGCAGTGATTTGGAGTAGTCAGGCTCCTCAAACCACACAAATTGACAATACCTGAAGCAACGAACTCAAGAACAATTTCGGAAGCTGGTAGTCAATTCACATACTTGTGAAACTGTTTGTCCACTACCCTGCTACACGGAGAACATAGGTATGGTTTACTTCCATGAACTCTTGTACAAAAAAAAAAGTGCCAGATGAAACTATTGGAGTCAGACGAGTTCAGGTTTGCATATCATGAAGCCAGACAAACAGTATAAACCTGTTTCCTTGGTTTGACTTTGGCAAATCAAGTGCAAAGAATACTTCTCTTTTCATTTTTTAGGCATGAAGCTTAAAGCCTTCAACAATAATCCTACTTGGGGTGAAGTTCTGCAAAGACTGTTACAAGTAGCAGGAAGATGTCTTCAGCATGTGTAAAATGCCATGTGATAAAAAATATCGACCATTTCCCTTCTTGTTTTGAGGCTAACTGTCTTCAATGTAATGGGATTGCTCAGCTGTTCTGCTTTGAAATAGAATGCTGATCTCCTGCAATGGATGCTAGAGAAATAGGCCGGATTACAATATGATTCCAACACTCAGTTGTACTACTTGATCGTTTTGCATATACCTTATATATGTAGAAAACATCTTTTTAGCATTTGCGACATTACGTTGTCATAGGAGAATTATTCGGGGTAGCAAAAGGTAGCTGCAGGAAACTCCACTGAATGCCAATTGCCGTCATGTGCTGCAATCAGTTCTTCGCTGACTTTTGCATGGCTCAGTTCATTAGTGATTTGTTTTTAGTCCTTGGACTTACTTCAAAGCACAGAGGGCTATCATATCTTGAACTGCTCAATAAGTCTGATAAGACTATATGTCTCCGCGTCAGGCATTGCTCCTCTCAAAATCATTGCCTTTAACAAATCTGGCTCATAAACTTTTGCTTTCACATAAGCTTTAAGGAGGCTATTATACACAAAAGAGTTCCTACAATATTTTGTTTCATTCAGTTCTTCATAAACTTTCTTTGCATTTTCCAGGTCACCAATTTCTGCAAAATTTTCGAGCAACATGTGTGTAGTCTCCAACCACGGTGTTGAACATCTCACCTTCTTGGTGATAATTTCTCTCTTTCCCATATCCATCGTGTTCAAAGCTTCTTTAGCAAGACCCACTTTCAAGCACCCCAGTGCTAAGTGGCGATAAGTAATAGCATTTGGCTGACAGCCACTTGCTCTCATTTCTTTGAATACAGCTGATGCTTTATCCACAAGACCATGTCTACAGTACACCGACAGTATCGCATTGAACTGTTCTGTAAGATTTATTTTCTTTGTTGCTTTTATCTTGACCCATATCTTCTCAGCATGCTCAACGGAGCCAACCTTTCCAAATGCTTCAATTGCTAGTGTGAAACTTTTGGATCGAATATGAGGGAGGTCCTGCATGATTTCCCATATCCTCTTTAGCTCCTTTTCCTTCCCAAGGTAACCATACAAGATAAGAAGAATTTCTAGTGTAGACCAATTAGTACATGTCATGGAATTCTCAATGGCTTCAACATATGTTTGTGCAACAGTATATAGCCTTGCTACAGCATGTGCAATTGCCAGAATACCATAGGTGATCTCATTGGGCTCAATTTTTGCTCTTTTCATATCATTGAACACCCTTGCTACTCCATCAATGTTGCGCTCATTGGCCTGTATTTTCAATAAGATGTTGTAGGTTGACGTGTGAGGGGTGACACGATCGCCTCTCATCTGAGAAAGGATCTTGGGTATAGTTTTCCTGCGCCCGGGTGATGAATGGAGAATGATCAAGCGGTTATAAACATAGGGAGAAATCGGCAGGGATAATTCCCTCATCTTCCTCATGTAAGCGTATGAGTGCTTAATCAGACCCAGATCTAAAGCTGCCATGACAAGGTTATTGTACAGAAGCTCTTTCTGGTATTCTTGAGGTATGCGCAGGAAGAGACTTTCCGCTTCAGAAATCCCATGAACTTTGGCGGTGAATTCCAGGAGGTACGAGTAATCAAGCTCAGTCAACTTGTAGGGCCTCTCTCTCATGATCCATTCCATGAGCTGTGAAAGGAAACAGTTTCAGAAATGCCGTGTCATTTTCCTAGCCTCTAGAACAAATAAAAGGTAGGCAAAATGTTGTATCTACATTAGGCAGCACTAACAACAAAGTGTTGAAGACTAAACCAGGGACAGCTAATTTCACGGCAATGAGATAAGTATTCAAAGGTAGAATTAAACTATCATTCAGACAACGTCTACATTTTCTCATCTCCACACAGATAACCAGCAGATGTACAGGAATGTCTCTGTTTCTTCACCACATTCATGCACAAGTACAGAAATCACTATGAGCATGCAGGAAAAGGGAGAATAAGAAACACACAAACTTGGATCAATCATAAAATGAATTTCGTTGGAGGCCCACAGTATCTAAATAAAGAGAACCACAACACAAAAAGGGCAGGAAAGGAGGGGGAAAGGAGGGGACACCTGGAGGGCAGTGCGGTGAAGGCGGTGGCGTCGCAGGCGATTGACGGCGTGGAAGACGTGGCCGCGGTGCACGGCGCGGCCGTCGGCCATCCACCCCCGCATGGCGGCGCACACCGACGACGCCCGCTCCACCCACCGCGCCAGCGATCCTTCCTGCTCCGGCTCATTGCCGGGCCCCTCTGGCATCGGAGAAGGTCTAGGAGGCGGCGGCGGAGGAGGATGCATTGTGGCGTCGGTTCCGGAGCTGGTGAAGAAGCCTGCGGCGGCGGAGGGGGTCAGGGGCCGCCGGCGCCGGAGCAGCGCTCGCAGCAGCAGCATCTCCACGGTTCGTGCGCCGGCTTTGGCTGCAGCAGGCGAGCACTGAACTCTTCACGCGTTTCGTGGACGTCGGATCAGGGATCAACGGTTTGAGTCTTTTGGGCAGGAAAATCAACGTTCTGCTGTTGGATTCCTCGGAGCTGAAAAATGAAAATACCATCTGCGATCTGCTGAAAATGCTATTCGACAATCGACACTACGAGCCCTTTAAATTGTGCTACGCCATAAAACTGTTTAAATACTATCCAAAAATGAGAAGCAAACACGAAATCACATGAAATCTGAAATTGCATTTGCCATAATACAGCACAGCCGTTTTCAGCAAACCACGTGATGTCGTTCCAGATATTGAATCTTGAACAGGTCACATATTGGTACATCAAACCCGATTTCACCTCTGAGTGGAGCAACACATAAATGAGTGAATGACGAGCATAAACCTATCATCATATTCAGGTGCCACACTGCCTCACTATCAAAAAATCTTACACTACATGAACATGTCCCAAAGGACACAATTTAATACATCTCTCAAGGTCGCCAAAATTCCATCAGCGGTTCTGAAAGCACCATTGCAGACTCCAGCAAAAAGCAATAAAAGATTTTGGAGGGCAGAGGACATCTTGTGCGATCACTGCAAGTAAAAAAGGGGGGAAATCCAATAGGAACAGATGATCAGAGAAACCACTGACAACTCAAATGAAATTGTAAATAATGATCACATGGGTAGGAATTGATAGGGGCATGGTGAAAATAAAATGCAACTATACCTTAAAATGGGGAAGTTAGCCAACACTCAATAATTAAAAAAAAACTCCAGATTTGTTTTGTGATGGCCCTTGAACTTACTTTCAAGTTGATGCAATTTGATTAAGACGCATATATTTTCACTCTTGAAAAAGGATACATAGTATATATTTAGAAGTAGCACTGAAGTGCCAGTACAACATTGATGCCCTTCCAATTTACTCATCTGAGTCTAATTTCTATTTCTAATAGTGATAGGTACACCCTTTCATCACAGCAAAATCAAGAGGCCAATATTACGGTCCCAAATGCTTTGCAGCAGATACCATTGTAAAACATAATTCCTGAAAATACAGACTGCAATTGATCACTTCAATCACTGACCCTCAAGTAGTAAACCTAACAAACAGAAAACAACCATCTTTATTCCAAAAAGTTTTGCAGCAGTAGTGGTATTGCATGACAACAAAAGTTCATATGGGCAGAATGAAGCAATTAGATAACACGTGAGCACATTTCGAATCGAATTAAGAAAAGATGTCCATGCTATTTGTCACCACTGGTGGATACATCAGTTTCATTTCAAGAAAATTTCCTGTTATATGAACGTTTCAAAGGATGATGTGCCTAAACTTAAGAATTAGCTTCCTCCTACATGTTGATAAGCAAATATTCACAATGTCCATTTTTGTCATGGAGGAGCTCTATGAACAGGGCAATTGGCATTTAGGAAACAAGACGTTACCATGGAATCCGAGTTATAAAAGATATGCATAGAGTAATTCATCAAAAAGGGAATCTCAATGTTATATAGCTCCAGCATGTAACAGCTAAATATATACCTGAGTAAAATCTGAAGGCCACATACCACTTGTGAACTTCTTGAGGAATATTTGAAGCTTCTCAAGTACAAGATTGCATAACGGGGCATCTCTAATGGACCATCGCTTAATGTTGTTTCTAAAGGATTGACATGATCAAGAAACAACATGAAAAAGGCTCTCCAATGCATTGGTTATAATAACTTCATACAATCCACACCTGTCATATTTGTTTCACCTATCCCTTCCACGCTACTCTCATCAAAACATGGGTTACAAAACCATCCACTCCAATGCAGGTTTTGCTCTCTTATGCCAAATTTTCTGAAGCATACTCCTGCCGTCTTCACATCTGCCAACAACTAGGTTACTAAGGTGGACCACTGTACATGAACTGAAGATTCCAACCACCATTTTACCATGTTAAAATTTAGGCTCAGTAATCTGAGGAGTTCATTTTGTCCCATCAAGTGACCCAATTGATCAAAAATTGTAAGTTCACTAGAATGGATTTACGTGACCCAACTACTGCCAGGTGTCTTATTCAAACCCCTCTCTGCCATGATCTTCCGTAACCTCTTGACCTTGTCCCATTTTTCTGCTTGTGCATATATGTTACCCAAAAGAATGTAATATCCGCCGTCTTCAGGCTCAAGCTCAAAGCATTTGTATGCAACAAACTCCCCAAGCTCAACATTGTTGTGCAACCTGCAAGCAAGAAGCAAAGCACCCCAAACACTAGCATGTGGCCGCATTGGCATCTGCATGATAAGCTGGAACGCTTCGTCCAGCTTTCCACTGCGGCCTAGAAGATCCACCATAATGGTGTAATGTTCAACTGAAGGGCTGATCCTGTAGTTGTTTGACATGGAAGTGAAGCAAGTGCGGGCCTCTTCCATCAGTCCGGCATGATTGTATGCAGACAGCAAACCCACAAAGGTTATGGCATTAGGATTGATCTTTGCATCAGACATCTCCTTGAACAAATCAAGAGCTTCCCTTAGCTTGCCATGCATCCCACAGCCCACTATCATCGCACTGTATGACACAACATCTCTCCTCTTCAAGCCTCTGAACAAATCAAAGGCCTTATCCATCCGCCCGCTCTTGGTGTACAGATCAACCAGAGCGGTGCGCAGATGATCGTCCAGTTCAACCCCCACGCACCCCGCAAAACTCTCGACCCACAAACCAAACCTCAAGTCCCCAAGCTGAGAGCAAGCTGATATGACAGATGAGAAAGTCTTCTCGTTTGGCAGCACCCAAACATGCGGCTTCAGCATCCGGTTGAAAGCAACAACTGCCTCCCGTGCACAGCCATTTTGCGCATAGCACGCGATCATCGCATTCCAAGAGTAAAGATCTTTGTTCTCCATCCGCTCGAAGAGTTTGGAGGCAGCATGGACTTCACCGGCCTTGGCGCACCCAGAGATCACCGTAATCCAGGAGACATTGTTCCTGACGGGCATTCGCTCAAACAGCTCCCTCGCTCGGGAAAGTTGGCCCTGTGCGATGAACCCGCACAGGAGGGCGTTCCAGGACGCTGCGTTCCTCTCGGGCATTCGGTCGAACAGCTCAACGGCCTCGTCGAGGTGGCCCGCCTTGGCGAGGCCAGCGACCATGGAGTTCCATGACACGACGTCCCGCGCAGGCATTCCATCGAACATGGCGCGCGCGGCGGGGAGGTCCCCTGCTCGGAGGAGCGCGGCGAGGCGCGAGTTGGCCGCGACGAGGAGGGAGAGGCGGTGGCGCGGCGCCGGCTCGTCGAGCAGGCGGTGCGACTGGTCGTGCTCGGCGGGGAGGAGGCGGGAGTAGAGGTGCGCGAGCGCGGCGTGCGGGTACGGGTGTGCGAGGAGGCCGAGGCGGAGGAGGTGCGCGTGGAGGGAGGCGGCCGCGGGGAGCTGCGCGTGGGCGGGGAGGCGCGGCACGGACTTGAGCACGGCGGCGAGGGCGAAGGGACAGGGGCAGTGGTGCGGCGAGCGGAGGGAGGAGAGGTAGAGCGCGACGGCGCGGCGGGGCCGGCCCTGGTCCGCCGCGGCGCGGATGGCGAGCGTCCACGGCGAGTTGAAGCCGGTGGCGGCCTGGGCGCGCATTGCTGGCTTCCTCCAAGCTTAGCTCTCCCCGGCGACGTCGCCTCTCAATGTTCTCATTGCAATTGATGGCGAGGAGAGGAGGATGGCTTCCTTTCCGGCGCGAGCGGAGATCGCCGGCGACGAGGGGGTAAGTTTGGTGAAACGGCTACCACCGTCATTTTGATTTGATTTCGAACCTTTCCCTACTCACTAGTCACATTCATGCTTAGTTTCAAAAAAAAAAAAAGTCACATTCATACTTTTTTTACAAAAAAAAATGATCTGGAGTGTTTATTTTCTCATGCAGACGCAGCATCAATGAGATCAGATGTGATACAAATTACAAACGGAGGGGCATGTTTGTTAATGAACAATCTTTTGTAAGAAAATAGTGTTTTACGAGTGAACTAAGATTCCAGATTTATTACCTATAGAATTTTTTTAAAAAAAAAGGACAGAAAGAGCTAGTTAAAAAGTGTGTTCATTTTTTGAGGTCTAAATTTTAGTACTATCACATCAATCTTTTTAATGCTAAATATAGTGATTAATATAAATTAAATATAAAACTAATTATATTGTTTAATACTAATTTATGAGATAAATTTATTAAAATTAATTAAATCATTGTTATGAGATGTTTATTGTAGCATCATATTACTAATCATGACCTGATTAGTTTTGGTAGATTTATCCTGCTATTTAGTGAGTGAGTTATAAACTGGATTTTATTATGAATTTTATTTAATACTTCTAATTATTATTTTAATATTCAATAAAACAGATTTAGAGAGGAGGATCACACCCTTAAAGATCTAGAGCAATGTTCAATATCGAAGCTCGCGCCGGTTTCCACTTCGTTTGTCAACATCTGGTTCCGGTCTTCGCCAAGCTCAGTTTCAAGAATGATCGTATGTAGAGCTCAGTCTCTCTTGGCTACGGTGTGGGTGCCACCTCGCATCCGTGCCGGAAATGCTCCTCACGCAGAGCACCGGCATTCTTGCCGCAGATGTTCCGCAGTCCTCACATGGAAGAGTCATCGGAGATTGTCTGAGAGACAGAGAGTCACTGGAAGAGTCACAGAAACAGAAACTCGGTCCCGCCTGGACGGCTGGACCCATGCCCCACCGTTAGCCTGAGATGTTTGCATCGTAGACGAAACAAGAAGCATCCAAAAAGAAAAGGTGGGGCTAGGGATAAAAGCCAAAGTGATAATTATCGGTTTATCAATGTTCGTTTTTGCATTTTATCAATCATAGTACACGAAAATAATATTTCGAAGAAATGGAAGCAAAAATGGTAGTAATTCGTGGAAGTGGTAGTGAAAACAATTTCAAAGTCTTCCGATCGTTTTCACAAATTTCTGTTTTAACGTAAAAATTATCGTAGAATAATATAGATAATTATCGTATTTAATATTTTGATTATAAAAAATCTCTCTAAAAGCCAAATGATTCTTCAAGCCTAAAACAAATCATTTTCTCAACATAAATTTTATCTACTTTCTATTTTTGTAAATACAATTTTTCATATATATATATATATATATATATATATATATATATAATTATTCAATAATCAATACGCTACAGTCAATTTATCGTAGTCCATGTGCCGTCGTCGAGATGCAACCATGACACGTCCAATTTTTCTGTTTTATCAGTGCTATACTTCACGATTCATGTTTTCGATTATTAATACCGTTTCTCGATTGATACCGTCTATTTTAGTTGCAATAATATCATTTCTGACTTTACCGAACTACCGACATCGTATTCGCTTCTGTCAATACCATTATCGACTTCGCTTCCGAAAAAAAAATATAAAAGCAAAAACAATTGAGTCTTCTTCCGATCGTTTCCGACCGCTTTCATCCCTAGGTGGGCCTATTTTTGTTTTTAACTAGCAAAGTATCCATACGTTGCTACGGATTTTAGAAAACAACACACTCTTTATAATTTAAATATAAATTATTTACATAATATAATTATTAGATATATACAATATTATTAATATTTTCTACATAAAAGATTATATTTGTATACCTTTGGTGCTTTGTAGTATATTATTTTATATGTCAAAAGTAACAATTTTATCGTCATTTTTTACCATATTCTAGAAGCTTTATCCGGAAGGAAAAATTAATTTACGGAGTACAAAAATAGCACTTCATCACAACGCGATTTTAAAATTGAATACTTGCTCTAATGGAAAAAGTTAAAACATAAAAGTTGTAGATCTTGTTGAGACCTTTTCTAAACATATATGGATCATATTATTTGAACTTCGGAGTTAGGAGATATGGGCCATACACAAAGACTTACGTAGAGTAGTGTGAATCAGAACAAATATTTTTGCATCACATATTTAAAAATCAAAGCTGCGGGATCTGGACTTACATTGAATATCAAAGTTATAGAACTTTTCGAAAGCTACGAGATAGAGTCCAAATTTAACTCATTTGAGCTTCGGACGTGGAAGTTATGATTTTTTAAATTTGATACTTGAAATAGAAAGTATGAAACCAATTTGAATTCAGTCTCTAACTTTGTGGACACGAAGTAGATGACCGTACCTCAATTAATATATTGTAGAGATAGATAAAAAAGAGTAGCAAGCTATCCAGCCCTTCATCTCATTACTGATGGCCTAGATTCGCCCTAATGCACAAAGGGAAATCCTCTGAACCCCGACGGAGCCAAGATGAGACCCTCTCGAAAAAGTGTCAAATCCTTGCGTTAAGTTTGAACACTTTATGTTTCAAAAAAAAAAAGTTTGAACGCTCGTCTGCTGTGCCATGTTCAAACTTAAAGCAGAAATATCACCATTCGGCACGCCATCGCAATTAACAAATCCTTGAACCCGAAATAGGACAAATCAAACTTAAGGAATACCATCTCTGGCTCAGAGCAAGACAAGATTTAGAGGGGAAGGAGATGTTCAGATCAAAGGCCCATGGATACAGGATGCAGTAGAGCCAATTGTTTCTTCTTTCTACCTATTGCCTAAGGTCCAACCATTCTTTATGAAACAAGTTTCAGGCTGAACCACCTTCTGTGCACAGATTTCTATAGTTGTTCATCTGTCCCTGGGGAGGCGTTGTCCCCAACCGATTGTCCCTGTTGCTATGTTTACGCTCAGAACGATGACATCACCATCACTCATGCCAAGTGCTATCTGATCAGGCTCTAAAGGATCCGCAGCAATAACCATGGGGTAAACGCTTCCAACACTGTTAAATAAGATGCATCAGGTGTAATGTTGGTCACTTGAAATAAGGTTAGAATACAGTTTACATAAAATGAAAAGGTGTGTAGGAGGCTATACATACCTAGATAAAGGTCCTAGGGCACGATCTGAAAGATCAATATCACAAAATAGCTTATTTAAATCCCCTTGAAAGATTTTAATAGTACCATCACAGAATGCAGCATAAACCAAGAGACCATCACATGAGAATACTGCACTTGAAATGCGAGACCGGAGCTCATTTCTTGGGGGCCACTGCATAAGTGCATATAATCAAATATCACATTAACATCAACAGGAAAATCACAAGACCCAGTGTTTCAACTCAAGGTGACTAAATATTGTATTGCATCTTTAGGTTAAGAGGTTTTACGACTAATAATGAAGTTCAGTTTTAGAACCATTTTAACTGTTGACCATGTACAAGCAGGTACTTTGTAGTGCCCTCCTTTTTTGTCCAAGTACTAAGTCATAATAGGAGAATCTGGATAGGCCCATGGATATTAAAGGATTAACAAAATTTGGGTGGACTAACCCTGCTCGAGCATTCCAGCTTCCAGTCATAGATTGCCAATTGGCTCTCATTAACTACCAAAAGATGTTGGCAATCATTGTGAAACTGCACCGTTGTATCACCATCCAAAGCACCAGAACGGTTTGGGTGCTTAATCATATATCTTGAATCCTTCTTCTCCCAATCAACAATGCTCCAAACACATAACTGAATAAAATAAACAATTCATAAACACATTACAATTTGTTTCTAGCCCAACGACTACAAACAAGAATGCTGTAGCTTGCCATGTCAGTACAACACTATCAGGTAAAGACGAACCTATGAATGTGTAGCTTTTACCATTTAACTACCCGTATCAGGTAAAGACAAACCTATGATCATACTAATACGGGCATTCATGCAATCATACCTCAGCATCAGCACCTGAAGATACCAGCACATTCTTTAATTGAGAAAATGACAGTCCCGTAATCTTTTTGTGGTGGCCCCAAAGTTTATTTGTAACCTGATGACACATCAAGGTTCAGCTTCGTACCATTCAGAAGTTTTCAAGAATTGTAAAACGACATCGATGTGTGGCCCAGCTATCATCCTCACATGCGATAGTATTTTCCAACTCAAGCAACTTTTGCCCAATTAACTATGCAATATGCATATTAACTGGACGGTAAGCATGTACATTATTTTGTTTCAAGATTTGAGATAACAAGAGTCAACATTCAAGAAACAAAATGTAAAAAAAAAAGGTAAATAGAAACATGATTCAAGTGTTGAAATGCATTTGAAATCTAGCTGATTGTTGCAGTGCATTTGAAATCAAGCTGAAGGTAAGCAACTTGGATATAGCTGAGTATTGACGTCACATATATGATTGAAAATGTCAAAGAAAAAAAGTACATAGAAACAAAATTCATGTGGTCTATGTAGGTGTCTTGGATCAGATAAGGAAGAGGAGATACACAATGAGGAAAAAAACCTCAAAAATAGGCATGTTGTTTGTTACATCACAGATATATAATTATAGAAATACAACAATAGTATTTGAAAACTAATATCTATAATAGATCTAGAGGTACTGTTTTACATCATCAATCTTTGTTAGCTGTCAATCATAAGATAGTTTGACAGCTCAAACTAAAACTTGAAATCTAGTAAGGACAAAGAGTCAATAACACACACCTGACGAATACGGACATCAAAGATTTGAATGGTCGAATCTTCCATTCCCAATGCGATAAATTTGCCTTGTGGATGGAACACAATGAAAGTTACAGCAGGTGGAGGTTCCATAAAAGTGACAATAATCTGTGAAAGAGCCAAAAAAAATGGCAGTAGCACAATCATGAATGAAATTTTATTATCAGAAGCTATTGTGGTAAGTGTCAAACACGACATTTACCTTGAATGTCGTCGTATTGAACACAGAGACTTTGCCACCAGATGCAGATAAAACACAGGATTCATTTTTGGACAACGCCATGCATGTAGTTGCTTCTTTTGTGTTGCCATGGCTAGTGTCATTTTTCATAACAAACCCATTTGCTAGGTGCCATAACTGAGGTTCAGATGTAGTACATTAAGAAAAAAGTAAAAATGATTATTCAGAAAACAAGCCAATAAGATTGCTCTCAAAATTGAAGTACCGTTCTCTAGTCTGACCTCTCTATGGTTTCTGGCATCGTCTTTATAATTCCACAACTTATGAATAGCACTGGAGCCGAGAGCCAACAGTGACATCCCATCATTTATATATAACAAACTGACAACCTATGAAACAAAGAAATGAAACACAACCCCGTCACCACAAACTTCCAATTAGGTTGCTCTAATTGTACTGGTAAAAGACTGGATAAACAGGAAACAGAGCCAGTGACATGTACAACTGGAGACTGCATTACAACCAAAGTAAGCAGTAGAATAACCAATTTAAATGGGCATCATTGCTCAGCCAGAACAGAACTAAAAGTAAGAAAACTTAATGCAGTAGCTCATAGTCTAAAACATGTTGGCTGGATGGCTTGTACCAGAAAATACTACCTACAATAACTATCAATGTAGGCTGACATATTTGATCATCCAAAAATTCAGAACTAGTAAAAATTTAAAAACAGGCGAGTCAATTTAATCCAAACCTTATCTGGATGTCCTACACAAATTCTTTTCATTCCACAATCAATGCCCAGAGCACCAGTAGGAATTGTTGGATGCTTCAGAAGTGCTGCTACAAGCAAAAAGAGTCCAAAAAACTCATTAACTATCAACACTGACAAACTGATAAAAACCGTTCAGCTTAATTTTTTTCTAACCTGTGTTTGGAGGTTGAACAAGACTAGGTACCACTTTTGCAACAACACCATGTGGTAAAGATGGGGTGGCATTAGTCGTGTGGCCTGCAACTGTTTTTGAGGATGGCATTATCACAGGTTGAAATGACTACATCTCTACAAGATTGAAATAATCGAGAGTAATGCAAAAGTCAGGAATCAGGCGGAGTCAAATAACCTACATTGGGTGGTACGCCTAGGACAAGTAGCTGGTGGCACAATTCCAACTGGCTTAGCAATTTCTTTGGGCTTCAAATTCGACTTAGTGATTTGTTCCAGCTCCATGCAAAGAATGACCTCTGAATTACAAGAGTGATCACTGAATAGTGTACCCATTCAGGGTGTTTCTTTTTCTTGCAAAGAGAATGTTGATAGTTAAAACTGAAAAGCATCAGAAAGGAACACATCTTGATTACAAACTCTGTAGAAGCAACAAGAGTGTCTCTACTATCTAGAAAGCATAGATTTACTTGTGCATCATAAAAATATCAGGTGTGTTTATGGATATGACCTTATAATGAGAAAGGATGTCATACTCAGAGCCACAGGCAGCCAAAGTTAAAATTTCGTTGTTAGATAGAAAAGATCCTTTGCAAAAACAAAAAAGATATAGAAAAGATTATAGGATATCATCGACTTTTATATCTTATCGTATTCCATGAAAACCTTCCGATTGGGCATTGATTGAATACACGAAACAATGCTTCCAGTAAAACAGTTAGGGATTCCAAATAATTATATGCAAAATATTTTTTAAATAGCTATCAACCATAGTGAATAAGTATAACCATCCTTTAAACTGGTTACAGGCTAAAACATGACACAGCATGCCCTTATTTAGGATTCGATCATTCATTTCAGCAAGGTGCGTAACTGACATTACATGAAGAAAACTAAAAAACAAAAGCAACAAATTTCTACATATACCAGTTTCATGACGGAATGTTTCTACAAAATTCATTTGTGCATCATAGAGCAACTTTATGCCAAATCTTACAGACAAGCACTCCTGATTGCTGACAAAAGGCGCTATACAACTTTCATACACAGGCAGCAATCCTGAGATGAGAAGAAACAGAAGTAACTGGTAAAATTATAAGCACGCCAAATTCAAACCAGCATAACACCTTTGATTGATCAGCATGCTCAGCCTGGAGTCCTCAAAGGATGGGAATTCCAGCTTGTCCTGGAACAGCGGGTTTGCCTCGATGAGCTTCTTGATCTCCACTGCCACAGCTTCCCGGGCTGACGCTGTGTCCAGCCGCTCACGATGCCTGCTCACCATGGATAACAGAGTCACACCCAAATCTTCCAGCAATGCGCTACGGCTTGGCTCCCTGAACGAGCCATTTCCGTTCCACCATACCTGAAATTATCGAACGCCGCCACCAACTTCGCGACCTCCTCGTCGTAGGGGGCGACCGCCTTGAGATCGTTCACCAGAAGCTCCCCCTCTTCGGAAGTGAAGCGCCTGCAAGAACCAACGGATTCGGCACAATCAACAACCAAATTATCCAGCACCGGCACAACCAGGAACCAGAAATCTAGCGCAACCAAGAATTCCGTAAAATCGAGAACCACGAACCAACCCAAGAACCAAAAGTTTCGAACCAAGAACTCGTCACGGCGCCACAACCAATAACCACCCAAAACCCAGAACCCACAAGAACCCAGCGCTACTGACCAAGAACATAACCACGGCGCGCCAAGAGATTCGGTTCACCTCTCGAGAGCCTCGATGTCCTTCCGCCTGCGGAACTCGAAGAAGATCCTGGCGGAGTAGGGGTCCTCCGCCATCCCGCCGGCGAACGCGCCGATGTACCGCTCCGCCTCATCCCACGCGCCGCCCCGCACGAGGTCGGCGACGTGCTCCGTATCCAAGTAGAGCCTCGTCTCCCGCTCCAAGCTGTAACAAACGGAGAGAGGGAGAGAAGCATCATGAACCTCCGAAGAAACCCACCGCCATTTCGACCATCTAGGTGGCGGGAAAAGGCGCGCGCTCACCTGTGCGCCGCCTCCTTGTACCCTTGCGCGCGCAGCTCCTGCAGGATGATGTACTTGAGGTCCCTTAACAGCGGCGGAGGGCATGGCCTCTCCGGGTCGGAGCCGAGCTCCGCCGCATCATCACGAGCCTCCATTGTGTGATCTCTGGATTGGGAATTTTTGGTGCCTCTTTTTTCCCCTTTCGTTGTAACTAATCAACAACCTATATTAGGGATGAAAGCGATCAGAAATGATCGGAAGAAGGATTAATTATTTTTGCTTTCATATTTTTTTAAGTAAAATTAATAACAGTATTAACGGAAATGAATATAATGTCGGTATTTCGGTAAAGTCAAAAATGATATTATTGTAACTAAAATGAACGGTATCGATCGGGAATCGATATTAACAATCAGAAACATGAATCGTAAAGTATAACACTAATAAAACAGGGAAATTGGAGGTGTCATGTTTGCATCTCGACAACGACACAAGAACAATGATAAATTGGTTATACCATATTGATTATTGAATAATTATATGTATATGTATGAAAAATTGCATTTGTAAAAATAGAAAATAGATAAAATTTATGTTGAGAAATTTATGATTTATTTTAGTCTAGAAGAATCACTTGCCTTTTACTATAAAAAATATTGAATACGATAATTACCTATATTACTCTACGGTAATTTTCATGTTAAAATGAAAATTTGCAGAAACGATCGAAAAACTTCAAAATTATTTTCATTACCACTTCTATGAATTACTACCATTTTTGTTTTCACTTCTATGAATTACGAGTATCGGTAAACCAATTATTACCACTTTTGCTTTCATCCCTAACCCATATCATATACTGTAGTATATAAAGCATATACTGTAGTATATAAAGCCTTTTATTATTGGAGGTAGCGAGGTGCTAGGAGCACTTTTTTTAAAAAAAATTGTATAAGAAGGCAGAGAACACTTTTTTTCATTTATCACCATAAAATAAATCATAAAATCAGCATCATGGGTCATTAATTTTTTACTTCCCATGAAAATTAAACAACTACAATTCTATGTCGGACAATTTCAGACTTCCGCCTCATGTTTCAAAATAAGCATACACAGATAAAACAGCATATCCTATCAGCATTCTCGTGAATTAAATTCAGAAAAGGGCAGACTTAACACTAAATAAAAATGATTTCGAGACACGATCTAATCAGCATCCAATCAACCCAATATGGCGGAATTTATCATCACAGGCCACACAACATATCACCATCTGGCATGCCAACATATTTTTACACTACAAATAGTTGCCCCAATAACAGGGCAAAATGAAGAACAATCTAAGGTACCTCTAAGCTGAGAGCAGGAAAAGCTTTACAAAAGAGGAGGAAGATTGCCATCTCCCGCATGTGGCGGCTCCAGGCGAGGTCAGCATTTTGGGGACGGAGAAAAAAACCAAAAACTAACTTAGCGATGTCATCATCAATCACCACCTGTGCTGCTACCACAACAATCAAAGAGATGTTGTAGACTTGATACATATAACCTCATCTCATAAATCTAACTGTTTCTTCTTTCTCCCTATCTCCTACGGTCCTACCATCCTTTGGCCTAACAAATTCCAGTGCTGCCAACCGAGTCATCTCGTCGCCTGATCAGATGCCTGGTTGCTAGCTGCTGATGGCGCTGCTGATATTGCTGGATGCGCTCCGTTATCCTGAGGTGGTGCTGTTCCCCACTTTGGGTCCGCATCTAGTGGCTCCACGACATGGACTTTACCATCGCTCATGCCAAGTGCAATCTGGTTAGAGTCCATGGGATGCGCAGCAATAACCGTGGGGTAAACACGTCCGGCACTGTTGGATAAGACGATTCAAAGTGAGACTCAGCAAGTAGGACAAGGTTAAAGTTATTAGATAGTAAGTCTGAGTAGTAGTGTAGGAAACTGGTGCGTACCAAGATAGTATTGAAGGTGGAATATAAGCAGAAGGTGCAATCCTGCATCTCAACCTAAGAGATTCCGCTTCAAAGACTCCAATAGCACCATCACAGAATGCAGCATAAATCAAGAGACCATCACACGAGTAAATTGCACTTGAGATTGGTGCAGGGAGTGCATCTCTTGGGGACCACTGCGTATATTCACATATCAAGAGAAAATCAATGGAATGATCACGGCATCTAGTAATACTCGCAACCATCACAGCAAATAAAACAAAATATGCTTCCAGCATACTGCACAAATTCTAATGAATCAAATTTTATGACCATACGAAAATCAGCACATCCATAACAAAACTAGATTAAAGAATGTTTGAGAGGACTAACCGAGCATAAGCATTCAAGATTCCCATCATAGATTGCCAATTGGCTCTCATGAACCACCAAAAGATGCTTCTGATCATTGTGGAACTGCACCCTTGTATCACCAACCAAAGTACCAGAACGGTTTGCTGGGGGTTGGATATATCTTGATTTTTTCTTCTCCCAACCATCAATGCTCCAAACGCATAGCTGCAACATTTTACGCCAGAAATCAGTAATTGCAAACCAGATGTGTCCAAGCTTATAATGTAGTGTGTGGCACTGTAGAATCCATATAATCATACCTGAGCATCAGCACCTGATGATACTAGCACATTCATTTGTTGAGAAAAGGCCAGCCCAGTAATCTTTTTCTGATGGCCCTTGAGCTTACTTTTGACCTGATGTAATTTCACTGACATTAATTACAAAACATTGAATTTGTACAAAAAGGACGAGCCATAAATGCATTCAAAATGTAAAGTTCAATATAACAAGAATCAACTATTCATAAAACAACAAATCCATAGATCTTAACTTTTAAAAAGTACAAGATTGCAAAGGGGTTCACAGTGCAGTGGTAAAGGCCATTGGCTGGGGAGCTCCCACCCAGGGTTCAATCCCTGGGTGCTGCATAATTTGTGGAAAAAAAAAATCACTCGTTGTGTCCCATTTACTCACAGCTGAAACCGACCTATGGTGGCCGGGCCCTCATGTATGGGTTGGACTCAAAGCATGGGTTAAGGCCCGAACCATAGGGGGCAGCTTCTTGAGGATGGGAACAGGGTTCGTGGATTTTCTCGGCCGGGGAAGGTTGAGCTTCTCTATCAAAGAAAGTCGTGGGGGCGGTCTTATCCTCACCGGTCGAGTTTTTTAAAAAGTACAAGATTCAACATAATAAAAATCATATATTAATAAACAACACATTCCTGTATCTATACTCTTCAAGGTTAGCTAGTTGGATAAATGCTGAAAGTGCTATTCATACAAACATTGGAGTAACTACTTTTCACATGTCATATGATCAACCCAGTGTTGTAGTATGTCTTAAAAATTTAAAATTTGGCCACTAAATTAAAATGTCATAAATTTCAAGCATGGAGAAGTGGCAAGAATAACGCACCTCATCTATGCGGACGTTGTAGATTTGAATGGTAGAGTCCTCCATTCCAATAGCAATGATATTGTTGTCCTGTGGATGGAATGCAAGGAAAGTTGCAGCAGGAGGAGGTGACATGAAAGTAGTCATGACCTGTGAGATTGTAGATTCAAGAGTCAGAAACTGAAACAATAATGGAATAACACTTTTTATCTCAGGTTGTCAGCATACTATGACTCACAATTACTCAAAAGACAAAAATGGAACTAAAGTGTTACTGTGACCTGCACCCAAAAGGACATGTACCTTGAATGTCATCATATTGAACAACGAGACTTTGCCACCAGATGCAGACATAACATAGGAATCATTTTTGGATAGTGCAATGCAGGCAGTTGCTTCTTCAGGGTTGCTGTCGTTAGTGTCGTTTGTCATTAGGATCCCATTTGGCGGTTGCCACAATTGAGGTGCAATAGATGCAGTAGACTAAATAGAACACAAATTGACAGTCAGAAAGCAAAGTACACAAGATTGAAGTTGTAAAGCAATTAAAGTTCTCTGGTCCAACCTTGCCATATGGATTTCTTTCATTCTTTTGCCATTTCCACAACTTATGAACAGCATTGGAACCAAGAGCCAACAGTGCAATCCCATTATTTGTATATAACAAACGGACAACCTGTGAAAGAACAAAATAAACACATCTATCATCAGGAATTTGATTTGCCCAGAACATCAACATATCAGCCTACACTTTAAATTTAAAATCACACTGAATTGATGCAACACAAAGCCAGATAGATCTTTGTGATATAACCACATAAAACATCAAATGGATAAATACGCTTATCCCTACTTTTAACATAAAGATCAGCACATGCATGACCAACAAGGTTAAATCAATAACCATATAGTGATTCTAATATATGTGAAGACAAAATTAACATACTTTGCTTGGGTTTGTGTCTGTGTCCGTCAAATGCAGTGCTCGAAGATGTCCAGAATCAGCGATGTCTGCCAACTTCCAGGTCTTAATCTTTTCAGATTCATCTGTTATTCTTGGTTTAACATCTGGGGTTCTGCTAGCATCCATAGGTGCCTGTTATTCGTTTAACTGTTAGTGTCATACTTATTGAAAGCAGGAGAGGGCAGCGAAGGCAGGAGGAACTTACCAAGGCACTCGTCGAAACTGCTGGCAACATCCTGTCAGGTCGTTCTGCATTCACTGCTATAGGACTTGAGACATTTGAAGGACCCAGGGCAACAATTGGAGGCTGCATCAAAAGAAATGTGAGTATATGGAAATAATAGACCCTCTTAATATCAACTTTCCAGCCAGAACTGAAAGAAGAAGCAAGTAAAAACACTCCTTTCAGTGCATCTTTCCAGATGAAAAACAAGTAATAAAGGGAATTATAGCTTTCGTCCCCCACAAATGTGGTGACAATTGCAAAGAAATAGTAGCTCATTTCACGTCAAAAAAAAAAAATAGTATCTCATCACAAGTCTAAAAAAAGAATACAAAATACTAGTCACGACAGAAAAACAATGGTGGCAAAGTGCATCACTGAACCAAGTATGTTCATAATATTTAACAAAAAATGGCAGCATAAAATTAAAAAACAGAAGAGAATACCAGAAAACAGAGAAGGGTGAATACCAAATCATGCAATATTGAGTGATGAAAAGTTTTTGTAAAAATACCTTGGTATTTATTTGTTGAGGAGGTCCCCTAGAACCCTCAAATGCTCTGCTCTCAAGCATCCTAAGCAAGCGTTGCCCATCAGTGTTGGCAAGTATTTTTATTCCATTATCACTAGTGGTAACAGCAAGCAATGAACCTTCTCTATTGAACCTCAAACGAGGGCTTGCCTACAGATTATCAGCAAAAAATTATTAAGCAATTAACTTCAGTGTGGGCAGTTCAGATAATAAAACAAAAGGTGGTACTAACTGGCAGTCCACCGTCACAATCTGTTGTTGTCAGTATGTTGGTGCTATCCATATCCCAGAATTTAACGAGAAATTCATCCCCAGCAGCCAAGAACCGGTTTCTGGTTGTGTCAAACTGAACAACACCAAGCGACCGTTTCCTGAACCCATTGTATGTCCTCTTAATAGCCCCCTCAGTTTCATTCCACTCAACCAAGTGAGAATCACCTTCTTTACTAGTACCACAAGAGAAAAGCCTGCAAGGAAAAATCGTTATTGAACAGGTGAAACGGGTGAAATCTGGAAATGAATCAAGATGCTCACTTTTTTACTCTTCAGAAGCTACTATATACTTTATACAACAATTAGTACATCTCACCTTGTCCCGTCAGCAGTGTAAGCCATGGTGGTACACCAATGACCAGGAGCATCATAGTCAACTCTTGAGCCCAAGCAATCATACAACCATGCCTTGATTTTTCCATCAATGGCAGTAGAGAAAATAAACTGCAGAGATATCAAGCAAACCAAAATTCAGGTATGCATACAAAAGATGGGAAAATAATGATTAATTAACATGAATTCATTGATACACAAGTATGCAAATGGTGTGTATCATGAAAACAGGAGAAGGTTGCCAAATAGTTGGAATAACAATAGTACATGCAATCAGTACAATAGTGGCAGTAGAAAAACAAAACAAAAAAGTAACTCAAAAGTATCATCATTGAATCTGTCTCAAGGATACCTGAATAGATTCCTTGTAATGAGGGCATACAGAATACACTGGAGCTTCATGGCCTTCAAATGTGTACTGCTTCTGTCCTGTTTGAGCATCCCACACCTACCAAATAAAATTTGCAAGCATGATTAAGATGTCCTTGTTTGTTTCAAGAGAGAAAAAAAATGATCATATGAGTATCCTCACCTTAATGAGTTTGTCATCACCACATGTAATGATTGAAAGGCTCTTGTTGGGGTGAGAAAAGGCTATGTCATTGACTCCACCTATGTGAGCATCAATCTGTTCCATTTGCAAACGTTAAGAGACCTAGGCAGGTGGTATCAATCACTACCTCATCCCTCTATCCATAAGCAATACAAACTCACCTCTGCCTGCTGCCGTAACTCGCCATTAGGTACAAAAGTGTAAGTCTGAACAATGTGCTTTGAAAAGGCAACACCTGGAAATCAAGCCACATTTGCATGAGACAGGAAGATTCAATAGCTCCATTGAAAAAGATCCAAACAAATAGGAGACCCCGAAATGATGGCCAAATGTCTTTTTGCTTTAAAATTGGCATGGCCAGATGTGAATTAGCACTGAAATGGACCACTTTCATACCTAGAATAGTTCCATCAGGGCTCCACAGACATCTATTGACAGCTATAGCAGCATCTTTCATTAGTGCAGCCTGCGCATAGAGCAACACACAAATTACACACGAGAGCATATCACTGCAAGCAATACACTACTATTTCCAGCACCAAAAAATACAGTAACAACAAAATATCTGAAGTAGTCACCTGCAAAGGCAAGGTGCAGGAACTAATATCCCAAACTTTGAATGTCTTGTGAGCTATCCTTTCCCGGGAACCAACTTCCCATATCGCGATATCACCAACATTTGTACCAACTGTGTAGATAAGGAAGTGTAAATATAATGGACAGATTTTGCCAAAGTATGTTGAACAACCAAGGGAACAGGTTCTGAACAAGTACCTAAAAGAATAGTTTGTTGAACAGGATGGAAATCCAGGCTCATGACATTAGAACCCTGATTAAGTGTGCGAACCACTTGTTTGGGAAGGTCCTCTTGAGTATACATATTGGCAGGATGGCTTGCACCAGAGAATGATACCTATCATTGTTTTCAATAAATCATAATTTAGCACATTTTTTTTCCAATGGGTCATAACTCAGGACATTGTTTACAGTAAAAAAAAGTATCGAGTTCATCCAATACCTCATCTGGTTGCCCCACACGCATTCGTTTCATGAGATGTTCTGAATCTGCAGACTGGTAATCAATGCCAGGTGCACTGGTAGGAGTTCTTGGGTGTTTTAGAAATGCCGCTGTAAGCAAAAACATTAAATTCATATAAGGTCAGTAAGGCAAAGACTGCTGCAGGTGATAAACACAATTAAGATGAATCACTTTCAACGTACCCGTGTTTGGGGCCTGAACAAGACCAGGTGGTCCTTGTGCAACTGCAGCATGAGGCATAGAAGGGTTGGCGTTTGTCATCCAACCAGCAATAGCATTGGGAGATGGTGACACCACCGGTTGAAATGGCTACAAGATTGAAGCAGCATGAATAATTTATGATCAGCATAGGCGATATCCAATATTTATAGTGATACATACAGCATGGGCACCCATTGGCGGAAATCCAGCTGACTTTGGGATAGGACCAACAAGAGGTCCATTGGCAGGTGGAGGAGCTCTTGCTCCATTGGTAGGAGCGGCACACGAGTGGTCAGTGAAGAGTGTCTTGATGTCAGGGTTTGGTCTGGGGTTCTTGCAAAGCTGATGTTGCCAGTTCAGACTGAAAGGCATAAGCAGCAAACAAAACAGAATCAGCATAACCTTTTACAGCAGAAAATGTCTTTGTGGAAGCATTTCCTGACTTCCATGTCATAACAAACAAAAAATAACCAAATACTGCATGTAAGGATACAAACTTATATGATTAAAAAAGTATGGTGTGTGCTATCGGCATAGAAAGGTAAAACACTGTTCAAATACACGCTTATCATATTCAGTGAGATCTTGCACGCCAGGGTAAAAAGGAAGAAATGTCCAAAACACACGAAACAATCTCATAAGCAAAAACAATTCCAAAAGGAAATAGTGGTACTGAAAAACCAAATGTAAAAATCCCAACAGAAGAGTCATCTATTGACTAAATTTAGGAAATAGAAAGGGAAACGTGCACTCCCTACAGGCTACATTAGTGGCTCAGTTGAAGTGCAGGGCCTAAAAATGGATGTTCATGGTTAGCCTGTGAGACAACTACCCCTCTTACGTACAGATACATATGAAAATTAATAATCATAACATTCCTCGTAGCGGTTCAGTGACTAGAAGATCATCTTTCATCTCTGTATTGTCTTATTCAATCATCTCATTATTTAGGAAATATGTGGGCATGCTATTTACCGCCAAAACGACAAGAAAAAATAAAGGCCAGAAATAGAAAGCCTCCACATATAGCATTTTAGTGGTTGAACTTTTTTGTCCATGTCAATATTATGCTATCGTACAATGTGCACAAATATATGTACCATATATTACTGGCAATAATCATTACTATATGGTAACAAAAAAGAGGATGCCATAGAATTTTAATTTGCAAATTGCATATTGTATATTTCAAAAAAAAAATGCAATATGTGACCCGAAGCATATCAAAATTTAAATCAACATGACACCTTTGATTGATCAATGTGCGAAGTCTTGAAGCTTTAAATGGTGGGAAATTCAGCTTGTCCCGGAATAATGGGTTTGCCTCAATGAGTTTCTTGAGCTCCATGAGCATGATATTTCGAGCGGACTTTGTGTCCCCATACTTGGACAGCTGCTCATTTTGCCTGTTCAATCAACATCAATGCACAATCACATCCACATCGGTCCAATGCAATAAACATTTTGCTGTGGAATGGCCACTGCCATACCTGAAATTCTCCAAGGTCAGGAGCTGTGTTATCTCCTTGAACAGCTCCTCATTGAAGGAGGCAAACACCTTGAGATCCTTCACCAGAATTTCCACTGCCTTGGCCCTATCATGCCTGCAGAAGCAACAGCGAACTCAGCACAAATCGACCGCAACAACGACAACAGACCAAAAACAGCTTTAAACATGAGTCACCTGTCAAGGGCCTCGAGGTACTTCTGCTTGCGGATCTCAAAGAAGATCTTCATGGAGTAGCGGTTGTCCTCCACCTTGGTGAAGCCGCTGAGGTACTTCTCGACCTCATCCCACTCCCCGCCAGTCACAAGGTCCTCGAAGTGCTTCATGTTGAAGTAGAACCCCGACTCCTGCTCCAACCTGCACGACAAACGGGGAAAAATTAAGGAATCGCAGCTCAGCAACACGCCAAGGCTCGAAAAACCCATTTGTGATCATGGCGGACACTCACTTGTGCACCGTCTCCTTGAACTTTTCCTCATCGAGGAACTGCAGGATGAGGAAGACCAGCTCCCTGCTGAGAGACGACATGGCTCCCCCGATCCCAGCCTGAGCCTCCAGCTCTCAAGACCCGACTAAACCTCCGGCCTTCCCGGCAGATCCCCTCCCAAATCCCCACAAAACCCCCCGCAAATGGCGTCAGAAACTACACCAACCACCGCCGGCAAGCTCAAAACCCTAGCGTGCGAGCCCAGAGTCCAAACCTATAGCAACAGCCAGCTCACGACAGGGATCTCCGCCGATTCCGGCGGCGCGACAGCCGATCTGCAGCTGCCTGCGCCGTCGGACCGAATCCGGCCGCCAGCTGACACCGCCAGAAGCTCCCTCCTCAACAGCACCGCCGCCGACTAGGGTTTGCCCGAGCCGCCGCCGTCTGCTCCCCTTCCTCGCCTCAAGCTCCAGCCGCCGCGCTTCCCTTCTTATCCCTCTCTCTCTCTCCCCCAAAACTCTCTTTCCGAAAACTTCTCTCACTAGAATTTTTTCTCGCCGCTTTTGGTTTTTTTGGGCCGCGTTTTATAACCACCACGCTCAGTCTTTGCTTTTATAGGCACCCAGACAACCCGAGCAATGACGGTAGCATCCTTGGGGGACCTACTGTATCCACAGAACTGCCACTGTCGAGCAACGCGGCGGGGGTAGGACGGTAATTTACGACATGAGGGCAGAAATGGAACCGGGTCGGTCGCGCGGTCGCTTGCAGCCGAGGAGGGGTATTCCAGTCATTCGCCGTGTGGGGTTAGGGGAGCATCTAGGGGTGGTCACGGGGCCCACGGCCGGAGTGGGGTGGAACGGTCATTTGCGCGGCGGCTACTGTAAGTTTTTCTTTGCTGCCACGTCATCCTTCCTCGTACCCATTAACTTCTCTTTTTTTTTCTTGCCGTGTTTCTTTCTCTCTCCATCGCTTTCTCGCGCATCGCCGGTTTCGAATTTTGAACGGGCCAGGCTTGCGGTAGGCGCACCCGGTGCACCTACCCAACTTTTAGCGTCTGTACTCGATTTGATTAGGACGGCAGATGGAATATAAGCTAGTGCTTTTTTGGGAATTATTCATTTAGACAGGAAATAAATAGAAGGATAAACTGAGATACTCACGTGTTGCTATTAGTACATCTGGCAAGTATATGCCATTAATGCCTCCTTATATATGCCTCCTCGTGATAAATAAGTACTAAATTTCCTCAAATAAAATCTTCTTTTCCATTAATATAAATCTTTTATATACACACATGTTTGAATCGTGTTCATGCCCATCATGCCAACGGGTGGCTCATTAAATAATTAGCGTGTGAATCTGTCACGATTGGGTTTTTAGATCGTGTTCATGTACATCGTGTCAAGATTGGTTTGTGAACTTTTGACTCGCTAAATGTTGGCGGATGAATCTGTCGCCCATCGTTTTTCAAATAGTGTTCATGCACGCAATGATGACTTGGTAATCGTTTTTCAAATAGTGTTCATGCACGCAATGATGACTTGGTAACTAACTGGACAATTGTTGGCTCACTTAATAATCGGTAGATGAATTTGTCGTCTATGGTTTAAAACCCTGTTCATCCACACCCTGCCAAAAACAACTCATCAATTAATTAGATACTTGTTAGCTCACTAAATATTTAGTGGATGAACCTGTCGCCTGTGGTTTTGGATCTTGTTCATGCACGCTGCCCAATGGATTGGCTCATCAACTAGTGATTGGACAACGGTTGGCTCCCTAAATAGCTAGCAGATGAATCTACTACCAATGGTTTTGGATCCTATTCATTCTCACCAAGATAAGAGTTGGCTTGAGTAATTCCACATATGGTGGCTTGTTTAATAATCGGCAGATGAATGTATAGTCCATGATTTTTTGAATTTGTTCATGCTCATTGTGTTAACGGTTGGTTTATTAGCTACTACACCAAGCTCATGGTTTTTTGTATCATGTTCATACTTGCTTTGACAATGGTTGATTGGCAAACTAATTTGCAAATGAATATGACATGTCTGGTTTGTCAGCATATATATGGGTGTAAAGATAAATACATAAATCCATGATGGTTTTGGTGAGCAAAAGCATAGTCCATCATATACGGTGTTTATAAGCATGTTATACAAATGTGTCATCTTAGTATTTAAAAACAAAATTTCATGGGAATTAAAAAAACCATCAATAGACTTTATATATCACATACATATATAAAAATATCATGTACCGTACATAATATAATTCTAGCTATTTCAAAATCAAAAGTGTAGTTATGGATGTTATAGATAGATACTTTGGTATGTTAAAAGATTTTACCAGCCCATTTAAAAAAAAAATGTGAATACACAATATAATTGAAATGAGCTAAAATAGCTATGACTACATGTTGTAAACATGCATGTATAAATTAGTGTTATTTATTGCACTTTTTAAATCAAAAGGATCAGCATATATAGCTATCTTCTGTTTGTAATGACACTCCTAAAAAGGAACAAAACAATGCATAGAATACATATGGTACTAATCAAGGTGCCCACCAACCTGATACAACTCAACTAATGTACTCCTATTTTTCCAGTAGTATTGTTCCTAGTACTAGAAAATAGAGCACATGAGCATATACATACTACCAGGACGCTTTAGACAGTAGGATGACAGGATCTTCACCGCGAGAGAGAGAGAGAGAGAGAGAGAGAGAGAGGGAGAAAAAGGAGAGGACAAATGAAGGTAGGTTAGGTGCGGTCATAAAAAAGCTGAACTGGAGCGGGACGAAAAAGGCAAGCGGCGAGGCTGCCGCCCGGGTACGCGTAGCGCCGCGCGGGGTGCTGGGCTGCAATTATTCTCGCGGTCCATACACCCGTCGCTTTCCCCGCTGCTGGACTGCTGGTGCTGGTGTGCGCGAGTAGCTGTCGAGCCTTTAACCAGGACCGATAAGCGCAGTTGCTTATTCCTCTCCGCGCATATAAGCCAGTGCACGTATCGGGCCCCGAACCAACTGGCAAACGCAACAGGCTGCCCCCAATTAATTTTTCGTATACTACTCCCTTTTCGGTAGGAGAGAAAAAAAAAAGGGAGAGGAAAATCCCCACCCGAGACCACACGCGCGCACCGAGATCCCAACCCCGACCTCCACCTCCACGTCGCGCGCGCCACTCGTCCTCCGACACGTGGACTGCATTTGACCGGCCCCCGTGGTCACGTGCCGCGCGCGCCCCTCCTCCCTGCTTTGAAGACGACGCACGCGGTGGCATGGCATGGATGGGCTGCAAAACGACCCGTGGAGACGGGACACCGAGTTTAGGCGGAACTACGGGTTTTGCCACTGGAGAAAGGGCGTGTTTAAAGTGACGGTGGAAGGGTATCATCGGAAAAGGTGGTAAGAAGATCTCCCTCCCGGTCCGGTCTCTCTCTGTTGTTGTTCTGGGGCTTCGCGCGGCGGGCCGGATCGCCGCGGCAGGGGCGATCACATGCGCGAGACTAGTGGCACGGGCGGGATCTTCTGCGGCTGGAACGTGGCAAGCGAGAGACCACCCCACCCGTCGCCGCTGCGAGGGTTGGCAAGTGGGCAGACACACTTGTACGTTCGATGCTTTCATTTCGTACTATTTCGTATCGCCGAGGGTGCCAGGGGAGGTCGTACTTCTGTTACAAATCAAGACATAAGATTTTTCCAAAGTACAAGAGCATATTGTTTTGGTCCGATGCCATACTTTGGCTTCAGCTATGTCCAGTCTAGGCGTGCAAAAAAAAAAAAAAAACACAGGTGGTTGAGTGTCGGCAGTGCACATTTCCTTGTAGGAACACCACTAATCCTCTTAACTCTTACAGTATTAGGTTGGCAACTTGGCATATTGACATTGTGACTTTAGGAATGCGATGGATAAACTACGGCACTCGCATTTTTCCTGAAAGCAACAAGGAGGGAGATGGTGCACCTCCACCTTCACACTGTCAAAAGGAGCAGGAATAAAAGATGACACCAACCGGTAATCTGGACACGAGAGAGAGAGAGAGAGCATGCATATGCATGTGTGGTCACGCTCACATCGTAGGAGGACGCAAGTCAGAGAAAGTGCACGTACAAGAGGATAGGGAGAGAGAGTGTACGTGGGGGTGAATGTCGACGGGGGTGGTAAACAGTTGGGTACACCATAATTGGTGGCTCGTCCTGGCATACTACTTACACAGCTGCTGGGGCCACCGTCTACATCATGTGCGTGCGTACTCGTCTGCGCGCGCCAGGGACCAGCGCGGGAGAGGGAGGGATTCACTACGCCCACACCCAAATGTGGAACGGCAGCACCGGCAAGCTACTATAGTAGTAGTAGTACTTTGGCTACATTTTGGCTATTTCACACCTAACTTTCTCAATGATTATACAGTTTGGTTGTTTTATTCAGCTCGTAAACATGCTCAACGTTTTCTGCGGAGAAAAAATTCACAAGCGTTTGGCCAATGTACAGAAGTGCAACATTTATTGCACGGGACAAAGGGTAGATCACCGATCAGATATATATCTGGCGTGGAACGGTCAAGCCATGGCCCATAACCATAGTCTCAGAGGGTTGTGGCGATAATAAATACAGAGAGGCATGTGACAAAAAATAGAAAGTGGAGCGTTCGTACTATAATCGAGTCATGGCTTGTGTTTGTTTTTCGGATTGCTTTTTGATGAACAAAACAAGTAAGAACAGTGGTACAAGTATAGTCAAGTGGTTTCTAAATAAGGAGCCATTAACTACTATGCATTACACAGTTTGTTGAAACAGTGCCTTGATTGATTGAACCACGAGATAAATGCAAACTTGCAATTCTAGCTATATACTACTGGTGCTGGAGGAGAGACGAGGCCGTACCAAGCCTTGACGCTCTCTGTGTACGAAGACCAGTGGATGGCGTACACTAGTACTACACACGGAAATAGCCAAAGGACCTGTAGACCTTTCTTTCCCCGTCTCCATCCATCTTTCTTTCTCGAAATGCATAGTTGCAGCTGACACGTTACCCTTCACGAGAATGAACACAACAATCTAAACGAGGCGGCAATAAAGAATGGACGAGTTCGAAGCAACTTCCCACCTGATTCAAAGGGCCTGTGTACCTCCACGTGCACCCACCACCATGCTTGGTTGCTCCCAAAGAGGATGGGCAAGGTTAGGGCAGGTCAGACAGCGACATGCCTGCCAGCCAGCGTCCACAGAAAACGATTTCTGATGTTAACTTGTTCGAATATTGGGGTTCACGTTAGTTAAAATAAAATCTGATTGGGCAAAAACCATTCTTGTTGCCTTTCTTACAATGTCTGTATCGTTTTTTTTTTCTGTCGTAACACGATCTAAAAATATATTTTTTTGCGAGTAAAAAAAAATATTTTTTTATGAGAAAGGTAATTTTAGACGTTAGTATACCAAAAGAAAAGAGAGTGTCTCCAACTGTTAATCCAATTAAAGAAATCGTCTAGCAGTTCAAATCAACTAGCATAGCCTTTTTATGCTTAGACATCTTGTTTTAAACTAGTACTCCCTCCGTCCCATGAAGAGTGTCGCTTTTGACTTTTTAATATTGTATTTGACTGTTCATCTTATTCAGTTTTTTTTGCAAATATTATTTATTTTTTTATAATTAGTTTTATTAATAGATATATTTTAATCATAACATATTTATTTTAATATTTACATAAATTTTTTGAATAAAACAGAAGATCAAAAGTGATATCTCAAAGTCAAAAGCGACACTCTTCATTGGATGAAGATAGTAATATATTGTAATGTTCTTCTAGACGAGGCGTGTCTTTGTTTGGGAGAAACAAAGATCTAATATAGCTTTTCAATAGATTATAGTAGTATAATCCAAGAGCTATTTTATTAGTTAACAAAGGCTAGGTGACCTAGAATATATACTTACCTTTTGCCAAGCTAGCTAAGGAACACAAGATCCAATGCGTAGAGAGTTATCTAATTAACTATTCGTCCTATTTGTTTTCGCGAGAAAAAAAAAAGATTCACTATTTGTTCACCAATTATTGGAAGCGGTAGAGTTCTCCATGGATGTTCTTCAATTATTAGGGGAGATCCATCCTATCAAACTATGCATGTAAAAAAACACAAAGTGGATCTCAAAACATTAAAATTAGCTCAGACAATAATCCGACCAAAATAGCAGGTACTTGAAAGTTAATTTTCCAAGCATAAACAGCAGAATCATGATTAACTTATCTATTAGCAGTATTTGTTTTAAATGTTTGTTCCTTTGCAGGTATGCGGAACGGCACAGAAGCACATCACATGGCGGTCAGTTTCGTCAAACGTGACAACCTACTGGTACCACTAGTACCCCAGGACGTTCTTTTCTTTCTCCCTGCTCCATTTTGCTGTTTCCGAGAAGCAGGAACAGCCATAGACAGCGAAAAGATGGAGGTGACGCGAGTGGTGCGGGTGCATGTGGATGGAGCCTTGCTTCTTTTGTCTGGCGCCAGTTTTTTACTGTGCCTGGTTGTTTCTTTTTACAGAGAGAGAGTGGGTCAGTGTCCAAGAAAGAAAGAGACATGGCTTGTTGCTGGTGGAATTATTATGACAGGTTCCGATATGAGCCGTATTATATATGCAAATGGAAAGTGCACGCAGGGGGTGTACCATCATGTGTGCCTAGATAGTGATTTGGGTTACAACGTATAGCAGCGCCTATGCTTCAAAATTATTCGTAACATGAAGTGAACACATATATACCATCCATGCTACTACGTATCGTAGCTTAAAAGAATACAAATTTGCTTATTTCAGTCGATTGAAATCAGTCTTGATTGTAGTCGATGCTATCTCATAGCCTCTGTTTAGTGCTAACACGACATAGAGAAACAAAGTCATAAGATATTTGATAGATCAGTGGCCGTCCAATTAAGATATTGTGTCACATGAAGACATGCCTATTTTCAGACGATTGAAAATAGCATCTTCGGAAAAAAAATTTACATTGGCTGATGAACACTTATCCATAAATTAAAAAAAACCAAAAGGAGGTGGATGATTATCAAAAGAATTAGAAAAAAGTAAGATGGCTTAGGATGTTGGCACCCACCAATATATTGTAGCAAACTGACAACATAAATATTTTTGCTAATGTTATTGATGGTACCTATTATTGTATTAATTAGAACTCATATTTGATTTGCTGAATTTAGAGCATTAATAAAAAATCTAGCTGACATAGAGTATATTATCAGATCAAGTATGTAACTAGTAGTACAATATTATTTTTAGTAGTATAGATGAACTGAGGTGAGTCCAAACATATTCCAAGCAAGTATAATATATTAGTCAAATACTCACTTCGTTCTTAAATTATTGCCGTGAAGACAACAACTCTACTAGATTATTTTTAAAATAAAATTCTTGTCCTAAGTCCTAATAACAATTATTTAGAAAAAAAATAGAGAGTAGTAGTTTTTTTACTACTACTACTAGTATATTTACAGCTGAAAAAGGTTCAATAATGACTGTTTAAGCATGAACTTGTGTGTCATGTTTATATTAGGCCACATGGCTACTCCCCACTCTCACTGGTTTGGGTTGAGTTCATGTGTGTGGCGTAGCCAAAGCAAACACTGTGGGTGTACGGGTGGTGGGCCCGACTGGATGAGCAGTGGATCAAATCACTTGTGACGCTGCACTGCACATCCCTTTCCCCTCTTTTCTCTCTCTCTCCGGCGGTCGCTCTCGCTGGTTTCTCTCTCTCTCACTCATCAAAGGACGCGGGGGCAGGGGATGCAGGGCGGGGGACAGTACCGGCCCGGACGAAATGACGGTCCTACCCTCGGCCGGATTAAACAAGGGCGCCCCAATCTGCGCGCAGGGGCAGAATCGTCCGTCACGTGGAGCCGACGCCCTTTGCGTTGCATGGGGGGACCAGTCCAACCAGCCTCCTCCTCTCTCTCTCTCCGTCCCCCTTCTCGTGCTCGCATCAAACAGGCGGTATCTCGCGGTCCCGACGCTGCAGATCGCGCGACATATCGCGCGCCTTTCTGCTGAACTCGCCCACTTCCAGTGAGGTGGACGGGGAGAGAGAAGGAAAGAGGCGCGAGATATCGGGAGCGGTACGAGTTGAGCGTACGTGGGGTGTGGTGAAAGGGGGAGTCTTTTTAAAGGCTGGGGTTGTACTCATCTTTCATGTCTGCAGAGAGAGAGGGGGGCGAGCAGGACAGGCAGGAGAGAGAAAGTGGAGAGAGAAACGGGCATCAGTGCCAGCTAACGGGTCAAAAGCTTTTTCCGGGCTCCGCGTTCGCGATCGTCTGGACGCTCCCCTTTCTGTAACCGTTGCCGGTGGTCTCTCACGCCTTCTCTCAGTTTCACCTTGGCTACACTAGGAACTAGGAACGTAAAGTTTTTGGAATGTTATTTCAAGATTTGGAAACGTTTGGTTTTTGTACTGTTGTCATGTCGAGAGTTAGTTGCTTCCAAAGTTTGCCAGCCGTTTTTTTGGTATAAGATTCAATGAATTGGTGCTCGAAAAGTCGGGGTTATGTGGACATGTCGATGTCTCTTTCGTTCTATTACGTCAAACGTAATTTTTAGTATAACAATTTGAGACGTGACATTCAAGATCAACTCAGATAAGAGCAAGATATTTGTGATTTTTCTTTTACGATGATATGTAGTAGGAGTAGTTGCTTATTGTCATAAAAAAGTCAATTAAAATAGGTAAAATTGAAACCGAGTATGCCGAGTTCCTTTTTCTGTATTTACAAGATGGATATACACATGTAGGCAATTTTTTCATACAAATATTTTTAACTATGGAACTACACATACATTTGTTTTGATTCATGATAAAAATTTATCACTATGTTTTACAACTAATAATATGTTTCTTCATATATGTTTAAAACACATGTATATAAATATCCCACCACTATCTTATACTACCTGATCTTAAAGTAAACACCGACATATGTTGCTTCTTCCAGATCATTTTCTCCTTCTACGTCTCATCCTCAAAAGACGCCAGCCATAGCGTTGCACACTAGTTGTTGCACACATAGGATTCTCCCAAGAGGACAATGCGGTCCGTACTTTGGCCCCAGGCCACACACATAACAAGAGAGAGAGAAAGAGACGCGTGAAATAAAATAAAACAAAATGCAAAATTAGTGGAGAGGGTCCTGACAACCGCTTTCGTTTTCTTTATTCAGAGCTTTCCCTTTCTTTGCCGTCCTTGCAAAGAGGAGAAGTACAGCAAACTACTCCCGGTGCACGATATATCACGAGATACCATGGATTTGCTTCTCCGCAGAAACCGACGCCGATGCATTAGTTGTTCCCAGGTCACCACCCTGCCAGGAGGTGTCAGAACTAACGTGACAGCCAGGACTCCCATCCACAATATTTTAGGATTTCATTTATATTTCTTGTTTTCGTGTTTGTGGTTGAATTTCAACGACCTATTAGTAGGAGTAGTTATGGTGCTATACAAGCATACAAGTTCAGTGCATTCAACAAACTCATTCAAATTTTAATTTTTATTTTCTAAAGAAGGATGAAGGATAGAGATACAAAATTAGTACCTAAATACCAGCACACATATATTGAAATTTAAATGGTTATTGTAATTTAGCCATCCGTGAGTTGGATGATATGTATGCCATCCGATAGATATGTTTTACAAGTTGGATGAGTCATTGTTGCAATGGGCTAAAATTATATAGGAACCAAAAGAGAAATGTGAACAACATCTAGAGAATCTTATCAAGGATTGCCTTTTCTCCAAAAGGGTGGAGAAAAACAACGTAGCATTATTGCCCCTCTATATATATGTGTGTGACTTGGGACCCAATGTTTTGGACAACTTATCATCATGAGAGGAATACCTTTGTGCTAATTGGCGAGGGGTCACCATCGACAACCAAGCCAATGACATATATGGCGCTATCATGCAGGACCATCAAAAATCCAATTGAATTGCAACAACACGATAAGATCTATGCACTTCACGACTCAGATAGGGCCAATGATATTGACAATTCTCCTTACCTTTGTCGTGTCTCATCAGGTAGAGGCACGTGAAAACTTTGTAATCGTAATCCACATGTCGTTCTCTTTTGCTCACTTTTCTTTCGATATCTCTACACTTATTTTGCTTATTACATCAATTGAAACATTGTTGTTTCTCATGAGGTATAGATGAGAGTTTTTCAAATAATTTAGCTTAGCACTCCCCACTAGATATGCAACAGGAAAAAAAAAAAGCACGAAGTACCTTGCTTTGATCAAGCCAGTCCATGTGTGCTTGATCTTGTAAGTTATATGTACAGATAGAAGGGCCTATTTGTCAAATGGCCTTTTTAGTTTAACATGACCTAGTTTGATGAAGCCCAATAAATTATATGGATGTGAGAGCAATTTAAAGAAAAGTCATCTTGCGACCACAGTTGTTTGTTGCTTCCACGACATCACAACCTCCCTTAACGTTCTTTGGAATTAATTAGCTAGAGTGTTGTTTTCACAAATCATATTGCTTCTTTTCTTAATCTACATATGAACTTTGCTCTCCAAAAAGACAATAACATGGAGAAATGTAGATTTAACAATAGCAAGAGAACTATTAGTGTCAAACGTGAACGGAACATTCACTTCTTACGCACGGTTCATGTACTGGATGGCAGAGTCCTTTTCTTGATAGTCAGCTGAAAGTAAAGTATAGCTGCGAGGTGCATTCTTTTATAGTTTTTTCTCTTTCTTGGAGAATGCAAGTTTGTCGTCTCTCATGCACCTCAGTTCATGTTGGTGTTCTTTGACTTTTTTTTCGGCATTTCTTCTTTGCATCTACGACGCAAAAAAATAGATAACTTGACGTCCCTAGTCTATTTCAATATCGCAACCCAGGTTTCAATTTTCAAGCCCTACGACGCAAGAATGGTTCTTTTTTTTTTTTTCCTGAAACTGACGCAAGAATAGTTAACGCGCTACAAGAACTTGACTTTGTTAATGTGGTGTTTCAACTTTCAAATAATTTGATCGCGTCACTAGCCCTGAGGTAAAAAGGAAGTTGGTAGTTACATTAGCTTCTGCAGATAAAAAAAGTGCACATCATCTTTGACTACTCTAAGACAAATAAACTACTAGTATATATCTACCAGTGTGATTTTGTATTCATCTTGATAGATAGAGATAGAGATTGATATGTATTGAAAAGAGAAAAATATATATTAGAATATAAGAATGACAAATAAATTAGAAAAACTTAAGATAATGTATCCTATGAGAACTGACTTTGCATTTATTTTGCTTCACAGGATTTTTATCCGATGAACAGACTATTTTACATTTAAACTCCTTATTTATCCCACATAATCCTTTATTTTGCAAATAACTCCTAACTAAAATAACACACCTCTACCCCTGATCATCAGATGAGAATACTGTAATCTTAGTTGAAATTCTCATAGCTCTTACATGAAGTTAGTTCTTATAGGATACGTTGTCAAAACTAAAATAGTGTAAAATGATAAATAATATGTATGAGACGGAGAGAATAATAATATTTTCATACAGAGTTATTATTTGTTTGAGGAATTATTGAACCTGGGACCAGTAACCTTGATTTGGACCGGTGATGGGTATATCGATCAAGCAAGCGACGCCCCTTTTGGAATCACATGCGAGCCGCTGGTCGCTGTCGGGAAAGGGCAGCCGATTTGGAGATCGATTCGTGACGACAAGTCACTACAGTAGACAAGGCTAGCTATATATTCCCGGAACAGATCTTATTTGCTTGCAGCATTATTAATCCTCTGGTTTGACGGCTATCATGAATTGACGAACGAGAGCGAAAGATACCTGTGCTCGCTTCACTTGACGTGAGATGTTACGGGTTGCTCCAGTATTATACTACTCCTACATGCTTCTATTTTTTGCATGTCACGTGTAGACATCAACGGGTCACTTGATTAGTCAACATCAATCGGTGTACGTATATCGTTCAAGCACCGTGCGTGGCAGTTAACTACCAGTTCTGAACACAAGAGCTTCACGCATTAACCACTAGCCTTAAATATTTCTATCTGATGACTTTTCTCGTCTGTACTGTTTTGTACCACGAATCAAACTGTCTGTGGTGTTTAGTTATTCTTGACCTAATAATTTTTTTTACTAACGTGAGCAAGACTAGCTAATAAACGGCTGACGTGTCATCATATTGCTCTGTTACTGTGTCGTTGGTCGCAAGCCTGCAGTTAACACTCTTGCTATTTCAGGTTCTTCTAACCACATAATTCAGCTGTACGTCACCATGTAATTTACAAACATACCTTCAAACCTATACATGGGCGAAGTCACGTAGGCTTATTACGGGAGTGCCACGGTACCATGGTCCAAAGCAAATTTTGATGATTAGTATTTAATTTTCACTTATGTGCATCACCCTAATCCAAGCGTGTGCTTCACTTTTTTCTTGCTCAACAGTCAAAATCATCATGTGTATATGTTGAAATGGCACTTAGGTCCATGAAACGCTAGCTTCGCCACTGGACCTATACTTGCTTACTTACTAACTCTAGACCTAATAATGATTAGTGTATATCTATCAACTTGCCCACACACAATTGAGGAACAATTCTAAACAAAAATTCCTCAACGCCAGCTTTGATAAGTGTCGCCATCAGCATATCCGATCCGAGCTTGAAATGAAAGAAAGGGTAACAGAGGTGCAGCAACATCCCACCGTCCGAATAGACGACCATAGTAAAGTTTTGACAAGGACCTAGCCGTGCTCACCATTGATAGTGAAATGGAGGAAATTAAGACACTATATAGCTTAGCTATATATATAGGTGATGAGTAGAAACTGGACGATATACGTGTCGGAACTCGGAAGACACACCTGCAGGGAAAAAACCGCACTGAACGCATGCTTACTTTTGTTGGGAAGTTTGGCACTTTGGGGTAGTAGTATTTGTTCCTTTATTTTTATACTACTACACTCCACTTTGCTGCATGGAACAGGAGGGCTAATTTTGTCATATTAATTCTTTTCAGTTATAAACTAGTTTATACGAGACCGTTTCTTTCTTCTTAATATAATGACACGCAGTTCTTCTGCGTGTTCGAAAAAAAAAAGAGCAAACTGTTCATTCCTGTGAGCCATAGAGATATTTATGCCTTTTATAACTTTGCAAGTACTACGCCTTTTGCTTTAATAGATGTTCTCCAGGCCTTTGACATGCATGCGCGCTCTGGCGTGTGACTAGCTACCTGTAGGTGTTCTACGCAGGGCCTGGTCTTATCTACACGCATCAATATGCATTATCCAATATTCTTTTCAAAAATGTAAACATGGGGTTTAATTTTGGCTGGTAGTATATGTTAAAGAAGTAAATAAAGAGCCTTTTTTGTTGTGCTCGAAAAGATGTATACATAAATACTTGTGGCGGCCATCTTCATCATTACTACTGTACTTGATATAATCTCGTCATGGAGAAGCTTCTTTAACACAGTTCATTCTTGGTGCTTATTAGTATATCACACACAACAATGTCGATTTTCTAAGCACCGACCATATTATATCAAACCATGTTATCAAAAGCTAAAACTAAATCCAAAGGCAACCATCTCTAGCAGCTTCTTCAGGTTTATTTCTCATTTTCATTAGTTTTTTCTAGGGGGGGCATTTTCATTAGCTTGCAACCTGCAACCAACAATTAAATTTGGCATACATCATCAGGCGCGAATATTTTTCTTTCTCATAGAGTTCCCATTTTTTTCCCGGTGGATCTAGTGATGATATCATTTCCTTTCACGGCGCCCTGCCAAACGTGTGGTGGTCACTGACGACCCTGGTAATGAACAGTCGGTGTATTGTTCCTGCATGTTATTTCCCTCTCCCTTTTTATTTGATTGGACTGGACGTACTGGCCGGTACACAACTGACTCAAGAGCGCTGCGCCTCTGCCTTTGCCCATTTTCGTTTGTGCACATGTGTTGTCCATCTGCCATTGGACCAAAACTTCACATGCACTCTACTATAGCATTGCCAAGGGTGTTTACCAACTCATCAGATCCTAAGATATATGTGTCGTCCCGGAAAATCCACAAGAATAATAACCATCCAAGCGTCCATAAAAATACTAACCATATCCAAGCCCAGCAGGTTTACCGTTTACTTGGAGCTCAAATTGTTACTGCCATCAGCTGTTAAAAATCACCAAGCATGAGCAGATAACTGGCCATGCACACACGGCCGACAGGTTCACAGTATACTCCATTAATTAATTGACTACTTTAATCCTGGAGTCTTGGCTATGCCCTTAAACAAGCAAATTATATGTACTGTTTTACCTAAATCACGTAGGGCTAGCTGGCAGATGAGAGTTCACCTGCACATGACACCAATCTTTCTACACTTGCAAAGCCCAATCTTGCTGTTGCTGGTACACACAAGGTCCCCAAACCTACACACACACTGTCTCGAACACACACGCTGGGTCCCCAAACCTACACCCACTCATCAAACACACCTATCCCCCGTTCACTGTGTTCTCTCTCTAGCTAGGGAGGACAAATGACTAGAGAGAGAGAGAGAGTCGTGTGTGTTAGGACTTGGGAGGACGTCAACATGAGAGAGAGAGAGAGGCCCTACTCACTGAAGTGGCTACTAGAATCTCCACGGCCATCAGTCCATCACTGAAAAAACAATGCAATTAGTGGAGTAATCACATCGCCATCAATCCGTAAAGAGACGAGGCAATGAGATCCAAGTTCCAAACCAACTAACTAACCATCAGCTCGTGTCTTCCTCCTCTACTGCTATCCCGTGCTGCTGACGAGGCCTTCTGGCTTGCGATAAACCCACGAGATACCGTGGGAACTCGGCGCGATAAACGCGGCGATAGAGACGACGAGATGTGATGAAGACGGAGGAGGTGCCTTCACATCAACTCCATCGCTGTCTTAAATTTCCTTCTCTCTCTCTTTCGCTTGCACGGACAAGGCTGGTCGATTTATAATTTACTGTTGGAATTTGTTGTTTGGTGAAAAGGACGGATGGCTGGACCGCACCTCGCATGGACGGTTGGACCTCTTCGCACGACACGACTCATATTCTTTCTTGCCTCCCCACATTAATAATGAGTAGTATTTCCTTTCTTTTAAAATTGTTTTATTTATCAGAACAAAAATTCTAATTTAAAAACAAAACAAAATTGTTATCCAAATCATAACAATTTTGAGAATAGAGGGAAACGACTAATAGTATTTAAGAACAGAGAAAAAACTGAGTTTGGCCAGAGAAAAAAGTGCTGCAACTTTTGTTGAAAGATAACAACCCATTATAGTGGACCAATATGTTCCACGTATCTTTTCGTGTTTATTTAGGTTCGCGAGTCCTGAGTCCTGACAAGTGTAGATGAAGTTGTCAAGGTTGGGAGATTTCGTTGCTCTTGGTTCATCGAAGCATTAGCTGATTCGGGTTCATCTTGTGTCTTGTTATATCATCACCAGACTTGACGACCGGAAAGAAAGAAAAAAAAAACTAGTAGTAGGAGCCATCGCATCCGTGGGCGTGATCCATCCATGATAGAGGGAGAGGAGAAAAGGGACAAGGAACCTTAGGCTCGGATAGCAGCACAGGGTATACCATATCAGTACCGTCGTTGCGTTGGAAAATGCAGACAAGAAGGAAGAAATTGGAAGGATGCATCATGCGCTGCAACGCAACGTGTTGGAACTTGCAGCCCCGGAGAACAAGAGATGGCAGAACCCTACTCAAGTCAAGACTCCACCTCTTACTCTGACGAAAAGCCGCTGATTAGGTCCGCAACTGTGGTGGCATACCGGAATCGAAGGGAACGAAGCATGCAGCCTCTGTCAGTGTTAGTACTCAGCAAGTTGCCCGTGTGTATATTCGATTCGACGACACTGAACCAAAGCCCGAGGCATTGCTTTCTTTTTCGCCTTTTTTCTCTGTCACTCAGCATGCTCCTCCCATATTCCTTTGCTCCTAGTCACATCTGTGGGGTTGCCTCTGTCTTTACCATCCGTTTAAGTCCAGGAATCTCCTCTGCTGGCCTTTTTCTGTATGTATGCAAATTGTTGATCCAAAGATATCTGATATCCTCTCGTGTCACTGTCTGACTGTCTCACTCCATATCTTCGAGAGAACTTCAATCTGATCTCAGAGATGATGCGGGCGTGTTGTTACAAAGGCCTTAAGGCCATTTGCTTCCTAGGCTGCTGCATATACTGGAGGGCCATTTTGTTCACAGCTGAATTGAATGTGATGGAAGCCCACTGGGAGCCCATATATATATACTCTTTGTAGTAGAAAACGCAGTTCTTCGTGCTGTGCTGTTGACGTGCACTTCCTCCGCCTGAAATCTCACCTCACGTGACAAGTACGTGAATACGTGAACATATGTGGGGGTTGTCTTTCTTCTTTTGCTTTCCGTTCAATATTGTGCATTCGTAAGGTGCAGCCATATTTGCTTTGGTTTCTTACATGCAAAACAAATCTTCGCCCAGCGAACGGAGCACACTACAGAGCAAAACCCAGGATTCAGGACTTAACGCAATAGGTTACACTGGACTAAACAAGGATACATGATACATTGTTATAGACTCACCATTATCATATACTGGCTCCGGTATCAGTCCTACACTCCTACGCTACATACTTCTTGCAGGGAACTGCAGGAAGAAATAAAAGTACAAAATAAAAAGAACAAAAAACATAAAAAAGAAGGTTCACAATTACGACAGCAGCTGCTCAGGTGGAAGTTCTTCCTTTTTTTTTTTAGAGTTTCAGGGTACAAACTGCACCCCTGTCTCATTGCATTGCAACGGACCAACAGCTTGGGCAGAAAATTCAGGCACAATCCTTCAAAGAATCGTCCATTTGATTCTGAAGCTGCCCTAGCGTCAGCCACGACTGGAGTAAGGGCAAGGTTACTCGCACTTGATGGACCGGTAAATGTGCCGCACGAACAGCAGCGACGCGCGGAAGCCGACGGTGCCCAACATGAGGAAGAAGCCGTAGCAGACGCACGTCATGTAGCCGAAGAAGAAGGATGTTTGCATGAAGCCTGACATGTCTGAGCGGGCGTGGTAATAATAGATGCAGTAGAAGAAGATGAATATGCCAGTGGAGCCTCCGCACAGGACAGACCTGCAAAAAGACATGTTTTTTATTCCCCAAAAAGATCAAAAAAGAAATGGATGGGCATATGGATCTAAGAAATAATAGTTGAAACATTACCAAGCATGGTTTTCCCTAAAAGTACATGAATTTTTTTTCCTGTTTTTGCTAATAAAGAAAATCCAAGAGCTTTATCTTTTCATTATCTCCATTTGTGAGCCTAAACTTCTAGCACCAATCTTTGACAAGACTTCAATTGATTCAAATAATAACTGAATATATATACCTCAAATTGAAGTAGTTTCTGAAATTATTTATTCAAGATGCGGTGCTTTAGAAGTTTGTTTAGCCTAAATTCTTAGTGGATGTTTAAGTGTTTATCAAGTTTCAATACTTCGTGTCCTCCAAAAAAAAAAAAAGTTTCAATACTTTGTGTCATAGCGTAAATAGATTTGTATGGACATCTTGCCAGCAAAATCTAATCCAGTAGACCAACTACTGAAATAGTTCCTATAAATTGCCTGATTCCCTGTGCTTCATGTTTCCAGTTTTTAATACATTGTCTTGTGCAAGGATAGTAGAGAAGTAAACATAATGAACAAAGACAAGGGATAAAAACAATAAAGAGTCAATACTGACCTCCACCACCACTCATGATCCTCAACAGCAAGCTGGAAGTATGTGAGTGCCACTGTGACAAATGCTGTCACAATAATTAGGATAATGAACACAATGAAGAGGATACTGTAGATGGTGTATATCTTATGCCCCCAGATGCTGGCAAATATGTAGTACAACTCGATATAAATAGCACTGAAAGGGAGGAACCCTGCCATTGCCATCTGCGGAATGGTGCTTCTGTACCATGGGAGCTGAGGAATTTCCCTTGGGTACTTGGTTGTGCGGCAGGGAGCTTGGAATTCTGTGTTGCTATTTTTCCCAGCTATACCACCCAACACAAGGAGGGGAGAGGTTACAAGGGCCCAGATGAGAATAATGACAATGATAGTACCAAAAGGCAACGCTGCTGTAGCACTATATGCTATCGCAACAGTGTTTAGGAAGCTGAATGTCAAGAAGAGAGGCCCGCAGAACAAGCACCCGGTCAATATCAAATTCCTCACCTGAAACATTGAGACGGAATGAGAAAACGCAGCAAAGAATTGAAGAAAGTAGTGCACAACATGCCTTACCCAGTTTGTTCCCTCCAATTGCAGATAAAAGGAAGTGGCTGTGTATCCAGCAATACCAGATGTAAGAGCGTAGATGACAACAAGGGCAGTGAAAAGAGCGCCCCTGTTGTACGGATAGAAGACGCCAACAATTGCAAGGAGAAAGATGAAAATTGCACTGTGAAACAAGAATCAAGTAAAACTTCTTAGGATCATTTCATATCTTGAATCACAACATAATCTGTGAACAAAATATTTCTTACAGGGCAAGAAGCTGAGTTCCAGATCCAATAATAGCTGCAAAAAGTGATTTTTGCTGCGGGAAACGGAAAACATCACCATGTATATACTTCCATCCAGTCTCTTCTTGGTCTTCAAGGGACTCGTCTTCATGAGAATACCTTTGATGCAAAAAGAAAATTAAGAATAAATTTAGTGAGCTGCAGCTTAGGTGACAAAAATGGAATGCAATGATTAAGGTCTTACTTAATGAAATCGTTCTTGAGCACCCGCATCAAGATTGTAGCCAGGAAACCAGTCAGGAGAAGTACTGTCACACAAGAGTTAATTATGGAAAACCAATGAATCTCTAGATGCTGGGGCATGGAGGAAGACTTGGAATACTTTTCCATTCTTTTCTCAAAAGGGATATCTGTCTTTTTCCATGTCACAGAATAAGAGAACTCCACAGGTATTTCCTTGTCCTCTGTGATATCCACAGCCACATTCGGATCCGTTTGGACATTGATTTCTATGACTCGGTCATTGTTATACATGATGTCAAAGTGGATGTGCTTAAACAGCAGGTATTTTGCGTCCCCTTGCTCCTTGTCTTTGTCCAATTTACCAAGGAAACCCCATAATGGCAAATCATCATAGTACATCTGGAAGTAGTAATCTTTGGCAACTGCATCCCGGAGCTTAGCGACCTGCTCTTTCGTCAATGTCTTCTCGCAAAGAATCTTGGAGTTCTTGTCTTCCTTGAAGTTCAACTCATACGGTGCATCAACCAACCGATCGCCATTCAGAACCTCTCCAAGAGCTTCCCTTTTGTCCTTCGGATGTTCTATCACAAGTAAGCAATTAACAAAAACAACAACAAAAATTATGGTCAGAACCAATTAAAGACTGCTCAATCAAAGCAAGTAACAGCAGTGAAATTTGGCATTTACATACCTGGTGCACAAAAGGGCAGATCATAGTATCGATACGTCTCACTGCAATACACCACAAGTAACTCAATTATCATGATCATGCTCAAACAGTAAGGAAATCATTTTTAAGTTTGAACAAGCAATGAAGCAACTAATACAGAATCGTCATATGGTTTTCCCCTGTAGATTCCTTTGTCTAACTAATACTAAAAATGTGAAATTGATATGGCTCATGTGGCACTATTCTCAATATAGAGAACATTTTACTTCGATTGAGCTATCCGCATGCGTATTTTTAGATTGTTGATGAAACCATAAAGAGGCTGACAAGTGACAAATAACACCAACTACCCTTGCCAACCTAAAGCCCCCTTCTAGTAATTGAAGAATACCGCCATTGCCGATTCAGTACAGCTAAAATGACACATGAAAGACTTGCCATTCGAGGTGGAAGATGTGCACATCTGGAGGCTATCAGCTAGTGGAATATATTCAGCTAAATCAGCCTATGACAATCTTTTTATGGGTGCTACTTTATTCCGTCCATGGGAAAGGATATGGAAGACATGGGCGCCGCCTAAGTGGTGATTTTTCCTGTGGCTCGTAGCACACAACCGCTGCTGGACATCGGACCAATTGGCATGGCGAGGATTGCCGCACCCGGAGCACTGCCTGTTATGTGATCAGGTTGAGGAAAGCATCAACCATCTCCTGGCTTCGTGCGTTTTCTCAAGACAATTCTGATATCTCCTGTTGCAGCAGGTTGGTCTCCATTCTCTTGCGCCACAACCAGTAGACTTGCTCTTCGACGAATGGTGGGAGAAAATTAACAGAATGACTACTGGTCTGACTCAGAAAGGGCTGAATTTCCTTGTTGCTTTAGGAGCATGGTCTATCTGGGATCATCACAACCTTTGTGTCTTCGATGGTGCTAATCCTAGCATGGCAGAGGCTCTAATCCTGGTAGGCGAGGAGCGCAGGCGATGGGAGTTGGCTGGGGCACACGGGTTGTCTTCCCTGACAGCACCCCTGCCAGGAGTTTAGACTAAGCCTCTTGTGTGTGTTGGTCGTTTTTTAGTTTCTCCATCGGCGCGAATGTAGCATCGATATTAGGGTGTTCTGGGGTGTGTGTTGTAACTTGGGGCTCTTTGCCCTCCTTTTCTTCCTAATATAATGAAGCGCAGCTCTTCTGTGTTTTCAAGAAGAAAAAAACACTTGCCATTCTAAGCTCCTAAATCCAACTTAGCAGTTGCATATTCTAACTTAACCGCAGCAGTCTACATAAGATAGCTAACTTACTAAAATTCATTCATTTCTGCACATGCACAATAAACTTGACACCACGTCCAAATTTCGGACGGTAAGAGTATGTTTGTTATACCTTGGATTGTGGAAAGGCCCGACTTTGTTTGCGTAGAGCGGGACATGATCTCCCTCCTTGTACTTGTGATCAGAGCCATCAGCTCTGGCTCCTAGCGCACAAGCTAACACCACCACAGCAAGAACACCCAACCCCACCCTCGTCATCTCCCTCAAGCACCTGGACAACAACAAGCCGATCAAAAGCTCAGAGATCTTCACCTCCTTCATATGCAACACGCAATAGAATATTTGTGAATCAAGGGGGGAAAAGGAAGATGCAGATTCGACCCCACCATCCCCTAAGATACTTACCAAGATCCAGAATTTCCAGTCGGATTGAGCTCCCGCGCCGAAACGGCTACACGGCGTCCAAAGATTTCAGGGAAAATGCATGCACGATCCGCGGCGGAGCGGATCACCACGGCTCCGGTGCTGAGGCCCCAGATTCAGAAGGCCGGGGCGTGAATCCGGAGACGGCGACGGGGTTTTGGGGGAGGGACTGGCCGGGGATCTGCTTGTGAGGGGAGCTCGTGCAGCTGGAGATGGCTTAGAAAAATCCCAGTATTATTATTTTTTTCCCCCGTTGTCTCAGGTCAAGTCAGGTCGGGAATGGAGAAATCTCTTGGATCTAGGTAAGAACAGAAGAAGTAATAAAAAAACTGGACGTGTCTGTCCTTTGACTTGGTTACAGAGCACTTGCAAGTTCTAAATTTGGCGGTTTAAAGGTTGCGTAATTGCGTTCGGCAGAAATTGGAATGGAGTTTACTTAAAGCATGGTTTGTTTGGCTAAAGAGACATTGTTTAGGAAACATTGCTTGCATATGAAAAGGACCGATTACCATGAAAACTTGCCTTTCTTATTTGCGCTTTAGATAGCACATCAATAAAAGTCAACGAAGAGATATAGGGTCTGTTTGGAAACTCTAACTATATTAGAGATTAGAGTTATTTTCTAGTTTATAACTAACTTTGAATTAGCTCTAATTTTTGAGATGTTTGGATATAAAGGTTAGATTGATAATAAAGATGCTGATGTAATCATTTGTCTTCTTTGAGGATAGAGAAAAAAATAACTTTTCAGTGGACCCTACTCAAACTAGCTCCAATTAACACCTCTTGAATAGGCTAGTTTTTTTGGGTGGGTTAGATACAACTAACCCAAACTAACCCTACCTGTTTGAAGAATTTAAGGTTAGTTGTACTCAAACTAACCCAAACTAACTCTAACCCATGAATCCAAACAGGGCTATAATCAGAAGAAAAAAAAATACTAGTAATTCTATACTCCCCCGCTTTTTTTGTTGTTGCCGACGACAACAATTCGAGAATAGACCAGTAATATACAACATAAATTACTTATCATATCTTACTGCCATAAGTTCTAACAAGAAACTAGACCGACTAATTTTAAGATTCACGAAATTGCTATAGACAAAGACACACCTATCATCAATAAAATAATTAGCAATAAATAAAACGTATCCGCATCAGGTTTAGGAAAATCCAGTTAGATTGATTTTTTTATAAAAATTTTAATTCTTAACATTTAAATAAGAACAGCTAGTTCATTTCTACTTTAATCTATTGTCTGGACCATCAACAATTAGCAATCAGAAGTATTACAATATAACTTTGATATTATAATTATTGGTTTAAGTGAAATGACGACAGGGTGCTATAACCATGACAAAGGAGGAGCATCACTAGGGGTGAGATTCAGAGAGAACCAACATCCAAGAGCATATAGAATTGACAAGGGTAGTGTCATTGGAGCCTTAGAGGAAGAGGCTATTGAATCACTACTCATTAGAGTATTGTCGGTCCCATCATCAATGATCACTAACTTCAATTTTAAAATATGACAAATGACATATGTATATGAATAAATTATAGGTTGTTTGTTTCAGCTCATCTGTAATCAGATTATTTAATCTAGAAGGACAAACAAACGTAGTAGTTTATTTAGTGAGATTAAATAATTTGAAGATTAGATTATCATAATTTAATAAAATATAAAAAATTGATGAAAATTACCTGCATATGTCACTGACGGACCCCACCTATCCCTGCTCGAGGCACATGCGCTGCCACCTACCCGACCCTCGCGGCCACGCATGAGTCCCTTTCTTCTTCCTTATGTTCTTCTCCTTCTTCTCTCTTTCTCTTTCCCAAATTCATCCGATCTTTCGATTCATTAAATTTCTCCTTAAATCTGTCACCCAAACAGTCGCAATGGATCCTCCTGAATATGAGGACACCCCTCCCTCGAAGAAATCTTGGCCTACCGGAATTATTATTTTTCGATAAAAGAATCTCTCCCCTAGTTTTATTGTCTGAGACCAAGTACAATAAGCTCTGTTATAGACATTTCATGTTCAATGGATAACAATCGTCATGCTGTCCCATGAGATACAATTGATTGTTGCTCTAAATTCCCCTCCAACTTTCTCGCATTCATCACTTCCTCAGAATCCCCATTCTATGTTCCTAATAGCCTCCTTCCAGAATCCCCATTCTGTGTTCCTAATAGCCTCCTTCCATTCTGTTGTTGCTCGAAACCTTGTAATCTCAACACTTCCTCCACTTTCTTGTAGATATAGTCCATAGCTCTTTTCATCGTCATTGTCTCCGCACCTTTGCAGCTCTGCGTCCAGAATATCAATGTACTTGCCACCTATCGACATGTCCTTCATTCCTGTCCATGATCTATCGGAATTATTTGAAACGTGCCTTTTCGGTGGCGATGAAGAAGAGCACATGGAGGACGGCGGAAGCGGTGGCCAGGGCCGCGACGCGAGCCCCAGCACAACGTCCTTGGAGATCCCCTCCGAGATTATTTGTTGCCGGTGCTGTTGTTCATGTCAAGCTGCTACGGTTGCTAGATGTTGCACGCTAGACTGGACTTGTACATTCTCAACCAGCGCGTGTTCGAGGACGCCATGGATTTGACTATGGCTTTTTTATTCGACATTCCCTTGTTGCCTTTAGCAAGACAGACTGTAGTGGCTTGTCCTCGCGTGCTCGATCGATCAATTGGTGCTGGTGACCGGTGGAACAAAGCCCATTGTTGTCTTCTTCTATTCACAATTAATAATCTCAACAGTATTAATTTGGATAAACAAACACCTCTTCTAGATAATCAGATTATATAATCTAGTATCAATAATCTAGATTAAATAATTTATTTATAAAACAAATAACCCTTATATTTTAAGCAAGTGTAAATTATATTTATATAGTTTGTTTGCATTGGTAACAATTAGCGTCACCTTGTGTCCAATATATGGTATCTTTTAAACTGCTCACGTGGTTCTTGAGATGTTTGTCCCATTGCACACTAGAAATTAGATCAACTAATGGCAGCGTTAACATCATTCCTTCTTAGAGTTAACAGTAGGAACAAATGGTCACATCCTGGATCAGGAGATTGATAGTAGCATGAAGGCTATTGTGAATCGTTTTTGTGAAGAGTGGGGTAGCGATTACACATGTGTGTGTGTGACAGACAAATCGAGCAAAAAGTTTCTACAAAATCTTACCCAAGCTGGCTGACCAATTATATAGAAACCATTACAAAATCACAGTCCTATATGTCAGTGGTGTTTTAACACTGACAATTTGTGATTGAGTGATTTTACAATACGTTCTATGAAATTATTTTCAAATTATTTGATGGCTTTCTTCTTTCACCGTCATGGTGCTTCGATGACTAACAACAAGCGTAATATAGCTAGTGCTTTTTGAGCATTTACACTGATAGTTTAAGTGCAATGGGTTTTCTGTCATAGTGTCACCATTTTTATTTTTTTAGCACCACACACGATCGTCCATTTGTGATTGTAGATGAGCATCCAATCTCCGGTTGATACTATCTAATCCTCATGTTCATTAATATATCCTACATCCTCTCAATCCTTGTTCTATCAAACACGCAAATAATCTTACCCTGCCGAGATGACAACGACCCTCGATCGATCAAGAGTTGAATAACGAGCAGAGACAACGAGGAACCTCGTGATACCGAATTTCCCAACCTGTAAAAGAAACACGGAGCATGTTTGTTTGTTCACTTTCTGTACGGCCGACAACGTGCGGAGATCCTAATCGTGCCTGCCTCAACCAGGCTTCGGTTCTTCTCTTGCTACCTCCACCCTTGCTCGCCCACACGTCTGGGCCTTGTCCACCATGTTTCCCTCTATTTACACTGTGAAATGTTCTTATTACTGCTACATAAGTAACTACAGGATTAGGTCTAAAAATGCTTAAATGAAAGCATTCGAAAGTCTTAGAAGTTTCTGTTTGAAACTAACTCTTATCTGAGACTTTTGTAGTTTCTGATCGTTTTATAATCACAATTTGTGTAAATAATGTCACTTGAAGCCTTTCTTATACTAGAACAATCATGACAACCATAAAAATCATGAAATATTCCTTACTTTACCCAGAAGAAGCATACTTGTCTGGCAGATCACTGATTCATGCTCAAGCTCAAATAGGTAGGAGTACTATATTGCTGCTGTCTGAACGACTAAAAAAAAAACATAAACAACTAAACAAGACACAAGCCAAGGCGGATCACGTGGGTCCCACTTGTCGGTCCCACTGGGGACGCCCCAGATACGTTCCGCTGTGGCACGTAGCTATTTTTGCAAACCGAAGCATGATCTTGGCCAATAATAGCGCGGCTCCCTCTGTTCCTTCCTTCTACCTGTCGTCTACCTCCCTTCCGCCCGCTACCTTCGCCTCCCAAGATCTCCGTTCCTTGTTTCTTCTGCCGACCCTCTCCGTAATTGGATTTGATTGCCGCCTTGCTGTGATCCCGTACAATCAGATCCATTTACCTGGTTCTTGATGCAAAGCTGCCGCCTTTCCGCGCTCCGTGTTCAGTTTCTTGGTTCATTCGTCCGGATTGGGGCGCAAGAGCTTTGAAAGGTGGCGCCTTGGTGCGACGCGGCCGAGTTAAATTGGTTCGTTTCAGGCGCTGCCGCTCGTGATGCGGTTTGGAGCGTGGCAGTGGTGAAGGCCTCCTCCTCTAATCTTGCGTGTTGAGCTGGTGAGGAAGCTGGTCAAAGGAGGCAGCTTTTTTCCTTTCTGTCCCAATTGCAATTGGGCGCTTCATTTGTGACCCGACGCCTTTATCCCGGAATTCGGATTGGGAACGGCGAGAAGACGAGGCAGATTGGTGTGGATCCAGGAAGGATTTGATTGCGGTGCGAGGCAGGGGCCACCGCTGTTCTTGGCATGAGCGTTGGAGATGGGGATGGATTATTACAATGTGCTCAAGGTGAACCGGAACGCGACGGAGGAGGACCTCAAGAAGTCCTACCGGCGGCTGGCCATGAAGTGGCACCCTGACAAGAACCCCGGCGACGCCAAGAAGGAGGCCGAGGCCAAATTCAAGAAGATCTCCGAGGCATACGAGGTATGGAAATGCACACTGTCCCCTTTAGTTAACTCTGCATTTTCAAAGTTTAAAAAAAAAACTCTGCATTTTCGCAGCTCCAACATAGCTTTTGCCGTCCTAGTGGCAAATTTAGGAATTAGGACGATGTTAATTCAAGGCAATTTGGTAGATGTTGATATCTTAGTACACCGTTGATTGCAAGCGCGGTGTGATGATTTTCCCTTTAAACTGTATCACAAAGAAATGCGTTTTGATTGGACCATGGGGCACCCTGACAATTGCTATGCTTGCGAATTGGAAAATTGAAAAGTCTCAAAACAGAAATAAATAGAACAGGTAAATTATCTCCAGAATATTAGTGTTCATTTGTGCATTGTGCTATATATCGATCTTGATTATGCATTTATGCGGCATGCTGATTGAAAGTGTCTGCATTCCTGAAAGGGCTTGTTCAGATGTGATGTGATTGAAAACGTTCTATTTCTAGTAAAAAGGAATTGACAGATAACATTTGCAACAAATAGCACAAGAAAGGTTTTCATTTGGAATGTTGACTGCTTTCAGGTTTTGAGTGACCCCCAGAAGAGGGCGATATATGATCAATATGGAGAGGAGGGTCTGAAGGCTTCTGCAGATGGTGGTTCCTCGTCCATGAATGGAACCGCAAACCACCGTTTTAATCCTCGGAATGCTGAAGATGTTTTCGCCGAATTCTTTGGCAGCAGCAAGCCTTTCGAGGGCATGGGGCGAGCAAAGTCGATGAGGTTCCAGACAGAAGGCGCTGGCACTTTTGGTGGGTTTGGTGGGAATGAGAGCAAGTACAGATCACACACTGATTCTGCTGGCACTAGTTCAAGTCAGGCTCGGAAGCCACCACCGGTGGAGACCAAACTGCCATGCACGCTTGAAGAGCTGTATGCTGGTTCAACGCGCAAGATGAAGATATCCAGGAACGTTGTGAAGCCTAATGGGTAAGCATATTGTTAATGGATTCATGGAGCTCATTATTTTTGCATCAAAGAAAGAACACATGTCATTTGCAGTTAATCTCATTCCCGTATATGAGATATTTGCCAATTTTGCTATTTCCTTTCAGCCTACTTGCCCTTTTTTTATATATACATTTTTGTTTTAAACAGGCATCTAGGGACTGAATCAGAGATTTTAACGATCGATATAAAGCCTGGCTGGAAGAAGGGAACCAAGATAACGTTCCCAGATAAGGGAAATGAGCAGCCACACCAGCTCCCAGCCGATCTCGTCTTTGTCATCGATGAGAAGCCCCATGATATGTACACAAGAGAAGGCAACGATCTCCTGGTCCACCGGAAAATTGATTTGGTGGATGCATTGGCAGGAACCACAGTGAATCTGAAGACACTTGATGGACGTGACTTGGTGATTAAGCTGACAGATGTGGTGACACCTGGGTATGAGCTTGTGATTGCAAAGGAGGGTATGCCAATTGTCAAGGAGAATGGGAGAAGAGGCAACCTGAGGATCAAGTTCGATGTTGATTTTCCTAAGAGGTTATCATCAGAACAGCGACATAATATCAGGAAGGTTCTTGGAAGTCAATCTCAGCAGCACTAAGCACGTTTCAAATGAAATGCCCTGGACCATTCCACATGAAATGCAGACTAATTCAGATGTTCATGTTCTTTTCTTCAGATGGTTTCATGTTTAGTTATTTTTCCTTTGTGCATTTCCAATCTTCTTCTTTTGTGTGTGTGGAAGAATAGCAATCCTGAAGATCACATGTGTAATATAAAAAGGAAATCCTGTGTTTGTGTCTTCATTTACATATTGTGATGTTTATATGGTTGTCCTGCTCCCCTTTTTCTATGAATTTGATTCATTGAAGTAAACAACCTGATATCGACGTTGCTCAACAGTGAAAGTATATCATCTTAAAATTATCAAATGCTCTGACTTCTGTGCATTGAGGATTCATGCATGAAAAGGGCCAGGAACACAAAAGCAAAATGTTACCAGTTTCCCCTTTCTGCCAACAGGAAATAATACATTTCCCTCTGAAACAGCACGAGGGAAATCATACCAAAATGTTACATCTGCTGCTTTCGAATTTTGCTGCCAAAAAGGTGCAAAAAGTTAGAAATAAACATGACAATACAAAAAGAATCAACATTGTCAAAATTTGCTATAAGCTTTGTCAGAATTGGCAATAGATTTTACTGCCAGTGCCAGCCGAAAGGATAATTTTTCAAGTATATCACGCACCAACGTTTCCTAGTGGATTTTGTTCAAATGTTAGCAACGAGGCAAATGAATAATAACACCACTCAACATTTCTCACCAGCAGAAACTCTGTAGTACTCTGTTCCCTTCCCGTGTTCCATAAATAGGAACGGCCTTTCATGAATTGTGGGCCCCACCGCGTTCCAACGCTCTAAAAACCGCCACTCTATTTTTCCGCTGTTCGTTATTTTCCCGCGCCCACCGCAACCGCTGCTGCCTTTTTCGCCCGCCCCGTAGTTGCCACGGCGGAACCGACCGGAGCCGTCGAATCAGGATCGGGCGGTGCTGATGAAGCCGGCGGAGGACGCGGCCGTCCCGGAGACGGCGGCGGCGCAGACGGTGTGGTACGACCCCATGTCCTCGCCGCCGCCGCCGGATGTTGTCGCCGGGACCGCGTCGCCGTCGATGAGCTCTGACACGCGGCCTGTCAGAGTGTATGCAGATGGCATCTACGACCTCTTCCACTTTGGCCATGCGCGCGCGCTTGAACAGGCAAAGAAATCGTGAGATGTTTCTTACTCTTGAAATCTCTGAATTCCTAATTGCATGATCGAAGATGCAGTTGAAACCTGCCAATTTCCGCTCTCTCTTTTTTTGGACAGTTTGATGTTGCATTCGTCGAAGAAACAAAAAAGAACAGTTTTGATGTTCCAACTTTTATGATTGCTCCTGAATATGGTTGTTCAGTCCATAATGCTGATGTAGATTCTTTCCTCTGTACATAATGTGCTTTTCAGATTCCCCAACACCTACTTGCTCGTCGGTTGCTGCAGCGACGAGATCACACGCATGTACAAAGGCATGACTGTCATGACTGAAGCCGAGCGCTATGAATCACTTCGCCATTGCAAGTAAGCTAGCACCTCCTCAATTTCAGAATTTTGGCAGTGTGGCAGTCACACGTAGAGTGATTCTTACTGCTCTTTTAACATGGAAGGTGGGTCGACGAGGTCATCCCGGATGCTCCATGGGTCCTTAATCAGGAATTCCTCGACAAGCACAACATCGATTATGTCGCTCATGATGCACTCCCGTAAGTGTATCAGTGTATGTTTATGCAAAAATATTGGCCATTTAATGGTTGAGTTTAGTTGACATTTAGTACAGAAAGATATAAAGTAAGTGTAGGCCTGGTCACTTTGGTTCTCTGAAAGTTCTAATATTCCCATCTGGAGACTGAAGATAGTATCTAGCATTGATATTACGCGACTGTTTCAGGTATGCTGACACAAGTGGAGCTGCCAACGATGTCTATGAATTTGTTAGGAGCTCTGAATCTCCTCAGTGTTTCATCAGTTAAGCATTTGAGAAATTCAGATACTGAATTCCAGATCACTGTTTTATGCAGGTGAAGGCCATTGGGAAATTCAAGGAGACAAAGCGCACCGAGGGCATCTCGACATCGGATATCATCATGAGGATACTGAAGGACTATAATCAGTACATCATGCGGAATCTGACGCGTGGGTACACCCGAAAAGACCTTGGGGTCAGCTATGTTAAGGTGACCATTAAGAACTGCTTCCAAAGACAAGAGGAAGAAAAAGAATTGCTGAAGTATTATGTTGTTTTCTTATATTTTGACCAGGAGAAGCAACTGAGAGTGAACATGGGGATTAGCAAGCTAAGGGAGAAGGTGATCAAGTTGCTTCAAAGCTGTTTTGAGACAGAGCTTCACATGATTTACAAAATTCTGGGACCAACTGTGTTGCATACGCAGTTTCACAGCGCGGCGAAGATAGCCCAAAGTAACCCTGTGGAGTGGATGGAAAATGCTGACCGTTGGATTGTTGGGTTCCTTGGAAAGTTTGAGGAGGGCTGCCACATGATGGTAAGCAAGCCACAAGGAATTTCTACTAGTAATTTATCAATCTAATAGTAGCACCTTGTCCTCATTGACAATTTGGTTTGGTTGTTAATTTGACAGGAAACGGCGATCAAAGATCGGATTCACGAGGGGCTTAAGAGGCAAGGCAAGCTGGAATCAAACCTTTCAGGAGAGGATTCGGATTCATAATGTCCTGAAATATCTAGATCAAACCTTGAAATAAATGTTGTGGATACCATGCTCCAACAGTTTGTGTAATAGTATGGGATTAGCATGTTATTGTAGGATGCCAAAGGGATTGTGTACTACACGATTTAGTTAATTTAGTTGTATCAAGAGATTGTGTACTACGATTTAGTTTTTTTTTTTGTGAGCGATCAAGTGTCCCTGCTAAATATCAAGCTACAGAATTTAGCAGGGACACTTGATCTCCCATTTATCTAATAATAATTTTTTTAAAAGAACCATAATTTGCAGAGTATGATATTAGTTTTCTGGATATGTTTGAAAGAATCAGAACTGAGTTATGTCAGATGTTAAGAAAAAGGATGGTTTCAGGTAAACAGGATCGCATTTAAGGATAATGTAATTTGAGCATGTTCGTGATTAAAATATTTTTTTCTGACACTAGCGTGAGTAAAATATTAAGAATGCATATTTGTCCGAAGGATAATAGTATGTGCTAAATAAATCATCAAAGAATTGAATATGAACACAAACAGGCAGAAAACTATCAGTCCCCAATTGTCAAGCAATAGAATTTTTTTACGAGACGAGCAGTATATGTAAGCAACTAACTTATCGTAGCATTATCTTCTCTCCACTGCAGATTTATATTTGAATAGAAAAATTAACTATAACACGACCATAACAAGCTAGATATAATCTTGCAGCACGATAGATCCTAACATCATGTGCCTTTTAATTGTCAAACAACACATTCAAGAACTGGGCAGTAACAGATTGTCCATCATGATTGCTCTTTGGACCTTTTTTATTACAATGCAGGTAATCCGTTACCCGGTACCAAGACTGGAATCTCTGATGTATGACCTGATATGATATGTTCTTTCAGAGAAACTGTTGCCTTGAATAATTTCACCATACTGTTTGTCTTCACCTGTGCCCTCTGAAGTACAGGTACACTCTCTACAAGAAAAAGGGAGAATGGTGCAGTAACAGTTCAAGGGATTTCCAATTCAAGGAACATCCAACAACACACAACACTTTGTTAAATAGAGGATGAAATTCCATGCAACTCAAGCTAGAACATAGCATCTTTGTCGAAACCAAATGAGTTAAGAGATGACATAGCAATGAACAGACAAGATAACCTTGAAAGAATTAGAGAGTGAATAGGCAGTCACCTCAAGCACCCAAATGCTTATAATTGATTCCAAGGTAAAGAATGCAAATCCAATTAAATAAAGTACCTGAGTTATCCCCCCCAAAAAAGATAACTATTATCATTTAATTTTCAGCACAGATGAAATATTTAAAGCAACTAAAATAATGCAAGAGAACTTACCCCGACAAACATATCACCAGTTAAAACTTCGATAGCAACAAGAATCCCCCTGATTTTAGGTAAAGAAATTGAAATGAGAATTGTGCCAAATGGAAATTTGGGCAAAACAGCACTTTAATAATTATTAGACTTACGTAAGAGTTTTCCCCCTAAATATTATTGGAGGAGCAACTGCAGCAATGACACAAAATCCAACATGCATCTGGCACATATTAATACATGATAATGCTCAGATATTACGTTGCATTATCAAAACATCAAATGAGTAAGCGCATTCATGCTATAAAAATATTAGTAGAAATTCTGATGCTCTGCCATTGCATTAAGCTTTCATGTTTTCTTGATGAAAATTAAGCTTTCATGTTGAGATGGAAATTACCGAGTAGAAGGCAAAAAACTGACCAAAGTTCATCATGCTACCTGTTCTGTACTACAAAATAAAGATAATTAATTTTTTTAAACTGCAATATTCATATGGCATTGTGTGCTCACAGTTTGAACTTATTATAGCATGAAAAGTAACCTCATCCAACGGTAGAGAGGCCTGTACCACAGTATATATGAAAGAGGACATCCGGATATTGCATAGATGACAGCAAGGAGAAAAAGAACAATGTCTGCAAATCAGAAAGTACATAAGAATAGAAATATGCAGAGTGAAGATAATTGATTGGATGAGGAGAAATTTAGCACCATTGCTATGAACTGATTCAATTAAAACAGAGAACATGTTCCAAATCAGACAGACAATGAGCCCTGCGAAATAATAACAAAGGAATATGAGCTAGACGTGCTAATTATTTTATCACTCGAGATGAACGCACCTATAATATCATTAGTGCAGAAAAAGATCATATACAAGGTAAATACCTAGCCAACTAGCAAATGCTGTATATTGCAACTTTTGAGCATGAATTGGTATTTCGTTGGTTATATCATGATGTATGATGGGGAAGAAAACTGGCCAATTTTTCACTTCCACAGTTACACCGGCTGCACAAACAAATGCATCTTAGAACTCTGACAACAAAATAGACCATTGTAAAACTTGAAATGTGATCTAGTAGACATACCTCTATTCATTGCATCCTCCCTTCGCTTAATATCCTGCAGCAAAGCTCATACTTTTGAAAATATGACTATAATCCTCATGGGAAAGAATTATCTTAGGAATTATAACGAAGACATGGCACTTAAAAACTCCAGATCATGATGGGGATGATGCAATAAGGTAGTCTAGAAAAAGGTGGCTGAACCTGTTCACGCCTCCTCAAATCCTGCTCCCATGACAACAGATCTTTCTCCAGCTTCTTCGGATCCTACGTGCAACAAAAAAAAATAGAAGGCTTGTCATGGCTCAATTTTAAACAAGAACTCAAAGATTATTCCAGAGTGCCATGACCGGTCAGTTCTAAACAAAAGGAAGAACAGTGAACATTATACCTCGAGAGGGATGTCGATGGTGGCGCCATGTTTGTTGCTTCCTCCCAGGCCTGCCGGCATCCATGATTTCTTCGCCGGCGCATAGGCTGATGTTGTCGCTGCTGCGTTCTGTAATACGTCGCAAATGATCAGCAGAAGAACACTGCGACCAGACCAGAACGCAAGATTTGTAATTCAATAAATCAGTACACCTAACAAGAACGTTTAATTTAGATTGAACCTCATTTGGGGGCAAAACATTTGGAACAAATAATTGAGAGGGACTCAAGAGTCTTGGTAAAAGATCATTAAATTCAGGGCATCTTCAGTCCAAATCACATTGACATCAGCAAATAAATGTTTCTAATGAAAATGTGAGAATAAACAATAAGTCGTAAAACAAAATAGAAGAATTGTTAATTTGGTAATACCGCGAAAGGATTGACATTTTCATCGTCTGGTGGATTGGTGTTTTGAGACATCGACAAGATCTCTTATTCCTGCTTTTCTGTGGCTATTGGGACGAATCGGAATCTTAAGTCCCCATTGAACTGCGGAGAGTGGAAAGAAGTTATTTCCAGTTAATGGCCCCTTTTTGCATTCAGGTCCCTGTTAGCATCCAACCATCCTTTCTTGCGTTTGAGATCACATGCGGATTGCAACGGGCTTAATTTCTGTATTCAATCTTTCGCAGCAAGGCGATCACGTTTTAGTTGAGTTATCAAGTTTTTTTTTGTCATTTAATTTTAGTTGAGTTATCACGTTTTAGACGGTGATGCTCATAGTCTGGCCAGGAGTAGTGTTTATGCGGAACCAGGCCGTCATGTCTGGTTTGTTAACCCCCCTCAGGGGATCTGTACCACCCTACAATGATCAATAAAATGGTGGGTGGTTTTGCTCAAAAAAAAAATTTAATTTGTAGATACAGCAAGTCCATTGATACAAAAATGATGGAGATCATTGATCGAAACACAATCAAGATGCAGGTTGAAAATTTAGAATACGGTACAGATCTCATATGAACTACAGTTATTTGGTTGGCTGCAAAATCCATCAAGTATAGAATTAAAATGCTTGCAAAATAATGTTTTCATAATAAGATTCATGCTTTTTATATCTACAGAGTAGAAATTTTGATACACAGGGATTGCATAGATTCTGAAAACGGCACACAAGTCATCCGTTGAAATCAATCCACAGTAAACAGGGCTTATTAGATGTCATCCGGAAGAGGATGATCATCAAACATAACATTTGCAATCAAGCAATACAGAGTACACTAGCAGAACATTGAAACAAATGTGCATGCATCAACATCAAATTTCTGCAGTTGTAGAGCCGTAATGGCTGTATCCTCTGTGCTTAATGATGGTGAACTTGAACATAACGAAGACCACAGTACTTGCATACGTTAGGTGCCTCAAGATCAAGACAAATATACTCGATCGGATGGCCAAGGGCAGGATCAGAAGCTGAGACATTGCGACAATAAAGGGTTATGTCAGTTATGCAAAATCATGAGTACAATAACAGAAACAAAATGCAATAATAGAATGTGCAACAATGAATAGAGTTCGCAAGATTCAGCTTTGCTGCCTACCCCCTTCACAAACGGCAATTCGACCATCAACCTTTATCGGAGGTACCTCATTGATCAGTTCCATTGGGGACTTCTTGCTTGTATCCTGCAACAAACATAATACATGAAAAAAGTCAGAACAAGATTCATAAAAAAACAAGAAATCAGCACTGCATGATAAATCTCAGCTTATGTAATTACTATGTAGGCTGACAAAGCACACATGAACAATAACAATTAAGGTTTAATAACCACCTGACACAAATAGATATTCCGGAAGTAGTTCCTCCCAGTATATGGGAACCATGATGATAATAACTCATTTCCCGTGGTCACTAATTTTCCAAACAAGAAACATTGGCCATTACTCCATTTCAGAATGTTAGTTCTTCTCTGTTGCTACTTGTTAATGCAAGAATTCTTAAGTGGTTTACTTCATCAAGATATTGATAACTTGAGCTTTAACAAGCAAAAGGGATTTTACTGGTTGATTATCCTAATACAAGATGCAGAATAAAATTTTAACTCAGAGCTGCCTGAGACCCTGGAGCAGCCATCAGTCTAATTCACAAAAACAACGTCCACAGAAACACAAAATCAGCAATAAAAATTCATATCAATACAAGGGAATAAGCCTGCAAAAATAACTAAGCTACGGCACAAAATTGTGCTTTTGAAAACAGTCAATAATGAGGTGCCATTGATCAGCTAAAGCAGCTCAGTAGCATTCAAGTGAACAATGCATTAGGAAATAGCTTCTCTCAGATACAAATGATGATTCAACTAAGGTTAACTATAGTCCAATCTAATCTGTTTGCACATCTAACCCGGGCACAAATGAAGTCTGCATGGACATCAAACTATGCCCATATATTTCCCAGTTGATCAAGCACACACAATTAACAATTTCAAAATGAGGTCAATTCAACTCCATAATCTAGTCACATACACCACCAGTAGAATCAAACCCATCAAACCTAAGGTAAGACCTCCAGATCTAAACAGGAACAAATGGGAGCATTACCATGCCATGATACATACATCGAAGACACTAATAGCAAACGATTGATGGTCAGACGCATGAGAAATGCCACCACAGCACCAAGATGAACTTAAAATTAATTGGGGGAAATGAAACCAACCAGCGCAGCCACACACATACCTACGCTGCTACGTAGATACCGCTTACGTCGAGGCAGCATAGAGACTCGACCTTTTCCTACGGATTCGAGCAAGAATAATACTACTCGGTGAAGGCGTTTGGCCTAGCCATGCCCAATCAGATCGGATCCGAAGATTCGAACGCGGGAAAGGAGGGGGGCCGCGGGGGTGTATACCTGCATCCACTTGGCGGTGTGGCTACCGACGACGGTGGCGGCGCTGACGGACTTCTCGGTGGAGAGGCCCCTCGCGCCGCTGGGGGCTAGGGTCTTGAAGAGCGCGGGGAGCAGCCTCCTCGTCGCGGTCGCCATGGCTGGAGAAGGTTTGCGAGCTGGGAAATTCGGGAAAGAACGACCGAAAAGAATGGACGAGGAAATGGGGGAACTTGATTTAGCTACTGGACTGAGACCGGCCCATTTTGGCCCAGTATTGTAAACAACAACAAGTGCTGTGGGCTTCTCATGCTGGGTTGGTTTGTAACAAGGAGTCATCACACCTTGGGCTCAAGAACAAGAAGTTCTAAGATACTTTGGCCCAGTATTATTGTATACAACAACAAGTGCGGTTGGTTTGTAACAAGGAGTACAAATTAGTATGAAACAAAATCTTGAGGATTTATAACCTAATTATTTTTTCAGTTTTTCTAGACAAATGAGAGTATGTAAACAGTTTTCTGGTTTGATAAGGGCTTTGTCAGATAGAAAACAACAGGATTGTTTTCCCTCATCAGTTTTCTTCCTCCTTGATTCGATAAAGAAAGTTTTCTTCCTTCCTTACTCTATTGTCTGGACAAGGTTGTAGACTAGGCAGATACATCACTGCTGCTCCCAATAAATTCAGAGCACAACCTTCACAAATTTGAAATAAATTATTTTCTCCCTTTCAGCAACTCCTAATAGCAATGTGAATTGGTTCTTGAGCCGATCAATCTGGTAATGTGCATCCCCCTTCCACAGTTGCATGCACCAAGGCATCAACTTGAGACCCCGACAACCCCTCTGCAGCAAAACCCAAACATTTCAATCTCTCGTGATCAGATCATGCCTCGTCAATTTGTCTGGTCAAATTGGTCCTCTTGGACTTACTCCTGTCTCTAACCGCTGGTCAATCTGCTCATCTAGTCGAACACGTGTGCGCACGTGCGGCATAAAACATCTTTCAGTGACTCTACGACAGGTCGGCCAAGTTTCATCGGGGGGCACTTGTCAGCGACTCATTGTTTGCTTAGCTGTAACACGCAGCGGTAACCGTAATCGCTTCATTACAATATCAATCACACCACTCTCTCCAACACTATCACTTAACAATTATAACCAACCGTTGGAAGATCACGGTCGCGTTGCCCCAGAGAATCCCATGTTGAGTGGCTCAAGGGTCTAGCTCCCCATTTCCTCCGTGTTATCATGCCCAAATCAATGCAGTTGTTTAAACGCTGGCCACATGCATGTTATGTTGGAGACTCAGAATAATCCCCATGTTTTGGTGCAGCAGGGATAAGACTACCTTTTTCCTAACCAAATCTTGCTGCGACTGGGAGGGCTACCTGCACACCGTGGAGTACGTTAATGGGTTGCTTGAGTCTAGGTCTTGGGGAGCGGAACATTGAATCCAGGAAAACAAGGTCTTGGTTTTCTGAAGCACTAAGGCCCTGTTTGGTTCAGACCCTGGCCGAATTGCCTGGCTCAGGCAACGCTCCAGACGCATGATTTCGAGTGTCTGCGGCTGGGATTGTTGCCTGACACAGGCAGCTGCCTGTCAGGCAGCAACCAAACAGGCTCTAATAGATGATGACCTGACTTAAAGCCATCAGCATTCTATTCAATAAGTGAAGCATAGAGGGCAAAGTCAATTTGTCATTTTTCTTCTCTGAGTTAAAGAAAATTCTGCGATGGAAATTAGTACTGTATAAGGCTATCATGTTGCTGGTTTCAACTTGAACAAACTTGCTTAAGGATTTTGTAGATTATGCGCGTGTGGTATGTTCAGTTCTATGATACAGTTAAGATAGAATAGTCTTTATCCGTTCCTGACCAGTAAGTTGGGCATATACGTAGCCATGTAGATATAGGGACAAAGTGACAAGCAAGTGAACTAGAGGGGAAAAGCCTTTGTTTTTGGCCTTACGAAACACTCCTTGGCCATGCATGTGTAATGCGGACAAGGGTATCATCCCTGTAAGTAGAATATTTGTTTGCTTTCCCTGTGCAAGATTTGCAGTGGTCCTAAAGCGGAAGTAAAGTACCCCTCCACCCCTCCTCTAACTTGTAATAAAATTGTGACTCTAAAAAAAAAAAAGATTGTGATGAAGAGTACGTATTGTTTTTACTGTCAGTGAACCCACGAGCAAGTTACAGTTTTACTGAAATTTACATTATTGTTCTGCTTCACATTGCCTTACATATTTTAGGAGTAGAGTAACAAATGTTGGACTATAAAACATACTAGTAATTTAATTGGAGTACCTCCACTAAAAAATAGCACAAGCTAATTTTATTAGCATTAAGCCCGAAAGTTACTCTACGGGCACTTGCTTCTGTAAAAATTGAATTTACTGGATAGCAACAAAGGTCAAACAGATCATCCATGTAGCTGATGAGAGCACGTGCACAGTACTTCAAACAAAAGCTGACACAAATTTGTCAGCATAAGCTTTTGGAATCATTCAAACAGTGAGCAGAACTATTCGAGCTGAAGGAGATTGTTCAGGTACTAATTCAACCACGTCATTCCAGTTTTTTCTTTCCTTATCTTTTAGTACGACGGTAAATGTGATGCCGTTAAATCGATTTCCTACCATGTACGATGTACTATAATATGCAGAGAGACACGGGCACGCCATTTCTTATGAAGAACAATTTAGATTTAAATAATCAAATGAGTGACGGCAAAAAGGTTTTCACAAATTCAGTCGACGTAACGCGCCACTTTGCTGTTCGTAGGGTGTGTTTGTTTCTTATGGTCTAAATTTTAGTGGGTCATACCAATTATTAAAATATTATATATGATTATTAAATATATATTAAATATGAAACTAATTATAGAGTTAAATGTGCATCAGTGTGATAAATTTATTAAGCTTAATTAAGTTATCATTAAAAGATATCTATTGTAGTATCATATTATCTAATCATGATCTAATTAGTTTAATAGATTTATCTCGTTATTCGGAGAAAGGGTTATGGACTAGGTGTTATCAGTAATCTATATTTAATAATTCTAATTAGTATCACAATATCTAATAAAACAGGTCTAAAAATTAAAGGAGTGGAAACAAACACACCCTTAATAAGTTTTACGGATCAATTGACACCAGGAAATTTCACGTTTTATTCGTTCTTTCTTCAAGGGACACGAGAATGAGAGAAATCGGCAGCTGGTCAGTAACTTTGCAAAATTATTGACCACCTACACATATATTGTACCCCGTCGTTTGCAGGGCTTGCCGCTTCCTCCGGGACCAGGCCTGCATGAATGAATTCTGATAAGTCTCTCTCTCTCTTTCTCTCTCTCTCGGCCCCGTTTCCTTGAATTTCAAAGTACAAATCATCTGTTTGATGTGCCCGTGTGTGCTGTTTGGCACAGAATCCTCAAATGATAGGATGACTTGTGACTGCTGCGTAGCGCTCCCCCATCGAAATAAAAATAGCTTTTGCTGGGTACGTACACCTTTTGCACAAAATTTGAGAAATCAAATTGTACTATTTGAAGGGACGTGCTTGGTGAATTACCACCACCACTAATTTTTTGACTTAAGAACACAAGCACATTGAATAGTGCATGAATCATGGAACAAAGCCACGAATCCCTCTGCCAAACGTTGAAACAAAGAGATCAACAACAAGTGGAATCAGGAAAGTTCTGTAGAGGAGATGAAGAGTTGCCGCTAGTGGACAGCCTACCTTACTTTTCCTGCCTAAACCCTACTGGGCGACACGCTGAAACAGCCTAGTGAAATCGATGTGATCTTAATGCCTTGTTTAAACAGAGCTCTTTGTCTTATTTGCAAAAAGCAGCTGAATAGTTTGCGTCAGCAATTATTCTTTTTTAGTGTAGATGCTATCAACACATGGATCTTAGGGTTATGTGATTGTGATCTCATAGATGAAGCTAGCTAGAAGGAGGTGCATACTTTTACTATTGAGATAGTTTTTATTCTTTATTGTAAAAGATAATCTCATACATATCACTAATGTTTCAATGACACATGGACCCTCCTATGTTGCTAACGACTACACATAGGACCATACAAAATTACAAAGACAGGTAAGAAAATTTCCATTATTTTTTCTCTCATAGGTATCAATAATTTTTATAAATAAATATCAATGGATATACTCTATAATTACAAAAGTTTGGCAATGACATAACCAAGAAACTAAAATTTTGGAGATAACAATAATAGTACAATATGTTATTTATTCTCAAATAAATCATTTAATTGATATACTGTTGACAATACCAACTATTGTTAAATATACAACAACAATAGTTGAGTGAAATATTTATTGTATATCATCTCAGTCATCATCGTCACTCCAACGTTTTTAAGACACCACAAATGATAAAGAGAGAACGAACTATTCCAATAAAAGACATATACTGTTCAACATGTTAAGTAAACCATTGTTTAAAAATGACGATGAGTAAAAATATTATGTAAAATTGAAAAGTTCCTCATATACCCACTTTCTTCTAAAATAGTTGACGTTTTAGTTTCACGAATCAAGGAGTGTAAAATAAGAGTGTTTAAAAAATAAGAAGGAGAGAGATAGAGATATATAGAAAAAGAAAGAGAGAGAGTTGTATCAAAAATTAAATGACAATTATTTTATAAAAAACGAATCTGACTAAAATATCAAATATTTTAGAATGGAATAAATAGAACATAAAAAATTTTACATATCTAATTCTATTATAATTTATCTCAGTTAAAATAAGACACGAAATATGACAATACCAACAAAATTCAGACATTTCTAGGTGGTGTTCGCCCTCAAGACTCAAGTCCTCAACTAGCAAAACACGACACCTCTAAAATAAAAGAAAAAACACACAACACCATTCTGCCACAATCTCCTAATAATGACGTGATCTGGGCCGTCTAGTTTGTGATCGGAGGATCCACGATCCCTTGGATCGTTGGCAGTACACGCGGCGGCGCTGTAGCTGCTGAATGCCGCTACGCTGCAGCGCATCCGTGCGTGCGTCTGCCGCGGGAGAAGAAAACCCAAGCAACTGCTCTCGGAAAAAAAAAACATGCGAAGAACATCTTTTGCAAAAGGCGTAGGGGATCCCCTGCACTTTCTGGTGCCCTGTTCGGCTGTTCCAGCTTCATCAGCTGCTCCCTCCCCACGCGCGCCCCGCTGCTGCGCGCACACAGCCACAGCGTCGATCTCTCTCTCTCTCTCTCTCTCATATGCGTCTTTGTGGCAGTGAGTAATAAATGGCGGTGAGCAGCGTGGGTGGCTGAGGCTGCTGAGCGCTAGTGCCGCTCTGTACTGCTGCTGGCTGTGCACTGTTCATCGTCTTGCTCGTTTTTCACACTGGTAACCGCTGCGCTAAACCCTCCCAAAGCCCTCACTTATTTATGCCAATAATATATGAATTCGTTTTTTGGATGCTTTCTAATCATCATCTACTCGGTGAAATTCGGGGGGTGTCGATGATCAATCACCCAATGAAGTGAGCGAATTTCTTCTATTGTTTTTGTCAGGGCGGATTTCTTTATCAAGTGGAGGAACAGGGGGGGCTGCCATTGGAGAGATCCAGTCCAGTCAAGTTCAAGAACCCACCTTCTCTCGTGCTTCGGTTCAGTTACTTGTCGAGAGTTCCCCCAAAGTTTGATCCCGGAAACGTTTGTTCCGTGAAGTCGATTTGAGCCAGCAAGAGGCCAAAAAGTCCAAGGCCTTTCTTGCACAACTCCCTCGTGATCCCAGAAAATCCCAAAATGTATTGATCGTTGCTGACGGAGACACGGAGTTCGATTCATTGGAACCAAGAAGAGGAAAAGTCATCATCTTTCTTGGTAGATTCATTTGGTGAGGGATTGGAAGGGAGAGGGGATAGGAGAGGAGAAGAGAGGAGAGGGCGTTCCTCTTCCGAGAAGCCGCATTGCCGCCTGTCGATGAGTGAGCGCTTCCTCCGATGCTGTCGGGGTGCTCGGTGTCCAGTCTCGCGGCGAGGTTCGCCTTCTTCCCGCCGGAGCCGGCGACGTACGCCGTCCGGAAGGATGAGGCCACCGGCCGCCTCGTGGCCTCCGGCGTGCCGCGGGATAACGCCATGGACGTGCTGCTCGTCGACACCAGGAGGGGCAACAAGGTGGTGGCCTTCTACTTCAGGAACCCCTGCGCCCGCCTCACCGTGCTCTACTCCCACGGCAACGCCGCCGACCTAGGCCAGCTCTACGACCTCTTTGTGCAGCTCAAGGTCAATCTCAAGATCAATCTGATGGGGTTAGTGGTGCAATATGTTTCCTGTTATTATAAACTCTAAAATATATGTTTCCTGTTCATCTCTGTGATCCTGCCTTTTTCCCCCTTCTATTTTGCTGCGTTTAATCTGCTGCTATCAAATGAAACTCCTTGATCTGTTTAGGAAAGTGTATTTTAGAGTTTCTTTTCTGTGTGCTGTGTTAGATATGCTTTTCCTTTTCCCCTTTTGAATTTGGGAGCCACAGAACCTTTTTGCTTATGAAGAAGAAGCTGTACTGGTTTGGCATTTCCCTTTTTTTTTTTGTATGTGGGAAAAGTACTAATGCCGTGCATGTGTTGGTGTAGTGAATTTTACGGAGTTTGTATGGCAGATGCTTTTAGTTAGTTTTTTTTTACTAAGAATTTTCAGTGGTTGGAAATTATGCAGTCTCAGTAATGAATTAATACTGTCTGCTTTCGTCCTTCTGCCATTTTTAGTTTCAAAAAAATGTTGATTGTGATATCAGTGAGGAAGATTCAGTTTATATGTCTCTGTATGAGGTATTGTTTGAATGCCTATCCAGGAAAAGTGTTACTATGTACCATTTTATTGTTGAAAATACTGCTTGTCACTGGTCCAAGTTGACGGTCTCTTGGTTCGTGAGTTATAACTGCATTTCAGTAGATAGTTTAGTGTTCTTGTTTAATCAATGTGCTCTTAAGGTAGATACAAAATTTGTTGTGCAAGAACTTGCTGATGTGGTCCACTTTGTACCTTTATACTTTCAGATACGACTATTCTGGTTATGGGGCATCTACTGGCAAGGTAAAAAAAACTTATTTACCAAAACTTTAATGTGTTACATTGCACCCACAAAGTACTACGGTTGTGGTAACAATGGTGGTGAGTGGTTGTTTCAGCACCCTAGATCTTAGTGCCTTTTCCTAACTGACAAAGGTAGACAATGATTCTCTTATCACCTAACAACAGAGTTTGTAGTTTTGTGCTACCTAATCTTAATATGCCATGCTAGATACCTCGAGAAATGTGGTTTCAGTTTCACATTCCAAGAACATAGTGCATATCTACATCACAAGAGGTCTGGTCCATACCTGACTAGTGTGTTTGCAGCACAACATGGACAATGCATCTTAGGGCGTGTTTGGTTTACAACTAATGCAAACCTTACCAAATATTGGCATTACCTATGAATTTTTGTGTATGTTTGGATTGTCACAAATAATTGGCACGCCGTCAAAAATTGGCGTTACCAATGCTAACACTCAGGCAAGCCCGGGCGAAACCCGCGTGAGCAAATTGCTCGCCCTGCTCGCCCGTGATTGTGCTGGGTGTTACCAACACATGCACCAGGTGGCAGCAGTCCATTAGTTGCACACACTTCAAATCTTTTTGAATTAACCATTTAAACCAAATCCTGAACCATAAATCCATTTTGTGATCTCTTTGTACGGTTGAAGTCCTAACAATTAAAACTATAAAACAAAATCTCGCTTAACTATGTTTTACTGAATATAATTTTTTTAACATGTGGACCCTATATATCATACTTATAGCTTTACCAAAATTTGGATTGGTTACAATCCAAACATCATTTCTCACCTGTGATTTGGCATTAACAGTGATTTGGTAAGATCATGATCCAAACGCCATTATTTTTCTTATGCTTTGGCAACACCCATGATTCGGTAACGTGAAAATTTGGTATGGGTCACGAGGGATGCAAACTAAGCAGGCCCTTACTTCCTCTAATCCCTAATATAAGTCCACTAGAACATTCACACAGTATCTAATATGATGTAAATGTATCCGAAAAATATATCATTTTAATAAAAAAGTTGGAAATTATGAAAGTAATATTTGTGATAATCACATAAACATCATGTTATGAATGTATATTTTTTAGTCATTGATGGTCAATGCTACAAAAGTTTGACTTAGGAAAAATAAAAAATGAACTTATGTTGGGGATCTGAAGTAGTAAAAGGTCTATAGGAGATGACAATCATCACAAATATTATACTCTGACCCCTTATTTGTAACAATATAAGCCAAATTGAACTTTGAACTAGATAAAGGTTATATTTAGGTAAACTTTAGAAAGTACATGTGTTGGCAGTTTATTCCGTTCATCAGAAACAATCATATGGAACGGACCTGACATTTCTGGCCCACGTCCAGGACAGAACTTATAGAACTTCATTCTAATTTCTATCCATCTCACAGATATGGAATGATATACCAATTTTGTGTTTATTGAAGTTGGACTTAATATATCATTACCAGTTTAATGCATGCATTCTGTAGTCATGCATAGTTTACTTTAATAATTTAGTGCTACCATTTATATTTGTGGTTAAGTTGAGTCGGATATTTTAAGTTGACATCATGTTGCCCCACTCTGAAATGGGAGCCAGAGCCATGTTTTTTTTTTGTTTATTTATCTGTTTTGTATGAAGGTTCCATGCATTGAGTGATCTAATAATTCCAGCTTGGGAAACCTTTTCACTTTTTTTGCAAAATGAACATTTTCTATTTCATTCCAGAGAGATCCAGGCGTTTTTACAGAGTGTGAGATTCAAAGAAAATGGCAAGTAGGGAGGGGATATCTTCTCTGACCCCTGTGGGACAAACCAGATCTCTTAAGAGTTAAGATAGTGGTCCCAAGCATTACAAAACCTAGATTATATTATTTCAAGGCTGCTAGCCTACACTAGTTAGCCATAAGGACCATCACGGGGCGTTACAAGGATTCAGAATATTTAGAATAACTTCCATCCTTCTTCTTCACTTGGTTCCCTTCTGCTATTTTGTCCGCTCCATTCTGAGTGTTATCTTGGAGCAGCTGCAACATGATGCTTTTTCCTTGCCCACCCATCACATGATGAAAATTTTTAACCTTGAATTTTGAATTCTGTTTTGGATATTGAATTGGCTAATACATTGTCAGTGTTCAGTTTGTATTTCTGCCAGGCCCCTCGAATTCGTACTGTCAGTCTTATGCTTGTATCTGAATGCAGCCGAGTGAAGAGAATACATATGCAGACATTGAAGCAGTTTACCAATGCTTGGAAACTGAGTATGGAATCAGCCAGGAAGACATTATCTTGTATGGACAATCTGTAGGCAGTGGACCAACATTGCATTTAGCCTCCCGTTTGCCAAGATTGCGTGGGGTTGTTCTGCACAGTGCTATACTTTCAGGCCTCCGTGTTGTTTGCCATGTGAACTTTACTTTCTGCTTTGACATTTACAAAGTAAACTACTCAAGCTGATTCTCATATCTCAGTCTGGACCTCCTGTGCCATTAGGAGTAGCTTTTACTAATATCAGTCAAACCTATTTCTGCAGAATGTCAAGAAAATAAGAAAGGTCAAAGGCCCAGTGCTTGTTATTCATGTAAGTGTTTCATAATAAGATTTCTAGCCCAACATATTTACTTGTTGACTGCTCGGAGAAATAGTCGTATTTTGAACATTTTTTTGTAGTGGATATATTTTTTTATAGTGGATATAATATCCAGTCTTTGCGACCCTGGTTCTTGTTACGTAATTTGCTGCTATCGAGCTATTTTTTCTTCTACAATGCTATCCAGTTGATTTGAAGGGAACAAAATGTTGCATCTATGATGAAGTTAATAGATATTGGATATGCTTCCTCTTACGCACTTTGCTGATGGCAGGATGCTGTCGTTGTTCCTGTTGCTCTTTAGCAGTGTGTATATTGTAGTAGTTGCAATTACTTGGAGTAGCCTGTATTCATGTCTTTACTCGTCGTTCTTTTTCAGATTCCTTTACTCATTACATGTTAATTTATCACTGTATATCAACACCCTTTGTGGGAAAACATTTTTCGAATATAAATATTATATCAAATATTAAAATTACGTATAACGTTGATGAACAAGACAATATATGCAGAAGAAAGTCCATTTGATATCTGGTATCTCTTTGATCAGATTCTCTCTTTTGAACTAGTATCGTTTACTACTATTGCAAGTCCACAGCACCTCAAAATCCTTGTTGTCGGTTCCTAGCTTATCAACTTTTTCTTTAAACATTTTTATTAGAAGCCAGCTATGAAAACACAGAGCTATGAAAGCCAGAAGCATAGTCCTCCTTGGTTGTTTCTACTATTTATTTTGTGTCCACCAAACCCTATCTCTTTTGTGGGCTTGTATGTGACACTACCAGTTATAGTGACCTAGTATGAAAGTTGCGCATATGTGAATGTGGCAAATCCCCCACTGTATACCCACTGTAGGACCTGGTTGACTTGATTCAGCCTGCCAGCCCAAATAATAATTGGGTATTGGTCCTGGCCTGTTTCTGGTTGGCCTTATTCATCCTGTCATAGTGATCATCTTGGCTTGCTCTCACCCAACCAAATTTATGGCTATGTAGAGGTGGGATGGGCTGCAGGCCCTAAGGATCAGGCCTTTCATGGCCCAATATTGGACTGGCTTAACTAAATTTTAATATTCAGTCTAGTCTGGGGGTTCTCAAAAAAATTCATAGGTCAAACTGAGTGACTGAAAGATACAAGAACACAAGAAAAAGTTTGGTTTCCTGGATTTTGCAAGAAAATTATGTCTCAAGTTGTCAGTCATTGTTTTCATAGGTCAAACTGAGTGACTGAAAGATACAAGAACACAAGAAAAAGTTTGGTTTCCTGGATTTTGCAAGAAAATTATGTCTCAAGTTGTCAGTCATTGTTTTCTTTTCTCGAATACGCAGGAGAGCTATGTATCTTTGTGTTATAGGGAAGAGAAAATGGTCCATACAAACCCCCTCAAGCTAGGACCAAGGCATGAGGAGGTAGAACAAGAAAGTTTTGACTATAAAAAACACCAAAAGAAAGGCTAGAACAGGGAACACTTGGCTACTTACCAGAACTAAGCAGCCTTCCTAGACCTAATTCCCTCAGGCTTCTGGCTCCCGCATTGTTTTGTCAGAATTTGACTTACTAATTTATAGCTCTACTGAAATTGGCTGATGTCAGCATGAGTTGGCCATGACTCTAGGCCAGTGCCTCCTATTTTTTGCTGTATTCACGTAGGACTTAGCACTTGGAGCTGAGTTGCAAGGAGCGACTTACTAGGACCATTCTAGTTAACTCTCCTCACCTGGAGAGGCATCATGGATATGTTACTTTAGTTCTAGTGAAGAAATATAGAACCCTTTTAGACATTATTGTAGGTAGATCATTGGCAATGGTAGCTTTTAGGCCTCAATCTCAGGGTTTTGCTCCCAGCCTTTTCTCATATGTTATAGTACATATATCTATTCTTATTCAATGATCGGCGTAGACATCATTTAGCAAGGAATTCCATTGCTTAGTGATCCAAACATTACTGTATCTATCAGGTAAAAATTATTGCACTGCTAGTCAAGATCAACTGACCGTCTTATAAAATTTTGAAGAATAGTTAGCAAATTTTGCAACATCTTGTTTGTACAATACATGAGCATTACTGTTTTACACGACTCATGTATTTTAAGTTCGCCTAGATCACTTATATAATCAATGAACAATCATAAGAAATGAAAACATGTGATTTGTGTAAGTTGTGATTCTGAGTACATCCAAATTCATCTTTGCATTGCTCAGAAATTGTGTATTTTGTCATAGGGTTGTCTACAGCCAAGTCTCATAAGATATGCTCTAATTATACTGTTTCATGTTTGCAGGGAACAGATGATGATGTTGTGAACTGGTCTCATGGTAAGGAGCTGTGGAAACTGGCAAGAGAGCCATATGATCCCCTCTGGATCAAAGGGGGAGGTCACTGCAACCTGGAGCTGTACCCTGACTTCATCCGACACCTCTCCAGGTTCATCCGTGAAATGGAGACGATCACAACAAAAATGAGGCTCAAGAAGATTAGACAGTCCCTCCAACCAACAAAAAGGGTCCACCGGGTGAACACCGCAACAACAACAACATTCACCACTAACTGCTGCTGCCGCATCCGAGTTCGCAAACCGACTTGCCCCAGCCGCAATTTCAGCTGCGGCTGTTGTGGGCTGAGGAATTGCTTCAAGTTCCGCTTATTCAGGCGTCCTACCTGCCTCTCATGCAGTGGTGGCTGCTGCTGCTGCTGCAGGAGCTGCTGCTGTGGAGATGCGCGTTAATGCCGATCTTTATGCGCGTATGTATAGCAAAGAGGAATGGTCCTGAGATATCTAACCCTTTTAATGATGTAGGGCTAAACTTAGATTTCAGTTAGCTGAACATTGTATAACAGATAGAGACTCCTGTTCTTGTGCTAAGTATCCTGGTTTTTCCTGTTCACCGTTTGTAGTTGCTTGTCAGATCCATCTAATTATGGACATAAGCCACTCGCCGTCCCCGAGTTTAGAATAATGCTAATGACTGATTGATTTGTTTTCAGCTACCTTTCGGTTCAGTCTGGGTATGTTTCCAATCCAGTTACTCCATGACTGAATCGATTCTCTGCAGTCCGTTTAGCTGCATCTAGAACTGAAAGGTATACCTGTCATGTGCAGACCTGACTTCTCAAGACATGGTCTGTTGGACTGACAACAGGCAATGGGTATGTTTTGAAGTGCTGCTGCTTAGTAGAGTAGTACCAATCATCGATTCAATGCGCGCCGTTGGATTGATACGGGATGCGCAGCAAAAACCGCTGACGGAAGGACAAGTTGGTTACCGGTTGAGGACAAGGGCATGTTAAACCGTCGCCAATCACTGTACACTGGCATCCTCCCAGATGGACCACTGGAGTACTAAGCTGAAATCATGGCATCTCCCGTTCATGCGTGCAGATTCAGGAACGAGCCCATTCATGCAGCGCATACAGTTAGCGCGCCATGCAGAGGCCAGCTGCTAATATAATAATTCTCTACAAAATTGAGGCCCATGTGTTGGATTTCCTTAGAAAATGCGTGACTGAAACAACACAACTATCCCTGGACCGGGGATGGATTATTGAAGAAAAGGGAGCCTCTGAATCTGTGAGCTCGTAAAATCTGCATTTCAGAACAGAGCAGCATCCCAAGAATTCAGGTTTCTTCTGAACCTCTTTAGCGCAACCGATATTCAGTGAAACCGGTCCGGTAGTTGATCTGTAGCTCTTGCGGATGTTTATTTGAGTATTGATTATCAAACTTAATGCAGGCTACATCGAAAGCGACAATAGAGATGAGGATCGGATGGGACTCAGTGTAGTCGGTACAAATACAATGGTGTATACATGCATATAGGGTGCCATGGCCTTGTTTGTACCCTTGTACCTTGTACGAGCATCTGCGTGTGTACCCAATTGTGAGCTGGGTAGTAGTGGCATAAGCTTCCAGGGCATCCAAGAGAAACAGGCAAGCTACCTTGCTTGCTTGTTTCTCTCTTCCCTGTACCTGTCACTATGCGGATCTAGGCTACCTAGTGATAGTGAAGGTACGCATGCATGATATGTGCACGCACACACAATAGCACACCATTTCTTCGTCGTACACTTGTGCACGCAGAAGCAGTGCTTTATAGGCTTCAGCTCTTCATAACCGTAATGGGAGAAGAAGAAGAGGACACAACAAAATTCTGGTAACGAGGGGAGCATGTAACGGCAATGGCGATTGCAACGTCATCGAATTGTAACTATGACGGGTATGTCTGTGCACAGAAGGTGTCCAACGAAGAAGACACGGCCATTGATGGCTCACTGGCTGCTGTCCAAGTGCAGTACAGTAGTATAGTAGTAGCAGAAGCAGTAGCTCAAGTGTCTCAGTACACTGGTCTGGTCCATGACAATTGCGATGGAGGTGGGGGGCCCATGGGCCACCAAGGTGATGGGCATCCCTAAGCTTTGTTTCCTTCCTCTAACCATCCAATTGCTTGTGTGCGTTTTTTTTAAAAAAAATTCTCAGGATATCTTTTTCTTTTCCCTTGGTGGAGATCATGCTGGGGGACACTGAATTAAATGACCTCTCTCTCTCTCTCTCTCTTTGTTTTTTTTTTAAAAAATGATGAAGAAGGGGAAGTGGGAAACAAATTGATATTTGATGCTGTTAGGCCATGGCGCCATCAAACCCATGGCTGGGGCTGGGGTTGCGTTGATCGATTGATGTAACGTGCCTTCTCCATATCTCTCGCGACCTGGCAGATCTTGTTCTGTTCCGGCCGCGCGCCGTCCCCTAATGCGGACACTACGGCCCGGTTGGTGCGAGTAATTGCGCGCTTAATTGTTGGTGGTTCATCGCATTGCTAGATTAGTAAATTAGTATTAGTAGTCGAATCTAGGCATCTTGTTTAAGCTATCTTGACAGTCTATCGATGTTAAGAAATCGCAATGGCTTTGAGCAATATGGTCATAGATTTCTAGTTCATCGCAGGCTTGTTTGGATCGCACGAATAGTTTTTTCACGCAACTTGCGCCGGAAATGGAACTAAAAGCTTTTACCAAAATCTCTTTTCAAAAACTCATGAGCTCACTGATTGCATTGCATATATAGCTGATTTGATTTCTCTTTCTGCGTATATACGCTTGCCTGCCTGCCTGCTCTCACACTTGCATAATTGTAGTGAATGATTCTTCGTCTCGGCATCTGTCTGGTTCGTTGCATTTGCATGTGCAAATACTACTAGGATATATGTTCAGTTGGTAGCTGGGGAGTCCCCCTTACAAGGTAGGGCCCACAGGGAGCAAACATGTAATAGGGACATTCAGAGTTGCGGTAGCATCTGCGTGCAGTCTTGAAGAGTGATGTGCAGGTGTCTGTCATGTAGTAGCAGCATTGTCATAGCGATATTTTTAGCAATACATGGAGGGAACGACCGACCAGATGATATTTTCCTTTTCCTTTTGCAGTTTTATAAGAAATTGAAAGATCTTTATTTTTTCTGGAAGATTGATACCCATGTATTATTGCGCTAGTTTAATGATTCACTTGTTGTTAATGATGGAACGCCAAGTAGTATCTTCTGGTACTTGCCTCATGAATCATGATTGAACCCTGGACTGAACTGAACTGAAGGAATGTCTGCCGTTGCTTGTGTTGGGTCGAGCTATCAGGCATCAGATCAACGCAGTGTTTTGATGCCAGTTTGTTTGGCTCGGAACCCAGAAGTACCACTCCCAACGACTGACACTTTTTTTCGCCCGTGAAGAAGTGATCAAGAGTCTGTCAATGGGGAAATCGAATTGAGAAGGCGCGTATGCCTATCTTTAAGCATATATAATTTTGAAGCAGCAGCTAATAAGGCGCTGTGATCCTCTCTGGTTATGCAGACATTTAGCGAGTAGCGCAAAGTGCAATACAGCGTGGTTGATTTGTTCTAAAGTGATAACAACCTCCAGCATTGGTTCTATCTGCAGGGTTTTTATGTTGAGATTTCTTTGTGAGAGTAACCATGTGGGAAGAATGCTTGGGTAACAATGGCAAGTGATTAGTATGTTAAGCAGCACATCCTCTCTGATGTCCGGAGGCGCTGTTTCTTGACTCGTGATCGTCGTGTGCCGGTTTTTTTTTTTAAACGCCCGCATGATAATAATGATAAGAAGAATAAAAGCGCAGATTTTGTTCGATGCAGGGCAGGCGTAACGTGTTGTTAGAGTACGCGGTTAGCTCTGCCGTAGTGCCGTGCTACTTGGACTCCTTTATGTGAGTGCTGCGAGGATCCGATCATGATTACTACTGCACATATTAAAGCTCTTATAATCAGTAGCACACACTAAATACGTGCAGACTGTAATCCTCTGTTGATGCACATATTTAGCGAAAACAGAACGTGGTCAATTTGTTCTGAAGTGACAACAATGCCATTTACAAGGACCTTAACATGTCTTGAACCTGCAGGATTCGATCATTTGACAACAAGGTCATTAATTTTAAAAAGAGGTCATTTACAAGGACCGTCGTTACATGTGTTCAAGCTGCAGGATTTCACTCGTGTGCAGAGATTTTGTGTCGGATCAAGTAACCAAGTGGGGGGAATAATGCATGCTTGGGCAGCAGAACAATGACAGGTGATTATATATACAAAAGCGTTGGTGTCTGATCTAATAGCTTGCTGCGTTGTTTTTCCTTTCGACGCGTGACTGTCGTGCGCTTTTTTAATTATATATAAGAGGCTGGAGCTGGATTAGCACCCGCGTCCGAGTAAGGAGAACACATTGAAGCTCTTAATTAGTCACGCTTGATCGATCATCATTTCGGTGCGCGTAATATGATATACTGACGATGATCTCGACGAGGAGCAGAACAGAGTCGCATATGAAGCTCATGTCCGAATTAATTTGTAAGTGAACTCTTGCTTCGTGTAGCGTATGCGTTCTTATGACATGCGTCGTCGTCGTCGGGCGTGGTGGCCGGCATGCACAGGCGATAAGAGAAGGAGACGGACGGAATTGCGGCACGTTTTGTGTAAATAAACTCGCGCGCTCGCTCGCTCTTGTGCGTCCGGCCGACACTGGGGTCTGGCTGGGTTTGCTGGCGTGTCGCTGTTGAGCCGGATCTCCCTCCTCTGCTTTCCTCGCATTCGATTCGATTTCAAAGGGGTAAGGGGCCCTGCGGTGACATGCATATGCATGGTGGTGGTCAACACAGGGTTGAAATTAACTTTTTGAAGGGCGATATTGCATGGCATGGGCTGGCTCCGCTTCACATCACACTTTGACAAGGACAAGCTGCGTACTGTAGTACATATTGCTGCCTGGCGATACGGGCAGAGACACGCGGCCGGGGCCCGTGGAGCCCCGCCGCTGCTCTCTCTCCTCTGTCCTACTCCTAAATTTTGATTTTTTAACATTATGTTTAACCGTTCATCTTATTCAGTTTTTCTTGTAAATATTATTTATTTTTTTATAATTAGTTTTATCAATAGATATACTTTAATTATAACATATTTATTTTAATATTTACATAAATTTTTTGAATAAGACAAAAGATCAAAAGTGATGTTTCAAAGTTAAAAGCGACACCCTTCATAGGACGGAGTTAGTAGTCTTGTGTGGAGCCTATAGGAGGGCCAATGATGGGGTTCCGATTCCAACTACACGCGATTTTGTTTGTGGGGTTTTCTTTTACTAATTAATTTTTTTTTCGCTGCTGTGTTGTGTTGTGCTTGTTTGTTAAAGAAGGAAGAGGAAAGAAGACAGCGAGAGGAATGGAATCGGCTGGTTCGTGTAGAGCTGTGAGTGACATGGTGGCAATAAGCAGTTTTTTTTTGTATAGAGAAGACAGGAAAGAGAGAGATAGAGACGGTTCGATTCCATGTTCGTCGATCATCACATGCATGTGAGAGAAAGAGAAAAATGAAGAGGAGATGCCAAGGTTGGAAGCTTCCTTTCCCTTCCATCCTGGCATGGCACCAACCCACATGAACGACCCCCCAGCAGGCACTGCAACAACAACAATAGTACTAGTCGTTTCCGGAACGCGGCGGCTCTTTTTCCGGCGCCCACAAACGACCTCGGCAACGCGACCGAACCCCGGCTGCCAAACGCAACCACGACGCGGTTATTATCATTGCCATTGGCCTGCTCCTTGTGCCCCGCCGTCGCCAGCTAAGCTAGCTCGACACACCACACGGTCATTCACCACCAACGTACAGTACGTGTTTCCGTGTTGAAATCCTTGTCCACACCATGCACCATGTTTGCTTGCTTGCCGCTTACGGATATATATGCCGTCAACGTACGTGTTCTACAACTGATTGCCACTGAACTCGACCATGACGACGTGGCACACTTTGTTACTACTACTGTTGTCGCACTGGACATGTTCCACTTGCGACTGTGACTTGCACGAGAAGACACTATATGCCACCACCGCCGCACCGTCGATCAATTTCGTGTCGGTAACGATAATTTTTTTTTTTTTTTGCATGCACTGGGCTGTCAATTCGGAGGCGGGGGACACGTCGAATCGAGCGGAGACTTGAGAGCCACGGTCGAGACTCTTGGGAAGGATTTTTTTTTTTTTTGGGACATCTTGGGAAGGAAATTCGATGACAAGAAAGCAAGCGTTTTTTTTTTCTTCTGCACTCTTCAGTTAACCTGTCGATTGACCGTGCACGTCAACGATGGCGGGGTTGGCGCAAACGTGCTGTCGAAAGAGGTGGCACGTACGGCACGAGGGATTCCGGATTTAGTTAGCCGGCAGCTTATCTAGCGGATAAAAATTGACAGCTTTGATTACCTCCCTTACCTTGCATTATATTGTTGACGGTACCAACGACGAGCCAGCTAGCCAGGAGTCGCGCACGAGAGAGAGAGAGCAAAAGTTTTTAAGATTTTTTTAGTCGAAATTGAGTGAGGTTTTGTTTGTGTGATCACGCGCAAATGTTGCTACATTATTGTGGCCAAGGCAGAGCGAGCGAAGGACCATTAATTGTTACAGCATATATATAGTGTAGTGTTGAGTGGTGGCTAGTAGACACGCCGTCCCACCCACCTGTCTCTCTTAGCTTGTCCATATACACTATCGGCGCGCAAAAAATCAAATCAAAATGTTGGCACGTTGTGTCCATATATGGGGCATGGTAGAGCGTGCGGTAGCCTAAGGTTAGGGGCAACATGTACTTGGCAACGGTCCGAGACGTGGAAGTGGAACTTATATATAACAAAGATTGACAGTTTGTTATGTGATTGGTTTCGACGGCGTCGGTGTCGCGTGAGATAATAGTAGCATGTCATATGTATGTGCGCCTGTGGTTGAGTGGGCACAGAAAGCAAGATGGGGTTCATGGAGCTTGACCTCCCCCGAAAAGAAAGAGAAGGAACAAGCAAGCAAGGAAGGAGAAGGAACAGCAACGGCGCAAATCCGTCGACAGGAACAGAGCATCGCGCACAGCCACCGGTCCGGCGCGGCGGTCACACATCTCACGCAAGCTTGCAGTACTGGCGGTGAGCCCACGTGCGCCGGCTTGGCCTTTTCGCTTTGTTATGTTGTGCTCTGCCGCGCCCACACGGACACACGCGGCCGGCGGGGAGGGAGGGGGACCCCACACGCTGCCGTGCACGCAAGGAAACATCCATGCATCACCTCTTCTTCTTCGCTGGTTACAGACTTCCAGCCAGCCAGACAAAGCCGCGCCGTTGGCGGCTCACACTGACCGTCACAGCCAGGCGCCCGCCATGTGCTTACGTACGCACAAAAAATACTTAGTACGTACTAGTAGTTACTAAACAGGCGCGCTAGCAACAAAAACCTTTTAACCTTCACCGAACCCCACACACCACTCACTCGTCCAGTCCACCATCCTCTGCTCTTGCTCTTCCGCTCCACCAGAAACGCACACGCACACACAGCTCTGCCCAGGTTCCCGTGTGTGTGTGCTCCTGCACCCACTGCTTCTACCACCACAACCACGTGCAAAGCATGAAACTTACCTTAAACGTGTCTGCTGCTTCTGGTGTCTTTGTACACGGATCATGGATCGCTGCCAGGACGCCTACACAGACCATACATCCGCCGTCATGTAGTGCTTTGCAAATGAGTGTTACTAGCTACCAACACGCCATGCTCACGTACACACATTCTCATTCGATCCATCGAGCTCCTGCCGCAACAACTCTGCCGGTTGGTGCCACTGGGCTAACGGACGGACGGACCCCCCCCCCCCCCCCCCCCTGCTCGCGTACGTGTACGTCATCCAAATCTTGCGTGCACTTGTACATGAATAGATTGCAGCAACTGCAGACCCTCAACCGTCGGTTATTATTAACGTACGACCGTGTTTGTACGTATAGGCAAGGCCCTGCCGGTACGATCGTACGCGTACGCGCCCGGTTGCTTGTTTGGTGCATCCAACGGGTCATCAGTGCCGCCGCACAACAAGAGGCGCCTTCTCAAACAAAAGCATCCCTGCTTCCGTCTTGTTGTTGTTTCCCCGCTTTCGTTTTCGTTGCGTCCAGTAACCGCCACAATGAAAAAAACGCTTGCACGCCTACTGTATGAGTTAGGGAGGCTGCTGGTGCAAGTACTGTACTGTCGTCCACTGCTTTGCTTTATTAGCCTCGTCTGGGTCATGAAAAATATAAAACAAGGAATGTCTTCCTTCTGTTGTTCCTCTTTCGTGTCTCAATCTCAAAACAAGCAAGGAATGAAACGGTGGGGCTACACACAGGAAAAAGAAAGGAACGGAGTGTCAATCTGCCTGCATGTTAGTTAGGGGGGGCTTTGGCTTTGGTTACTTTCACTCAAAGTGAGCAGGAACATCGGTTACATCCCATGATTGCCGCAATATATACTTGCATCATTCACCAGTACGTACAATGTGCGCGCGCGGCCACCAAACGTGTCAAATTCCTCCTACCAATGCTTATCTCACAAGTTTTTTTTTTCTTCTTTTCCTTCCTTCGGAGCATCTCAAAGTTACGTTCTCGTCACCCTTCTAAGAAGAAATTGCCCCTCCATCGAGCTAGCAGGTTAGTATATATGTTGCGCAATGCATCCCACGTTTGCTCTGGAGTTGGGAGCACAATGCGCATATGCTTCGTTGCTGACCCGAACTGAAACTAATTAATTTGGCCCACTGTCTGATTAACAAGTACAACAGATATTGTTGAGCCGAAGATATCAAGTACAATGGGAAATTTAACAACGGCTCCTGCCACATATAAGTAGTAATAAAATACCACTACTTCCAACAGCTAATAACAAAGAATAGTATCAAAATGTACTCCTTTCATTAAAATACTACCACATATAGAATGGATACAAGGTTACCACACGTAGAGATAGTACTGCCTGACACGACAGGGAGAGGAAAAAGGTTGAAGAGGGTATAGAAGCTTCCAAAACGTCGTCACCGCTGCTATTTTCGGTCGTACTATACTCGCGCGCGGCCGTGTGTTATGTAGAGCTGCGGTTGGCGCCGTTTCGGTGCGATTTGACGTGACGAGAGTTAGAAGGGAATCGATATGGATTACGGCCGGGCTAATTAGTCGGCTACAAAACACTGACATGAGTCAAATCTCGTAGGTAAGTAACAACCACCGCTGGTACGGTAATCAACCAACAGAACGGCTAATTGCTGTGTGACACTGATGCGGTGTGATTCTTTTTAGTTATCCGAGCCTTTTTTTTTCATTCCAAGCCCCGGCGGGGGTACGGTGTGGCAATGATTGACTCAAAGCATCGTCCCACCTTTTCTTTTTTCCTTCTAAAAACATAACCCTTGTTAAAATAAAACCACCTTTTTTTTCTCTCGATAATACAGGTCCACCCAAAGTGTCGGTGGTGGTGGCGCGGCATCTCCCTCCCGGCCCTTTTCCTTTTTGTTTTTTGGCGTCTTTTAGCCTGTTGCTAATCATGGCCATGATGATCGTCGACCATGCAAGTTCTCTCTATAGCTTGTGCAATCACCCCCCCCCCCCCCCCCCCGGTTGACCCTTTTTTTCTGTTGTATACGCTGTGTGTGTCACCTTTCTTTTGTTTCCGGACCACGTGTCAATCATCTGTGTGTACCGCTGTTCCCTTCCAGTACATACATTGGAAAAGTTCCTACGTTTCGTATGCTAGTATATAACAACAGCGTGCACCCCTCGATCGATTTATGATTGAAATTATTATGAGTCCGATATGTACCACATGCTGCACCTTGCATGCGAGATCCCCTCTTGCTGTTTCCGGAAAACCAAAATAATTTGTAGTATTGTACTGCTGCTTAGTAGTAATAATAAGACGCGACGTGAACATGATCTAAAACCACCACCAGGCACAAGAGAGATACTATTAACTCATCTGATGGCCCGGAAGAAACATGAACGTACACATCACCACCGTCAGCGATTGATGGTTGATCAGTTACCTACTACCCTTTTGTTGATTGAATTTTGTGCGCGCGTGTGTGACCTCTGGAAATTCCGTTTTCTGTGTGTGTGTGTGTGTCCCCCACAACTAGAAGAAGCTTTTGTTCTTCTCCAAGGCTTGTTCGACGCGTGCCGGACCAAAACATGGCAAGCTAATAATCGAGCACGACATTTGGGCGTCGGTGAGTGAATGAACCCCGTTCGCTGTACGGGCGCGGTACACCTGTCACGGACAATCGGGCGAGAGCATGTTCTTGGCTCTTGGCCATACGTGTGAGCGAGCGAGCTGTGCAGCACTGGTCTTTTTTGTTCTTTGATGGTGATGAGGGAAGGGTTGAGAGAGGGAGCCAGCGCAACGTACGGTTCCATTTCCCGGTGATGGCGCCACCTCTCCTACTGACTGCTGCCGCGCGCGGCGAAGCTCCTCTTTGGAATCGATTTCGTGTTCCCCTTTCCCGTCATCGTCTCTCGCCTGGAGATTCGTGCAAGGATCGCCTTTCGTTTTTATGTGATGGTGACGCTGTCATCAGGAGACACGCTCCGATTTAAAGATTTCGGGATTCCTATACCTCCTTCCTCTCTGTCTGTCATCACTCATCAGCGCCCGTTTTATATAACAGCCACAAGTTTTCTAGCGTCATCGCCCGGGAAGGAAAGGCACGAGAAAAAAGCGAACCCAACCAAATGGGGCACCTATACTACTACTAAGCTTTTGCAGCTTAGCCAGAGCCAGAGCATCTTGCTCTCGTCCCGGCCGGGCCAGCGTGCCGGGGCCTTTTTTTTTCACAGTGGTGAACGCACTCTGTTTTCACTTTTGCATGTGGCATTTCTTTCCCACACCCCACCCGCTTGTTTAACTGCAACTTGTGTTGTGAACACAATAAAGGCTCACTTCCTTGTGTTTATAGAGGAGTATATGCTTGCTAGGTTGACCTGGTTGGCAGAGAGCCGAACCAGCAGTGGACATTCAGGTGTGTTTGACAGAGGTTATGTTTATGTTAAAAATAATTTATATTTTGGCTTATCTATGAAAAGTGGTTATTTAATTTATTGTAGCATAAGCTCTCAAACCGTTTGGCAAAATAGCTTATGCATGGCTTATTTTAGGAAGGTATGATCCATAAGCCCAAAAAGCTAGTGTTTGTTGACTTTGCTATTCTAGTACAAAAAGACAAATAGTTTATAAGTGATTATGCAAAATAGCTGTTTGACAGAGCTTATAACTTATCATACTATAAACCACTGCATAAGTCATTCTATAAGATCTGCCAAACACACCCTCACTCTACTACCAGCACAGCAGCATGTAGTGAGTCCAACAAACCTAGCAATGGACGACGAATTGACATTCCGCTGCAAGTTCGATCTGAGCTCTGAATAAGAGAGAGAGAGAGAGAGAGTTCCATCGGAAGGTCACCCGTCAATCCCGGGCCAGAAGATCGAACACCGAAGAACATGGGTGTCGATCGATTGATCTCAACAGTTTCTATTATTACTACAACTCGCCCATTGTCCTCCCGATCGTCACATTATGTATATACATTGTTAAATGAGCCGGCATTTCCTTCAATGTGAGCAGTGCGGGGTTTGACCGGCCACCACCACCACCCCCAGCGGAGCATGTGGTCGTTAATTCAGCATGTGAGAATCTTTGAGATCGCCATGTAGTAGTAGCATGTAGAAGCGGGGTAGCATCATTCACACCGGTGTTGGGTGGAAGCAGGAGAGAGAGAATGAGAGAGAGAGAGAGAGATGGCCATGCCATGCCGCCTTGCCAGGCGCTGCCGGCGGGCGGCGGCGGCGGCGCTGTCGCGTCCGCATCGGGACGGTGGTGGTGGTCTGGTGGACGACGAAGAACGAAGCTAGTATTGTAATAGCGCGTGACGCGGCAAGCGCACATGTTCTCCAGCAACTCTTTTCCTCCCCCCGGAGACAATAGTTTAGCGTTTTTTTTTTTTTTTTTTGCCGGTCTGGCCATGCGCGGTGGTGCGGCCGGCCAAACCTAGTAAAATGACAGTACTGATAAATTAAGTACTACTCCATTGATTTGTTGTCATTCTCGCTTTACATTGCTGGTATTGGTAACGGAATGATTAGCTTAGCTACTAGGCTCCTCCTCTCTGTGATGCCGCGTGACGTGTGTAGGTAGCATCACGATCAATTCGGGACAGCGTGGTCAGTTGCGCCCGCGTAGGAACGTGCCGGTAGTCCGACCTGGCACTAGCGCTTTGCTTCGGCCAAAGTAGCATCAGCTAACTAAGCATCTGATACAGTGAGTGCTTGCTGTGTTGCGCAAGTAATCTAAGCTAGCTACGGTTGTCTCTTACACTAGCCTTGTGTCTTTGTTTGGCTGTGTGTACACATACACATACAGACAGCAAAAGAGAGCAAAAAAAACAACAAAAACAATTGACCCTGTGCTTGCCTGATGCCTGCTGCCAAGTTGGCGCGCCATGTAATCTAAGCCGCGTAGTAGTATGATCGACAAAACGCCGTGCTAGAACAGGAACTCTCTCTCTTGCTCTTCCTCCTAGTAGTGCTGTAATGCAACGCATGTGCGTGTGGAGGATCGGACGCGGTGGTTCCCGCTTTATGTCGGGGAGCCGGACAGCTGGAGGGCGCCTTCCTCTTTCTCTCTCTCTCTCTTTTCTCTCTCTCTCTGTAGCAGTGTAGTAGCTCGCCCGGGCGCCGCAAAACCCAGTAAGGGTTTACTTTAGAGTATTGGATAAAAATAATAATGCCGACTGTTTCCTAATGAATCATGCCGGCGAAAAGGTGAAGCCCCCGGCCCAAACCAAGTGAGCTTATTCGGTTTTACTGCGACCAGGAAGCAGCTAGCGCAGGGGTCTCCCCACCGACGGAGACGGGTCGGTGCTCGTCGCTGCCACGACTCGTCGATCGATCTATCACCGGCCCCGTGTGCGTTACCCGCCGCATGTTTCTCTGCTTGAAGAATTTGATGGAAATGACCGATCGAGAAGCAGCTTGTAACAGTAACAATAACAAACTCCCTGCTGGACTACTAGTGGCATTGGCAGTACTTTGTCGGGTTAATCATACTAGCAATGGCATGGACGACAACGGAGACGGGTTCAAAACTGGGGCATTGAGTGAATCGACACGATCGAAGATAGATCATCATCATTATCATGACCGTTGTCAATTGCGTGGACGCGTCCACGGACCGGCACGTACCGCTATGTGCGTGGACGTACGGTGAAAAAGTGTTAATATTGCGTCCTCCAAGCCACGCACGAGAGAGCGAGAGGGGAGGCATTAATGGCTGGGGTTTACGTGCCGGCGTTTGCAGGTGGGCTAGTAGCTCTCATGACACTTGCTGACACGGGGAGGAGGGCTCAAGATGATTAAAAGCAGCTGATCAGAGAGAGCGGTTAGTGACTACTACGTACCGCTCTCCTCCTCCCCGATAGATCGGTCTCGTGGCTTGATTACGCCGCCGCGAGTATCTGAAAGTTACTAGTAATTGCTTCCACGTCATAGAGTAGCGAGAAGGGGTCGATCAGTGAATTGCAGATTGTGTGGCCGTATGTGACGGGTCCAGCTAGCGGAGAGAAGATAGAAGGGTCCCTGTCGTACCAACTGGACGGAGCCGATCGAGTGGCGCCGTGGGCGACGACGGCCATGCAGTAGCACGCCCACACGCCATACGCCACGTACGCACACGCACGGGACGTGTATGCGTATAGCCTGTATATATGCCTCCTCTTTTATCATAATAATGCTTCAACGTAACCCGGGCTGGCCTGTTGGTTAGTTCAGGGAGCGCCATCACCCGGGTCGCTACCGGGACACGCACGTCCTCGGCTCAGCTCGTTCCACCGCGGCGCACACGCACGCAGCGTCGCAGTGTACCCGGCATTTCACATTTTTGGCACAACCCGGTCCAAATTAATAAGATCCGTGCCGGTTTCGTCCCTCCACCATCGTCATTGTCAAAGGTTAATTAGGACGTAACCGCTACTTGGTGTGTGAACGACGTATCCTCTAAGGGTTTAGTACAGTGCCGCTTGATTGGCTCCATCGAGCGACACCCTGTATACGTATGCGTGTGTGTCTTGATCATCAGAGATGACACGGACGGAAGCACATACATACTGGTCCCGGCGGGAGAGGAGAGGAGGGTGAAAACAAAATTTTGACTTGGGATACCACCACACCACCACCCTCACCCTGTGTATGTAGTAGTATATGGAACACGAACGAACGGTTCCCGCGTAACCCCCCGGGGGACCATCCATGTACACGTCGTGCAACAAAAAAAAAAAACCCCAGTTTGCTTCCCGTGAACCAAATTGCTTGCAAACCAACAAAAAATGCTCCAGGCCGCGCGAGAATGCGATGTGCCCCGACACCAGCGCGATTCCGTGTGTGCAACGATGCCGCCGGTGCTCTGCTCTGTGACCCGAATTACTCCTGTCTCGACCCTCAAGCCAAGAATTAAAGGAGGCTTGCAGAGGCACACGATCAAGAACCTTTCCGCAGAATTAAACATCTGCGGATCAATCCGATCCAACCCGGACGGGTGAATGCACGCGTAGCACAGTGGACTGCGTCGCGATAGTGAGAGGCAGGTTTTGGTGTACTACGCGGTACCAGGCAGAGCCCAGCTCACGTATGGCGATGATGGATGCACGGGTGGTACTGCTCTGCCCTTCCCCCATGTTGCAAGTTACAGGAGGCGGGCATCGCGCGTCACACTTTCTCCGTTCACGAGCCAGGGGCCTGCACTCGGGGGGGAAAGGCGAAAGGAAAGAATCTTCCAATCAGGAGGCGCGAGGACCTTAGCTAGCTGCGCGACAGCCTCGTAAAAAAAGGCAGCACGGCACAGCAAAGATAACATACATTTGTAAATATGTAGTACAGGAAACAAAACTAACGCTAATCATCATCATCATCACCACCACCACCACCGGCGCGCGGTTCCTTTATTCTATTCTCTCTCCCCCTCCTCGTCGCGCCCTGATTAGCAGAGCCCTACTAATCAATTTAACTAATCGACCGAATTGATGAGAAAAGGAGAGAGAGAGAGGAAATCAAAATCACTACGTAGTACGGGTGCGGGAGCACCGCCATATCTCGCGTTCGATGATTATATACGAACTCGTATTAGTTTAAGCAGGGTGGATCACATGGCCTTGTGCCGTGCGCGAGAAAGAACACGGAATATGAGCGGGAAGCAGCCTGGTAGGTAGGTGCACACCCCATATGGGCCTCTCATGGCGTTTCCGCGGCTGCCACCTACGTACGTATACACACACACACAGGCACAGCTCACCTCTCTCCTCTCACACACAAACCATCTCTGTCTATTCATCATCCACCGATTGGCATATCAGAGAGTTTCGTGTTTTTTTTTCCACCCCACCCCATGATTTGCAGCAGCTGGTATAAAATCTAGGGGAGGTTGCCTTAACCGAGCATCGCCATTTCTCTCGAGCCATTCCTCTCTCTCTCTCTCACCTGGTCCTGTAGTCCTAGTCCTATAGAGAGAGAGAGAGAGAGGGGCATTTTACGGACACACGAGGTTGAGTGAGAGAAAGGTGCAGACGCGTACAAAATACAGAGGGAGGTGAGCTAGCCTACTAGCCAGCCAGCCACGCTTGCTAACCCGACCCGACCGACACTCTCGCCAATTCCGGCCCTTAAATTTCTATATATCCCCCACGTACTTTACTCGCCATTTCTCACACCACCACCACCACCACCTCTCCTCTTCTCTCTTCCGCCAGCTTCCTTCCTCTCACACCACCACCATTCACATGCTAAAGCACCCTCCTCCTCCTGCTGCCTAAACAGAGCACACCACCACAACCGTCTCGTCTGAGAGCAGAGACAGAGAGTGCTTCCTCTTCTTCCTCTTCTCTCTTCCCGAGAGAGAGAGAGAGAGAGAAGAGCACAAACCCAGCCGGAAGGAGACAAAAAGGAGGCGCATTATGGCGCCCGGCGTCGGCGACGGCCGGCGTAACAACGGCGAGGTGGTCCCGGGGTGCGTGTGCGGGTTCCAGGTGTGCGCGTGCGCGGGCGCGGCGGCCGTCGCCTCCGCCGCCTCCTCCGCCGACATGGACAAGTTGGCCATGGCCGCCACGGCCACCGAGGGCCAGATCGGCGCCGTCAACGACGAGAGCTGGGTCGCCGTCGACCTCAGCGACGACCTCTCCGGCGACGGCGCCGACGCCGGCGTCGCCCTCGAGGACAGGCCCGTCTTCCGCACCGAGAAGATCAAGGGCATCCTGCTCCACCCATACAGGTACTAATTACTACTTGAAAATCTACTACTGGTACTATTGCTGCTATAATTCATGAACTGCTTGCTATCAACTGTTCCCAACCAGAAATTCCTGCGCCGCAAAGCAGATTTTTTTCGGTTGGCTTCACCCCTGCACTCCTCCTGCATTGTTAGCATGTTCGCTTCCAACAGTTGGTCTGGTCGGCGCTTGGTTAAACTACTACTAACACCCCAATCGCAATCACGCCCAGTAATTTAATCAAAACGAATTTAAATCTGGATTAGTAGTAGTACTAGCTTAGCTCAGGTTAAATGAAGCAGCAGACAGGTGCACGTTCCGGGTTGGGCACCGCGGGCGTCTCGAGCCCTGCTGGTTCTGGGACCCCGGGACACCCGCGTCGCGCTATGGGCTGTCGGCACCTGCGCGGTGGGGCCACCGCGCCGGAGGGCCGTTGGGTGGAATACGTGGGGTGGGGCCCGTCCCCTTCCCCGGCGGCTCATAATAACTTTTTTTTATTTATATTTTTACCGAGTTCGGACTTCCGAGTGGGCAGCCGGCGATGCGGTCGCCGCGTTCTGATTGGTCATTGCCAGCAGTGGGAATCCAAGGGGGTGAATTCAATGGAGGTCCTCGCAGGGGGGCTATACGTAGATGGATGGATGGATGGATGGGGGCTACTGTAGTAGTATTGGGGAAGGAAGGAGACAGTAGGCATGCCTTGCGTGTGAGTCCACGCCAACGTCATTAAAAGCCTCCACATCTTGTCCTCAAGGGTTAACTTTTAACTACTCTTCTGATAGGATGAGGTTGGGTCGTGGTAGTAGTAATAATGAACCCCACTAATACAGTATAACTAAATCATTTCCTTCATTGAAGTGTGCGAGTGACAAAAGAATTCATTAAAGCGGTTTAGTTTGTTGGATATAGTTAGTGGAAGTAGCAGTAGTACGCCTTCCTAGCCAGGCCTGGAAAACACTTGTGGGTTGTTCCAGTTCCAGTGTCGTTAGATTCTTCTAGATGATCAACTTTGTTTGTTGGGCGTTGCATCTAGCGTCTGATAAATGAGGCATCTACTAGTAGAAAAGAGGGAACGGAAAAGGACTAGCAGCACGTCTCGGAAAGCATGACTTTGGAGGAACTAGTGCTGCGCCGCATAGATTTGGTAGCGCGCGGTGACAGCAGGATGACGGGGAGGAGAGAAACTGATGGTCATCCATTTACAACTCATCAGAGTAGTACACCCGGACGGAGTCCACCCTGTACGCCACCTTTACATACGTCATACGGCGCGCGATGAAATACGCGTCTCACTGTCACGTACTACTACTAGAAAGAAAAAACAGGGAATTTATTCCGGGTGGACCCGTGTAGAAAAAGGCTTTGTAGGTGAAGACGCTCCTGACTCAAAAAAAAAAACATTTTGCTGCTTTTTTGTGAAGGAAAAAAAAAAGAAGCCGTTATTCCCCCGCAACAGCAAATCCGTGCAGCAGCTTTCTCTTGGTTGGCCCCGCATCGCAACATGGCCTGGTTGGCGGGCAGCTGGCGCTTTCACGCCGCGAGAGGGTGTGGGGGGGGCCCACGGGCCAGGCGGATGTCGGTGGTGGCGTCGTCCGCCAGCTCACCTCACGCGCATTGACTCTTCCTTCCTTCCTTGGCCTTTGGGTGTGTGTCACATGATTGGTCCTCGCGCCTTTTCCGTGCGCCATGGCCGCGGGTGGAGCGCGCACGCAGATGCGATGCTCTGCTCTGCTCTGCTCTCGATCGATGATGATGCATCCATCATGTCCCCCCCTCCCCCTTACCTTCTTCAATTATTGCGTCGTGCTCTCTTGCACTCATTACACTTTGTTAACAAATCTTAATGACGATAATTATTATTTTTAACTAATACAGTACCATTGGTGAAAGTAAAAAAAAAAAAAGCAGTAACTGATGATGATGTGAACTGAACTGATGATGCAGGGTGCTGATCTTCGTCCGCCTGATCGCGTTCACCCTGTTCGTGATCTGGCGTATCTCGCACAAGAACCCGGACGCGATGTGGCTGTGGGTGACCTCCATCGCGGGTGAATTCTGGTTCGGTTTCTCCTGGCTCCTCGACCAGCTCCCCAAACTGAACCCGATCAACCGCGTGCCCGACCTAGTGGTGCTCCGTCAACGCTTCGACCGCGCCGACGGCACCTCCCTCCTGCCCGGTCTCGACATCTTCGTCACCACGGCGGACCCCTTCAAGGAGCCCATCCTGAGCACGGCCAACTCCATCCTCTCCATCCTGGCCGCCGACTACCCCGTGGAGAAGAACACGTGTTACCTCTCCGACGACTCCGGGATGCTGCTCACCTACGAGGCCATGGCCGAGGCCGCCAAGTTCGCCACCGTGTGGGTGCCGTTCTGCAGGAAGCACGGCATCGAGCCGCGCGGACCCGAGAGCTACTTCGAGCTCAAGTCACACCCGTACATGGGCCGCGCGCAGGAGGATTTCGTGAATGATCGGAGGCGTGTGCGCAAGGAGTACGACGAGTTTAAGGCGAGGATCAACGGGCTGGAGCATGAGATCAAGCAGAGGTCTGATGGGTACAATGCCAACACCAAGGATGGCGAGCCGAAGGCGACTTGGATGTCGGATGGCACGCAGTGGCAGGGGACGTGGGTTGAGCCGTCCGAGAACCACCGGAAGGGTGACCACGCCGGCATCGTCCTGGTATGTTCTCATTCTCAATTTCATCCTGTTCTTGGTTTTTGCACACTTTATTATTCACTACTACTAGATTAGAGTAGTTAAGCTTTCTTTTTCTCTATGAGATGATGAGATGAGAAATGGAAAGGAAAGGAATGGAATAGGATGCCCAGGCAGTGTGGCATGCATGAATAATGCAGGGGGGGATCAAATCAAATCAGGACGAATTGGTTACAAGTAGTAGCAGTAGTAGATGGGATGTCCGTCGGGGATTGATGGTCCGAGCGCAACCACCGGACAGGGGTGAATGTGCTTGATGATGGCCACTACTAGTAGACTGGGGGCTGCTGTGTTGGCTTGTGGCCAAGCCAGCGAAGCGATGCGGAGACGGACAGCCGTATTGAATTTGAAAGGGAGTGTGCGGAGGTGGTTGGGGTGGCCGCAACATCAACTTTAAATCCCCTACTAGTATATTCAATTCGGGCTGGCATGTTAGCAATTAGCATAGTGGTGGTGTTTACAGTACTTTCTTTCTCCCTCAATCATTGCTTCCAGGGGGGGTTAACTTAATCGCCACTTACTCCTTTTCACAGTTTAACCCAAATACTTACAGTAGTAACTAGTATTTTTCACATTCACTGTTTACCGATAGTACAAAGTTAGTTACCACTACTAGTTTACCAGTAGTAATAATTATTGAACTTGTGATGATGAATTTACCCACTGTAGTAAGTAGCAACTGTGAGGAGTAGTAAATAGTAGTAACAGTAAATCGTAGATGCAGTAGAAAGTTTGCAATCTGTTGATCGCTGACGACGAAGAATGTTGTGCATGCGCAGGTGCTTCTGAACCACCCTAGCCACACCCGTCAGCTCGGCCCGCCGGCGAGCGCTGACAACCCACTGGACTTCAGCCTGGTGGACGTGCGCCTTCCCATGCTGGTGTACGTCTCCCGCGAGAAGCGTCCCGGCCACAACCACCAGAAGAAGGCCGGCGCCATGAACGCGCTGACCCGGGCCTCCGCGGTGCTGTCCAACTCCCCCTTCATCCTCAACCTGGACTGCGACCACTACATCAACAACTCGCAGGCCCTCCGCGCGGGCATCTGCTTCATGCTGGGCCGCGACTCCGACACGGTGGCGTTCGTGCAGTTCCCGCAGCGGTTCGAGGGCGTGGACCCCACCGACCTGTACGCCAACCACAACCGCATCTTCTTCGACGGCACCCTCCGCGCCCTGGACGGCATGCAGGGTCCCATCTACGTCGGCACGGGGTGCCTGTTCCGCCGCATCACGCTCTACGGCTTCGACCCGCCGCGCATCAACGTCGGCGGCACGTGTTTTCCTGCTCTGGGGGGTCTCTTCGCCAAGCAACGGTACGAGAAACCGGGGCTTGAGATGACCGTGAAGGCCGCCACCGTCGCGAAGGGGAAGCACGGGTTCCTCCCCATGCCCAAGAAATCCTACGGCAAGTCCGACGCGTTCGTGGACACCATCCCCAAGGCTTCCCACCCGTCCCCGTACTCCGCGGCGGAGTCCGCCGTCCACGCCGACGAGGCCGCCATCGAGGAGGCGGTGAACGTGTGCGCGGCGGCGTACGAGAAGAAGACCGGGTGGGGGAGCAGCATCGGGTGGGTGTACGGCACGGTGACGGAGGACGTGGTGACGGGGTACCGTATGCACATCAAAGGGTGGAGGTCGCGGTACTGCTCCATCTACCCGCACGCATTCATCGGCACCGCGCCGATCAACCTCACGGAGCGGCTGTACCAGGTGCTGCGGTGGTCGACCGGATCACTCGAGATCTTCTTCTCCAAGAACAACCCGCTCTTCGGAAGCACGTTCCTCAACCCGCTGCAACGGGTGGCCTACATCAACATCACCACCTACCCGTTCACCGCCATCTTCCTCATCTTCTACACCACCGTCCCGGCGCTCTCCTTTGTCACGGGCCACTTCATCGTGCAACGCCCCACCACCATGTTCTACGTGTACCTCGCCATCGTGCTGGGGACGCTGCTGATCCTGGCGGTGCTGGAGGTGAAGTGGGCGGGAGTGACCGTGTTCGAGTGGTTCAGGAACGGGCAGTTCTGGATGACGGCGAGCTGCTCCGCGTACCTCGCCGCCGTGCTGCAGGTGCTGTTCAAGGTGGTCTTCAGGAGGGACATCTCCTTCAAGCTCACGTCGAAGCAGCCCGCCGGGGACGAGAAGAAGGACCCTTACGCTGACCTGTACGTGGTGAGGTGGACGTGGCTCATGGTCACCCCCATCATCATCATCATCGTCAACATCGTCGGGTCCGCCGTGGCCTTCGCCAAGGTGCTCGACGGCGAGTGGACGCACTGGCTCAAGGTCGCCGGAGGCGTGTTCTTCAACTTCTGGGTGCTGTTCCACCTCTACCCGTTCGCAAAGGGACTTCTCGGGAAGCACGGCAAGACGCCCGTCGTCGTGCTCGTGTGGTGGGCATTCACATTCGTTATCACCGCCGTGCTCTACATCAACATCCCGCACTTCCACGCCGGCGGCGGCGGAGGGCACCACGCCGCCAAGCACGGCCCGCACCATGGCACCAAGCACGACGACATCTACTACCTCTGGCCGTGAGGATTCAAACTGCCGGTGCACATCCAACCAACCAACCCACTGTACAAGAGATGAGTACGTTCGTTCGTTCGTTCGTTCGTTTTCCGACTTCTACTACTACTACATACTACCCGCCAATACCTGCTGCTGCTGCTGCTGAAGACACATCAACAACAACATATTTCTTCATGGATGGATCGAGCGACGACGACCCGCCAAAATTTGATCTTTTTCTTCTTTTTCTTTTCTCTTCTTTTCTTTTAGTTTTGTCCAGAAATTGAAAGATGGTGTTGATTTGATTTAGTTTTTTTAATTACCTGTGGTAATTAATTATGTACCTACTTATACATTACGCGAAGAACACTTGAGGGGATGGAAGAGCGGCTCATGCCCTGCTGAGGACTGGACTGGAACTGGACTGGGGTGGTGTGTCTGTCTCTACTGTACATTGCTTTGCTGAGCAAGAGAGGTCTAGAGAGCGGGGCCGGGCACGATCTGGCACCGCTGGGTGGGGGTGGTTATTCTTTTTTAGTACATGGAAACAATAAATTTAATTTCATTCTTCAACAGCTGTCATGTGTCCGGGAATCTTGTACTACTCATTTTGTTGTTCACTGTGTATTAAACAATTAATCTACTGATTTTTCTGTATGAATTGAAATCCTCTCTTGTTCACGAGTCAATGGTGAATGAGCCGCGCTTCCTATTTGTTGTCTGTTGTGCAAATGGAATTTTTCGTGAACTTCACCACGCTGTGCAATGTGCTTTGACTATCTCCTCTTGTCTGTGAGACAGACGATGCCACCAATGGCCATGTGAATTTGCGACCGTCTTCTTCTCTGCCCTGAATTTCAATCCCTTCCTGTGTCAGTACGTGACTTCAGAGGCACTCCAGCCAGATGCAGATGGGGTATCGTGGTTTGGTTTTTGACTAATGGCCTTTTTGAGTGTGGGTGGGCATGTGAACCTCTGCTGTCTTCGTGTGGGGGTGGCTCCTCTGTTTACGTGTTAACAACAACACGGATTCTAGTAGGGCGGCAGTAGTAAATTTATTTAGTCTCTCTGTTCCCACTGATCTTGGCGGTAGTAAAATTTTAGTCCCTAATACGTAATAAGCTTGGATGAGGGCGACAGATGTGGCGATTTTCTAGGCATAATAACCTATGTTGGTTGGCTTCTCTAGGGAACCTTTCTGTTAATTTTATCACGTTTAGCTGGAGCTGCAAACAGCTGTTGTTGTTGTTGTTGCTAGCAGTAATTAACCAGGTTGAGTCAGTAGTCAGTAACCAGAGCATCTATACAAGCTTGAAGAAAGTTTGAAATGGATGATGAGGTGGTCGTTTCGGTAAACATCTTTCCGGGGAAAAAAAAAAGTTCCTAACCAACCTAGTAGACTAGTAGTTGAACGATGGATCATCACCTAACTGGCTTATTTGGTGTATACGGGGGAGTAGAGTAAGCCGTGCGGCAGAGCAGACAGGTACCGAACCCCAACGTGACGCACAGCTCGAGCTCTCATGCTCTGCCAAAGCTTGGCCTCTACTCCTGTCTCTCTCTCTCGCACATGCGCAGTCCTTAGTGAGGATACTATACGATCATAAGAGGCATCATTCATGTATGTACAAATTGCGTCGCCCATTATTGAGCCTTGCCTGGAAAGATTCCAAATACTACCCTGCAAAAATAAAATTCCTCTCTCTACCAAATACACGCACGGTTCTGCAAATGGCAGCAACGACGGTGCGTGCACTCACGAGCCTCATCATTGGTGGTTAGTTCGCCATGATGACAGGCAGTCGGCGCACGCACATGTGTGTGGCCGCACCAACGCAAGAACAGAGGGGACAAGGAGTTGACGCGGCGTAAGGGAACGTTGGTCACTTGGTTGGGCCACACTGTTTTCAGGCTTTGCTGGGCCCGGAAACTGGGCCCTACTGCCCGCGCGATCCCGCTAGATAGATCGAGGATCGAGCCAGGCTGTCCCGATGGCCCACAAGAATCGGAAAGGAACGGCCCTCCGTCTCTCCCGCGTCGTCTTCCTCGCAGCCTTCACTCTCCTCCCCTCCCCAGCACAGGTTTGTTTTGTACTTCCATGATTGGCACTGAGAAAGTGAATCACCGAGGCGTGTTACCGTTAATTAAAGTTATTTACGAGGAGCGAGACCATCTGTCAGGAAGGTTCACATGCGTGTTAAGGTTTCATCTGCAGGTTGTTGATGATCTCTGTCTCTCTTTTTAATTCTTTTTTTTTTTAAATTTTCACCGCGTGCTTGCGATCTCAATCTATGGATAAAGTGGTTGTCGATCGGGGTGCAGTGTACTGCTTGTCCTCAAAAGGACAGAGCAAACGAGAAGAAAGGGGTCGCCAGAAAAGGCAGTACTAGTAGGTAAAAATGAAATGTGCCGCGTGGGGATGGCGACACTTGTCAGTGCTTCGATTCCACCTTTTTAATTTTGAACCAGCTCGGTGTGTCTGTCTGTGTCATCTTTCAAGGTTGCATTCATCGTCAGTTCCTGGTGCAGGTTGAGTTTCCGTGGGTGGACGCGTCGCGGCGGTGGTGTCTGATGGATGTTACTCCGTATTGTTGTTGTTGGCGGTAACCTTTTCTTTGGATCATGCTTACTTTAACTCACGTTTGGTGTAACACGTTGTACTCTGCGTGCGTGCTGCAGACTAGCTCATCTCAACATTTTAGCTATAGAATTCATGTTTGGTCATTGCAGAAGACAGTCAGCCGGTACCAGAAACAGTCTGACAGTCGCACGTGCGGTTGGATTACAATCTTGGTCACAGGTTCGTGGTTGCGAGCAAGCTCAGTCGTCTCGTGAGTCGTGATCAACAGCTGCATTATTAGTTGGGAAGGAGACGAGCGACGAGAAGAATGACCGTTAGCCTAAGATGCCTAGGTTGCAGCCTACATGCATGACGGACAAACTGCTGTTGAACTAGCATAAAGAAAACACGCCGTCATCTGTCTGGAAATGACACTCTTGAACGTTGAACCTGCAGAGTTTTGTTCACAGAAGCTCCAGAGTTTCGTTGCTGAGCGATGACAACTTGTTGGCCGTGTATGGCCACCTGACCTGCCTGTCCTGTCCACTGTTGGCCTAGGGCCAAAAGAGACAGACTTGCGTGGTTTGCTGGCTCGATGTGCAGCTAGCTACTTCATTCAGTATATGCTCCATCACCGCCGCGACATGGATCAACGCATGAGCATGCATTGTCACAATCCTTAATCACTGAACAATATTGTCGCCTGCTGGTGTTGGAGCGGGACTGAAGAGGGAACAGAGAAGAGTACCAAGTGCAATGTCGCAAAGCTACGTCTCAACCAAGTGCGTGCACTGCACTGCATTCATGTCTACGCTGTCGCATATGTCTGCTTCAGTTCCCAGCCAGCATAGATGATTGTTTGGCAACCTGGTACAGTAAATTAGAAGGGGCTTTGGATTTGCTAGTTCTCAGCCATATATATGAGATTTTTGCTTACACCTCGGTCACATTTTATCATAAAATCCATTTTATGTAACTATAAAATCTTATTAGTGTATAGTTACATGTAAGTACCATGATCACGAGGTCATACACAGGTAGATGAGTGTTACGTTATGCATAAATGTCCAAGATTTATCATTTTTTGTGCCAAAAACTATTTCATGTTCAGTTGAAAATAAGTTTTCAATTTAACCCAAAAAGTCCTATATGCTCCCGTATATAAGGAACCAATCATACTAAAACGTACAAACTAGTGAATCTACTACATGATGATTGGCATTGACAGTGCGTCACATATAGAATTGTCATCTCATGTGAGTCACGAAAAGTAAAACTTGACTTGTGGTTTGTAAATATTTAACTGCATCTACACTTACACTGACCTACCTATGGCATGAATCGGCAAAGTATTTACCTGTAAATATAGATAGGTATAAAAGAACTTTTACTCCTCGGTTGCTAAACATGAATCATGCATGGTGTAATGAGACCTTAGGAGGCATATGTCCCCTCAAGATGTCACGACGAACGATGGATAGTCTCTCTATTAGAGACAATTACATGAATGGATGCTTGGCCACGGATGGTCAAATAGATCTCCTGGCATGTGATTTGGCCACAATATGTCATCTATTACTTTAACCATGTTTTCTAAGGACTAATTCGAACCCTCATGAAAGCCCACAAATCTGGACTAGAAAAATCGATCATTCCATGGTTGTGGCCAGTTAAAAACTAGATCACATGGTTGTGAAACAACACTAAGCGGTCATAAACGGAGCTAGTGCAAACTCTAACTACAATGCAAGTAGATCAATAGATTTCCAAACCGCATAAGCAGAGACATGTACATAAGTAAGTTATAACTGCACGCATGACAGGCATATATGGTAAATTTTGTTAGATGCTATAAAAGTGGTTTTAAATGAGAAGTTGATTCCTCGAGGCATTAAGAAAAGGTGATTCAATATAACTCTAGAGCAAGCCCTTAAAATGGGGACAAAAATTAATCTTTTTAGGATCATGAGAAACTTTTATTTTTAGTTTCAAGCCTCTGAGTTTATTTGTAATAACTAGCTACTCTGGAGTTGCAACCTAAAATCACTTTTATGGAGCAAAATACGTTTACACAGATTTAAACGGACACTATATTTTTAAGGTTTTTTGTCTGTGGGACACTAAATAAACATGGTTTTGTCTGTTGAACACCAAAACTCTATATTGTCTCTCGGACATTAAGCAATTATGGCTTTTGTCTCTAGAACACTTTAGCAGGAGAAGTGAATATTTTTAATTTTTTTATCTCCATCCACATAATATATTTACTACTTAAATTTTGGCAGAAAGATATATTGGCGCATTTCTTATAGATGTGTTTTTCGACAGATTTATTGTGGATGTTTGCATGAATTTTTAACAAAGAAAATATTTATTTTCAAAATAAATTTGTGCAAGTATCCGACAAAAAAAAATAAGAAAAAAAGCATAGATAGAAAATGTAGCAATGTTTCTTTGTGTCAAATTTGAACTTGCAATGCCTGTGCCTTAAGATAAAAATATTACAAATATTCACTTCTTTGGTTAAAATGTTCTACAGATAAAAGGCACAATTTCTTAGTGTCTAGAAGATACGATATAAGGTTGCGGTGTCCCACAGATAAACCCATGTTTATTGAGTGTCTTATAGACAAAGAGCTCTTTATTTTAAGAGGATTATAATATAAGTTTTAGATTTCTCCTAAGTCAAACTTTTTTTTTTTTGTTTACTTTGGCCAACAAAAGAAATAAATTATAGAGATTGATTATATAGGACTTATTTATTAAACAAGTCTGTTATAGTATCAATATGATTCTTACCTTGTTAATCTTTATGGATTTCCGGTAATTACTTTTTCACCGTAGAATTGTTGATGGCGAGGAGCCGAGGACTGGTGGGTGAGAGACACGGTTCACATGCATGCATATTAAGGTTGATAATGCATCATTTGAACTGATTAGTGTGACTTTTCTTTCTTCCTTTGATCTGTATCGACAGATAAAACAGATCAGTGCAGTGTACTGTCTGTCTTGGAGGAGCAGAGGGAGATCGAAAACGAGAGGCGGTGAAACGTGCGTGACCGAACAAGGCGCGTCCTGTTAGTGCCTCTGCCATCTTTCACCGTCGCAATCATCGACCTTCCTGTGCGTTGTTGCAGTGGGTGTACGAACACCTCGCAGTGGTGTCGGCTACCTGCCAGGCATGGGCGGTAATTCTTTTTTCCCCCAATGACTCTTGACTCGCCTGTATTGCTGGTAAGTTCTTCCTGGGCCAGGGAGCCGGCAGGTACTGTGCGGTTGTCCTCTTATGATCTTGGTCACCAATGAGCTCGATTTCCTGGTGATCAACACCCCGTGCAAAACAGGATCATTGCGTGTTGCCTCGTTGCTGGAAATGGTCAAATGGCCACAAAGATAACAAGGAGTATTGATCCTGTGTGGATTAGTGTGAAGAGAATTGATCCGTCAGGAGACCTCCTACGGTCCTACCTGAGACGAAAAGAACGATAAGCTGTGTCCTGTTCTTGCTTTGGACATTTTCAATTTTTTCCTCACGTCTGATGCGATGGGTACTCATGCCGCAAATCAACATCGTTGTATACATTTCGAGCTACCTGGGATCGCGCTCTGCAGAGTAGGGAGAATCGAGGAAGACGATATCGTAGTTCGGCCCATTGGTTTCATCCTGGGCCTATATTTTCCTACGTAAATGAGCAGCCCGGTCTGCTCTCAACCGCAACCAACAAATCGGTAAAAAGCCCATGGGCATCCGTAGAGATGGCCACGAACAAAGCCCACGGAACTAAAAAAAAAAAGGACATGCTATAGCTTTATCATAGTTCAGCCCATTGGTTCCGTACTGGGCCTATTTTCCTACGAGACCTGAGCAGTCTGGTCTGCTCTCAACACAACCAACCTATAAAAAAAAAACCGCATGGGCCGCAAATAAAGCCTACATAACTACAAAAAAGCAGCCCATCCTTGCACAGGCTTAATTGGTCCCTTGTTTTAGAGCGCTTTACTGATCATTTTGGGCCTCAGAGAAAGCACATGTAGCAGTTAGTCTTTTTTCTTTCTGTGAATGCCGGCTTTCCAGACACGAGCCCATACATGTTTTCAAAATTAAATGCACAGTATTTGCACGGTTCGTCGCACAACACTACAGCAAAAAAATCAAAATATTTTCGTTCCAACGTGTAGAAAGGTGGCCACAGAAGGCTGCGCGTCCTCCTGTTCATTTATAAAGCGGCGAGGAAGGTACCAGCAGATTTAAACAGTCTACTAGCGGGCAAAGCGGTGAAGGAAAGAAGCTGTAGACTGTAGTAATTCACATTATCAGCTCAAGAAGCCAGTATTTGTTGAGAATGATTAATTTAAGTGAAAACAAAAGGTCCGTTTAGGCATCCTTCCCGCTGAAGATTTGAATATTTAGCGCGCGCATATACATTCTCTCAACGGAGCACACCCATACATTCTCTCAAAGTCTCAATAATGTGGGAATCATTACCTCATGATTCAGGGCATATAGCACCTACGCGCGCCCCCACTCGCCCTGGTCCTCTAGTAGAACAGTGGATGTATCGCTCGCACTGCCCTGGTCCGATCCATCTGCGATGGGAGGTCCTCATTGATGCGTCCATGCGGTCAAAAGCTGCATCTTGAACATACGAATCGGTAGTAGGAGTAGGTCGTATTCCCTCCGATCAGGAAAGGTAAAGATTTCTCCATTTGATCAGTTACTTTGAGTACCCAGCCAAAATAAATTGACAACGTATAAAAAACACAAAATCGAGTACGTACCTTGCATTTCTCTCGTCACATTTTCTTTTACAAATGACAAGTATATACGAAACATTTCCCATTGAAGATTATTTTAAGGTGCTTCTTTCTATCCTTTTCTAATGTCAAACTGGTTTGTTTGAAAAGCTCGAGCCGGCCCATTAGACTCACGAGCCGCCGAGCATAATTTAATTTTAGTGACAAAAATATTAATTAATTTACATATTTAGATAATAATAAAGCATAACAATAATACTATAAAATATAATAGAAGATAACTATATAGAAAATATAAATTTGAAACTATAACTACGTTCAATAAATTCTAACAAGATGATGTTTTTTAATATTTATTATAAATTTTATGTTCAATTCATATGTTAAATGATAACTTAAACACCACAAACATAAAAATAATAGTTTTCTATTAGGTTAAAAGTTTGGTAATTTCATGTTATTTAGTGCATCGAGCTATCGAACAGTTTAGAACAGCTCACCAGCCGACTCATTAAGAAATCAAGCTATTAGAAAAAATTATGACCAAGCCAAGTGTGGAGCAGTCTGCTTCGCCTATCTTTTATGTTTCTTTTTTTTAACAAATATTTTATGTTTCTTTGTTTGTTTTGATTGGGAGAGAGACGGGTAGAGGGAAGAGAACGAGTCTACTCCGTCTATCCTAAAATATAAACATTTGAAGCTATGAGAGAGAATATCTATATATATTCATAGCATTTATAATAAATCTAGATATTATATTATATATATTTATTAGAGAGTCTATAAATCTAGATAAACTATTTAAATACTTATATTTTAGGATGTATGGAGTACTTGGGACTTCTGCTAAGGAAATCGACACAGGCAGGCCCAGCTCGTTCATTTTATAGAAAACCCCCAAAATAAAGTCCCATGCCTCGGTACATCTTGCACCCACCTCCCTAGAGTTGCTCACTTCTCATTTTCACTCCTTCCTTCACATCGAGCTCTTAGAGTACCTCCAATCATTATATAAAAAATTACTCTCTAAATGTAGTATCTAAATCTATTGGGAGTAAAAATAAGTCGTGTCCTCCAACAATTTCCAATAATTCGTTTTTCTAAAAATTAAATTCATATCATATATGACCTAATAATCTGTTGGAAGTAAAAAAACTATGAAAATCTAGCTTTACTGAGTTTCAATCAGGTTGCTAAATATGGAGAGTCATGCATCTTGTTTTGGGAGTTACTATATTTAGGGACCTCATTTAGAGAATGGTTGGATGTTTATTTTTTTAATAACTTTCTAAATTTTGATTTAAAAATCTCATTTAGATAATGGTTGGAGATGCTCTTAGATCCTGTGATGGAACTCCAGATGCACAAACATCAGGCCTTTCGTGATCCATTTCAGCTAATATGATCTCAGATTTCACATTCTTGTTCCTTCAGACGATACTTCATTCGATATTGACCAGTCTTGTTCCTCCATCTTGTTTGAATGGAATCTAGGGTTGTTCCTACCTTGATTTTTTACCAGCCATGATCTCTTGTGCCAGTGTGCCTGATCTCGAGACCTCGTCGGACACCCGGTTCATTGCCGTGATGGACGATCAGGGAAGGAAGGAACACAAGAGACCAGTTGGTCATGTTGTGATCTCCATGTTGCTTTACTTAAATTTCTCGACTCCTAACCTTGATTAATACAAGCATGTACTTAAATAATTAGCGGTAATGATGATACTTACCACAAATCTTACTACTACTAAACGGCATGACGTTCTCTAACACGTGATTGGTTGAGGTACTGTTCACCCATTTCAACCATTGATATGCAAATCGACGGTTTCCCGCACCGTCGATTTGTCCATCGTGCTTCCTCGAGAAGCTTCATCCCCTCTCCTCCTTTCAGAGGTCATCTTTGCCCCGGCGAGGCCACCACATGCCCCAACGACATTTGATCCACCCGTTAACAACGCCCTAGGTCTAGGTGCTCTCGCCTGCCGTCTTGACTTCCCAGCCTGCGGCTCTCCGTCCTCTGCACGCAACACCGCCTCCCGCCGCTCACCCCCGCAAGGGAGAAGGACCTAGCGAGGCCCAACCACACACTCTCCTCCCTCGACACGCTCGTGGCGTATAGGTTCAGTTATTACTGCCCTTTTCATCGTCTGTTTCTTCCTCTCCAGTTATTACTGTCCTCTTAGGCCATTCTCGATGGTCTCTATCATTTCACAGTTTCTAAGTATGACACATCAGCTTTCTAATCTTGTTCAATGAAATGAAATGTAATCTCTCAGTGTACACTTTCATTTCATAGTTCCATAAGCTTGCTAGAACATTAAATTATTGCTAATTGCTAGTTGACTTTCAATTATTGGTTGATGGTGTTCAATATGAAAGTAAATACTCTCAATGCACTTTTATTTGACTTTATCTTTTTGGAAAGAGTGTCAACATTCTTTCATGGGATAAAAGATATCTCTTCTTTTTCATATTAAATTTCTTACCATATCACTCTTTTAACTTATGTGGCAGCTAATTAATACCAAATGAAAAACCCACGGAGAATGGCTTATGCCATGAAGAAATGGAGAACAATGCCATGACCATGATTTAGTGGGCAAGTTTGCTTCTGTGATTCATAGCCTTGCCGTCTTGATCCCCATATTCATAGTCATATGTACATTTTTATGTTCTCTGCTCTTGCAGTGTCGATGAATCATGTATCCGGTATCCTAGTATACTTTCGTTTCATGTTTTGCGAGGTACTGCCCCTAATATGTTCGACGAAATGTAAGAACAATTGTAACAGGCTAACATCATACATTCATTATATAATCTTTCGATAATCATGCGTGTTTTACAGTGCTGTACTCTACAAAATACAACCCGATTTTTTTCCCTACACAAGCATGCAAACTGTTAGTTATCTTTGTTAATAAAAAATTCTCAGTCTCCTGCAACCAACTCAGTCTCAAATGCACAATTGAAACATAAATTCTGAAGTTATTGCAACTTTCGGGCGAGAGTAGTCTGGTGCTGGCACAGAATTAATCTTGTAGAGCTTGCCACGACAGGTTAATATAGTTGAGTACCTTACTAAACTTCGCTTATCACACAGGTTCTGATCTGAAGCAACAATCGACTGGTACACGTTAGCTCTCCTCAGATTTGGAGCCATTCATCTCTTTAATGGATAGATATTCTACATTACTTTTGCATATAACTAGCATGATAGCCCGTGCCATTGCGCAGGCTTGTGCTCTAAGCATTTTTTAAAAATATATATATATATATGAATATATATGACATATGTTTAATGCACAAATTGTTTCAAATTTTTTATTATAGAACATAAATGATATTAAAAATTGAAGAAATCCATAAATAAAGTTTCGTTGTCCTGCCACGCATTACAAAAAAGGACCAACAGCTAGCAGCCTTTACGACTTTTCCTAAAGCTTTGCTACTTTTATATCTATATTGTTATAGGATCACTGACCTGGCTTACCTACCTAATATATTTAATCTTTATAAAAATAAAGTTTCTATGGTCTGAAAACGTCGTTAATATATGAATTATAACCCTGGTAATAGAATTATTTTGCATTCCAACAAAGTTACCTGGCAAGGAATCATCACAACAGTTCTCCTTCCCCATGGTTCATCTTGAAACTTTTATCTCCATGCTCTCAGTTGAAGCCCATTCATGAAACCACTGCCAACAGGCATCTTTTTTATTTTATTCTTCACCAATGTATTTTATAATTTCTTTATTGTTGCCTTGGTTCGTATATTCTTCTAATTCTTCTTTGGGAAAAGTCTATTATACTCCCCTAAACAATTCACTTTATCTAATTTACTCCCCAAACAAAATTTTTGCTCAATATACTCCCTCAAATAATTCAAGTTGGTGCAATTTACTCCCCATTGTAATTTTTCCTTTTTGTTTCTCTTTGTATACTTTGAATTTGATGCTCAAATTTTGCACTATGAAAGATTATAACAATCACTACATGAAAATATATTTTTCTATTTTTTCATTAATATTTTGCATATAATTTTAGAGATCTATAGTTAAGGTAGTATTAGATATTATTAAACTATATAACATATGTGTAAAATATACTTTATATTTTTTAATGTAAAGTCCTAAAAAAACTATCATTGTGCAAAATTTCAGCACTAAATTTATATTGTACAAATAGAAACAAAAAAGACAAACACATCCGGGAGTAAATTACACTGATTTAAATTGTTTGAGGGAGTAAATTAAATCAAGATTTTGTTCGGAGTGTAAATTAGACAAAGTGAATTATTTGGGACAATAAAACGGACTTTTCCCTTCTTTTTCATAATTTGGTGTTTTGAGCAGACCTTAGTTCCAATTCTTTAAATCGTGTCATGGTGATTAATTAGGGTGTCATCCTCATGCAACTTATGAAAGCAATTATATTTTGAGTTACTAAGGACTTGTGCACATATTATACTTGGTCTTGCATCTGGGTTTTTCAGTGAACGTTACTCTTTGACAGAGAAAATAGACAACACGAAATTTGAAAATAAAAAGACCAAGTAAGCTTTAATATAGCTTTATTGTTATACAATGAATTGCTATGTCACTTTTGACTATTCCATCCATCAAACTAATCCTCAATATATCATCGTTATTATCTGATTATAGTATGATCTATACCTGACTGATTAATAGGAAAACGAACCTGTGTGGTATATGTACGTATGGAAATTGCTTCTTTTAAGTTCCCATTATCATTTGACTCATTTTTGTTTATACAAGCTTGCTAATGTATAGAAAAGAAGGAAGATTTGGTAACTTTAACTAAACATGTCTTCAGGTACACGACCTCGGCGTGCATGCTCATTCCCAAACTGGTGTTGCTTGGCGGAGAGATTCGTCAACTCACGTCCAGGAACTCCCAAACATGCTGCATATTTTGTTAAACTCGTTCGTCCTCGCACTGCCATTGTCCCCTTGCCTGAAGAAACTCGCGAGGAAGAAAGCAACGCAACGACGGGGCCAGAATAAGCCACCAGTCATGCATGAGCTCCAGAAGCCGCTATGCCGTCTTCTTATGTCCGTACTCGTGCTCCACCGCGTCCTCGACCTTGACTATGTTGTTTGAAGGTGACACGAGTGTCTCCAGCATTCAGCAATCAGCATCATTGCCTCGGGTTGCTGTTTTGATCCTGCTCCAATAATTCAACAGTATGTTTAGGCAAAACCAAACTCATCAATCCTTCTCAACTGGCATCCCAGCGGTATCAGCAATGATTGACATAGATAACACTTAAGGAGCCAATACATTTGCCGCCATGATTAACCTCCCAGACATGACTGCCGCCTGGTGCTAGATGAATCGTCATCATCACCAGATATCCTAGTTCAAGGAGTCACAGCTGAGATGCCGATGCCCGTAATTAACATATGTGCGGGACAGCTGCAGGGTTAAACACGTCGTCGACCTTCAAGATCAGAAGGCAATCCCTGGCAAGAACATCACCATTAGCATCACGAAGTTGTCACGGCCATGATGAGTCTACCGTAGAAAAGAGCATCGTGGACAGAACACACCTCGCCGACGAGCGTGGCGGCTACGACGCGAAAGAGATTGGTTGCGGCTGCTAGGTTATGAAGACACGAGATACATTCGTTATAGCAGGGAGATTAATTAAGGGTTGGATATCCCTGTGAGTTACCCGTAGGAACAATGGATGGTTAGATCTTTTACTTTTTTGTGAAAATTTAGAGGTTATTTCTTTTTTTTCTAGGCATCATAGTGAGATAGTCATCTCCTTTTATTAATAAATAGATTATTTTGTGTCCACTTCTATTGTTCCAACTATATTCAGTTACTCCTTGCCTCCATGATACTTAATCAAAGCCTTTCTCAAACTGCCACTCAGCTTCTTCATACCCTCTTCGTAAAAAATAAATGCAACTGTCACGAATTCCAGACATTTGTTTCAATAGGCCAAAGCTACGTGTCAATAAAATTTAAACCATGTGATTTGAATTTCATTAGCAATACTGCAATAAATAGAGGCAAGGCCATTAAGTACCCAACAAACAAGCGCGGCAACGCCGCGCCTACTTTCTAGTATAATGCTAGTTGCTCGGTTCTAGCACATCTAACTACTGTCTTATAAAATTATGCTGGATTAGGAAATCATGGTGAATAATCTTTTTCCAACACTGACCAAATAGGCACTTGTTCTCTCAATCAAGATTGTGGAAGCTGTTTGTATTGTAAATACTGGTCTAAATTTAAATCTGATATGTTTGCTCGTAAGTGCATCCCAAATTTATTCATATGCATTTTTAGGTTCTGACAAAGTGAAACATGGTTTTGTTTGCTGATGAAGGTGGTTCTACTCCAAAAGCTTTGTTGCTGCTGCACTGATAACTTCAAATGTGCGAAGAATAGGAAGTATAAACTACATTTAGGGCGAGATAGGATTAGTTTAGTTGATTACACTGATCTGTAAGGAACTAAGGATAAGCATAAAGAATGAAGGTCCTTCTTGTTGTGGTTACATTTTGTGGATTTCAACTGTTCTGAAGCATGAAGTAAACTACAGCCATACAACCATATAGTGACAGTTGAATAAATCCCAAGCTATATAACATGTATGTCTTGCACTACAACGCTTAAATTGAATTCTTTCAAATGTTTGCAGGCCTAATTGCATCTTCTCATTTGGTATCATATTTTCTCGTACATAATTGTTTTTCTTATACAGAACAGCTAATGCTCTTGTGAAATGATATTAAAAAAAGTTCCTTTCTTTGCCAAAACGTATAAAGTCTTCATCATCAAGTATTTTGCTTTGGGAGCTCTGAACATAATCTCATCGACGCAGCTCATTTGGTACCACATTTTCTCATTATATCTCTAGAAAACACACCTGAACTGCCTGTCCATGTAAAAACACATATAAATCTTAGGTACACAAATATCTAGAATATATAAGCTAAAAACCAACTTCTTTTTTTTGAGGGCTAAGCTAAAGAACAACTGAACACTATCAATCAAGTGCTGAAGTGCAGCTCTATGACTAATCAATGCAAAACCGAGAAAGGGGAAACTGAAAATTTCTCCCAATATTTTTGCACACTGCATATTGCATTTGCACCTGAAGATGTTCTCTTAGAGAAAGCAAATGAAGTCCAACTGAACTCATTCAGGAGTTACATCTATAAAAAATATTGAACAATTCAACAGCAAGAGATGGATTATTTACACCACCGTCTGGCGTGCGATACGACTTGGATTGTTGCCACGTATTCGACCAAGTTTGATGTAGCGACGCTTCAGAGAGGGAAGAAATGCAGCGAGCCCTCGTGCATCGTCCGACTCGCAACAATGAAATCTAATCAACCCTGAATAAAAAAAAAAAACTAATCGACCCGTGTCGTCCGTAAAACTAATCGAGCCTGACGAAACTGCAAGCCGGAGAGAAAATGAATTGCCGCGACGCCATTGCCGATTATCATGCAAATCTCCGCGGTGGCCAGCAGAATCGTCTTGTTCCACTCGACGCTGATGCTTGTGAAGGCACCAATGGCAGGACAGCCATGGCACAGATGATGGATTCGTGCCCATGATAGGCAACATGACCGATGCACGGAAGAACGACGACGACAGAAGGCCTGGGCTGCAGCCGTGCCACTGAATTGAATACTGGTGTAGGCTCGAACCTTGATATTGATGTACAGTAGTTTCCCCTTCCTCTACTCATTGTCTAGTGCCCACCATTTTTCTTTGTCCTGTACATTACCTGTTTGATGGATGGCCTTGCCCATTCGAACAATTGAAACGGTGGTGTGGCGATTCCTTTTCATCCCGGCTTGCAGTTTCGTCGGGTCGGACGAAGATGATACGATATCAACTTGATTTGGTTGGTTAAGGAAACGCTCGGTTTGTTTTACGGATGACTCGGCTCGATTTGTTGCCATCGCTGTGAGCTAGCCGATGCACGAGGGCTCTCTATGTTTCTTTCCTTCTCTCATGCGCTGCTTATAGAGATCGAACTTGGTCCAATACGCCAGGTGGTATCGCATGTCATAGGCTGTGCGATATGTACCCGTAGAATTTCCTTCCAAGGTGGTGTGAAAATAAAGTGGGGTCAATTCCTTCATCGGCACAGGACGAGGTTCCTTGTCGTATTGCTTCTCACTGACGCATGGGTCCAGGACCCAAACTGCTTGTGTCAAAAAGTTGCCGCCCGGTGGCGCCAGACCGAGATTTGTTTCGCGCGGACTCCAAATTGGAATCAAAATCGACTCCAAAAACCAAATCAGAGAGAGAGAGGGATACACTGCATACTACAGATCTGAGGGAGGGAGGCAAAAATTGAGGTGGTTTCTTTTTTTCGAAAGATCGAGGTGGTTTCTCTGCAAGATCCCACGGAAGCGAGGCATCGTCGTCTAATCGTACCATGGGGCTGCTGGCGCTCCAGCGACTAATGTCCTTCCAGCGCGACCGAGAGCGGCGTCAGCGGCAAATACGATTCCAGAGTAAGCTTCCTTTTTCAGCTTTCGCCCGTAGAATTCTGTTATGTGCATCTTCCGGGTCCGAATGACGCCAAGGCGGTGCTGGGGTGGTGGTGGATAGTCGCTAGGCGTTCGGGGTCATCATGTTGCGCTAGGGTTAGCGGCTTAGCGCGACGGGGTGGGCTGGCGGTAGGCTGACGGGCTCACGGTTGAGAAAGAAAATGTCGAAAGATGAAGAAACAAGCAATGCAGCCGATGAAATAGAAATTCCATGTTTTCAGCTGCCTGACAATGTTAAAAAAAATCATCTTTTTATGAGCGTTCCTACCACAAGTTTATGGTTTGATTTTAGTTTATTAGCACTAAATTTCAGTTTAGCGTCAGGTGGGTTTGCACCTTCATCAGTTACTAATTTTACTAATAAAAGAATTGAGATTCATTGCCTCTTCTGCTTCTGCTTGAGTTATTCAGATAATTCGTATCAGGGATGAGTATCATAAGTTCATAACAATGATTGCTGTGCTACAGATGAACCGGTTGTTTCAGTGGATGAAAGGAATACCTTGCCCTGCCAGATGGATGATGGTAGTTGTTCTCATGCTGTCAGAATAATGGAATGTTCAAATCCAGACCTTCCTGAGGTACAACTCCACAAAATTCCGATTATATAGGCTTACATACAAGCATAATATCAACATGCCTGCTCTAACTGTTGTACTGAATCTCAGGGCTATGTTTCCTTATATATAAATAAATAGAAAACATATTTCCTAGTACCACAATACAACGTGTTCTTACACACAATAGAACATATCCCTTCAAAAAAGAACTATTTCAGCTTTAATTCCAGCAGATTCTTTTTCTTGTTTTGAGAAATGGACTGTTGGATATTGGTCTTAAATCCACTATTATCTTGAAAGGAGTAGACTTTCTTGAGTTATTTAGTTTCTCTGGATTCCAGTAGCTTTGTTCCTCTGTCGCTGTGATTATTGTGCATTATCTTTATGTTTTCGAGAACCCTAAATGAACAGCTTACGCTTGATCTCATCTACATCTATTACAGATGTTTTTCATTCTTCATTGGATCACCACTCTTCCTAGTATCTAAAGCCTTATTGTACATCCTCAAAAAAGAGTAAAGTGCATTGTTATGTTGCTTTCAATGTCATCCAGGTCCCATGAATGAACTTAGGAAAGGCAGTTTTGGGTTTTGGACTTGGTAAAACTGTTATCAATCATCATACACAGCACATCCCCTCTTGTTGCAACTGAAGGGGTATGTGAGGCATTTTGGATTCTGAAACTTGCCTAAGGACCTTAATCTTCATTTTTAAAGTTCGTAATCCTAGGCGATGGACTGCAGAAGCATAACTTTAATATGACATTAAGACTTATGCTGTTTGATGCATGATATACAGTTTAATCTTAAGAAAAGTGTTAAAACATGACCTCTCACCTTGAGCTGTCCACTTTGCATATTCTTGGCGTATGTGAATGATATTATAACCCTTTCCAGAGGTAATTAAAACATCTCCACTAGAATCCTCCAGATTCGGAGTAGCCATTGTTCCTAACCCTAAGCATATTTAGACTGCAATCATCTTTGCCCCATACATACATATGAAGCGTGTATTGAAGCCTGGACTTTGTCAAATTACTGTAAACCAGGCCTGTGTAATGCTTGTCTCTAGCTTCCTGAGAATGTAAGATGTGTTAAGATGATTACAATTCAGATTCCCCAGTGTCCATAAGGCATGGCAGGCATTGTTAAGCTGCATTTTCCATGAATTGAACAACTAGAACTTGTCATCTCCAACACAAGCAATCAGAAGTTGTTCAAAGTAGGATAGAAATATTAGTTGCTCCTAACCATGTCAAGTATGCATATTCATTCGAGAAGAACATGAAAAAAGTCTTGATAACATAGCATAAGTAGAATGATGTATTCCTGTGCTGCTGTAAGCCTGTAACCAAGCTTTCGTGAGTGTTGACTGGCGTATTATTCTGGGGAAAAACTTGAACAATTGGATGAATCTTTCCACTAGCTTCATGATTTATGCTGCATTGATATGTTATTGAGCTACCTAAATCCGGAAAAAAGTTGATTGGATCGCACGTCATTCACAATGCTTTGGTGTATATACATCTAACATGCCAAGGTTACACACTGTATTTTACTCTAATTTTATTGAGTTCCATTTGTTTTAGTTATTCAGAAGATGTACTCTTTGTAAGCTATGCGTAAATTACATATTTACTTGCAGATAAACACCTGATTGAATTTCATATCATATCAATATGTTTTTTTGTACATATATGATCTTTTTCAGTTTATTATTTCTTACAAATAACTTGTGATTCAGGTGCACTCTTTTATGATATGCACAAATTACATATTTTCTTCCTGTTCTTTTTCTATCTTGACCCATTTATATAGCAAGCTATTACGCTACGCATACACATGAAGAATGTAAATTATATTGCATTTAATGGGGAAACCTTCTCTAGATTGTCCATGTGTAATCATGTGGCTTTACATTTTCATGGAAAAGTTTCTGCTGTGCATCACCACACTTTACCCTTCTGATGTAGACCATTTGACTTTACAATCTAGGCAGTCAACTTCTACCCTTTGCTTGTGCATGCAGGACATCTGGCGCCAGATCCATACCCTATTACCAATGCGTGATGCTGCTCGTGTTGCCTGTCAGTCTCGTTCATTTCTGAGATCCTGGAGATGCCATCCTAACCTCACCTTGAATAGGATTACTCTTGGTTCAGATACAAATGCTTGTCCGAAGAATTTCATCTGTATAATTGATCGCATTCTGAGTAATCACTCAGGCATTGGCATTAAGATATTCAACCTTCGATTATTTGGTATCTTCGATGCCTGTCCTTATCTGGACAAATGGCTTCAGATTGCTGTTAAACCAGGGATTGAAGAACTCACACTTGAGCTATGTGGTAGATGTGAGATAAAGTACAGTATCCCATGCTCACTTTTTTCTGATGGGGTTCAAAACTCCATTCGGTATCTTCGGCTTACCTTTTGCTCCTTCCATCCCACAGCTGAACTTGGCCCCTTGAGAAACCTAACAAGTCTGTCCCTGTATTTGGTGAACATTTCGGGTGAGGAGTTAGAGTGCTTTCTTTCTAACTCCACTGCTCTGGAGCAGTTGGACCTATGTCAATGCAACAAAGTAATTCGCCTGAAGATACCTAGCGTGATGCAGCAGCTCAGCAACCTTGACGTTAGTTCTTGCTCTGAATTGCGTGTGATAGAGAGTGAAGCTCAAAATCTCTCCAGGTTTTCCCTTAGGGGGGGCTGGGTAGAAAACATCTCACTTGGAGAAACATTGCATATGAAAAGTTTTTGCATGGACCGTTCAGAACTTGTCTGTTATGCTCGTACTGAGATGCCAGGCTCGATGCCAAATCTGGAGACTCTTGTAATTAGTTCGGATTATGAGGTATAATTCTCTAAATCTTAAGTTGTTTAGTAGTGGTTTATGTGTGGATCACAACAGTCATACCTTGTGTATTAATGACTTTTTTTGTGTGTGCAGAGTGTTGATACACCAATGCTACCTACCAAATTCATGTTCCTAAAATACTTGTGTATTTATCTGATTACTGATTGGAGCTTCTGTCCAACCTATGATTATTTTTCTCTAGCTTCGTTCCTCGATGCGTCTCCTTCTTTAGAGACTTTGATCTTGGATGTAAGACTGGTGCTGTTCATTCCAACTTACAGTATATCCAGTCACTGCTGGATTTGTTAAATCAATTATATTTTATTTATAACTGTTGTTTTTATCTTCAGGTAACGCAGCACCGGATGAAGCATAAATCAGTTTTTTCTAATTCATGCCAGTTGAGACAGATTACTGACCACCGCCATGGGTGCCTCAAGACTGTAAATATCAAGGGGTTTAGTTCTGCGAAGGGCTTGATTGAGCTAACATGTTATATTGTCAAGAATGCAGAGTCACTAGAGTGTCTTACACTGGACACCCTTTGTGGTACTAATCGGTGTTATTTAGAAAATTCCATTCTCAAAGAATGTGATCCTATGAGCGAGGGTATTCTCAAGGAAGCCCCTAGAGCAGTCAAGGCTATCAGAACATATATTGAAGATAAAGTTCCCTCCACAGTTAAGCTGTCTGTTTTGGAGCCTTGCAGCCGGTGCCATGCTAATGGAGGATTTCGACTTTATTAAGTTACCGTAATAGGTGCAGCATAATAGGTGCAGTGTGATGATTTTATTAAGTGACTCATGCATTACCTCTTAGATTATCATGTCAGTTTAATAGTTTTTATTTAAAATCATTTGGATTGATCAGGCTTTGTTTCATGTACTTTTGTAAGTATTGTTGAACCTATTTAGTCTTCAATGTTGGGTTTCATTGATGACATGTAAATATTCCTTTTTTGGCCATGAGTCGATGTTATATTTGGATTGGTGATTGAGCACGTACAAGAAGATTTTTTTTTTCATAAAAAAGAGTTAAAAGGGCCAAGCCCCTGCTCTAAGGTATATATTTGCGTGACTGCATACAGTTTTTTTTTTGCAACATTCTACACGCAATACACGTCGACACAATGTTTACTCACAATACATCCAATTTCGCTTTCGCTTGGCTGCCAGACGAGGTTGAGGATCACCAGGTCCTCACTCATCTAGGCCAGCTGATTCCCCCAGGTCTTTTTTTTTCTGAGAGGAAGATCCACTTTCATTATACCATTGGTGTCGCAGAATCGCGACCAACCAAATTACAGATGCAAGAGGGGAGGCTACCCAAAATAGGGTTGTCATCTAGCCCACACTCACACCCAAGTTGAGCTAAACAATGAGAAACATCGTTACATTCACGTGGTTTATGGATAACCGAGGCACTAATGAAATCGTCCCGGCGAAGATTCTTGATTTCTATGATTGCAGCGCCAACCAGGCTGTGATCATACTTCTTTGATTGTAATGCCCTCTGGACCATAAGACCATTAGTCCCCACTTGAACATGACCAATTCCGAGGTTAATCCCTGCTTGCATGCCACATACACAAGCCAACATCACTTAAAAGGTTCAAACAGATTACTTAACCTACCCCTCCCAGCTTGCACAACATCCCCATCATGATCTTTGATAACGTATCCCCATCCTCCTGAGAGAGAGTCTTGTCTAAAGGCCCCATCGCTATTCACCTAGAGAAAACCAGTCTCTGGGTTTCCCATTTGTGATTTGGTGCAACAACTGAATGTGTCTCCTATGTGAGCAGAGAACCTCTGCTGTATAAGATTCAACACTTTGCACCAATCAATGTGTGGTCCTCCTAGTGTGTCCTTCCCTGACTCTTTTTCTCTCATCCCACCAAGTCCATAGCAAGAGTACCATACGAGCTTTATTAGAGTCCTTCAGGTTCAAGATAAACTCAACCATTTGTCTAGCTGAATGGAAGTCTGACAACCTCACTCTCAGGTCTTCCAAATTTATTACCCGCCAAAGTTGTTTGACATGCTTGCATTTGAAAAACAAGTGTGCCACATCCTCATACCCTAGATTACACATGACACATTTAGGGTCCAGCTTTAAGCCTCTATGTTGCAAATTTACTCGAACAGCTACTGTATTATGAGCCATACGCCAAGCAAAATGTTTTATCTTCGCTGGTAGTGGCAGCTTCCAAATTTGCTTCCAAAAGTGAATTTCAGATTGTGGAATCTCAGTTGTGTGTGATGCACCAATAGTTAGCTTGCATTTCTCCATTTCACAACAAACTTTATAAGCTGACTTTACTATAAAGCACCCCTTCTTCTCAAAATCCAAGTCAGAATGAAGTGGTAGAGCTAATATAGCAGCCATGTCTTCTTTCCAAAAAATCTCCCGAAGTAGAGCCTCATCCCATTCATTTGTTAGTGGGTTTATGAGCTCCATCACCTTGGTTACTAAGGGGATGTTTGGCATGGCTCCAGAGCTGAACTCCAGCTTGAGCAGCTCGGAGCCAGTCAAACATCCCAACTCCAAAAATTTTCAGAGCAGCCCAACTCTGAAGAGTTGAGAGAGCTCCAGTTTATTTTTCTAGAGAACCTTAAACCTAGCTCCAAAGACTCCAAAAATGTGGAATTTGGAATTATTATCCGCACTGCCATCGGTTACACAGAAAAAAACGGTTCCTTCTTTTCTTTATCCCCACCAACACACACCTTCGCCCTTCTTCCTCTTGCTGCACCCATCTCGCCTCGCGCCTCACCGCCCGCTCCGCACCGACGCCAGCCCGCTCCGCCCTTCTTCCTCCCATCGCGCCCATCTCGCCTTGCGCCTCGCCCCAGCTTGCTCCGCCGCCTTGCCTCGCACCAACGCCAACCTGCTCCACCCTTCTTCCACCCGTCATCCCCAGCTCGCTCCGCCGCACACCGCACCGACGCCCCCATCTCGCCTTGCTTACAGCTCGCTCTATCGCCTCGCCTCGGATAGGCGCCAGCCTGCTCTAGCGCGTGCTACCAGCATCGCCCCATCTCACCTCGCACCTCACCCTACACCGGCGCCCACATCTCCCCTCTTCTCCTTCGCAGGCAGGCGTTCTGACGCCTCCACCTTGCTCGCCCTCACCTTTGTCGAGCCGGCCCCATAGAGCCCCACGAAGAAGAAGAAGTCAGCCAGCGCACCGATACCTAGATCCTGGCCTATGAAAGCATAAAAGGTTATTTACGTGTTTGACTTTATTTTTCTGGAGCTAGGATGTTTGGTATGGAGTGGAGCAGAGATTCTCTACTGTGGAGTGGAGCCATGTCAAACACCCCCTTCCCCCCCCGCCCCAAGAGTAAATGGTTTGCGATTTTTGCTTCTAGGCAACCATACATCAGCCCATATATGTATATTTTCTCCATTACCTACATGCCACACCATGTCATGCCTTCTTTGATTAGTTCAACGTTTGGATTTGCTTTCAAACATTTTGTTAATAGGAAGTATTTAGCCTTCAAAATTCTGGCACATAGAGAGTTTGGGTTAACAAGCAGCCTTCAGGCTTGTTTTACCAACATTGCGACATTGAAAGAATGAAAGTCCCTGAAACCCATACCACCAAGGCACTTTGGTTGGGTCATCAGCTCCCAACTTAGCCAGTGCGTCCCATTTTCTTTCTCTAGTTTGCTCCACCAATAACAGGCTATCATTGTACTTATCTCATCAGACATTCCTGTTTGCTCCACCAATAGCGGGCCTGTGTGCTACACATTACTTGCTTCCCTGCCATCGATAGAAGCTTCTCCTTCCAACCTTGAATACGTTGCCATACCCAGTATTTAAGATAAACAAAATATTTCTTCTTCGATTTGGCAATATAAACTGGGAGCCCCAAATCCTTTTTATTCATCGTTTCGTTTTCAACTCCAAGCTCATTTCGGACCTCGTCCTTGCATGCTATAGTTGTATTAGCACTTAATAAAACAGCTGATTTTTCCTTGTTTATGGCCTGCCCCGAGCAACTCTAATATAAATCAAGAATTTCTTGCAAGTGTACAACATTCTCCCTATTTGCACAAATCAAGATCAAACTGTCATCAGCAAAAAGTAGGGGAGAAACACTAGGAGTGTTCGAGCAGACCTTCACTCCTGCTATCTTCCCTTCATTTTCAGCTTTATTTAACAAAAAACGAGAAACCTTCCACACATAAGTACATAACAAAAAAAGATAAAGGGAGAGCGGATCACCTTGGCAGAGCCCTCTCTCTAGCTTAAAGGATCCTGATAAATCCCCATTTAACTTAACTCTGTATGACACAATAGTCACACACTTCATTATTAACTGAACACACTGATCACTGAAACCCAACTTTGCCATCATATCACGTAGAAACGGCCACTCAACTCTGTCGTATGCCTTGCTCATATCAAGCTTCACAGCCGCATAACCCTCTCCCCCTTGTCTTTTATTCATCATATAATGGGTCAACTCATAAGCAACTAAGATGTTGTCAGATATTAATCTACCAGGAACAAAAGCACTTTGGGAGGGACAAATAATGTCATCCAGAATATTTTTCAATCTATTTGCCAAGATCTTTGAGACACTAAAAGTAACATTGCAGAGACTAATTGGCCTTAGATTCTCCCAGGTCCTGAGCTTATGGATTGCATCTCCTTCACAGGTGGGGATGTCAGATGTGGGATTCCAAATTGTGTAGGTTAGTGGTTTCCAGTTCCTAATCAGTGGCCTCACGATGCCCCAGAATTGTGCTGCATTTCTCCATTGCCCACACTGAAAAGAAATGGAGTTTCTTAGCATTGTCAATAATACAACTGGTTAAACATATTAATAACCAGGAACTTTTTTAGGGACGGAGCTTCCTTATCGCCAACATGGGCAAGGAACAGTGAATCTGGTGAAATAATGCTCTTTTGCAGATATTAATGAAAATGAGCAAGGAATACTGGAACAGCAAGAACCTGAGTCATGGACTTTACTAGAAGCGCTATCTCATGCCTTAAGTTAGACTGTTGATTCCTTTATATTCTGCGCATCAGAAATCACAGAGATTATGCATCATTCCAAACGACTGGAAGTTTATCATTAGAATCTAATTCCAGAGGGTTCATGTTGTTCCTCAACACAGTTGCCCCCAAGGGGTGAGCATGAGGAACAACAGGACAACTGTGTTGATAAAGAATTTCCTGCAACGTTTCATATACCTGTGTCATTGCATCCTTGATCCTTTGCACCTGCAAAGCACGTAAAGAAACAACTAAGGAATTGACTAAGCAAGGACCAGACAACTAAGCAACTGCCTCCATTAAAGGTCCTACGCTTCCAATCACCTCGTCTCCTCTTCCCACCTCCTATTCCTCATTTTCCCCTGACGCATCGTCTACTGTAGCTACTCCTACTCCCACACATTGTCTAGCAGCCCCTAACAGGGCTTTGGTGCTAGGGGGCTCCCAACTGATCGATTCAAGCCCAGCAAAATTTGAAACACACATATCAATCTGATCACCGTAACTAGAATGGGAACATGAGACATTAAAGCATCAGTTGATAATTAAAGACAGGGTAAGCACTACGGGTCTGCTCAGAAGGCGAAACATGGCATTAGATTATTACACGTGTGATCTATGCATATGGCAACATGAGGTAGAGCATCTTTTCCTGCAGTGCAACTTCACTAAGGCCTGCTGGACAAGCATTGGGGTAGCCCTGCCAAATAATCTCCAAAATCACCTAAGAGTGATCAGGGTACTTAAGAGAAGAATTGCCAAGCCATTCTAAATGGAGATCGTCATCTTGATGGTATGGGCTATCTGGACTACAAGGAATGCTTGGATTTTGTAGGATAAAGTCCATTTCACCCCCTTCAAGTATAGGTGAAGTCCAGATAAACCCCTAAACTATTATAAAATAATCTATTGTAACGAATCATGAGGATAAATGAACCAAATAATAGTTTAGGAGGTTATCCGGACTTCGGCCATAGTTGGAGAGAGTAAAGTGGACTTTGAGAACCCTGCAGTAGCCAAATGCAAGGCAAAAATTGTGTAGGAATTCTCCCTGCTGCTTGAATAATTGAAGAATGGGTACAATCAATTATTTAATGGAGCACCATAAGAGGCACAACCTCCACAGGAGGCTATCTCGACCTTTCAGCATTGCTTTCTTCTTTTCAGTTTGTCTTCCTTTTTTCCTATTCTTAAACTTTTTGGTTGTGTGAACTTGTCTTTTTTTAATATATTAATATAATCAGTAGGGAGCTTTCCCCTCCTGTTTCCTCATAAAAAAAGGGAACAAAACCTATCAGGGCATTACACTTACAGCAGTCTTGCAAAAAATATGTTGAATAGCAAAATATTAAAATTTGAGACTTTTAACAACGGCTTCCTTATCAAATCAATGTCATATAAATGAACAATGTTATTAAACAGAACATGTATTGTCACTTTCCTGCCAAAATCAGCGTGGGTTTTGCATCCAGGGATTCCTCTCAGCCTTGGAAGCTACAAAATTCTTCAATAGGGACCAAAAGTTCATCAGAAACTAACTATGATACTAATTTCCATCTATCACCCATAGAACAGTGGAGATAAATATGGCAAATGCAAAACCTTGAGGATTGCATTTGCTGTCGGATGTGCTGATAAAAAATGTAGCAACAATTCCTGGATGACTATCCAGTTCTGAAAAGCAAACTAATTCACATGCAGCTTAGGTTCCCTTTTCTTGGCAATGTGAATCATACGAGCTTTTAGTACTGTACTATTAAGCTGCTTCCTTGTTAGCTAACTAATTTTCTAGCCCCTTCGCCTTCCTGCTCCTTCCCACTTTCTTTCTCTTCTCAGCCGCGAGCGCCACATCGAGGCAAACAGGACTCAATAGATCAGCACATGTAAGAGCATCTCCAACCATTGCCTAAACCAAGTTCCTAAATCAAAATTTAGGATGTTATTAGTATAAACCACCCTCCAACAGTTCCCTAAATCAACTCTCCAAATTTACAAACTTCTCATTTCCCTACTTCTGGTTGCTACATTTGAAGAGTTCTTTGGCACTCCCAAAAGAAAAATTCCCGCCAGTTCATACATTAAAATATGGTAACTGCTCACACACACATGCAGATTAGGTGAAGATGAGACAAATGAGCACAATATTAATTGAACGATCGGCAACAAAATAAATTTTAAGCAATCAAATGAAGAAACTTGCACACACCAACACCAACGCCTTGTGTGGCTTGAGATCTTCAAGCTGCATTGCGAGCCAACGATTATTAGCGATAAAATAAGCTTTGATCTATAGTTAGCCTCTGTGTGTATCAGATTAGCAATAAAACTGCTTTTGAACGAGGAGATTCGAGACGAGCCACCAGGGCTTGTTCGACTTCAGGCCGCCACCGTCAACTACAACCATACGCATGGACACATTTAAATCCTTTAGGAACTAAAATTAGGAATTGTTGGAGAAGGTATGTGTTTTTACTCCCAATACCTCTTTAAAAACTCCCTAAATCAGTATTTAGGGACTAGATTTTTACATAACTATTGGAGATGCTTTAACGCCCCGTGTCCAAAGTCCACTTACCGCCCTAGCCCACCTATGGGGCTGGCACGCGCATTTGTTGATTGTAATCCTGTGTGTAACTGTAATCTTTTGCTAGGAGTAGAAGGTAGTTGGTCAAGGGGAGTTACTCCAGTAGGGTTATGGCGCCAGCCATAGAGGCATGGTCTCTCCACCCCGGTAGTCAAAAGTAGCTAGTAGTAGTTGGTGGTTATTAGATAGTTGCTAGTTATCCCTTTTAAGTTGTCCCCTTTGTATCTTTTGTTATATATATGCAACCAAGGCAGCAGCAAGCTTCAACAGCTAAAATACATCTCTTGAGTTCAGTTTCTCTTCTATCAATTGGTACCAGAGCCTAAAAACCATGGATGTCCACCTCGTCATCTTGTCGGAGGGCCATTGCTGCCATAGCGCGTGAGGCGCACATCGCCGCCACAGAACAGGCGGTGCCGCAGGCAGCCGAGACAGCAAAAGCTGGTAGTAGTGGCCGAGGTTGCGACAACCGCCGCAGCCGCTTTGCGCCTCGAGGACAACAACGACGAGCTGGACGATGAGGAGCTCGAGGAGCCAGGATTTCACAGGCACCATTACGCCTCCTCCTCTCCTGTAAGACACCATGGTTGTCGTGGCCGCTGCCAATCATCCAGCACATCATCAAGAAGTCCAACAGGACCACACCATGGCCGATGCTCACCAAGGCAAACTACAATGAGTCAACGACTGGACTTTGCTGATGAAAGTGAAGCTACAGGCACGCCGGCTCTAGGGCGTTGTCGCGTACAGCGACGCCGAGTTCCATGAGGACCGGTTGGCGTTGGATGCTATCCTACAAGAGATGGTGTCTTCCCTCGCGGACAAGGCCACCGCCAAGGACGCCTAGGATTCCATTGCTACATCACGCATAGGCATCAACATGCCCGGAAGGCGACCGTGCAGAAGCTATGCCAAGAATAGTCACCTCGCGTTCCGGCCAGGGGAGGACGTTGACGATTTTGCTTTCCGCCTCTCCGGCCTGATACAACAGCTGGCGTGACACGATGACACCGACATCGATGAGCAGAAGGTGGTGGAGAAGTACCTCTGTGTCGTCCCCAAGAAGTACGCCCAAATCATCCTGTGGATGGAGACCCTCTTGGATCTCTCGACCGTGTCCATCAAAGGAGGTGACAGGAAGGCTCAAGGCGGTGGATGACCGAGATGAGGTGCTTTCCGCAGATGGCGTCATCATTGGTGGCAAATTGCTCTTCACGGAGGAGAACTGACTGGCCTGTCAGAAGGAGAAGAAAAAGGCCAAAGGGGGCGAGCACACTGAAGGATCGTTGTCGACGACCGCACAAGAAGGGCAAGTTTGGTAGCGACGAGCCTGGCGGCGGTGGCGGCGGAAGCGGGCGCGATGATAAGTGCATGAGCTTCAGCCGCCTTGGCCATTGTGTCAGGGACTACCGGCAGCCCAAGAAGGGAGCTGGCCGGTCTAACCTAACGTAGGCCCACGATGGCCCAATAACTTGGACGGCTAGCCCAATCCTCCCAGAGAAGGAGGCACATTGTGGGGCTGCAACCCTAGATGGAGCTTAGCCTCACCCCACCTCAGTGCCTCCACCTTCCTCTGCTCCCACGTCGGCAACTTCACTCCACCTCGATGAGCCCAGGGCAAGAGCCTTCCCCGGCACCAATGGCTCGACCGACGAGAAGCTCAAAGGATGGTACCTCGACAGCGACGCCTCCCACCACATGATGAACCGTGCGGAGTACTTCTCCAACCTTGACCCTGAATCCGCAACGTCTAAGGCTCCGTCAAGTTTTGCAACGCGTCAATGGTACAAATTTGCGGCGTCGGCATGATGGTCCTTGCCGCCAAGACCGGGGAGCACAAAGCCCTCCACTATGTCTAATACATCCCGGCTCTCCGCAACTCCATCAGCCTCGAACAGCTTGATATGGACGGCATGCTCCGGATTTGGGACCGATAGCAGTGCTTCATTGCTAAGGTGACCCGCGGCCTAAACCGGTTGTACGTGCTGAACCTAGACGTCACCGGACCCATCTACCTCCCCGCTTGTTTTAATGACGAACCTTGGCAAAGGCATGAGAGTTTTGGGCACTCCACTTCGACGCGCTAAAGATGGGGTAGCAGGAGATGGTGCGCGACCTTCCCCAACTCGACTATGTTGACTAGTTTGTGACACCTACGTCGTCACCAAGCAACACCATCAACCTTTTCCTCAGCAAGCCAACTACCGCGCGCAGGAGCACTTGGAGCACATCCACAGAGGTTTTTGCTATTGGTGGACGATGCTACCCACTTCATGTAGGTAGTGCTCCTAGCAGAGAAGTTTGGCACCACAAAGGCCATCAAGCACGTCAAGGCTATGGCGGAGAATGAATGTGTCCGGAAGCTACGCGTGATGTTTTGTATGGGGCCGTTTTCTTCTCTATTAATACAATAATACACACACTCCAATTTTGGCAAGAAACTCACACACACAGGTTGTTTCAGCTCACACTTGTGGTAGGTTGGAACAGCTGATTTTATTCATATGGCCATAGTGGCCTATTTATAGACAAGGGAGTCGGTTTAGAGGGTGACTGAACTGACTGGATACATCTACCAACTATTACAAGTTGGTTCTAGTACTAATACAAATCAAAATTCACTTTTACTACCTATGACTTACTGCCTAGGTAACTAAGCTACTAGGGTAGCTGTTGTGCTGTCATGCAGCAGCTAATGTGGTAGTCATACAGGCTGCTAGTTCACACTAGTTCACATCCAAGCTCGTGCAAATCCAAGCCAGGCAGAGGTGCATCATCGCCGAGGATGTTGTCGACTAGGCGGAAGCACATAGGTGTGTCACTGTGCTATGCATCAAGGTTATCTTCTGCATTTGCTGGTGGCGAGGCAAACTCGATGACCAGTGCTGGAGCAAGGGAGACCGGTGGTCATGTGGGCGAGGATTGCAGCAATGGAGGTGGACTCACCGGTGGTTTGCCGAGTCCAGAAGCTGCACCCCCTTGATTTGGAGTCGCGGGTGCAGGTGCGCCATACATCACGGTTGCCGAGTCCAGAAGTTCTCTAGGATGACTGGCGTCTTCTACCTCCTTGCACCAGTCTCAGCTGCGTTTTTCATCGAACATCATGTCGCGAGTCATGTGGACGCGTTGGGACATAGGTCAAACACCCTGTGAACTTCCTACTGCAGTCTTCAAGGTTGGCTTGGTGCGGATTTGTCTTCATGAACGCCACGCACCTGAAGGTGCGCAGGAAGTTCACCACCGGCTTCTTGCCATACCATGCCTCATATGACGTTCTGCCGTCGAGCGCCATGGTAGGTGTTTTGTTTAGGAGAAACACGGCTGTTGTGACAAGCTTCTTCCCATAACATGGTCAGCATGCCGCGCTGCTTCAGCAGGCTTCTCGTCGTCGCCACGATCATCTGATTCCTACGCTCCACATCGCCATTTTGCTGCAGGGAATAGGGAGCCGAGTGATGGCGTTGGATACCTTATGTAGTGCAATAGTCGTTCAACTCTACGGAGGTGAACTCGCCGCGTAGTCCATGCGCAGGATCTTAAGCTTGCGAGCGCTCTCCCGTTTTGTTGCTGCCTCGAAGTGCTTGATTGCTACTGGTGCATCGCTCTTGGCCGCCAACAACATCAACCACATGAAGCGGCTGTAGCCATCGACCCGCAGCAAAAAGTACTTCTTGCCGCCATGAATCGCTAGAGTGATAGGCCCGTAGATGTCGTCGTGAACCAAGTCGAGGGCGTGCTCAACACGGTACTTCGCCTGGGTTGGGAACGGCGAGCGCCGCTGCTTGGTGATGACGCAAGTGTCATAGAATTGGTCTACGTGCTCAATCGCCGGGAGGCCACGCACCATATCCTTCTTGTCGAGTTGCCGGGAGTCGAAGTGGATGTGGCCAAAACATTCGTGATATCGAGGCGCATGACATAGAGTCGATTGCAGCCACACTCGATGCTTGCAAGCAGCTTCTAGCTGCGATCCCAAATCCGCAGCATGCCATCCTTGATCTCCACTGTGGCACAACACGTAGTCATCCAGTTGTTCGCCATCGCGGAAGGAGAACAGCTCCCAGTCCTTGACCAGTCGTTGCGCAGCCGACTAATGGGCGCAATCAGACCTGATGTAGATTGTCTTGATAGCTTCACACCGCCTTTGTCATCTCCTTGGTCGTCGGGGTGCGGATTATCTCCGAGGGAACGGTGAACAGCAACACGTCGACCGTCATGTGGTCGTCTTGGCAGCATCGCCAAACTCAATGGCTTCCCATAGGCCACGAGCTTCCAGCTTCACACGCATCAAGAGGCTCCAGATCTCATAGTTGTTACGTGTGAGTTGGGGAAACGGCGTGCCACCGACTTTCTTCACAATGCGATGAACAACCCTAGCATCTGCCTGCTTGCACCCGCATGCATTGCCGACTCTGTCGATTTTGGTCGTGCCTCCGTCCATCGAGCAAACAAACTCTGGCAGCCGCTACAGGATGCGACAACAATGGCGAGGATCAAGGTACCGAGCCCTAACTTCGGGTCTTGATACCATGTTGACTTTTGGGGAATTTCTGGCTAGGTTACCTTCTCCCACAACCCTCTCTTCTCTTTATTTTAATTATATGCACAATAGTTCCTTACAATTATACTAATCACAATAATACACCAACAACAACTACTCAGGCATGCCTACAATTGGGACTAGCTGCGGTTAAAATCACAGGAAGTGGTAAAAAGGTTGGCATAGAAAAAAGAATATTACAGATATGTTGCCTTATTTTCCTACATTACAATAGTGATGAAAAAGTTGTTCAAACAATCAATGGGAATTATTGCCTATCCAACTACAGTACCTAGGAAAAGAAAGAACGTCAAATGTGGGTCGATCAGGGAAAACGAATCTTATCCGGGTATAAGTAATTCCCTAACAGCGCATAGTTGTTGGAAGGTATGAACAAATTCGCAAATGGATTTTTACTTCTAAGTTTCTCCCAATGCACAATAGATGAATGGAGTTTGGACTAAAACTAAGTATTATACCAGTGAACAAGTAAAAGCAGTCAACCAGCCCCTAAGACAAAATACAGCAAGTCAAATTGAAATCCTTAAACCTCTGAAGCGACTACGCCATGGACCACAAAGTAAAAATAAACTTGGAACACAAAAGGCCAACCATAGAGAATTCTTTTCTAAAAAGGAAAAAGAAAAACTGTATCTATCAGGAAGCAAACCAAATTTGAACGCGCACCCGTCCAACCACAACCACCTATTATGATATTCTGTTTTGTCCAGGGCATAAAACAAACCAGAATGGCCACAGCCGTTTAATCTGCAAATGCAGTTCCAAATGCTACCTCATATTAGGAATCACTGCGAATTAAATTTCTTTTTCGTGGTAGAAAATATCAGCTCAAAATCTTTGAAGGTCAGCGATCAGTTACTACATACTAGGAAATTAGGAACTACCAACTACATGTCAGAACTCAGAAACATTGCCATCTGAAAACTCAGTCATATGCTGAATGGATTGCCACATATGAGAAAAAGAGTGATCTGAAAATGAGTTAGAGATATTGAGAACCACACCTCATGAATTCAAATTTAATACCAGCTATAGTTATTTGGGGGAGCAAGACTTGTGAAAAGACTCCTGCAGTTTTGAATCACACAAAAGATAATATTAAAGTTCATGTTCAAGATGCATCAGACTAAATCAAAATTAGCAATGAAAGAAGAACATGTATCACATAACCTTTAAGCAACGATGGATCTAAATTATTTTAGAGGAGGTTGTGTCTTTTCAGTTCTGCCAAAGCCCCTTCTCTCTCAACCTGCCAGTTAACACTTTTCCGAAGCCATATTATATTTCCTGATAAATTACCCAATTAATTAAATTGACAAACAAACTAAGTTATAATTAATATTTCGATGAACAGAACACTTGGAGCTGCGGTTTCCTTTATACGAACATTGGAAAGAACGATTTCCTTTATACAAACTACAACAACAAAAGGAAAATAGTAGAGTTTCTTGACAAAATAATGAAACAAGTCAGTGCAACAGGAATATCATAGGGAATTAGGGATTCAGCTAACTAATTCATTCCAGCAAAGAATGGTCTGTTGGAACATCAAAATCCCAGTGACTAACAAAGAACATTCTGCATTTGCTCTACATGTAATTTTCTAACACGTAGCCATCTGACCACTACACATGCCAAACTAAGTAAACTATATAATCAAATAAAGGCTTGTAAGGTGAGAACAACTGTTTCCAGAGCATGTTCTTCTTTAAGCATGATGTGGAGGATGTTGTAAACAAGCAACAACAACGGTCTGAACAAACAGCAACTCCAGAGGCTCCAAAGAACAGATCATAATCAACCGAACCACATGCAAAGAACAGCAGCAGCCCGGGCGGTAAAGAGCACATCAACGGCAAGGCACAGGTCTGAAGAAACAGGATGCCAAAATCGCAGCAATCCAAACCACACCAACAACCAGATCGAATCAGGGGCTAAATAGACAACAAATTGGGGCGAACACAAGCAAGAAGAGGGACGAGCGAGACGAGAAACGCAAGAAAAAGGTGAGGGAGCGGGTTGTGTCGTCCTGGGCGGGCGCGGCATTTCGCCGAACGGATTGGACGCGTACTGCTCTGGCACCAATCAGACGATACAAGCCGTTCTGCGCGATTCCACGAATCCATCGACACCACAGACTCTCGCCTCGACGTCACATCAGAAGCCAATCAAACACATCACAGATTCGAACAAACATACCGGATTCAAAATAACACCAGTGAAACATCTCAGAATAGAACAAACATGCCAGATTCAATATACCAGGAGAAGGGCAGGTTTCAAGTGTTACTTTCATTGGTACTAACTAATATATTCCAGCAGTAAACGAGATCCGATACAAGAGACATTTCGAACTCTTGACAACATCTACAGATAGCACGAAATGAGGAAAAAACCGATCGGTTCCACTGGCAGCAGCTACCAAATGCGAACAAAATCCTACCCCTAAGCAGCAAATGGAAATTCGAGAAGGCACCAACAAAGAGCATGGACTGAGAAGATTCACACCATGGCGAGGGTACGGGCCAATCGGACGACGGACTTGGCGGACGAGGTGATCACGCATGTGCTGGCGCCTCAGGCTGAGCGTCTGGAGCTTCGGTATGGCATGGCCCGGATCAGCGCCACCGAAGCCTTGTTCGCCTTGAGGAGAGCGCGGATCTCCCGGTTGATGCCCAGGAGGAAACTGAGAGCCGCCTCGGCGTTCCTTGATCTCACCACGTACCTCCGGATTTTCCTGCAAGACGGCTTGATGTAGTTCCCGAAGCGCTGGTAGACCAGCTTTGCAGTGTTTTGGAGGAGCCAACTGCAGTCGCGGAGAAGGTCGAGGGAGGTGTGGTCGTAGGGGTGCTTTGCAAGGTAGGGCAGGTACACTTCAATGGCGGAGGTGAGCAGGTCGCTGCACTCGACCACGGCTTCCAGACGGGGAAGCTCCTCCACCTCCCAGTGTCCCGCGGCGATCTTCTGCTCCAGGATCTTCAGCAGCGCGGGAGCTTCCTCCACGGACACAGCGCGGGTGACGACGCGCACCCCGGGCCCTGGACGGTCGGTGAGGAGCCCCTGCGCCGCGGCGAGGGACCAGATCTCGAGGGCGACCTCGGCCATCTCCTCACCCTCCTTTTCTCTCTCTCTCTCTCTCTGTCTCGCGGGGCCCTCGACGGTGTATGGTGGGGGTGGTTCAGGAGCGTTGCGAGGAGACGGGATGGGGACGGCTCAGTTTTATGGCCGCCAGAATAGGTGGGCCCGACGATCCGGTGCCTCACCATCGTTGCACGCTGATTGGCCGAGGGCTTGCCCGCATGTCGCCAGCTGGCGAAAGCGTGTGCCGTACGGAAACTTTTGGGCGGGAACTCAAACCATTCCTCCCCACTTTTCACTTGCCTTTCCTCTCTCAGGTGGTGCTCGTGGGGACTCGTTCCACTGTCGGGTGGGTCCCGGTACCCTACTGTCATTAGGCGCTTATCCACTGCTTTTTAGTACTAGTAGTACACTTAAGTATCCAAATAATTACACGCGCTTATCAACTAGTACTACTACTCGCATCAAACAATCCAACCCACCTTTATTTTATCAGTGCTAGTACTGCAAAACAAATGCACGCAGACTTTCATTTAAATAATTGTATTGGCATTTGATAACGGAACCTTCGTAATAGGGTCTCTCAAATGGAGTACTTCTTATGTCAGCAATCGACAGGTTTAACGGATCTGCAGATAAGACTGCTCGCATCGGGTCCTGTAAAGGATCCTGGAGGACGGCTTTAGCGGAAAAAACGTTGCACCGGTATACGCTAAACGCTCCGCTACGAAGGCGGACGACCCCGCATCCGCTACTCCTGGCGTATTTGTCGTCCGCCCGTTATCGCGCCACGTCGAACAGGGCCAACTACCAGAGCGCATGCCGCCCAACCACCCCCGGCCCTCCCGCCATCGCCCGGAGCCACTTTGTTACCACCTCTGTGGCCGCCGCCGGAGAGCTCGAGACGGAGAGAGGACCGTGGTGGAGAGAGAAGAGAGGAGAGGGGCAAGCTCGGTGCGCCATGGGAGGCGGGCTCCGGCGGCGCGCGAGCTCAGATCCGTGCCAGATCAGGGCATCCCACCGGTGGCCAGATTCACGCCCTAGCCACCGGATCCGCGCCCCAGCGGCCGGATCCGTGCCCTGGCCGCTGGATCCGCGCCCCGGCGACGTAGGAGAGGGCACCGTGGAGAGGGCGGCGGCGTGGGGCTCCGCGAGGACCGGCGGCCGGGCCGGATCCACGGAGGAGGATGGAGGTGGGGCTCGGCGGTGGATCGACGGCGGCAGATCCACGGAGGGAGAGAGGCAGGAGAGAGGGAGGCGGGCGCGGGGGGGGGGGGGGGGGGGGGGAGATGAGCGCACGCGCGGTGGGGAGACCGGAGGCGGGCGACGGAGGAGGCGGAGGCCTAGAGGGGAGAGAGGCAGGAGGGCGTGGAGGGTGGTGCGACGCTCAAAGTGGAGGGCGGTGCGGCGCTCGAAGTGGAGGGGGCACTGTGGCGGACGCGGGCACGCGCGCGGTGGAGGAGGCGGATGGCGCGGCGGCGGAGGGGAGCTCGGCGTCGACTGGTGGCCTCGCGCGGTGGAAAAGGACAAAGAGAGAATGGGGAGGGAGGAAAGAGAGAGGGGGGAAAGAGAAAGAGAGTAAGACACTGACGTGTGGGTCCTATGGGAAGGTAGTTGGGATAGAGGATGAGATTTAGAGTATCACGGGTGCAGGAAAAAAAATATAGAGGAAGAAATCTTAATGACCAGGATATAGAGGATGGATTTAGAGTATGATGAGTGCGGACAGTCTAACGGAACCTTTGTAATAATGGGCCTCTAAATGGTTTAGATTCAGTTTGTATAATTTTGAATAAATATGTAGTTTATAATTTTATAGGATTATTTATTCGCATTTGTTACCTTAAAATTCTATCTCATGTATTTTCTATAGTAAAAAGTACTATTTATTATTTATTCACACTTTGAATCTTCTAACGGGTCTGTTTGCTAGGCTCAATAAGGGTTAGTACTTAGTAAGAGATAGAAAATGATATGACACCCATAGATCGCCAATCCGATAGTCCATATCATCCACTGAAAATTAGCAGGGGCGTTTAAATAATTAGTACATGTGTGCCAAATGAATTGAAATGGTTTATTTTATGATCACATGCTTATAAACTATAATTCTTTTTTGATAAAAAAATAAATAACTAAATTTAATTTAAAGATTAATTACGATAACAATATCCTTCTTCTTTTTTATACTCAAGCCCTTCTTCCTCTCTCGCTAGAGAGTACTAGCTCGCTTTATGGCGTGATCATCTTTTTCTTCTACTCTTAGTAGTAGGAATCTTTTGCTATGAATGTTCTAGGAAGCAACTATGTTATTTCATACATTCATTCTTTTTTAAGAAAAAACTACTCCCTCTGTTTTTAAATTATTATAGTTGTTGATATTTTAGTTAATTTTAATCATTTGTTTTATTCAAAAAAGTAAAATATCATATATTTATGTTGTGATAGTTTATTTTATCGTCAAAGAAAATTAAAACCTAACATAACAAATTTTATATTTGAAATAATATTTTTAAATAAAATGAACGTATGAAATTGACTAAGCAAGGACCAGACAACTAAGCAACTGCCTCCATTAAAGGTCCTACGCTTCCAATCACCTCGTCTCCTCTTCCCACCTCCTATTCCTCATTTTCCCCTGACGCATCGTCTACTGTAGCTACTCCTACTCCCACACATTGTCTAGCAGCCCCTAACAGGGCTTTGGTGCTAGGGGGCTCCCAACTGATCGATTCAAGCCCAGCAAAATTTGAAACACACATATCAATCTGATCACCGTAACTAGAATGGGAACATGAGACATTAAAGCATCAGTTGATAATTAAAGACAGGGTAAGCACTACGGGTCTGCTCAGAAGGCGAAACATGGCATTAGATTATTACACGTGTGATCTATGCATATGGCAACATGAGGTAGAGCATCTTTTCCTGCAGTGCAACTTCACTAAGGCCTGCTGGACAAGCATTGGGGTAGCCCTGCCAAATAATCTCCAAAATCACCTAAGAGTGATCAGGGTACTTAAGAGAAGAATTGCCAAGCCATTCTAAATGGAGATCGTCATCTTGATGGTATGGGCTATCTGGACTACAAGGAATGCTTGGATTTTGTAGGATAAAGTCCATTTCACCCCCTTCAAGTATAGGTGAAGTCCAGATAAACTCCTAAACTATTATAAAATAATCTATTGTAACGAATCATGAGGATAAATGAACCAAATAATAGTTTAGGAGGTTATCCGGACTTCGGCCATAGTTGGAGAGAGTAAAGTGGACTTTGAGAACCCTGCAGTAGCCAAATGCAAGGCAAAAATTGTGTAGGAATTCTCCCTGCTGCTTGAATAATTGAAGAATGGGTACAATCAATTATTTAATGGAGCACCATAAGAGGCACAACCTCCACAGGAGGCTATCTCGACCTTTCAGCATTGCTTTCTTCTTTTCAGTTTGTCTTCCTTTTTTCCTATTCTTAAACTTTTTGGTTGTGTGAACTTGTCTTTTTTTAATATATTAATATAATCAGTAGGGAGCTTTCCCCTCCTGTTTCCTCATAAAAAAAGGGAACAAAACCTATCAGGGCATTACACTTACAGCAGTCTTGCAAAAAATATGTTGAATAGCAAAATATTAAAATTTGAGACTTTTAACAACGGCTTCCTTATCAAATCAATGTCATATAAATGAACAATGTTATTAAACAGAACATGTATTGTCACTTTCCTGCCAAAATCAGCGTGGGTTTTGCATCCAGGGATTCCTCTCAGCCTTGGAAGCTACAAAATTCTTCAATAGGGACCAAAAGTTCATCAGAAACTAACTATGATACTAATTTCCATCTATCACCCATAGAACAGTGGAGATAAATATGGCAAATGCAAAACCTTGAGGATTGCATTTGCTGTCGGATGTGCTGATAAAAAATGTAGCAACAATTCCTGGATGACTATCCAGTTCTGAAAAGCAAACTAATTCACATGCAGCTTAGGTTCCCTTTTCTTGGCAATGTGAATCATACGAGCTTTTAGTACTGTACTATTAAGCTGCTTCCTTGTTAGCTAACTAATTTTCTAGCCCCTTCGCCTTCCTGCTCCTTCCCACTTTCTTTCTCTTCTCAGCCGCGAGCGCCACATCGAGGCAAACAGGACTCAATAGATCAGCACATGTAAGAGCATCTCCAACCATTGCCTAAACCAAGTTCCTAAATCAAAATTTAGGATGTTATTAGTATAAACCACCCTCCAACAGTTCCCTAAATCAACTCTCCAAATTTACAAACTTCTCATTTCCCTACTTCTGGTTGCTACATTTGAAGAGTTCTTTGGCACTCCCAAAAGAAAAATTCCCGCCAGTTCATACATTAAAATATGGTAACTGCTCACACACACATGCAGATTAGGTGAAGATGAGACAAATGAGCACAATATTAATTGAACGATCGGCAACAAAATAAATTTTAAGCAATCAAATGAAGAAACTTGCACACACCAACACCAACGCCTTGTGTGGCTTGAGATCTTCAAGCTGCATTGCGAGCCAACGATTATTAGCGATAAAATAAGCTTTGATCTATAGTTAGCCTCTGTGTGTATCAGATTAGCAATAAAACTGCTTTTGAACGAGGAGATTCGAGACGAGCCACCAGGGCTTGTTCGACTTCAGGCCGCCACCGTCAACTACAACCATACGCATGGACACATTTAAATCCTTTAGGAACTAAAATTAGGAATTGTTGGAGAAGGTATGTGTTTTTACTCCCAATACCTCTTTAAAAACTCCCTAAATCAGTATTTAGGGACTAGATTTTTACATAACTATTGGAGATGCTTTAACGCCCCGTGTCCAAAGTCCACTTACCGCCCTAGCCCACCTATGGGGCTGGCACGCGCATTTGTTGATTGTAATCCTGTGTGTAACTGTAATCTTTTGCTAGGAGTAGAAGGTAGTTGGTCAAGGGGAGTTACTCCAGTAGGGTTATGGCGCCAGCCATAGAGGCATGGTCTCTCCACCCCGGTAGTCAAAAGTAGCTAGTAGTAGTTGGTGGTTATTAGATAGTTGCTAGTTATCCCTTTTAAGTTGTCCCCTTTGTATCTTTTGTTATATATATGCAACCAAGGCAGCAGCAAGCTTCAACAGCTAAAATACATCTCTTGAGTTCAGTTTCTCTTCTATCAATTGGTACCAGAGCCTAAAAACCATGGATGTCCACCTCGTCATCTTGTCGGAGGGCCATTGCTGCCATAGCGCGTGAGGCGCACATCGCCGCCACAGAACAGGCGGTGCCGCAGGCAGCCGAGACAGCAAAAGCTGGTAGTAGTGGCCGAGGTTGCGACAACCGCCGCAGCCGCTTTGCGCCTCGAGGACAACAACGACGAGCTGGACGATGAGGAGCTCGAGGAGCCAGGATTTCACAGGCACCATTACGCCTCCTCCTCTCCTGTAAGACACCATGGTTGTCGTGGCCGCTGCCAATCATCCAGCACATCATCAAGAAGTCCAACAGGACCACACCATGGCCGATGCTCACCAAGGCAAACTACAATGAGTCAACGACTGGACTTTGCTGATGAAAGTGAAGCTACAGGCACGCCGGCTCTAGGGCGTTGTCGCGTACAGCGACGCCGAGTTCCATGAGGACCGGTTGGCGTTGGATGCTATCCTACAAGAGATGGTGTCTTCCCTCGCGGACAAGGCCACCGCCAAGGACGCCTAGGATTCCATTGCTACATCACGCATAGGCATCAACATGCCCGGAAGGCGACCGTGCAGAAGCTATGCCAAGAATAGTCACCTCGCGTTCCGGCCAGGGGAGGACGTTGACGATTTTGCTTTCCGCCTCTCCGGCCTGATACAACAGCTGGCGTGACACGATGACACCGACATCGATGAGCAGAAGGTGGTGGAGAAGTACCTCTGTGTCGTCCCCAAGAAGTACGCCCAAATCATCCTGTGGATGGAGACCCTCTTGGATCTCTCGACCGTGTCCATCAAAGGAGGTGACAGGAAGGCTCAAGGCGGTGGATGACCGAGATGAGGTGCTTTCCGCAGATGGCGTCATCATTGGTGGCAAATTGCTCTTCACGGAGGAGAACTGACTGGCCTGTCAGAAGGAGAAGAAAAAGGCCAAAGGGGGCGAGCACACTGAAGGATCATTGTCGACGACCGCACAAGAAGGGCAAGTTTGGTAGCGACGAGCCTGGCGGCGGTGGCGGCGGAAGCGGGCGCGATGATAAGTGCATGAGCTTCAGCCGCCTTGGCCATTGTGTCAGGGACTACCGGCAGCCCAAGAAGGGAGCTGGCCGGTCTAACCTAACGTAGGCCCACGATGGCCCAATAACTTGGACGGCTAGCCCAATCCTCCCAGAGAAGGAGGCACATTGTGGGGCTGCAACCCTAGATGGAGCTTAGCCTCACCCCACCTCAGTGCCTCCACCTTCCTCTGCTCCCACGTCGGCAACTTCACTCCACCTCGATGAGCCCAGGGCAAGAGCCTTCCCCGGCACCAATGGCTCGACCGACGAGAAGCTCAAAGGATGGTACCTCGACAGCGACGCCTCCCACCACATGATGAACCGTGCGGAGTACTTCTCCAACCTTGACCCTGAATCCGCAACGTCTAAGGCTCCGTCAAGTTTTGCAACGCGTCAATGGTACAAATTTGCGGCGTCGGCATGATGGTCCTTGCCGCCAAGACCGGGGAGCACAAAGCCCTCCACTATGTCTAATACATCCCGGCTCTCCGCAACTCCATCAGCCTCGAACAGCTTGATATGGACGGCATGCTCCGGATTTGGGACCGATAGCAGTGCTTCATTGCTAAGGTGACCCGCGGCCTAAACCGGTTGTACGTGCTGAACCTAGACGTCACCGGACCCATCTACCTCCCCGCTTGTTTTAATGACGAACCTTGGCAAAGGCATGAGAGTTTTGGGCACTCCACTTCGACGCGCTAAAGATGGGGTAGCAGGAGATGGTGCGCGACCTTCCCCAACTCGACTATGTTGACTAGTTTGTGACACCTACGTCGTCACCAAGCAACACCATCAACCTTTTCCTCAGCAAGCCAACTACCGCGCGCAGGAGCACTTGGAGCACATCCACAGAGGTTTTTGCTATTGGTGGACGATGCTACCCACTTCATGTAGGTAGTGCTCCTAGCAGAGAAGTTTGGCACCACAAAGGCCATCAAGCACGTCAAGGCTATGGCGGAGAATGAATGTGTCCGGAAGCTACGCGTGATGTTTTGTATGGGGCCGTTTTCTTCTCTATTAATACAATAATACGCACACTCCAATTTTGGCAAGAAACTCACACACACAGGTTGTTTCAGCTCACACTTGTGGTAGGTTGGAACAGCTGATTTTATTCATATGGCCATAGTGGCCTATTTATAGACAAGGGAGTCGGTTTAGAGGGTGACTGAACTGACTGGATACATCTACCAACTATTACAAGTTGGTTCTAGTACTAATACAAATCAAAATTCACTTTTACTACCTATGACTTACTGCCTAGGTAACTAAGCTACTAGGGTAGCTGTTGTGCTGTCATGCAGCAGCTAATGTGGTAGTCATACAGGCTGCTAGTTCACACTAGTTCACATCCAAGCTCGTGCAAATCCAAGCCAGGCAGAGGTGCATCATCGCCGAGGATGTTGTCGACTAGGCGGAAGCACATAGGTGTGTCACTGTGCTATGCATCAAGGTTATCTTCTGCATTTGCTGGTGGCGAGGCAAACTCGATGACCAGTGCTGGAGCAAGGGAGACCGGTGGTCATGTGGGCGAGGATTGCAGCAATGGAGGTGGACTCACCGGTGGTTTGCCGAGTCCAGAAGCTGCACCCCCTTGATTTGGAGTCGCGGGTGCAGGTGCGCCATACATCACGGTTGCCGAGTCCAGAAGTTCTCTAGGATGACTGGCGTCTTCTACCTCCTTGCACCAGTCTCAGCTGCGTTTTTCATCGAACATCATGTCGCGAGTCATGTGGACGCGTTGGGACATAGGTCAAACACCCTGTGAACTTCCTACTGCAGTCTTCAAGGTTGGCTTGGTGCGGATTTGTCTTCATGAACGCCACGCACCTGAAGGTGCGCAGGAAGTTCACCACCGGCTTCTTGCCATACCATGTCTCATATGACGTTCTGCCGTCGAGCGCCATGGTAGGTGTTTTGTTTAGGAGAAACACGGCTGTTGTGACAAGCTTCTTCCCATAACATGGTCAGCATGCCGCGCTGCTTCAGCAGGCTTCTCGTCGTCGCCACGATCATCTGATTCCTACGCTCCACATCGCCATTTTGCTGCAGGGAATAGGGAGCCGAGTGATGGCGTTGGATACCTTATGTAGTGCAATAGTCGTTCAACTCTACGGAGGTGAACTCGCCGCGTAGTCCATGCGCAGGATCTTAAGCTTGCGAGCGCTCTCCCGTTTTGTTGCTGCCTCGAAGTGCTTGATTGCTACTGGTGCATCGCTCTTGGCCGCCAACAACATCAACCACATGAAGCGGCTGTAGCCATCGACCCGCAGCAAAAAGTACTTCTTGCCGCCATGAATCGCTAGAGTGATAGGCCCGTAGATGTCGTCGTGAACCAAGTCGAGGGCGTGCTCAACACGGTACTTCGCCTGGGTTGGGAACGGCGAGCGCCGCTGCTTGGTGATGACGCAAGTGTCATAGAATTGGTCTACGTGCTCAATCGCCGGGAGGCCACGCACCATATCCTTCTTGTCGAGTTGCCGGGAGTCGAAGTGGATGTGGCCAAAACATTCGTGATATCGAGGCGCATGACATAGAGTCGATTGCAGCCACACTCGATGCTTGCAAGCAGCTTCTAGCTGCGATCCCAAATCCGCAGCATGCCATCCTTGATCTCCACTGTGGCACAACACGTAGTCATCCAGTTGTTCGCCATCGCGGAAGGAGAACAGCTCCCAGTCCTTGACCAGTCGTTGCGCAGCCGACTAATGGGCGCAATCAGACCTGATGTAGATTGTCTTGATAGCTTCACACCGCCTTTGTCATCTCCTTGGTCGTCGGGGTGCGGATTATCTCCGAGGGAACGGTGAACAGCAACACGTCGACCGTCATGTGGTCGTCTTGGCAGCATCGCCAAACTCAATGGCTTCCCATAGGCCACGAGCTTCCAGCTTCACACGCATCAAGAGGCTCCAGATCTCATAGTTGTTACGTGTGAGCTGGGGAAACGGCGTGCCACCGACTTTCTTCACAATGCGATGAACAACCCTAGCATCTGCCTGCTTGCACCCGCATGCATTGCCGACTCTGTCGATTTTGGTCGTGCCTCCGTCCATCGAGCAAACAAACTCTGGCAGCCGCTACAGGATGCGACAACAATGGCGAGGATCAAGGTACCGAGCCCTAACTTCGGGTCTTGATACCATGTTGACTTTTGGGGAATTTCTGGCTAGGTTACCTTCTCCCACAACCCTCTCTTCTCTTTATTTTAATTATATGCACAATAGTTCCTTACAATTATACTAATCACAATAATACACCAACAACAACTACTCAGGCATGCCTACAATTGGGACTAGCTGCGGTTAAAATCACAGGAAGTGGTAAAAAGGTTGGCATAGAAAAAAGAATATTACAGATATGTTGCCTTATTTTCCTACATTACAATAGTGATGAAAAAGTTGTTCAAACAATCAATGGGAATTATTGCCTATCCAACTACAGTACCTAGGAAAAGAAAGAACGTCAAATGTGGGTCGATCAGGGAAAACGAATCTTATCCGGGTATAAGTAATTCCCTAACAGCGCATAGTTGTTGGAAGGTATGAACAAATTCGCAAATGGATTTTTACTTCTAAGTTTCTCCCAATGCACAATAGATGAATGGAGTTTGGACTAAAACTAAGTATTATACCAGTGAACAAGTAAAAGCAGTCAACCAGCCCCTAAGACAAAATACAGCAAGTCAAATTGAAATCCTTAAACCTCTGAAGCGACTACGCCATGGACCACAAAGTAAAAATAAACTTGGAACACAAAAGGCCAACCATAGAGAATTCTTTTCTAAAAAGGAAAAAGAAAAACTGTATCTATCAGGAAGCAAACCAAATTTGAACGCGCACCCGTCCAACCACAACCACCTATTATGATATTCTGTTTTGTCCAGGGCATAAAACAAACCAGAATGGCCACAGCCGTTTAATCTGCAAATGCAGTTCCAAATGCTACCTCATATTAGGAATCACTGCGAATTAAATTTCTTTTTCGTGGTAGAAAATATCAGCTCAAAATCTTTGAAGGTCAGCGATCAGTTACTACATACTAGGAAATTAGGAACTACCAACTACATGTCAGAACTCAGAAACATTGCCATCTGAAAACTCAGTCATATGCTGAATGGATTGCCACATATGAGAAAAAGAGTGATCTGAAAATGAGTTAGAGATATTGAGAACCACACCTCATGAATTCAAATTTAATACCAGCTATAGTTATTTGGGGGAGCAAGACTTGTGAAAAGACTCCTGCAGTTTTGAATCACACAAAAGATAATATTAAAGTTCATGTTCAAGATGCATCAGACTAAATCAAAATTAGCAATGAAAGAAGAACATGTATCACATAACCTTTAAGCAACGATGGATCTAAATTATTTTAGAGGAGGTTGTGTCTTTTCAGTTCTGCCAAAGCCCCTTCTCTCTCAACCTGCCAGTTAACACTTTTCCGAAGCCATATTATATTTCCTGATAAATTACCCAATTAATTAAATTGACAAACAAACTAAGTTATAATTAATATTTCGATGAACAGAACACTTGGAGCTGCGGTTTCCTTTATACGAACATTGGAAAGAACGATTTCCTTTATACAAACTACAACAACAAAAGGAAAATAGTAGAGTTTCTTGACAAAATAATGAAACAAGTCAGTGCAACAGGAATATCATAGGGAATTAGGGATTCAGCTAACTAATTCATTCCAGCAAAGAATGGTCTGTTGGAACATCAAAATCCCAGTGACTAACAAAGAACATTCTGCATTTGCTCTACATGTAATTTTCTAACACGTAGCCATCTGACCACTACACATGCCAAACTAAGTAAACTATATAATCAAATAAAGGCTTGTAAGGTGAGAACAACTGTTTCCAGAGCATGTTCTTCTTTAAGCATGATGTGGAGGATGTTGTAAACAAGCAACAACAACGGTCTGAACAAACAGCAACTCCAGAGGCTCCAAAGAACAGATCATAATCAACCGAACCACATGCAAAGAACAGCAGCAGCCCGGGCGGTAAAGAGCACATCAACGGCAAGGCACAGGTCTGAAGAAACAGGATGCCAAAATCGCAGCAATCCAAACCACACCAACAACCAGATCGAATCAGGGGCTAAATAGACAACAAATTGGGGCGAACACAAGCAAGAAGAGGGACGAGCGAGACGAGAAACGCAAGAAAAAGGTGAGGGAGCGGGTTGTGTCGTCCTGGGCGGGCGCGGCATTTCGCCGAACGGATTGGACGCGTACTGCTCTGGCACCAATCAGACGATACAAGCCGTTCTGCGCGATTCCACGAATCCATCGACACCACAGACTCTCGCCTCGACGTCACATCAGAAGCCAATCAAACACATCACAGATTCGAACAAACATACCGGATTCAAAATAACACCAGTGAAACATCTCAGAATAGAACAAACATGCCAGATTCAATATACCAGGAGAAGGGCAGGTTTCAAGTGTTACTTTCATTGGTACTAACTAATATATTCCAGCAGTAAACGAGATCCGATACAAGAGACATTTCGAACTCTTGACAACATCTACAGATAGCACGAAATGAGGAAAAAACCGATCGGTTCCACTGGCAGCAGCTACCAAATGCGAACAAAATCCTACCCCTAAGCAGCAAATGGAAATTCGAGAAGGCACCAACAAAGAGCATGGACTGAGAAGATTCACACCATGGCGAGGGTACGGGCCAATCGGACGACGGACTTGGCGGACGAGGTGATCACGCATGTGCTGGCGCCTCAGGCTGAGCGTCTGGAGCTTCGGTATGGCATGGCCCGGATCAGCGCCACCGAAGCCTTGTTCGCCTTGAGGAGAGCGCGGATCTCCCGGTTGATGCCCAGGAGGAAACTGAGAGCCGCCTCGGCGTTCCTTGATCTCACCACGTACCTCCGGATTTTCCTGCAAGACGGCTTGATGTAGTTCCCGAAGCGCTGGTAGACCAGCTTTGCAGTGTTTTGGAGGAGCCAACTGCAGTCGCGGAGAAGGTCGAGGGAGGTGTGGTCGTAGGGGTGCTTTGCAAGGTAGGGCAGGTACACTTCAATGGCGGAGGTGAGCAGGTCGCTGCACTCGACCACGGCTTCCAGACGGGGAAGCTCCTCCACCTCCCAGTGTCCCGCGGCGATCTTCTGCTCCAGGATCTTCAGCAGCGCGGGAGCTTCCTCCACGGACACAGCGCGGGTGACGACGCGCACCCCGGGCCCTGGACGGTCGGTGAGGAGCCCCTGCGCCGCGGCGAGGGACCAGATCTCGAGGGCGACCTCGGCCATCTCCTCACCCTCCTTTTCTCTCTCTCTCTCTCTCTGTCTCGCGGGGCCCTCGACGGTGTATGGTGGGGGTGGTTCAGGAGCGTTGCGAGGAGACGGGATGGGGACGGCTCAGTTTTATGGCCGCCAGAATAGGTGGGCCCGACGATCCGGTGCCTCACCATCGTTGCACGCTGATTGGCCGAGGGCTTGCCCGCATGTCGCCAGCTGGCGAAAGCGTGTGCCGTACGGAAACTTTTGGGCGGGAACTCAAACCATTCCTCCCCACTTTTCACTTGCCTTTCCTCTCTCAGGTGGTGCTCGTGGGGACTCGTTCCACTGTCGGGTGGGTCCCGGTACCCTACTGTCATTAGGCGCTTATCCACTGCTTTTTAGTACTAGTAGTACACTTAAGTATCCAAATAATTACACGCGCTTATCAACTAGTACTACTACTCGCATCAAACAATCCAACCCACCTTTATTTTATCAGTGCTAGTACTGCAAAACAAATGCACGCAGACTTTCATTTAAATAATTGTATTGGCATTTGATAACGGAACCTTCGTAATAGGGTCTCTCAAATGGAGTACTTCTTATGTCAGCAATCGACAGGTTTAACGGATCTGCAGATAAGACTGCTCGCATCGGGTCCTGTAAAGGATCCTGGAGGACGGCTTTAGCGGAAAAAACGTTGCACCGGTATACGCTAAACGCTCCGCTACGAAGGCGGACGACCCCGCATCCGCTACTCCTGGCGTATTTGTCGTCCGCCCGTTATCGCGCCACGTCGAACAGGGCCAACTACCAGAGCGCATGCCGCCCAACCACCCCCGGCCCTCCCGCCATCGCCCGGAGCCACTTTGTTACCACCTCTGTGGCCGCCGCCGGAGAGCTCGAGACGGAGAGAGGACCGTGGTGGAGAGAGAAGAGAGGAGAGGGGCAAGCTCGGTGCGCCATGGGAGGCGGGCTCCGGCGGCGCGCGAGCTCAGATCCGTGCCAGATCAGGGCATCCCACCGGTGGCCAGATTCACGCCCTAGCCACCGGATCCGCGCCCCAGCGGCCGGATCCGTGCCCTGGCCGCTGGATCCGCGCCCCGGCGACGTAGGAGAGGGCACCGTGGAGAGGGCGGCGGCGTGGGGCTCCGCGAGGACCGGCGGCCGGGCCGGATCCACGGAGGAGGATGGAGGTGGGGCTCGGCGGTGGATCGACGGCGGCAGATCCACGGAGGGAGAGAGGCAGGAGAGAGGGAGGCGGGCGCGGGGGGGGGGGGGGGGGGGGGGGGAGATGAGCGCACGCGCGGTGGGGAGACCGGAGGCGGGCGACGGAGGAGGCGGAGGCCTAGAGGGGAGAGAGGCAGGAGGGCGTGGAGGGTGGTGCGACGCTCAAAGTGGAGGGCGGTGCGGCGCTCGAAGTGGAGGGGGCACTGTGGCGGACGCGGGCACGCGCGCGGTGGAGGAGGCGGATGGCGCGGCGGCGGAGGGGAGCTCGGCGTCGACTGGTGGCCTCGCGCGGTGGAAAAGGACAAAGAGAGAATGGGGAGGGAGGAAAGAGAGAGGGGGGAAAGAGAAAGAGAGTAAGACACTGACGTGTGGGTCCTATGGGAAGGTAGTTGGGATAGAGGATGAGATTTAGAGTATCACGGGTGCAGGAAAAAAAATATAGAGGAAGAAATCTTAATGACCAGGATATATAGAGGATGGATTTAGAGTATGATGAGTGCGGACAGTCTAACGGAACCTTTGTAATAATGGGCCTCTAAATGGTTTAGATTCAGTTTGTATAATTTTGAATAAATATGTAGTTTATAATTTTATAGGATTATTTATTCGCATTTGTTACCTTAAAATTCTATCTCATGTATTTTCTATAGTAAAAAGTACTATTTATTATTTATTCACACTTTGAATCTTCTAACGGGTCTGTTTGCTAGGCTCAATAAGGGTTAGTACTTAGTAAGAGATAGAAAATGATATGACACCCATAGATCGCCAATCCGATAGTCCATATCATCCACTGAAAATTAGCAGGGGCGTTTAAATAATTAGTACATGTGTGCCAAATGAATTGAAATGGTTTATTTTATGATCACATGCTTATAAACTATAATTCTTTTTTGATAAAAAAATAAATAACTAAATTTAATTTAAAGATTAATTACGATAACAATATCCTTCTTCTTTTTTATACTCAAGCCCTTCTTCCTCTCTCGCTAGAGAGTACTAGCTCGCTTTATGGCGTGATCATCTTTTTCTTCTACTCTTAGTAGTAGGAATCTTTTGCTATGAATGTTCTAGGAAGCAACTATGTTATTTCATACATTCATTCTTTTTTAAGGAAAAACTACTCCCTCTGTTTTTAAATTATTATAGTTGTTGATATTTTAGTTAATTTTAATCATTTGTTTTATTCAAAAAAGTAAAATATCATATATTTATGTTGTGATAGTTTATTTTATCGTCAAAGAAAATTAAAACCTAACATAACAAATTTTATATTTGAAATAATATTTTTAAATAAAATGAACGGTCACAGTTAAATAAAAAACTCAATAACGATAGTGATTTGAAAACGGAGGAGTAAAACAGAGCGAGACTCAAGCGCTTCATCATAGAACACACCTTGTCTCTCATTCACTACACATGGATACGGATAAATTGAAATAAACCTGACTGGCGGAACTCACTGTCACGTACTATCTTCGTCTATAAATATACGAATTTATTGAATTCTAAAGTTTATCTTTGATTATTTGTATTATTTAAAATATTTATGAAAGTATTATTTATTTTATTATGATTTACTTTATTATTTTATAATTATATATTTTTTAAATAAGGTAAATAATTAAATATGATGTCTAAATACAAAAATGCTTATATTTGTGAACAAAGCGTATATTCATGTCTCCTTCGTGCGTGTGCGGACATGCAGCATATGCGGAGCCGGTCCACGAGGTTCACATAACCGTGTCCGTGAGACACAAGTCAGAAGTCCATTATTGCGTGGGATAGAATCTTGATTTGTGTGGTACCCATGATGGGTTTGTGGCGCCGGTTACTTTTTAGGGAAAAAAATTGCTACCAAGCACTCTTCAATAATGGTATTTGCTGTAAAGCACTCTTCAATGGTGGTTTTGTTAGAAAATACTCTTCAATTGTATCTATTTATTAAAATACACTTTAGATAATATAATTATTATTTAAGAGAGAAAGAAACATTCAAATAACCAAAATACCCTTTCTCTGATTTACACTTGTGTACAACTCTTTTTCAACTTATGACTTTATCAATCCATAACTACCATTATTTTATTAAATAAAAGACAATTAAACAGTAAAATAAATATTGACCATATCAATTTCAAATTCATATCTTAAGTGTGCTCATAAAGCTGCCAAACTCGACTGAGCCGCCGCCAGAGGTGCCACGCCACTCTGAATCTGGAGAAGTGGAAGAATATGGACGACGGATCGATCAGAGGCGCTCCAGACGTCGAGCCGCATGGAGACGGAGGAGAACTGGACTCGCGCGTTGCTCGGCGGCATGTGGGTGGTGCCCTGCGCCCTCTCAATCAGAACGACGGCGGCGGCCCTCGGTGCTTTTTGTGGAGGCCGGTTTAGGACACAGAGAATCTGTAGTGGGTCCCACACCTGATGCATGACAGTGTGCAAACAATATGCACGGGAGAGGACTTATCTTCTGAGGCTGATATGGTTATAACTTTTGGGTGAATCAGTATTGAGGTTCTCAGTGGCGGAGCTAGGGTAGCAGGACAGGGTGGGCCGTATAGGGAAAATCAATGACCCGCGCTACTATAACTATTATTATAGTAGTAATTACAGTGGTAAAATGATGTTTCTTAGGATCTCAGGGTGGGCCGGGGCCCACCTGTCAACTCAGCTAGCTCCGCCACTGGAGGTCCTCATAGCGCAGTATACGTTAATCTGTATCAGAAACAGTCTGACAGTCGTACATGCGGTTGGCTTATAATCTTGGTTAATTATTTGTTCATTGTTGCGAGGAAGCTCAATCGTCTCGTGATCAAGACAGTTTCATTAGTTGGGAAGAAGATGAGTGACGAGAAGGATGACCGTTAGCGCCTAATAAGACGGCTAAGGTTGCAGCCTACAAGAGATTAAAAAACCATTAAAAACTGATCGGTTTTTGTGATTCTTGTCAAAATCGCTCCGATCCGATTTTATCGGACGTCCGTTTTATCAGAAAAACCAACCCTGTGTACTGTAATAAAAATAATTTTTGATCGGTTTTTCTGATTTAACAAACTGGTTTTCAGCAAGAAGAAAACCGTTACTGTGATGGTTTTTTAATCCTTGCAGCCTACATATATGATGGACAAACTGCTGTTGAACTAGCATACAAATAAAAGACAAGCTCCGTCTGGAAATGACACTCTTGAACGACGTTGAACCTGCAAAGTTTTGTTCATAGACGCTCCAGAGTTTCATTGCTGAGCGATGACAACTTGTTGGCCGTGTATGGCCACCTGCCTGTCGTGTCCAATGTTGGCCTAGTGCCAAAAGAGACAGACTTGCGTGGCTTGCTGGCTCGATGTGCAGCTCCTTCATTCAGTATATGCTCCATCACCGCCGCGACATGCATCAATGCATGAGCATGCATTGTCGCAATCCTTAATCACTGTACAATTGTCGCCTGCTGGTGCTGGTGCTGGAGCTGGACTAAAGAGGGAACAGAGAAGAGTACCAAGTGCAATGTCGCAAAGCTACGTCTCAACCAAGTGCGTGCACTGCACTGCATTCATGTCTACGCTGTCGCATATGTCTGCTTCAGTTCCCAGCCAGCATAGATGATTGTTTAGCAACCTGGTACAGTATATTAGAAGGGGCTTTGGATTTGCTAGTTCTCAGCCATATGAGATTTTGCTTACACCTCGGTCACATTTTATCATAAAATCCATTTTATGTAACTATAAAATCTTATTAGTGTATAGTTACATGTAAGTACCATGATCACGAGGTCATACACAGGTAGATGAGTGTTACGTTATGCATAAATGTCCAAGATTTATCATTTTAAGTGCCAAAAACTATATCATGTTAAGTCAAAAATAAGTTTTCAATATAACCCGAAAATTCTTATATCCTCCCATATATAAGGAACCAATCATACTAAAGAGTACAAACTAGTGAATGTACTACATGATGACTAGCGTTGACACTGCATCACGAAAAGTAAAAGAACTTTTACTCCTCATTTGCTAAAAATGAATCATGGTGTAGTGAAACCTTAGGAGTCACATGCCCCCTCAAGATGTCAAGGCGAACGATGGATAGTCGTTCTATTAGAGACAACTATGAGAATGGATGCTTGGTCGCGAATGGTCAAAAAGGTCTCTTGGCATGCGATTTGGCCATGATATGTTATCCATTACTTTAACTATGTTTTCCCTGATGGAAGCCTATAAATTTGGACCAGAAAAATCGATCCTTCCATGGTTATGGTCAATTGAAAACTAGATCCACATGGTTGTGAAACAACTCTAAGCGGTCATAAATGGAGCTAGGACAAATTCTAACTACAATGCAAGTAGATCAATATATTTCCAAGCCGCATAAGAAGAGGAACATGTACATAAGTAAATCATAACTGCACGTGCGCTGTGCATATGGTAGATTTTGATATTCTCTAAAAGTGATTTTAAATGAGAAGTTGATTCCTCCGTACATTGAGGAAAGATGATTCAACATGACTCTAGAGCAAACTCTTAAAACGAGGAACAAAAATTAATCTTTCTAGGATCATGAGAAACTTTTCTTTTTAGTTTCAAGCCTCTTAGTTTATTTGTAATAACTAGCTTGTCCGGAGTTTCAACCTAGAATCACTTTTATGGAGGAAAATACGTTTTCACAGATTCAAACGGACACTATGTTTAAAGTGGTTTCTCCTAAGTCATACCGTTTTTTTTTTACTTTGACCAACAATAGCAAGAAATTATGGAGATTGACCGTATAAGAGTTATTTATTCAACAAGTTTGTTTAATTATGAATATGATTCATACCTTGTCAATCTTTATGGATTTCCTGTTGCGTGGATGATTAGAGTGAAAAAAGTATAAGTTAGACAAATTTTAAAGTAGCTACTGTATATATTATGGGAGTGAAGGAGTAATTACTTTTTCACCGTAGAACTGTTGATGCCGAGGAGTGGGTGAAAGATCGACAGGGTTCACTTGCATGCATATTAAGGTTGATAATGCATCATTTGAACTGATTAGGGTGACTATTCTTTCTTCCTTTGATCTGCATCGACAGATAAAACAGATCAGTGCAGTGTACTGTCTGTCTTGGAGGAGCAGAGGAGATCGAAAACGAGAGGCGGTGAAACGTGCGTGACCGAACAAGGCGACGCCTGTTAGTGCCTCAGCTCTCGATCGAGCTTCTGCCATCTTTCACCGTCGCAATCATCGACCTTCCTGTGTTGTACAGTGGGTGTACGAACACCTCGCAGTTGTGTCGGCTACCTGCCTGGCATGGCCTGTAATTCCTTTTTTTTTTCCCCAATGACTCGGGTGTACTGCTGGTAAGTTCTTCCTGGACCAGGGAGCGGGCAGGTAGAAGTAGAACCATATGCGGCTGTCCTCTTATGACCTTGGTCGCCAATGAGCTCGATTTCCTGGTGATCAACAGACCGTGCTCGACAGGTTCATTGCGTGCAGCCTCTTGCTGGAAATGGTCAAATGGCCACGAAGATAACAAGGAATATTGGTCCTGTACAGATTACTGTCAAGAGAATCATTAGGAGACCTCCGACTTGCTTTGGAGATTTCATTTTTTTCTTCACGTCTGATGCAATGACACTCATGCCGCAAATCAACAGCTTTGTACGGTCATTGTAACATACATTTCGAGCAACCTGGGATCGCTGCAGAGTAGGAAGAGAAGAACAAAAGGAAGACGATTTCTAAGATTGGCCCATTGATTTAACGCGGGGCTTATTATTCCAACGAAAATGGCGGCCCGGTTCGGAATATGAGAACATTTCTATGCGAGAGAGATCATTCCAGTTCCAGCCAAAGGTGGCCAAACAGGCGGCCCGGCATGGCACAGTCCGGGCCTTAAAAAATCCGGTATATTTAATATAGGGCTGGCACGGTCCACGGACCATTTCGGACCGTGTCGAGATAGCCTTAGGACTTAGCTGTCGGTCCATGACACGGTTCTAAAATACAAATTTGTATCGAGCCGGTTCTCTAGACCCACAATTTAACATGATCCAATAATTCAATTACACATAAAAATGAAAAATAAAGAGAAATAAGGTGGATGGTGGGATTTAAACTCAAAACCTCCACTAAAGTAGTGAGATAATTTACCAACATACTAGAAAACTATTTTTTAACTATAATATAAATAAAATTATACTTAAATAAATTTTATCAGACCGTGCCGTATCGGCCCTTGGGCCTGGCCATCGGCCCAAACACGGCCCTTGCCATAGGATCGTGCCGACACGGGCCCTAAATTGAGTAGACCGTGCCGTGCTCGGGTCATGCTTTTTTTTTGCGTGCTTTGTGCCGGCCCACTCGACCCCGTCTCTTTGGCCACCTTTAGTTCCAGTGGCTCTCTATTTTCTTTTTTTTTGAGAAACAGCGGCTCTCTATTTTAGCACTTAAATGTGGTATACGACTAAATGGGTCATCAATATGACGTGCTTAACGGGCCAGCCCGGTACACATGCCGTGCTATGGACCGATGGTTGAGCCCGTGGGATGGTATGGCACGACCCATTGGACACTACGTGCCGTGGAGGCCTAAAATTAATCGAACCGTGCTCCGTGTCTATTCCAGTCCGTTCCAGGCCGGGCCATGCCGCCAGTTCAGCCACCTCCGACACAAACTAATGAGCAAAAAGCCCATACCTAACGATGGCCACCTCCGCGAAGAAAGCCCATACGTAACAATGGCCACCTCTGCGAAGGACTAACTAAAGCAGCCCATTCTCCCACAGGCTTTACTGGTTCTTTTAGGCCTACTATGAAAAAGCCCACAAGTAAATTTAGCAGCTCGTTTTTTTTTCTGTGAATGCCGGCCTTCCAAACACAAGCCCATACATATATTTGCAAAAAGAAATGCGGAGTTTTTGCACAGTTCGTCGCACAGGACTGCAGGAGTCATGGATAGAGATCCCGGTCGGAAACCGGCCGGTTTCCACGAATTTCGGGAATCCCGGTCCGGACCAGTTTCATCGGGAGACCGGGATTCTGGTGAATCCCGATCCTAGTTACTGTAGCAATTCGGGATTCCGGTGGGAAAGTTCAGGATCCCGGTCCGCTTTTATCGGAAAAAAAATCCCGCTATAGTCTGGGATTTCAATCCGAGTACAGGAAAAATCAAAATATTTTGGTTCCAACGTGTAGAAAGGTGGCCAGAGAAGGCTGCGCGTCCTGTTGTGGTCATTCATAAAGGGGCCAGGAAGGTAGTACCAGCAGATTTTTAACAGAGACGCCTGCAACGCGCATACATATAAATTTCACGGCACTATAACCTACAGCGATGTGCTACAACTAGCGGGCAAAGGCCGTGCGAAAAGGAAATAAGCTGTAGTAATTCAAATTGATCAGCTCGAGAACGAACCGTTCAAGTGAAAACAAGAGCTCCGGTTAGGCATTTCTTCGTTGCAGATTTGAATATTTTTAGCGCGCACATACATTCTCTCAATAATTTGGGAATCATTACCTCATGATTCAGGGCATAGCACCTACACGCGCGCCCACTCGCCCTGGTCCTAGAAGTAGAACAGTGCCCTGGTCCGATCCATCTGCCATGGGAGGTCCTCATTGATGCGTCCATGCAGAGGAAGCAGGGGGCAGTTGGGACTCTGTCCCTCGATCCACGAAGCAAACAAGGAGGCAGGCCCCGGACTAGGCGTGGAGCTGCAGCTTGGACAGAGTTACTGTTCATGGCGGGGCCCGCATCCCCAGCCTGAAGTGACCCATCACCACTCACTCCTCGCTTTCAACACACACCGTTCTCTCTCTCTCTCTCTTTTCTCTCTGTGATGGTTCTGGTGGGGCTTTGCCGTGGACCGGGCCAGTGGTCTCTGCTCCTTCCCCATGCAATGCCGAACCTCCTCGCCCTCCTGCCTGCCCTCTTGATTGCTGTGATCATTCAATTTGATGGACAGCTCTCTCTCTCTCTCTCTCTCCTCTCTCTCTCCTTCTCTCTCTCTCAAATGGTGCAGATGTGTAACTGCACAGACACCGCTTGTTGCAGGAAGCCGGCACCCAAAAGGAGACGACCGCGGTCAACACTGATTCAACGGTACTCCTACAAGATCCCTATCTAGCTATAGCTGGGTCAAGCTTTGCTTTCAAGCTCTTCTGGAGTTGTGATCAGCCCGAACTCGGATCTCAGAAACTGTCCATGTCACAAAAACGGCCGTGGTTTGTCAGTGAGAGAAGGAAGACAAACTATGCTCCGAAGATCATCAGCCCGAATGACACCGTGTCTCACTTAAAACCAGAGACAACTCTGAACCTCCGATCACATGCACGATCTATCAGTAGTAAGTACAGTACATCAAGAATAAAAAGGAAAAAAAAAATCTGAACCTGCAGCAATGCATGCACGCTGCAAAGACAAGCAGAGCCACCGTGACCGATCGATCCCAGCGCCTGGGCAGCTGGATGGATTCATCGACGCCATGGCCGCCCGGCAGCAGCAGCACACAGAAGCAAACTTGCATGCATGCTTGCACGAGTAGGCAGCTGAGCCTGAGCTCTTTGGCGGGCTGGTGGTGGTGGAGATTGCGAGGCCGGCCGGTGCCGGTCAGCGGCGACCGTCGACGGAGTGGATCGAGCTAGCGGCGCGGTTTTCCTTGCTAGAAGTCGCTTGTCAAGCGTACAGTACGTGATGTGTACGTGCTGCTGCATGCTGCGACCTGTGAACTCCCTACATCCACTGACATTATACTTTCATCTGGCACACGCCAATGTCTCCTCACAGTTTATTGGTTTGCAGTATTATCACCTCTGCGTCGTCAGAGAGACTCAAAACTTTAGATTTACGCGGTCAAAAGGCTGCATCTTGAACATACGAATCGGTAGTAGGAGTAGGTCGTATTCCCTCCGATCAGGAAAGGTAAAGATTTCTCCATTTGATCAGATACTGTGTGTACCAGCCAGACGTAAAAAAAACACAAAATTGAGAAGTACGTACTGTACCTTGCATTTCTGTCGTCACTTTTTTTTTTACAAATGACAAGTACAGTACTACTCCGTTGACGCTTTTTTAGCGTGCTTCTTTCTATCGGGCTATATTTAATTTTGTAGTTGCGTCGTTCAGTTTTCCCTTTTTGAAACCTTTTCCTTTTCAAATGTAGAACTTGTTTGCTAAGTCTAGAATTTTCTTTACTTAGTAGTAATGATTTTTTTTTAATCAGAAACAAACATGCATGCATGCTTGCACGAGTAGGCAGTATAGGTCGTATTAAAGACTGTGTCGTCAGAGACTCAATACTTTAGATTTACGCGGTCAAAAAGCTGCATCTTGGACATACGAATTGGTAGGAGTAGGTCGTATTCCCTCCGATCAGGAAAGGTAAACATTTCTCCTTTTGATCAGTTCATCAGCACAGTACCAGCCAAAATAAAAATTGACAACGTAAAAAAACACAAAATTGAGCACGTACCTTGCATTTCTCTCGTCACATTGCTTCTACAAATGACAAGTATATACGAAACATTTTCCATTGAAGCTTTTTTTAGGATGCGTCTTTCAATCCGTGTATATTTAATTTTGTAGTTATGTTGTTCATTTTATTCTTTTTTGAAACATTTTCCTTTTCTAATGTGGAACTTGCTTGGTAAATCTAGAATTATCTTTACTTAGTAATGAAGTGTTTTTCTATTTTAATAAAAATCACTAGTTTCATTAATATCACTAGTTTTATTATGATATACTATATAGGAGTATCATAAAACAAATACTTTTGTACTCCCTCTGTTCTTAAATTGTTGTCGTCACTAAACTTTTTTTGTAAATTTTAATCATTCATCTTATTTAAAAATTTTTAAGTAATATCATATATGTTATTATAGTTTGTTTTATTATCAAATAAAATTAAAGTATAACTTAAAATTTGATATATTTAAAATAATATTTTGAATAAGATAAATGGTCAAAGTTGGTTAAAAAAGTCAATGACGACAACAATTTAAGAACGGAGGAAGTATCTTTTATAAGTAATTAGTTACAATATAAATTTAACTTTAACAAAACCTAAAAGTCATTGCATTACTAACAGATGGGGTTCGTAAAGCAACAATTTATGTCGACTGTCATGTGGCACTCGATGCAAGCTTTTGCACCTACTCAAGGGCTTTCATGATTAAGTCATTGTCGCTGATCTCGTATTTGATATTGTACATCCGATTGCCACGTAGTATACCTTGGCTCATCTTGCACTTGAGGTCGTCTCAGGGGATTGTTGATTATGGTCATATACAGAATTAAAGGTCTACTACAATACTACTACATCCATAAATTATATCGCTATAGAGCTGTTTAGAGTACTTTAAAAGGTAGGTAAATTCCGGGATTCCAAAGGGTTATAAGAAAAATGAGGGAAAAAATACTAGTATGTGTGAATGCAATTCTCTACTTTTTTTTCGTTGCAAAATAGAATAGATAGACAGTATTTGTTTGAATTTCTGCCTTTTCAGAGGACAGTCTTCGTGGACGACTGGTATCCCATAAAAGTCAGGAAGAAAACTGCTCTAATAGTGTTTCTGTTGTTATTTTTTTACTTTTCTGAAGCTAGTACTCCTACACATGCAGAAGTTTTTTTTTAGCTGCTGCCGTTTACAGGGATCTTAGATATAAAAAAAAAGGCAACATTAAATTCGTGAAAATAGTTAGGGTATGTTTGGTAGGACTTATGCTCAAAGTGCTTATAGTGTTAAAAGTGCTTATTGTGTTAAAACTACTTATAATACTTATAGCGTTTATTGTAGCATAAGCAGTTAACCCGTTTGGTAAAACTGCTTATGCTTATTTGTCCAAACTAATTATGCTGAGAGAGAGGACCACTATAAACACTAAAAGCTACGTTTTGCTATTTTGCTCAAACTACTTATGGTAGTACAAAATAGCAAAATGCTTATAGGTACTTATACCCCTTTAACACTTATACTATTTTGATATTTATCACTCTAAACTACTTATAGAGTATAAACACTTCCAATAAGTAGCAGTATAAACCCTGTCAAACACACCTTTAAACATGACCGAGTTGTCTGAATTCCGCCATTTCTCTATCGTAACCAATGAACATGAATACTGTAACGTTCAAACGGGAATCATTGGATGTTGGGGCTCGCACTACATCGTAGACTAGTCACGATTTCCCAATTCCAGACCACCCCATCACTGGTTTACAGGCAGCATGAATGCGGGCGTTGGAGGGGCAAGCAGGAGGGTCCTGTATCGATCTGTCTAACATGAGAGGTACGGTACTTCAACTCAACATAGAATAACTGATTTCTGAAACTCTGCCAATTGTACAGCCATCATTTTTGCTATGGCCAAAGAGAATCCAAATTTCCGAATGTTTCGGTAAGCATTTCCGTGCTCCAACAAGTAAAAAGGAGAAATTTTTTTCATCTAGAAAAGTTGCATAATATTCCAAAACTTTTATCTAATCTCAGGTCACTACTGTTAATATGGACCAAGTGATTATGCATTGCTAGACAGGGTGATCTATCCCCTTCCTGCTACGAGGATGGAGGCCACAGACTTAAAAGCTAAGCTATCAAATAGATGGATTTTGAGCTCTCATTGGCATCATGTGATCCATGCAGGAGAAAGCAAGAACACAGGCCACCCCTTTGCTTTTGTCCCGGGCTCCCGGCCGGCCCCTATTTCACGCAACGTCGCTGCTGCAAAAGCCCTTTAAGATTTGTCCTAGCTAAACACTAACAACATTACATGCAACTGCTTTTCTCCTCTCTCTACCTAGCCGCTACCACCTTTCCTCTCCTTTTGCTCCTTTTATCAGTGAGCGAAAGATGATGCCTCTTTGCATTGGGACCATCTTATTGCGTTGATGAACATGCAAAGTGCCCCCCTAAATCTTGTCGGCGATCGAGTCTTTAATTAGTTTGGCCGGTTCTGTGGCCGCCCTAGGGTGAACTCCAGGTTGAGCTCGCTGCTGCTGGACGTGGTCTCCGACACGCAGGACGAGTTCATGTCCGAGAGGATCTCCAGGCTCTTGGACTGCATCTGATCCTGCATAACATCATGTAATCAAACTCAGGTTGTTCACATGGTGTCCCGATAGAGATGGATCCCATCTCACGTAAAGTACGTAGTGGATACTACAGTATCAGGGTTGTTCATGTTTGTACCTTGAAAGATTGCATGCTTCCGTTGTTGGACTCGGTTGCTGGAAAGCCTGTTGCCCAGTCCTCCCTGTGGATAGCACCAACAGATACAAAATTCATTAAGTACACAAACATTGCAGATGATAACTGAAACACAGTAACAGCATCAGCTGGATTTAATAATTGAAATTGTCCACTGTTATGTTATTCAGAACAACAGGATAGATATATGGATTCATGGACATGCAAAGCCTTGTTTATACTGGGAGTATTTATGAACTCCATGCCCTGTAGCCTGTACTGACAAAAAGACCAGAGGGTATGCATAATGAGATCATAATTGAGGCATACAGTTGCCTCGGTGCCCATGTAAAAAGGGTTGCTGCTGGTCTCCATGAAGTAGGGTAAGGTACTTTCTGTGATCATCATATTTATTGGGAACTGATTCTAATGTAGCAATGGATGTGTGCATGTGGGCAAAAGAAAAGAGGTTTTCCTACTTTACATGCCCTAAAGCAGAAAATAAAGCACCACACAATCACAGGTCAAGAGATGACAGTGTAAGGTGACACTCAGGTAAAAGGCTCTTACTGATCCATGTTTTTTAATCCATTTTTTTTTATATGGCAAAAGAAGCTAGCGACCACCTTGAGGAGCTATTCCAGAGTGCACCATGAGCACCGCCGGTGCTGCTCCCATGATCGTTGTTACAAGCTGCAGCAGCTAACCTTCCATGGCGAGTCGCCGTCTCCGGCCTGCCTCCATTGCCGCCGCTGATGTAGCCGTGCAGATCTAGCGAGTTGTCGTCGCAGATCTCCCCGAGAGACCCGTTCTCGAACCCATCAGCTTGATCTATTACACCGAGACAAAGAATCAGCATATATACGACTAAGCATATACCATGACACACACGATTGATGGTGAAGGGCCTTTGCTTATGGGTGATGACCATAAGAAGAAACTTCATGCAAAAGAGAATCATAAAATGGAAGGCTGGAGCAGGCTCATGTTAGCATCTATTCTAAAGCGAGGAAAATACTATTCACCTGACGAAGCTGCCGGCCTTTCGGTGTTCTTCACGGTCCTGTACATCTGCAGCAACATGGCAAAAGATAGTTCAGAGGGAAGGCATTGCGTATCTATCCACGAATCCATCCAAAAGATCTCTAGTACTACTACTACTTGTGCGTATCAAGGAACTACTTTGGCGAAACATAAGATTTGCATTTGCAGGAACATCATGGGCAGGAAGATTTGATATGAAAGCTTGTTGGATACTTGCATGCCATCAACAGAGAGAGGATAAAGAAAGCGTATTATTCATATTGTCACCGTAAAGTCGATCATGTGTGTGCATGCCAGTAGTAGTAGTAGTCTATACTTGCCTCGATGTTAAAAGTGAAACCTGCATATTTCTAGTTACTTGAAAGGCTTTGTTGACCTAGCTAAGCTAAGCAGAAGTTTCCATGATTCTCACGAGAGAGAGATGCAGGAGGAAGGCGATACAGGGAACCACACTGTTCATGATTAGGCCCATCTGGCCATCTCTCCCTCTCGCTTTCATTCACTTCATGATCTGTCTAGATGTACACTAGACTACCGAGCAGTGTGTACAGTGTAGACTAGTAAAAGTCTACTAGCACTGCTGTGGCTAAACAGGTATACCCCGTACGTGCAACACACTGATGGTCTCTTCCTCCCTATCGTTGTCACATATTCACTCAGATTGAAAATCTAGTGTTGTTACTGCTCCTACTAGTTCTACAAGTACTAGTGCAGGTAACTACATATAAATGAGGTGTAAAACTGCAAAGTGCAGGAGGAGGGAGTACTTAATGTCGGTAGTAGTTACCTGCAAGTGAGACTTGACATGGGCCAGGGTGAGATCCTTCACATCCATGAGCTCAAGAACTGACTTTGGCGTTGCCCCTGTTTAATTTATCATCGTGTAAGACACAGTCTAGAAATCACTCAGAAAAGAAAACAAGTGCTATATATGAGATCAACACCTACTGCTACTACTAGCAGAAGAGATCAAATTGAAGACGAACTGGCAAAGAACACAAGAAATAGAAGAGAGGAAAGAGAGAGAAACAAAAAGCATGTACGCATGATGATGATGTATGCGTGCATGGAATGGAAGAGAAGAAAGGGGTAGGTACGACGACGTACGGTCGTGTCCGCCGAGGAGCTCGACGGCGTGGATGAATCGCGCGTGGAGCGTAGACGTCCACCTCATCCGCGGGGCCCGCGCGGCGCGCTTCGCCGGCGGGAACCTCGCCCCGGCGCGGCGCCACGCGCCCGCCACGTGGCAGGGCTCGCAGAAGCAGGGCCCGCCGTGCGGCGGCTGGTGCTGGTACAGCGGCACGCCGCGGATGGGCCGGAGCACGGCGGCCGGTACTGGGCCGCCGTCGGGGTGGTAGTAGAGCCCGGCGGCCTGGTGGGCCGGGCCGGCGGGCATGGGCACCGGCAGAGGCAGCGGCAGCGGCATGGGCATCGGCATGGCCGGCAGCTGCAGAGACGGCGCCATGGCTGTTGTCGCGCTGCCGCCGCCGCCTCCTCCATTGCCGGCGGCGGCGGCAAAGAACCTGGCGTTGAGGGCGGCGGCGTGGTGGTGGTGGTGGCGGTGATCGTGCGGCGTTGCGGTGGTGGGGAGGCCGATCTGGAGGGAGAGATCCGGCTGGGAAGGGAAGAACTCCATGGATGATGGCGCCTGTCACTCTTCAGTCACTACTCTTTCACTCTGGTGGCAACAAGGAGCTAGCTGCCTTGTTACACTTGTTGTTGCTGATAAAGAGGCCTGTCTTTCTCCTTGCTTTCTTTGTGCAAGTTGTAAGGCTTGAGCCGACGCTACACGGACGGGATACGCTCCTTTTCTAGTGAATGAGTGGGGTGAGACTGAGGGGGGGGGGGGGGGGGGGGGGGGGGGGGGATGGGCAAAGTGTAGTTTACCCAGAAGAGGGGGTGGATGATGAGTTAATGATGGGGGGCAGCAGGCACACATCCACAGCCCAGGATTTCCATTTTCTTGAGGAGAAGATGACAACTTTTTTCTTTTACCAGGACAGAAGATGACAGTTTGGATGGAAGGGGAGGGATGCTGCTCCAGATTGCTTGCTTAAGGTAGGGGGTAAAACAGAGTCGAGTCTAGCACATCCTGCTTTTTACCCAGCATATGCATATGGTAATTGGTAGCCAAACCACTGGGTGGAAATTCCTCTATACTGTCATTGTACGACGAAAGAGCTTCTCTAAACATTGCTGCTAGATGTGTGTCTGTGCTGGGTTGTTGGCGCATGTTTTCCTTGCTACGAGGGCTCACCGGTTCATGCCATTTCTTTTTGAGCCATCCAACTCGGAATTATGCCCCTGGTAGCATGCAAATGTTGGGTTTTATTTCCATGACAATGAAACACTTTCTACACTCTTTGAACTGTCTGAACGCGTGGGTGATGCACAACAAGCACATGACCTCGTTCGCTCCAGGTGAACCTTTACTCAGTCCTGCTTGCTCCTGGGAAGAAGGACGAAATCCAGATCGCTAAGCAAAGCAAGCTGCATGCAGGCCTGTTTGTGTGTTCTCACTCACTTTCTCACGCAAGAATAATGCCCTCTCGGCAAAGCTTGGCGTCATCGTTGTCACGCTTTATTTCGCTACTGATACTGCCAAATAAAGCTGTGAGTCACTATTTGCAGCAAAGCGACGCATTACTGTGCAAAGGATGTGCTAACAGCGAGTTTGAGTACAATGTCACGGATTGAGCAGTAATATTGCACTGCATGGGTTATCCATTTTGAATGGCAAATAAAACACACCCGAGATGCAGTGAGTATTACACAGACCAATTCATACAAGTACTAGTACAATACTCCAAAAAAGCATCCGCCGACTATTGAAAGACTGTTGTATCGAGAATTATGGAGTGCACAATTCAATATTTGTCGCAGCAGCGGCGGTACTACTGTGCCGGATTTTAAGGCATTTAACTGGAATTGCTGGACTAGAATGCCATGGTATTCAGAAGAGCGACCGACCTGTCAGCAACACTGGACTACAGCACATTGAATTGGAGTACTACTCTACATGCATGTGTGTATGTACGCCAAACCAATTGAATACTCCATCACTCAGACAAGGAGCAACAAGTTCATGCATCTCGTTCTCTCTCTCTCTCTCATTGAGTATTGAAGAGGGAAGAAGAAGAACCAGGATGATGCTGGTGGCTAGGACATGGTGTACTATCAAGAAGAAGAAGAAAAAAAAGGACATGTGGTGTGGCTGGGGATAGGAGAACCTACAGCTTTCAATGCGATGGAAACTTTTGGTTGGGTTCGTTGGAATTGCTGCTTGGCAACACTCGCGGTTCAACAAACAATACTAGTCTACTACTCGTTCCACTGCTGAGGCTACTCACACCCCTAGCAGCAGCAGCAGCTCCTAGGAGGAGGAGTAGACGAGAGACGAGACTGCCTCTGCTGTTGCTGCCGTGAGGTCATTGGAGGTCATTTCAGTGGGAAAATGGAAATGGAATGGCCCCGAGGGTCAAACCAGCTTTCCTTCACGTCCATTTTACAGCGACAAAAAAACAAACAAACCACGTTCTGGCAGCATGCACGATCAACCAGCCCCGCGTGTGTTGTTGTGTCATCATCCTTCTTTTCCCCATTGCTCTGTGTTGTGTATGACCAGGAATATACTACTCCATCCTCATGAAAGTAAAAGTTTTTACTTCATGAAGCTGTAGTACTCGCACCGTAACAAAAAAGAGGGGAGGAAAAATCATCTCCATGAAATGAAAACTTTTCCCCCAACTGGTGGTAAAGACAAGAGCGAGGGCAAATCACCAATCCCGTCCTTGGAAACACAAGTTGGGCAAAGGCAGATAAAACGACAGAGAGCAGCTCCTCCTTCATCCTTGCATGGAAGAACGAGAGAGTGAGAGAGAGAGGCAACGGCATCTCGATCGAGCTGGTCTTCCATGGAATTAATGGCAGCCGCCTCGGAAACCGCGCGGCCATGCAGCTGCGCAGGGCATTGCCCCTCCTTCTGCCATGGGCGGCGACTTGCGTGTCGACTGGTAATTTTCTTTTTTTTTTCTTTTCGTTTGTTGAAAGAATTGTTATTACGTGCTCCTCCTTGAACTCCTCGCTGACACCGCAACTTCTGGGTCGATTTTGTCAGTGCTTCTCGTAAATAATCGCGCTCAGTAGATGCTAAACAATGAGAGAATTAGGAGTAGAGTGGGGATGATGGCATGAGATGAGATCGGCATGGCACGTGAGGCTGGACTCGGATGATTCGAAATGCTTATTCTACCGTGTCCTACAGTAGTACTCCATAGATTACTAGTATAGCACTGAGCACTTTTTTTAAAAAAATTAGGCGATTATTATCACCGTCTTTCAGCTGCAAGAGTTAGGGTGGTACTACTGTACTTAACTCGGTCTAATGCGCCGTGACAGGTCTAGAACAAGGGCATATTCTGATAGTTGTCACCTTTTGACTTTGCCCGCTTCTCGAGGCTAACCCTCTCGCATTTTCAGACAGGGTTTCATATTCGATGAGATCCGGGCCTTTGTTAGCCGTGGACATTTTGTCACCCTGGAGAATTTTACCTGGATCCATTGAGTCCCGGTATCCAACTGTTTTGTCATACGATACGTACTCTTTGTAAACAAAAATAAAGGAGCATTTGTATAACACACTTGTTGCTTGGCGACGAGTATTTCCATACTTGGGGACTTTAATTTCGTTTTGACCCCGGTATTTGGAGGTTTTGATGAATTATACTTTTACCACGCTCTTGTGAGTTGTGACACAAAATTGTCTTCTTGCGGTGCCTGTGCAGAGACACTGTAGAGTGCAGCAGGGCCCTCAGATCACATCCCAATCCAATTCCATTCGTACGTGATGCACGGACCAATGTCAACTCTTGGTTCCTAGAATGGCGAGGACAAGATACATCCAGCTTCTCTTCATGTGTGCCTCTCCACTACACTGTCGATTAAGATAATGCAAATTGATTAGCTCTAGTACTCTACTCATGTGTCCTGCTGCTGATGATCTCTGACCTAATTAACAAAGGCATAGACATTTCAGCCTAGAAGGAAGGAAGGTTTGGTATATAGGGCCTTGCTGCTGACCACTGCTGATGACAAGGAATGGAGACTTCACTCTCCTCTCACGAGTGCGTTTGCGCATGTGTGTGTGCTCTGGCAGCCTCGAGGAGGAATCTACGCGTAGGTTAAAGATATCATATGATAGTGATGAACAAAAATTATACAATAATTTGGAAACAAGAGACACCAAAGGCGGAATGCTTTTCTGTTTTCTATAGTACGAGTATTAGATTTCTCATGCTTTGACCATCGATCCGTGCACGAGCATTGATCAGAGCTCACGTGATGTCGTTATTAAATAGAACCCGCCTCTGGATCTTTGTCGCTCATCAAGTTGTCACTAACCTTTAACTAAGCTAATGCTACTGTTCTTCTCATTGACCGCCCCATCAAGTGTAGGGATCAATAAGCAAGATATATATAGACAGATGTGCATTGAGAATCTGTGCAAGCGAGTAGATCGGTCGACAAGTGTGAAGTAATATTTTTCTTTTCGGAAGCTGCTGTTTGTTAAACAAAACAAAGATGGAAAAGATGAGAGGGAGACATGCCCAAGAATAACTAGTAGTACCACTGTACATACTGAATGCAGAGTTGACTTGGGATTATTCAGTCATGTCTGCAGTACTACTCGATGCAAGAGGTAATGTTATGGATCATTAATCATACTCAGCATTAAGTATTACAGAAAATTAAGAGTACACGAAAGGCACAATGCTTCAAATTTGTTATACTTTGAGCAAAACACTTAGGCTCTGCCAATTGAGGTTTCAATTTAATTAAATAAAGTACGACACAAGCAAATTTAACAACACGACGAGAAAGTTATAAATAGAGAGAAGGTAGAATTTTCATCTACATGAAATGTGGTTCACACAATTATCATCCACCATGAAACTAACATTTGAGGAGAGAAATAAAATTAAGTGCTATGAATCACCAAAATAAAATTATGTATTAGAGGATTTTTTTGGTTCATGGTTTTAAACTACTAAAGATGACATAACACTCTTGAAAACAATAAAATAAAACCTTGATGACTTCATTATGCTCTGAATTTTATGGTCCTTCCTCCAAGCTATGCTTTTCACGGTTTGCGCCAGTAATTGTACTACTTTCATGACTTCATTAGGCTCTGATTTTTTGTACTACTTTGATAATAGCGGATAAAATATGATGATTTGGAACAGCCTTAATTTTTGTACTACTTTGATAATATGCTGCAGATCAACATTTTAGTAGGTTATACTTTAGGCAAATGTCGTCCAACCAACCACAAATAGTTAGAAGAACAAAACTAAAATAGTACAAATCATTTTTCAGGAATATTATGATGATATCGTTGTATTTCCATCTGGCAACGATAGGATTAAAAACATATCGTGACAGAACAGGGACAGCTTTGACTTGAACACAGTACATGTGCTGGACTTATCTCTACAAAAAAACTCAATAGTTCTGTTTTTCTGAAAGAAAATATGGGTCCTCTTTGAATTGTAGAAGAAGGCCCACTAAGATGGCCCGCCTGTTTCTAGGCTATGGGTCACTTCGTTGGAGCAGCCAGCAAGCATGCGAGGCTTACGGACCAACGAAAAAGACAGCCCCCAATGATACTGCTCGTATTATGGGTCACTGTGACGGCATACTTGGCGGCCCAATCAGGTCAACTACGCCAGCCCAAAATGGCCCAAGACTTCTCTTTCCAATCGTCGTTATAACGTTCAAAATCGATGTTTCTTTTCATCACTTAGGAAAAATGTTACTTCGTCCTCATTGGTCTGCATTGACTTCCGCGAAATGAGTGGAGTCTGCACAAAACTAGTCAATTGCTATTCTATTTCTCAATTTATTCTTTGAAGTAATTTCTGTAAATTAAGGATGTGTTTGGCAGGACTTATAGAATAGTGGTTTATAATATGATAAGCTATAAGCCCTACCAAACAGTTATTTTGCATAAATAATTATTGTAATAACCTCTTATAAACCATTTGTCTTTTTATACTAGGATAACAAAGCCAACAAACACTAATTTTTTGGGCTTATGGACCATCTTCCCTAGAATAAGCCATAGATAAGCTATTTTGCTAAATAGTTTGAAAGCTTATGTTACAATAAATCAAATAAGCCAAATAAGCACTTTTTATAGATAAATTAAAACATAAACCTTTTTTAGTATAAGCATAAACTCTACCAAACACACTCTAAATATATACTCACCAAATTAAATATGACCATCAAGTCTTTCACCTGCAGACACGCACGCGAACCATGCATGTTGCCATCTTGATCGGCATCAAACATCTTACTTAGGGGTAAACTTCACCTGAGCAAGATTGAGGGGCAACGATTCTAGTTGCACTAAAAATATACTCCCAACGTTCCTGAATTTTTGTTGTTCCGACAACTGTCTTTAGTTGTTTTACAATTCAATCTTCTAATCGACAGAGAAGTATAAAGTTAAGGGGAGTATCATTCTCAGGTGACTTAGATTTTGTTAATCTCTATTTCATCTTTTGAAATTATAGGATCTTGATTCGATCATCTATATTTTTCATTCACTTGTGTGAAAAAAAGATTCTATGAAAAAAAATATTTCACCTAAAAAATAATTATTCTAGTAGTACATTATTATTGTTCGAACATTATATTTCTATTGTTCCAGCAATACGTTTTCATTGTTCTAAAAATATACTTGAGGCAAAATCAAAAATAAAAAAATCAGTTGATTGCTAATGAGCAAATCTATAAAGTTAATTCATTTGGAGAACGGAATACTTGGGAAGTTAATTAGTGTTATAAGCAAAATGACTTATTAGGCCTGTTTGCTCCTCCGAATCGGATCTCAAATCTAATTCACACAACAAGATCTCTACGTTTTGCTAATATCTTTCCAACGATTGGGAGACAATTAGTTGCAATCAAAGAGTGAATTCACTTGGAGAACAAATTTCTTAGGCAGTTTGTGAAAAAGAAATAACTTTTGATTACACGCATCATTACAATCATGATTTAAGCATCGTCTAAAAAGCTAAGAGGTGCCATGAGAATTCTCTGCCAATGTTTTTTGTTAGTAATTTACCACATTCTGTATAATTTAAAGTAAAAACAACTTTCAACCAACCGGTTCAAAAACTCATGGCCTTGTAAAAAGCTAACAAAAAAAATGCAATATCTTGTAATATTGTGTTGGACTGCTTCATTATCTAAATCTAATTTTAATGTTTTATTAGTACCACATGAGTCACCTAGAAAATTAGGTCTGATTTGCCTTTTGATTCACCTAGAAAATGTTTCAGATTCAGTTTTGTCTCTTGAACGTTTTCCTTGGAAATCATATTGTGAAACTGTTTGACTAGCTTGATAGGTTCTAATTTGGAATGAAGTGAATAAGAAATGCTATAAACACCTTTTTTTTGCCGTTGTTGTAATAAAAAAATACATTCGAGAAACACATTTTTTTTTATTTCGAAAAACACTCTACTAAAATACCGTCGCACACTCACCGCAAATACGTGGACAAGCGGCCAAAGAACTCGCACTCCACCGGCTCTCAGCTCCTTCTAGAGACATCCAAACGGCTTCAGAAGACGTGTGCTAATCAATTTCCAGGTTCTAATTCCGCGAACCAAACGGACCTGAATAAAGGAAAATAATTCCAGGAAAAAAAAAAACTTAACGCGGAGCCACCACCGCACCTTGCCGCATCCGCGTCTAGGGTTTCCGCCTCCCCAAATCCTCCTCTGCTCGCCGCCGGCCGCCGCCGCCGCCGCCATGGGCTCCAGCGACGACGAGCGCGTCGCCGTCAAATCCAAGCACCACCACCGCGATAAGGACAAGGACCGGGACCGCTCCTCCTCGCGTCACCACCGGGACAAGGACCGCGAGCGCTCGTCGTCGCGGCACTACCGCGACGACGACCGCGAGGAGCGGAAGGAGCGGGACCGCCATCACCGGGACAAGGACCGGGACCGCGAGGAGCGGAAGGAGCGGGAGCGGGAGGAGCGCAAGGCGCGGGAGCGGGAGAAGGAGAAGGAGCGGGCGCGGGAGGAGCGGGAGAAGGAGAAGGAGCGGGCGCGGGAGGAGCGGGAGTGCGAGAAGGAGAAGGAGCGGGCGCGGCGGCGCGAGGAGAGGGACCGCGAGGAGCGGTCCAGGCGGCGGGAGGCGGTCGACGAGGAGGACGAGGATCGCGACCGCAAGCGCCGCCGCCGATCCTCACGCCACCACGATCGGGACGCGGAGCCGGAGGAGGCGGCGCCCCGGGAGGAAATTGACGATGAGGAGGCGGAAAGGAGGCGGCAGAAGAAGAAGGAGGAGGACATGGAGGCCGAGCAGCAGCGGCTCGATGACGAGATGGAGCGGCGCCGCCGTCGCGTGAAGGAGTGGCAGGAGAAGCGCCGCGCGGAGCAGACCGAGCAGGACGGCGGCTCTGGTGGTGCATCTGTGGCTGCCGCGGCCGAGGCTGATGGCAAGGAAGGGAAGAAGTGGACCCTGGATGGGGAGGAGTCTGATGAGGAGGGGGACAAGGAGGATGGCAAGAAGGCGGAGGAGAATGGTGATGCTGGTGACATGGATGTTGATTTGCCAAATGGAGGCGCAGATGCCAATGGGGGTGCTGCTATGGAGGAAGATGAGATCGATCCGCTTGATGCGTTCATGAATACCATGGTGCTGCCTGAGGTTGCGAAGCTGGAGAGTGCTGCTGTAGCTATGGACAGTGCACCTGCGGCCGTTGCAGATGATAAGAAGGATAAGAGCACAAAGGATGCCGTGAGTAATGGAGATAAGAAGGGACCAAAGAGGGCAATGGGGAGAATCATGCAAGGGGATGACTCGGACTCTGATTACGACGATGCTGATGAGGATGGGACTGGAGAGGAGGATGAAAATGATGAGGAGTTCATGAAGCGTGTAAAGAAGACAAAGGCCGAGAAGCTAGCAATTGTTGACCATTCGAAGATTGATTACCAGCCATTCCGGAAGAATTTCTATATTGAGGTGAAGGACATTACAAGGATGACAACCGAAGAAGTGGTGGCATACCGGAAGGAGTTGGAGCTCAAGGTGCATGGGAAAGAGGTTCCCAAGCCAATAAAGACTTGGGTACAGAGTGGGCTGACAAGCAAGCTCCTTGACACCATCAAGAAGCTTGGATTTGAAAAACCAATGCCTATACAGACTCAAGCTTTGCCGATTATAATGAGTGGACGTGATTGTATAGGAATTGCAAAGACTGGCTCTGGCAAGACTCTAGCGTTTGTCCTTCCCATGCTGAGGCATGTCAAAGACCAGCCCCCTGTTGTTCCTGGGGATGGTCCTATTGGGCTTATTATGGCTCCTACAAGAGAACTTGTGGTGCAGATACACTCGGACATTAAGAAGTTCTCTAAGGTGCTTGGCATCAACTGTGTTGCTATCTATGGGGGTTCAGGGGTTGCACAGCAGATTAGTGAACTGAAGAGAGGTGCTGAAATTGTTGTCTGTACACCGGGCAGGATGATTGATATCCTCTGCACCAGCAGTGGAAAAATTACTAACCTTCGGAGAGTGACATTTTTGGTGATGGATGAAGCTGATAGGATGTTTGACATGGGCTTTGAGCCTCAGATCACTCGGATAGTTCAGAACACCAGGTCAGATAGGCAGACAGTACTTTTCTCTGCTACTTTTCCACGGCAGGTGGAGATACTTGCCCGCAAGGTGCTCACTAAGCCTGTTGAGATTCAGGTGGGTGGGAGGAGTGTCGTGAACAAAGATATCGCACAACTGGTTGAGGTGCGACCAGAAAGTGAGAGGTTCCTCAGGCTGTTAGAGTTGCTTGGTGAGTGGTATGTTAAGGGGAAAATTCTTGTTTTTGTCCACTCGCAAGACAAGTGTGATTCTTTACTTAAAGAGTTGTTCCAGCATGGGTATCCATGCCTGTCTCTGCATGGTGGTAAGGATCAGACTGATCGTGAATCAACTATTGCTGATTTCAAGAGCAATATCTGTAGCCTTCTGATTGCAACTAGTGTTGCTGCTAGGGGTTTGGATGTAAAAGAACTTGAGCTGGTTGTCAATTATGATGTCCCCAACCATTATGAGGACTATGTTCATCGCGTTGGGCGTACAGGGCGTGCTGGTAGAAAGGGATTTGCTGTGACTTTCATCTCTGAGGAAGAAGAGCGGTATGCACCAGATCTTGTTAAGGCTCTGGAACTCTCTGAACAGGCTGTTCCACAGGACCTGAAAGCCTTAGCTGACCGGTTTATGGCGAAGGTGAAGCAGGGTACAGAGCAGGCCCATGGTACAGGTTATGGTGGTAGTGGTTTCAAGTTTAATGAGGAAGAGGATGAAGCACGGAAGACTGCAAAGAAGGCTCAGGCAAGGGAATATGGATATGAGGAGGACAAGTCGGATTCAGATTCTGATGATGAAGGGGGTGTGCGCAAGGCGGGTGGTGACCTTGCACAAGCTATTGCCAATGCTCATGCAGCTGCGGCTTTGGCTGCAAGCAAGGCTGCTAGTACTGCTACCCAGCCAGTACCAGGATCTGCGGCAGCCCCCTTGATTCCTATACTTGCTGCTGCTAATCAACAAAACGATGAGGCCACAGCTCGTGCACTTCAGGCTGCAATGAACTTGCAGCAAAATTTGGCAAGGATACAGGCCCATGCAGTTCCAGAACACTATGAAGCTGAACTTGAGATTAATGATTTCCCACAAAATGCCCGATGGAAGATCACCCACAAAGAGACATTGGCTCCTATTCAGGATTGGACTGGAGCTGCCATTACTACTAGGGGAACATATTTTCCGCCAGGAAAAATTGTTGGTGCAAATGAGCGCAAGCTGTACCTGTTTATTGAGGGCCCGACAGAGTCTTCTGTGAAGAAAGCAAAAGCAGAACTGAAGCGTGTCCTTGAGGATTGTGCTAACCAGGCTCTGAATCTTCCTGGATCTGCGCAAACCGGAAAATATTCTGTTATTTGAGCTGCAGAGTAGATAGTAAAATTGGCCAGATCATCCAAGAGCAAGATTTTTATTGAGAAGGTGTGGATTATATCATACCCTAAAATCGAATATGTAGTTGCTGGTATTTGTGCATAATAATATACAAATTGTTCTTTAGGTTACTTGAAGCTAAACTCTCTGAGTCCACCCTATCCAACTGACATTTCTCGTTTTTTGTTTGTTTTATACTGTTTTAACACTGTTGAGTTTTTATACTTTTTTTTTCTTGTATATTTTATTTGCTAACAGCTGTCTGGATTTGTTTTGCTCTGCAGCTTCTAATGGTTGGCACACCACAACACTGCTGATGGATCTCTACTTTCAAATTATATGTCTCTCCAGCAGCGTTATTAATTTTTCCATCCAAGCCTTTATAAGGCAGCAAATGATTACTTAATGTCACATGGTTACTATGGGAATTGCCTAACACCACTGTTGTATTTGAGGTGTTTTGACAATTTCTACTGACTTCTTTTGGTTGCCTCTGGACAGAAGGCTTAGAACACTGGTGGAGCCTGACATTTTAGTGCCACAATGCGAAGGAAGGCACTCAGCTTTCTGGTGCGGTTTTGAATGTGCTGGTTGTGTTATGAAATCTTGAAAACTGCTATATCTGTTTGCTTATGGATATTGTTACATTTTATGAGAGACAAAAAAAAAAGATTGTGATATAATCTAATTAATCCAGGTGTGCATATTGCTTTGCCTGTTGGGAGCTGAGAAGCAATAGTTTTCTGTTTTGGTTTGGTTCTACTTACCCTTCATTACTTGTGCGTTCTGATTCTTGTCCCCTTTTGTGTTTAAAAAGTTGCCGTGATGTTCTTGTTTTGGTCTTTAGTTGCAGTGTTATTATTGTTGCAAGAGGAGGATCAGCTTAGCTATATTTTTGAGGTGCTCAAGCTGGTGTGGACTAAGGAGGCTGGATTACTGGTTGTGCTTCATTTTCTTTCATGTCTGTCCCATCTGTTCTTCTAGAGCGAATATTACTTATTGATCAAAAGAAGAAAAACTGGTAGGTGGTAATTTCCTGGAGCCTGTGAAACTTTGATGGCACGGAACCGGTATTACATTTTTTTTAATCAGGACATATTATGCGACGTACCTATGGTCTTTGATACGCTTATTGTTTTTTATGCCTGAATCTGTACGAGTGCTGGTAGTGAACTATGACCTAGACTGGATGAGTGATGTTTATACCTGTCAATATTTGCTCTGATTCTCCTTTTATATTGGGCATAAAGCTAGATAGCTCCTAATTTTTTATATGGCTCAAACACTTGAAATAAGTTTTCTGTTGTTGTTGTCAAGACAAAGTTGGTGAGTACGAGGAAGAAAAAATCATGCGGTTTTAGGACCGTGCTCCTGAAGCCTAAACTTTATTTTCTGAACTGCGCTCCCGAAGCCTGTTGCATCAGAAGTCGGCGTTTGTTTTGCATCAAAAATCACCCGCTGATCTCCATATGCCTTCATCGCTGCCGAAGTGAACGAGCACTGATAAGTATCATGCTCCGATCTCTTGGATTCGTCCAAGAACTCGTGATGACTCATCTGTCAGTTTCGGCATGTCATGAATTTTTACGTTGTGAATTCTGAGCCTCAACGTTTGCAGTGGCTTGATCAGGTGTCCGCTTGCCGGATCTTGGGCGGTCGCTTGTATTTGTATAGGTGGCCATCTGGGCTGGGCTAAAAGGGCCGGCCTGAGGCCCATCAGTTTTGGCCCGCATGGGCACAGCCTGGCATGAAGGCTTCACGGGCCGTGATGGCCTGGAGCCTGGCATGGGCTGTGCTTGGGCTTAGACACAAACCCAACATGCTGCCCCGAGCATGTCCCGATTAAAATAGCCCGGTTGGCCTGTAGACTTGGCACATGAAGCACGGCCAGCCTAGTTCGGCCCGGCACATAAAATATTATAAAATTATTAATAATTCAATATTTATATAAGAAATTATATTTTTAGTTCAAATTTAGATATAAAAATATATTTATATATATATAATTAATTTTTAAAGAAAAAATAAAATATATAAAATTCAATGGGCTTCGGACCAGTCCAGCCTGGATAGCCCGTTGGGTCGAGTGAGCCAGCACGGCACATGTAAAATGAGCCGTGCCGTGTTTGGGCTTGGGTGAAGGCCCACCGTGCCAGCTCGACATGGCCCGTTGGTCAGGTATAGTCGCTTGTTTGAATGGCTTATGTTGCTGTTTGAGTCTGGCTGTCAACAGCCCGAAGCGATAACGTTAATCCTAGTCAAATGCTAAATCCTCAATGAAACTCTGTTGAAAATTTTAATTAACAGATCTCTGAGCATATGCGTCTTTTTTTTTTTGAGACAATTATGCGTGTTTCGTTTCCAAGCTCGACAGCCGCCACATGCTCGAGCGAAGGAAAAGAAAGGAGGAAGACGCGCTGAAGCAGCTTCCTTCGTAGATGGGCTGCAATGGCCCATGGGCCAAGGCCTGACCTATAACAGAAAGCAGCGAGGAATGCGGGGCCAGTCCACTTCAGCTGCAGCAGCGGCGCCGTCGTAGTTCAGTGAGCCGCGAACGACGACGGCGTGGGTTGGGTGGAGGGGCGGCGACCTGACCGGAGCGAGCAGGCCGGCGCCGGAGCACTTCGTCGGGGCAAGGACGCACCGGGATTGGAGAGGATCGACCCCCTGCGTGGGCTGGTAAGCAACCAACCCCAATTTTTTTCTCATCCCCTTTCTCCCCATCCAGTTCGTTGGTTGCGGATTTGCTCGCTGCGGCGGCGTAGCTGATCGGAATTATCCTACTTGTGCATGGTCCAACCAGGTTCTTCTGCTGCTCCGAAGAGCGCCTCTTCACCGCGGCAAGATCGAAGGGTTAGGTAGGGTTTGGGGGCCCCCAAGCTCGGGCCCTTCCGCGCAGCGATGGACTACAGCAACGCCATCCACATCATCCCGGACGCTGCCGGCCCCGACGCCTGGGCCAACGCGCCGCCGCCCGCGGGCGGGGATTCCGGCATCTGGGCCACCGAGGACGACTACCGCCAATGGAACGGGGACCCGGGGTCTGGCGGCGGGGGATACGGGGACAGGAACCCTTCCTCGAGGGCGGGGAGCGAGCAGCCGCCGCCGGGGAAGAAGCCGCGCAGCGGCGGAGGCGGAGGCGGCGTGTCGTCGGGCGGCGGCGGGGACGGCGGCGGGGGCAGCACGAGCAAGTCCCGCGCCATCGGCAAGATGTTCTTCAAGACCAAGCTCTGCTGCAAGTTCCGCGCCGGGACTTGCCCCTACGTCACCAACTGCAACTTCGCGCACGGCATGGAGGAGCTCCGCAAGCCGCCGCCCAACTGGCAGGAGATCGTCGCCGCGCACGAGGAGGCCACCGAGCAGCGGGAGGAGCACCAGATCCCCATCATGACCTCGGCCAGCGTCGTGGCCGGGGACGGGGGCGGAAGCTCGCAGGGTGGGAGGGCCTACAAGGGCCGGCACTGCAAGAAGTTCTACACTGAAGAAGGGTGCCCCTACGGCGACGCCTGCACGTTCCTGCACGATGAGCAGTCCAAGGCGCGGGAGAGCGTCGCCATCAGCCTCTCGCCATCGGTTGGTGGTGGAGGCTACAATGCTGCTGCTGCCAATGGAGTGCAGGTGCAGAAGCCGTCCAACTGGAAGACTAGGATCTGTAACAAGTGGGAGATGACTGGATACTGCCCGTTCGGAAGCAAGTGCCACTTCGCTCACGGAGCTGCAGGTGAGTTCCGCACTGGTATTCCCTTCAATCCCTGAACTGTTATACATTTCTTGCATTATTATCTGCTTATAAGAATGCATCTTGTATGTAAGTAATCTGTGTATAATAATATTAAAGTTCATTTGCACTTGTGTAAATTGGACTCCATAATGTAATGCCATCACCATTTGATTTGTGACCCTGTTTGGATATCAATTTTGAAGTAGAATCATTTCTCGTGCCTTGCGATGATTCCCCATTCTATACTTGCATATCTAGTCATCTGATGGATGGGATTTTAAGTGTTCTTTTACTGGTGGCAAAAGTAACATGTTAGCTCTAATTCATCACTAGGAGAAATCTGCTGGGTCTATGAGTTGTCCATGATAAATGAGAGGTACAGCGCTGGTTATTTTAGCCTGATCCATTTCTTGCAAACATTGTTATTCGTTATCATAGAGGCTTGTGATTTGTTCAGAAGTAGTTGTGTTTCGCCTTTTCTTCCTTCAGCAAATGAGCGCATTATATTGACGGGGATGATATGGATCATAGGTTTTCCAATTCCAATGAAACTTCTAACTTATCAGGATATTGATAAGTATAAGCTGTAACATAACAATCACAATTATCTGTCCTTAGTCCATGTCAAACTTCTATCTTAGGTTAATTTATAGGATGTTGATTCCAAGATCACCATGCTCCTTTACCCTGGTTTTGAAGGGCTTGTGTTTATGCTGCCTAAGAGTCAAGCTATGGCATAAGTTCTATCCTTAGTCCATGTCAGGTTTGCTTGATTTATAGGATGTTAATTCCAAGACCACCATGCTCCTTTATCCTGGTGTTGAAGGGCTTGTGTCTGTGCTGCCTCAGAGTCGAGTTATGGCATAAGTTCTTTCCTTAGTCCATGTCAAATTTCCATCTTAAGGTTTTCTTAATTTGTAGGATGTTAATTCCAAGACCGCCATGCCCCTCTTAACCTGGTTTTGACAGGCTTGTGTCTGTGCTGCCTCAGGGTCAAGCTTTGGCCATCTGATATTTCCAATTCAGGCTGTATCTTTGCGTAAAACATCTTTATTTTCATTTCTGTTTCAGATATATCATTAAACTACAAAATAAATAATGTTTGTAGCAATGTAATGGCTATTAGTCAGTCTCACGCATGGGATGGATGCTTCACATGATTTAGCTATATTTTTCTTAACAGACTGCAAGTTAGCACAAGATTCATTTCATTATATGCACTGTCGGTTCTTTCCTCATTCTCTTTTATTGGATTAACCTTTTGTATTTCAATCCTGTTCATCAAATATTATTTATTTTTAAGTTGAAATGATCAGATCTACTTAATAAACTGTCCTGATACATTTGACTCATGCAGAGCTTCACAAGTATGGTGGGGGGCTTGTCGACCTTGACAACAACGCAGCATCTACTCCAGACTCGAAGCAGGCTGGTGTATCTGCAAAAGCACCAGCAGATGCTGCTGCAGCAGCCAATTCTATACCCCCTCACGCAGATGTGTACCATCTTGGCATCCAGTCGCAGCGTTCCACCCTTGCTGGTCAAAGATCTGGCCAAGTACAAAGGCCCATTCAGAAATGGAAGGGTCCTGACAAGATCAGCAGAATCTATGGTGATTGGATAGACGAGAATGAGTAGGAAATGAGGAGCTCGTATAGTCTGTTGTTCCCTCCTTGGCCTTATCGATGGAGGCTTTACCCAGATTAGAAGTTCTAGATGGCATTGCAAAACCTAGTCTCAACAGTGTGTGGACGAAATACTATGTTTCTGCAAGTCTGTTGTGTATGTTGTATGCAGGCTTTAAGCACTTTGCAAGACTTATATTGGTGGTATGAAACCTGCTGGAACATGTTGTCACTTGTTCTGTTGTCTTCTTAAACGCAGTTTCATCGTTATGCATGTGGAAGTCTTCGCTGCACCTTTCGTTTGATAGCCCGTGCTTTTGGCCCGTCTCAGTCTTGAATGTTAGCCCGTGCTTTTGGCCCTTGGCCTTGGTGCAAGTGGACTGCGTAGTGAATGGTCTCTTATTCAACTGGTATTGGTGCGAGTAGAGGTTATCCAATTTGTTAGTACAAACATCTAAAAAATATTGCTAGTGCAAACGATAAAACAATTTGCATCGTTGTTAGTACCAAAATGTTTGGTCGGAGGAATCTTGCAAATCACTTTGCAAGATTGGAATCTTGGCTTGCTTGAAGATTATCCAGCTGCTGATTAAAAGAATTTGAGAAGAACAGACTCATTGGAACTTGAGCACATGCATATACTAATAGCAGATTGCTTCGAATCATCTTATCTTATCCAGCAAACTTATTAAGCGCATGCAATCGGTGACATTGCACTAAACAAATGGTGAAAAGAACAAACTTGTCCTGCACACTCCATTGGAGAAAAACAGCCTAAACTAAAGTAGTAAAGCGCCACATTGTTAATAGGTTCTTCCAATCTGATATGATATTACATGTCTACATGTATGATATTAAAATTGCACCTTCTCATCAGTCTGATATAAAACGGGGCCACTAGTCAAGTCATCATACATAGGAGAATATGTTCAATGGGGTCTTCAGTAAATTACAAGACGAAATCTGTTGCAAAGAAAGTAACTTAATTTTACGAATGTAAAGAATGACCAGATGAAGAAGTACATTGATGACACGCATGCAGAGGAATTAACCAAACCCAAAGTGGCCCCTAATAAGAAAAAAAAAGGTAAATTTCAATCTGTTCCTCTCCTTTTTCTTTGTAGAGAGCGACTGCAGGATCGCCAAAGCAAAGCAGCAGTTGAGAATTGAAAAGACAAAAGCAGCTGAATAGCTGATGCACAAGTTGCTGATGCTGACTCGTAGGCGTCGATCGTGAAATGTGCAGCGCATATTGTATGCGAGCGAAGGCGTCGTCCGAATTGACTAGGTTGGAGCCATCTAGCAACCACCGCTGTCTCCGTCGTGTAGTCCTACGTGGCAGATGTGAACCTCGAGGAAATTCAGAAGCTTCTGGTTACCGAACCGGCCGGCGCGCGGCTCAGCAAGCCAGCGAGCGTGTTATCTTGTGCAAAAATTGAGGGACTCGCTTACTCCATTGATGCATTTATATGAGAACTCAGCTAAGCTATCGTCACAAAATTATTATGACCACTGGACTATGGTGACATACAAATTAGCATGTACTAACATTTCATAGTCGTCAACCTGAACATTAACGTTGGATTAAATCTGGAGCCGTCATTCGCTAAGTAGTGGTTTGGTGTCCGATTGCATCCTACAATGAGGGGCTCACTACCAAGAAAAATCCCCAATCCTAAATACATGTCTTAGGTCCTATTTGGATCCCCTCCGGTTTTTAAGAAACTAGTTTTAGAAACTGAAGTGTTTCCAAACATGTCAGATTTTATGGTTGTTTCTTAAAAACTCATAATCTGAGCCAGTTTTTACCTCACTCCAATACATTATTACTCAAAAGCTAGTTTATAGAGTATAAAAATTAAGATCCAAACATCTTCATTCAATTTTTATTTAGAAACTAGTTTGTAGAAACTAAAAATAAAATCCAATTTTTAAGAAACTTATGTGGATCTAAATAGGGTCTTATTCAATTATAGTTTATTTTAGAAGGTGTAGATATAGAAGTGTACTAGTATGATCTTCTGGAACCTTCCTTCGCCTGCAATAGGCATGCACGCATGCGGCTCGTATGTGTGGAAACGTAAACGGTATGCTGGCCGCCTATCAAGTTTCACCGACGAGAGGGGTTGCTGGATAGTGTGGTGAGCGGGACAACCCACGTGGGCTCCATGGTGACTTGGCACGCCGCAGTTGGCTACAAGAGCAAGACAGATCGGATCTCGGGAAATGTGCTAGAGTTGTAATTAACTTCAACAATTTCTAATTGAACATTGAATGTGTTGCACACTTCATTTCAGCACAAGGACTCCATATCCTCTGTTACCTGTTTCATTCTTTTTTACTTTTTGGTGTATTTGATCAACATTATTATTATGTTCACATGTTTATATGTTTTTGTATTACATATAGAAATTTATTTAACTTCTTTTAGTTGTATTATTTATTTAAATCAATGTTTTCTAGTAGTTTTCCTATAAATCTTTTGGTATCTTTTTTTTTTTGAGTTGATATATATTGACTTGAAACTGTATAATTACAATAATGATGGCCATCAATTTTTTTTTTGAAATCTATCTATATCAAGACGTAGTTAGCTCGTTCACATGTTCTCATATAATACAACATCAGTCGAACATTGTATTTCCCAACACTATCTCTAAGAATTTTGGAACAAAGGATTTATCCACAAACACGGCAGACAAGATAAGAAAGATAAATATAACCTAAAATGCAATCTTTGCCTGAATGAAGCATATATATAGATTATTCTTATGCAGGCAATAATGCTTGTCTTATCAGATGTCCTGTAGTGGCGCATATCTAGGTCATATTCCACCTTTCATTGCAAAGGGCAGTCTTTTCCAAGATTATTCAGGTTAGATTTGAGGTGGAAGTGTGACCTACATTTTTGTGTTTTGTCAAAAAGTAATTCTTCCTCAATAAATTAGTTCCAAAATTATTGGCGTTGTAGATTTTCATAGTTACATTTGATCATTCATATTATTTATTGGAAGTCTTTTTTATTTGTTTTTTTTACTAAAGAAAAAGTGAAACATAACTTATAATTTTACATATTTAAACTATCATTTTAAATAGTATGGATGGTCAAAGGTAATTAAAAAAATTAGTAGCGGATTTTTAAAAAAAAACAGCCGCCCCTGTTGTCTTTTGAAGGAGAACAACCAGCATCGTGCATGACAGGCCGGGTCGTTGCAAGAATTCGATTTATTTGATGGATCTCACAAGAAGATTAATTTACTATCGAAAGTAGTATATTCTGAGCAGATGCTTTCTCCTGTGCGTGACAACCGTTGCAACCACAACTGCACAGTAGTATGACAATAGAGAAAGCATGCATATATGGCTGCTGGTGGAGACCGGCATGAAAAAGGCGATCGATTGGGAAGTGTGGCGCGTCGATCGGAGCCGGCCGGAGACGACGATGACGGGGCGCGCCCGCCGGGGGGGGGGGGGGGGGGGGGGGGATCGATGGATATATCGTGGGAGGTAGAATAGAAAGCGGTGGTGCACATGGGCGCGCACGAAGCACGACGGCATGGCGGCCGTGGGTAGTGCCTAGCTGCAGCAGCACTTGACCATGCGTGCGATAGTGTAGACTGCACATGCGTGGAGATATGGGCGAGACGAACGGAGCAGAGCACTAGTCTGCCGCGAATGCAGGCAGGCGCACGCACGCACGCACGGCCATGCTCATCTCATCTCCATGAGATGCGATTATGATCAGATGAGGTGGCTAAGCTAATAAGCTAAGCTGTGTTGGACTTGACCGGTCCCGATTGGACGCGGGCTGTGGGCCCGTCTGTGGTCTCTCACTGCAGGAGGTGGCGCCCGGGATATGCGGGGGAGCTGCTGGCTGGATCATTGCACAGAGATGCAGAGAGAGAGAGAGAGAGTCCCGAGGAAGAGAGTGAAGTAGTAATGGGCACGCTCGTGGCCGACACGTCCAGGCATGCGACATTGGTACGTGCCCCCGATCTCTCTCCCGCTTGCACGCGCGCGCACGTGTATGCACAGTAACTATAGTAGTAGTCGAGTCGCGACACACATACAAGCTGCCGCGCGCACGCGCAAGACCACCACCAGTCCACAACACTGCAATAAACTCTTGTGTTGCCAGTACCAGTAGTCCCAGTATCTGAATTCTTTGCGGAGAAGCACTAGCTAATTTGCACACTCTATATGTATTGTAGTACTAGTACAAGATTCTTGCCAAGTTTGTACTAACTAAAATATTTCCAATAGCGGACCTAAAACAATTCTCCTCGCCGTGTGTGCACGACTGTGCCGATCGACTATATATCTTGTAAAATCTCAATCTTGCCAGGTTTGGGTGTGCCCAGGCACCCTGGACGACGTACGACACCCCATCGGATTTTTTTTTTCTTTTTAAGAGAAATGAAGATAGTTCTGGACATCCATCTTGATGGATCCGCTGTTGAATATATTTAAGTTGTTGGAACGAAACTTAATAATAAAGATGGCTTGACACTCAGCTGTGCTTATATATGTAGTCTTACAATTGATCCCTACTGGATGCAAACCATTGAACAGTAATTGTTCTCCATTATGCTGAGAAAAGAAAGGCTAGGCACTGCAGCACACCGGACGGATTCTACCAGTGCATTATTGCTGTGAAAATTGAAAGGAAAAAAAAATACCTACCGGGTGAGGTAAGACATGGAGCCTTCACCTTTGTATCAAGGAACCATCAACACACGAAAGCACGCATAAAAGACAGCCAGCCAACAACCTATTGGTTTTACCCAAAACATGCTCGGTCTAAGTTCTTTTATATACTTTGATTGATTTTGTTGATCTAACTACTGATTGTGACCCAATGATATATATGCATGTGCGCGGTATATCTGATTTTAGTTCATCCTTTACTTAGTCAACTTTCAAGTGGGCGCTACAAGACAACTTGTGCTCATCTTTTCTTCCGCTGATGTTAGTGCACCGAATTAAACTACAATGAAATTGCCTTCTTAGTTGGATCTTGACCTTGAGGCTGGCCTTTGTGTTTATAAGAAAAATATAATGCACCTTGTCAGGATCCATACGTACATATAAACTTGATGAATAAGGTGACAAAGACGTATTCCATATAAAACTAAGACCACTTTATCATCCTTTTTTGATTAGGTAGCTACTAGGGCAGTTGGTCAACCTGGACAACGAATTAATCAATCAATTGTTGCGTTCCACACAAACTTAATCAATTCAATCAACAGGTACATAATAATGTCCTAATGATATAAATATATTCGGTGCATCTCAGAGTCTCTTTCAAACATCTTTAATCTGGTTATGTTAATGACAGTGGGCTAAAAAGGGTGGTTATAGGTTTTGATTTCAGTGTGTGAGGAGTAAACTAATCAGAACAATGTTATATAGTATTACTGTAGTCTCGTTTTCCATATGTGCATCTGCCATCATACGTAGTAGTCAATTTCTGAGATACTTAGTTCCTTATATTTTAAATTTTGTTGGGCAGCCCGGACATTCATAAAATCAGTATTTACATCTACAGGACTTGTTGGTTTCTTACTTATATCTATGACTGATCGGAACTATATGGCACATTATAATTTATTATATATGAAATATAACTTCAACGTAATCAGAAAATTCAGTTTGGATGTAGAAGAACTACATACTCTAAACATCGTGACAACGTTGGTACGATTTATCACTATTGTGGATTTGCTCAGATCAAAGTATCTGAAAGAAAAACTTTAGTTAAGCACTAGCACTATGTTGTGGTTACTTTAAAATATTCTGGAAATTAACAAAGACTTAATAAAGAAATTTTGATCAATAGTTAACGTCTGATTTCACTGTAGAGGTCCCATCATCGATATTAGCAATACCTGCTACATATGGCCCAATACAAAATGCAGGTAGTTGTTCAATATTCATCGTCCGTCAAGTGCAGACAAAATCTTACAATGATATTAACAAAGTATAACAAATAAACATATAGACACACTAAGACCCCATTTTAAACATCAACCAGCTGGAATTTATAAAGACTGCTTTTGTTGGCAGTAACTCTTCATCTATGGTGACTATATATATGCATATCATTCCCAGATTACTTGGGAGGATCTTTTTGATAAAATAATTTTAAAACAATGGCTTTCCTCTAATTAACATGTCGTCAGTACTAACGGTATCTGATAATTTGTAAAATAGGTCTCAGGTGACCGTAGCTTCTTTTGAACTAAACAACGCAGCTTTGACCAATCAAACATGATAAGACTTACATTGATAATTAATTAGTGAGCTAGAGATCTATATGGCAATTTGACTTCGTGTGTTTGTTCTATCTCATTCTGACAGTTTGACCTTGTGTTGATGATTGATGTTAAATGTCATCGATTCCTTCAGTTAAACAATCATCATAGTTCTTAGCTGTGCACCAAAAATTCAAATCAAGCATGGTGTAATTTAAAATTAGTGCATTAACGTGCTCTCTATTTAATACTTTTGCGCCTTCCCCAGTTACAACACTTGCTATGAGATCTAGTTTTTTATTAGTACACAGATTTATATTATGTATACTGTATACATCATCAGCGGATGAGTACTTTCTAGATGAATAGTCATGTTGTACGACCCCATGCATGAGTTGTGCAAACATCACACTAATATATTCATTCTATGATAATGTACAAAATTTTAGTTCGACATCATACTGGTTTCTTGAATTGAACAAGTAAATGCTGTGGCAAATTAAAGCAACCTATATTACTTTGGACCATTAATTTGGTCAATCATCAATCAAAGAAAGAGGGGCCATAAACTTCAGTTTAATTTTTGTTTCCCAAAAGGGCATGGAGGGAGAGAATCATAGAGCTCTGGGTGTACTACACTACTACTGTGCTGGTCAAAATGTTGTCCCCTAAGGCCCCACCCATCCTCCACTAACCAGAAAGAAAACAACCATTGCATATGACCTAGCTAAGAAACCCTAAACCCGACCTAACCTCTTCTAATTGGCACCAAATCATGGAGGTAGCCGGGGCAACCCATATTCCAAGCTGGACTCTAGCTAGACATGAGTTGCTCTTTGGAATAATTCAAGGCAACTGTACACGTATGTAACTGTTAGAGAGAGAGAGAGAGAGAGAGAGTTGTAAGGCATCGACTAGTCCCCCACATGCCCCCCACTTAAACCGAAATTGTCTGAATGCACAAACCCAATTGCTGGGCTCAAAGCTTTGATCTAGGGCTAATAAAATAAGATCAACTTGCAGGATTAAACTAATTCGTCCACTTGCGTGCATAAGCATCAACGACGTTGTATCATCCTTCTCTCTCAAGAAAAGCTAGCGCACTCCGATGCTACTGCCATCCATGGCCCATGGTGTAACCGACATGTGGGGCTAAAATGAGTCGAACCCCACTGGTCAGTTGCAAATGCACTAATTAGGCCAGCTTGCCCATCATCCCCTTTCTCTAGCTCCTGTATTATATTTCTTCCCTCCATCAACTCCAAAGCCCAGCACTAACCTGCCGTCCCTTTCTCGTCTTCCTTTGCCATCACTTCGTCCTCTCTCTCTCCTCGACCCATTGGGGTTCTTCTATCTTCATCCTGCACCTCCATTGCTACATCTCTCTGGCCTTCCCTTTCCTAGCTTTCCCCTCCCCAAATCTATGCATGCACCACCAGTAGTCCACATATGACACACAACAAATCCACATGAACAAACAGCATCACCAAGCAGGATATATAAATTAACAAAGCAGCAGAAAAAGAAACTCCAACAAGGTCGAGCAAGAGAGGCTAGCTCCTTTTTCTTCTCTCCGCACATCCCAAAAACCATTCTTTACTCCCCTCCAAGAAAACAAGCACCACAAACCCTAAAGAAACACACTCACACATCACAGCAGCAGCAGCAGCAGCAGCATATCACTTCTCTTCTCCTATCTCCTTCTTACATTGCACTGTTTTCTTCATCATCATCACCAGCGCACCACTTCTTCCCTTGCATCTCCAATTATTAATATTATCGGTACTGTTATGTAGCCATTATTTTTACTCCTCTTATTGCTACTATACTCCTCGCTTACTTACTTATAATTAGCTCTTCTCCTACCCTAGAAAGATGGCAGGCCTTGATTTGGGGACAAGCTCCTACCTCAACCATCATCAGCCCCTCCACCTCCGCCACGACGATGGCGGCGCCGGCGGCGGCGGCTCCGACGACGGCCAGGACTCGCTGTCCCCGGGGAGCGGAGGCCCACCGAGCACCGCCGGCGGCGCGGGCATCGGCGGCGGCGAGATCGTCGCGCGCCGCCCCCGCGGCCGCCCGCCGGGATCGAAGAACAAGCCGAAGCCGCCGGTGATCATCACCCGCGAGAGCGCGAACGCGCTGCGGGCCCACATCCTCGAGGTCGCCGCCGGCTGCGACGTCTTCGAGGCGCTCACGGCGTACGCGCGCCGCCGGCAGCGCGGCGTCTGCGTGCTGTCGGCGGCGGGGACGGTGGCCAACGTCACGCTCCGGCAGCCGCAGTCGAGCCAGCCCGGCGGTCCCGCCTCGCCGGCGGTGGCCACGCTGCACGGCAGGTTCGAGATCCTCTCCCTCGCGGGGTCCTTCCTCCCGCCGCCCGCGCCGCCGGGGGCCACCAGCCTCGCCGCGTTCCTCGCCGGAGGGCAGGGCCAGGTCGTCGGCGGCAGCGTGGCGGGCGCGCTCGTCGCGGCAGGGCCCGTCGTCGTCGTGGCCGCGTCGTTCAGCAACGTGGCCTACGAGAGGCTGCCGCTCGAGGAGGGCGACGAGGTGGTCCCACAACAAGCGCCGGCAGGGAGCGAGCAGGCAGGTGGGCCCTTTGGTGGGGACCCCACCGCTGCTGGGCTCCCGTTCTTCAACATGCCCATGGGGATGCCGCCAATGCCGGTGGACGGGCACGCCGGGTGGCCGGGAGCTCCGGGCGGCGGCGTCGGGAGGCCGCCCTTCTCTTGATGATGATGAGGTCGTCGATTGATGGCAAGTGCGCGCGAGGACACATGGACTTGTACAACTACAACCAAGCAAGTAGCATCTCTTTCTTTATCCCTCTCTTTCTCTGTTTCTCCTCTCTTTGTGCCATTTGTGATCTCTGATCCGATGTTTTTGGTGTTAACCTGCTGCTGTATGGGACTTGATTATTGTGTCAATTGTTCATCACTGTGTTTGGATTATGTTGTGAGGACATGCACTCATAAATTGATTAAAAGTAGTGTTGCTGTTTATTATGTCCCTCGGGTTAATTCTAGCAGCACAATAATGCAGGGCCACACATGAATTCTTGTCATGCTTGCAAATCAAAGATCTTATGTGTGTTCACTTGTTGATTGCACCCCATCGGTCTTTGTTTAACTCAGCTTTGATTTATTTATTTATTTCTTTCTGTTCCCTGTCAGTACTTACTGTTGTTGTTTTATGTAGCTTATTATCTCTCATATTATTGATTTTATTTTGAAATCAATATAATAGCTACTCATACTAGCTAGACAACATGCAAATCTGTTTGCTTTTGCTAGTGTATGTAATCATATTGTTTCTTGTACGGTGCTGTGTAGATGTACAAATCAATATGGTGTTGCTTGATCTCATGAGCTATATATATAGAATTACACGAGCCACACAATCTATTTGTCACTTTTGGTTTTTTACTATTATTATTTATACTAGGTAGCTAGAATATATATATGAAGAAACAGTTGATTATAATTGGTTCATATGCAACAAGGAAAAGAAAGATGTTTCGTTTAGTTCATCCAATATTTTCGTTAGATTGGGGAAAGGGATATGTAGACAGCCAGGGAAGAGCATTGGTTCTTTTCCTTCACTTTATTAGTGAGCCTTGATCTTGCACAAAAGTCAGGTAGGCCGGGTACATCTAGGTTATCTATAATATAGCACTCGAACTCATGATACTTAACAGAACATATACACAAAACCAATGAAAATGTTACTTTTCTAGAATAATAGGTGTAGAATAATATATAGATGTTCTGTTAAGAAAAAGAGAATAATACAGATGTTATGTTTACTGAAATTGCACCTTAGTTGACAGTATGCTTGGAGGATGTCCCTTCTCTCTGGAAATGAAATTGATCCAGGAATTTGCAGCCAACCTAATTATTCATAGCTTTCTCCTACATTCTCAAACAAGTCATTTATACATATATGAAATATAGCTAATAGATAGCATATGTGCATTATTATTCACAACGTGGATAAAATTATCCAGGAGAAGAGACAGTACAAGGTACCACTACAGGCAAATATATGCAGTATGACAGTATCCCCAGTTTCTAATATATATATTGTTATATATTTCCACTGAAATCTACAGCCTGCAAAGTGGAAAAAGGAGGTAAAAGAAATAATAACTCATTATTAGGAAACACAGAAAATTTAATCATTACCACTAAATTGTTTACCTTGACATTTTTCCGAGTTTCAAGTTCATGCATATGAGCCAGCATTTTAGATTTCTTTTTATGTGTGAAGACCTAGCTAGATTTCTTTTTATGGTTCGTGTTCCATGTTACATGCATGTGCTGGTTGTTCAAAATCGAATTAATTGATGCCATATATGGAAACTTTGAGGGGGTATTTCAATATTGGCTTGGAGGGCCCCGTTCTACAAGCAAAGAGAGCATGTGCAGAATTAAACAACCTTGCGATAAAACATTTCTATAATGGCCTGACACAGTAGGAATAACCTTATATTCATCTGTATGATTTTTTAAGTGGATTCACATGTGCAGACCTATCTTTATATACCCCTTAATTATCATTTCACTTCACACAAGTACACATACATGATGGTCGAACCCTTTATGAGACTGACTGATTCTTTTGAAGGCATGAAATGACCGTTTTGGAATCTCGGCCCCTCCCTAAATGGGCTACACGACCAGTTGACTACCATAGCCAAAAGGAGGAAAAACTATACTCCCTCTCCCTCTGTCTTACACACACCACTTCACTTCAATGGTGTCATTTCATGATCTACACCTGTCCTACATTCCTTCGCCGTTCTTTTTGTGCGTGTCTGTTCGAGTTTGTTACGCGAGCCTTTTTCTGTGGCCTTGGGAACTGCATGTTAATTTAATTCGATGCATCCATGCTTGCGTTTATGCTGCTGGTTGGAGGATCAAACACTCGAATTAATTCATGATATTCCGTTTCCATTGTCGATTCTCCACACGACCACGCACTCTAATCATTTCAACAACTATTCTCTGTTTTTTCATAATATTTCATGCACATTACTTTGCATTCATTTGTTTCAAGTCTCTATTATATTAAATATGATGCATACACATCAGTTATATTACTTGATGATTTCGCTCTACATGGATGCCACAAACTATACTATCTTTGTGAAAAAAAAAAGTTATCCAAAGAATAGTTGCCATTTGATTCGAACAGTCTAAAGCTTAGAGATAGTATAAAAAATGAGATCAATCCAGGTGTCCCATCAGTTTTTCCTTTGGGAACTAACCGAGATCAGCTCGTTGTTCTATGCGTACTCAACAGCGTGCGGTGCCTACGAATTGGTGGAGAAGCAATGCTGTGCTTAACTAGTGAAAGTAAGCGCCTACAATTAGATTGACAGCGACATTTATTTACTGCTCATAATATGCGTATAAATGCGTGCTGTTCACCCCAAGGAGGAGTATAGTATACTAAATCCATACTTTAAAAGTAAGTTGTTCAGGGTCCATTGCTAATTTTACAAAAACAAGTCATTTTCTTAATAAGTAAAAAAATATTGTAGTTGTGGTGAATTGAACCAGGAACCTCATAAATTGAGCACTTTCACTATATAGCAGTAACCACTCATCTAAACACAGAGTATTATTGACTAGGTAGTTTTAAGACATCTTTAATAAGGATAGAGATGAAAAAAAGTATTTTAATTAATAAGTCATTGATATGCTAAATCATATCTTAAACAACTTCTTTTTAAAATACGGAGGAAGTATCTTTGTCCTGCATGGTCGCTGCCTAGTTTATTTCACGGTAGTACATATCCTGGTTTCATTAATAGGCCGGCAAAGTTGCCCAATTTATGTGCAACTCGTCAACAATATGTTCGAATCTGACTGCACATATGTTAGATGATTGAAAAGAAAACTAGCGGAGCATGGCCTGCGCATATTTGTATAACTAGTATTAACAATCCAACTATATCTATTTTCGAAAAAGAACAATATCCAACTATATTTATTATTCTATTATTTTTATATTTATCAATTTATTATTGCCTTACCATTGTTTTTTTTACCAGTTTTATTTCTGGTTGATTGTTTTCATGCAATTGCAATAATGACTGGTATGTATTGTGTGTTAATGCTCCTGACACTGCTGCCGTTTGATGAGGCTTGTGCACAATAAGCACATGGATATGGTACATGCTTGTTCCCTACCACGTTCCTTCTCTTCTCCGGTTTTTGGGTGTTTCATAAGCTGTGTCAGAAACTGAGAACACGGTTCCAAGGTGAACCCATGCTTAGCTACTGGATTGTCAGCGATTAAATCTCCTTATTCGTGAGGGTTAATCCGATTCCTCTCCTTTTCTTTTAGCTAAGTAAGATTCTTGTTTAACTTTTATCTAGAGGATTCCCACCGCATTTTGTTTTGCTGGTTCCTGATGTCATCCAGTGTCTGATGCTGGCGCTGATCTTGATCTGTTTCAGACAGCAGAAGTCGCGCTCCTCTCAATTTAGTGGGCCGCATCCAGTTTGAGTCCATATCTGGTTTCGGCCCGCACACATGAGCCTCTGTTGGTTTCGAGTTGGCCCAAACGAATTGCTGCATATGACTATATGAGTGAGTGCGAGTGAGTGAGAGTATAGTGCAGAGCACAGAAGCGTCCAACCATTTCAGTTTCGAGCGATGGGGTCCAATGGGTCATGCCATGCCATGGCTTTTTTTGTTGAGCATGAGCATCGCCCGGGGGATTGGGATTGGATATACTGGCCGTATCCTCCAATTTGCAACGGAGAAATGGTCCCTCACGCCCTAATTCTGTCCGCAACCGATTCATCCAGAACTATCACGTGTACTACCAAATCTCCACCTCCCTTTTTTCTCTACTCATTTAAAAAAAATACATAAATGGATGGTTAATTAAGTAGATGATGTGATCAGTAGAAATTAAACATTCTGTCAATATTGTTATGCACATGCTCATTAGCAGCACCTTGAATCCTTGATTTTGTGGGTTATGATGCGTTTTTTTGTAGTTAAAAGTATTTTATCCGTATGTAAGAATGCAGCTGTACTGTACCCCATCTGAAGCACACGTTAGGAAAACGCTCTTTCTCCTTTCACTTTCAGATTGCCTGCCAATGGGAAGCAGCGGCAACGAGCTGCTTTCAGAAGTCAGCATCCCACTCTCTAAGAACTTGGAAAGGTTGAAATTGATATAACTAAGCAGCTTTGGGTCTTCAGAGATAGCAGATCTGAAAGAAGCTTAATGAACTGAAGAACGTTCTCTTGGGCCTAGAAGCTTAGGACATCCATGTATTGTGAGCATCCAGCTGAAACAGATCATGCTATAGCAGTTCCAAATCAAGCACAGATTCATTCTGAACTTACAATTCATGTTTGCCGCTTCTTTCTTTTGCTGGTGACAGAACAGTCAAGCAGAGAACTCTGAAACGAACAAGTTAGCTGACCCAAATGGACACAGAGAGAGATGGCGCGGCTGCGAAGATGAAACCAAAGTTGCTTGTACTGCGTGCCCAGCATCAAATTGGTGGCCACTGTTTCATAGTGGCCTGCCTGCTCTGATCTGCCAAGTAGCCCGTCCCAAAAATCTTGGCCCTATATAGCAGCAGCAGCACCGGCTAGTAGCTCGCCCTGATGAGTGATGACAAGTCGCCAGTGTAAAACGCACCTCAGAACTCCACACGCCGCTCGGATCGTGTGGCCGTCGATCGCCGTCGCCGACCGGGACCGGAGGGTGACGCGGCCCGTCGGAATATTCGTCGACCGGAATTCGGCCCCACTGTGAGCAGCTGGCTGCTGGTCCCGACTGCTCTGCACAATGCAGCTCCAACTGCATCTATAAGCAGCAGTACGTGCTTTAATTTCTCTCTACTTCATTGATCTGTGCAGCATCAAGAACAGTCGCGAGTTTGTTTCTGATCAATTGGGGGGAATCAAAAAAGAGTTACGCCGACACAGGCTGGATCCTGTGCTTTGCTTTCTTAGGTAAGGGCACTGTTGATCCCCAGATGCTCCACGACTGAGTGTCAAAACAAAACATACAGATACTACCGCTAGTAGTCATAAACAGAAGCTGACGGATTTTTATTCTCGTCAGAACCAGGCCTAACTCGCCCTTTTTTGTTCTTATTATGCAGATGTAACGGGGGATTTAGCTGGACGCAATTCATGGCGAATATCCACCCGGTCTCGTCCGACGGGTGCCTTTCGCCGTTTTGACCACAGAACTCTCGCTGCCGATATTTTTGCAGGCAGCAAATCTGGATTTAGTGGCCGAGATTAGAGCGATTAAACTCCCAATTATCCGCGCATTTTATTTTCTTCGTTTTCACTCCACACTCGAAGAGGAAAACCTTCGCATTCTGTGTGCGCCGCCCTCTGATTTCGAGTGATTTGACGTGCCACGGTTTAATCATATGAGTATGCAATGCTAGCTGAAATCACTGAGTAGATTCCACGTGTAAGCAGTCATCAAAATAGATATGATTGTCTGCAGATAAATCATGCTTGTTTAGCCAAAGAGAGTATATAAAACCAAAAAGATTTTTCTCTCTTTTTTAATGTGGTTGATCACTATTTTAGAAACTACTGTACCTTCCAAAATGTAAGCATTTTTATATTTTTGTATTTGATCAAAATCAAACTTTTGAAATGCTAATTAATTATATCTGTAAAATTAAATTATTTAAAATATAAAAAGTTGGATATTTTGATAGTTGAATTGTTGGTAAATCTAACATAACATTTATACGTGATCAGAATTTTTAAATTATTTATTACTAATTATTAAAATTACTCCATCCGGATTTAAATTGTTGACGCATTTGACTTTTTTAGTTATATTTGACTATTTGTTTTATTTAAAAAATTTAAAAATTTATTTGATATTTTGTTATAATTTATTTTATCACTAGAGAAAGTTAAAACCTATCAAATAATTTTATGTATTTGAATAAATATTTTGAATAAAATAAATGGTCACATGTAGCTAAAAAAGTCAATTATGTCAACAATTAAAATCCAGAGAGAGTAATAAAGTTTGATTTTGACCATATTTAAAAATACTTACTCCCTCCATATTTGTTTTACCGTTGTTAGGGCAAAGATCTTAGTTCAAAAATAAACTAGCTCCCTTATGTAAAGGACAATAAAATTAAAATAGAGGGACTACATTTTAGAACGGATACTAGTTGCTTTTTTTAGAAAATAGAACACAAGTTGCTCGATTTTCGTTTCGTCACACTTCTAGAACAAATTTTTCACCTAATACATTGCACATGAACTTCCTCTGTTCTGATTTTGTTTGAACATCATAAAAGTATAAAAGGAGTACGCATATATTAACGTGAACACGTGAAACAAGAAATGAACAAAGTAATTATCCAATGACATGTCCTCGATGGATCATCCCCCTTTCACCGTCAGGTCTCAAGAAAGGCAGCGGCCATTGAAGGGTGCTGACAAGGACCTGACTCGGAGCCAGCACCCAGAGGCCATAGCGGTAGCCATCATTCCCAATGCGTCACAACAGGTGTCTGCATCCGCCATTAACGTGCAAGTACTTCGCTGCCTTCAGAGATCTGGGAGACCATGAAGATGAGTACAATTATTACAAATTATCACAGCAATTAGCAACAGGCCCGTTGAAAAATTGGAGAGCAATCAGTGGCATGCCGTCACATATCGGCCACTCTGCAGCCTTCATTACTTTCTGGTGTGCGAAAATGGTATGGCCTGGCTGTTGCTGTGGTGCTGTTGAGCGTTTGACAATTACAGTACTACTGTTCCGAGAAAGCTATGGGTCAGTAGGCTGCCTTATCCCATTATCCACTTTGGAGGCGGGTGGTTAAGCTGAGACCAAAAGTTCTGCTGGGCTCTCTCTCAAGGTGCTTTCGGCCTGTCACATGACCTTGTAGAGAGGGCAGTGTAATACTATAGCAGTCAACAACAATGCCTCCCATAAAAAAAAGTCAACAGGAATGCCATGTTAAATATGTTATATTTAAAACTTAGGAGCGGTTATTCTTTAATTTTTCTGGTTGAAAAAATGTACTACAACTAAAAACATTTCATGGCCTCGAGATGAAGACAAATTCATATAATAACCCCCCAAAAAAAACATGTACCCAAACTATCTATAACATGTCTTAGCCTATCAATAATAACTTCCAAAATATTTATAGTTTGCATGTTGTGTCACATGCCTTGTGGAGAGGGTGCTGTGATAACAGTCAACAATAGTCCCATGTTAATTATGCTACTATATTGAAAACTAGTTATTTTTTCTGGCATGAAAAAAATGGACTACACAAAACATTGTGGCCTCGAGAGATGGAGACAACATTATACAATTTTAAATTTATATAACCCAAAGAATACCATGTACCCAAACTATTTATAACGTTAGCCTACCAATAACTTTCAAAATATCTATGAATTTTACATATGGTGTCACATAAATACTTCTCTTTTACAAGAATTGCATGTTTTTCTTGTGGAATCAATTTATGGTGTTTCACAATTTTCAATCAAGAGCCTCCACACGGAAAAATCATTTGAAATAATTGAGATATGATAGTTAGTGTACTTTTGGTGCTTGATACCAGGCATGGTTGCTGAAGTGGGGAATATCAGTCAATTCAAGCGTAAAACATGAAGTTGCAACGTTCTTTACCCTCCCTACTTCAATCACAAATACAGTATGTTCTTTGCATTGACATACTATAGCGGATTGCTATAAAAAGTTTATGATTCATTTAAATATCATCTAAATTGTAAATATCTAGTTCTAATCCCCTCTTTTAATTCTTGTAGCTTGTTTGGAAAACTCATTACGCTTAATTGCATATACGGCTTTTGAAAAAAAAATGTATATATGTACGGTTCAGCGCTCAAAAGGGGTCTTGGTCTGTTAATTTTCGTCTTGGTCTGCTAGATCTTTCTTTCCTTGGATATGATTACGATTTCACGATGGCGAGGTGCTGTCTGCTGTGTAAATACAGAGGATTCCAATTGTTCGCATGTGGGGGTCCAAGAGATCATGGGGATCTACCAATGGGGACGTGCCTATTGGCAGCCACTCGTTGTTTCTTTTGTCTCAGTTTACCACGGCATCTGGACAAATTCGGTTCTTTTAGCCCAGCAACGTTAACACATTAACAAGAGTATATTTTTGTGAGTAGCCTTATTAGCTTAGATTTTTTTGGTGTAACTGGTCAATGCATAATAGCTTAACAATATATCAGGGCATTTCTAGTTTGGAAAATATACATGTTTTGATCGACTACATTCTTGTTGCAACATTCATACAGATATTAGTAAAGCAGGGCTGACTAAATGTTTTTAAAGTAGCATTACATGCTTACAAGAGTTATGTACGAACTAGATAATAATTTGGTATGACCAGATTACATTCTCATTAATGAAAAATGGTAATCCAAAAAGCAAATTAACAAATAAAATGATTGAACACAGATCATTAGTTGCATTAGTTTCTTAAAATATTATATCATGGAGTATTAAGCAATCATTTGCATCATGAATGTATATGGTCAATCCTAGCATAACTGTTATAATTCTCCATCTTGTTCCTATTTTATAAAAATAATAATGGTTGAGCTTTTGATATTACAAGTATAAAATTAGTAATGGAAGAACATGGAATATATAATATTTACTATGATTGCATATAGTTTTATTATTATATATAATATACTCCTAAGGTAGTATTCAAATTAAGCCATGAGTGACACGTAGTATGGTGAGGTCAGAGTAATGCAAATTCAAGGCGCTTCGAAGTCGGAACATATATTTCAGTTGGTCCACGTCAATATCATAAATGCATAAACTATAGTATATTGTTGTTGTCATAAAGAAAAAGTTGCGTCATTATTATTATGGAAAGTGGGTACCCCATCATGCAAGTGATCAGTTCGTGTGCTCGCCATAGTCCACCCCTTTTACTGTGTGATAACGTGTGTGGCCCCAGAGTTTTGTGTACGAGCCTCGTGACTTGTCTGGTGTGCACGTGGCACATCCCCAGCCTCTATTTCCTATATCTCAAACGTGAAGTACTGTGGCAGTGGCTTCTATTTCACTGCAAGGCCACATAGACAAGACTGGCCGTAGCGAACCTGGTTTTTTGGTGGCCACCAACCTGGTTTTCTTGTGCATGACAATAATATAGAAGTGTTAGTAAGTGCTCCACTGTACTGTACCTTTTCCCCTCTATATTTATCTATTTGGTCACAGAAAAATCAATATTTCCAGATTAATTCTTTCGATTGTTTCTCTTCTTCTGAGGTCTATATTAGTTTCATTGACTTATCAATTCATCGTTAAAGCTATTGATAAATATTTGATTTTCTTTAGCCTTTTTTTTCTCTCTTTGTCTTGTCATCATATTTGAAACTGTGGGCTGGAACACTGGATCAACTGATTTGGTGTCATTCTCGTGTCAGTTGAGCTCTTAATACAATGACTCAAGGTGTGTCATCTGTTTTGAGGTAACGATTGCATCGATGATGACTAGGATAATTGCAGATAGCAAATCCATGATTGATTCTAAGGGTAGAGAGGGATATTACTGTCCAAAGTCATTGGTACAAGATGACGGCCTTCCCACCTCTCACTGTCCACAAGATAACAAATCTTTCCACCTCGGGTCGCAGAAAAACTTTTTATTGTAATGTCTTCGACACAATCCTTCCCATCCATGGTTTTTGACATAATGAATTGATGGGTAAGAGATTTAACATAAAAATCCTAGAAAAAAATTCCAAAAGAAAATTTTCTTTTTGAGCACAAAGAAGAAAGTCCTTGTAAGCCGTGAGAAGCTTTTAGACACCTTTTTGGCCGCCTATCATATGCCCTCTTTTTTTTTCTTCTCCCCTATAAATCTGTCAACCTCTATATCAGAGAGAGAGAGAGAGAGAGAGATGTGCTAACTCATGAACTGCTCTAATGCATGCGGCAGCCATAAGCATTACCATTAGGTGCTGCTTCTCCTCTTTTATTTGAAAGAATCATCTTCATCTTGGTCATTGTTTCCGCCCCACCCCCTGCCTTTCGGATGTGTTGATGATTAGTTGATAACTGTATCTTCTGATTTTTTTAATATTTCTTCTCTTTTTCTTTTTCTCACTTTTGGATGATTCTTTACCTGTTTTCTATGTGAGACGGCAAGCATTTTTTTTTTGTTCTTCTGGGCCAAGGGATTAGCTATGACTTTTGTGACCCCCTACCTTATCCTGAGCGTCACATGCTCTTCTATTAGGCCAGCAATGGCAAGCAGTTTTCTTGAATGTGGTCACGCATGAAAATCCTGATTGTCACGTCAAATCTGTTCAAAATAGTGAAGTTCGTCAAGTTTGGTTGGCTTTTATATTGATCAGAATGTGCCTGAGTTGTTTATCCACTGGTTAAACTATGGACCAATTCCTGTATATATGCTGCCTTGTTAATAATGGAACTGGAACATCAGATTTGATGAGAGTTTATAATGGAGCCTGAAAGATTTGCTCTTGATTTGCGTTCGGAGAAGCAGCCAGCTTTTCCTCCAAAGAACAATTGAGCTGCTTGTTCCTAGTGGAGCTATTTACTACACATTTTCTTTGCAATTTTTTTTTTACTCATTTGAGAGCAGCTGAAGCGTAATTTTATTTCCTTTGAATCTACAGGGTTCATATCTGAAGTGTTTTTCTTGATCTCTTATCAGCATCTCCTGCACCTTTTCCAGGGTTTCATGCAGGGGAAAGCAGTTGGTTTCTGCTGCCTGATAGCCGCCGGAACCCGCGAAGTGTCCACGAGCGTCGTCGTCGGATAAGGCAGCCGGCAATGCCGGTTCCCCTTGCCCCGTACCCAACTCCTCCTGTGCCATTTACACCACCCAATGGTAATTTCTTTTTTCGATAAAACTGCAATACAGTTAATTTTGATATTGGTTCGTCGACTCGGAACTAGTTTGTAAGAAATATTATTTTACTTTATCAACAAGTGTGTACCATACAGCCCACAAAGTTTCTGGTTCAGAATTAGAGCAGTTTCTTCTGCTCGCAGAATTTTGGGAAGTTCTTGTAGAAAAAGATATGCTAAAGAAATGGACGATTGAACCATGGAAGTTTCTCTGCTTATTTTGAGGTTGCTGCGCCAGAGAATGGCTATCTGAAACGTAAATCCAATTCTGATAAAACCTATAAATTCAGTTACTGAATGTGTGTTTTTGACCTGCAAATTTCAGGGGCGCAAAGCCAGCTTGTCTGCACTGGTTGCCGGAATCTTCTCATGTATCCAGCCGGTGCAACATCGGTATGCTGCGCAGTTTGCAGTACAGTCACTGCTGTGCCGGCTCCGGGTATGCTCATCAGTCACTCCCCTCATTTTTCTATGAAGAACTTGGAATTGGGCTTCATCTGCGAATAGTTAGCATTAGTGAAGTCTATTCCATTCCATAATGGCATAAGAAGTGGCATTTGCTGCAGGGAGAGTTTGCATCTTTTAGACTTTACAGACACAGGTGTTCTGAGACTTTTTCTTCAGTTCATAGATCTGATTGTGCTTGAGAACGCATGAATAAGCTGCACAGCTTCTGAAAAGCTACTAGTGCAGTAATATTAGTTTCCCTCAGATGAAATATTTCTGAGTCAAATCTACCACATGCATTTTGTGCAGGAACTGAGATGGCGCAGTTAGTTTGCGGAGGATGCCACACACTCTTGATGTACATACGTGGTGCGACAAGTGTACAATGTTCTTGTTGTCACACTGTTAACCTGGCTATGGAAGGTACAACGACCAAGCTATTATTCCTCCTCTTCCTGAGTTGCAAGTATATTCTGTGGCCTTGATTCCTATATGCGAAATTTCTCTTCGGAAAAAGAATTTATTCTGTGGTTGAAAACTCTAGCAGTCTACCGATAACATTTAACATATAGATATGGCCTGTCTTGAAGTCACATTCATCAAAATCGGTTAATATTCAGAAACCTAAAAAATAAATTTGATAGGGATATCCTATGATCACCCATGTTTGATGAATATGTACTCCAGCCTGCCAAATACATACTGGAATTAACGAACATTGTCTAAAGATACCCTTGAACATTTATAGAAAGCACAAAAGGCTGTTGTGTTGGGAAGTTCTGTTATTGTTCAGAGTTTGAACATCCGAGTGATACATGATCTGTATTCTTTGTCCCAGCAAATCAAGTTGCGCATGTACATTGCGGGAACTGCCGTATGCTGCTCATGTACCAGTATGGTGCTAGGTCTGTCAAATGTGCAGTCTGCAATTTTGTGACATCAGTTGGGGTATGTATCCATTATCAGAGACTTAACTTTGAATTCAAAAATAAAAGAGACTTCACTTTACCCGTCCATGAAGTTAGCATCAGTGCAGCTATTACTGTAATGCAATTTAAATTGCATATGATAGGTAATCCGTTTTGCTCTTTCACAGGCCTCACCTGGTGCAGAGCAGAAGCCAAGCACCTGAAGCTCCTGGAACTACTGATACCGCCACTGTAGGCAGCTTGTGAAGGATGCTTAGAGCACATGTATAGAGTTCGTCCCTGAAGCATTTTTTCCTTGATCTCCCTTCTCCCAGATTCTGCCTGCCTTCTTTCTCTGGACCCGGCGCGCTCATGGAATAAATGAGAGTTTTGGAAATAACTAGCGCTCAACTTCGTCGACTTGGCTGTAAAACTGAATGAGAATAAATCTATGATTTTTATGCATTTCTGAATGTTCATTGTGAATTATGAATGGCCTTTTGTCCAAAAAGAAAAAACTCATTTTCATCCTTACTTTCTAAAGAATATGTTTCATTGTGCTCATGGCTTGTGCCAATTCTTGAACTGAACTGAAAACATTGCTGCGTGCGCATAAAACATCGACAATGCTGTCACTGAAACCTGGAGGGAGACATGAAACATGGCATCCAGATGCTGCAATCAGAGGGTACATTATACGTTGCATCAGACTGTCGAGAAACACTGTTGCTTGCCGGGACACTTGCCCGGTCGATTGCCCTACACTACTTTGAAATTTATCCAGCTATTATTGAGGGGGTTGAAGTTTGAACCCTCTCCAGTGACAGCAGGTTGATGCCATGTGGTGCGTTTCAACCATGCTAATAAGGACTTGTGTCTTTGATGACCTATCAATTATTAGGTTGTCACATTTCAAAGAAAATTATGCAAACAGTTCAGAAGAAAACCAGATAATAATGATAAATTCATAGGCGCTAGATGGTGTTACAATCGAGTCGACAGTACAGTAGCAGCAGTTACGAAAGAGACCGCACAACGCAGCAACATTACTGTGCATAACCTTTCCACACCAAACACTCCGGATTTTATTTTTTTGAAGTGTACACTCCGAAGTTTTGAAGCCGAACATTTTTTAGTTTCGATCATGACGTTTATCGAAAGATATTGATCTGGAAGATGACTTGTTTCTGTCGATGGAGCACCACAGATATATGATTTGATGGTCTATGAAAAGGAACACCTTTCAGTTCTTGGACCAGATGAACAGATCTGACTTTCAATGACTCATCACTAAAGCTATGTTCAGTTATTGCAAGACAAGAAGGCAATATCTTCAAAAATGTATATAGAAATACTCAACAATTTCAACAATCATGTCAGGGTTCAATCGTGATGCATAATATAATGCCAATCATTTCACAAACAAGGTTTTATGCACAATAGAACATGATCTTTGTTAACAAAACTAGGTTCAATATTTATTACAAAGCCCAGAAGGATGCAGCGCCTAAAATCTGTGCACAGGAGAGTACAGCTCTGGCCTCTGGCTATGTAGACCAATTAACTGACGCAGGCAAATGTGAAGCTCTCCACATTTTACACAGCAGGACAACATCGGATCAAGGAGCCACAACTCAGAACCGCTACCGACTAAGGTCAACTAAGCCTCAGAGAATAGAGCATCGGTTTCGTTGTTCTGCAGGAGATATTGTGGCCTGTTGAAACCTGTTCGGGTCGAAGTTGTCCACCCCATACTGCCACAATATAAGATATCAGTGCTACGAAAAGGAAAATAGAACACGAGTGCAATAAAAGTGGTAGAACGAATAGTATACCTTCTCTCTGAGTCTTTGACTCCAAGCATCATTCCGGATTGGACGGTAGTCAAGATTTGGCACCCGAGGATCAGTGCCAGCTTGCTGCTGATTCATCAATGGCTGCCGTAGTCCAGTCTGTCCAGATGGTTGGGTGATATACTCATCATCACTGTCATAATCAGCTTGGTTGCCCGACTGTACTATGATAGCTACAGTAAACAGCAATGCCTGCAAGAACCATTTACTGCTATTACTTCTGGAAACTGAAACAATGTTTGAGATGATAAGATTGCAGTTATATGAAACAAAAATGCTGACCAAAGCGTGATAAGAACCCTAGATAAATTAAACAGAAATTTAACATGTACCACTCTTTCAGAGTTTGAATCATGTAGTTATTTCAGTTTCACCAGAAACCTCAATTATTTCCATGTATGTTCCAGTCAAATTCATTCCATTTGTATAACAGTTATGCCATATACAATGATGCATGACAGGTTCAAGTCTGAAGCACATTGGTAAGTTTGTGACAAATATAGGTATTGTTTAAATTAAGGAGTGATGTGTGTAACAAATGTAAATAACAGAAACTCGAGATTTTGCATCTTGGCCAAATCAAACTTTTTTTTTGTTAGACTCATGATTTCATGAAGATAACCCAAAAGAAAGGAACACCGATATGCAAAGATGGAGGGCATGCGATCTACTTCATTTTACCCTGAGAGCAGAACCTAGTAACCTATAATAAGAAACAGTGGTCCTGAAGCAAAGAGGTAGAGAATATAGAGGGGCATTGAGAGGATATTAAAATGTCATGAGGGGCCATCCTGTTTATAACTCACCAAATAAATACAATTTCATCCAAAGATGCATACTGAGCATATCACTAGTTTATCTTTTGATAAGCTTCTCATTATCATTTTACCCCAGAGAGAAAAGGTAACAAGGTACTGAGTTTTATTCACCTACAGCTTTAGAAAAAGGCCTCAGCAAATATTACATATGCCCATAGTTGGTTGACCTTTTATTATTCATTGTAACAAGTTTAAACTGGATAACGTAGGTTATTATATAAAATCAACTTTAATAAATACACAAAGTGTTTTGGATCCAAAATGTTCGTATCAAAATACATCAAGAAATACGCTATTACCTCAAATATAACAGCTCCAAGTGCAACCCATTTTACAATTCTCCAGTTCTCTTTCAAAAAGTTGTACATCATGTCAAAGTTACCAGTTCTGTCATCTGGAATCACCTGCAAAAAAAAAAAAAAAAAAACAATTACGAAAACAAATTCAGAGAGAAAGAATAATGCCCAAAACACTAAAGACTACACTTACTTCTTTCCAGCTATGGTTGAAGAAAATGAAGCCCCCAGCAGCAAGCTCAACCAGTACGAACAAAATAATGAGGAATGAATACTGTTCCAAATGTCAAGGAAAACATGACATGCAACTACAAATAAGTAAGGGCTATGTTGCTAATAGAGTGTGGGATAGAAAATCAGAAAGCAGGGTACGAGAAAGCACATAAAACTATATATGATACTTCTTTTCAACAAATAAATGAAGTTGAAGCTCTGACTGAGTATTATGTGTCATGTGTTTTTCGAGAAAAAAACAGAATATTAAGTCATTTCACGCAGTAAAAAAATTCCAACATAATGATTTTCCTGGAGTATATGAATTCATATTGGTGATTGGTGATTATTACAATACTATGATTGATCCTTTGCTACAGTGAGCAATTTACGTGATAGTTGATGCCACAGAAACATAAATCGAACCAACACATCTTATGACATTGGGCCTGTTTGGAAACTCCAACTGTGCTAGAGGTTAGAGTTAGTTTCTAGCTCATGTCTAACTTTGAACTAACTCTAACTCTTGAGGTGTTTGGATGCAAGAGTTAGATTGGTAATAAAGTTGCTGATGTAATCATTTCTCTCCTTTGAGGATAGAGGAAAAAGTAACTTTTTAGTGGACCCTACTCAAACTAGCTCCAATTAGCACCTCTTGGATGGGCTAGTTTTTTGAGGTGGGTTAGATGCAACTAACCCAAACTAACCCTATCTGTTTGGAGAATTTAGGGTTAGTTGTGCTCAAACTAACCCAAACTAACTCTAACCCATGGATCCAAACAGGGCCATTGTTTCGATAAACAATAGTCTGTATTGATGTGGATACAATAGACAAGCAGCATCCATTCCTAGCTCCAGCACAACCAAAGATGGATGTGATAAAGAGTACAACACCGACACCAATAAACGTGAAAATAAACCTGCAAAAGATGAAGAAATATGGAAAAATAGGGGTGAAATAAAAGTTTAAAATATGATACGGAACGTGCAATCCTAACTCATAACTGTGGTGGAACTTATCACATTAATACAGTACAGCAGTACAGCTTCCAGCAGAATGCCGTGAATCATATGGCTTAAAAGGTAGCCATGTAAACTCCTGTCAGGAGCAATCCTGTTGAGCTCATGCTGCTATTATGAGAAGCAATTTTTTTTGTCACAGTATATCAGTTTCAGAAAGTTGACAGAATACAATTTTTTACTTAAAAGAAATCGATGTTAACATTCCCGATATAGTAAGCAAATTTCATAGCTAAGAATAACCAATGGTATTAAATTCTGAAAAGGAAAGGAAGATCTGTACTTCAACTACATTCTAAAGTCATTTTCCCCCTGGATGATATGCAATTTGAATCATTAATGAACTGGCAAGTTCCGGAAATTGGATACTGAAACATGTGAGGCGTTAAGCATGAGGTACCCCGTGTGTTTCCTAAATTTCAGATGTTGCATGAGGTGTCATGAATACAAGGATCCTAGCTGCACTGAGATAGGGAGGCTGGGAGAAGAGATCACGCACCAGGCACTGGAGAGCCTCTCCGATGTTCCATCAGACAGGGACAGATCAACAAGAAGCAGCAGTGGCCTCCCGAGCCGCACCAGCTCGTCGTTGGGAGCCACAGCCGCCGGCGACGGCGACGGAGGAGACGGCGAAGGGGGCAAAGGCGACGGGGGCGACGGCGATGGAGGAGACGGAGATGGCGGCAACGGCGGCGGCGGAGTCGGCAGCACCTGTAGCCACATCACAAGAAGGTAGGCACCGTAGCCCACCATGGCCAGCCCGACCGCCATGACCACGAGGTTGAGCAGCTTGAGGACCCATTCGAAGAATCCCCTGCAAGCCGCCATGGCCGAGTGCTCTCAGCACGCGCGCAGACTTCACCTCACGCCGGAATCTCCACGGTCTGGCGCATCAAAGATGGTGGCGGGATTCGGAAGAAAGGAGGTGCCTTTGGTCGATTGGGCTGTGGAACTCAGCGTTCTTGATCGATTTGGAAGCGGAGAAGCCGAGCAGGGCGGGGGATCGCCCGGAGTGGAAGGAGAGTGGATTGGGAATTGGAAACTGTCGTGTTCTTTAGAGCGATCAGAAAGAAAGATGGATGTGGCCACGTGGTCGGCAACGTGGCGTACAGTTTTTAATTTCTCCGGTAGCCGCGACCAAGAGTTTATTGAGGGGTTACAGTAAAATAACTGGTGCAAAATTACTGCATTCTTCGGATTTTTTTTTTTGCAGCAACATTCTCTGATAAAATTAGAGTAGTTATTATTCGTTACATTCCACCAGCAATTCATGTAGCCGTAATGGACATTTGCACCAAATTTATGCCATCCACTAATGAATTACCTCTAGATTTAGATTGCTGTTCTACCGATCGATCAGTTTACATTACAGTTGTGTAAAGGTTACTAGAACTTTGACACGTCAGTTTCTGCTTACGCGAGATCAGCCACCGCCCACAGCTTCTTGTTCTCTTCCGAAATGTCCATGAGAAAATATCGACCACCACATACAAAACAGTGCAATTTCTTATCCTCTTTGGATGCATGCAGCTGAAATAAAATGTCCTGATCTGTCCCTCTTTACCATTTTTGAATTGTTTCGGGGATGACACGGGCGGCTCTAGAAAATGTAGCCCACTGAGTCACGATCCAAGTGTCCCTACTACATATATAAAAAAGAAAAACATCGCTTGATTTCTTAAAGTGTAAAGGATTGCAATGCATGAAACAAGTAGTGTTGGATCTGTCAACTTGTCAACGAATGAACAAAATCTTGTAGTGCCTGATGTTCCGCATGTGTAAAATGCATGAAAACGCACAGGAGCATGACCTTTTTCTTCCCAACCTCTTTGTTTCTCATGTCTAATGTCCCCTCACTTTGAAGGATTCTTCTGATTCTGAGTTCAATAGAAAAAAAAAAGAACAAATACATGGTCTGATGTATAAGTTTGTGTCCTCCTCCATCTATCATCTCCATGGTTCAGTCAAGCATGTAATGTGATGTAACTGTTTTTCACGTGAGATTTCAGTAAATGGTTCGTAGTGTGTCAGTTGGACCAGTAATTCAGTACAACACCTGAAATGTATTGTGGAAGATCTCAAAATAAGTTGAAATATATATTGCTCACTGACACAAAAACAATATGATAAAATGGTACCATAAACATATATTTCTGCTGTTCCCATTCATAATTTGTTAATTTAAAGTACAATGCAAATACGCAACACACATCAAATGATAACCATCTGTTCCAACATATAGTGATGACATAAGTCTCAATTTGATTGACAAATGCTCAGACTTCCAAGTTCACACTTCATTTAGAATAAGGGTACCAAATGAGAAAGTTCACAGAAAACTTACTCTTTCCTTTTAAAATGTTTTTTAGTCAGAAAAACATAAAAATTAATGTAAGGCTCCACAGGCAGAATATATCATTTTGTTTTTAGAATTTTTGTCATAGAGTTTTCATCATGTCAAGTTGGTCACCCAAACCCAAGGGTGACTGCACCATGAAGGATGACAGCACTTGATGTCCTCATAGCACATTTGCAGTTTGCATTACCAACGAATATACCCAGTTGTTCTTTCTTTAGTACTTGTCATACAACTTAATGATATATGATATCCTTATGAACTAGACTACAAAGATGTACCACTTCAGATAGAATATTAGAAAGTATGGCACTGCTCTCTGTTTTCCAGATCTTTGCTATCCTTATGAAGACTACAGTGAGCTACATCAGTCTTCAAAATTGACATCAGTTCAGTTGGTTAGTGCCTCAAGTTGTGAGGCCTCCCACCAGGGTTCAAATCATCCTGGTGTGCACAAATTTGTGGAAATAATAAAAAAAAGAAACTCCCCTCGTTTGCAGTCTGAAATATAGTGGTGCTGATGCCAACTTGGGTGTCCGGAATCCAGGCCGTGGGCTGCTTCGGGCTCTCCTACTTGGGGGTAGTGGGGGTAGTTGCAGTAGTCACTAGCATGGTCAACAGTCTCTGAGGTTTGGGGTTCTTCTCAACCGGAGAAGGTTGAGCTTCTATCAAAAGAAAGCTGTGGGGGCAGTCTTACCCCCACCGATCTGAGTTTTTTTTAAGTGACATTTGTTGCTTCTGAATCCAAAACAGAGTGCTTTATTACATATTTCTAATTTTCTATTTATGTTGAGTATCGACCACACGGGTGATGAAAATGGAACCAGACACTATCGGTTGCATCTAACATGTGTGTTTCTGCAACATGTATAGACTAACCATTTTTTCATTTCAACAATAACCACTGTAAAAGATACCAAGCTATTCTTCCTCCAATGTGGTCCCTCCGAAAGAATGCTGATATATATGTTTTGTTACTTCATAAAACCTACTAAGAAATTATATTGGTAAAGTTGAAAAGCTTCAGACTGTCTGATCAGCTAACCTACCATATGACACACAGATTCTAACTATCTTCAACAGGTCCAGTAGATTGCAAACATATTCAGCCAAGATGTTTCATTTTACCAGCTTGTATTCATCATGTCTGTCGACAGACTACCGAGCTAGTAGATTCATAGAAAGTGCACCATGCCAATGTTTCAAAATGAAAATGAAGTTTTGGCGGTTAACACATGGGTTATATTTCTAAGGTTTCAGTTCTAATTGCAAGGACATACCACCTGGCAGTAAACTTTTAAATTTCGCCCAAGAAACTAATGAAACAAACATCTGTGAATGACATCACATTGTTACTCTTAAGTCACATAACAGAAAAAAAAATCTAACACTAACATGAGCATCATCAAGTAGCAACGTACAGTTCAATTTAAGTATCACTCTGCATAGAAGAAAAGGATGTAACAATCTCACCTTCTCAAAATTGGCAGGCACACATTCTCCTAGGATGCTGCATCGGGTGCTGCCTTGCTGCTCCGGAAGTCACGCTTGAGCTCAGTGACCCTCTTCATGCACGCCGCCTTCGTCTTCCCAGGCACAGCAGCCGCCACCTTCTCCCACCTCATCGCCGTGTCCTTGGGGAACTCTTTGAGCGCGTTCAGCAGCGCCCTGTCGTCCCCAGCACTCCAAACACCGTCCCCACCCTCCGCAACTCCGGCATTGCCACCTGCGTCCACCGCCTCGGCCCTCGGGTCCAGCGGCTTCCGCTTGCGCAGGAACTGCTCGAACGATCCCCCGCCGCCGGCCGCGGCGGCGCCGGACTTCGCTGCGCGGATGACGCTCTCCGGCGTGCGGCGGCGGCCGAACGCCACGGCGATCTTCTCCCACCGCTGAGGCTCCCCCGCCGGGTGCTTCACCATCTGCCGCCGGAGGAGCTCCAGCTCTTGATCCGTCCACTCGCCGGCATCCTCCTCCCTCTCATCGGCGTTGGCGACCGCCGCCGCTGCCTCACGCAGCGGCTGCCGCGATGCGGCCGGTTGGACGGGAGCCGTGATCGGATCTGAGGGCTTCGGCGGCGAGGGTCCCGGGTTCTGCCGGCGACCGCGGCGGGGGGCGGGCGCCGGATCCGAGGTGGGTTCTTGGGCCGGTTCCAGGGATGGGAGGAGGCGGCCGCGGCCGACGGAGATGTCGCCGCCGGTGGCGGAGGGCGGCGCGAAGGGGGCGAGGAGGAGGGAGGCGGCGACCCAGAGGAGGAGGGAAGAGAAGACCTGGTACGCCGCGGGAACGTAGTACGCGGCCGCGAGGAGGAGGACGGCCGCGGCGGCGCAGGCGGCGGCGTGGGGGAGGGAGGGCGATGATTTGGTGGTGGTGGTAGAGGAGGAGGGTGTGAGGTTGGCGCCGGAGTGGACGACGCGGGCGCGCGGCTGGGAGTCCCACTCGTCGATGAACTCCATGGCTGGGGGCTGGCGGTGCGCGAGGTCGGGGACCGCCGGAGTCAGACGAGGAGAAGGGGTACAGTGGCCGCGTAGCTCAGGAACTCTGAGGCTGAGCAGAGCGAGATGCTGGTTTTCGAGTTTCGAAGAACACGCACGGCTACAAATTTTTCTTTTCGTTTTCAGCGTAAAAATTCATAAGTGCCAACATAAAGTGTAGAATGTGATCAACAAGATTTTGATAAAACTGCCCTAAAAATATTTCGATAAAATTTATATGTAACGATTTCATTCATAAAAATTCTTGGCAACTTATGTTTTTATAATAAACTAATAAGTACTATGTGGGCAGTTACAAACATACAATTGGAACTTGCTATTGTATAATTGCAACTTAAAATATTTAGTCATAGATAAAAACAAATCAAACATTTTATCAAGAAAATCTAGCTAAAACAACTCAAGAATCTTTACAATTGTCTTTTATCATTAAATACTTAAATTTATTTAGGCTAGAATCACATATAATGTTAAGAATATTTCTTGCGGTCAATAAGAAGCAAGGGGGCATGAGCCCCTAGGTACTAACATGTTTTTTCATAATAATTGTATAAATTACTATTGGTTGTCTTTTTTATGTTTCATTATTAACAAGATAGTATATCTCATCTAATTTCTAGTAAAATAGAGAATTTATTCTATTGTCTTAACATCTACTCATCATCTGGTGGACATGCCACTACTCTTAATTATTATAACCATTTGTTGTCATTGCACTCGTCAGAATATTTTGTTTGAAGGAGAATAAAGGTAATGTGGAGATGCTTTGGAGAAGGATATGAGTATTTTTGTTTAATCACATATAAAATACAAGTGAAATACGTGTATATCAGTAACATGGTTCTAGTTTAGAATAAAATTGTAATGGTATCAGACTGATTCGCAAAGTTTAGTGGCATTTTTTCATAAGCAAAAGTTTAATAGCATGATTTTATCTAACCCTATTTTTAGCTATATCTTTTTATTTTTTGAAACTCATGTAGACTCCCTCTTTTTTTAAGATCAAGCTCACATAGATTCAATACTGAATATTGAATATATGTCACTAAAGACTCTCATGTAAATTTAATACTGTACTAACAAAGCGCTCATGCGTAATCACGGACTGAGAAAAAAATAAAATATTTACTTCCTCCCTAATCGTCATCGACAGCGCGCCTACATGTAAATCCCTGGTAAAACGAGTTTGAAACTGGCCTCATACTATTTTCTTTTAGCTATAGCTTTTGTTTACTGGAAGCTCCCATCCATTCATTTACTCGAGTCGAATTCAGGGATAAAATTTCGCCACTGTTTGTTTTGGTAGTTTGGTCATGCAATGTTTGTTCAAAAGCAAAACCGTCCTATTTTCCGGACCGTCTACCGAATCCAACGGTCTCCATCAACGCGAACCACCTGAGAATCCCTGGCGCACCGCTCAACCCAGCCGCCATTTCGCTCCCACGCCGCCACCTCCCCAATCCCCGACGCGTGCCAGCCTCACCACCGTCCCCCTCCTCCTCGCTTCGCTTCCCGTCCACCTCCGGCGCCAGGATGACGGTGAAGCCGACGACGCCGCTGCTTCCGCAGGTCGCACCCAACCCATCCAAGACGACGACCTCCTCCTCGGGAAGCGGCAAGACTCCGCCGACCCGTCGTCCCCCGGCGCCATGGACATGGAGGCGCATGCTCCGCGTGGTCCGCTACCTCTCGCTGTACTACCTCGTCAACGTGATCGGACTGGCGGTGAGCTACGAGGGCTTCGTGCGGCTGGGCAAGGCCGGGAACGTCGACATCGCCGCCCGCGGCCGCGCCACCTGCGTCATCGCCGCCGGGAACGTCGTCCGGATGGTGGCCACCTCCGTCGCCAACCTGATGTGGCCCACGCGGCACAACCTCGTCATGCTCGAGTTCATCGCCGTCACCGTCGTCTCCACGCTCTACATCTTCAACACCATCGACCTCTGTTGATTGATCCCGTGTGGTGGACGGGTGCTGAGATGGAATCGCAAGGATGTCGATTTCCTCTTTCCGGTGTGGCCTGCTAGTAGTGGTCGTTAACAAGTGACTGCAGTTTGTGGTAGAAGTCGTATGCTTGGTCCATGCTTTAAGATTATAAGACTAACAGATTATCCACTTCGGGTAAATTTATGGGACTTGGTGGCATCTCTTTTTTGTGCCCATGTTGGTATTGGAAACTTGGATAAATGTGGTTCACAAGAATTTGGTGGATTAGCGTTACATTTCTTGTGTTTAGTGCTGTAAGGCAATGGTTCAACAGCAATCAGTTTTTAGGAAAATAGCTTGAAATTGCATGGAAGTAAGATCCATTTAGATCCAATCAGTTTTTAGAATTTCATGATTCTGCAACCTAGTTCGCCCTGGTGCCTCTGCAACAGGGGTTTAACATGTGCTGTTCGAGTTTGCCCTGGTGACAATTTCCATTTCTGTGGATCCTAGTACCGCAAATTCCCAATTTCCTTTCTTCCCTGTTGTTTCATTGAATTTAGTGCTTACAGATGACAGCAATTGGTAGACGCAAAGCAATTTATGTAATTATGTTTCTTAAACAAAAAAAAGTCTTCTCTAGCATGCCTAGGGTCCTATTGCTCTGTATGAAGGAGCATTTCAATAGCTAGAACTTATGGCTTATCGAATATTTAGCGGTCAAATGACAGGAGTTTCAGGAGATATTTTAAACAGCAGACATCAGATTTGGGCAGTTGATCAGTCCAAGTGTCGAATACAATGTGGAGACAGGAAAGATTGACTGATGCTGCTGATCTGATGTTCTGATATGTGTTCATCCTGCTAGACAGTAACCACTTTTTTAGATGATGTATTGAAGGTTGCAATCTGGTCTATTTAAATCCATATGAAATGAAGAACATGCTTTTCTTTTTCTTATGGCTGTGATGTTAAGGCCAAGAACTGCCATGTCTATTATAAAATGCTGATGTTTTATTTTGCATTCGCGATGCTAAACCAGCAAGTCTCTGCTAGGCATTCAATATTATAGAAGTGGCCGGCCGTTCTGGTCTTTGTTTACAGCTACCGGCATTGAAAGCCCCAAGAAGAACACGTTTGGATTTTCTTACGTCTTTCCCTGTCTCTGTGAAGAGCAATTTTGCAAATAGAAAATCTCTTAGCTGAGAGACTTTCTTGAATCCTAGGAAGTTTCATCTAAATTCAAGAGAACTAAAGGGTTTCTTGTGAAATTACTGGCTCCAAACAGGCCGTGAAATGTTTGCATGGGTGTGCTTGTATTCTCTATAAGGTTGTGAATCCATTGATCGACTTTTCTTGTTTAGTGTAGTAATTGTCTGGCTGCTTATTCTTCACATGGTTATTTCGGCCAGAAAGAAACAGACTGAGATCTGCTTTCTTAGTAAATGCTGAATTTCAATGCTTGGCTGGAAGGAAGAAGCTCGCTCTGCTCAGCAGTCAACAGCATTGCAAGCAACAGCAAGCAGCAAAGATTGAGATTGACTTGGTTCGGACGGGTCTAATACGCCTTGTGGGCCTAATTAAGATATGTCGTCAATCAATTTCTGGGCCGTCTGGTCCAAGTCCAACAGGCCAATCCACACAAGCCCACACCATTCTCCAACCCTATCCGCCGCCGCCGTCACTCGTCTTTCACTCACGCCGTCCGTCCTCGGTCCCGACGTCGACCACCCTCGCGCCGCCGCGGCCTCCTCCGACGCCAGGATGGCCGTGAAGCCGACAACGCCCGCGTCCCCGCGCCTCTCCCTCAACCCAACCAAGACCACCACCATCGCTGCGACCCGGACCCCGACGGCGTGGACGTGGAACCGCGCCCTCCGCATCGTCCACCACGCCTCCCTGTACTGCCTCGGCAGCGTCGTCGGCCTGGCGGTCACCTACGAGGGGTTCCGGCGGCTGGGCGCGGCGGGGAACGTCGACCTCGGCGCGCGCGGCCGCGCCACGGGCGTCATCGCCGCCGGCGCCTTATCGAGGGCCGCGCTGTCCGTGGGGGCGGGGGCCCAGTGGCCGCGCTGGCGCGACGCCTTCTTCCTCGAGTACGTCGCCGGGACCGTGGCCGTGCTCGTCTACGTTCTCGACACCACCGACCTCTGTTGATCATATACCGAGTATCTGCAATTTCTCAGTTGTTAATAATTGTTAGCGCTAACGGACGGTATAGCAATTAGTGGAACCGGGTCATGTATGTATCTTGTGATGAAGAAGATGGATCCTCTCCTCTAGCGAAGAGGCCGAATGATTCTCCGGTTTGGGCACATTTGTGGGATCTTAAGGCATGTCTTTTACATGAATAGGGTTATGTTGCTGAATTGGAGATGGTAACTACTATATAAATTCTGGATGAATCATACTCTTACTCTAGTTCTTGATGGTTCTTTTTCCGAATGATTCTCCAGTTTGGGCACATTAGTGTTCTGATGCTGAGTTGGAAATGTTAACTGGGTAAATTTCTGGGATGTATGGTTACTCTTTGATGGTTCCCTTGCAGGCACAATTATCCGTTCTTTATTATAACCAATCCAAAATTTCGAGAGTTGCATGGGGTAGTAGTTCTAGTTCAGCAGGTAGAGCTTTCAGTTTGTCAGGTAACATCAGGATATGATTGAACAAATGCTCCTTGGTCCAGTTGAGAAGGGCAAGGTTGACTGATAATGCTGATGCTCTGTTCTGTATTCGTGATGCAAAGCGAGGAAGTTGCTGTTAGAATTTTGTCAGGTACCCCCACGAAGAACATGTTAACTAGATAAATTTCTGGGATGAACCGTACTAGTACTCTTTGATGGTTCTTTCTTATACAACTAATCCAAAATTTCGAGAGTTGCATGGGGTAGTAGTTCTGGTTCAGCAGGTAGATCTTTTAGTTTGTCAGGTATTCAGCTGTCAGGTAACAGGGTTTCAGGATAATGCCGATGCTCTGTTTTGTATTCGTGATGCAAAACGAGCAAGTTGCTGTTAGAATTTTGTATAATACAAGTGGCATCATCTTTAGTATCAACATCAGAAACCCCCAGAAGAAATGTTTTGATTTTCTTATGTGCTTTCTATGAAGAGCAGTTTTACAAATGGACAAGCTCTTAGCTGCTGAATCAAAGGTATTTTCATCAGATTTCTAAGGAAATTAAATCGTTTCTTGCCAGATTGTTAGTTTCCAAGCATGCTGTATAATGTTCGTATGGGATTGATGTGGCTGTATTCTTCTGTAGTTTTACTGCAGCCAGTGTCTAAAACCGCTTATCCCTGGTCTGCATTTTCCACATAACCTGGAGCATAATTGTCTTCACATGGTAATATCCGGGTTGAGATCTTGCCGGGCAGATGATGATTTTCAGTGTTTTGAGTTGTAAGAGCATCTCCAACAGACTCTTTAAAGGGATGAAAATCACTAAAAATAGAAAAACGGAGTAGAAATCCTGTTCCAACAGGCTGGCTATCCTCCTCGGTAAAAATCAGCGCTAGCTATCCTGATTCTTCTACTCGCCAAGTTTGCCTAGCGGGCGCGGCTCGCCATCTAACTTTCCCCGCGTGCGTGCCGCCAGTTTCGTGTGCGCCTTGCCCTGCTATTGCGCGCGCCGCCGCTTTCTCCCGCATGGCGTTTGTGCATCGCACTCGTCGTCATCCTCCCATGCGCCTCACACCATCGTCCCCCATGTGTCCGCCCCTCCATTCCCGCTCCACGCCATCGGCAAAGCCTCGTCGTCCCTATCTGAAGCTTCGCCTTCGACTCAATCGCATGGCCGACCAGGGCGCCATGTACGGGCTGCCTCGTCTCTGATCTACCGCTGTTGAGCACTCGTCAACCATGTCGGCGATGGAAGGTACTCTCTCGTGCCTTAATTTATGCACGAAAGGCAGGATACAAAGGCAGCTCGTCGAAACTGGGAATAGGATAACGCTGAGTTTGGATCGAGGCATCGCCGGTCAGCTCCCCGCACAGGTTCAGTAAGCCTCAATGGTCATGCTCCATAATGTGTTCGCGATTGAAGAAGACTTCCGTGGAGGAGGAGGACGAGTCCCATTTTTGTGTTCAGTGTTTATTTCAATCTACAACTGTGAATCATGTGTTCAGTGTATGCTCAATTCAATCATGAATAGTACCTTTGCATAAATTGTATTTTGTGTTAAAGTAGAGAGTTACATTGATATGTGTATTGTTTGTTGGGCTAAATTGTTTAGAATTTCAGAGTTCAGTAGAGAATTACCGACTTGGCTCGATAATGTGTTCAATACACCTGCGCATATAAAATCTGAACACAAATGCTGAAGGAACAAACTGTATATGAACACCAATTCATCAAGGTGTCTCGTTGGGTTGAGTCATCGGACCAGTTGGTGGGCTCTGGTAAAAAAATGACATGGAATATTTTTAAAAAATAGAGTCAAGGTTTAGACAACCTGTTGGATTTGCTCAGTTTTTGACTAGCCATTTTATTTTACATAATAGGTAAATCAGGATTTTAGCTGTCCAATTTTAGCTAGTCTCTTGGAGATGCTTTAATCCTAAATGTGCAATGATCAAATCGCAAAACTGTCCAAATATGTGGACTCTTCACATCAATAGATTGATATCCAAGGGAAATATTTCTTTCCGCTTCGAACCCCATTTTTCTCCACGACTGAAAATTCCCTGCTTTTTTTTTGTTTTATACGAAAGGGAAAATAATAAAAAGAAGAAATAATGCTCAAAAAAATGAAAAAAACAAATCATTGCAAACTCGTAAGAAATAAAGATAAACAGGAACTGCAGAAAAATATGAGTTGACCTTCGGAAGAACTTGACTTGTCATGAGAATTGAAGGTACCGCATAATAACGTTGAGAAATGAAATATCCTTGCCCAAGAACCCCTCCTGCCGCCCTACGCGACCCGAACTCCTTCCATATCCGTTACCGTAGCGGCGCGCCTTTGCTGCTGGCAACAGGGATGCGCGCGGTAGCAGGAGGCCGCGCCTTCAATCTCCCCCACCTCCGCACGCGCCCGCCATGGCGCGCTCCTCCTCCCACCACGGGCGCTGCGCTCCTCTCCCACTCCGCACCCGCGAGCCTCCCCCACCGCCGTCGCCTCCCGCCAGGTTCCTCGTCTCTGCCTTTCTCGTCGTCCTATCGCTCGCAGGGTGTTCGATGAAAAGCCCACCACCCTGGTAGAGCTGTTCTTGGTGAAGCAAGTTGCCAGCGCGTCGTCGCTGCATCCCTTGTTCCCTAGCACAGCTTCAACTGAACTCTGAAGCATGCGCGTGAAGTTCATTCGGATTTTCAACATGGCTAGTGGACTTGCCTTATCGAAAAAATGGTTCCCGTTGTGCCATAATTTAACCTGTTTTAGCATCAACTGCTACGTGTTTGATGGAGCGGCCATCCCCAAAAGGCCAGTACCGATAGCAACATTCTTGTAGAAAGCCAAACCATCCAGCAATATGCATTTTTGCAGCGTTGTATTATCATTTTCTACATGCTATTCTGAATACCTATCACCTTTGCAACTTGCAACTCAGGTTTTTTACCGTCTCTGGAACCAGGGATTTCAGCAGTCCGCCTGTGCCAGCGGGTGCTTTCTGCAACAAGTAATGCTACGTTAGATGATATATTACAAGGAGAGTTAGATAGTGCAAAGGTAAGTTCTTCATGAACATTCCATAAGCAAGGCAATTCCACATGTGAGGAATTTATCTATTTCACTAATTACCTGGTCCTGCTTTCCTTATTTTAACCGATCTTCAGCGTGTCTTTTTGCTGCCAAGTTCCTGCCTTTTAATCTAACATTCATATATTTAGAAGAGCATTTAAGTGAAATTGCAAAATAATATTATTACGATGATTATATATACATGTAAATGGAAGTTCTCTTCTTTCTCTTGGTGTAGCCAGTTTTTGTGTCCATAACAAATGACTCATATCTTTCACAAAGAAGACTCTTTTTGGTTAGGCAATCTTGGTTTATTAGCATATTTGTATTTATATCTATAAACAAATGTGTCGCATAATTAGTTCTTATGCTTAGTTGCTAATGTGTTATCTGTGTTTCAGGGACTGCTAAAACTTGAGGCGGTGGGTGCATTTCAAAAAATACCAATGGTGATGCCTGCAACTGATTTACTTATGTCAGCACAAAGGAAATCAAGAAATGTGCCACCCACCAAGGGTGTGTTTCACCTGGTCATTTGTAATCACAGTTAACTCTGAAAGTTGTGTCGATGTTTGCTTCATTATCTGTTTGTACTGTAGGCATAAAAAATATTGCTAAGCGTGAAAGGAATAAAGGGGCAAAACAACTTGATGCCTTGATGAAAGTAAGTCCTTGATGTTGCTGCGTTGTCGACCATGTTTATTCACTTGATCACTGAGGGACATTCCATTTCTCAGGAACTTTCTGTACCATTGAGAACATACACAGAAAACTTCCCTAAGAGGAAGCATTTGCATCCTTATGAGAGATCTCTCATTGAGTTAACATTTGGTGAGGGTTATTATGAGCAGGTATTGTTAGCATTTTTTGTTGATGGTTTGGTATACTAGTATGATATTGTCTTTGATGGTAGAGAAACAATCTACAAACATGACACGGATAATAGTTTCATGAAGTGTATATATTGTTTTATTGTACTTTTCCACTGTACTCGTTGAATTATCATGATGTTGTTGGTAGTGCCTTGTCAGGTTATAGGACGAGTAGATGCTCTCAGGAAGAGGATTACTTCTGTTGGAAAGGAACATGCTTCAGTCTGTGCTAAGGTTTGATTACATGCTATTTTATATTTACTTCAACTTTCAATTCCATCTGCCCTGAATATTTACCGCATATTGGTTTACTGTGCTGACATAAGACATTGTAGTCTGTAAGAATATCAAACTTGAATCCTGGATTCAAGTAGGCATATATATGTGCTTTTTCTCTATATGTACATTTGAGACTCATGACTCATAATTATATTAATTCTCGAACCATGTCACTGTCAACCACTCATGAATTCAATGAATTTAGAAAGCACGTTTACAATTTTCGTAAATGATTGTCAGTAATTTGTTGTCACTTATGACCATGATAAAATCATATAAGATGCTGAAAATTACCATCTTATTCAGTGGTATGGCCTAGTAAAAAACTGCATGATGTTTTTTGTCCCTAATTTTTCAGTAATGTGTAAGGAAAAGCATTTTATATTTGCAAATTCATGCTGTAGCATTCCCAGATCTGGGAATTAAACTGCACGTTCTTTTGTTTCTCATAAGTTTATTGATTCTGGATATATGTTGCCATTAACAGTCAACAACAAAACGGGAAGCAGAGGAGCGACTTGCTGAGGTTAGTGCTTTCACATGTGTAATGACTTGCGTTAATGATCCTTTGGTTGTACCTGGTTGTGTTGCTAACGCTCTTTTCTTTTATGGCTCAATTTACTTTTGCAGGGCCGAAAAAAGCTTGAAGAAGCTTTCCAGCATGGAAAACATGCCATTGATGATTTAGTAAACGTAGCAAAGGTACTAACTGCAGTTGTCTTTGTTTTCAGTTGACGAATAAGATAAAAATTTTGGTCTCTCAAGTTATTTTTTTTTCGTCCACTCTTATTTATGTCTATAAATTTTCATTTGATATATGCCTAGATGTGGTACCTTTTGACTAATCTTCGATTTACTACAGGCTCTACGCTCTATGCCAGTTGTTGATCTACATATACCAACACTGTGTCTAGTTGGATCACCCAATGTGGGGAAGTCATCACTAGTCCGTGCATTGTCATCTGGGAAACCTGAGGTGGTACTCAATCTAGTTGGTTGTATGTTGCTAGATGATACTTTCGATGTTCATGACTTATCCAAATGTTCCTGTATTAAAGGATATGTTCCTTTGTCACTGTGCTTCGGCAATTAACATCTATGAGAGGCTTTACTTAGTAGTATAACTCTTTCATCTATAATCGACTGAAAGCATTAGTGTACATTCTATGAATAGTGCATGGCTTTTTTATTCTGATTATTAAGTTTGTTTGGTGTCATCATTCAAGAGTGGATAGCTGTGGCATCATCTCTCTGTTTTAGCTCACTGCTAAATCCTTTTCATGTGTTGTACTTGCATTTCTGCAGGTATGCAGCTATCCATTCACAACAAGAGGGGTTCTAATGGGTCACGTTGTATCAAATCATGAACGTTTTCAGGTTCAAGTGTTTGCCTTTCTACCTATCCTATTCAATAATCAATATTAATAGTACAATTTGATTTCACACCTGTTTGCTCCTTTCTTATGTTTACATAACTGAACAAAGACATCCTTTTCCAGGTTACTGACACTCCGGGATTACTTACAAGACATGATGGTGAGTTGACTTTTTAGTATAGTAGTCAATTTAGAGACTGGTACTTTCATGCATAAATATGTGTCACTTCTTATTTTTATGTATCCAGAGAATCAGTATTTTCTTGTGCATGGATTTATAGATAAATAATACAAATATGGTTTATATAAACACTAAGGTTGATTACATTTTCCTATAATATATGCCTTCTCTTTTAGGTATTTAGTTTATTGACTGTAGCATGCACATACATGTGCACTATGTGCAAAGCTCTAATTGTTCCCTTTTTGCGGATTGGCAGATGACAGAAACAACATAGAGAGATTGACACTCGCTGTTCTTTCTTACCTGCCAATTGCGGTTCTGTATGTTCACGATCTATCGGAAGATTGTGGAACCTCGGTGGCTGATCAGGTACATGTTTCTTTTACTTTGCAAAGTTGTTGTGTCCTTGACCAAATCACGTTTTGCATCCCATAGCATTAAAGGGTTTGTACTAAACTTAATGCTCTTTTGCAGTACACCACATACAAGCATATCAAAGAAAGATTTGGTGACCGCCTATGGCTCGATGTCATATCCAAATGTGACCTCCTGGGCAAGACTGCACCAACAAACTTTTATTGTGATGACGAAGATGATGAGCTGGTGCAATACAAAAAATTTGGGCCTGAAGGTGCTATTCAAGTATCAGTCACAGGTGAAATTGGCATCAAAGAGGTTAGTGACTCTCATGAGGGCCTCATCCCGAGTCATCTAAATTCAGCTATTTGTGATTGTATGTCTACCTTAGCGACTGCCAGGGCCTTAATCTATATTGACACAGTTTTCTCTCTCCAGCTAAAAAAAAGAGTTCATGAACTACTGACATCTCAGATGGCTCGGATCAAAGCTGACCAGGGCGACCATGAAACCCAGGAAATTGGCACTAATGTTTCTTAGAGAACTTAGACAAGGGGCAAAAGAAAAAAAAAGGACTTACATGTTTCTGATTACTGTTTATGTAAATGTTTCGGTGATGTGGGCAGTATGCTAGTTCGTTTTTTTTTTTTTTGGTTGAAGCAAAGGTAGTATGTTAGTTCTGGTACATCCTTTTCCCCATTTCTCGCTAACTGTTAACCTGCACGTGTGAAATCAAAAGCATTACACCGGTATTTGCCCATATTTGCTTTCCTGATAATGATCTTATTGCAATCAATGAGCACAACACTCATCAAATCGATATGAGCAAGTACGGGGTCTGAAGAATATGGAATTCCCTTTTAATTGTTTTAATATAAATGATGTCCCATTCGTTGTTTGGCCAGTAAAATTAAAGTATGTAGCAATATCCTTCTTTTCTTAAAAAAAGGGCAAATCTTCTTTATGAGATGCCCTCATGCTGTCCTTTTGTGACCGTGCGTTGGTTTGCCCAGTCGTGTCCATCTTCCTGGTTTCTTGGCGGTGTAGCCCATCGACACATTAGAAAAAAAAATACTCTGTGCTTTTTAATTGTTGACCTCGTTCACTTTCTTAATTATATTTGATCATTCATATTATTTAATTTAAATAGAAAAAATATAAGATAGTTTTTTACTTTATTTAATAATAAAATAAATCTTAACAAAATATTTAATAATTTTTTGAATAGAAAAAAAGATCAAACGTAAAAGAAAAAGAATCAGCGTTAACAATTTAAAATCAAAGGGAGTAGAAAAAAGAGGAAAAGAAAAACAAGCACCGTTTCTCGTTTCTGACATGGAATTGGTCGTCCTTAGTCCCTCTCTACTGACACGTTAAGCTTTTTGGCATTACTTTATGGTTGCCAGCATCAGCATGCCAAGTATCTGCTGTAGAAATTTGGGAAGTAGGGTGGGAAGGCTTTCAGAGAAGGATTTATCTCTCTCTTTCTCTCTCTCTCTCTGTTTTTTTTTAAAGACGAATGATTTATTTCTCACAACTAAGGAACGGGGGGACCCTCCTGATGACTGGGATCAAATGTTGGGGAACTCATGGAAGTTCGGGAGTCATATGCCTGCCTTTTAGCCTTTCCTCTTGTATAAAAGCGTAGGCCCGTCAGGGCTATGTTCGCATCTCCAAGTCGTGCCGCTTCTGAAAGGGAAAAAAGAGGTAGGCTCATCGCCTCCTCTAATAATCGATGTGATCTCTGTTTTACAGGAATGGCTATTGCTTTCGCCCGCATTTTTTTCGTAGCTACAAAGTCCTCAAACATTGTTTCATACGAGGAGCAGGTGTCCATCAGCACAAACATGGAATCTTCCATCTTCATGGGACTCTTCCTTGCCTCGGCGGCCTTCGCGGTGGCCGCCGCCGGGACTCCACCGGAGACGTGCTTGGCGCTTGCTCTCTGCATCGTGTTCAACTTGGGAATTCTGCTGATCACCCATGGCGTGCGAGCGCAAGCGCAGCGCAGGACTCTGCCGCTGGCCATGTAACGAACCAGCCGCCGAGACAGGTGCTAGTGTCAGCAGCTTACTTGCCAGCTCAGTACCATCTCTGACGACTGGCTGATCGGGTGGGCCACTCGTATATTGGGCCTGTTTTGGAAATTCTAACTATGCTAAAGATTAGAGTTAGTTTGTAGTTCATAACTAATTTGGAATTAATTCTAATTCTTGAGATGTTTGGATATAAGGATTATATTGATAATAAAGTTGCTGATGTAATCATTTATCTCCCTTGAGAATACTGAAAAAAGTAACTTTTTAGTAAACCTTACTCAAACTAGCTTCAATTAGCACCTTTTAAATGAGCTAATTTTTTTAGGTGGGTTAAATACAACTAACTTAAACTAATTCTATCTATTTGGAGAATTTAGGGTTAGTTGTGCTCAAACTAACTCTAACCTATGGATCTAAACAGGGCCATTGTATGATTTGTATCTAGTACTAGTATACTTCCGTTTATGGTCTCGCCTTGTGTCACGCTTCCATTAGCGTCGTTCACCTGTCGGTGTGTCGAGTTGCTTTGGGTTTCAGCCCTGTCCTCTGCTTCGTTTTGTTTATGTGAAGACGTGAATTAGTTGTTATCAGTTATTACCGTATTCAGAATAAAAAGACGTCTTATTTAATGAGTATGGATGTGCATCATGCATGTTACCTTTTTCTTTATTCCAAAAGAGAAATGAAGGCACCTGCGTCAGAGAAGACGCTGAATCTGAATGTCGTTCGTAAATCGTACTGCAGGCCTAGTTGGGCCTTCATATACCAAAACGAAGGCATGTATCAGGCCGGTGTGTTAAGGAAGGAGTCCGATTTATCTTCTTAACTTTTGTGGTTATTCGGTTTTCGTCCTCTAATTACAAAATTGGGTAGGATGATTTTTTTAATTTTTAATTCCGTTCGTTTTTCCTCTCCTGGCTGTTTTGGACGGTGGTTTCGCTGACGTGGCATATATTGGGAGTATAGGTACGATAACGTGGCAAAGACTACGTGATAATAAAAAATTGAGAAACGAATTGTGACAGCCCTAATTTTTTCAAAGAAAAGAAAGAACAAAAAAATAAAAAAAAACTTACTTTTACTGGACCATACATTTTTTCAATTTTTCATTTTTTCCTTTAAAAAACTAGAAAAACGGTAAAGGTAAGGTATTTTTTTTTCATTTTTCGTGATTTTTCATTTTTTTTCCTTTGAAAAAAGGAAAAACAGTAAAGGTAAGGTTTTTTTGTGATTTTTAAATATTTTTTTTTCAATTTTTCTTTTTCCTTTGGAAAAAAAGGAAAAACAACAAAGGTAAGTTTTTTTTTCATTTTTTGTGATTTTTCAATGTTTTTTTTCAATTTTTCGTTTTTTCCTTTAATTTTTTTCCTTTGGAAAAAGGTTAAAACAGTAAAGGTAAGTTTATTTTTATTTTTTGTGATTTTTAATTATTTTTTATTTTTTCCCTTTGAAAAAAAAGAAAACAGTAAAAGTAAGTTTTTTTTTCTATTTTTCAATTATCATATAGTTTTCGCCACGTCAGTGTATGCCACGGTAGCAAATATACTCCTAATATATGTCACGTCAGCGAAATCACCTTCCGAAACAGTCACGGAAGAAAAAACGAATAGAATCAAAAGTTAAGAGAGTCATCCTACCCAGTTTTATAACTGGAAGACAAAAATCAAATAACTGTAAGAGTTTAACAAGGTAAATCGGCCTTCTTCCGTCAAAGAAGACGATGGGCATGGCCCGTATTCCGGTCGTTACGGCGCCTGGCTTTGCCTTCGTCGTGGCCCATCACATCTTTGTACTCTGCTCTGCTGCAGTGCTGCCGTGCTGCCTGTGGCTGCCTTCGTGTTCTTGTAGAAATCTACAATATAGAGTTAAAAAAAAATCTACAATATCGACCAAATACAAACAAACAAGATATATATAAACATAGGAATTATAGAAGAAGAATCTCAAAAGGAGTAGTGCAAACAAACAGGTTTTAGATACCCATCCAATCGACCTAATAAGGCTTCATTAGTCGTATGTTACAATTCTTTTTCACAGACCACAAGGACCTATCTAGGTGAGCAATGCTCAATTTTGCACGCATGGCTAGATCATGAACAGAAGTTTTCACCAGTCACACATACTTATGTCTACATTAAAGACTGCAATATACTTTATTCTAAAAATAAGCTTATGTCTGTTTCAAATGAAACAAAAAAATTATCAGTAACAATATTAACAAATTAATATCACTAGATCAGATTCTACTTTCTTCTACCTAACTAATAATAATTTAATTGTGAACAAACAATACTCCTATCTATAAAGTAATATCATTATATCCATCACGAATTATGTCACAGATTCTACCCTTGCTTGGTCATACACTGATTTATTAGGTTCGGATACTGCTTTTCCGATTTGAGATGGTTGACACTTGATTTTCTTTATTAAAAAAAACTGTCATATTTATCTGCCAACTCTGCAGAATGGTTAGCAATTGATTGACTTAGGGATAATTTGATCTCTTTCCTTTTTTTATTTTTTTTGTTTTAATCATTTATTTCTTTTAATCTCATAGGAGATTGAAACCCATGGTGAGCGATAGTTTCAGTAAAAATAAATAAACTTGTGATAAAATTACAAAATCGTAGATTCGACATTAGAATCACAATTAGCCATCAAAACAATGGTAGAAACACAATTTTAACTTAAAACAAAGGCTTATGTTCGGTGTCTGTTTTTCTTAATTTTTTAGAATTCTTCAAATATTAGGAGTATCTGTTTTACAAAGTCCAATCAAAATCATGTTCTTTTTTTCCTGATTTTCACAGTTCTAGTATACTCATACTTTTTTTTAGGGCAATGATATACTCATACTTGGTAAAACTGAAAACAAGTTATCTATGATCAGGTACTTGAGAGAGCCATGGGTCCCCATAGCTAGAGCACACATGTAGAGGACGCGGATCCTCTGACGCGTATGCAGTTCACGTTAGAAAGATCCTGATCCATACAGGATCCGGATCCTCTCACGTAAACTGCATGCCGGCGACCATGCGTGATCTCAACCTATCAATAGCTATTGTATGCGTGCAGTTAAGGTGAGAGAGACCCTGATCCGTGCGCGGGGACGATGCATACCCCATTGGAAGCTGCTCGGGAGCCAAGCAAAGTGGGAAAGGGACATGAACATGACATGCGAACATGTCGTAAACTTCGTAAATCAAGTGAAGAATGGGTCATAGAGTATTGCGCTGTTCGCTCTGAACAAGGAAGAGAAAACAATGGCCTGTAAGCAGTTTCAGTTCTCCACATCACATTTGACTCTGTTCCCGACAGTATTTTATCAGGGACTTGCTAATTTTCAGGTGATTGAAAGTAACTTTCAATCACTTTTTTAAACCATTAGATCTAGATCTAATGGTTTATAATTATTATACAAATAATCCTATAAAAGAAAAATCAAAACTCAAAGGAACAAACCATTGATTAAAAGCTTTCAATCAGCTGAAAGTTTGAAAACATGATTTTATCATGGGCATCCAAATCCTACCAAAGAAAGCTCAGCAAGCCACCTCTATGTGTCAGCACTGAAAAAAGACCAACACACACTTATCACATTTGGAGATAAAATATCTGAACTGAGGATGACGGGAGTTTACATTTGAGGGCTTGAGGCTTAACATAGACTGATAGTAGATTTATCAAATATGTTATCTGTGAACTACCCAATTCGAAACAAATGAATGCGTCCTCGCAAAAAAAAAAAAAAAAAAAAAAACAAATGAATGCGGTTATTTTTTGTTGAGGATCATAGACATGCGGAGAGGATCAATATGTTATAATTCTAAGAATTATGCGGCCGATTTCCCTGGTAGGTTAATTTGCAGAAAACTGAAAAGAATAAGTAAATTAAAAGAAAAAGACCCAACCCAACAGAGAGGGTCGTCCAGGTCTGATGTGTTGGCGTCTTGACGATGAGCAATACGTCAGGCGAGAGTCCCCTTCGCACGTGCATACGGGTAGAAAAGGTAGGCACCCATGCGTCAAGCGCGGCGTTGGACCCAAACTTCATTCCCAATCAGAACCAGGTGCGTCAACGGTGCTGATTCTTGGTTGGGTTGGGCGTCAACGGCCTCGGCGTTCTCTTTGGTTGGTGGAAACTTCGTGGGGGCTTCCGCTCACGCAAAGGCACGGCACGCGTCATCCCCCAATGTTTAATAACAAATACGGAGTACCCCAACTTTCACCGCTAGTCGATACAAGATCTCATCCCCCGAATTTGACCTCAATTGCAGCTCCTGCAACCTGTGCTGCTTCCCCTTCCTCCCTCCCAACTTCAGCAGGAACGCAGAGTGCAGCACGGTGTTGTTCCGTGTTCTGCAGGTGCAGCAAGCCACAGCAATGGATTCCCGCGTCGTGATGGGCCTGTGGATGGCCTCCGCGGCCGCCGCCCTCGTCGCGACGAACCCAGAGTCGCCGCAGGGACCATACCAGACGTGCGCCGCGATTGCTCTCTGCCTCGGGTTTCACCTCGGCATCGCGCTCATCACCCACGGCGTCGCGCGCCGCCTCCACTGAAGAAGCCACCATATCCCGGCGAGGCGGTTTAGTCAGCGCCATATTATCTGACTGAGCCTACGCGAGGGCTCGGTTCCTCCGCACGCAGCGCGGGATCCTCCTAAACGGAAATCCCCAAGTGATTCCATTAGGCAGATTGCGTGATTCGTGCCCCCGTTTGGGCAGACGCTGCTCCTCCGATGTCCGGGCCGGTTCCTTCACGTGGAGCTCAGTTGAATTACCTGTCCAATCATCGTCCATCCGAGGCGATGTTTCGATGATGATTTGACGGTTAATTACAAGTGAGCCCCATGTGTAGGAGGTATCTCAGACATTGGCGGAACAGTGTCTGCCCAAGCGCACGGTCAATAAAAATACTACCATAATATAGTATGATACAAAATAAGAACTATATATCTAAGTAGTACTTATCCATCATCTGAATATGTGCTGATCAGCCACTTCTCATGATGCCTTTGTTGACTTTTATTGATTGCTTTTGGTGTGCTTGGGGTTTAAATTACAGAAATAGTTGCTGAAGAATTCAACTGAAGCCAGGCAAATGTACTTGACAAGTCAACCATGGAATCAATCAGCTGCCGCACGTACATCTTATTAAATGTTTCTTTTTTTACTCCAGTAGTTGACAGTACATCAGTTTCACGCCAGATTGTCGTACTGGTTTTTCTTGGGTGTTTTCCCTGCAGGATTAGCACTTTGGAACACGACCATGATAACCTGTTTCCCTCCGTACTTTTATATAGGGACGTCTCTCCTTTAATCATTTTTTTAGCTTAGTTGAATTGCCACCCAATCACCATCCCTCTAAGCGTCAATGTCAGTGACTTGACGGTTAATTGGACCGGAATCACACCTGCAGGTCCACGAGCCAGGGATTAAAAAACCATTGTAGTACCCGTTTTTTCTAGTGGTTTTTTTTATCATAAAGAAACAGTTGATCAACGGGGAAAAATGACCGACAAGCATTTTTTATACACAGAGTTGGTTTTTGGGTTTTTGTGATAAACTGAATGTCCGGACCGGTGTCATCGAAAACCGTGAAAACCAATACGGTATATAAACCTATGTTCCGGACAGTTATGCGATAAACTATTGCTTACATAAGGCTAAAAAACTATTTATTTAGAATGTCCAATACAGTGCGAGAGACACAACGACACAATGACATTGGTTTCTGTATTATAATCAAGGACAAGGAGTGGAGGAGAAAAAACATGAGCCTATAACCTAAACCCAACTCAATTTTACTTCCTTATTCCAAATCCAATTACTTCCCAAGCATCTAAAAACACATTATCTGTCACCCATCACCTACTCACGCTTCACGTGAGAAGACGAGCTACGCCTACGACTAGGCAAAAGCTACATAGACTAACCACTTTTGAAGTTGTGACTATAAATATTTAGGTCATCTTATATGCTGGCTCACAATAAACTAAAGAATAATCTAAAAAGTTGACATATGCGCAACTTTTGTTAATCGGTTTAATTATTCTTTACTTGTTATTTTTTTTAAAAAATTATGACAACGTACAGACACTTCGTTAGTCTTACACTTATCAACCGTACTTTTGTATGAGGAAGTTTCTCCATTAAGACTTTTTTAAGCTTAATTGAATTGTCACCCAATCACCATCCTTCCATATGTGTCGATGTCGGTGACTTACCGTTAATTAATTGAAACGGGGAACCAAACGTGCAGGTCCAGGAGCCACCCCCGGATAGTCAGACGGCAAACTATTGCAATCCTAAAAAAGGAACTGTTGTTTATTCAGAATATCCTATGCAGTTGCGACCGATACATGATCCTGGAAGTTTTATGATTGTGCTTGTGTTGATTTTTCTTTTCTTTTTGAGGCCTTATATATATGTTCTTTCATTTGAGCAAAAATAAGACTTTAATTACTTCGTGAAAAGCAGCACATTCGTTTTTGTTGGAATAGATTTTGTTTTGGAATCTTATTATATAGGCAAATTTTAGCAGTTTACTAGCATTGCAGTATTTTTTAGCCAAACTTGCATTGCAGCTAGTCCTAGCCAAACAAGCCGCCCGGCCCAAATCCAAAAAGGTCCGGCACGTTATATTTCGGGCTGGCACGACATAAAATTAGTTTCGGGCCAGGCCATCCCGCGTCATCTGTCCACAACACGGCACGAATTACATAGATCGTGTCGGGCCATCCCATTAAGCCCAGTAGCCCAATAACACATTTGAGTCCGGTAATACTAAAATGGGGGAAAAGATTTGAAAATAGGGGCGGGGTAACCCAGGACCTCTAGGTTGAGAGGGGAGTGGTTTACCACCAGGCTATTTGAGCTCTGCTGTATGCATATAAAATATTTATTCTTTTTAATATAAATCAGCCTATTTCGTGCCTCATCGGGCCACCCATAAACAGGTTGTGCCCGTGCCGCCCACCGGGCCGAGGCCTGAGGCTTAGCACAACACGAAGACGTGTGTCAGGCTGGCCCGGGCATTAAATGCACCACACCATGCTGGGCTTGGGCTGGGCCAAATTTTGTGGGCCTCAGGCCGACACGGCAGGCACAATCTGGCTAGGACAAATCACAGCTAAATGCGAGCTCCATGAAAAGAGCAAAGTGTGCCCAATAGCTAGCAAAGACGACCCGATAAGAGATTCATCATAATTCGGCCCACAGATTGTCAACGCAAAACATCTGGCAGCCTAACAAACCCATTAGCCGAAAGATGCCTAAAATGAGAGCAACCCGCAAGCAAACAGTCCACCGGTCTGTTAGGTAGGGATGGCGACGGGGCGGGTTCGGGGCGGGTGGAGCAAAAGCCCACCCGCGATGATAGATATTATGGATGGAAATCTTCACCCGCACCCGCAGGTGGAAATTCACACCCGCGCCCGCACTCGTCGGGTTTTGGGTGGGTGACGGGTCCCCCGCGGGTTTTTGAGATACACAAAAAAATATATTTTTAGTTCAATTCATTATTATTTTAGTACATTTTACATAATAAAAAATACTAACTCATTCATAACTTTATAGTTAACATAATATGACGACACATATGTATAAACTAAAAATTATTACACACATAATTCTCACTTTCACAAAGAAATATTTAACCAAAATTTTTGATGGGTCTTATTTTTCGGGCCCCGTGGGACACCCACGGGTGAGAGAAAAAACCCGCACCCGCCTCGTGATTGTGCAGGGCGGGTGCGGGTGAGCCCTGCGGGTGAAAAAATGCACCGCACCCGCACCCGGCGGGGCCCGCACCCGAGACCTAAATTGCCATCCCTACTGTTAGGTGAGTTATTTTTCATTTTTGTATATTTCTATTACAGTAACAATTATATTGTATTGATTTAAAGGTAGAAACTCACAAAGGAGTAGCCTAAAACAGATCGAGTACGCAAAAAGTACTTCATGTCACAAATCTCATAACTATATTGATAACGCAGACAGTGGATGGTCGACATCATTATGCGATACTAGGACATTTCTTGTATCCTCTGCGTGTGTTTGAGCAAGGGATGCCAGGTATGTCGCCTGATCCATTTCGTATCCATGCACGTTCCCCCATGGATCAGGATCACCGGCCTTCATCACAACCTGGCTCGCCACCTTCTTCTCAACCGTCTTGGCGTCCATGCTGAAAGCATACGTGTAGTATCTCGAATAATGAAGGTCTGACAACTCGAGGGCGCTAAAGAAGACGACCCCGCTCTCCTCGCAGAACCACCGCAGCTTAAAATAAACAACATTGTCCAGCGAAAACTGGCCTACCCAGATCTTGTTCTTCGTTTCGCTGACCACACGATCCATCTCGAGCTTCATGTCATCATCATCATCGCCGTCGTCGTTGCTATCTCTGCCACCACCATCGCCGCCATTATTGTCGTCAAAGCTAAGAATGCGCAATGTATAATGCCACTGGGCCGCCTCAATGCCGTTGCTCCTCCGTCGGTCGACATCGAGCCGGACAGCGCAGAGCCTCCCGCGCGGCGTCGTCCCGAGCAAGGCGTGATTCCCCATGTTTAGCTCCGGCCAGGACAGGTCTGCCCTTGCGGTCGCGGCCTCCAGCGTGTCGAGGCGCAGCCCGAACACGGCGTCCTTGGTCATCCAGTACACTGCCCTGCCGCCGCGGACCACGACGCCGTGGCGCATGTGGTTCATCTTGTTCGTTCCGACGAGCCCGGCGCCGGTCACCTTGGCCTCCAAGCTCCACTCTTCCTCGTCGGAGGAGTAGCTCCGGAACGCGGTGAAGCCTCGCCGGCAGTAGAGCATGACCACCCGGAAGTAGTAGGAAGGGGAGGAGGAGGTGGTGTCGAGGTCTTGTGCGGTGATCACCGTGCACGCGTACTGGCGATACGGATCGATAGGTCTCCTTTTTGCACCAAAAAAAAAAAAAAAAGAAAAGCAAAAGACTTGGCGAAAAGGATAGGATACGGATCGTGTCGTGGAGGGCAGCGGTCGCGCCACGAGAAGGTGAAGTCTAGTCCTGTTCCGGCCCCCAAACACGCCAGAGCGTGCACATTGGTGCCTGGCTGATGTATGGCAACGACGCCATTGCGCATGAAGGTCATCTGCTTCTCTCGCCGAGCTGAGCGCACGTCAACTTGGCCTCTTACGTACCTCGGGAAAAAGCAGTGAAGACGCCAGGTTTACACCATAACCATTGACCAGGCACAAGTAAAAACGACGTTGACAAATCGTGGCGTGCCAATAACAAGCAAGATCCACCTAGAAGGAGCTCGTTTGGTTTTTTTATTTACAATATAAGGTACAAACAACTGAGACAAACTTATTTCCTGTAACAAACAACAACAATACGTACTTTTCATTCTAAGGACGGACCATTTGAGAGGGCTTATGCCCAAACGGATTATGATGGCTTTGAATGGGTTATGCGAAAATAACTCGTTGCTACAGTGCCATAAGCTAAAAGAATAAGCCACCCATAGGCCCTCCCAAACGGACCCTAAGTAATTTGAGTGCTGATGCATTAATCCTTGTGCACTCTACTACCGTACGATCGGATCGTCTAGCCATCCGCCTCCACCCGGAGCACCCACCCGTCCGGCGTCAGCCCCATCACCCGCTCCGGGTAACCCCTCCTCTGGCAATAATAATGTCGCTCCGATAAGAAGCCGGCGATGGTGTGCCATGCCTTGCCCCCGTGTTCTTAGCGGTTGACACAGTCGTATGCTGCTTCAACGCGTCAATCAGCAGGTCCACCTCTAGGTGCGGCTAGAACACGACCCCGCGGTGCATGACGGCAGCGTGCAACTCGTCACCAGCTAGGTGGGTCCTACCGATCCAAGCCCCGGTCAACTCAGCCTCTGGGCCCCGGTTACCAGTGGCGGAGTCCGGAGTAGTAGCACCGGACTGTCGTGAAGCTGCAGCGGTTGTAGAGGAGGATGACCAGGTAGGAGGAGGGAGGACTAAATGAAAACAGATTAGAAAAGAATGATGGTTTAGTTAGAGCAACTCCAGTGGGGTGATGAAATTTAGGCCTCTATAATCTATTATGAGGGCCAACTTCCAAATTTTAGTAGCCTAAAATCCTTTCGTCCTGCAGCCCAAATGACAAAAACAGAGACCCTATCCTTGCTGGTGGGTCCCACCGCCATGGCTGCTCCTATTGATTGGTGCCAACGCTCCCGCTCTCGGCTGCTCTCGCCGGCGGCTCTGTTTGCAGCTCATGCCGCTTGCATGCGACGCGTCCTCCCTTGCATGCGATGTGGCCTCTTCCTCCCCAGCGCGCAGCGCTGCCTTGCTCCCTACCCCTGTCTCTCCCTTTCCTCCTCTGGTAGCGCCGATGGCTCCCTCCCCTACTCTCGCCGGTGCCTCCCTCTCCTGCTTGCACTGCCGCATTTGATCGATGTTTCTTGGTTGCGGGTAGCAAAGGAGGGTGCTGGCCGCCGAAGACGTCGTGGTGCCCCGGCCATGTGCGGCGCAGAGAGTGGCCCGCCCCTCCCGGTCACGATTTCGGGGCGGATCCGATCGTGGCACGCAGCAATCTACCATCAGCGGGATTTACTAGGATTTATGGCATTATACTTTCAGTGGTAGACGACGCTCCCGTCGACAGCGAGGCGTCATTGGTGACTTCGTCAATCTCTAGGATTTGCCGGCTCAGTCTTTAAGAATGCTCATAGGGATAGAATTTGTGTACGTGTGTTCATAGGAGTGAGTGTGCGTGCGTTATGAGTGTCTGAGTTGTACTATATAATCTCAATAAAAAAAATCGCTCGGACATCAGACACCATGGCATTAAATCCCTCCTTCACTGATGCCCTGACACAAAGGATGTCGCTCCCAAGAGGAATCTGATCTTTCAAGAAAATTTCCCCCTGGAACCCCATCATAAGGAAAGAGCTTCAATAAGTCTATAATCTTTGCCTTAAGTCCTAGATTTATGCACCATACCAGGAGAAGCATCATGCTACGATTTTATATGGCACTGACGTATGTCCATGCACAAAATAAAAATAAAATAAAGTACCATTTTCAAACATGATAACAAAATAAATCCTGGCTATACTAAGAGCACCACCAACACATTGGTCAGGTAATGTTATCTGCCATTGTCAGCCTTGAACCATCTTTCCCAACTGTTCACAATAGACAATAATGTGTTTCCAGGTTTAATCAGTCCAAAGGGTTGATGAACTCGGGCATGACAACCAGTCATAATGGTTTTCAAATACTTCCTAGTGTGTATGATCTCGCTTTTCAATTAGTGCATTTTCCTTTATTAACAATGAGATCTAAAAAAGGAAAAATAACTTTAGACCTGGTTACTCTAGACGTGCATTTGTTAATCATTTCTTTGAACACTAATATGTTTTTTGCTTAAACTTGACTTAAGAAATGTTTAATGTTCTTGAGTCATAAAACATATTTAATCATATATTTTCACATACAATCAAGAAAAGTTCTTGATTTAATTGGCCATTTAATGATCTTCGAGAAATCACCAAGACTTGCTAAAGAGATTTGACTTGAATGAAACACAGTTAAATAGACTCCCCAAAACAAACTCAAATCTTGAATGTGACAAACGAACTTATTTAAGGGAAGAACATTACATGGTTTAAACTATATGATCATTTTACCTCTCAGGCTAGTTCTTATTATATCCAAATTAATAAAAAAATTTTATGATTAATTCAAATTAAATAATATGATGCATGTACAATCTTAAAAGTGTCATTGTTGATCTAGATGCATGTGACCTTCTACCTGTTTTATGCAAGGAAAGAAAATATAATGAGAAAACAAGATTATGTTATCACCTTTTAACTCTTTCAGCTGCATAGATAATAAAATAAATAAAGAAATAAATACATTGATAAGAATAGTGTTTGATTTTATACTAAGTGTACAACAAAGTGTCGATAGAAACAATAATCTAGATTCACAAGACACCGTTGAGCATATGCATATGAGAATTTTCAAGACCATGCTTCCTTCTTAGCTCATATTGTTTTTAGGTACGAACATCTCAAAGCATAGATAAACTGAGGTACGACATTTTTAGAAAAATGCTTTCATGGTAGAGCCATGCAACAAGTAATTGCAGACATTGCATACAGGCAGCTATATATGGATCGATTCCTATGATAGACAAAATTGCATATGCGTTTTGCCTAAAAGAGAAGGCAATGCCATGGGTCAGTTTCTCGATTGAATATAATTTGTAAACTCATGTCTGTATATTTTTCTCTAAAACTATTGTATTGAGACATGTTTAATGTTCTTGACTCATAAAAAATATTTATTTGTATATATTTGATTACATTCAAGATAAGTTTTTGATTTAGTTGGCAATTCAGTGATCTTCAGGGGGGGCTTGGTAAAGGAATTTGACTATAATAGAACACACTCAAACATACATAATGGTTCCCATCATCAGTCTGATATTTGTAACGGAACACCATCCTTGAGTATTTATAGGAAACTTGACATTGTACTCTAGAACACGAACACAAACAACTCTTGAATGCAACAACCAAACTAATTTAAGGGAAGAACATCACATTGTACAATCTTTTAGGCAAAGCACATAGGAAATTTTGAATAAATAAAACTCTCTTGCGATGAATTCAAAATTAAATAATTTGATGCATGTACAATCTCAAAAGCATCGTGCTTGATCTAGATGCACGTGGCCTTTTGCCTGTTGTATGCAAGGAAATAAAATGTCATGAGGAAACAATGATCATGTTAGCACCTTTTAACTCTTTCAGCTGCATATAAATAAATAAGGATACTGTTTGATTTTATGACCGGCACCTTTTTTATCCCAAGGACATCTCCAGTAAAATACTTTCGGTTGGCATGCAAGAGCAGCTTAGCGACTCCAACTCTCTCTGATAGTTGTATGAACGATCATAGACGCAACTTGTTTTTCTTGTTTCACGCGCATTGTCATTATTCTGCAAATAATTCAAAGGAAAACATTAGTATGCGAACTTCAGTGAAATTTAGCACACGTTTTGTGCGTGCATGTATAAGGATTGTGCCTGCATGCACGTAAACATTTGTGCCTGTGTTTCAAAAATGAATTTGTTGCAGCTTGAAGTCTTTATATATAGTGGAATGACATGCCGGAGAAGGGTTGCTCAGGAGACGGGACCAGGGCATCATCTGCAGACTGATCACCTGTCAGTCTGTCACCGTAGACGACCACGACACGGCAAGCAGAGCATCTCCTCCGGTGCTCATGGTGTACTGCCGTCGAAACTTCGCCGCGTTCCGGATCTACTCCGACGACGGTGGTGGCTGGAGCAACGAGGCCAAGGTGCCTTCAAGGCCGCGGATGCGGACGAGAACGGTTCTGATGCCTCGAACGTGTCGTAGTTTTGATGCGGACGAGAACGGTTTTGATGCCTCTCGTTCCCCTCCGGCCAAGGCGTTGCCCATGACGAACTGTGGGGACCTGGTCATTGATGCCTCGAACGTGTCGTATCGAGCCGCAGCGCGAACACTTCGTCCTTGGCCAGCCAGTACACAGCTTTTGCACCTTGCATGGCCTCCTCGCTCCAGAGGATTTCGTGCGACGAGTCGTAGTTACAGAACGCGGTGAAGTCGCGCCGGGTGTACACCATGACCAGCCGGAAGTAAGTAAGAGGAGGAGGGGATTCTTGTGATCGTGTCGTGTTCGAGAGGTCGTCTGCGGTGAACCGGTGATCACGGTGCACGCGTCCAGCCCGAACCGCCGCAGGTCGGAAATAATATACATCGCCGGCAGGGCGTGCACGTCGCCAGTCATGGGTCTGGAAGAAGCCGAGAGTCGTGGGACACCTGCCGCCGCCACCCTCCCACGTCGTGGCGCGGCTGCGGCAGCAGAGGAACGCGGCATCGCCGGCGATATACCAACTATAATCTATATATCTAGTTCAAATGATTTATCTTTAAAGATAATAGTATTGATCAAAATTTAAAAGGGTTGATTTTGAGCAAAATTTAAATCCCTAATGTTCTAGGGCTGAGGGAGTAGTAACTCAAATAAAACAGAACTAATGAACATATCACTGAGAAGCGAACTTGATCACAGTAAGAACTCTGAAATGCTGACTGGTGGGATGCAGTAATCCACCGATTGTCGATTTGGGGCGGGGTTTTTGTAATGGGTAAAAACCGACTGGTTAATCTGGTATTTATAGTAACCGGGAATCCGGTCTGGGCCGGCTGCAGCGGGTGACCAGTTAGCCAGGAAAACCGAAATTACACATTATAGCAAAATGGCTAACCAACCGATTTTTTACCGATTCGAGCCAACTGGTTGCACTGAATATTTAAACCATACTGAGAGAATAAAAAAGATGAAATGGCAAAAGGTCCGAAAATCAGACCGCATGACGAAAATTGCACTGATGATCGTGACTCGCGAGATCTGCAAATCATAATTAAAGGGCTAATTGTACTTAAGTGTTTGAAAACTAAATGTACTCGAATCTTCCAAAACGAGTGTCATGGACCCAATAGCTAATTTCTAGTAGCTTCCCCTACTGAATTCCATCACTAAAATAAGACATCTTTTTACATTCATTTTTGTTGTGCGTTGAAAAAGTAAAATTTTAAAGCCTTGTTCGATCTATATATCTGTTCCAATATGGTGTTGGGATCAAGTTTCACATAACTGACTGGGCCGGTATAACCGGCGGCCCGGTTCACCGGTTAATAGGTATAACCGGGCAGTTAGCCGGATAAAACTCATTTTGGTTGGTGCAAGGTCGGCGGTCGGTTAACCGGCTAGTTATTCCGGTTAACCGTCGGTTAGATCGATTTTAGTGATATATATTAAATATATATTTTTTAATTCAAAAATATCAGTTTTTGAGTAGCTTCACTAGTTAATCGGTCGGTTATATCGGTTATGTTTGATTCAATTTTTTTGAATTTTAAATAAATTTAAATTATAGCCGGGGGTTAATCGGCTCATACCGGTTTTCCGGTTAACCGGACTGTTATTTCAACCCCGGTTGGGATCCGAGAGTAATAAGGTGTGAAAAAGATGCACTGATTAAAGGAGTTACACTTGTGACATACCTTGAATCTCTTGCTAGTAGAGTAGAAACTGATTTTTTTTTAACTTGCCTGAATATGTTCACGGAAAATTGAAAAGGGAACAAATAGCTTTTACATACAAAGTCAATAACAAGCAAGATCTATCTAGAATGAACTAGGTGGTTTTTTATTTCATAAATTAAACATAGAGAAACAACTGAGGCAGACTTAGTTCCCATAACAAGCAACAATAATACTTCTTATTCCAAGCAAGTTGATTCAATATAGAGATGAAACACAAACAACAAAGTAAAATGAAAAGGAGGAAACAAGAAAGGGTTGGCAATATCTGTGACAAGACCTTGTTATTGAAAGAAAAAGAATCCAACGACCAAGCTGAAAACAAAAGCACAACAGAAAACGAGAAAAAGAAATAAACCAGGTTAAACCAGCAGGTTTGCCGTGCGGGCATCATGAGCGGAGGCACCCTCTAGGAATCTAGATCGTCTGCAGTTGTGTATTAGTATTAAGGCAAGAACAGGGCAAGCGTCTCTGGCTGAGTTTCATCAGCCGCCGCCGCGGCGATCGCTAGGGAGGCAAGGAACAGCCCGATGATCACGGTTGCAGTCATTTCTGATCAAAGTTGCAAGAGCTGGACCAGGAGTTTTTGGCGCTTCCTGATGAACAAACAGAGCAGAACAACCAAGGATTTTATGGTACGGAGAGTCACAGACATGCTGACCGGATCCGTCGGTGGGTCCCGTACTTCTGTCAATTAATTGTATTGTATACTCTTCCATGACGAAGCCAAGAAAGATCGGTGATGACGGCATCGCCGCACACGTGCAGACGGAGTGGCTGACGTTCGACTTCCGCGTGATAGATCATGATTCATGAGTCACTCTCTTTACTATTTCTTGCTGATAGGAACACAACAACAACATCAAGTTTTGACTCGTTGATGATTGACCAAGATGCGCGTAAGTCATAACGGCAAATAAATGTAACATAAACAAACTACAATCAACGATAATATGCAAGAATAGAAAATGCTCTGACGTCAAGAAGAAGCGGCCTCGCGCTTGGGCGGATGTGTAATCCATCGACTGACCGCATTTCCTTCTTTGATACGGTTCCTAGAGGTCACCAACACCATATGGATCACTGTATGACAGATGGATTCACGAGTCAATAATGCACAAATATAGTATTGCGTAAGTTGGCTCTATAATCGAGAAAATTGCACAAATCGCATGCGCAGGGATTAAGAAACCGTTAAAAACCAGCCGGTTTTTGTGGTTTTGACAAAACCACTCTGGTTTGGTTTCATCAGATATTCAGTTTATAAGAAAAACCGATCCTATATACTGTAGTAAAAACGGTTTTCGGTTGATTTTTTTGGTTTATTGAATCGGTTTTCAGCGAGAATAAAACTGTTACTATACCAGTTTTTTAATCCTTTAGCATGCAGTCGGTCAGCCAGTTACCGTCATCAGACAACCTGGAGTGAATAGATCAATTCGTTAATTTTTGTTTTGTGCTCCAAGAAGAGAGAAAGGGAACTAGGGATGTCCCGAAGCAGAAATAAAAAGAGCTTTGTCAACGCACACCTTCCAGACAAGCCGCCCATACTTCAGTGTTAAGGTTTGGCAATGAATAAAAAAAAATTGAAATATTGCACGGTCCGTTACCTACGTTAGGGAAGAAAAGGAACACTTACAAATACTTTCCATATATTTTTATATGGGTTCTGCTAATTTCAGTAATTTGAAGGTTAGGATAACTTTCAATCATCGTTTTGAACCTTCGATCTAGATGTAATAATTTTAGAAACAAGTTTTTTATAGTTTATATATCAACTAATTTTTTCTCCTATTACTAATACATATGATTCTATAAAAATAAATACTCATATAAATGTAATACAACTTCAACTATTTTCTAAGTCTAAAAATAAGGAAATATGTTTTTTTATTAACGTCCAGGCATCAAGATTAGTTCGAAATTAGTTCACCTGTCAGCTATTGGAAGATCAAGAAGTCGACGGAACCAGAGGTAATATATATATATATATATATATATATATATATATATATATATATATATAGATATATATATATACTAGCAAAGTGTACATGTGTTGCTACGGACTTTAAAAAACAAAACATTCTTTATAATTTAAATATAAATTATTTATCCAATATAATTATTAGATATATACGATATTATTAATATTTTTTACATAAAATATTATATTTATATTACCGTTGGTATTTTTTAGTATATCATTTTATTTGTCAAAAGTAACAATTTTATCACCATTATTTATCATATTTCTAGAAGATTTATCCGAAAAAAAATTTAATTCACGGAGTCCACAAATAGCACTGTATTGCAACGTGATTTTAAAATTGTATACTTACTCTAATGGAAAAAAGTTAAAACACAAAAGTCGTAGATCTCGTTGATACCTTTTCAAAACATATATATGGATCATATTATTTAGACTACGGAGCTAGGAGATATGGACCCCGCATAGAAACCTGCGTAGAGGAGTCCGAATCAGAACAAATATTTTTGCATCGTATATTTGGAAATCAAAACTACGGGATCTGAACTTCTATCGAATACCAAAGTTGTAGAACTTTTCGAGAGCTACAAGATAGAGTCCGAGTTTACCTCATTTGAATTTCGTATGTGAGAGTTCTGATTTTTACAATTCGATACTTGATATAGAAGGTACGAAACCGATTTGGATTCAATCTCTAACTTTGTAGACATGAAGTGGACGACCGTATCTCAATTAATAGATTATATATATATATTAGAAGTATCAGCGCTTATTACGGAATTATAAGAATTACGCACGCCCTCAGGCAGCTGGAGGAACCGAACACGCCTGTCCAGCTCGGTAGTCACCATACTCCTAGCAAGGTTGTGAGCATCAGCATTCGATAATCTGCTTTCATGTACAAATTCAACTAGCTGAAAGTCCCCTGTTCTTGCCTTAATCTCGTGAACTATCGGCTTGTTTGATAGTGATTCTAAAACAGCTCCTTGATTGGATTGCTCCTCCTATCAATCAAGAAAAACAAATTCTACTCCTCTTTACTAAAAACACTTCTCAAATTTGTATTAGAATTCAAAACATTAAAAATATAATTTTTCATGACTTCTCTACCTATTTTTTTATAAAATATATACAAGAAAATCCGTTTGTCAAATGATTTTTTAGAGAAACTGTTTTTCTTTTTCAAAAAATCCGTTTTCTAGAAAATCTATTTTGTAAAAAAACCCTGCCAAAGAGGCCCTATATCTCCATAAGCTCCCAATCCTGCTTCTCATATGCTTTTAACCACATTATTTCTATAGTCGCTTGGTATCCTGAAGCTCCGAAATACAAGATCGCTCGTAAGCGTCAGGGTGTGTTCGTTTCTTTGGGTCTAAATTTTAGTGATGTCACATCAATCATTAAAATGCTATATATGATTATTAAATATATATTAAATATAAAACTAATTACAGAGTTGAATACGCATCAACATGATAAATTTATTAAGCTTAATTAAATTACCATTAAGAGATGTTTACTGTAGCATCATATTATCTAATTATGACCTAATTAGTTTTAATGGATTTATCTCGTCATTTAGAGTGAGGGTTATAAACTAAATTTTATCAATAATTTATATTTAATACTCTTAATTAATATCATAATATTTGATATGATAGGTCTAAAATTCAGAGGGTGAAAACGAACACACCCTCATCCTTCTTTACACGCCACCGCCTTTGTTGCTTCAGGATCAGGTAGACCGTCAATTACCAAGACTGATGCACCCATAAAGTTTTCTGCGCCATCCTTCGTCAGAGCAGCTGCTGAAGCTGTACACCTATTCTTTGACAGTGTTGCGTCCACGTTCACTTTCATCGCCCTGCCACGTAGACTCTCCGTCTAAACTGTTTTTTTTTTCTGTTAGTAAATCAGCTATAAATCTGGTCACAAAGGAAATAACGGGCTCTTCTCATTTTTCGCTTTACGCATACCAAATCGGCCATAAAGCAACTACGGCCTTTGTGATGTGAGTGAGGTAATATATAGTTGTGTCGTATTCTAGCACGGTCGGATACGCCGCACTTCACTTGCACTAAGGAAAACAAGCAACCCAATTAACCGGAGTGCATATCAGATGAAAATGATGTAAAAATTGAAAATGTGAAAATTTTCAATTTCAACCATTAGATGTTACATCTATGGATGAGATTGTATCCTGAAGTTGCACATGCATTTAGCAATTTTGTAGTTGCCCCTTCATTTTTTTTAGAATTTTGAACTTATACTCTTATAAGATGCACAATCTCATTGATAAATACACAATTCAATAGTTAAAATTGAAAATTTTCACATTTCTAACTTTTACATCATTTTTACCTGATATACACTCAATTAACCCAGCTCGAGACACCATTGATTTCTTGTTCTACAACCGACCCGTAACTCTTCTCCACACCAATAAAAAAATGTTCCACCATGCCGATCCAAAACATTCCAAAGAGTCATTCCATCGACCGTGCCCCAACACACGTGGAGCTGCTGGGACTCGCGTGGTTCTTTGAACTGATGACCATGCTAATCTTAGGGCCTGCAATGAAACACCACATATGGCCGTGTGGCGGCAGGGGCTCGTGAGTCGTGACTAATAAAGATACAAGTGAGAAGTTCGTGTATAATAACTTTTGTTTTTTTATTTACCATCAGAATGTGTACCTCTTGCGTGCTATTCATGATGACCACGAACTGCAACAATGCTGAAACTGATTTCAATGTTCAAAAAATACAATAATGTCTTCCGCTCCAGAGTATGGTCACTGACTAGAAAGAGCTAGCAGATCTCTTCATCGGCCAAGCGAAGCCAGTAGCGTTACTCTGTCCATCTCCTACCCGCACACCTCCCCAACCCACGGCGATTCCTATATCTGGAGCTCAAATGAGACAAACTCGGACTCTATCTTGTAGCTCTCAAAAAGTTCTACAACTTTGGTATTCAATAGAAGTTCAGATCCCGCAGTTTTGATTTCCAAATATACGATACAAAAATATTTGTTCTTATTCGGACTCCTCTGCGCAGGTTTCTATGCGGGGCCCATATCTACTAGCTCCATAGTCTAAATAATATGATCCATATATGTTTCGAAAAGGTATCAACGAGAACTACAACTTTTGTATTTTAACTTTTTCCATTAGAGCAAGTATATAATTTCAAAATCGTGTTACAATACAGTGCTATTTGTGGACTTCGTGAATTAATTTTTCCTTCCGGATAAAGCTTCTAGAATATGATAAATAATAGTGATAAAATTGTTACTTTTGATATATAAAATAATATACTAAGAAGCACCAACGGTAATATAAATATAATATTTTATGTAAAAAATATTAATAATATTATATATATCTAATAATTATATTGTATAAATAATTTATATTTAAATTATAAAAAATATTTTGTTTTTTAAAGTCCGTAGCAACGTACGGACACTTTACTAGTAAAGATATAAGTGAGAAGTTCGTGTATAATAACTATTGTTTCTTTATTTACCATCAGAATGTGTACCTCTTGCGTGCTATTCATGATGACCACGAACTGCAACAATGCTGAAACTGATTTCAATGTTCAAAAAATACAATAATGTCTTCCGCTCCAGAGTATGGTCACTGACTAGAAAGAGCTAGCAGATCTCTTCATCGGCCAAGCGAAGCCAGTAGCGTTACTCTGTCCATCTCGTACCCGCACACCTCCCCAACCGGCGGCGACTCGCCACCGGCAGTAGCCACCATCCTCACCTCCTTCGTCTCCACATCCAGCGTGTAAACATGCATGCCGGGACCATCCCAGCTCTCGGCCGTGAACAGTACCAGACCACTCTTCTCCCCCATCCACCTTAGCCTCACCGAGTGCATTCTTATCTTAGTGTATTTTTTTCTCTTTTTTATTTAATTAAAGATTATATGTGGATCTTAAAAGACTATATAACTAAATTAAACTGTAAAATTAATGGAGAAGAGGGATATAGAAGATTTAAAAGAATATGCTCAATCATGCCTACTAAAAAAGAAATTTTTTGAAAAAAACTTTAATGAAGAAGAGGGATAAGAAAGAAAAATGTTTCAATGTGAACGGTGGCAAAGAATTAGAAATAATCAGAAAGCTGCTTTCTTTGATGACCTTACTACCTTTTTAGGGAATATATATTTTTTCTTTTTTTTTCTTTCTACGCTGATCGGACGAGATCGGCGCAATTCATATATTTTTTCTTTTCTTTCACTTTTTTTCTATTCCCAATATAATCAGCAATTTCTGTCTTATACCAGCAGCGGAAATTTTCTAAATTTCCTTTTATTGAGAATGTAGGTTGTATCAAGGAGGAGGGAGAGACAAAGATGTATGATTTCCATGATAGCAGAAAATTTAAATAGATAAGAATGGCTAGAAATACAGAGATAAACAAATAGATCATCCTTTTCTAACTTGGTCGAAATCATGAGCAAAAAATTGACAAAATACTTACAATCCAATTAGTTCAAATGTATATCTTGCTCTCATTCACTCGGTTATGTAGGCATATTTAGACCTTACTTTTGCCTTAGCTTATGACGAGTCAAAAGAAATTTTCATAATAAGCTCAAAGGTTAAGTGGTAACCAACTAATTCAAGTAATCAACCAATCGATCATCAAAAAGACAAGATAAATGATATGGGACACTTTCAATTTGACAATCGATACTAAGTTTATTAAAAACAATCCAATAATTCAAACTACATAAAAGACCTTGAAGCAACTCTCAACATGACTCATGACTCTCTTAAGCACACACACAAAATCAAATAAACACTCATAAGAAAAATAAACGATAAACTAGACTCAAAACACTTAAAAACTATAACTAATGGTAAAGCCCTTCCCTCACACTCAAAATTTGCAATATCTTCATTGCAAGAGAAGAAACTTAACACACTAATCATTCAGACCATGCCTGTTCAAGACTCGGAAAATTCTTCTTATATTCTTTATGACAAAGGTGTAGTCCGCTTCATTCATCTCGATTGAATCCAGGATTCTATGATCCATAACCCTTTGATGTCTGTAAGCACGATCTCTGTCTAGATACAGGCGCTCAATGTTTCTTCGGCAGACAGGACAGCAAACGGGCGGTTGCGGGTTATGATTTTCAACGTTGTAAGGGGAGGCACTGTTCAAACTCCTCCGAGCCGATCGACGCATAGACTACGCCGATCAGCGCTATGGTGTTTTCTCACCATTGTGACTTCCTCCACCTCCCACTGCATTACCATTAACTCTCGTTGATGTTCCTGCTGCCCGGTCATTACTACATTCTACAGGTGTTCTCCAATTTGCAAACTTAAGACTACCAAGGCTTCTTCGCACATCAGAATCATCACCAAAATATCTAGACATACTAGGATCACCACTCTCCAAAGTTTCCAAACAGTATAACGAATCAAAGTCGCTATCTCACTCAGAATACTTTTAAATTGGCTTACCCGATAGTCTAGCGGATCTACGAATCTCTGGTATAGTCTTACACTTCTTTTCAGCAGGCTATTCATCTTCACTTGGTAGAGCTGTCAAATCAATAAATTCAGCCATCTTCAGGTCGCGCCGATCGGTTCTGGTGTCGCACTGATCGACTTTCATGTCACGTCGATCGGCGCAACTGGCATCTTCCTTCATATACTCAGCTATCTGCTCTAGATTACGCTCAGGACCAATTTGCAGAGGGTTGTGGAAATCCACTGCCGAGTCGATCGGCGCAACGGTCGCGCCAATCAGCGCCGCCTTGGTTGTTGCCCAATGTGTCGCCTTCCATCACTTCTGCTCTTAGGGTTTTGTTCTGGTGATGATGTAATGCGAGTTGATCCGTGAGGTTGCTATCCTCTCATATTTATATCCCTTGATTTCCAACTGGACTAGGACTCTATCTCTTATTCATGGAATTGAATGAGTCTTAAAAAGGCAAGGTCCAAAACTGACTCCGAAACTCAAAAGACTCTACCACGCCGATCGGCATGATACACTAAATTACCAAATCAGACACAGAAATCAAAATACATATAAATCTTTTAGTTTACGTTGTTAGGCTCGACCACACAAGGCACTAAGCAGTGAAATAGACATCAAAAGATTTTAATTCAAATGTGTCGGGTTCTAGATATACCTTTAGACGTTGTTCATTCATCGTGTACTTGTTTCTCTTGCCATCCATTATAATTATAGCTCCCGAAGGTAACACCGTGTTCACAAGATAAGGTCCCTCCTATTTTACTTCGTAGCTTGTCTTTACCAAATAATCTAAGTCACAAATTAAATAGGAGCACTCGATCTCCTTCCTTTAATTCCTTCTTCAAAAGCTTCTTATCATATCACTTCTTTGTCTTCTCTTTGTATGTGGCCGCATTTTCATATGCACGTAATCGCATCTCTTCTAATTCACTTATTTGCATCTTTCTTTTCACTTCGGTGGCATCAAGATCCGAATTTATTTCTTTTGTAGCCCAATAAGCCTTATGTTCCAATTCCACCGGTAAGTGACATGATTTTCCATAGATGAACTGATACGATGTCATACCAATTGGTGTCTTGAATGCTGTCCTATATGCCCATAATGCTCCATTAAGCTTCATGGCCCAATCTTTTCCTTCCTTTGTAACAATCTTCTACAGAATTCCCTTTAATTACTTATTTGACATTTCTGCTTGTCCATCCATTTGTCTAGGGATGGTAGGATGTTCCAATTCTATGTTCAACTCCAGATTTAGTTAAAAACCTAGTAAATTCTCCTCCTATAAAATGAGATCCTTCATCTGTAATTATTATCCTAGGTACTCCATACCTAGGAAATATCTGCTCCTGAAGCATACCCCTTGATTCTTTTGTAGTATTGGTCTTGCATGCCATTGCTTCAACCCACTTGGAGACATAATCAACGGCGACCAATATATACTCAAAACCATGAGAATTCGTAAAGGGTCCCATAAAATCCATTCCCTAAACATCAAAGATATCAACTTAAAGATCGTACTTAAGAGACATTGCATTCCTACTGTTAATATTCCCTATTCGTTGGCATTGAGCACATGTTACAACATACCTCTTTGCATCTTCATGCATAGTAGGCCAATAGAATCCACTCGCCCATACCTTTGCCTGTGTTCTGAAGTAGCCATAATGCCCCCCCCCCCCCATAATCCGAAGAATGATACTTCGCTAAAATGCTCACTCTTTCTTCTATGGGTACACATTTCCGTACTACTCCATCCTCGCAATACCTATAAAAGTATGGGTCGACCCATATAAATTTTCTCATTTCATTGTTAACTCTTTTCCTTGTGCTCTTGTTCATTAGATTAGTTTGTCCCTTAAAACCTTTGATAATATCCATCATCCAATTCTCTCTACGATCAAATGCGGCAAACAACTACTCTTGTTACATTTCATCTCTTATTGGCTCAGTTGATGATGATTCAAAATGAGATAAATGATCTGCTATAGAATTTTTTACTCCTTTCTTATCTCTTATCTCGAAATCAAATTCTTGCAGTATCAATACCCATCGTATTAACCGAGGCTTAGACTCCTTTGAAACCAAGTATCTTATAGCGGCATGATCAGTATATACAATCACCTTAGAATTTAAAATATAGGATCTAAACTTCTCAAAAGCAAATATAACAACTAACACCTCTTTCTCAGATGTTGTATAATTGATCTGCGCCTCATTTAAAGTTTTGCTAGCATAATAAATAGCATACACTTTACCTTCCTTCCGTTGTCCAAGAACAGCTCCAACTGTATAGTCACTTGCATCACACATAATTTCAAAAGGTAAACTCCAATCAAGTGGCTACATAATGGGTGCAGAGCATAGAGCTTCCTTTAATCTTCTGAAGGCAAGGAGTCTTTCATCGTTCATGACAAATTCTGTATCTTGCTTCAACAATTCTGTGAGGGGCTTAGCAATCTTCGAATAATTTTTAACAAATCTACGATAAAAGTTGGTATGTCCAAGAAAACTCCTCAAAGTTGTAAGATCAGAATGGGGAGGTAATTTCTCAACTATATATACCTTTGCTTTATCAACCTCTATCCCTCTGTTAGATATGACATAACCAAGTACTATCCCTTCTGTCACCATGAAGTGACACTTCTCCCAATTAAGAACTAAGTTGCATTCAACACACCTTTTCAAAACCTTCTCCAAATTCTCCAAACAATTATCAAAATCAGTACCATGCATGGAGAAGTCATCCATAAATACCTTCATAATCTCTTCTATGAATTCAGCGAATATTGCATTCATGCATCTTTGAAATGTGGCGGGCGCGTTGCAAAGACCAAATATCATCCTTCTATATGCAAATGTCCCAAAAGGGCAAGTAAAAGTAGTTTTTTGTTGATCTTCTGGTTTTACTGGTATTTGAAAGAAACCACTAAATCCATCCAAATAACAAAAGTATGAATTCTTCGCTAACCTTTCAAGCATCTCATCAATGAACGGAAGAGGATAGTGATCTTTCTTTATCACCTTATTCAAACTTCTGTAATCTATGCACATCCTCCATCCAGTTACAGTCCTTTGAGGGATCAACTCATTGTTCTCATTAGGCACTACTATCAACCCTCCTTTCTTGGCCATACAATATATTAGACTAACCCATTCACTATCAGCAATAGGGTAGATCATACCTGCATTAAGCAGCTTCAAAATCTCCTTTTTAACCACTGGCTTCATTGATTCCTTCAACCTTCGCATCCCTTCCACCACTGGCTTAGTATTCTCCTCCAAGTTAATCTTGTGGGTGCAAAATACGGGGCTGATTCCCTTGATGTCATCCAATGTGTAACCAATGACTTTCTTATACCTTTTGAGCACAACAAGCAGCTTCATTGTTTCTTCTTTTGTTAGGGCATTGTTCACAATAACTGGATATGTTTTATTCTTTCCTTGATATTCATAGCGTAACTCCTTTGAAAGTTCCTTCTGTTCCACTTCTGGCGCTTTATCTGGATTCAGCTCCCCGAGAGGTTCAAAATCAGGATTCTCCTGGTTGAGCCGATCGGCGCAAGCATCACGCCGATCGGTAGAATTTTCCTGGTTGAGCCGATCGGCACAAGCATCATGCCAATCGGCAGAATTTTCCTGTTGAGCCGATCAGCGCAAGGGTCGCGCCGATCAGCGGAATTTTTCAGGTTGAGCCGATCAGCGCAAGCGTCGCGCCGATCGGCGCTGGTAGTGTGCTTGTCAGTTTTGCGTAGGATGTGGTCCAGTGGGTCTCCCATATCCATCCCTATCTTCTCGTCTTTCTCTGGGTAGAATTCTTGAAAGTAAGAAGGGTCTTGATGAGACAGGTCGTTAAATTGAAATTGCACTTCTTCCTCTCCTAGGTGTAGTGTAATTTGACTTTTCCCAGCATCCAGAACAGCTTGTACTAATCTTAAGAATGGTCTTCCTAGAATGATATCTTCAACCCCAGTTTCTTTATTATCTAGAACAAAGAAATATACTTGTATTGTTTTTGAGCTAATCTCAATTTTAACATTTTTGATCACTCCCAGTGGCTTGGTCTTCCTCCCATCTACCATGATGAGCTTAAGTTCAGTCCCCATCAGCTGTTGTTGAATTCCATAAGACATACTCATGAATGCATCATAAGTCATTAAGCTGACACGGGAACAAAAGTCACACAAGGCTTTCGGAAATTTCTTCCCCGATATCTCACATAGTATATACGGTTGTTCTTCTTCCTCTTTAATTAGGCCTATAGCATACACATCACATAATCCTTCGTAGGGAGATGGCTCGAAGCAACTGTCTAGCAATCTCTTCACTTGTTTCACCTCTGTTCCATCAAGCTCTATATCATCCTTGTAAAGCTTCCCTAAAACTCTCTGAATAATCCCTTGATCGAAAATTTCCGACTTGAGGTGATTACTTGGGAAATTATACTCAGTTCCGGCTTTGGAGCCGTCTTGCAGACTAAAGGATCTTCTATTATTGAGCAACTCTTACGAAAAATCAATAGTAATCCAGTCCATCAGCTGAAATTCGTCAAGTGGTTTAGCATTCGCCAATGTTCTATCCCTGTTGCTTTAGCAAAGTTGCATTCAAATTCCTTCAGGTGGTTGTCCAGAACCACAGCTTCTATCTTGGTATATTCCTTGTAAATTGACGGAGCCGTCAGAGAGATCGGCTCTCCTGTCATCGCGACTGCGTCGATCGGCTCAGAGACTGCGCCGATCGGCGCACATGTCAGATCCATAGAGACGGATCTGACGGGCTCTATTTCTTAAGTAATCATTGCTCTACTCTCGTTCATCAAGATCTATTCAGTCGGTGACTCTTCCTTCTGCATAACTTCTGGACATTGCCGAGTTAGTTCTAGATACTCTTCTCAATGCTTGTGCAAAGCTTCATTCTCGGCAATTTTACCTAACAATTCGATCCTTGTCTTGGGTGTCAACGTCAGAAAACTTCCTCCGGCCAATCCATGCAAATGCATCCTCGATGCCTTGTTTATGGCCATGTAGAAGGTTTGAGCGCATATATTCTCATCAATGCTGAGGTCAGGTCCTTGTTTCAACAATGTTTGAAAACGTGTCCAAGCTTCCGCGAGAGATTCTTTATCTTTTTGTAAGAAGTTCACCACCTCTCTTCTCAATTTCTACACCTTTGACAACCGAAAACAGTGGAGACAAAAATTTCCAACTAACTCACTCCACTTACCTTTTGCTTCTCGAGATGTTGCCTTGTGCCACTGTTTGGCTTTTCCTCCTAAAGAGAATGGGAAAAGTAGCCACCTATAAAGATCTTGAGGCACTCCTTCATGATAGAACGTTTCGCAAAGTGCCTCCAAATCTTGTAAGTGAGTATACAGGTTCTCCTCTTTCGCTATAAAGAACTTGTTTGTTTCAGCCATGCTAATGATAATGAGGCTCAACACATACGAGGAGGCCGTGGCCTTCTCATATGAGGATTAAGGCATCAGCACGTCTGGAGATGGTAGAGAAAGTCCCTTGAGCGTCGGAGAAGATCCTATTGTACGTATCCTGAAAATTCACACAAAATACAAAAACAAAAACAACTAGAAAAGAGAGAATTAGATGTTAGTAAAATATTAATAATAAAAGAACTGGCTTGTTCCCCAGCAACGGCGCCAGAAAAAGGTAGCTTGTTGGTCATAACTACGCACCCACTTATATATCATAAGAGAACGGTATACAATTGTAGCTCTTTTTTTCCTCAGAGTATTCCAAGGTTATCGAATCCACAAGAAACGAGTGGAATAATTATTATTAAAGTTTTACTAACAAATTGCAATGGGTTGATTGGTATGAATAATGACGGTAAGAGAGTGGAGGGTGAATGTTATTGAAGAAGTAACAGGGTAATAAAGGATTCTCTCCTTAGGATTGGTTCATTAGCATGTAACCTTATTCTTATTAACTCGAGTGATGATTCTAATATTCTACAAGATATGGTGGTTTCGTTCACTCCGGCTGTCACTACAGAGGCTATTAGCTCCCCACTGGTTTCTTGCACTATGCAATGGGCAAAAGTGTATTGGTCGATACACTAATAAAAAGGATAAATAGATGTGCAATTAAGTTTATCACATAGATTAAATTTATCGAGAGAGTATCAATAAGTATGAGAGTTACATGACCAGATCCCCGCACTGGAGAAAAGAATATGAGACTATTCACTCATCCTTCCGCTAGACATAGCAGAGGGATGAGAAATAGCGCTGGAATGCGCACGAGCCGATCGGCGCAAGCATTGCGCCGATCGGTGCGACCTCCCTTCTGGTGGCTTTCGTCGGTGTTGACTAACCTCCGCCGCCAATATCTGAAACCCTAGTTCTAATAACTGATTCTCGCGATTGGCATCTCCTGATTGCTTCCTTGGCTCTTGATAATCATCTTTCTTTTATACTCGACGTGATTAGGTCAACTTCCACCGATTCTAACTCATACTGGGTTGGGCCTTCGTCTCTCTCGGACTTGGGCTTGTTCTCGTCATCTTTTCCTCCTGCGCCGATCGGCGCGGCTCCACATTTGGCCCATCTTCGTCACTTTTTAGCTCCTTATCCATAATCGCCCTGTTTTACACCTATTTTCTGCGATCACATCCAAAACAGAACAACTACAAATATATGTAAATATGAGGTTAATTATTAGTCCAAACCACCAAATTAATATGCAAAACATCCCTTTTTAATAGATAAAATAGACATTTAGAAATCACCAGCAATGGATAAGGTCTAGCACACTCGGGCGAAGTTTGTAATACTGTTGTGAGTTAATTCAAGGAGCTCTCTTTTATCGCAAAAAAAAAATCAGGCTAACAAACATATCAGCTCCCTCAAGTCATGCTCGGAGCTAACCGGCCAACCAAACTCGCCGGCTTGTATATGTGTATGCTGGCTCTGTTGGGCCTGTATCCACCTCTCAATCAGGCTCAGTCTAGTGCGGACAACTAAACATGGCCAATGTGACCCAAGTGCAGACGGAGTGAGTCTGTCTTCTTCCGCGGGCCGTACGTAGAGCCGGAACGACAGCTACTGTATGCGCGTTGTGAACTGGACTTGTCATAGTACTGTACGTTGTGGAGACCGATTACTATTAGAAAAACATAATAATAATAACAATAATAATACTATATTATTGGGCTAGCAGTCCACCACGTGTCTGCATGCCAGGCCCATGCCCCATGATGCGCCAGCCCGATCGACCGTGACGAGGCCCAGCGGCTTCTCTCTTCCCCGGCCGTGTGGGCCCGAGCCGCCATACGTACGTGACGGGCACGGCCAGGACTTCCAGCCCGGAACCGCGTGGGAATTCGAGTCCGGGTCCTTGTCGAGCTGGTTGATTTTCCTCGTCCTCCGCGTATAAACCCAACAAACAACTCCACCGCAGCCAACGCCCAAACAGATCCATCACCATGGCGCCGCCGCCGCCACCGCTGGCAGAAGAGATCATCGAAGAGATCCTCATCCGGTTCCCGCCCGACGATCCTGCTAGCCTCCTGGGCGCCGCCCTCGTCTGCAAGCCCTGGTGCCGCCTCGTCTGCAGCCCGGTCTTCCGCCACCGATTCACCGAGTTCCACCGCCGGACTACGCCGCCCCCGGTGCTCGGCTTCTTCTGCTGCGTCTCTAAACCTCGATCAGCTAGTAAAGACATCCACTTCATCCCAACGTCGCCCTCCTTTCGCCGCCTGCCCCACGCCATCATGCCCAACTGGCGCGCCGTCGACGCGCTCCATGGCCGCGTCCTCTTCTGTGACATGGACACTAGTGTCGATGAGCTGCTGCGCCTCATCCCTCCGACTGCGCCGCCGCCTTTCGTGTGGTCGTTGTCGCCACAGTCGATGGGTTCACCAATGCCTGCGTCTACTCATCGGAGCAGCACGCGTGGGGAATGCCAATCGTCCCCGTACAGCAGCCCCAGGGTGTCCGCGTATCCGGAGGATGCACTGCTCGCGTAGGGAATGCACTCTACTTTCAGTGTCAAAAGAATTATCATGTCTTAGAGTATGATTATTCGTGCAAACAACAACAACTATCATTCATCCGGCTGCCATCGGAATGTGAGCGTAGGTGCATCACCCTCATGACAGCTGAGGACGGTGGTGGTGGGTTTGGATTCGCCATGATAGACTTCGAGAGAGAGTCCAAACTCTACACGTGGTCAAGGGAGGTTGCTTTGGGTGGACACGATGATGCCAGATGGGTTCAAGACAGAGTTTTTGAGCTCGACGACCTGCTACCTTTTACTGAACTAGTCGCAACTATAGCAACCGCCACTAGAGTGGTTGCGGTTGTCAACGCCTTCACTGACGTTTTCATAGGGACATACTCTGGGATCTACACTCTTGATCTCAAGATTGGACAAGTAAAGAAGATATATGAGGCCTCTGATCCTCGTTACAGTTACATCTCTAACATTGTTCCCTACGCGACCTTCTGCACTCCAGGTATACTTACATGTCTCTGTGATCAATTATATCATCGTTTATATATACTTGTTACGTGCAGTGGGTTGGAGTTGTTGTTATACTCGTTACGTATAGTGGGTTAGAGTTGTGGCAACTAATTATTTGTTGCTTGCTCTTTTCGTGAGGTAGCAACGATTTTTTATGGCTCAGTAAAATACATGTTCATTCAGAGCTTCTCAACCATCTGACACTATATATTTTCTTAATTTCTGAGTTTTCGCAGTTGTTAGGACTGGCCAATTTCCTTGTTGACACGATGTCGTCACAATATACCAACACTGGACAAAGGAATAATAATCTTCGCTGCTTGGCATGCCTCCCTTGCTTTGAAGAAGCTCTAGAATGAATTGAATGTGATTCCTGTTGCTTTCATCTGAAAAAAAAATAGAAGAAGAAAAAAGTGGAGCAACACTGCACCTTCTTGTGCAGAACCGTATCCTTGCATTTGAGAATTAAGATATTATTTAAACTGTTATATTCTACATTGATATATCTATTATCTATTAATCTAGGTGCGATCGTCTCTGACTACCCTTTTTTTGTGCACCCTTGATGTCGTAGAGTTTTTTTACATATATGTATTTAAGCACAACACCAAATAGCACTATAGTGGCGCACCCATTAAAGCCATAGCGGCGGGTTTAAAAGAAGTATGCTGCTACAGTGATATGTTTTTAGCAGTGGATTATAATGTGCTCTCTAAAAATTAATTTTTAGAGGCGGATCATGTTATCGTCTGTCTCTATAAGTGATATATTGATTTATAGTGGCCGACTACAACATGATCCGCTGCTAAAAATCAATTTTTAGCGGCGGATCACATTGTAGCCCATCACTAAAAGACTCAGACCCATTTTTATGGCCCGTTTGACCCTGATGTGAATAAAAACCAAACCTCTCTCTCACCTAAACCCTAGTCTTCCAGTCTCCACCTCGCCGCCTATTCTCATTCAGCCCCCGCCTCTCTCCCTCTCCTCTCCTCTACCGCCCACTCCACCTTCCTCCATCTCCTCTCCTCTCCCGACCGCTGCCCCCTCCGTCCTTCCTCTCCTCTCCCTACAGGCAGTGGTCCGGCGCGGCTGCACGAGGAGCATAGGAGTGCGAGCTCAGCGCCGGTAGCGCGGCCGGGTGTGACAACGCGAGGAGGGCGGCTGGATCCGACTAAGGGTGTTGTCGGGGCGAGGAGGCTGGGCACGTCTGGGTGCGGCACGAGCAGTGGCGAGGCGAGCAACGGGGAGTGGCGTCGGCGGCGAGGTGGTGGCGACTAGATTCGTCCCCAAGATACCTGACCCAATCCTCCGCTTCACCCCTCCTTTGACGAGCGGATCCTACGCGGGCGATGGCAGTGGTGAGTGGGCGACGATGGTGGCAGCGGCGCGCGCGTGCGGACGGCTAGGGTTCCAGGTTTTTTTTATTTTTTTCTTATTAATTCGTAGCGGCGGGTGATATTGTTACTCGCTGCTACTGTAGACATCCTAGCTTCGGTTTGTTTGCTGGTGAAAAAATTAGCTGCTTCAAATCCCAATTCTTAGCTGCAGAACCGTAGCGGAGGTATCCTTGTCGGTGGCTAATAACCGGGTTTGACCTACCGCTATAGTGCCTGTTTGCTGTTGTAAAGCTTCGTAGTCCACATCGTGATTGTGTACTTTTGTGTTTGATTCGGAGTCCCCATGTGACGCCGAGGATATCAAGGAAACCATCTTAGAAATCCTATGCATTCTTTTTGATAAAAAATGAACCCACTCACAAAGTTTGAAACCATTTAAACATCACTAGAATGAGGACGCGCTGTTTGCGTGCTGCTGCTTGAACTAAGTTGGCTCGCCACTATTTGAGTGACAAGTTTTTTGTTCTAAAGTTTCTTTTGTATGTATAGACAATTAAATTTATGCAGTAGAATCCCCACATCTATATATATTGTTTGGTTCTTGTACACTAACAAATCAAATTCAGCTTATATATTATAACCAAAATTATAGAAATTGAGTGAAGGGACAGACAATTCACAAGTCATATATCTATAAACCACACAATTGGATAGTTTCTTACAACTATCAGTGTATCCTCTTCACTCCTGCTTGTTGCTTTTTACTGTCAGTATTCCACCGTGAATGAGGTTCCATTTCCCAAGTTTGCCAGAATCAGATGTACTCGTACCACTGAAGTCAGTTTCATGTCATCTTCCTTGCTTCCTTTTCTTTTTACATGAACACGAAATCCTATAATCAATTCCAATCTGAAGAGCAGAAACAGAGAAATATAAGGTAGTACCATTACATGTCTAATCTAAAATGAAATGCCTGCAAGTATGAGAATGGCAGACAACAGGATCCTTATGGCACCTATTTCTGGCCATGTTATTGTTAGAAGTTTTTGCAGAAAGCAGAATTTAGTTGCAAACATATGTTAGCTTTGGAGGTGGGCAGATTAGAAATTAGATATTCTTATTACTATACAGGTTTTTCAAAATTAGACAGGGCGTAATGAATTTGATAACGATTCAAGGTTAGCTTTTGATATGACTTTTTATAGAAAGAGAAAATCTGGAAAATCAGATAAGTGGCAAGTATTTAGGCATTCAATCAAACAGCATGTGTGTGCGCTCATGTGGTTGTGCTAAAATCTAGATGATGAGTAAAGTGCTCACCTAGACCTGGTTCCACTTTCATGATGTTGGGGATAATAAGGGTGTGTTTGGTTGATGGGACTAGGTGGGACAGAACGGGACAGGACGGGACGGGACAGATCTATTCTTTGTGGTGTTTGTTTTGGAGTCAGATGGGATGAGTTCATCCTCAATAGGGAATATTCCCTCCATATGCGGGACAGCCTCGTCCGGCAAAATCAGTCGGATCAGTTCGTCCCACGCCAACGGCGTCTCCTTCCGTCTCCGCGTGGCTCTGTGTCCAGCATCCGACATGCTGCTCGCAGCAGGTCATTGATTTTGCCAACGCCATGGAGCTCGCGCGAGCATGCATGGGCACGGCGGCGCAGCGCGGCCAGCAAGGCCAGGTGCAGTGATACGGGCGCGGGAGCTCGCACGGTGGTGCCAGGTGAGCGTGCGCGTGTAGGGTGGCGCAGCGCGGCCGACGCGCGGGAGGCCAAGCAAGGGCGTGCGCGAGGGCGACGTGGATGGGGGAGGCCGGCGCAGCCATCGGCCAGGCGAGCGTGAGGCCAGCCGATGCTGGGCACAAGAATTTGGTGTTGATGCATGGGGAGAGTTTGGCAGCTTCCGGCGCGCGCAGCGAGCACCTGCGGGCGGCGGCACGATGACGATTGGCAAGCGCTCGGCGCGACAGCCAGCGCCTGCAACCAAGTGAGCGCTCGCGGCATGGAGTGGCTAGGCGTGGCGTGTGTGCCCATCGTTTGATTACCCAAGTTCACCGCTTGCTGGAATTAATGTTATGATTTTCTTTTGCTCCTTGCTTGTGATTCGTGGCTGAGTTCTCTCTCTAAAAATTCGTGGCCGAGTTCGATTTGGCTGGTCTGATTCGTGCCGCATTAGCGCGCGACGCGATGGTGCTTGCGAGCCCAGCTAGTTGAGGGCGCGGCAGCGTGACCAGGCTAGCGCACGCGACAGGGCGACGGCCGGCCAACGCTCGCAAGGCAGGACGCGTGAAGGGCATGGCGGCGCGGCGCGGCGAGGCAAGTGCATGGCAGAGCTCGCTGGTGTCTAGGCAGAGTTTCAATGGTGTGCATGACAGATGTTCGATGAATTGTTTCAATAGAGGATGACACAAACCAACAGAGATATAAAACGCCGTCCATTGTGATTCCTTCTCGTCCCTCCTAACAAACAAATAAATGGGACCACTCATCCCTCTAAACAAACATAGGTTGAGTCCATCTCATCCCTAAAAAATGAAATGGTTCTGTCCTATCCCATCTTGTCCACAAACCAAAGATATCCTAAGTAGCAGAGCAGGTTCCCATTTCATGCCTATACAACCTGATGAAGTCTTCCTTTTTGCAACGATCAGAGCATGGGGCGACATCCATAGGATGTCATCATTTGGCGAGTGGACAATCTCTGCGATGTCGAAACATGCGGAGGCAGATTACCGGTTGAGATAGAGCATAGGTCTCCACATGCCGGCCAAGCGCTGGCCTATGCAATAGAGCATGGGCTCTATGCACCTGTCGAGCTCTGCTGTTTCCCGGTGACTGGCGTGGAAGGGAAATAATGCTGGCATGCTAGGACGCTCAATCAAGCTTTGCGCTCCTCAGGAGATTGGGTAGTAGGCCAGGTCTGTGAGGGAGGGGGCGAATGATGAGACGTATCGAGGTAGGAAAGAAGGAAAATATCAAACGGGAGACATAGAGATGTTGGGATATAGGGCAGCGGCGCTAACTTACTTTACAAGTCGATCACGGTAGCGGCAGGGCACGGTGGCGCTCTACTTCCGCCGGCGTCGTGTGCACGAGGCACAGTGGATTGAGGCAGGGTGATCGAAGGAGGAGGGTTGTGTTAGAATATGATCTGTATTATTGAGTTCTTGTTAGAGACGTTTAGAAGGTTTGAGAGGTGGAGTTCTTTCATATTACAGGTTGTATTGTTTAGGGAGTTTATCTCTAATTTTCACCCTTATATATACATTTTGTATGGAAAGAATTGAGAGAAAGAGAGATTACTGTATCCTCTATATTGTAACTCTTCTCCAATAGTGAAGATTGTCGATCAATGCCCATAGTTTTTTCCCGTAAGGGTTTTCCATATAAAATCTATGTCTCATTCGATCTTATTTTACACATATTTACTAATAAGTGGTATCAGAGTCAGACATGAGATTTGTGAAAAAAAAATTAGGATTCTATTCCTGTTCGTCAGCTTCTCTATAAAGGCGCAGGTACAGCCATGCTGCATTGTTGTTCCCCGGAGCTGCGAAGAATCCACAGCTGTTTCCTTGGAGCTCGGTTTCCTTCCACCGTGAAGCGAATTCGCTGTTTTTGCTTGGCTGCCAGCTTGCCGTTGAGGCAACCTCCATCGCTTTGTTTCCCCTGGAATATCAGGTTCACGTGGAATATCAGGTTCTAGATCCCTGTGCGCATCACCGTTTGACAGAATTACCAATTTTGTGTCACCGATTCGGTGTCTTGTTGCCTCACGAGCATGGTGGACTGGTGGTGCAGTGTCTTTTTTTCTTCATCTGAATCGCGTTTGTTTTCGGGTTGAAGTCGGGGAGATCCATGGCGATCTGTGCTGTTCTGACCGCTGTTCCCTGCTGGAGCTTCAAGTTTCGTCGAACTGTCATCTGTCAATCACCGTGCTAGCTCAAGTAGGTTCTTTTGTCACCCAGTAGTGTTGTTACTGCTGTTCTCTTGACAAGTTTTTAGAAGAAAGAATCTCGTGTGTGCGTGTGAAGTTGGTTCTTTGGCCGAATTGCTAAACGCACCCAATTGATTGCTACCAGGAATTGATTTCTGGATTTTCTTGTTGTATATACACGCAAGTGTATTAGGAGTTTGCAGATTTTGCTTCGTGCACCTGAAGTTCTAATGATGCTGCAAATTTTATTGGTTGTTGTTTTTTCTTGGACATGGTTTCTACCAAGTCTCATATTTGGCTGTAAGACCGTGATAACGGTTCACTATTTAGACTATTGATGGCTATGGTTCTGTTGCTTTTGCTTAAAACAACAGTTTTGATGTGCTTTTGATTATAAAGAGTATTAAGTACTCTGTTGGACATGGAGTTACGAAGTTTGAGCAATGCTTAAACTTGATTGGTGCTATCGTTTGAGTCCTAGTGACTCGTTGGTGTCCGGTGTTATTATTATTGAAGGAAGTTTATTGATGATTCTTCGTTTGCTACAAGATAGAATTCGTCTCAAGGTGAAATTTGTTAGAATATGATCTAAATTATTGAGTCCTTGCTAGAGACGTCTAGAAGGTTTAAGAGGCGGAGTCCTTTCGTGTTATGGGTCATATTGTTTAGGGAGTTTATCTCTAGTTTTCACTCTTATATATATATCTTGTATGTGAAGAGTTGAGAGAGAGAGAGAGAAAGAGATAGAGAGATCATTGTATCTCCTATATTGTAACTCTCCTCCAATAGTGAAGATTGCCGGTCGGTGTCCGTGATTTTTTCCCGCAAGGGTTTTTCACGTAAAATCTGTCTTGTTCGATCTTGTTTTACACATTATTTGCTAACAGGGAGGACCTAATCGTAAGGTATATGTATTTGACATTTCTAAAAGGGCCTAGATGCATACCCTACATGATACAATTTTACGGTCAGATATTATTTGCATGAAGATCCAACGGCCAAGCTTTTGCTGATGATGTGGAGTGCCTCTTTTATAAGAGAACACACGTGTTTTAATATATTTAGTTTTGCATGAAATTTTGCTAAAGTTTGAACCTCATTTAAACTACAAGTAAAAGATTTTCAACACAACCTTATGCCACAAAAAATATACTACCTCCATCGATTTTACCTCCAAATTTTAATACCTCAAATAAACATCCAAAAGTCAGCCCGTATACGATAAAGATGATGTTTGTCATGTCCATACCTCGCGCCACATGACAGGCCCAAACTTATCGTGAGTCACACCTTTATCATGTGACCTGTGATCTGACATACGATATAACATCATTTTATCGTGTGGCTAATATAAGATACACGATAAAGATAGCACATGGCCGTAGCACGTAGTGCTAGTAGGTCTGTTAGGCTGCTACATGTTTTCATTACGGGTCGTGGGCCGAATTATGACGAATCTCACTATTAGGCTGTCCTTTGCTATTGGGCGCACCTTCCTTTTTTTTTTTTTTGGAGCTCGCACTTTGCTGCGATGCTAGTAGACTGCTAAAACTCTCCTATAATAAGATTCCAAAACAAAACCTGTGCCAACAAAAAACGAACTTGCTTCTTCTCACGAAGTAATTAAAGTTTTATTCTTACCTCAAATGAAACAACATAGGGCCTCACAAAGAAAAGAAAAATCAACAGAAGCACAATCATTAAACTTCCAGGATCATGTCATGAAGATTACACGTGTCGCTGTGTCGGTCGCCACTGCGTAGTACATTTTAAATAAACAACAGTTCCTTGTTTAGCCTTACATAAGCAATGCAATAGTATGTCGTCTGACTGTCCGGGGGTGGCTCCTGAAACTGCACATGTGGTTCCGGTTGAATTAACGGTGAAGTCACCGACATCGAAGCTTTATAGAGAAGGATGGTGATTGGGTGGCAATTCAATTAAGCTTAAAAAAGGCTTAAAGGAGAAACATCCCCATACAAAAGTACGGAAGGAAACAGGTTATTAAGGCAAGTATAATGGTGTTCTCTTATAGGCTGTCTCCTGTCTGCCACATAATCTTAGATAGTTTATAAGACGATTTATACAATAAACGGTCTTATTAGTTGTCTTCTATTAATTATAGGACTCCTTAATTTATGAACATAAAAAAATTTTATATATTAAATAAATCAGTTCTTATTTAGGAGTCCTAATCGAGTCGGGTCAGAACCTCTTACATGAGGTTATAAATATGTAATAGGGTCTGTACGAGAAAAAAAAGTTTTCATTCAATACAATTCGACGCATCGCCAACCTTTCCTACTCGATGAAATTCTCGTCTCGTGTAGGCTGCATCGATTCCGATCTCGGTGAGAGACTTGGATTAGTCAACCTCAGTAATTCTATCAATCTCAACTAGTACTTTCTCATTAATTTGATATTCTAGTTGCTATTGTTAGAATTGCTAGTTATCCGGTAATTAGATCTCCTTGATGCTTGTTTTATCGACTTTAATTGCAATATTGTCTTGGTTGAAACCGATCTATTATAATTTTTGGTAGATTCGACAAGCGTTATTTAGATCTGTTATTCGAGTCACTCTGTTGATTCTATTTATAACAGGTTAAATCTAGCTCCATTGGTCGTGTTTGAACACTGTCTCGATTAAGTTCGATCTGTTCGAATCAGTGAGACTGCATCGACTCTGATCTCTTGCTAGGTTGATAGGGTTAGATTAGATCTATTTATAGGTAGAGTCAATAGGGTTCTATCTGAGCGTTTAGCTAATAAGTTATCACGGTTCAATCGACTTTTAAGTGTATAATTAGGTTTTATTTATCATGCTGATAGTCGCTTGCCCTCATATTATAATAAGATAGATCCCTGATTTTGAGTCAGATTTGCAATACCAGCTAATAGATCTATCGATTTAAGCATTATCGATAGAACGGGTCTGCACGTTATTGTAGGTCTTATCGACTATGTTCTATCGACTTAGTATTATTAACTGAGCAAGTCTTGGCATGCTTCTTTCATCTTATAGAATTTGCTCTATTGACTTAAATCCTATTGGTATTAATTATGCATAATGTTTCATATGTTTAAATTGCCAGTAAGCTGATACAGTCAACCGATTTAATGTTTATTATTTTACAAATAATCTTATATTCATATCGCCTGGTTTCATATTTAGTCACTATCGGCTTTCTTCATCGGTCTGTCCTAGGACGGTGACCCATAAAATTTAATCGTCTGTATCTTTATCAATTTGCAAGGAAAATCGACTAACACGTCCCGATTTCTTGTATTGAGCCTGCACTGGAGTTAAGCAAATCTCCCAGGTCATGCGTGATGATTTTCACATCAACACGCTTTTTGGCACGCCCGGTGGGAGCAACAGCTTCAAATCTTGCATCATGCCTGAACTTGGAATGCTGAAGGATGGTACTTCTCCTAAGTATGATGTTGGTGCTGATCTAAAAGGAGAAAACATGCTACCTGTCAGTAAGGAAGAGTTAAATGATGAAGTAAAGGAATAGGTTGATCAGAGGATGGCTAAGTATGAGAGTCTTTATTGGGAACTTTCAATAACACAAGGCATGACAAGATCGTTCATAAAGAAGTTACTAGTTGCTGCCTTGATTGAAGATGGAATAGAAGAATCACTTGCTAACAAGCCAATGGAAGTTGTCGACGAGGCAACTCTAAAAAGTATGATTCATACTACGATACACCACGCATTAATTAACCAGTCACCGGTATTGGTTAATACTTTGAGGACCTTGATCATTCAGACTGTTGAAGGGTGCTTATATGAAGACTCTGCTCGTGGGCCGGTGTATTTCCGTATACCTGGAAATCTTTCTCGGCCTACAATTGCTGCATCTACTCCACAGCAACCTGGGGCAAGTGTGACAATTCCTGCTATAGGTGCAGAGCCATCATCTTCCGAAGTTTCTCCACCTCAAAAGAACATTGACAGTGGTATAATGGGAAGGATGCCTCGGAGGATAATATTGCAGAGGACATCTCCACATATACAGTCGTAACATTATAGACAAGAGACTACACAACTAAATGTCACATATGGCACTGCGCCCAATGTTGAGCCAAGTATGTTTGGGATGTCATCATCATCTGCTCTATCAGGGAAATTAGGAGGCCAACATACGGTTGTTAATTTTGGTTCATAGACAGTCCCTCAGATGCCAGCATCTAGTCCTACATTGAATATTCCAAATATTAATGTATCGACTGATGACTGTGCAATGAAGATTGTTGAAGTAATGAGACAACAATTTGGTTTAAAGCCAAAGCACCAGACGTACATGTATCGACCTCCGTATCCTCCAAGCTATGATTTGATTCCTATGCTGAGTCGATATAAGCCCCCAGAGTTCACTAAGTTCATTAGACAAGATAATACTACTATAATTGAGCATATCAGTCGATTTTCAGTGCAGTGTGGAGAAGCTGGTAATACTGAAGCATTGAAAACCAGATTGTTTCTGTTGTCCTTGTCTAGATTGGCATTTTGTTGGTTCGCATCGTTGCCCCCGAATTCAATTATTACTTGGGCCGATCTCGAGCAAAAATTCCATATGTACTTCTTTGCTGAAACTAGAGAGTTGAGGTTGTTAGATTTGATTGCTGTAAGGTAGAAGGCTGGAGAGTCTGTGCATGATTATGTGCAGAGATTCAGAGATGTACGTAACAAATGTTTTAGCTTGCAACTGACTGACACACAGATGGCAGGGATAACATTCAATGTATTAGTTCCACCTCTAAGGGAAAAGTTTCCCTCGACCGAATTTGAAAGCATGTCCAAATTAGTGCAGAAGGTATTTATTCAAGAGAGCCTGACTCGGGGGGGGGGGGGCATGTTCAAGGCTGATTCAAGTTAATTATAATGATTATGGGTCTGAGTCTGATAAAGAAACTATTGAAGTCGATATGGCCGAGGGGACTAGAAATAAGAATGTATTGTCATGCCCGTGGGTGAAGCAGAACGAACCTGAAGAAAAATATGATTTTGACATCACCAAGGCCGACAAGATATTTGATATGTTGTTACAAGAAAAACATATTCAGTTGCCATCCAATCTTGTGATTTCTCCTGCTGAAGAATTGAAGAAGATGGGGTACTGCAAGTGGCATAATTTGCGTTCTCATAGTACTAATGATTGCAAAGTGTTCAGGCGGCAGATTCAAATGGCGATTGAGCAAGGCAAGATCAAATTATCATAGTACTATGAAGATCGATGGATATCCTTCCCCTGCAAATGTCAACATGACTGGTATCGACAATATGGAAGCTCTTATAAAGAGATATCAGAAGAAGAGAGATAGAGAAATGAAGAAATCAGAATTTGATCCGCATTGGGGTTGTCCATTCTTTCAGTATTGTTGGGATCATAATATGAAGTTGCCATCGATCAACAATTGTCCCGGATGCAGTAAGCATATAGGTCAGATTTATAGGGAGGCCCCAAATGCTCATCGACATCCGCATTGGCGTAATGAGACTAGAAAGGCGATGGTGGGTTCAGTCGATAGACAAGAAAGAGTATATGTGTTTGATCAACTTGGAACTAAAATTACAAGAAATGAAGCTAGGAAATTGATGAAGAGATGCAGGAAAATCAAGAACAAGCTAATCAGTGGTGTCCTTCTGGTATTTTCTCTAGAAGTCAGAAGCGTAGAATACAGAGGATGTGGTGCAGACAAATAAGGGCTGGTAAATATTATTATGATGACGAAGATGATCAACCACCCAAGAAAGTTTGGAGGCCGAAGGTGAAATCACAAGAACAGACGCCCAGTACTTCGGTGAATATGGTAATGATATTACCCCAAGAATATGGCTGCAAAAGAAGAATTGTTTGTTGATAAAAAAAAAGCGAACCTCAACTTATATTTGATACTCAGCAAACAGTATTTGATAAACTAGATGAATCTAGACATCGACATTTGAAGGCTTTATACTTGAAAGGTTTTGTTAATGGAATGCCGATGGGAAAGATGATGGTCGATAGGGGGGCTGTAGTGAATATCATGTTGATCCCTACTGTCAGGAAATTGGGAAAGACTGAAGACAATTTGATTGATACAAATATGATTCTGAGGGATTATGGTGGTCGTACTACAGTAGCCAAAGGAGTCTTGAATGTGGAGCTCACAATCGGCAGTAAAACTTTGCCAGTTACTTTCTTTGTGATCGATGGAAAGGGAACCTATAGCCTTTTGTTGGGATGGGATTGGATACATGCTAATTGTTGTGTTCTATCGAAAATGCACCAGTCTCTGGCCAAGTGGAATGGCAATCAAGTGGAGGTAATCCCGGCTGATGAAACCGTCAATGTCGCATCAGTCGATTTAGTACCATGGCACGGGGATGATATGGAGTGTTTGTCTGGCAAGATCTGGGATGGGGATTATGTTAAGATTACTACACAGGGTCTTGAGATAGTGGACCAATCAAATTCTAAACTGTTTCTATGACAGACACCCCAATATAATTTGTGGAAGATGGGAAGTTGAAAAAAGGATTCATGTTGGCCGATGAGTTACAGGAAGTGGACATAGAGGAAGGTGATAAGCCAAGGCCGATATTTATCAGTAAGAAATTAGACAAAGATTTTAAAGTTGAGTTAATAAAATTATTAAAGGAGTATAGGGATTATTTTGCTTGGGATTATTCTGAGATGCCCGATCTGAGCCCATCCATAGTCAAGCATCAGTTGCCCATCAAACCTGGATATCGACCTTACAAGCAACCTCCAAGGAGAATCGATCCAAATATTTATGATGTAGTTAAGGCTGAGATGACTAAGTTATATGATGCTAAGTTTATTAGGCCTTGCCGATATCCAGAGTGGGTTTCAAATATTGTACATGTTTTCAAGAAGTGTGGCAAACTGAGAGTTTGTGTTGACTTCTGGTTGATGAAGTAGCAGGTCATAAGATTATTAGTTTTATGGATGGTAATGCTGGTTATAATCAGATTTTCATGGCTGAAGAAGATATACCGAAGACTGCTTTTAGGTGTCGAGGAGCAATTGGGTTGTACGAATAGGTGGTCATGACGTTTGGGTTGAAGAATGTTGGAGCCACGTACCAGAGGGCTATGAATTATATATTCCATGATCTGATCGACATGTTAGTAGAGATTTATATTGACGATGTGATAGTCAAATCTAAGAAAGTAGAAGATCATATAGACGATTTACAGGAAGTGCTAGAAAGGACCAAAAAGTATGGTTTGAAGATGAATCCAAAGAAGTGTGCTTTTGGTGTATCAGCTGGTCAGTTTCTAGGTTTGTTGTGCATGAAAGAGGAATTGAAATTGGGCCAAAGAGCATGAAAGCTATTAATGACATCGAGCTGCCGGTCAATAAAATAGAGCTACAATCTTTGATCGGCAAAGTAAATTTCATCAGGAGGTTTATTTCAAATCTGTCCGGGAAGCTTGATGTGTTTAGCCCATTGTTAAAATTTAAAGCAAATCAATGGTTTATGTGGGAGTCAGAACATCAGAAAGCTTTGGATGATATCAAGAAATATTTGGTTTCTCCACCTGTGTTGGTGCCACCTAGAGAAGGATTGCCTTTCAAGCTCTATCTTGTAGTTGACAAGAAGTCGACCGGTTCAACTTTGATTCAAGAACACGAAGGTAAAGAAAGGGTTGTGTTTTACTTGAACCAAAGATTGATTGATGCTAAAACCAGATACACAGAGATTGAGAAGTTATATTTGTGTTTATATTTCTTATGTGTGAAGTTAAGACACTATTTATTATCGACTGAGTGTGTGGTGGTATGCAAAGCCGATGTTATCAAATACATGATTTCGGCTCCTATTCTAAAAGGGAGGATTGGTAAGTGGATGCTTGCTTTAGTCGAATACGATCTTACTTACGAATCTGCTAAAGCTGTTTAGGGTCAAGTGCTGGCTGATTTGGTCGTTGAGCATTGCGGATCTGAAGTATCGATGGTAGAGTCGGTACCATGGTTATTATTCTTTGATGGGTCTGTTTGCAAGAATAGTTGTGGTATCGGGCTCGTGATCATATCTCCTCGGGGGGCAAGATTTGAGTTTGCATTTGATGTTGAGATGTCAACAAATAATCAAGTTGAATATAGAGATGTGCTTAAGGGGTTACAGATGTCGAAAGAAGCTGGAGTCGATTGTGTCGAAATCGTGGGAGATTCGTTACTGGTGCTCGGGCAGCTGGCGGGAGAATTTGAATGCAAGGATGATGTGTTATGAATATTTTATGCTGAGTGTCAAGATGTGTTGCAACACTTAAAGACGGTAAGATTCTAGCATGTCCCAATAGAACAAAATATGGAAGCAAATGATCTGGCACAGAAGGCATCGGGTTAGCAACTAAACGATGGCGAGGTTATTGTTGATATAGTTGATGTCGATGAAGAAGATTAGCAACACTTTTATTGTTGATATAGTATCTTAGGGATCCGACTCAATGTGTACCTCGAAGAATTTGGTACATGGCTTTGAGGTATGTTCTATTAGAAGAAAAACTTTATTATCGAACGATTGATGGTGTATTATTAAGATGTTTAAATCAAGAAGAAGCCAAAGTCGTTATGTGTGAAGTTCACGAGGGCATATGTGATACACATCAATCGACTCATAAGATGAGGTGGTTGTTGAAGAGGACTAGATACTATTGGTCGAATATGTTAGAAGATTGCTTTAAGTATTATAAGGGTTGTCAAGATTGTCAGAAATTTGGAGCAATACAGAGGGAACCGGTATCGGCTATGAATCCAATCATTAAGCCGTGGCCTTTTAGAGGTTGGGGTATGGATATGATTGGCCAAATTTATCCGACATCAAGCAAAGGTCATAAATATATTCTGTCACCTACGGATTATTTCACAAAGTGGGTTGAAGTGGTGCCTATGAAGAATGTTATCATTAGTGATGTAATCAACTTTGTAAAGGAACCTGTTATATACAGGTTTGGCATACCGCAAACCATTACAACTGACCAGGGTTTTGTATTCACCTCGGAGGAGTTTTAGAGCTTTGCTGATAGTATGGGAATCAAACTATTGAATTCATCTCCTTATTATGCTCAGGCCAATGGGCAAGCAGAAGCATCTAACAAGAGTTTGATTAAGTTGATTAAGAGGAAGATAGATGAACAACCTAAGAAGTGATATACGACTTGGCCGAGTCTTTATGGGCATACAGGATGGCTTGTCTTGGGTCGATTAAAGTGCCACCATATCAATTAGTTTATGGTTATGAAGCAGTTTTACCATGGGAGACAAATCTGTGGTCCAGAAGAATGGAGATGCAGGATCAGTTGATAGGTGATGATTACAGACAAGTTATGTTGGATGAATTAGAAGACGTCATACAACATTGGATGAAGGCCCTGGAAAAGATTCAAGAAAATAAGGCCCGTGTGTCTAGGTTTTATAATAAAAAGGTGGTGCCTAAGAGTTTTTTGGAGGGGATCTCGTCTAGAAGCTAATCATGCCCATCGGCTCTAGAGATAATCGTTTCAGAAAATGGTCGCCAATATAGGAGGGTCTGTTCAAAGTAAGCCGATGTGCGCTAGGCAATGCGTATTTTTTATCGGGATTGGATGGGGAAGAATTTGCAAGAGCAATTAATGGAAAATATTTGAAGAGATGTCATCTGAGCGTCTAGATCGATTCATAGTTTCATTACCAGCCAATAGCTGATATTTTAAGTATCATGCTTAGGATGGCGGGAGCCATTGATGTTGCATCGACTTGAGATGGCCGATATCAGGGATATCGCCCTTAGTGGGAATCTTATGACTATGAAATATGTAGTCAGAAAGGTTTTTTCATTGATTACAAACAACTTTAAAGGATGAGTACAAGATGATTACTCGCAGGTAATCAGGTTCGGTGATCTATTCTTCTACAATGACTAGGGGATGAAGATGTAATTATTACCATCCCAAATACAAGAAAAGGAGTACATAATTAGGAGAAAATATACGTCAGCAGCTTCCTCTTCTTCCCTGGAAGAGTAACAGTGTCATCAGACATTACCCGACAGACTAGAGGAAGAGAGGGTTGCCTCGTCGGTGCCATTCTTGATGCTTGAGTCACCTTCTAAAGGCAACTAGTAAGTTGATTACTGAACGAGGGCAGTTGCGAATTTTTGGATTGAAAGGATCATTTTGAGGATAGAAGAGGCGAAAAGTATCCGCCATAATAAACTTAGCAAATTTGGAGATATCTGATATTTTTCTATTAGGGGTCTGAGTAGAAGACCCATGGCTAAAGATCATCGAGATGGAAAAGAAACTAGCAGAGGGAGCTATTTATAGGGTTTGGACTTGACCTTTCAGGAATCCAAGCGTCACTCTGCATTGATGGAAGGATGGAATTCGATGAAGATTAAAGAAAGGAGGATGAGGACGAGGACGGTCAAAAAGTAAAGACTGGTAGTCGACGCAGCACAGGAAGACAACGGGTCGCCATTAAAAGAGTGTGAGTAGTTGGGAAGTATGCTAAAATACAAGACTTGATTGATGGATGATTTAAAAGCGTGCGGTACACGAGGAGACAAAATCCGGCGCACGAAGGATTTCGTACCCTAGACTTGGGGGAGGGGGGGGGGGCATGTGTTGACATCGGAATTTGACCGGACCTAGCGATCAGTTGCATGAAGTGGAGTCGGTTAAACTCAAACAACTACAACGACCGAGAAGAGGAAAAGTGGATCCCTTTGGAAATATTTTCTCTTTTCTATATAGATATATATATTAGTTTAAATTTATTTAGAAATAAACCAGATCGGTTTGTTTAGGAGTGCTGGTCGAGTCTTTTCTCTTTTCTATATAGATATATATATTAGTTTAAATTTATTTAGAAATAAACCAGATCGGTTTGTTTAGGAGTGCTGGTCGAGTCGGGTTAGAACCTCTTGCATGAGGTTATAAATATGTAATAGGGTCTGTACGAGAAAAAAAAACACTTTCGTTCAATACAATTCGGTGCATCACCAACCTTTCCTACTCGACGAAATCCTCATCTTGTGTGGACTGCATCGGCTCCGATCTCAGCGAGAGACTTGGATTAGTCAACCTCGGTAATTCTATCAATCCTAACTAGTACTTTCTCATTAATATGATATTATAATTGCTATCATTAGAATTGCTAGTTATCTGGTAATTAGATCTGCTTGATGTTTATTTTATCAAGTTTGATTGCAATATTGTCTTGGTTGAAATCGATCTATTAATTTTTGGTAGATGCAACAAGCGTTATTTAGATCTATTATTTGAGTCACTCTATCAATTCTATTTATAATAGATTAAATCTTGCTCCATTGGTTGTGTTTGAATACTATCTCAATTAAGTTCGATTTGTTCAAATAAGTGAGGCTGCATCGACTCTGATCTCTTGTTGGGTTGATAGGGTTAGATTAGATCTATTTATAGGTAGAGTCGATAGGGTTCTATTTGAGCGTTTAGCCGATAATTTATCATGGTTCAATCGACTTTCAAGTGTATAATTGAGTTTTATTTATTATGCTGATAGTCTGTTACCCCTATATTATAATAAGATAGATCCTTGATTTTGAGGCATATTTACAATACCAGCTAATAGATCTAGCGATTTAAGCATTATCGACGGAACGGGTCTGCACGTTACTGTAGGTCTTATTGACTCTGTTCTATCGACTTAGCACTGTTAACTGAGCAAGTCTTGACATGCTTCTTTCATGTTATAGACTTTGCTCTATTGACTTAAATCCTATCAGTATTAATTACGCATAATGTTTCATACGTTTAAATTGCCAGTAAGACGATACAATCAGCCGATTTAGTGTTTATTCTTTTACAAATACTCTTATATTCATATCAGCTAGTTTCATATTTAGTGACTATCAATTTTTTTCATCGGTCACTCCTGGGCCGATTACCCATGAAATTTAATTGTCTGTATTTTTATCAGTTTGTAGGGAAAATCGACTGACACACTTTGATTTCTTGTATTGATCCTACACTGGAGTTAAGCAAATCTCCCAGATCAGGCGTGATGATTTTCACATCAATAGATGTACGTGTGGCAACTGATTAATTCTATGGTTGACTTGTAAGTACATATGCCTTCAATTGAATTCTTCAGCTACTCTCTAATGTACTGATAAACCACAAACACCAATAATAACTCACCAAACCAATCCATAAAAGTCAACAAAGGCATCATGAGAAGTGGCTGATCAACATATAGTTCATATGATGGATACAGTCATATCAATCCACATATATATATATAGCCATAATAAGTACTATATACATACTTTTTATTTTGTATCATAGTACTATCATACTCCCTCTATTCTTAAATTGCTATCGTCGTTGTTTTTAGTTAACTTTAATTATTTGTCTTATTCAATTTTTTTAAAAGTATCATATATATTATCATAGTTTATTTAATCATAAAAATTAAAGTATAATTTAATTTTTTTTATATTTAAAACAATGTTTTGAATAAGACGAATGATCAAGTTGAAAGAAAAGTCAACGACAACAACAATTTAAGAATAGAGAGGGTAGTATTTTTTATTGACTGTTTAGGCAGTCAAATTTTTTATTTTTTAGTAATTATTAAACCCAAAATTTTAAAAATAATAATTTAACATAGTAATTTTAAAAATAGAAAGGACCCTCGTCCCTGGCTAGATGCCATCTTCATTAGCGTCCCATGCCTGGTTCGATCCTCTGTCGTTTTAGATCTAATAATGACCCTGCATGACGGTTAATCAAATCCCTAATCAAGAACCTTTTCCTAGCGCAACTGCGCAAGAGTTCACCATTCTGCCATCGACATCTCATGAGTTCATCCACTTCCACTGGATTGTAGAGGTAAACGCATATTCTATCCTATATATGGTGTCATTGCGATCTCTTTTTTCATTGTCTCTGTGTTTGATTCATTTCTAAGAACTTATTCCGGGTAGGAACGTATTTATATGAATTGGTTGTAGCGTTCTATGCCTGTGCGAGTTTACAATCTGTTTTAGAGTAAATTTCAAAGAACCATAACTTCTGGGAATAGTTTTAAGAAATCAAAACTATTTTGTCTACTAGTTTTACAGAACCACAACTTTCAATGAAACTAGTGGTCAAAATAGTTGTGGTTTCTTAAAATTACTCCAAAAAGTTGTGATTCCTTGCAACCCTGTACCAAATAGTTGTGGTTCCTTGAAATTTACTCTCTGTTTTAACGTCAGGATCTTAGACACCATGCTGCTGATTCGTTTGTGCCACCACCTAATGATAATGACAGGTTGCTTTGTGGAAGATCACGTGAACTAAGTAATGCTAGACTTAGAAATCTTTTATAACATAACTATTTGATAATCTCACGCGTTGTTGCGGGATATGAAAAGTTCTATCAACTTTTTTTTAATAAATAATGTATCAGAAGAGAGAAATAGTATACAATTATATAATTTAATAATATAACATAGTGATTTGGATAAATCATTTAGCAGTCAGATGTACGCGATAAGTACAAAACATCATGCATAATGCTACCAGTATTGGATGGTCTAAACATGTAGGTACTACCAGTAGTAGATGACAGAGTACAAAATTTGGTGGATTGGATGCCTGCACCAAGTTCCATGAGCAGTAGTAGATGATGTTCAGTAAAAAACCATGTTGAGGAGATAAAAATGGAGACAATTTCCTCTACATCACTAGAAAATTTTATTGTTCCCTCTGTGCCATGAAAAGTTTTGAACTTCCCTCTGTGCCATTCACGTTTTTCTTTATTCGCTAGCTAAAAGAAAATATTTTCTTTACTATAAAATTTATGAAAAATTATAAATTTATAGAGTAACACATGAGGAACATTTTTCATTATTGGAAAATATTGCGGTTCTATAACATTTTTTAATTTGAAATTGATGAACCTTGCAAAGCGTTAAGGTTCAGAAGTTAAATTTCGAAGTTTTGAACCTTAACGCCTTGTCACATTCACGTATGTCAAATTCAAAAATATTATAGAATTAAAATATTTTCTAATAATGAAAAATATTCTCCACATCTTACTTTATAAATTTACAAATTTTCATAAGTTTTGGAGTAAAGAAAGTTTTTTTTTTTTGAGCTACTGAATAGAGGAAAATGTTAAGCACTGGCACTAGTGGCATAGAGGGCATGGAAATTTTATTTGAATGGCATATAGGGAAATTCTAAAAATTTTATGGCACAAAAGGAAAGATAAAATTTTCTAGTGGCATAGAGGAAATTTTCTCATAAAAATGAGCATGAAAACACTGGATGCCTGGTAGTAACTTTGTACGGATGACACTTACAAAAAGGAACCTATGTTGAGGATGAAAAACATTCTGCCTGGTAGTAAGTAAAAATACGATGTCTGGTCTAGATGCACAATTTAAATTTGTGCATGACTATTGATAAATGCATATTGTTGTCAAAAGATGTCCCAACCTTCAGAGCGAGAAATCAATTTACATGAAGAGCTCTTGTATTTCATCGGGTTTCATTCTTGCTCTGGAAGCACTGATGAATCTAAGAGATTAAATCAAGACAAAAATAGTATAACAACTACCAGACTGATTTGCAGCTTGCCGTAGCCAAACTGTTCGTTGGTGCAGAGAGAGAGAGATATTGATAGGTTCAAGGAGTCAAAACTACGAGTGAGGCAGGACAAGATGTGCGTGACGCTAAGCATTGTCTATCATTCTTGTTCTGGAAAGCACTAATGAATCTAATATCAAATCAAAACAAAAAAATAATATAACAACTATAGACTAATTTGTAGTTTGTCATAGTCAAACTCTTCGTTCCTGCAGAGATAAGAGAGAGAGAGAGATCTAGCTGTGGAGAAAGATTAGATTCAAGGAGAGAGAGAGAGAGAGATCTAGCTGTGGAGAAAGATTAGGTTCAAGGAGTCAAAACTATGGGTGAAGCATTAGGCACTTATAATAGCCTAATCTTATCTGCAAGAGGATTTTTGTGGAAGAGGAATTTGAAGAGGAATCATGCATCAATGTCTTGAGTGCCCAGTAGTAAGTTGTAGCAGTTTCTACATCCATGTGCCATTAGTAGCAAGAATGAATACGGGTCATCAGTTTGCCTGTTCAATGAGCCATGGTAACCTTGCACGGTTTGAGAGGTGCATCATCGCTACTAGACTATAATGGTCTTAATACCACTCATACCATTAGCTTAATTAGTAGTAGATGGTACGGTTGTCATTGTTTTAGTAGAGGTGTGTAACGGTAGTGTAAGGATCATGACCATTGAGGTCACCTTGAGATATGAATATTTTGGTGATAAATGATAAACATGAAATATGACTAATATCTACACGAGTGTTATTTGTGTAGGAAATGTTTTCTACTCTATGATGATTGTTGATGGCTGCCTTGGCGATCGATGACAATGACCACAAGCATAGAGGCTTGATATGCTTGATGGAGTCCAAGGGTTCATGGAGATGGATCAAACCTAAGTAGAAGCTACGGATCAAGTGTTGGGAACACCTTGTCTAGTTGTTAGGCCTTTGAGTCCATAGGAAAAATCGGACTATCAAGGGTGTCTAGGTCATTTCTCTTAGGTCATGTCTAGTCGGTGATGTGCATGGATGCTCAGTGAAATCACAGAAACTAGGTGACAGTGGAGAAGCCAAGGAGCTATTTGGAGAAGTCGGGAAACAAAGTCAAGCGAGGACGAGAAGTTTCAGCTTCTGGACATAGTGACCGGAAAAAGGGGTCAGTGAAGACCGGATTGTATAATCACTAGGAGAACAAGAAATCCAGTGAGAGGACTCAACGAGGAATCTGTCTTTGCCAGGGACCATAGAGACCGGACGGTCCAGTCTATATGGGAGAAACACAGACAGAGAGGAAGCAGCTCTCTGGAGTCCGATGGCTAGATAGACCGAATGGTCCCTACAGACCGGAGGGTCCGGTCAGTACGAGGAGATCATCTGGACAAAAGCAGCCAATGGCTCTGGGAGCCGTTTTAGATAAACCGGACAATCCGATCTAGCAATGACCGGACAGTCCGATCAATGGTGTCCAGAGAGATGATTTCGTGGAGCAATGGCTAGTTGGAGGTTAGAAACATATATAACTTTGTTACTGAGGTCTTAGAGACCTCTCTTGGCTAGTGGAATTGATACTTGGAGCATTTGGTGAGTGCCAAATGGAAAAAAGAGGAGCACTAGGAGGAGATATTGCATATCTTGAGAGTGCTAGTGAGAGTAACTTGAGCATTGATGCACATCTAAGACTAGGATGTCCTTGAGGGTGTGATCTAGGTTGTTAGTCTTGGTCTATAGTGAGTCCTAGATCGGTTAGGTATCGGTGATCGAGCCTATCATGATTGGTTATGAAGTTTGTCACATATTTGTACACGGTTTGAGCCCATCGGTGAAAGGGGTATCGCTAGTGAGCGCTCGTGTCGTCTCGGGGAGTCTAGCAAGTTCTCGAGGGAGGCGAGCTTGTGCCTTGGTGGCAGTGGTGACGCAACTGTGTCTTCACTCCGGGAGTGATTACGGGCTCGTGTGCGAGAACTCCATATTGGTGGCGGGAGGGACTGGTACTCCGGCGGGAGTGGTCCAACGAGGAGTAGGGGAAGGCACCATCCTTCCGAGACCTCGGAAAAAAAATCATAAGCCATCTCTTACTCTACTCCTTACTTTGATGCTTTACTTTTATTTATATAATATGTTATTCATGCTTGTGTGATTATCTTGCTCTAGTTGACTACCTAGTGGACTTACATGAATAGACTTCTTTACTTGCTAGTAGTGCTTAGCTTTCATACTTGATCACTAGCATGTATAGGAGTTGCTTTAGCTTGATTACTCACCCTTGTATATATTGTGCTACTCATGTTTATATGCTCTAGTTCCTTATCTTATAGGATTACATGAGTAGGCTCCTTTGCTAGCTTGTTGTTTGCTTCCACATGCCTTTATCACTAACTTGCATAGGAATTGTATTGCCTTGTATGTTCTACTAGTATAATTAGGTTGTTGTTCTTTTTTATAGGTTCATTATCTTGCTAGTGTATTCACTACTAGTATTGTATATGAGTTGTTTTGAGTGGTCGGTTTTAGAAATCGGCGAATTTGGTACATAGTGTGAGTTCTCGATCCCCCCCCCCCCCCCCCCCTCGGCCACTCGATCCTTTCAGGCAGTTGAATTTTTACAAAGATGGGAATGTGTCTAGAATGATCTAACGGTGATGAAGAAAAGATTCTAAATAATCAGACGGTTAAAATAATAGTGATGATGTGGCTGCACAAGAGTTGAGAGAAATAGGAGCTAATGGTTCTTGGTGGGTTGCATCTTGATATATAGATTAGCTCTCATTCATCTACATGTGCACGAATGGACGGATGGTTCTAGTCTTCTTGATGGGTTGATGCATTAGCTGAACTAAAATTCAATAATTTGTCTTTTTTGGTGTAGGTAAAATACGACTATTACTATTATGGTGTATGTGCATGGGAAAGTTAACTATCTAGATACAGGTGCTGAGTACAGTGTTCTACCTAATATCACTTTTCTGGCAATCGAGAGTACCACGTTTGAAGATGTAAAAAATGAAGTTTATCGAGGCCTTGGATATATTTGCAGTCAAATCTTATTGAGCTTACATGCACGGTTTGATATTGGGGCTCCTAGGTCATACTATTTTCAGTTGATCCCTGTGTATGAGGATAGAGGATGGTAGATGATATTTGACTACACGAAGAGTGTGTTCGTTTCTTGTGGTCTAAATTTTAGTGGATCACATCAATTATTAAAATGCTATATATGATTATTAAATATATATTAAATATAAAAAATAATTACAGAGTTGAATGCACATCAATGTGACAAATTTATTAAGCTTAATTAAGTCATTATTAAGAGATATTTACTATAGTATCATATTATCTAATTATAATCTAATTAGTCTTAATAGATTTGTCTCGTTATTTAGAGGGAGGGTTATGGACTGGGTTTTATCAGTAATAGAGATTTAATACTTTTAATTAGTATCACAATATTCGATAAGACATGTCTAAAAATCAGAGGGGTGAAAACAAACACACCCGAAGTAACAAGCAACTTGGAAAGTGATTGAGCTATATGTCGAATGCAGTATGCCAGGTCATGTTAGGACCAGTCAATCCGAAAGCAATATGCCAACCTTAGTTAGTCAAGTAGAGAGGAATAATTCAACTCCAACTGTTAATGTTTAGCAAAGTAGAGTTGATCCTTCACTTTTATAATTGACTTCTACAATAATTGAGGGGACTAAAAGCTACATAATATGGATACAGATGCACGTATCAGTATCTTACAATACGGATATGGCGATACACCATTTTGTTTAGAAAAACCTAATACATGGATACGTTTTTCTATTTTTTAAAATACAACAAATCCAAGCCTACCTAGCACAAATGAAAATCCAAACGTCTAGAAATCAAGACTAAGCGCACAAATGGAAGCACATGCACTGCAAATCAAAATTTAGCGGTGGTTCTATTGCTGAAATCTAAGCTTAGGATATGCCAATCGAGACTCGAGTTGTGGAAATAAATGTTAAAAATAGAAAAAAAGATGATGTAGGAGTTAGGACTTGAACCAAAAACCTCATAAAATTGAACCAACAGTCTTACCACTAAGTCACAATAGCTTTTTATTTATTGTAGAAATAAAAATTATTTAATATTTTTCTAAATGTGTCATGTCGGATCGACCTTCGAGCCGCTTCCTCGGCCCAAGTATGGCCCATAACATAGTACCGTGTCGGCACATGACTTACATTCAACGGGTCATAACGGGCCTGTGCCGTGTTTTTTTAGAACTTCATGCCTGTCCACTAGATCTGGCCCGTTTGGACGGCTTTAGTGGTAGCCGGATCCAGGAAGAAGGGCCCGGCAACGAGCTTGTGTGGAAAGGCCCATCGGAAGAATTCGGACTGGCCCATCTCATCCAGCACCTCGCTGCACAACCCCTCCGTGGCTCCGTCCTCCCACCGCACTCGCACTCGCTAACGTCTAACCCTAACCCATTCCTTGTCCTGTAGCCGCCGCAACCGTCCCCACCCGCTGTCCAGCCACATCCCACTCTTGGTCGCGTTTGCCCGAGCGCCACCGCCATGCCCTCCTACCGCACTCGTAGCCGCTAACCCTAACCTCTCGGGACTTTCCCGCAGCCGCTGCCATCCCCATTCTCGGCCGCGTTTGCACAAGCGCCGCCGCCATCCCCTCTCCACCACCAACGCAACGTTGTAGCTGATGGAGCTACAGGCCGCCCCCGGCTCCCGCCGTCGCTGATGCCGGAGCTGGAGGAGGAGATCCTCGTCCGCATACCACCAGAGGATGCGGATTCCTTCATCTCCGCCTCTCTGGTATCGAAGACCTGGATGAACATCGTCTTCAACCCGCACTTCGTCCGCCGCTACCGAGCGCGTTATTGGACACCACCGGCGCTCGTCGGGTTCTTCCAGAACTTCCGTTTCGGCGACCCCAAGGACTACCTGGAGCGCTTCGTGTCAGGCATCCACAGTACCCCGCTCGTTGAGCCAGAGCGCAGATTACTCAATTCGCAAGATGTACAAGATTTCTTGTATCCAGATGTCCCCGTGGACCCCAACCCCAATGCCAAAGTTGTTCTGGACTGCCGTCATGGCAGGGTTCTCCTATACAGCATGCCTGAAAACCACCTCAGTGTATGGGATCCTGTTACCTTTGACCAGGAGGTATTACCAGCTATACCATTCACCTCTGACTACAGCAGCGGGGCTGTGCTTTGTGTCAATCCAGGGTGTGATCATCGCTTGTGCCGTCGTGTGGGACACCAGAGTGAGTTCCGGACTGTCTTTGTGGGTACACAGTATTGCAAGCATCAGAGCACAACCTTGGTGTCAGTTTACTCAGGTCCGGTCCTATGATTTTGAGGGCCCTGTGACGAACTTGTTGAGATGGGCCCTTATAGTCTGATTTTATGTAAAATATTATATATAGCACCTCTTTATAATTTAATAAATTGTTTTTCTAATCTTTTTTATTTTATTTCTCAACCCCCAACAAATGTTTCTTAGGTAACATTCTTAAATTCTAACACCTAAATTAGTGGCAAAATAAGATCACATAAGCACTTATAATATAATTCTAGAATACTAGGATAGAAATTAGAGCTCGATTGGATTGGACCTAGACCGGACGCAGCTTCTTGTCGAATTGCCACTGGCTGATCGCTGACTGAGAGAGGGGGCTGGGGGCCGACAGGCGTTTTGGTGGCGATGGCGATTGGCGGTCCGCGATCGGCGACGGACGAGACGGGCACGGGCAGCAGGCAAGGCGGGTGAGAGCGAGGGCGACTCGCCAGACGCCAGGAAGACTTGAAGTTGGCAAGTCACAACCCTAGTCACGATCGCGTCGAGTTCGCAACTCTAGAGTCGGGACTCACAATCGCGCGATGTCTGCACTCAGAAAATGAACCGACTCTTAAAGTCTTAACCTTTTGCTGCTTTAGGCCTTAATTTTAGTAGTGTATTGTATGTACATACATACTTGGGCTTGGACCCCCTCCTGGCATGGGCCCCCGACGGTCGCACCCAATGCACTACCCCTAGGGCCGGCCCTGAGTTTACTCTTCCTCTACTAGAGTTTGGACGGTGCCAGTAACCGAGATTGCCCCACCCAAGTTGTCCTTCTTCTTTGAAGAAGTAGGCCCTTCACGTCTCGTTGGAGATGGGGTCTTCTTCTTTGTTGAGGGGGGACGCCGGATCCTCAGGTATGACTTGTCCCAGGGAAACCTATCTATGCTGCATCCTCCACCAGATCTCCGGGCTCGTGATAGCATGATGTTGATCCATGCACAAGGTGGTGGACTTGGCCTAGCAGCAGTTGTTGGTCATGAGCTTCAAGTTTGGTCCTGGCATCTTGGGCTAGGTTGGATACTGGATAATGCATTTCAAATCGAGCACTTACTATCATATCAGATGAAGAGAGGATGCCTAGTCTCCATGAACTGCGTGATTCTTGTGCTGGTCTGTCGAAGAGGTTGTTCAAAACTGGTCTGTCGAAGAGGTTGTGCAGGACTGGCAATCATGGTCCTGTTTTCCCATATGTTTGCTTTTAGCTTTCCTTTGTATTTCTGCTTATCATCTTACTTTAGTTAGTGTCTGGATCCCAATCTGAACCCCAATGATCTACTGTTATAGTTTATGTTTGAAAGCTATAAAGTCGGTATGGCTTCTTTGTTCAAAACCTGAAAAATCCCAATCTGATCTACTGGTATAGTTTATTTTTGAAAGCTATAAAGTCAGCATGGCTTCTTTGTTGAAAACCTGGATTTCTGTAATTTTCATGAATATAAGGCTGGCTAGTATGCTGTTTTCTGCAATTAATGTCATTTTTTATCAGTCAGACACTGCATCTCCAGACTGTATCTTGTATCTTGTTTCATATTTACTGCACTTCTGTCCACTTCATCAGTATCATATTTCTTTGATGAGATGAAACTCTAACAAAGAGATAAAATGCTGCTAGTGCAATTCTTAGGTTTTACTTTTGTTCCTTCAAATCATATTAAATCAGCAAGATGTTAGGAAGGTACAGTTAACTTAGAACCTACAACATTTGAGTATAAATTGTTTTCGGTGTTAGGAAGGTTGTTGCAATAGTATAGCTATCTTTGCACTAGATTTTGAAATTAATAAACAGCAATTGACGCAAGGATCTGAAGAAGTCAGGTGATGGTAGTCTAGAAATGGTGCTGCTGGCATCAGAAGAGCTCCTACACTATGAACATCTGGTTTACTAGATTATGAAACACCACTGCTGTTTGAACACTAGCAGCTCAGAAGAATTCAATGTCATCTCACAAGATGTGGATTCTCGGCTGTGAACAGAGCATGGTGCACTTTGCTAAAATTGCTAGCTGGATTTCCAGAAAATTGTTTTCTTTCGGACTGGAAAGTCGGTTGAGCTGTGCTTGTATCTTGGAATCTTTCAATGACACTCAGTTTTGAGTCTCTGTCAAAACAGTACCTGGCTTACATATCCAACTATTGGTAGGATGTCTTAATGCAATGCTCTGAACCTGTACGCCGCGCGGGAGGATCTGCGCCGTCGACCGGCGGGGAAGCCCGGAGACGGGCAAGTGTGGGACTACGCAATGCGCATTCGCAGCTTCAACGACGATGGCGACCATAGTGGCGGCATGAAGATTGAGATGGATCGTTTGGTGATCCAATTCCATCCTTGGCTCCCCACAACCAATCCGCCCGCAGCATCTGGAAATCGTCGTCATCTCCACTTCTCCAGCACGACGGACCCTGGGGCGGACGAGGACATTTATTTTCAAGACCCGCTCGCACATCCTCCTGTCGTTCCTCCCACCCGATGCATGTGGACTCGAGGTCCACGGCGCAGATCGAGCCTCCTATATACCCTCCGGCCAAGGTGTTGCCCATGTCGAATTGGGGGAAGCTGCTGGTCACTGATGCCTCGAACGTGTCGAGCGGCAAGCGCGAACACCTCTCCATCGTCCCTGGCCACAACCAGTACACATACCGCTGTTGCTGTGTTGCACGCACCGCGGGCGACTACGCCATCGGGCATGAGGGCCTCCTCCTCGCTCCACCAGGAACGCGGTGAAGTCGCGCCGGCTGTACACAATGACGACCCAGATGTCTTGTGATGGTATCGTCTGCACGCGTACTGCACGACGCCGTCCGTACCGGCGAGGCCGGCAGAGATCGAGGATCCTACCTCGTTCGACGCGCCGTGACAGATCACGTCGCAGCAGCGGTTCAAGGCGATCGTTTGCAAAATACAGAAATCTTGGACTTTTTCTCTTAATATATTTATTAACAATAAAGTTTGAATTTGCTAACTCGAGTCCAACATGCATTTTCTGTATTTCCAAAGAATATAGTCACCTATATACTCCTCGAGAGAGGCCTTTCACTTTACCGGCCAAGCGAAGCCAGTAGCGTTACTCTGTCCATCTCGTACCCGCACACCTCCCCAACCGGCGGCGACTCGCCGCCGGCAGTAGCCATCATCGTCACCTCCTTCGTCTCCACATCCAGTGTGTAAACATGCGTGCCAGGACCATCCCAGTTCTCGGCCGTGAACAGTACCAGACCGCTCTTCTCCCCCATCCACCTTAGCGTCACCGAGTGCACCCTCACCAGCGCCTGCATCAACGTCCACTTCCACTGCAGCGTTGTTCCCAAGCGCGAACACCAGCCGCCTCCATTATCGTCTTCTCGTTCCTCCATCTTCTTCTTCTTCGTCACGCTGCCGCAGTACGCCCGGATCGTCTCGCCGTCCGCCTCTACCTTGAGCACTCGCCCGTCCGGCGTCACGCCCACCAGCCGCTCCGGGCTCATCCACCATCTATGGTGGTGCTGCTGCTGCTCCTCCGACGAGAAGCCGGCGATGGTGTGCCGTGTCTTGGTGGTGGCGCCGTTGTTCTTGGTGGTCACCGTCACTGCTGGTGTTGGATGCAGAAGCGAGTTCACCGGCAGGCCCACGGCGAGGCGCGGCCAGAACACGACCCCGCGGTGCACGACGGCGGCGTGCATCAGCCCGCCGCCGGCGAGGTGGGTCCGGCCGATCCGCGCGCCGGTCACCTCGGTCTCTGGGCCCCAGCTGCCAGTGGCGGAGGAGTAGCACCGCACCGCCGTGAACCTGCGGCGGTTGTAGAGGAGGATGACCAGGTACCAGGAGTGATCACCGTGCACGCGTCTTGTCTCTGTGTGTCCGAGTTCGTCGTCGGCGGCGGTGATCACCGTGCACGTGTAGGGCCCCGTGGGGCTGTCCTTGCCGCGCAGGGGCGGGACCACGTCGACGGCGCCGCCGCCGCCGGCGATCACGGGGTTGCAGACGCCCAGGCGGACGGCGTGGGTGGACCTGGCCTTGGCGACGCGGAGGAGGTCAACCACGACGTACCCGTTCCGGGAGGCCACCACGCGGGACGCGCCGCCGGCGACCTCGGCGAACGAGGGGAGGTGGTACCGCGTCGCGGCGGCGGCAGAGGAGAAGGGCACGAACCGCGGCGGCGCGGGAGTCTGGACGTCGGCGGTGCGGAAGTGGAAGAACCCTAGCGCGAGGCCGCGGATGAAGGGGTCGGATCGCGGCGGCGCGCCGCCGCCGCGGCAGATGAAGGCGGCGTCGACGGAGACGAGGCGGCGCCAGCGACGGCACGTGGCGGCGCAGCGGACGAGGTCGGCGGTCGCGGATGACGCGAGCGCCGTGAAGACGAGGAGGAGGGCCTCGTCGCTCAGCGGCAGCCCGTCGTCGTCATCGTCGGCTGAGGCGGCGCCGCCGTGTCGAAGCCTCTCCGGCTTCAACTGCTCGGCGCGGCGGTGCGTCACGGACAGCCTGCCGCCGCTCTTGCGAGGAGTGCGCGGGGGCTCTGCTGCTGCGGCGGTGGCGGACAGGCGATGCGATCGCCGTGGCGGCGGCCGCATGGCTTTGGCTTTGCTTGATTATTGGGTAGGGAGGGAGGGGAATATTGAAACTGCAGGATCGGTTTTCGCCTGATTGAGTAAAACTCTCCAAACTCTTTTCGGGGATGATATGATGTCAAAGTTTCTAATCAATTCCGATCCGCTTCGTCTCGAATTCTGTTGGGGAACACGAATCAATCGGACTAACAGCCGGGGAGTTCATTTGCAGATAAACATGCCAGATTTTTCTTTTTTGGAGAAAAAAAAAGGTATTAGCCAGCCCACCTGAAAACGGTAAATGAAACTTAGACCAGACATTGTTGTGTGAAAACCTTTGCCAATTCGGATGGCATCAAGCATAGAGCATCTCTAACCATTATCTAAATGAGAATGCTAAACAAAAATTTAGGAAATAAGTAAAAAAACAAACCTCCAACCATTTTCTAAATGAGGTTTCTAAACATAGTAACTCACAAAACAAGGTCTATAATTCTCTACATTTAGCAACTTAATTAGAACTCCGTAAAGGCAACTTCTTATGGGTTTTATTATTTTCAACAGATTATAGGGCCATATGTGATATGATTTTAATTTTTAGGAAACAAATTATTGGAAGTTGTTGGAGAATGTGACTTTTTTTTACTTCCAACAAATTTAGAAACCTTCTAAATCTTATATCTTATATTTAGGGAATAATTTTTTATATAATGATTGGAGGTGCTCTTAGGTGACAAATAAATTTTCATTGTCTCGCTATTCTTTTTTAGATAATAATGGGAAAAAGAATACCTAGTTTTATATGACTAGAAGATTATGGTAAAGTGGCGTGGTTTCCAGCCGGGCTGCGATTTGGTTGAGGTCGAACTCAGATCTTTCATGACACGGCTCAAAATTGCAGGTTGAGTCGGCCAGGCAGTACACACCGCGCGCCACGGATAGCCCGATGGCCAGGGCGCCGGATGAGCGGCGGCGGGGCGTGGACGTCGCCAGTGATGAGGTTACAGACACGGAGCACGAGGGTCCTGTCATCGCGTTTACTCGACGACGATGACGAGGCCGTTCCTGGATGCCACAACGACGACGGTGGATGATGACGCTGGGTCCACCATCCCGTCGTCGTCGACGAGGAGCGGCGTGGTCGTGCGGCGGCGGAGGCCGAAGCGGCGCGCGGCGGAAGGCAGGGCGACGAGGCGTGGCGTAGTCGCCATCGGCATCGTCCGGGTTGTGGACGAAGCCGAGGGCGAGGGGGGGGGGGGGGGACATAGCCCCTGGTTTTAATTGAAGAAAGGACATCTCCAACTTATCAATTTCTCAAGAAAAGATTACATTCTGATTCAAGGATTCGATGGGCAGATATTTTTTCCTTCTTCTTCTAGGATTTGATTTGAGAAGAATTATTTTCCCCTTCTGGCTTCTGCTGCTAGGATTTGGGCACACCATTTCTTTTCTGCTTCAGCATCGGTTAAGGCCGCCCTAATCTCTTCTGGAGGAGTTATGTTACCTGCATTGTTGATATAACATGAGGAACCAAACATGTATAACACGTAGGAGTAGATTAAAAAGGAAAGCAACATACGGATTTCGTAACGGAGACACTTCAAGCCCCAATCGGTTGCCCCTTCATTGATAATTGTCTCTAGAAAACATATGCAAATTAAATGTATATAATTGACTGCCAACAGGGATATATAGGTCTGGAATAATGTTTTATGTTGCTTCTAGAATTATTATTAGGTCTTTTGGTACACAAGTATATAAAACCATTTGTAATGATACTTATCAATATAGAATGACATGACAATGCAATCGTAAGTTTATCAAGTTTCCTCTTAAATGATTTAAATAAATAAAGTAACATGAAAACACGAAATAAATGCTGAAGTTGACGGTTGGAACGATCTAGGTCAATATTTTCGTAACCTATAATGATCTAGGTAATACTGCAACGGAGCAACTGCTCTCCATTTGTTTCAAGATAAACCATATCATAATTTCCTAAAACATTATCAAAGATTAGATACGCATGCATTCGCTTTCCAGTCAATATAATGTATATGCAACAGATATCACATTTATTTTACACTAGGCTGGCAACTTGGAGTCTTGGACTTAATGAGACCAGGGAACAATTATTTCGTCTTTATATTTTTGAAACACTTATATATGGATAAACAAAATGAAGAAACTGTTTCATAAAAGAGATCAAAGCTCGTATATATGCAGTACCAAAAAGGAAACAGAAAACCTTACTGCCACAGTTTTCTCATTTATTTTGTTCATATCCTCAAAAGGTCAAAAGTGATACCTAAGGTTCTTGGATAGTATTGAAACATAAACAAAGAACTCGAGATGGGAAAGGGGACATACCACAATTTTCTCATTTACGGTGTCTCTGTCCTCAAACATGTTATTTAAGGTTGTCTTTCCATATTCACTTCTCGTGGTTGTTTTTGCAAGTTGTAGGACTTCATAAATAGGATTCTCGACGCTATAGGAGGCAAGATACGGATCCATAATCTGCAAAATCAACACGTGGTGAATGGCACTCATCATTCCAGAATAAAAAAAATGTACTAAGTCTGGTTTTAAATGATGATGGACAACAATTTTAGTTCAATCTGTTTATAGAATCATACTAAGCTGGATCAGCATAACAACGCTTCCCTTGCTCCATAACAATTAACAAGGTGGTAATAAAATCACAATTGGATCGGAAGTTGGGATTATTAATTAAAGAAAAGAACATGCATGGCATCGTGATATATATTTGTGTTGCAAAGAACTGGCCTAATTAAAGAGATCGTCGTTTACTGTAAATTAGTTAGGTACTAGTCAACTTTGAGACAGAAGACCCTCTGTGTGAGAATTAAAAAACCTCCTTTGCGAAATCAAGGTCGACCGACAGTTAAGTGTTGGCAAAGCAATTCAATGTATGCATGACAAGTCAACTGATGCGAAATCACAAGAAATCAGTCCATATATACTTAGTGTCAATTTATCGCAGATTGGTCGACCTACTCCTCTACCAGATCGAGCATGCTCTCAGTATCTACGTATGTAAAGAAAAACAATATGTTCATCAATTTTATCCACAAGCAGCTTCTGACCTGAGCAGTGAGCACCATATTGAATTGCAGTTCACACAGACTTGATTTACCAGCAATCGCCACCCACAATAATCAGGGTTGCACGGCGAGAACATGGTATACGAGGTGAGTTTGTCGATCGCTTACCTTAAGACATACGACGCCGTCGATATGTACGGTGATGTTGTCCTTGGTGATTATCTCCTGGTGGGGGATGGGGAAGACTTCCTCCTTGAGACAATGGACATAGGCGATGCGATCGACGACGGGGATCAGCATGTGGATGCCGGAGCCGAGCGTCCTCAGGTACTCGCCGTTCCGCTCCACGACAAAGGCACGATGCTCACGCCCCAGTGCACCGGAGGCTTGGGCCGGGCGAACCTGAAATAATAGAACGCAACATGCACGCGCGGAAGTCAACTAATCTTGAAGATTCTGAAAAAGAAAATTTACAGATTGATGTCGTCGTGGGCGATTGAGCGAGACCCGGCGGGAGCAGAGGCGGCGAGGCGTCGCGGGAGGGTGAAGAGGAGCTGCCGTGCCGCAGGGCCAGCGGATCGCCGGAGTAGGCTTGCCATGGCAATGTGGTGGTCGTCGGCGGCGGGAGTTGGTTTAATTTGGCGGGGGAAGACGCGCGCGGCGATCGACTGCTGGGTTCCGCTATGTTCCGGCCGGCGGGGATGGATTAAGAATAATGTTATGGTAAGAAGATCAGGTTTTATATATACTTGTAGAGAGATATAGTTAAGAGTTGCGTTACGGGAACCAAAACTTGCCTTCCAACGTACAGAGTGCAATCAGTTTCCAACTCGTGTTACAAATTACAATACAAGATGGCAATGGCATCAAGCCACCAATGCATCTCCATCGTCGTTCTAATGGTTTCACAACGTTTTAAGGGTCCGTTTGGGCTGTTCAACGACGCTTGCCCGCATCGTCGCCCTCCAGGAACGGCCTCCTCGTCTTGGATCTCCGGCACGACAAAGATGACAGTCTACTTTGAAACTCTGCATCTGCAACCCCATGACCTGCCGGCCCTCGCCGGCAAGGACAGCATCAGGCGCTACGCGTGCACGGTGATCACCGCCAAAGACCAAGATGATAACAACAGCACCGCCGCCGCCGACCCAGCGTGAGATCAGCCACTACTTCCGGCTGATCATGCATATGCTCTACTCCCAGCGTGGCTTCACCGCATTCCGAAGCTACTCTTCCGCCTCTGATGGCAGATGGACCAACGAGGCCAAGGTTACCGGCGCCCGGCTGGGCAAGAAGCATAGGGGATCGACACGGATGGGCGTCTTGGACCGCCACAGCAAGCTGGTGCACTGGCTGGCCAGGAGCGTCATCTTCATGTTGAGCCTTGTCAGTTGTCACCATGGAATCAAAGGTGGTGCACGTGCCTTGTTCAGGGAACGCCCGGAAGTTCAACATGGAAAACACTAGTAGGCTTCTCGCCAGAGGGGAACCACTGCGCCGTGCAGTTCGACCCTCTGTACCTTGTCATCAATGGTAATAAGCTGAATGTGACCGTACGTGTTTCCACCTGCAGCCCTAATAATGTTATGTTGTACGAGAAGAAGAAATCCGTTCCGGTGTACCAGTTCTTGCCGGACGATGTGAATGGGGTGAAGCCCTGCACGCCAGCCGTCCAACACGACCGCACCTGGCACCCGCACCCGCACCGCACGCCGGCCGCCCCGCACAACCGCACCCGACACCTGCACCGCACGCCGCACGCTGGCCGCCACGCCACCTAGCTCTTCGCTTGCGTTCGTCACGCGTCGTGGCCCACTTAGGCCCGTGCGCGCCGCTCCCGCCGGCCACCTCCCATCACCCGCACGCGCCGCTCCCGCCGGCCACCTCCCGTCGCCCGCGCACGCCTAGCCACCTAGGGTTTACTGCGTTCGGGAGTCAGGACTTGCGGCTGGAGCTTGGAGCCTGACGGCCTCCCTGTGTTCGTTCGGGGCTTCAGGCGTAGGGCACTTCGTGGGCTGGGCTGAGGTCCATGAGGATGGCTGGTCCGCCAATTTTTAGGGTGGGCCGCGGCACACCGGTGCCACCCCCTAGATACGCCACTGTGCTTCTTTATTAGGAGTAGTTTTTATCTTTTAGTATGTCTAATATGGTGAATGTTTGATGTTACGTGTGTCCATCATGAGTGACATTGTAAATCAAAAATCAAAAATGCATAATAAGACTATTTCTAATAGGTGTTTTATTTCATTCTTTAGACAATCAATAAGACTATATAGAAGTAAAAAAACATCAAAATAATACTATGCATTAGAGGGATGATTTTATTTATGAATTTAAACTAATAAAAATGACATGGTACTTTTAAAAACATTAAAATAAAACAGTCCATTAGTTCAGAACTAGCCTATTTCTATTAACGTTAACTTTTCACTACTTCAGACAAGAAGTTATGATAAGACTAAGATCCAACGGTTTACATTGACAAATTTTAAATTTCCAATTTTTAATATATTTACACTCTTTTAGGCTCCCTTTGTTTAAGCTTTGGATTATAGATTATAGAATTCGAAAGCTCAAACAAAGGGACATATTGTGAAAGCAGATTACAAAATCCAACAGTTAGATTGTGGAAATCCAGCAATCCGGTCCAGATCAGCTTTTACTAAATTATAACACATATATTTACCCTTTTACCACTATACCTCATTGTGAAATCCAAACAGATAAATACCCCTCATATTTTTTGTAATCTCAGATCCACAATCTATGATATATAACCTTTAACTCAAACAAAAAGAAGCCGTATGTTCAACACAGATGAGCAATCGCCGACAGAGAGAGAAGATAGGGATACGAGATTTTTGCTATTCTACTACTGCAAACATGAGGGCTTCTCTCTTATGCAATTCAAACAATGAGTTTCTCTCTTTTGCTATTAGACTATCAATTTTTTCTTTCCTTTACTACTGGTTAACACATAACTACAATGTACCTATGGTAATAGTAAAATGACACATGAAAGAACCAAAATACCCTCTAGTATTTCCTTTGTCCCCATCAGACCCGATTGAAATGGAGTTTTCTCTCCTCTCGTGCGAGCTCTCCCCATCTTCCTCGTGGCCGACCGCCACCCTCAGTCCCCCACCCCGCCGACGAGCGCCCCTACCCAGCAAGGTCGAAACAGCAAGGGTGCCCAACGGGTTCTTCAAGGCGCGCAGCGGCGCCTTCACCACGGCGTGCAGTGGCGGCCAGGGCGCCATCCCCCATTGTACTCACCCCGGGCGCCGCGCTGCCGCGGACGCCGACCTCCTTCGTAGTGCCCACGCCGATCCCGCTCTCCACCTGGTCGCTCGCCACCGGGGTCACTCGCCACCGCCGCGTCCTTCTTCGTCTCCTCCATCTCCTCCGCCACCCGTACCTCCGCATCCTCCTCGCCAACTTCCTCAATGCACTCACGCATGCCCTGTCGCTCCCGCCGCCATCCACGAGCATCCCCGACGTCGTCAAGGCCATCGCCCCATACTTCCCCGCCACCATCGCGCCCCTCGTCACCTCCGCCGCGGCGCGCATCGTTGACTACGAGATCCTCCTTGCACTCGCGCAGTCACGCCTCCTCTCGCACCCTTCGTCGGCCAGCGTGCAGCGGCGGCCAGGACGCTATATCATGCCTTCTATTATTTTTAAATTTCGGTGCTTGTAAGACATAATTATTGTATGTTCCTAAACGGGGAATGCTGTTTTATTTATGAAGATGTGCTGCTAAATATTATAATCGGTTGCTCATATTTATTTTTTGAATTTTTTTTAACTTACTTTTGACTGACCATGTGTGTATAGGAGAAAATGTGCTCCTGGTGTGTGTGCGTTGAGGGGTGTTTCTGTTTTTACATGTCTGTTAATAGAGGTTAAAATGCTGAAATACTAACTAATGGTAAAAGAGAGGAAAAGATAACTGTCTAATAGCAAAAGAGAGAAGCCCATTGTTTGACAAGGCCGGGCCGGCATAATCCGGGGGCCTGTATAAAACTTCAAAGTGGGATTTCTATTAGGCCCTGACCAAGAGTATGATTATCGGATGACACTTGTGGTTCTCTTAAAATAAATCAATCCATAACACCTCTTTTGGTTCTCTTAAAATAAATCTATCCATAACACATCGTTGAGATTGAGTCATATCTTTTATTCTTTGTTTCTTTTTATGCTTTTGATAGCCAAAATCATATTTTCTAGACCGATTTACGGAAGACATGCTTCAATTATAGAACACTACTACATTAGAAAAGTAAAATGTAATTATTAATTTAGAATTAAATACCAGAGATTAGAAAATAAAATTTTAGAAAAGATAAGAATTAGGAACATACCCGAGATTAGAAAATACTAGAGATTAGGCTGGACTGGACTCAGGACTGCTGGGCCGCTATGCCAATGCGCTCTGCCGCTCTCCCGTTGTCGTTTGTTGTGCTGCGGCCTGATCCTGGCAGTCTGGCCGCTGCTGCCGTGCATCATTTTGCAAAGCCGAAGGAGGACTGGAGCAGCAGCACGAGGCCCTAGGCGACAGGCGACTGATCGGCTTCAAGAGATTTCGTCGATTCGTTTCTTCCTAAACGCCGTAATGCGCGTCGATTGGAGGAGTCGTTGAGTATGCTGAGCAACAAGTGACTGGGCCAGTGCCGTTCGTTTCTTCCTAACTCGCTAAGTATTGGGCCATATATATATATACAACCCTGTATGTATACTACGGGTGTGTTCGTTTCTTAGGATTTAAATTTTAGTAGGGTCATATTAATCATTAAAATGGTATATATAATTATTAAATATATATTAAATATAAAACTAATTACAGAGTTGAATATGCATTAACATGACAAATTTATTAAGCTTAATTAAATCATCATTAAAAGATGTTTACTGTTGAAGGTGCATCTAGGCCCCTAATTTTATTTTAATGATTGGCACCAATACAATTAAGAATTGACTAATGTTTCAATGAGCATGTGTGTAGAAGATGGTTCAATTATTGATGACAAAATACATAGAAGCTCAAATACTCAAAGAAAAGGAAAAAACAAAGTGGCTAAGAAATTTCAAGATGATACTCAGAAATTTGCTCAAATATGAAGCTCATGGAGTTTTTATTTTATTTTTGAGTATAGCAAAAGCCGTACTATTAAGAGGGACACAAAAGTGTGAAGCAATAATGAACTAAGAGCAAAATCCAAAATTTCACAGCCAAAACACTTTTCCAGGGCAAAATCATCGGACTTGTCCGACCAATCGGACAAGTCCATCAGACTTCAGAATCTTTGCCACTCTGGGTCATCGGACTTGTCCGACCGACCCATCGGATTTCACTGTCGGACTCCAGTACCTGTGTCAAACCCTAGCCATCGGACTTGTCCGATGGTCAACTTGTCCGAGACATCGGGCAAGTCCCTCGGACTCTAGAACCAGCGCCAATTTGTTCCATCAGACATGTCCGATGAAGATCTGAGAAATACCCATCCAAACGGCTCTTTTTCTTCTTGAGTTATAAATAGACCCCCACTTTGTCCCTTGTCTGGTTGGTCACTCATTCCACTCAAAAATACTCTCAAGCTTACTTTGCTCTCCAAATCTCTCCTCCCTTACTTTCAATCTTGATTTGTGAAGGGATTGAGAGAAGATTCAAGAGCTCCATCGACTTCAAGCTTCCATTGTCTCAAGCTCTTGGTTCATCCTCACCGCTGACCACGTTTGTGTTTGTTACTCTTGGGGATTCATCCTCTAGATGGTTAGAGGTACCCGTAGAGCTCCCAACTTGTGTGGTGACGCCTCGGGAATTTTGTATTGACCCCTTCTTCGTGGAGTTTGCTAGTGAAAAGCCAAGTTTGATCTTTATGGTCACTTGGAGAGGTTAGGGTTGAAAGAAACCCGGTCCTTTGTGGATCCCTCAACGGAGATGTAGGCTTCTTTGTGGAGCTGAACTTCGGTGAATAAATCTTGTGTCTCCCCTTGTCCTCTTTTGTATACTTGTTATTTACTTGCTCTTGCCCATAACTTGCTAGATAGGGTTTGCCTCGTTTCTCTTAAATTAACTTATGTAGGTTGCTTGCTAGTTGTTCCCCTTATTTCTACAACTTCCCCTAGCTTGTAATTACTAGATCCTAGCTTGCCTTCTATTAGTTTAAAGTTTTAATCAGCCGATCTACTTTTCTAACTCGTGTCATCGGACAAGTCCATCAGACTTTCCTCACTATTGTCGGACAAGTCCGATACTACACATTTGACTTTTATTATTAAGTGATTTTTAGGGACAATTGCCTATTCACCCCCCCCCCCCCTCCTCTAGGCACTTTCAATTAGTATCAGAGCGAGGATCTTCTATAAAGCTTAGCTGCTTGAAGATTAAAGATGTCAAATCCGGGAGAAGAACCAACTACCGCTCGCCCAATCAAAGATGGCGCTAGTGGTAGTCATGATGAAGATGATGTAGTTGGAAGACATGATGCTCAACCAAGAACCTACAACAATATCATGTTTGATTATGAAGATCTCAAAGAGAATCGCATTGGGCAAGGGTCCGATAGGCTTTCGTACTTTGATGGACAATTTTATGACCATTGGAAATGTAAGATGATGATGTACTTGGAATCAATGAGTCCGCATGTTACAAGCATAACCGAGAATGGTTTCTTGTGGGAAAATAGAGATAATCCAACTCAAAAGGATTAACTCAACATCCATCGCAATGCCGGGGCGGCTAGTGCAATTGTTTCCGCACTTAGTGCCACCGAATATGACAAAGTAGCCGGAATCAAGAATGTCAATCAATTATGGAGAAAGCTTGAGGTTATCTATGAGGGTATTGATTCCGTGAAAGATGCAAGGCTTGAAGAATTGCAAAATGAGTTCAACTTGTTCATCATGGGTTCGGGAGAAGGCCCAAAAGAAGTTCATGATAGACTCATGAGAATTGTGAATCAAAGAAGAACACTTGGAGCTAGAATGTCCGACTTGGATATCAACAAGAGACTATTACAAGCATTGAGACCATGGGATTGCAATATTTGCTCAAACATTAGAGAGAAGGACAATTTCAAAACCTTCTCCACCGATGAGGTACTTGGGAAGCTTCTATCCTAAAAACAACAAAACGATCAAGCCAATAAGATAAATACGTTGATCAAGCAAATTGCAGAAGCCAATGGTGATAAGAATGATGTGGCACTCAATGCCACAAGTGAAAAGAAGCAAGAGAAGAAGAAGAACAAAGTAGTTGATTCTAGTAGTGTAAATAGTGACAATAAGATGGCCTTGCTTGTAAGGAGGTTCAAGTCATTCCTCAAGAAGGATAGGTACAAGAGGAAAAGCTTCGACAAGGGCAAAGCAAGAAGGTCAAAAAGGACTTGCTATGAATGTGGTGATGAAGGACACTTTATTGCGGAATGTCCAAAAAAGAAGAACAAGGATGAAAGAAGAAAAGACAAGCATCACAAGAAAGACAAGACATACAAGAAGCATAGGAAAGGTGAAGCTCATATTGGTCAAGAATGGAACTCCGATGATTCATCCTCCTCATCATCTTCCTCCTCCGAATCCGACTCGGATGATGGTGGCATTGCTTCACTTGCCATCGGTGTTACTCCCACCAACACCTCACTATTTGGGAGCTTGAGTGATGATGATGATAACACTCACAAGTGTCTAATGGCAAGAGAATCGAAGGTAACAAAATCTAAACACAAGCGTTCCTCTTATGCTAGTAGTAGTGATGATGATGATGATGATGTTGAAAATGCTTCACTTTCTAAAATGCTTGAATTCATGTAATTGCTTGAGAAACAAAAGGAAGAAAATGATAGACAAGAGGAGCTTCTTGAAAAACAAGAAGACTTGCTTATTCTTGAAAAGAAAAGAAACCTTGAACTAGAGAAGCTTCTTGAAGTTAAAAGAAATAAAAATAAAGAATTAACCTTGTCTATCGCTAAAATTGAGAATACTTGTGAAAATGTTAAAAGTGATAAAGATAAACTTCAAGAGAAATATGAGGATTTGGAAAAGACTCATAAGTCCCTTGAAGAACAATACAAAATTCTTTCAACTTTCACATCCACTTCCACCAACAATTCTCATGCTTTCACTAGCAAAGGATGTGATAGGTGCTATAATATTGATGTTGATGCTTGTGCTACTAATATGAAATTGATTGATGATTTGAACAAGCAAGTGAGGGCTCTTGAAAGCAAGATACAACATGGGAATAATGTTGTTGATAATGAAAAGGTAAAGTATGCAAGAGGTGCATACGCATACACTAGAATGCCCCATGTCATGGATGGCATTGGCTATGTTGAGGGTGCCAAGCACAATACACGGGAAAACAAGAATGGGAAGGAATTCCTTAAGTTCACCAAGGAAGGATCTTATCAAAAGAAGCAAGCTAACAACATGAACACTAACCATACTTCTTTTGCTAATGATTTTCATGTTAATATACCTAACTCTACATGTGCACTATTTCATGATTTTGATGCTTCATATGTGCTTATGAGAAACATGCATGGTCGTGTATATGCCAAATATGTTGGGCCACGCAACAAGAGACCAAAGGCTTGTGTGTCGGTGCCCAAAGTACTTGTGACTAATGTGAAAGGACCCAAGAAAATTTGGGTACCTAAAAACAAAGTTTAACTTATTTTGTAGGACTATGTCTCCGGAGGATCAAGTTGGGTAATTGATAGTGGATGCACTAATCATATGACCAGAGACAAAAAGATGTTCAAGTCATTTGAGCCAAGCCACAACAACAATGAATATATTACATTTGGTGACAATGGAACGGGAGAAGTCCTAGGTTATGGTAAAGTCCCTCTCACTCCCTCGTATTCTCTTTCCAAGGTTATGCTCGTTGATCATGTTGATTTTAATCTTTTGTCCATCTCACAATTTTATAAAATGGGCTATGATTGCTTGTTCAATGAATGTGGTGTGACCGTCTATAAGAGGAGTGATGACTCGGTTGCTTTTAAGGGTGTGCTCAAAGGAAAGCTTTATGTTGTGGATTTCTCCACGGATGAAGCTAGACTTGGTACATGCTTATTAGCAAAGTCCAACATGGGGTGGTTGTGGCATAGAAAACTTACCCATGTTGGTATGAGAAATTTTCACAAACTCCAAAAGGGCGACCACATCATAGGACTAACCGATGTTTGTTTTGAGAAAGATAGAATTTGTAGTGCGTGTCAAGCGGGAAAGCAAGTTAGAGCATCACACCCCACGAAGAATGTGATGACCACCACAAGGTCATTGGAGATGTTGCACATGGACCTCTTCGGACCCGTCTTCTACATAAGCATTGGTGTTAACAAATATGGTCTTGTTATTGTTGATGATTTTTCTCGCTTCACGTGGGTGTTCTTTTTACATGATAAAGATGAAGTGAAAGATGTGCTCAAGACGTTCATGAGAAGAGCACAAAATGAATATGAAGTGAAGATCAAGAAAATAAGAAGTGACAACGGCACCGAGTTCAAGAATACTCAAGTTGAAGAGTACCTTGATGAAGAAGGCATCAAGCATAAATTTTCAGCACCCTACTCCCCTCAACAAAATGGGGTGACCGAAAGAAAGAACCGTACACTCATTGAGATGGCAAGAACAATGCTTGATGAATACAAGACGTCCGATCGTTTTTGGGCCAAAGCCGTCAACACCGTATGCCATGCCTCCAACCGATTGTATCTCCACCGAATCTTGAAGAAAACTCCATATGAGCTACTAACCGGTAATAAGCCTAATATTTCGTACTTTCGTGTTTTTGGGAGCAAATGTTTTATGCTAAACAAGAAACTCAAGACTTCAAAGTTTGCTCCAAAAGTTGATGAAGGTTTCTTGCTTGATTATGGGTCGAATGTTCATGCCTATCGTGTGTTTAACAAAACCTCCGGTTGTGTTGAAATTTTACGTGACGTGACATTTGATGAATCTAATGGCTCTCAAGAGGAGCAAGTTGCTATTGATAATATAGATAATGAAGCTCCTAAAAATGCAATAAAAAGGATGGCCATTGGTGATGTGAGACCACAAGAAACATCAAGTGTTGAAAGTCAACCCTCTCCCTCAAGACAAAATCAACATCATGAAAATGAAGGAATTAATCATATAAGTGGTCAAGATCAAGATGTTGGGGATCATGAGCAAGTATCAAGTGATGATTCTCAAGGACATGATCAAGAGGTTGATAAAGATGGTGGTCAAGAAAGCTTACATCCACCACATCCAAGAGTACATCAAAGTGTACAACGTGATCACCCCGTCAAGCAAATTCTTGGAGATATTGACAAGGGGGTAATCACTAGATCTCGAGTTAGTAATTTTTATGAACATTACTCTTTTGTCTCTTCTATGGAGCCATTTAAGGTAGAACAAACACCTGAGGATTCGGATTGGGTGATGGCCATGCAAGAAGAATTGAACAACTTCACAAGAAATAAAGTATGGACATTGGAGGAAAGGCCAAAGAACAAAAATGTTGTGGGCACCAAGTGGGTGTTTCGCAACAAACAAAATGAAGATGGTGTTGTGACAAGAAATAAGGCAAGGCTTGTGGCAAAGGGGTACTCACAAGTGGAAGGTTTGGATTTTGATGAAACCTATGCCCCCGTAGCAAGGCTTGAATCTATTAGAATATTACTTGCTTTTGCTACTCACCATGATTTTAAGTTGTACCAAATAGACGTGAAAAGTGCATTCCTCAATGGGCCAATCAAGAAAGAAGTGTATATGGAGCAACCACCGGGTTTTGACGACCCAAAATATCCTAACCATATTTTCAAGCTCTATAAGGCGCTCTATGGGCTTAAGCAAGCTCCAAGAGCATGGTATGAATACATTAGGGATTTTCTTGTTAAAAAAGGTTTTGTCATTGGCAAGGCCGATGCAACCCTCTTCACCAAGAATTTTGGCAATGATATCTTTGTGTGCCAAATATATGTCGGTGACATTATATTTGGTTCTACTAACCAAAACTTTTGTGATGAGTTTAGCAAGATAATGACCAAGAGGTTTGAGATGTCCATGATAGGAGAATTAACATACTTTCTAGGCTTTCAAGTGAAGCAACTCAAGGAGGGCACCTTCATATGTCAAGCCAAGTACACTCAAGATTTATTGAAAAAGTTTGACATGGACAAGGCCAAACCCATCAAAACACCCATGCCAACAAATGGACACATCGACCTCAACAAAAAGGACAAGCCTGTTGATCAAAAGGTATACCGCTCCATGATAAGATTTTTGCTTTATCTTTGTGCATCTAGGTCTGATATCATGCTTAGTGTGTGTATGTGTGCACGTTTTCAAGCCGCTCCTATGGAGTGTTACATGATGGCCGTTAAAAGAATCTTGAGATATTTGATTCACACACCCAACCTAGAGCTTTGGTACCCCAAGGGTTCAAAGTTCAACCTTTTAGGCTATTCCGATGCGAATTATACCGGGGATAAGGTAGATAGAAAGAGCACCTCCGGGACGTGCCAATTCTTGGGTAGGTTCCTAGTGTCATGGTCATCCAAGAAACATGGAGAAATAACACGGCTACTACAATTACAATAACTCTCAAGTTCATATTGATACAAAATAATGGAAGAAACAGGAATTCATGCGTAGTGATCTGGGCTCCTGAAACTTGTCAAAACACAAATCAACCAGAAATACAAATTTTTCAAAGAAACAGAAAAACAAGGACTAGCAATACAGGTGAGGATATTAGGATAGTGCATTGAATTGCGTAAAACAAAAGTGGTGCTCCAGAATACTAGCTCCATTTATAATTTGATTTTCATTTCATTACATGGCTTATCAGAAATTGGTCCTTGCAAAGTTAAATACTAACTAAAACTCCCAACACTGCATATAACACTGGACTACTGAAGGTCATTTTGTACTAACAATGTGACATGACAAGAAGTCACATGATTCACTTTGAATCTCTTGTCTGAACCTACTGCTTAGATATGTAGCATTCACTATCCATTTGGCGCCTGACCATCCTCCTAAATTTTACATGGAACCCTAGAAGTACTTTGACACGCATTGATTTGGTCTTCAACTTGCTTAGCAAGGACGTCAAGTGCACTGTCAATTAACAAGCAGCACTGTGGAAAGTTGGCTGCACGATATGCCAGATTGAGAAATTTTTGTGACAGAAATTTGTAGCGATGCTTTTCATCCAACCTTGGATTTTTTATTACGTTTCCTCCCAATTTGTCCTGAATAGCTCCATTTTGTGCTTCCCATGTCCATCTCTTCAATATGTAATGGGATGGTAGCGACTTAATGTTCATCAAATCAAGGACTTTCAAAGCATGAGCACATAGTATTCCAGTCCTTTTGAAATGTTCACAGCTGCATAAAGCCGTTTGTTTTGAGGAATTACCTAAAACTTTGCACTCGTTGTCGAAGGTTAGATCTTCATCAAGACTCCCAATCGAAACACGATACTCATTTTCTCCATCCATGACTGCACATGCGGCCATGGATCTCTCATATTCAGCTTGGAAAGCTTCGAATATAATGGGTGTGTACTGCTTGCTTGCTTGCAATAGCATAGGTGTCCTCATTTTGATTCTAGGTAACTGCCTCCTTGGATCAAATTCTGAATCCAGCTCCATTTTTCTTTGTTCATTCACTAGGCTTTCAAAATACTGAAGAAATTGAACGATATCATCACCTGATTTCAAATGTTTTCTCAAGTTCTTGTGCGGGTTGTCACTCAATTGCATGTTTCTCATTCCGAATGTCATGGCACTCTTCATATAACATTCAGCCCACTTTCCTTTCAATTTGTAGACATCATCTAACCAAGTTTGCTTTTGCACCTTGTTCTTCATGCTACCAAATGCCTCTTCAAACTTTGACTCATCCTTGTACTCATACATGCAGGCACAAAAATCAGATATAATATTTAAGCTTTCATTCTTCAGAAGAGCTAAATGTTTTTTAGCGTTCTGCATTATTTGAACAGTGGACAATGCATGCCATGTTTCTGAGAACACTTCTGCAACTGCTTGTCCCATTGCAATATCTTGATCTGTGAAGATTGTCCTAGGTTGCTTCCCATTATGTGTTTTCAGAAAGGTCTCAAAGAGCCACTTGAAGGACTCAAATGTATTGTCATATAAAAGAGCTGCACCAAAAATTATTGTTTCCCTAAACTGATTGAATCCAACAAAGACACTAAAAGGTTTGTAGCTCCTGTTCATTCCAAAAGTAGTGTCAAAAGTGACAACATCACCAAAGTGTGCATAGTCAATGATCATTTTAGGATCAGCCCAAAATATGTTCGCTAGTTTTTCTTCAGAGTCCATTTGCAAAGCATACTGGAATGAAGGGTTCTTGGCAATTGTTTCTTGAAAATACTTCAACATACTTCCTGAATCACCATACGGGATCTCTCGTTGGCGCTTGCCTGGTAAATAGTACTTGTGACTACAATAGCTGAAACTAAGATTAAGTGACCCACAAGAATCATCGTCTATTTCATCTTCCTCTGATATTTTACTTTGTGATGGCCTTGGGTGCAAGGTTTCTGTCAAGAGAAGGGTGTGATTGTGCTCCAAAACTAGATCAAACAATTTATAGTTTCCCCTCTCTTCATCCATTTTAAGACCCATACGGACTTGACAGTCAGTTCTGGTTTCAGGTCGAGGACGCTTTGTAAGGTGGTCTCTTTTATCTGGTATTCGGTGACCCTCCTTCGAACAAACAAATCTGCATGATGTAACCTTGCCATCAGTCTTGCTTAGATTTGTGTACCTTTTTCTGACCTCAAAGCCTGTATGAACGGCATATTCCAACCAAAACCTCCAAGCCTCATCCACATTCCCAAATTTCATGCCAACATAAGGTACGGGTATCCAACAATGCACCACATTCTCTCTGAAATAGTGAAATAAATGAGTGAATGACTTTTGTAAGTGCAGTGAGCGAAAGATGACCAGCAATGATACCAAAAACGGAATCAGATTGAACAGGGAGTCAGAAATTCAAACAAAGACCTAAAGTGTGATCTCATATCATAAAGAACAAATGTGTCACAGTATAACTTACTTATTGGAAGCAAGTTGTGCTGCATCCACCTTTTCTTCCATCTCTTCACAGTGCCAAACTCGATGGATAGCAGGAACGGAATCTTTAGTCTGCTTCTTGGATGCCCTGTTCCATCTTCATGTACATTTGCGTTCTCGTTACATGGTAAGTGAGACGAAAATACGCGCAGGACTCAAGATGAGGTGTTGGAGGCAGGAGGCAGAGCAGATGTGAAGCTGTGGAAAGTCAGAACTGTGTGGTGGAAGGAAATGAGATGTTTGTACCAATCACAGAATGACATAAATACCAGAAAAAATATGTCCAACAGAATATACGGATCTACATTTGATAGCAAGCAATGTTCATATATCGGCATTAAAGAATGATATGGTAATTGCAAATCTTTTTTTTTTCTGAACAGTACACTGCATGAATGTTAATATCCAATACTATTCCAGTTTGATTACCCTGACAGTAGATATAGAGGCCAAGTTTGATACTAACAGCAATCAAAGCATATGCTGAGCCCCCAGCTTGAAATTTTCGCATTTTATTGCTCACAATCGGAACAGGCAAGACATGTAGCAGAACAAGTTAGGGTTCCTTACCACGAGGCCCAAGTCAGGATGGAAGGGGCACCACTCTACGCCAACCAAACAGAAAATGATGTGTGGGCGGGCGTGGGGGAGTACGGCTGGCTGCGGCCGTCGCCGGCGGAAGCAGACCGGCAGCGGCGGTGCGGGCGAGCAGGGGAGAGTAAACGGGAAGCGGGGAAGGCGCGACCGTGCAAGTCGAGAAGGCTTTGAGACCCGAGGCTGACAGGTGGTCCAGGGCGCGCATTTGTTTTGTGAAGGAAAGAAAGGCCGCTTAACTGTACTGTATCCAATGCGCTGAATTTGAAGATATTCGAGTAGGTTCGGGAAAAAAAAAGCTAAAAGATTGTCAAATGTATCATCCCTGCCACACAAACAGTCATCCTTCGGTTGGACAAGTCCATATCATTTCTGGAATAAAAGACCCTCATGCTATTGCGATTCGCAACCGTGGGCAAGTACATTCTGTAACGGCAGCCATAATATTCTTTCTTGTCATTATGATCATCACAGAGTCGCAGCTACCAGAATGATAAGATTTCTCCCATGTGTTTCTGTTTCACCAACGTAACCAACCGTGCATTTACAAATTCGCATCAGTTAAGAACGAGCCAAAAAGTTAACCCGAGCTATCCTCAGAATCATCAAAATCTTTCTGGTCGCCAACCTTTCTTGCATTAAGCTACCAGAAACCAATGCTTAGGCATCTATTCCCTAATTTCTCCAGAACGTTTGCCGGACTCGCTCAGAAAACTAAAAACTACGAATGTTCTCAGTGGAACTCACAACGATTGCAGTTGCAGAATAGTCTAAAAACAAAAAAGGCTACTTGTTTCGGCGGCGTTGTAGTGAGAAAGCCTTGCCATGATCTGCTTCAGGGATGAGAGGGGGCATGTCAGTTGTCTCAGCAGGACCGGCCTCATCTCCAGATTCAGGGAGCTCTTCGATTTGGGGATGACCAGCTCCAGTCTTGTTGTTGGACTGGATGCTCTTGTAGATCTTGACAGCTTGTGCAATGAAGTGTGCAGGATTTCCAGCGTCTGCCAGGATCATAGAATTGTTCTGGATTTGACAGTAAAACATTAGGACTTCAATTCAAAGCACCTAGCAGGGACATAAAAAGCAGTAACAAAACTTTGTTTCTCACCGTTTTTGCCAGGTTACTGAATGCTTTAACATATTGCTCCGCAATCCTGAGGTTTGCAGCCTGAGAGATAAAAAGTTATTGGAACAAATTAAGCACAGAAAGATTACCACTTTCACCTTGTATGCAGGACATAAGTTTAGTGCAATCAGTATCTAGTCAACAAACAAGGATACCTCAGTGCTGCCCTTGCTTGTCATTGCTTCCGACACCATTCTAATTCCACGAGCTGTAGCTTCTGATTTAGCAAGAATGGCTTCGGCCTCACCTGGCATCCATAACCAAAATAAGTAAATCCCTCATGGCAGAGAAACTTTGACACCCATGAATAAAAAGATAAACCATAATTGAAAGCGAGTAGGTGGTGCAATGATGCATGCTGTACAAAAAAGGTTACATAGGAAAAAAGTTTAGAAAAAGAGAAGTCACATACCCTTGGCACGGTTGGCTTGATCCAGCATGGCTCCTGGTAGAGCAAAACAACAAAAAGAGTATCAGACAGAGTTCTACCCTGTTAAAAGGTCAGTAACTTCTGTACAATACAGGTTCCATGAAATTAAAAGCATCTGGAATAAATTAAAGCAGATCAAAGTAAGCAAAAAGAAAAGATCAGCAACTTCTGTACAATACAGGTTCCATGAAATTAAAAGCATCTGGAATATATTAAAGCAGATCAAACTAACCAAAAAACAATAGTTATCAATAACTCAACCCTTTTTTCCAAAGGAAGACCAAAAAATTCCACCCTAAAGAAAAGAAAATATTATATGATCACCTTCAGATTCAAGAATTTGAGCACGCTTTCTTCTTTCTGCCTCAGCTTGCATTTCCATGGCCACCTTAATACCATGTGGAGGACTTATATCCCCTGCATTGTTAATTTTGGAACATGAGAAACAATACTGATATAACTCAAACGATTAAGAGCAGGAAAACAACATACGTATTTCGTATCGGATGCACTTCAGACCCCAATCAGTAGCAGCCTCATTGATGATCCTCTGCAGGAAATTGATAGAAAAAGTTAACCAAACAAAAAGACAGCTGCAAGTCCATAGAAAAATTAGCAGATCATAATGAATTGATGAACAAGCTTGAGACTATAAAGTTAGCTTCATTTATTTTGAATTATTACTAACCTTCCATTGTCAAGATAAAGCTAATCGGAAGCAGAATAGCATAATAAACAAATCATCATATCAACAAAGGATTCTACAGGTTTCTTGTTAGAGAAGCTTACAAGAAAATGTAAAATAAAAACAACTGAAAACCTCACATCCACGGTCAATCTCTTCTATTAGTTCTACAAACTAACATGTTAGAATGGCAACTGCTAGCTGTGTGTTTCAAAGTGTTCTTCCAGCACCCTCATACAGTAGATCATTCGCCTCATAAATATTACTCCCTCCGTTCCGTGTTGTAAGCATTCTAAGGATTCAAACACGGTAATAGCAAGAAGAGGAAAAGACTTATATACCCTCACAAAAGCTGCAAAAACGCGTGAGGTTTAATGCTGCACATGGGTTGCAAGAAAACAGAGGGAGGAGGGAGGGAGAATGGTGCGCCGGCAGGTCCAATCGACAGCGCGCCCGTACGATCTTGCCACTGCCACTCCTCTCCATGGGTCCTATTCGCGGTCCGACGAAGGGGATGGGCAGTAGGTCCACCGACGCGGGGGCTTCTAGTGGCATCGTGTCCGGCGACGGGGACTGGCGGCGTAGGGGGCGGGCTGCGGCGGGGACGAGCGGCGCAAGGACAGGCAGCAGGACATTGCAGTCATAGCCGGAAGGGAGCTGGGCGCTGCTGCGGATTCATCGCGTGGAGAGAGGAATGGCTGGGGAGGAGGGAGGAGCACTGGTGAGGCAAGAAGATAAGGACGAGAGGCACTGTAGGGATGAGCTGGCTCCAGGGCTCCAGGCACGCGTCCACCATGGGGGTGAGAAATTGATTGAAGTGGGGTCCACAGGAGCTGGAAATGCTTACATATCGGAACAACTCCAAGAAGCTAAAAATGCTAACAATAAGGAACGGAGGAAGTAACATTCACTGCCCCAAGAATGTACTCAACAAATATAATATTTCAGTAGGCTGGCAATTTGGACTAAATGAGGCCATGAACTCATCTATCTTGATATGCTCAGAAAAAACTAGTATATAAGCCATGAACATGGCATAATCCCCTATTGTGAAATTGAGTAGAGCTCAGATGCAATTCATTTCCACCAAAAATGCTATGGTATGGTACACAGAACTTCAATGGAGATAAGAATCCATACCACAATTTTCTCATTTAATGTGTCTCTCTCCTCAAAACTTTTGTCCAGGGTAATTTTCCCCACCTCACTTCTCATTGTTGTCTGAGCCAATTGTAGGACTGCAAACATAGGGTTCTCCACCCCATAAGAAGCGAGGTAAGGATCAATAATCTGCAAAATTAAACATAATCACAAGTTAGGACAAAGCGCTCAGAAAAGCAAGAAAAAAATTTCTCAAGAATAAATAACTTTCGCTGTATCAACTATGAAATTTCTTAAAACAGACTAAGTGCATTTGCATGAGGTATACTTGGAGAATTTAAAAGACCACTGATACTGACAGTGACTTCAGATCATAGTAGAAAGTCTGAAACTCAGAATCATCATAAATTTCCATAATAAATAGAATTCTTATCATCCTATCCAACAAAACCAAACCTAATCCTTAATGACAAAAATAGTACCAGCCAATGAAGCATTTAAAAAGCAACTAAAGAGTCTAAGCTTGTCCGCACACACATTGTAGCAAAGGAAATAGGCAGTGTTTTCCTCACAACTCATCATAATCCAGTTCGCATTTAATGCCTCAACACAAAGTTGGAAACAAAATTTGTTGGATTTGATAAGAGAAATAGTTCTATATAAAATTTGAAGCACTAAACTACAGTAGAATTTTAACTAGCTACCAAGCTTTACAAGCAAATACATACTGATTTCGGATCTCCTATGACATGAAGACTATGCTATTATGAACTCAATGAAAAATACAGATTCTTGGAAGCAGTAGATTCAGCCTTCCACTTAGTTCAACAGCCCAAAACAAGTCAAGGTGTGAGTCAAATACTACATTTTATTAAGAGAAATAGAAACGCCTGCACAGTAAATTCAGCACTCCACTTAGTTCAACAGCCCAAAACAAGTCAAGGTGTGAGTCCAATACTACATTTTATTAAGAGAAACAGAAACACCTGCACATATGTAGGTGTTATCTGCAGAGGCCAGAGGGCACATCATGTTGAGCTTACTTCTATCACTGAAAACGAGCAGAGGCTATCTCTGCTGACCATTTGTAGTGTATAATCTACAACTTAGCAGCCAGAGGACACAAAAAAATCATCATCAAGTCTATACAAAAGAGAAACGCCTGCACATATGTAGGTGTTATCTGCAGAGGCCAGAGGGCACATCATGTTGAGCTTACTTCTATCACTGAAAACGAGCAGAGGCTATCTCTGCTGACCATTTGTAGTGTATAATCTACAACTTAGCAGCCAGAGGACACAAAAAAATCATCATCAAGTCTATACAAAAGAGCACACAAGACAGTCAATCTGGATCCATTGCACACACCACAATATTACAACAGTACCCATCATCTTTGCCTCCTGCTAGGAAAAGCACTAATAACAAGCTGCTTTATCCTCATAGTTTTTGGAAGCAATGAAGCAGATAAAAATCATCATTAACTTGTTCAGGAAGAGGCTACAAGAGACAAGCTAAATAATCCTGTCCAGGACAAAGGGGCACCATTGAAAACATCTTGAAGGTTCTTGGTAAATGACCAAAAACAGCTAAATAATTCTGTAACTAATGCAAATCACGAGTGTGCACCTATTTCATTTCCTTTAGCATGTTCCTGTAATATGCTCTTGCCCTACCAAGTACTCCCTCCATCCCAGAATATAGCTAGTTCTGGGTTTGTCCTAAGTCAAACTTTTTTAACTTTGACCAATCATAACAAAAAATTTATAATGGTTAACAATATAAGAATACTAATATTAGATTGGTGATGAATCAAACTATCATAATATATAACTATTACATAGTCAACATTAATAAATTTTTTGTTATGGATGGTCAAAGTTATACAAGTTTGACTTAGGACAAACCCAGAACTAGCTATATTCTGGGACGGAGGGAGTACCAAACAAACAACTACATACTCATATCCATTAAATGACATGTTGTTTCACTCAGTTTACCAAAATGTTGTACCTATTTTATTTCCTTGAGCATAGGAAACATCACACATTCAGAGCTTGGTAGTTCCACAACAGGAACATAGCTTTTCATTCCATATACCATATGATATACCAATACAGCAGTGCAACAGAAACATGCCCAGAAATGAACAATGAAACAGAAATGTACTAGTGTCCCCTTTATCATGTCAGCATACGATAAGATTACTAGCAACAACTAATACAAATCAAAAGTGCATGGTTTCCCCTTTCTACATTCTAACATAGGATAAGATTGCCAGCAATGTGACTTAGTGTATGGCAGAAAAACAAAAGTGTATCACAAGAGCATACCAAAATAAGACTAGAACCATACTACAATACCAGTTAAACGCAACATTCCATCATCACTCAGATAACATGGAATGTTACACATCCAACCCAAGTACATTTCCCTTATGCCTGATCATGAAACATGCTCCCTACCAAGGACCTAAAGAAATCCAAAAGCAGCCCCCCTTCCCTTCCATTCCATTACATAGTAAAGTGCTCCACAACCACAACACAAACATGACCACCTATTTCATTAGTAGGCACCAGAGAAGATCTGCAGACTAACCCAGACTAAATATGGAAACCTGAAGACCAGAAATTGCCAAAATCTCAACGAACCACAACCCTCCGATCAAAGCATCAGTTCAATCGCAAGGTGTATCAATGCAGTTCAAACAAGCCCTCACCAAAACGCACCACGCGCATCCATCCCTGATCTACCGCCAGAAACAAGTCAAGGGCTAAACCACCAATCAGCATCACTGAGCGGTCCGCGCGGAGACTGGCAAGCACGAGCAAAGGGAGGCGAAGCATACCCTCACGTAGATGACGCTGTCGATCTGGATGGTGACGTTGTCCTTGGTGATGGCGTTCTGGTGCGGGATGGGGATGGCCTCCTCCTTGAGCGAGTGCGCGTAGGCGATGCGGTCGACGGCGGGGATGAGGACATGGATCCCGGAGCCGAGCGTCTTGAGGTACTTGCCGAACCGCTCCACCACGAAGGCCTTCTTCTCCGGCACGATGCTCACGCCCCAGTTCACCGGCGTGCTGGGCGGCTCGATCCTGAGAGGCAACAACCACGAGGGAGGGTCCAGATCAGCTTCTACAAGCTTCCGAAAGCAAGCGGGGAAGTGAGGAAGGAAGGGAGGGGTAGGGCTTACCAGGAGTCGTCGCGGGGGTTGTACCGAGAGAAGGAGCGGGAGGCGGCGGGGCCGGACGCGGACGCGGCGAGGTGGCGAGGGAGCGTGAGGAGCTGCCGCGCGGGGGCCGCTGACCGCCGGAGGAGGCTCGCCATCCTCGTCGGCGGCTGCTGCGGCGGTGGGGAATTGGTTGGGGGAAGGGTAAGGAGGGGAGAGGGAGAGGGAGAGGGACGGGGTTGAGGCCGCTTTATTGGTAGCCCCTTGCGTGCGGCGCGGTGTGCACCTAGCAATTATATGCGGACCGGACGACCAACTTGCGTTCCAAGAGATGTCAAAAGGCAAACAAAAAACTTGCGTTCCAAGAAGGGAAATAAAGAAGAAAAATAAATTTGCGTTCCAAAAAGGGATTTCGAATATCCTTGTCATCTATATTACCGTAAATGGATCTGGAGCGTTGAGACCTCCTCTCTAATGCACAAAAATGCGTAATTTTCATGGGCCGGGCCGCGGCCTCCACTGGGCCCGGTTGGGCAAAATTTGACCCAACTCTGAACTGCGACCACGAAGTAAGTACCTAACATCCCCTCAAGAAAAAAAAAAGTTAAATGCAATAGAGATACACAAACTTGTATAGCGATGTCAAATAGTTACACATACTTTAAAAAAACAAGATTTAGTATCCAAAACTTGTTTAATGGTTCACATGAGGCACAAAACCGAGTTTGGGCATGACGTGGCATCCAGCGTGGCTTTAACTTTTGCAAATAACCCCCTATCGTGGCTAACTGATGCCAAAGATACAAATCAAGCCAGAAATAAAGAATTAGCTCATCACAAAATAATCAAAGCATCGACGTGCCATAAACTAAGACAGCATCAGCTCATCACTAAAAACACAAAGCATCAGACATGTTCATCACACATAAACTAAGACATAGCATCAGGTAATACTTGTTCAAAACACATGTTTATCATACTGCCATCTAAAGTCACTTAAGCTAAGCAACCTGAACATGTTCCTGAGTGATACTATCATGAAAAAATTGAATTCATAAAACATTAAGCTGTAGGACATGAATTAATCAGCTCTTTTTGCTTTTTTCTTTTTTTATTCACCAACAGCCTTGCGCTTGGAAAGTATGGCTTTGCCCACCTTGGTTACAGTGATAGGTGGCACTGACCTTACTGCAGGTCGGTTGGATGAAATGAACAAGGAATCATGCAAGGGTTCTTGTTCCACCTCCACCCTGCTGCATTGTGTTGCCTGCAAGCATATGAAATAGATTTCAATGACAAAAAGTGGGACAAATAGAAGGAGAGGGTTTGCTGGTAGTTATTTTACCTCTACCTCCATTTGAGAAAGCATTGTGTTGTTACTTGTGATGTTGCCGGCTCACTAAATACCTCATAATGCACATGTTCATGAATGATACTAGGCTCATCATCATGCATAACTTCAACACTTGGAGTTGCAATGCTTCTTTGTGGTAGTAACTTGGGGCTCACACCTGCCTTCTTGAGTTGACAACCAGCACTATTATGTCCTAAAACACCACAGTACTTGCAGGTCATTTGTGCTCCATGCCTTGATATTTTAGTCTCATCATTGCCCTCTTCTTTCTCAAATGGCTGCTTCCTTCTGGATTTTGGTGGCCTACCAACTTTTTTCACATAGACAGGAGGTAACACTTCAGCTGCATCAACCTTTTCCCATGTGCTCCTATCACTGCAGGGCCAAATGTTATGAGCATATGCTGCAGTATATGCCTCAGCAGTGTAGTAATGTGGAAGAACAGACTCAGCTAGAATTATCTCACTTCTCAAACAAGCCATGCCATGGCTGCAAGGAATTTTTGTTAGATCTCATCTTCTGCACTCATATTGATGCTTCAGTATGTCAACTGTATAAGAGAACCCCTTGTGCTCAACCATGAAAATACCTTTGCCAGCAGGATATGCATAACATGTGTTTGCTAATTCCATAATTTTTTTGCACTTTTTTTCTAATTTTGGGACAGATTGGGCCAGCCCACACTTCACCTACCTCCTTCCCTTTGGTGTAGTGCCTAGTCACAATCTGACATTTTATCCTTTCCAACATACTAAGAATTGGCATTTCCTTGGCTTCTAATATGTATTTGTTGAAAACCTCACAACTATTGTTCAATAAAATGTCACACTTAGGGAAGGTGCTGAAAAATGCTCTTACCCAAGTATTTGGTGGCATTTTCTCTAGCCAGACATATGCTTTTGCATTCAAAGTCTTCATGATTTTCATGTTCTTGTTCCACTCCATAACACTGCTAGATCTTGCACAAGCCCATAGCTGATTCTTCAAGTTTTCTCCCTTGAACTGTTGTTGAAAGTTAGAATACAGGTGCCTGACACAAAATTTGTGTTCAGATTCAGGAAACACCTGTTGAACAACAGGAATTAAGCCCTGCAAGCATCACAAAAAATCCATAAGTAAGTGATAACAGAGCAGCACCAATTACAGTTATGACAGCATGAATAACTAAATGATAACATAGGTAGGAGTCATGGTACCTTCTGTTTGTCTGTCATTATAGTTCATGGGTAAGTGTTCTCTATTCCAAGGTCTTGTTTGAGTGTCTCTAGAAACCATTTTTATGTTGTCAAACTTTCAACTTCAACCACTCCCATTGCTATAGGATAAATGTAGTCATTAGGGTCAATGCCAATTGCAGTTAAAAGCTGTCCTTCAAACTTTGTCTTGATATGGCAACCATCAAGGAATATGATAGGTCTGCAGGCTGACAAAAAACCTCTTTTGCATGCATCAAGTGAAATGTACAAAGTATGGAATCTAGGCCCCAGAAGATTGAGAAAGAAAGAGCTATCAGGATTTGTTCTCTTCAATTCTTGTGCATAATCCCATAGCAGACTATATTGCTTCACCTCATCACCATGAATTTGCTGCAGTACCAACCTTCTGGCCCTAGCAAGCTTGCTTTTGGATGGTGTCAAGTGCCAATCCTTTTGTACAGTCCTTGCAAAGTTAAGGTCATCTTATGATTAGCTCTGAATATTTCCAAATACTTTTCTGCTAACCAGTTTGCAGTGCATTTCTTGAGCTCCCACTTCTTTTGGCAACTGTGCTCAACATTATAAGCTTTGATCATCATTCCATCACACCTCTTGTCCCATGAAGAATTCAACTTTCAAGGGCAATCTTCTTCACAAGCAGCATTTACCCTTTTTTTCTCATTCCTCACCAACTTGATGCTGACTCTGTTCTTTAGAGAGTACTCAGTTATTGTCTTCCTTATCTCCTGAACTGAACCAAAACCATGCCAACTTTGAAAACAGGATCGTTGATGTCCTCTAGCCTCCAAGTTTTGAACTTCAAACCAGCTGCACCTTCTCCTTTAAAATCTGGCAATTGCAGCCCCTCATCATCACTTGAAAAATCTGCCCCTTCATTGCAGTCCCTCTGTCCTGATGCCTTCTTTCCCTTTGATACTTTCTTTCCTTTTGCAACCCCTTCATCAACAACATCTTCATCTACATTGTCCACAAAAAGGTCATCATCTGCCTGCTCCAGCTCATAGTCACTATCACAAAAATCTGAATCCTCATCTGAAATCTCTTCAGTTCCACTATTAGGATCTGCACTAGCTCTTTCTTCACTTGATAAATGTACTCTGACATTGGAGTAAAAATCAGGCAACTTCTCATCAATCTTTCTATCAACAACATGGACCTTATGTGGGCTCAAAACCTTTGGCAATGAAGCAATTGGGTTTGCTACAATGTCATCCCAATTTATCCCAACATAAGAGTTGTCATGATCCAAATAACAAGTGCATCTGCATCAGACTCAATTATCATTAAGACGTCTACAAGAGTCTTACCAAGTAAGAGCCAATAGACCTTAGGACATGTATCCTGCTTGTAGCCAAGTTCTTCAAAAAAATCATGAAACCATAATGTTGACCAGCTGTCTATGTCAGAATGATCAAACCAGACCACCTTTGCATCAATGCAAGCCCTGTTCTCCTCGTACCCAACAAAAAAAGCCACCATAACGCACTTCAACTGAAAAAAGATCATCACCAGCACCTACAAAAGCCACCAATTTGAACCAACAATCAATCTGCTGCAACTTGAACCATAACCTAAATCACAACAACTTCACCCCACAATCCGACCCAATCTAGACTGAATTAATGAACAATCGACATGTGATTTGCGTACAGGGGATGCACTTACTATATACCGGCGGTGTTTCCCCTTTACGTCGTGTGGACGGAGCCATCCTCGCACCACGGTGGTCGCATGCAGAGATGAGAGATGCAGAGGCGACATCGTAGGACGTGGTGCTTCTCCCCGACACAGTGGAGATGGAGGTGGGCAAGGTGGTCGTCGTAGGTCATGGTGCTGCTCCCCGCCGTCGTGGACCTCGATGTGGGCGCGGTGGTCGCCAAGTTGATGTCGGCGCTCAGGCACGTCCCTGATGGCATCTGGCGTGCTCAACAAACCTTGCCGCTCACCGTCGATCGCCATCGATCGACATCGTGAGTCTCTGCCACGCGCGCCCTTTTGCCTCTCTCTGGCTGACGAGTTCCTCATTGTGATGGAACTAAATATGGGGATAACGATAGGGGGCTATTTGCAATATTTTAGAGCCACGCTGGATGCCACATCATGGGAGAAAAGGCCTAAACTCGGTTTTGTACCTAATGCGAACCATTAAACAAGTTTTAGGTGCCAAATCTCGTTTTTAAAGTATGTGTACCTATTTGACACCACTAGACAAGTTTGTGTACCTTCAGTGCATTTAACTCAAAAAAAAAGTACCTAACATTTTTTAGTGTCCTCCGAAGAGAATCATCGAAATAATACTGGTGGGCAAACTTACTTGCATTGCATTTTGTTCTCAAGAGACAGATACAAGATACTGGTGTCAATTAAAAAACATGAAGATAGCTTCTTCAGAAGATTAAGTTTTCTAGCAACAAGAGTCTAGACTCTTTTTTTTAAAAAAAAAACTTATGCTACTGGTGTTTTAGCGACTTCCGAACATGTGCAGAACAATACATAAAAAAACTCGATTAGGGGTCCGACGTCCCTCTAATATTGTATTAAGAAGGAACCCATCGAAACCGGCCGTCGCGAGGTATCACCGGCGCACACGTATGGAGCAACCAACATGGCGCATACACATACCGGTAGCTCAGAAGACCACCGCGCCGTACTGAGAGGTGGGCGTAAATTCAACATAGAAATGGTGCGGCACCCGGGATCAAACCCGGGTGGGCACCCTCCCAGCGCAACGGTAAAGTGAGCGCCTTCGCAGAGGGCCTTCCCTCGGGCGCAATGCCTCAAAAAGCTCAATGCTTGAATTTTACAGGATCTGCCTCAGGGACGAGTGAAGAGTGATGGCATGCAGCTGGTGTCAAAAGATAGATACGCTCCGCAGCAGAACCGCTCTTTCCTTATGCCTCTGATTTATCTTGCTTTTCCAATTGGGCTCGTTTCTGGTGTTCATTGGTAAAGTGGTATAAATTGAGAGCCTCGGCTACAAAAGATGTCGTGTTGTTGCCGTCGCCTGGACTGCTATACGTACTACCGGATCTTCCAACCTGACCGTACGCCCAAAAGTAATCACCGAGCTAACACCCAACGCAAATTAGCAATTAACACCGGCCGTATCAACGAGTCAGAAGACCAAATTGCATGCACAATAATACAACATTTTACATTTCCCTAGTTGTAAACCTCACCTTTTTGGCTATATCATTAGCAAATGCTCTGACGTATTCCTATGCGACGTTCATAGTAATAACAGCCTAACCGGACAGAGCAGTGCATCTCAGTCTGCACTTGGGGTCAAACCACAATGTACCAGATACAGAACTGTAGATCAACAGCGCACGCATACTATGCTTCATTGCCCTACGTTTTACGTGCAAAACAATCGATGCAACAGGAAAGAAATGTAATGTAATCCACATGTTAGGTTTGTCATGTGTGTGGCGTTTACGGCAAATTGCCTTTATTTTCCTTTTAACTGTGGTCGCTATGAGGCACAGGGCCGGCCTTGGAGGGGGCAGGCAGGGCGGCCCCTGATTCTGAAGGGCCCCTCCCCATAGTCTGTGTATGTATATAGGTATACATGCCACTCTAGTTTTAGGATTTGTTTAGTAAAAAATCTAAACAAAACGAGCTTTGTCCAGAACTTCAGACAAGGACCCTCATATGTAACCTAACACTCCGAGTCAGTCTGCCTTCCTGCCCATCCAGTTCGATCGTAATCTAAGCCCAATAGCTAAAACGACAATACGTTCAGGTAGCGACAATAGTTTTCCTTGGCATTGCAATTCTCATGATGCGGCGGTGCAACAACAGTTCAAATTTGAGGATCGCCTTCGCGCTCGTAGCTAGCGCTGCTCTGGTCCCTTGCAAGTTACGCCAGGTTGCTTTAAGAGGTACGTAGTCTATAGTTCTACAGTCTAATCTATGAGCCCCCTAATTGCTTTGCTAATTGACCTAAATTTGTAATAACATGATCAAACACTCATTCTGTCACTTCTTGTCTGTGATTTTTAGCAAGAGATCATGTCGACAAGAAAGTATACATCAAGATTTGATCGGTTTGACTATTTTATGCTTTAAAAATATACTATTGGATGAGATTGACATGAACACTATCGTTATTTCACATCTAGAAATGTTAGAAGAAAATTTTAAGGTAACATATACAAATTATTTTATATAAATATTATTTTGACATGTTTTTTATTTTACTAGTAATAGTATTTTTTTATATACAAATAAAATTTTAGTTCATATATATATAAAGGGGCCTCGGCTTATTAATTGGCCCTGGGCTCCGAAAAACTCAGGACCGGCCCAGGCGAGGCGACATCAGCGTGCCACCACAAAACAGAGGCATGCCATGACATGCGAACCCGCTTCTCTGACATGCCGACTTCTGATGTAATCAAGCTACAACAAATTCATTCTCGAAACACAGGCACACAAGTTTCACATGCATGCATCCACACTATACCTTTATAAATGCAAGTACAAGAAAACGTTCCAAATTTAACTCTTGTTCCCAGACTGTATGATTTGAATTATTTGCAGAATAATCACCAATGAACGTGTGAAACTAGAAAATATCAAGACCATGATTTTTTATGCAAATATACTGGAGAGAACGATGGAATCATCAAGCTGCTCTTCCATGCCAAGCAAAATATTTTACTAGACACGTGTCCTTGGGGTAAAGAATGAAGCCGGTCACAATAAAAAACATTATTCTTATGTATTTATGCCGTTGAAAGAATTAAAGGGTGATGACATGACACGACCATTGTTTCTTCATGATATTTTCTTTCCACCGCATACAACAAGCAGAAGGTAACCTGCATGTTGATTAACCGTGGCACTTTTGGGATTGTGCATGCATATCAACTTAGTAATTTGAATATGATAAAAACTAGCCCGAGATGTGAAATAATCTTCTAGTTTCAACAATTGATGTTCTTTCCTCAAAGGAGTTTTGCAATAACATTCAAGAGTTGTGTTCACCTTGGACTTAAAAGTCACATCACCTAAAATATCCACCATGGCGTTAATTGTAAAAATCGGACTGGTGATGAAAACATTGTGTGTTTGAGAGTGTTCCACCATAATATAATCTCTTTATCAAGTCTCGTGAAGATTTATCAAAGATCATTGAATTGTTAGTTAAATCAAGAATTTTTATTAATTGTGTATAAATATATATGATATAAACTTTTTTATGAATCAAGAATATTAAACAATTATCAAATCAAGAGTTTTAGAGAAAAACTTACTAGTGTCTTGTTACATTGAGAAAATAATTTTTTATTTCACTTAGCTTACTTATGTAAGTTTAGAAATTCCAAAGAGTGTGAGGATCCCTTTTTCAGCTGTTGTGAGAGGTTGTACATCCTATGCAGTGGTTGTTGCGGTGGTGGGGAAATGAATGGGTTTAGGGAATGGAAAAGAGTGGAGTGTGGGAGCCGATTATATTATAGGCTTGTATTTAATTTGGCTACATGATATTAGCTCATAGTCGTGTTTAACCCGGCAAAAGAATCCTTACTGACAACAACAGTTATATAAGACTTTATTGTCTGCATGATGAATTCATGAGCAAATGGTTCCAGTGGCACAATGCAAGAAGAACCACATCAAATACAGTTATTGATGATATTTTTATATCAACGCACCAGTTGACTAGTCTTAGTAGATCTGCAAATCTGATGTTCCAAGATTGACTAGTCTTAGAAGGTCTGAGTATCTGATGTTTCAAGAAATCTGCAATGACGTAGTCTCTGTTTTGTAGTTGTAGATAAGAGGCTATTTGTTTTGACTATACAAACTGGAGTTTAAGGCTTCCACATTTGTTTTGATGTATGATACATATATCTTTTCCTTTTCGACTAGTACATTTTTGTTAAGGGAAAATCGTCTATAGGACACTAGAAAGACAATGATCAGTATTTGACTCCAGCATACTGAGAAGTCATGAAAATTAGCTGTAGCACACCGCCTCTATTAAAATATCATTTTTAGGTGTGAGAGGAGAGATGAACTTTTTTAAATGACATTAGTGTCCTATCCCCTTCTTCCTCGATGCACCCGGCAATGGCGCTTCGTTGTCCTCGAGCCCCCCCCCCCCCCCCAATGCGTCACCACGCCTCGTCCGCGCCGCCTGCAGGCTCTGGCACCGCATCCTCGCTGGCCTGCCTCCCGCAGCAGACGAGGAAGGGAGGGAGTCGAGCACGGCGGCATGGAGCTCGCCCCAACTTCGACATCGAGCAGCACCGCGAGATCAAGCAGAGGTAGGGGAGAGCCGCGACGAGAGGCGGGGTACCATAATCAAGGTGCGCGGGGGTGGCAAGGGACTATTATCGAGGTCTGGTGAGCTATTGTTGCTGCGACGGGATGACGCCGACGAGAAGGAAGTGGGTCAGCAGTAGGCCTGGGCATTCGGTTTTACCAGAAGTTTCAGTTTAGTTTTTTCAGTTTTTAAAACTTTGGTTCTTTAGAATTGATATCCGAACTAACAACTATTTTCTGGTTATCTAAAAAGTTTAGGTATCTAAATTTTGGTTCGGTTTTTGGTTATGACCAAACTACCCAAACTTTTATCAACACACAACATAATTCGTAAAATTAATAAACTATTATTTACTATGATAAGTAGACTAAATAATATATTATACCTAAACAATGTATAAGTCATGTATTCTTACGAAGTAGGTCGAATGAGAGAGAAATTTTTAAACTATCCTATGATGGCCAGCGGCACGCGTGCACATAACGCTTTGTCTCGCCTACGGTGAGAATTTGACACTACGTACTAACCCACTATGATACTACATACTAATCGTTGATATGTATATATGATTAGCCCACAAATTCTAACTTATTTGTGTATGTATTTGACTACACATGTAGACGAATTTTAGTTCTTTGGGTAGTTTGGGTACCCGCCTATTAGATCTGAAGTTAATGGAAAAACTTTGGGTAGTTGATGTCCTACCCGATCTACTACCCGATACCCAAAATTTTGGTTCTTTCGGTTTCAATTTTGGCTTTTTCGATTTCAGTCTTTGGATCTAGGTTTTTATGCCCAGGCCTAGCCAGCAGCTTGAGCCGCGACGGCGCGAGGAGGAGCAGGTCATCCTCTCCACCTTGCTCGTGCATGTGCTCCCCGACGTGCAGGCCGCCCTTGTCAACTGCGCCATCGCCGTGCTGGCCCTGGCGGGACTTTCGCTTCGCGCTCCTTACCTCTCTGCCTCCTCCCACCCCACTCTTGTTCACTGCTCGCCGATCGGAGGCGAGGATGTGGCGGCGGGGCAAGGATTAAGACGAAGGGCACAAATGTCTTTTCGCATAGGAAAAACATATTCTATTGTGTGTTGTGTGCTGTAGCTAATTTTTACAACTTCTCAATATGTCGGAGCCAAATACTGATCATGCGGTGTGCTACGCTCGAATCCGCGTATTTCTAGTGTCCCACAGACAATTTTCCCTTTTGTTAATGGTTGTTCATCTATAATTTTTTTTTCTCTCCTCATTTTGATATATACATGAACACTTGTACCAGGTGATTGTTTTCAGGGGTTCACTCTTAAACATGCACCATGTTTGATTGATTAGTACTTAGTAGTATTTGTTAAAGGCGACTTATAGTAGCATGGTAATGGCTTGGTGAGCAGTCGGGCGAGGGGGAGCAAACGCGGCATGGAGCAGCATGACTTGACAGCTCCTGGTGGCAGGTTCATAGATCCGCTCGCGGTCTGTGGCGCCGAAAGCTGTTCATCGGCCTCGTTGCGTTGTGCCGCCGTGCCATCAACGAGAGGGCCCACTGCCAGGGAGAAATCCTGACCTGCAAGCTGCAACCGTATCTTCTGGTTCGGCTTTCCGGCAGACGCCGAATTCCTTCCTCTGCCACGAACGCAGTTTTTTAGCATGTCACAACGTTCCTCAGCGAACGCAGAGTGACGACGCGACACTGTAGTTGAGCTCATCAGATGTACTGGCGCAGCGCGTCTCCATCCAGAACACCCCGGTGCCGAGCCAAGGCCAAAGCCGGTCGCCCCCCGGGGAGGAGCTGCGTGAGGCCGGTCACATTGCTGCACACGCACACCCACCGCCGATCGGCCACATCACCGGCGGCGGCGGCAGGTGCAGGCTGCTGACTTTCGCGCAAGCACGGGCTCCATGCCGATTACCGCGTCCTGACAGGACGCGACCGATCGAGGGCGTGTTCTTGGCCATCCGCAGCGGCGGAACATTCAACACGCGTCGCGGAGGTTACAAAAAAAGGTCGGATGCAATACCGACCCGGCCACGCGCGCTTATTGCAGCAACGTGCCCATCACAGAATGGTGGAAATGTTTCTTCATGATGATAGCATTTACTTTCCATGCATGCATACAACAAAAACTAGCCTGAGACGTAAAAGATCTTGTAGTGTCAACAATTTTATATTCACCCCTTAAATTAAATTGTCACATTCCGGGATTGTGTTTGCCTTGGAGTATAATGAGAAGTTCGCTATAAACAATCAATATGGTATTCTATTGTAAAAACCAGACTGTGTGTTTCAGTTTGTTCGAGAATTGATAATCTTTATCAAGAGTCAAGACTTGTGATGATTCATCAAACACCATCGAATTATCAAATAAATTAATATTATTATTTAATTGTGTATTAATATATATGATATAATATTTTAAATAGCTCAAGAATATTAAACATTTCTCAAATCAAGAGTCCAGTTTGATATATATCCCTTTAGTTAGTTTGGCTATCACGTTTGAGTATTATGTACTTGTGTTGATGTCACATTCTCAATAAGTTAAATTGTAAAAACTAGTCTAAAGTTATCAGAACAAATATGCCCTATAGTACAATAGAAGATAGCTTGCATAATGTAGATCACCATCACATTGCTTTCTCACCATGGTGACAATGTTGTGCCCACTACTAGAATCTACGGGTTTTCCTAGGCTCTAAGGTTAATTGTAGGCTAAACTAAGCAGGAACGAGTCTCACTGCAACTATGACTCTTCCATTCTAAATCACTACAACTGGTCTAGTTGAAGTTATCTAATTCAATAACACAACAAAGGTACAACATAACCTAGCTAACACATACACAAGCCTCACGACCGCGCTACCAACATCTCGTCGAAGTGGCAAATCATGATTGCGCTACCAATAGGTTCGCACTTGGGACTACAAGAAGATGATGCATCTAGCAGCTATCATCAAGAACTCATATTAGACGACCAGAACTTGTGAGAGGAGGGAGCGGGCCTCACCTGATGGATGTTGGTGGAACCCTAGAGCCATAACCGGGCGGGCAAGATCTAGACAGTGACGAGAGCGGCAAACAGGGTGAGGCAGACCGGCGATGGAGGCGACAACCGGGGTGTGGCAGGCGGCATCGAAGGTGGCAACCTAGAAGATGATGGCGATTGAGCTTCAGTCGAGGAAAACCAAGCTTGCAACTGCAAATACAGGATAAAGTCAAGGAAAAATCAATACAAACAAATTGAAGAAAAATACAGAATGCTCTCTAGCAGTTCTATCTAGATGGATAGAATCAGTCTATATGAACATGTCAAGTTTCAGTCGAGGAAAACCAAGCTTCACCGAAGTTGCAAATATCAGTATACTCAACTATCATCATGTCAATTTAATGATTTATATTGATAATAATAGCAGTACATCACATCAAACAAATAAAGATAGATGATTAAACAACAGGCAAAACAACAAACTCATAATCTTGAATCTGCTTTAGAAACTCATAATCATGAATGTGTTAACAATGACTAAGATTTTGTTTGGATCCACTTCTTAAACTTTAGTTGGCTAAACTCTAGTCACTTCTGCTCTAAGCATGACCTCCTAAAATCTACTAAACTTTAGTCAGCCCACTTTCTACACTTTAGATTCCTAATCACCACAATCCTCCTATAAACTCCTAAGCTTATGAACAAGGCAACTAATGCGGTATTTTCCTTCTCCCAACACATGTGTCTACTTTTTGATTAGTTATGGATCAATGATAGACATGTCTACTTTTTTGTTAGCCAAAAAACTTTAGCCATTGATTCAAACATACAACTCCTAAAATCTAAACTTTAGTGATTCGAGTCCTTTCTTGATTCTAGTGGTGTACTATAGGACACTAAGTACATTAATGTAAGACTATAAATTAAGCAATTGTACTCTTGTTTTAGCATTAGGGGTGTGTCGTGTGAAAAAAACAATATATCAAATTTTGGACTCATATGAATTGTGTTGAATTGAGGTGGATGAATATATGATTTGCTTTGAGCAAAAAGTCGTGTGCTGCCCATGGTTTATATAACCGGTAATAGTCAGCCGGTTATCCCGGTTAACCAGAAAACCGGTCCTAGTCGATCATGAGGAAATCGAACCTGCTACTGTAGCAATTCGGTTAACCAGTCGGTTTCCTCGGTTAATCGGTCGATTTTTCACCGAGTCGAGCCGGCCGGTTACACCGGTTATGTGAACCTTGGTGCTGCCTCGTGTGGTTGTTGATGAAATAATATAATCTAACCCGTACCTTACCATATATTTTTGATTTTTTTATATTGACGAACAGCAGCACCAAGCCAAATTGTTCTAAGTGTGTTGTCCTATCAACAAAAAATAAATGTGAAGTATTATCATATCTTTTGGGTCGCAGGGATGGAGCGTGTGGTTGATCAGTATGCGCGGCTCCTAACTGTGCCCTTCCCAGCCTCGTGCGCTGGCTAGGTAGAGATGAAGGAAGTTGTGGTTTGGATACGTTGGTGGCATGCCAGGTGGAAGAGCAATGTGCATCATCAGCACGAGAGAGAGTAGGTAGAGTAGAGCAAAGAGAAGTAGGGATGCGAGCCCAGCCGGGATGATCAGGCGTCGCGACGACCATGAAAATGGGTGGGGAGCAGTGTAACGGTAGTTGATCATGGACAGAATGGGGAATCACATCCTAGCTGGACTCACATATCAGCCACTATTAATGCTAATGCATAACTGCAGAGGATGTGGACTCACGGACTGGGAAAGCCCCAACCGTATTCAATTTTTACCGACTGCACAATGCTTATCCTCGGCGGCGCTGCCGATGATGGCGTGATGAACGGATTTCATGCCGTGCGCAAACCTCTGAATCAGACAAATACTAGTCATTTTTACTGTGGACCAACACTACTGCCAGCCAACAATACTTGTCATTTTCGTTGTGAACCGACACTACACCATGGATCCTTGTTTTTTTATACTTTTCTTCTCAAAGTGGATTAAGCAACTGAATTGTTGATATACATGTACATCTTCGACGTTTCAGTGACAGAAAAAGCTAAGTGAGAGGTCGAGTACATGCGTGCAAATGCCTACAAACCAAAAAGGCTTTCAGATACGTACGTTCGACGGCTAGCCCATACAATACAATACAACAAGAAGATACTAGTATAACGTAAGACAACGTCGTGGCCCGGTCAGCAAAACATCCAAAACTTTTGTCACTTTGATGAAGAGAACACACATTTGGCAGGCTGTCAGAGAACAACAACACAATGAACAAACGGCATGCTAACTCGATCGATTTGTCTTTTTCATGATTTCGTTATCCGGGCGGTAGTTGTTTTGCATGCTTTTGTCATGCCTATACTTGCAAGAACCGAGCAAATTAATTAGTATACTTCCTGATCGATGCAAATTAACTGCTCCTTTTTTTCATTTAAAAGGGGAAAAAAAATCGGAAGAACAGTGACAGATGAGCTTGTTGCGTAGCCGGCCGGCGCAAGAATTAAACAAGGGCACGACGGCGGCCTGCGGAGAGAGTTATCTGATCGACCGGCGCCGCCGCCCTGGAAATCGCAAAACCCCTCCAAAACCCACCGTTTCGACCGACCGCCACCCGATGCTGTCGTCCGTTCGCTCTCGCCAACGCCGCCTGCATGCCACATACACCCTGATTCGTCTATATATAGGTTCCCTTGTTGTTAACGAAGAAAAATACAGTGAGTAGTGATCCCAAGATACTTCTGACTTCATTTGTAATATATGCAAAGCTCTTACACTTCTCTAAACCACACACCATCAAAACTGGCAGTTAAAGTTATTATCCAGCCATACAAAATGAATGGTAAAGTCACTCGGCAACAAACCTGATATTAAGCATTTGATAAGTAGTTGTTTCGCAAGCATATCATCATCATCATGGACGTAGTTAAGCCGGCACAAACACTGGCACGGAAGGTGGGCGCGCGTGACAAAGAAATCTGTTTCACCAGTCGCCACCATTAATTATTACATACTTAGAGCACTCACGAACCACATTAGGCTACTCTCAATGGAGTTTTATTCTCATTAAATAGGATGTCATATCATCATTTTAGATGATATTACAAGAAATTAATAAGAAAAGAGTTTCATCTAGATATAACCATGTCTACACTATTTCCAAGACAGTTATCTCTTGCATGTATTAACTAGTAAATAAAAAAATGAAACTATACATTGTAACTATGGTTTCAATTATCTTTATTGCTTATGTAGCATTTTAAAAACAACAAAATAAAATCTTCCATTGGAACTAGTCTTAACATCTTGTGTTTGTCTAGCTCTAGCTGACGGCTGTAGTGTAGTAATAATCCTCGCCGGCCACACCAATTATTACTAGTTAATATAATACTTGTCAAGGCGTCACTCTCTTGACGACTTAATAATAAGAGCTACTCGCGGCGTAGCAACAAAAACGCGCGGCACTTGTATAAAATCACGCGCGCAACCCCGTCACTCTTCCAGCTCGACCGGCCTCTTCTCCTTCTCCCCGCACCACCACCACCATGTCCACCCTCGCACTGCTACTCTCCCTCCTTCTCCGCATCTTCGCCACCCAACCAGCACCAGCAGCAGTCGCCACCGACGCCGCCGCCATGATCAGCTCGTCATTCACGGCGTGCCTTTCCGACGCCGGCGTGAGCAACGTGACGCCGCGTGGCTCCCCCGCCTACGACGCGGCCCTCCGCGTCTCCGTCCAGAACCTCCGCTTCGCCGGCCCCACCTCGCCGAAACCCGCCGCCGTGGTGGTCCCGTCGTCGCTGTCCGACCTCCGCGCCGCCGTGCTCTGCTCCCGCGCGTCGGGGCTCGCCGTGCGCCTCCGCAGCGGCGGCCACAGCTACGAGGGCCTCTCCTACACCTCCACCTCCTCCGACACTACATCTCCCTTCGCGGTGGTGGACCTCGCCTTGCTCGCCGCCGTCCACGTGGACCCCGCCACGCGGACGGCGTGGGTGGAGGCCGGCGCGACGCTAGGCCAGGTGTACCACGCCGTCGCCGCCGCCGCGTCCGCGAGCGGCGGAGACGACGAGACGCTGGCGTTCTCGGCGGGGTCGTGCCCGACGGTGGGCGCCGGCGGGCACGTGGCCGGCGGCGGGTTCGGCCTGCTGTCGCGGAAACACGGCCTGGCGGCGGACAACGTGGTGGACGCGGTGGTGGTCGCCGCCGACGGGCGCGTGCTGGACCGGGCCGGGATGGGCGAGGACGTGTTCTGGGCCGTCCGCGGCGGCGGCGGCGGCGGGTGGGCCGCCGTCTACGCGTGGCAAGTCCGGCTAAACCCCGTCCCGCCCCGCGTCACGGCCTTCGTCGTCAACCGCGCCGCCCCTCCTGCCGGTGGACCCGGCTCCGTCGAACAGGTCGCGCGGCTGGTTTCCACGTGGCAGCACGTCGCGCCGTGGCTCCCCGACGCGTTCTACCTCTCGGCGTTCGTCGGCGCCGGCCTCCCCGAACGCCAAAACCAAACCGGCTCCATCATCTCCGTCACATTCAAAGGACTGTACCTCGGGCCGAAACACGAAGCGTTAAAAATCCTAGAGGCGCGGTTCCCAGAGATCGGGCTATCGGCGGACCTCAACCCGGTAGAAATGACGTGGATCGAGTCGGTGGTGTTCTTCTCGGGCCTGCCGGACGGAAGCACGGTGTCGGACCTCACGGACCGGGTGCTGCACACCAAGAAGTACTTCAAGGCAAAGTCGGACTACGTGCGGCGTCCGATGCCCTTGGACGGACTACTCCAAGCCGTGGAGCTCTTGGCGAAGCAGCCCAAGGCGTACGTGATCATGGACCCGTACGGTGGCGCCATGGACCGGGTGGGGTCCGCTGACCTGCCGTTCCCGCACAGGAAAGGGAACATCCACGGCGTGCAGTACATGATCGAGTGGACGGCGGAGGATGAGGAGGAGGAGTACATGGAGTGGTTGCGCCGGTTCTACGACTTCATGGGACCGTACGTGTCGAACAGCCCGCGAGCAGCGTATATCAACTACATGGACCTCGATCTCGGCACCAACAACTGGTCCTCGTCGTGGATCGACGACGGTGGTGATGGTGATTCGTCGCCGAACCCGGAGGTGGAGGCGGCGCGGGTTTGGGGCGAGCGTTACTTCTTGGGCAACTACGACCGGCTCGTCCGCGCCAAGACGCTCATCGACCCGGACAACGTGTTCCGCAACGCGCAGAGCATCCCGCCGCTTGGACGACGACGCCCCACCAGAGTTGTTGCTACGAAGAGTCCACGTGGCAGCACCATTGCAACCAAGGTTATTACATCCAACAACGGGAGCACATCACACGCCGACAGCTAGCTTAGCTACCTACCTACTAGAGTACTAGATCATCATCGGCGCATGCTGACAGGCATATAGGTTTACGGACGGGTACGTCCAAATGCGGTGACGTGTTTTTTCGTTGCTGGCGCGTGTTGCTTTCACGGTGCCGTCCGTCGGGCCAGGAAGTAGAGTCAAGTTCATTTTTCTTTATTTTGTTGGAGAGGAGAGAAGAAGAAGATGTTGAAAGGTGACTTGGATCAACGGAAAACGAGAGGATTGTTGCATTGGGTACCGGCTGCGGCTTTTCCATCGGTGAAATCACCAAGGTCATGTCAGTGTCTTGGTGAGCGCGCGGAGTTGGTATTCGGTCAGTGTTAATTTTCTTGTTGATAACGATCGTGATTGTTTTTTTTTTTTTTGGATTGGAGCTAGCTTGATCACAGTATATTCTCTCAGCCTTTTTTGTGATGCTCCTACGATTCAGAATGAGCATATTCTTCTTACTCTACAGTGTACGGTATTAACGTTTTTATTAACATTATAGACCCACTGAGCTGTCCAAAACTAGAAATTGGTTTGATCAGCTACTCAACAGTATACCGGTTGTACGACAAGCTCATGGGCTTGGTTCTTCGTGATATTTGATGAGAAACCGGTATACGACGTGACTGGAACCACCCATACTCAGCCTCCTTTATCGGACGGTTTGTCATCTACGAACACCTCGGATCTCCTTTGCAACATCTGGCCTCTGGAGTGCGCAACCACCACCACCACCATCCACGTCTTCCCGATAGAGAATACCATGAGCTACCTAACGCGCAGATCCTCGGACACTGCAGCCAGCTTGTGGTAGGCCAACCTGATCAAGAGGCATATGCTCCCGAACATCGGAACCACCTACACGCCCTCTAGCTCAATTTCAAAAGGAATAAAAAAAATTCTAGCCAAAACCTCTCTCAGTAACATATACTATATCATATATATTTAAATGTCATCAAGCAGCAGTGGTGAGAAGAGCAATTAAATTATGTTCATCAGAAATCACAATGACAACTAGACAACATCAGCAATGCAACCTAGGTTTGTTCCTCTCTCGAGTTGGGTTTGAACAGTAAGTCCATGGTAGGTCCATGCTCATGTCATAGTTTGTTGAGGGGCACATGCCCCCTCTTTAAACTAGAAGTAATTAAACATTATATATAATATATATTTTTTAAATTAATATATATCATTTTAGTCCATCTCTACTCAATAAAACAAATGTGGTTGTCTCTTTCTCTAATTTTAGTTTTTTGTGTCCCTCAAAAAGTTGAAGTCAGTTGTTCCCAATCACATCTTAGGTGTGGAGGCTTTGGTGAGCAATCTAGGTACCACAAGTTACATGTCGACAATTATTTTCATGCAAACAATGTCATCATATTTGCTGAAGAGTTCCACCCAGTTAGCACAATTAATGGAGCTATTATAATATTTGGCATCATTTGATATCCATTATTCACGGGTCGCCTAATAGGTTTTATATTTTTCAACGACTCCCCTAGCAATGTTTAACTACACAAATAACTCAGAATTTGGATTATTCCAAATGTTGCGTACTTGTGTTGCATTGCTTCTCATGGTACCGTCCATGCACCATGTCCAGACATACGGTCAAGTTGAAAGTTTCCTGTATTTGCAGAGAAGAAACACGATTTATTGGATTAGCCAAAAACGAGAGGGTGGATTGTACGTCGGGGACTGCTCATGCCTCCATTGGTGACATCACCAAGGTCATGAGCTGTGTCTTGATGTGAGCAGGGTTTCTGGTATCCGCTTAGTGTTAGTGTTCTCGTTGATAACGATAAGGAGTTTTTGGACGGGAGAGCTAGCTTGATCGATATATTCTCTCAACCTTTCTCTGATGTTACAACAGGTCCATGGGCTCCACTCTTCTCATGATCCTTCATGAGAAACAGGCTGAAACCAAGTGAACGACGTTCCTGCAAACTGCAGTCTGATTTTTTCCGTAAAACGGAGCCTACTCCTCCAAAACAACGTATCCTACAGTTTATTGCTTGTAACTATCTGGTTAGTTCCACTAAAAAAATATATCTGATTAGTGCTTTTTTATTTTTGCGAAATTGGTTAGTGCTTTGTTGGCTGCTGATGCAAAGGAGGTATGCTCTGCGCATTGTTGAACACGTTCCGAGGATCAACCTTGCTCTTGGCCCGAACCAACCTATCAAAGCTCCCTCAAAAATAGCTCCGCCCCTACGCCGCCGTCCGTCCACCCATTCACGCACGCCCAGATCAAGGTCAGGTTAATTAGATTCATAGAACCCTTAAGCGTAGCAATTCAAGATTTGCCTTCAATTAAGAGTGCATCTAAAATACGTCACCAATTAGTAACCAGCTCTCTAATTCATAGCATTACCGATATCTAAAATTATTTTTGGATTTTTTTAATCCTAATCTCGTGTGGAAATAACGTATGTGCCCCTGCCTCTTAACTCATAGCCTTACACCATCATGAGGCCAAACGCGATACTGTACGTTGCCTATGCATAGCTCCCTTTGATGGCTTCATCCTGGACGACTCCCTGGTCAGCAGGTCGCGAGGGGCCGGGATTGTTAGAATCTTAGGATCTCTAGAGGTAGATTGGAGGGGTTTTACTTATTTATTTGGTATTGGGGTAGATCTGGAGAGAGGGAGAAGCATGCATACCGTTGGGCTTGCTCATGGAACTCGAACTGGAGGTGGTGCCGGCGATGAGCTCGGGGTTGATCTTGGTGAAGAGGTCGCTGGTGAGGGGCTGGCGGCCATCCTGTCGCTGGCAGCCCACCCTCTGAGATCGGTCTAGGGTATAGAGGTGGGGAGGCACTGTAGCAGCGACGAACCTCATCCTCTGTATCGTGGTCCCCACCTCCTCTTATAGGGCTACGCGATAGGGGCCCACCAGACTGGTCTTGGGCTGGACGCCTCCGATCAAGACGTGGTCAAGGGCCCAATAAGCCGTTGGGCCCACTGCTGGAGAGATCAACCTAACATTCTCCCCCTTGATCTATTCTTTATACTTTGAAATGACTCTTTTCAAAGTATTAGTTTCATCCCAGACTTGTATGCAGAGCATGTTTCGTCGTCACAGTTAATCACCGATAGAATCAACAGCTACAACACACTCCTCTGTTCTAAAATAGATCATTTAACCTTGGGCCTCTTATTATCTGGAATACATAGACTATACCACTAAACCCATGTCGACTGTGTGTTCTCCGAACACACTGGATGGTAAGCCTTTAATAAGCAAATCTGCCAACACTTGTTCATTCCTTTTATGCTCCAAGCATTCTAACATAAGTCCGGACATTCTCCTCAACAACATATAACTTGTGTTAATGTGTTTGACACCACACTTGACGCGTTGTCACAGAAGTGAAATACTTAATGACTATTGCTGTTATTAACCATTATCAATTCCGGATACAGGTTTCCTTAACCATTTTTGCCTGTCCCTCAGTCTCATATCATGCTAAGTCATATCTTTTCATCACATTGATGATAATTCTTTGCTAATTTGTATCTTCTCATCACAATGATGATAATTCTTTTATTCTTTGAAGTTTTTCCACACAAAAACTCCAAATGTGAAAGTTAGCGACAATTATAGATTTCGCTACACATTGTAGATTTCGCTACACATTTCACGTATTGTATCTTGCACTCACAGTATTTTGAGAGCACTTATACATATCTATTTTTATACTCACAATCTTTTGAGAGTACATGTTTCTTTTAGCATGAGACTGATATCTTTAACTTCATTCTAGTGATCTATATCTGGATTGGACATTGCCAAAGCAACCCGGATACATAAAACTGCGTTAGGGTAATATTAAGCTTCTAACAGCTGAAGCATATGGTACCATATTCATTTAATCCTTTTCATACTGTCTTTTGGAACACTAAAGTTTCCAAAATTATTACCCTTGACTATATGCATATTTTAGAGACTTCTCATCATGTATATGCGATATTTCTAATATCCCTTCTCTTTATCTTGGTAAATCTCGTCTCATATAACAAGAGACATTCAATCGAGAACATTCTTTTAAACTTTTAAGGACAAAAGCTTCTTCTTCTGCATTGGATCGACATCATCAACAGTAAGTAGGACGTCATCCACATGATTAGGAAATAAGTTTCCCATTCTATATCTTTTGCATAAATGCAATTGTCCTCTTACTCTTTAGGGAAAAACCCAAAAATTCTTATTAATCTAACAAAACTTTAAACATCTCCTTTTTTAAAAAAATATCTGCAATCCATAAATGGATTTTCTGTCAACGATGTCTAAAGTTCCTTTTCTTTTCATAGCAAAACCTTTAATTGTGCCATGCATTTTCCTTGGATCCTCACTAAGAAGAATTGTCTTTGCATTTATCTAATATGGCTCAAGATCATGATGTGCCGCTAATGCCATTATAACTTTAAAGAAATTATTATACGAGACATCGGAAAATGTCTCATAGTAATATTTCTCTTCTCTTTATCTAAAGCCTTTCATCATATATCTTCTACAGAGTCATATTTAATCTTATAAACCCACAACGGTCTACTGTTTTGACTCTATTATGATCTGTATTCCCTTTGGAGACATATTTATTATTGTAGACCCATGACGGCCTACTGTTTTGATTCCTTCAGAAATTTCTTCTAAATCCCAAAACAATGTTAGAATTTATCAATTTCATTTTATCTTTGCTCATCATGGTATTATCATTTTGGATGAGATCACCCTTCATGGTAATCAGAATAAACTGATTTTCATTTCTTTGACCCTTAGGGTCCTCTGCTATTGGCACTTCTTTCATATGGGGCTCTATAATTTCTGTGTAACCAGAAATTTACTGTTCTTGAATCATTGAAGTGGATACAAAGTTCTACTTCTCTTCAAGTCTTACTCCCCCAGATTATCCATCTCCGTCAAAGATGGCATATCTCTGAACTCTTTAACCTATATGGGTTTACTCTGTTATTCATTTTCCTTTTATGGTACTTTAAGCATCATCTTAGTATTCCTTTATAAAAAAAACAGGAATACATTTATTTCTTTACTTTAGGGGTATCATTTAGATGACCGTTGTACTCCCCAGACGATCACTTTTTCTTTGATAGATCACTTTAGATGCACAATATGCATCACATTATCATCATTATGGGAGAGTTTCATAATTCTTCCTCCCCCTCGAAATGTGGTAAGAATCTTTCTGCCACAATTTTGAAAACATTCAAAACTCTAGTGAATTGAGGAAACTTTGATTGTCTACTTCACTCACCTAATTATATCATGTGAAGTAAAGTTATCTGTGAACTCTTATGGGAGTACTTCTTTCTCATTCCATTTCAAAAACTCAACAGAGTTCTTTCATCATTATAACTCAACTGAATTTCCTGTGTAGCATACTTGCGTCAGGAGGCTACCGGCGCCAACGACGATGAGGGTGCGGCATTTACGGCGCACGAACCAACAGCTCCACGCGTCGTTTTCCTGGACCAGCATGATCAATTTCCGCCCCCACACGGAAGCTTTGCACATGTCCTCCGCCGGCGGGCTGGCCGCGCATCGCGCTCAGGCGGATCACCCGATCTCGCCCCGTTATGGCCCATGTCCTCTGATCGGCTATGGGTGGGACAAAGGCGTCGCGATTGCCACAGGGGAGGGCGGCGGCGGCGGCGGCGGCGAGCAGCCGGCTCCGACGGCCGTCCAAGCCAGGGGGGTTATTGCAAAATTTTGGATCATAATTATTAATCGCGATCCAAATATTTACATAAAACCCCCTAAAGTGGTGTTATCTATTTACACATGACTCCTAATTTGGATCGCGGTCAATAGTCGCGATCCAAAATAGGGGGTATTTTGTAAATACTCCGGGCCGGCGACAATGGAAGGGGCGAGGCCGCGCCGCCGCCAACCTCCACGACCCATCTTCGTTCGTCGGAAGCCTGCATTAGGAACGCCTGAGGGTGCTTCCGCCATCGAATTTCTCCCCAGAGCTGCCCAATCGGAATCTGCAGAGGTACTCTCGAGCTGTTGCATTGTAGTCCCTTGCTATGTTGGTTCTAGCCTCAATCCTGCATTCCGAGCTCGAATTCCTCCACCGGCGAGGTCGCCGTCGAGCTCCGCCTCACCGATATTCTCTTCCTCCGCCGTCCATCATTCCTTTCTGGCAATGTTATTTTCACTGTTCTTTCCTAAAGACTCTGAAACGGCTGAACGGCAGCAGGGAAGAACAAACACATCTGACACGGATTATTGATATAGGCTAAATAAGCTTCGTCAAAAGTTTCAGTTGCTTGCTGTATCACCTATCTGGTCACCTCCTTGACTTGCAGCAAACCTATCTGTCAGCTGTCGCCAATCTGACAACTGAACTCTGAAAAAAAAGAAACATCCTAACAATTAAAACCCCTTCCTGATTGGATATGTTTTACGCGAGTTATGTCTTTTTGATTCAGAACCGGATAGCTTAAGCTAGTTGAAGTACGTGTTTGTAACGATGACTGCTGATCCTTGTTGTTTTGCTGTCTGGGATTCAGTTTCTTCAGTAGGCACCGCGTTCCTTTTAAGTTCTGTTTGCTGATACCTTCCTGGCGAACAGTGTGATATTTACCGAAGCAGAACGATGGCGTGTTGTGTGACTGGCGAGACGGAGCCAGCGAGAGAACGATGGGGGAATCTGAAGTCAGCAGTAGGGTGCTTGGTGTCGCACCTCGCACGCCGTGGTTCAGACATTTGCTGCTGTTCAGTCGTAGTTCTAGTAGTAGTAGGATCTATGTACAGTGCTACGACTGATGACAGGGAAGATGGTCAACAAATAAGGATGGATCCTTGAACGCTAAGTATTTGACTTTGACCGGTGGAAGCTTCTGATCTACTAGTAGTGATCTTGCTATTTGCCGCGAGTCAGGGTCACTTACTGATGCAGGCGGCGCGCGATTAAGACATCACTTTGTCGCTGTGCCGTAGTAATGTTTTGGTTCACGCGCCAGTTTGGGACCAAAAGCATGCAGTGAAACGCAGATATCGTCACTTCTTCAGTGCTCAGAACTTTGGTTGTTTCAGGCTTGCCGTTGTGGGCTGGGCCACACGATGGGCCTAGGCATTCGCAATGTGAAACGGCCCTTTCACGGACCGGGCTAAGGATATCCTCATCCATCTTACGACGGGAACATCAACATCTACAGTTACTGGCTTACTGCGCGTGGTTAAACCATGAACCCGTCATGTTAACTGTGACCAATGACCAAGCACAGTCACTAACGTCTCCCTCGCCCGTTGGTTTGTCCTTTCTACTCGTGCGCGCACGTTTACTTGTCCAACCTCCCTGTGTCCACAAATATTAACGTTTGTTTACTTTCGAATATCATATTTGACCAATTATTTTATTCAAAATTATTGTAAAAAATATTAATTTTATTATAATATTCTTTACTATTAGATATATTTTAATTTTATTTTTTTTGTTTTTATATTTTTACTATTTTTTTAAATAAAATAAATAATCAAAAATGTTATTTAAAAGTCAATAAATATTAACATTTATGGACGGAGGAAGTACCTACCTCGATTCCGCCACGTGTACGGACGCGCACGAAGAAAGCAGCGAGCTTATCATCATCAGTTAAAATCATCACTAATTACACACACTGTTTGCATTGTTACCGCCGTATATGTTTAGCCAGTGGACGCCACTACGGTCCGCCATGAAAACGACGCGGGCGTGAAATGGGAAAGCGACGGGGACAGCACTAGGGTTAAGCAAAGGTGGAAGAAGAAGAGGAGGCTTGTGGAAGAAGCTTGTTTGCTGCTGCTGCTCTGCCCATACCCTTCCCTTGCCTGCTGGTTTTACTACTCCTACCCCCCCCCCCCCCCCCCCCTCTCTCTCTCTCTCTCCTCACCACTCACCAGAGTACTACTTACGTCCTTTTCTCCTCGTCGCTCTCACGCATGTGTCTTTCTATCGCCGCTTTGCTTTTGCGACGAGATGACTGCTAGCTTTTGAGGATCGATGCCATCATCACGTGAGGAGCCTAGGAGGAGAGGAGAAGAGAAGCCAAGCGAAGTAGAGAAACAATGGGATGGCATCTGGACGCGATGGAAAAGGCAGGGACTGATCGAGACGTTGGATAGGAGAAAATTGAAAAAAAAAAGAAGAAAAGGCGAGATCATGGCGTTGCCGTAAACAACAGCAACGCGCTTGGACGTTGTTACAGCAGCGGCACGCGATCCGGAGGGGGATTAGTTGGAGTGGAGGTAGATTTGAGCGTAATTTGTCTTCAGGAGACTGTTACGTGCGTAATAATATTGTAACCGCAAGACCATGAATAATATAAAATTGTTTACAAGCGCAGCGCGGAACTGATGAATCCTTGCGAGAGATTCAGTAAATTGAAGCTTGTCCATTTGCCCGGCCGAATAAGCACCTGCCTGCCAACTTTCGCATCAGGAAATAAAAAGGAGGAAACCTGAAAGCTTTTTTCTTCAATTGTATTAATATAGATCAACCTTCCTGAGAAACGCGAGGTTCATCATGCTATTATATTCGTCGGTCGATATTTTTTTTTTCCCGTTCCACACGTGCAGGCAGGTAGGTACATTCTCACTGCTTTCAACGGTGTTGTGTTTGGTCGAAACCAAGTGATGGCATCCAAACAAGCATATTTTCCCCCTTTGCTCCCCCAGATTAATTGTTCAATGACACCATGCATCTTTGGTACGGGTAGCCTCGATCACAGATTCAACAAACAGTCCTATCCTTATCAGAAAAATAAAAAAAAAACGGTCCTGTGTCATCCAACTTAAACAACGCGTTTTTCTAACCAAGAAGTTAGTAAATTAGTACTATGATTTATTTTCCAGGTACATTGAACGATTCTGGACTAAAGCCTGCCCCTGCGAGAGGTTTCCAACCCCACAGGATTCCTTCCCGTTGGCTCCGTATAGAAGCAAAGCCACCGGACGGCCGGCCGGAACCGCGTCTCGGGCTCCGTGCCAAAGCAGCGTCCAACACTAGTCCACGAAGCAATCTAGCCGTGATGATGACTGTCCGTCCCCGATCCGACGGTGGTACGACGTCGTCGGCTAGCTGCTGCTCCGCCGGGCCCGAGGCTGCGGGTGGGGCCCGCGGCGCACTTGGCTGTCCCCGTCCCGGCACCAATCATCTCGCTTTTCCCCGTGCCGCGTGTCGCCGATTCCTGCCTGCTGCTGCTGCTGCCTCGCGCCACATTTCATCTACTGGGTGGTGTCAAAATACTGGTACTCAAATCTCCAGCAACTGTAGTAGCACGGCGGTCCATGGTCTCGAGCAGACAAAACTTTTGACATTCGTTTCCGCGTGCTGCAAGCCGATCACGGCACAGCGCTTCGCAAACATTTTCCTCGGGGCCAAGAGGGATTTCGGGATCTTCCAAATAAGCGTTCTTTTTCTGTTTCCAAACTCTCTGTTCTTGCATTGTGAAGGACTTATGACCTTGACCTTCTTCTTTTTTTTTTCTTTTTACTTCGTTCGTTCTGATTTTATTGTTGCTAGTTAGTTTAAAATTAAGATAACCAGTGATAACAACAACAAAAAAACAGAGGAGTAGTATCCGGTAGAGCATCATATATGTAAAATCCATTTGCAAATATAACAATGACATGAGAACCTCGAGAAATGCTATTGTATGTAAATATATACAAATCACACATCTTTATCTAACGGTGCCAATCACCAGCGCCCCGGCTTTCGTGGTGCTAATAATTGGGTCAAAAAGAAATCTCGAAAACGAAAAGAAAAAGGCTTAAAGCAGCTAGCTCTAGCTAGCTTAGCATGGCCACGCAGTGCCGGAGGAGTATAACAAAGAGAGTCCGGCTTAACTTGTGTTCTGTCTTTCCGTAAAAAAAAACAAAAACAAAAACAACTGGTGTTCGATCTAAATCAAAGCCATGCGTGCACTGAATTATTGCTGTGCTTCCAAATACGTCCCCGTCTGCGCGCGACGTCGATGTCTCAAGAATTTTTGGGCACCTTTCGGAGCCAAACTAGTTAAAGCACAACTGTTTTGAGGAGGTTTCCCTCGGTCAGGCAGGAGATTTGGTGTGACCTACCATTTTCTGAAACCAATGCAATGCAAGTAGTTTAGTGGAGCCCTTCAGATTTCAGAACTTTTCCCCATTCGCGACTTGAAATGTTTAGCATTTGAGACGCAGAAATTTCGTTCGTATAGTATATCTGAAGGAATAATAATGGACAAGTTCTTTTGTGCTTAGCGTGACCGAACAGCTGCACAGCTTTTTGGCTCAACTCTGGCCATGATTTTCCCACTAACACGCGCTCCCGTGTGTCGTTATCTCCAGACAAAGTGATAGCTCCTTGATCGGGTCGCGCGTTGAAATTTTTGTTACCACTCCGTCCGTGTCGCGTCAAACTGCTTCCCATGCTGTCCTTGGCTGCATCTGTGGTGTGGCTGCGGAAGTGGAATACTAACACGCAGCAAAGTTAAGACCACTGTTTTGCACTTTGATAACATGTTGGAAACGGCTCTCGAAACAGCCACTTCTACTTTGGCAAACAAGAAATTTCTTGAAATCGAAAGGAGAGGTTTGAAATTCCTGTCACTGATGGATGCTATTGATAGGACCAACCTAACCTTAAGTTATTAACAAGTGTGTTACTTATCTATTTTCCGCAAGGACCGTGTTAAGCAACGGCACTGAAGACTGAAGTAGGTAGTGATGATGTCGTACTAGCATTCTTAGCGCGGCCGCTCAAAGACTTTCAGAGATTCTAGTAGCATGCTGTGTTCATGGGTTCAGAAAATTCTGTAGACATTTGCACCTGCAGAACGTGCCTGCTGCTTGTGAGCATATCTGCGTGCTCCCTCAACGGCACGAACTCGCGAGCACAAATTCAGCAGTCGGTGCAGAGAATTTCTGCACAGTGGCGCAACCGCAGCCCGGAAAGGCAAAGAATTCCAAAAGCTATAATAGCAACTCACAAAATAAAAAGCCTCAAAGTGAGAACGCAATACAGACATCCCAATTTAAAAGCCGAGGTATGCAGAGCATCATGTCAAGTGGTACCCAAATCTTCTACTAGTATCTACTGTATTTCATTTGGGATGCATAACAGAAAAATCCCGCGAAATCAAACCAAAACACTACCAAATCGATACTACTGATTTGCTTTTGAAAAATTCTGGGAAGTAAAGGGAACGAAGAAGAATGCATGGGCCCAGGAGTCAGTGGCAGCGGCCGTAATACCTGGGCCCACACCGGGAACCACCCATCCGGTACGCGGCGGGATATGCAGGGGAACTTCCTCGACGGCGACGCGGTAAAGCGTCACCACTCGCTTTCTTCCCCACCACGTCTCCTCCTTCCCACCCTCTCCCCCCTAAAAATTTCCCCAATCCAATCCCTCCAAACCCTAATCCAGTTTTTTTCCCACTCCACCTCCCCGCGCTTTCTTCGCCGCTAAGTATATCCCCCCTCCGCCGCGTATCCAATCCAAGGCCGGTGGATCTCGCGAGCAAAGAAGAAGACGATGACGGTGATGGAGCTCAAGGCGCTGCCGCTCGGGTTCCGGTTCCACCCCACGGACGAGGAGCTCGTGCGGCACTACCTCAAGGGCAAGATCACGGGCCAGATCAACTCCGAGGTCGAGGTCATCCCCGAGATCGACGTCTGCAAGTGCGAGCCGTGGGATCTCCCAGGTACCCGACGACCTTCCGATCGGTCGATCGATCGTCCTCTTGTTGTGTTGCCCTGTTCTTCATTTTCAGCTTTATTGTTGGTTGGTTGGTCGATTGTTTGTGCGATTGGGTTTTGGGGTTGTTTGGAAGCTTGGGTTTGTGACGGTGAGCTCTGCGCCTCTGGGCTTTTAGGATTTTGGGTTTCTCTTGTAGCTCTTGATTAGGAGGACTGCTTGCTGGGTTTACTAATTTGGGATTGTTTTTTTTTTCCTTCTCGAGCTGTCATATTTCCACATTCCCTGCCTTGAAACGTGCCATTTAGGGAATAATCTGTTGTCAGTGGCCTGCGATTCTTCTCGGTCGCTAGGTACTACCTGAACCTTCTTCTTGTTGCAGGATTGTGATGCTGCTGCCTGTATTTCTAAATTTAGGCAGTCCATATTTTCTTTGGAGAAATTTAGTTACCAGCCGGTTCCTGTGTTTTGCGTCTCTCTCTGTTGCGATTACTGGTGTTTAGTTTCCTTGACGCAGGACCTTTTTTTTTTTTATCTGGGTGCTTGTTTGATGCGATTCCCTCGACCTCTGCTAAAATATGTTCTGTTCTGTAATACCGTTCCCCTTTCCAAGATGCGATTTGATTCTATGCGGTTGAAATCCTACTACCTCTTTGGCAACTACTCTGGTTTTGTTAATCTTAATCTGCGTGTCAAACTCTGAGAAAAACGATTCCATTTCCTGATGCAGATAAATCTTTGATCCGTTCTGATGATCCGGAGTGGTTCTTCTTCGCGCCCAAGGATCGCAAGTACCCCAACGGGAGCAGGTCCAACAGGGCCACAGAGGCCGGGTACTGGAAGGCCACTGGCAAGGACAGGGTGATCAAGTCCAAGGGCGACAAGCGGAAGCAGCATATCATCGGCATGAAGAAGACCCTTGTGTTTCACAAGGGACGCGCTCCCAAGGGTGAGCGTACCGGGTGGATCATGCACGAGTATCGCACTACCGAACCGGAGTTCGAGTGCGGTGAGCAGGTAGGAAGCTATATGACTTCCAATTATTATTCATGCAGTTTCTCATGATTCTGTTTAGAAAATATCAGTACATATATATGCTTCCTAGTTAGGTCATCTGTCTTTCAGAAAATATATCAATTCTTTTTTATACTTTGACTTTAGGTAGTAAAACGAACTGAATACATAAGCAACGTCAAGTACAACTTTCTTTGCAGTTTGTTTTTTTAGCTCATTGTAGATGGGGCGTTTTGCTTCTCACTGCTCATTTGTTCGTGTTACCTGAATGCAATGTTATTTGTTATATGGTGCTTTCAGGGTGGTTATGTTCTCTACCGCCTGTTTCGCAAGCAAGAGGAGAAAATTGAGCGCTCCAACCCAGAGGAAATGGATCGGAGTGGCTACTCTCCTACTCCTTCTCGCTCGTCACCTGACAATGTTGAGGCGAATGAGGAAGCACTTACGCCTTTGAACAAGGAGTCTCCAGAATCTACTCTTCATGATAGTCCAATTAACTTGCCTAATTCTGTTGAAACTCATGCTGTGCCTATGACAAGGTGGCTGGCAGATAGAACCGATAACTTGGCAACAAATGCTGTGAACGTTTCCCAGATGCCCCTCAATGGACATATTGGTGGAGTAGCTAAGGTGAGCACCACTGAGGAAAGTGTGTTGAATAACTAGAAGCATTAGGCATTTTAGTGCACATTTTTTTTCGTAACCTTCTAATGACCTGTGTCATCTAAAAATACAAGCAGGTTGATCCTTCAACTGGTCGATTGGCTCAGTCAATTGATTCTCAGAAGCAGCATGGTGACCCTAACCATTTTACATCTGGCAGTGCCGCCATTCTACCACATGAGGGGAATGACTTTTTCACTGAATTGCAACGGATTATGAGTTTTGATGGTAATATGAATGCTCCTGATGCCCTGGATGTTTTCCTGAATCAAGCTATCATTGATCCTGATGAGCATTCATCAACAGCATCAAAAGTTCAGTATGATGATTCAGATCCTGGAATGCCTCCTGAGTTTGGGAACCCTGGGATTATGCAGGTAATGATTTAATGTTTGTTGTTGCTAACTGATGTCTAGGTTGTACATGATATATACATTATTTTTGTTGTCTTTGCAGGATGAGTTACGAGATGATCAAAGCTGGTTGGCAGATTTAAGCTTCATTCCGGATGAGCCAAACCCACAATTGAGTGGGCTATATGAGAATACACCATTGCTTCCTTATGACACCACTGGTCCGGAATGGGTTGCGATGGACTCTGATGGTGAGTCGTGGAATGATCTGTTCAATGACATGGAAGATTCAAGTGGGAAGAGGGATGGATGGAGCACTGAACCTGCCATGCAAGAAACTGGAATTACTGTTATGACTCGGCAGTTGCAGCCCGGTGTACAGCCAAACTCTGTGTTTTGTCACCAGGGAATTGCAAATAGGAGGTTACGGTTACAGGAACAATTACAGGGAATTAATGTGGAGAGTGGAGACAGTGTGACGAATGTTGACTCTGAAGATGAAACATCATGTATTGTCACTTCTAAGTATTTGGATGAAGCTGTGGAGGAGTCAACCGCTGAGAAGGGTGCGCCATCTGATGAAGATGATGCCGAGTCAACAGGTATTACCATTAGAAGCAGGCATCCTGCTGCAGAGAAGGGTGTGCCATCTGATGAAGGTGATGCCGGGTCAACAGGTATTACCATTAGAAGCAGGCATCCTGCTGCAGAGAAGGGCGTGCCATCTGATGAAGGTGATGCCGAGTCAACAGGTATTACCATTAGAAGCAGGCATCCTGCTGCAGAGAAGGGCATGCCATCTGATGAAGGTGATGCCGAGTCAACAGGCATTACTATTAGAAGCAGGCACCCTGTTACAAGTTCAAGCACGGCTAGTTCATTCACACAACAGGGAACTGCAATGAGAAGGCTGCGGCTCCAATCAGACCTTAAAACAGGACCTTGTTCTACTACTGATGATTCATCAAGTTGCATCATAGACAATACTCCAAGCCAAGACAATGCAGGACAATCTGAGGTGAGTTTTTTTTTTTTTTCCTCCTTACTCTGAAACTGATGTACAGTTTTAAGTGTTGGGAATACGTGGGTTGCATAGACAGTTCATGAATCCTGGGTGATCAAATTTAATGACAGAATACTAATTTCTCTGTTGGTGTTTTGCCAGATTGAAGAGGATGCAGGCACAAACTTTACTGGAAGTGTTAACCTTTCTGACTGTTGTCACGATGAAGAGCAAAAGAACATGCCTGAAAATGGTAATTACTCTGGAACTATCGTATTTGTTTACTGCAACTTTTGTCATATGTCATATGCTTCTGCTAAGCCTGCCCAACATGTTGTTGAATTGTAGATGCTCTGAAGGCTGTTCCAGAAGCTAAATCTGTGCCAAGGCTGCGGAAGACCTCTGAGAAAAACGACAAAGTTACCAAAGAGGAAGATAGTGCTGACTCCCTTTTGATGGCCCCAGGGAAGAAGAGAGGCTTCCAATCGCACGCCATTTGGCTGGGTCTTTCGGTGGCTCTGCTGTTGCTTCTCAGTGTTGGGGTGTATGGATGGACCTAAACGAAAGTTCCAGTGGAATATAAAGTGTCACGTACTGCCCATAGGTTCTGTCCACTGACCTGGTGCATTAACTTGTGTACATATGTGTCTTACGGCTTCTGTTTCAACGGTTGTAAGACTTCCTATTGTTCGTCTTCCTCCCGGCATGCCTAGGCAGCAGAAAATCCAAAAAAATTAGCAATTGAGAGTAGAGAGAACAATGTGAACTGCTATTGTAGAAGCATTAGTACATCCTAGTTTTCTTTGTGGTGTCACTGCAGATGTTAGTAAACTTCATATCAGTTTTTTTGTAGTTGTAAATCATGCCTTAGGCTGCTGTTTTTTTTTTTTAATGTAATGTGTAGCAAGATCCTGGTAGACGGGGTGCACTGAAAGTCTGAACCTACGTAATACCATATGTTGCGGCTTCTTCATCTTACAAATTGCATTTGCCAAATCTGTTTTCCTGTGGTTACATTCGTAATGATTGTGTAATACCAGTGTTGTAATCACTGTAAATATCATTGTATGAGAAAAAATGAATCTCGATAACTTTTAAATGTTCAATCGTCAGTTTGACTTATAAACGTGCGTGTGCTGTGGCATCGTCAATAATTCAATATGCCTTGCGCCGGCTCACAGATCACGGGAGCTGATCATCCGGTCATGAACATTGTCACAACTCACAAGTCAGGTGGTCAACGGAGAGAAAAGAAGGAAACGAAGAACAACGGTGGACGGAATGGTTGAGAATAAGGGTTTCGTTCAGTCCGTCAACCAAACAGTGGCAGATCCAGAATGACTTGGTACGTTGACGTGTTCATATAACAAACCAAACACTGCCAAGTATGAGTTCAAGCAAGCTGATGACGCTGCAAAATGACTAATAGCCATGCAACATAAGAAACTCGTACGTTTAGTCCTACTCTGTGTTTATATAATTGTGCAAGAAATACTTTAATGTCATTTTACTTGAGTGGGCCATAATTTTTCCAATATCATCTTTTTAACTGAACCGGACGACAGGGGCAGAGCTAGAAACATAACAAAGAGGGTGCTGCCTGCTAGCTGAACATAGACGATCACAGATTTGGCAGAAAATACAAGGCATTTGGACCAACAATTAGTAAAGATCAGTATATTTTTTGCTGTATTTTGTGTGCCACATGGGGTGCTGCAGCACCCCCAGCACCCCCTGTGGCTCCGCCCCTGCTGGACGAGACAGTGCTGCTTTCTTAATTAAATAAGAAAAAAAAATACAACTATAGGCGAGGCTACGATTTACAAAATTGTACATTAAAAGAAATGAAAAAGAACTGACTTAGAGGGTTCATCAACACAATTAGGATGTGCTTGGCTTCCGCAGGGCACCATACCCGGGTCTCCTCCTTGCTTTTTGACAGAAGAAATACACATATTTTTCTTGTTCCAATTTTTTCTGGTTCATTAATAAGACGAGTGACCGTAGCTCCTTGCCTTCTTTTTAGGCACATTAGTTTTGAGATCCAGCATTGCTAAAGAGTGTCTATTTGCTGCCAATTGCTTGAATCTATCTCGGTTGTTGCCAGCAGCTAGCCACACCCATCATATCTGATTTGTGTATCTACTAGAGCTTGCCAACATATGGTATTAGTGTGTGTTTACATAGTGGATATATAATTTGTTTTTTGTCATTAGCGTGTTTCAAGTCTGTTCGTTGTCCATACACAATTCTATATAACTACACATTCAAATATTTTACACTTAGGAGGCGTCTAGACCTCTCATATGATCTTGTTGTAAATTGTATCCTGTACCTAGATATCTTATGTGTGAGATTCTAAAGTTTATGTCACTGATTCATATGTTATCATGGAGTGCGGTTCTCACTTTCTGCTATTTCTTTTTGGATAGGACCTAAATTTTTAGTGCAATATATCTTTTTCCTTTGATCTGCAACGAGCAATCCAAAAGCCGAGTCCCATAAATCTGCCCTTGTCCCGTTACTCAAGGTTTTAAAAATTGCGGCTGCAAGCAGCCTCTAATATCATTTTCTTGTGAGCCATTTGTGGCAGCAAGATCGTTAGAGAAAAGTTAAAAAAAAATTCACTTGCATGGGAAAAAGAATTTTTTTATTTTTATAGAAACAAGACGAGTTCGTTTTGTGTTCATGTTGGCGATTTCAGATGTGAGAACTAATTAAAGCAATAATGAGAATACATTTTTATTTTTCAAGCCCTTTATTTCATTTTAGAGAATCACTCGAATATACACCTATTTTTGCTAAGACAAAATGTTGTATGTATCTTGAGAAAAGTCCAGATTACTCTTTCAAACAATCCACTTTGTTCATTTACTTCCCCAAACAAAATTACGTCTTAATTTACTCTATCAAATAATTCAAGTCACTAAAATTTACTCTCCTTTTATTTCTTTTTGTATAATTTTAATTTAGCTCTCAAATTTTACACAATATAAGTTTTCATAAATTTACACTAAAAAATATAAAAATATATTTTACACATATTTTTATAGCTTAATAGTATCTATACTATCTAAACTATATAAAATAATTATGAAAAATATAAAATATGTCTTTTTTCTAGTGATTGTGTTATAATATTTCATCATGCAAATTTTTAGCTTCATATTTATATTGTAAAAAAGAAATAAAAAAGACAAATAACATAAGGAGGTAAATTATACCGACTTGAATTGTTTGACAGACTAAATTAAATCAAGAATTTTATTTAGGAGTAAAATAAATAAAGTGAATTATTTAGGAGAATAAAATAAACTTTTCCCATATATCTTTGTCACTTTGTGATTTAGAGGAACACATCCGTTATCTTACCATTTCATGCCATGATTTCTGAAAATTCGTTCATGAGGACTTTGGTTGCTGTTAGCCTGTTAGTGTGTTAGCCTTTAAAACAGTTATTCCACGAATGGGCCCGCGGTCAGTTGGTCACACCCTCCTCCCATTCCTCTTCCGAGGAAACTCCTCGCGCATCAGGGGACGAGGGAGATCGCCGGCGCTCGGGCGGCCATGGCTCGGAGCCCCTGCGACCTCCGCCTTCTCCTCCTCGCCGCGGCTGCAGCCTTCATATACATCCAAGTAAGGCCGGGAGCCCACCCACCCGCCCAGCCTTTCTTTCGTTCTCTGTCCGCCTTGCCTGCTCTGTTCAGCTGAGATCTTGGCACGGTGGCCGCGTCTCCGGATAGATCCCTTTTCCTGTGAATTCTCTCTGTTTCGGTCTCTGTGAGTGAGCTTAGCTGAGCTGTACTGACGCCGTGCCCGCCTGTCCAGGTGCGCCTCTTCGCTACCCAGTCTCATTACGCTGAACGACTTGCAGAAGCAGTAAGTACTTACTACTACATGCATGTCTCTTCTTCATCTACGCATCTCCATTGCAAGCCTTTCTGTATTTCTGCCTACGCGCTCACTGCAGGACTAGAATTGAAAGAATTCAGTAACTCACAGTTATTTACGCCTGTAATTATTTTGCTCCATACAGGAAAAATCTGAGAATCAATGTACCAGTCAACTAAAGTCTTTGATCGACCAAGTCAGCATGCAGCAGGAGAAGATTGTAGCGCTTGAAGGTACCAACACTTTAAACTTGACCTCCAACATGATATATTTCTAGAACTCGAATCAGGTGTAGCTATGAGATTCTCCGGTCTAAATCTTTACGATGTACAATTTAGTTGATATATATAATCATGTGACATCTTAGGTCTTTGCTAATTTCTGGGGCTTACCATAGCACATGCCTTTTGCTGATCCATTTGGGGGCATATCATAGCACAAACAGTTGATGCCTTTGCTTATTTGATCCTTCTGGGGCATACCATAGTATGCCTTCTGCTGATGGTAGCTGTTAGTTCTCATGCTTACCAGTTATGTCCTGAATAAACTGTATATCTCAACTGTATCTGCTCTGATCATGGCATCATAGATATGCTTTACCGAGATGTATGGGAATTCCCTTTATTTCGTTTCAGTTGTTGTCTACTTTGTGCATTATGTTACGATCCTTTGGTATTTAACATTATAACCTTTCTGTAACGCAACAGAGATCAAGATGCGACAAGATGAAGAACGTGCTCAGCTGAAGATATTGATCCAGGATTTTGAAAGTATGGAACTATTACCTTCTTTTAGCATTGGAATATTGATTCTGCTGGCTAGTCTAGACCTTAGTTGAATTTCTTGGTCCTCCTGAAGTTTCAGTTGCGACTAGCCTTTTAGGTTTTAGGTACCACATTGCTCAGTGATACCTTGCCATATTTTAGGTTTTACGTTTTAGTTGATTGATGGATTCCTTTATGCACTGTGGACAGTTTATAAACAGTCTGACTGTCATTTCGTCTTGAAAAGCATAGTTTGTTCTGAAATAAAGTTATTGCGATCCATGACTTCTATAGATGACATTATTTTAACCTTGGCAAGCCACACTGCGTTTGCTGAATTATATCTGGTACCCTTGGGCATACCGATTCCAAAATGGATTTTTTACCTATCTGCATACTGTTCTTCCTTCAATAAAATTCTACCCCTGTGCAATTTCTAATCCTTCTGTTAACATTTCTTTTGAATGCAGAAAGGAGTGTGCAGAGCTTACTAAGCAAGAACGTGGTTTGTAGTGTGCTAGTGCTGCTACATTTTTCCTTTTTGCTCTATAGGATTTATCTGACTCGTTCTGCATTGCAGGTTCCTGTTGCTGCTGTTGTCATAATGGCTTGCAATCGACCAGACTATTTGCAGAGAACAGTTGAATCTATTTTGAAGTATGGCTCACGTCTTAAGCATTCTTCAAAAAGTGAATGGATCTAGTATAATCTTGATTTCCTTAAAATGTTTCTTGAAATGGTACTATACCTGAACCAGTGTTATATTATATGGACTTAGCTTGCATTCCTCATCACCACAATATTCTGAATGCCTGATTTTCTTGCTTCACTCCATTTAGAAATCTATCCACGCTTTTTAGCTCAATAAAGCTTGATTGTTCTTTCTAATTAAGTGATGGATGATAATTGCTCCAGGTATCAGACATCAGTAGCTTCAAAGTTTCCGCTTTTTATATCTCAGGTATTGATGGTAACAGTTCTGTTCTTGGTTCCATGAAGTGTGTGAAATGGCCGTTTTTTCATTGTTTCTTCCTGTTACAGGATGGAACAAATGGTGCAGTGAAAAAGAAAGCTTTGGATTATAAACAAACAACATATATGCAGGTGCACAAACAATTGTATTTATTTTATTTCTTAAAAAAAACGCAAGGAGAGGTGCGCTTTCATTGTATTAGAGAGAGAATTGGCGGTCCCCTTACATCATCCTTATCTCATATGGGGACCAAATATGAGACTCGGTGTACAACTCAAAGTTCTAAAAAACAGATAAAACAATCAACTGAAACACTTGACCAAAAAGGAAAAAACGGAGAGGGAGCTCTATACCAACAATCCTCTGCCGACCCCCTGCTTTTCAAGCTTCTTAGCACCTGCCATGCACCATAGATCATGTTCATCCTTGATGCCTCTCAAGATTAAGGAGACCGAGGGAGAGGCTCCATTAAACATACAGTCATTTCTGTGCTTCCAAATGACCCAGGCTACCAATATGATTAAAGAGTTAACACCTTTCTTTTTCTCCTTCTGAACTTTCTTCATTGCTTTACGCCACCAGTTAGCAAAGTTCCTTTCAACCGGTCTGGGTGCTGTTGAAACAAGGTCCAGAGCATGAAACAAATTTATTTTATTTTTAGAGGATTATATGCTTATTTACCAATAGCTCAATACTATGTAACACTATGTCTTTGTCCTTTTAATATTTGAGGTATAACTGATTGGACATTGTCACATGGAGGAAGTGTCACTTGTGGAACTTTTACATGTCTTAGATTTAGAAAACTCTTGAACTGTTTAGGTAGCATTAGGATTTGACCTGGTGTGGGTCTAAAAAAGGATGATGGTAGGATCTCTGATATTTTCCACTGGTGTCCATGTTTTCACTGAGCTAGATAATATTTAAGCTAAATCACTTGTCTGGAGACAAATGATAACTGACAGAACATTAACAGCATGTAGATCCCTCTACTTTCTTTCATTCCTTATGCTTTCTATATGCTGCAGCATGTAGATCTTGAACCCGTGCGGACTGAAAGGCCAGGAGAATTAACAGCATATTACAAGATTGCTAGTAAGTGCACCTTTATTGATCTATGGTGTGCTTAAGTCTTTTATGTGGTTTGTAACAGTTATATTTTTTCAGAACATTACAAGTGGGCCTTGGATGAGCTATTCATTAAACATAACTTTGCTCGAGTAATCATTCTGGAAGGTCTTACATCTACCCTCCTTTGGCTAAACTGTTTTTATGTATTTCTATTTCTAACCTATTTTATTTATTAATTATATATTTTGTTAATAGATGACATGGAGATTGCCCCCGATTTTTTTGACTACTTTGAGGCTGCAGCTAAATTACTTGATAATGACAAGTATGTTACGCTGTTATGTTTTCTACTTACAAATTTAAGGAACTGATATATAGTTTCTCTAATTATGTTCCTTTTATTGTTGTTGTGCTGTGGCATGAAGGACAATTATGGCTGTTTCTTCTTGGAATGACAATGGGCAAAAACAGTTTGTTAATGATCCAAGTTAGTACTGTGATTGATTCGTTTCAATTTTTCTTCACTATTTGAGTGACTGCTACTCATGTTGCTAGCATTTTGCAGAAGCACTTTACCGCTCAGATTTCTTTCCTGGGCTTGGATGGATGTTAACAAAGTCCACTTGGATGGAACTATCCCCAAAGTGGCCCAAAGCATATCCTTACTGTTGCCTAGCTAATTTTCTGTAACTAGATGTGTTATTTTCTCACCTGGTTTCCTATCTTGTTCATCCTTGACGAGATTTTACTTATTGGGATGATTGGGTGAGGCTAAAGGAGGTACATGGAAACCGACAATTCATTCGGCCAGAAGTCTGCAGAACATACAATTTTGGAGAGCATGTACGTTGACTGTTCTTCCTCATTTTTTGTATTTTGATAAATGAAACTGTCACTTGCAAAAGGACTAGCAATAGCTGTACCACATTTTTTCATGCAACAAAAACCAATGGATAACAGTTCAATGGTGAATCTGCAGTGGCATGTACCACATGTCTTTGTGCAATAGAAACCAATGGATAGCAATTTGTTGCTACATACATTAAATTATGCTGACTGCACTTATCATTGTACTTTTTGTTTTTGTAGGGATCAAGCATGGGGCAATTCTTCAAACAGTATTTGGAACCCATTAAGTTAAACGACGTTCATGTACGCAAAACTGTCACATTATTCATTATGTATTCCTGTTACAAGGTTGTAGTTGCTGGAACTTAATGGTTACTTTTTTGTGGTAACAGATTGACTGGAATTCTGAGGATTTGAGCTACCTTGGCGAGGTAAGAACTTATTTGGATTTCACAATGCCATCCTTCACATAAGAAGTGCGTAATCATTTTTTTTTTTCAATAATGTCAGGACAAGTTTTTGACCAAATTTGGAAAAGAGGTGGCTAGTGCCACACCTCTCCATGGACATGATGCTGTGTTGAAAGCGCACAACTTGGGTATGGATGTAAGGATTCAGTACTATGATCAGGAAGACTTTGAGCGGATAGCTCGCCAGTTTGGAATTTTTGAAGAATGGAAGGTAATTCTTAATCCAGATCCTGATAATATTCTCAACTTTGTTAAGCAACAGTTTGTGTCAGATGTTGTAGAGATGGTTTTTTGCTTTGTTAGAAAATGCCAATTTGGATTGAAACACATAGAGCTTGAGCTCAGTATTTAGAGTTGGATTTCATATGTTGTACAGTGTATCATGGTTCATGTTCTTTTTTTTTCCTCTTCCCCTTTTCTTATTTGAAAAATATTCCAGGATGGTATCCCAAGAACAGCTTACAAAGGAGTTGTAGTATTCCGGTACAATGGTAGTCGAAGGCGGATATTTTTGGTTGGCCCAGATTCTGTTGGTCAACTTGGTTTGTAGCATGTTGAGATGGTGAATGTCACAGTGGAGCGAGAGGTGGTCTCTTTCATCAAATTTTGAGATTGCACGTTCTGGCAGATGCCTTTGTTGATTTCAGACAGCACAGAGACAGAGCAACCAGGATGCATGGTGAAAAAACTTTTGAGAAGTGATCTTCTGCAAGCTACCACCAGATTAAGATCACAACAGGCACGGGTTATGGGAATATGTGACAGACATAGAGAATTATTATTTGACTGCATCAAACATTTTAGTTACCAAGGGAGTTTACACGATGCTGTGATATGCATAGGAGAATGTAGCCGCAGCTGAACTGACATACTGTTTACTGTTTAGGGTTAAAGAAATGTGACTTATGACAACGAATTGCCATGAGGTGCTGCTCTTGCTGTGAGCGAATCCAGTCCTGCAATCAGATGGAATATCTCCTCTTACACAACTCGTGTTCTGTATAAGTAGATTACTCTTGGATGGTACTTACAATAGCACAAACAGGGTAATTTTCTTCTTTTTTGTTTTATGCCCCCCTTGAAGGCATCATGTGCCTTTCGGTAGGTGTAGACTGCCTGAGCTTGAGCCTGACATGCACATACCAAGAAACACATATCCACATGTCTTTCATCCTTGATCCTAACCATAACTAGATTATTGAGTCACTGAATTCTTCTAGCAGAACTTGACATCGACAGGAACAAAAGACCTTTTTTTCTTTTGCAAGTAGTAAAATTACGAGACCTCTTAGCTTAGCTGTGCGCACAAAAAATATGCGAAACAAAATAACGTTCACATTCGAATAAGTAATTCAAACCTTTTATCCTCGTTCTGGAAGCTCTGCTTCAGGAAACTTGTTTGGTTTCCGCGTGTGGGAATGTTGGTTCTGACTTCCTTGGACGCCAACATTCCGTGTCGCGTTGCTCTTTTTTTTTTTTTTTTTTTTTTTAGTTTTCAGGCAGTTCTTCAAAATGTCTGTTGTGCTATGAAATGTGTGTGAATTTCAGATGAATTATGATATTTCTACGTTGCTGAATAGGAACGAATAGTTATGTGCCAGGCCTCGCAGCAAGTATAATCAAACATTTTTTATTTAGAATGGAGCGTATGGTGGGATAGTGATAGCTTTAGGCTTGAAAATTACTAGAGTAGTATACCATTCTAAAGCCAGTGTTTGGAGCAATACTAGTAGGCCACTTAACCATTATTGACTTTTCCCCCTTGGTTCAAGGCGATTTTGCAGATTCATAAGCCCTTTAGTAGGGGTTAATTACAAATTCCAAAACAGCAGGATGCATAAATAATTTTTCGTTGATTTTGGAATCAAGAGAATCCAAAATCCTCTTGTGTTCATCGACAATGCAATTCTCCTCACATGCTACTTCTAAAACTGTTTCAAAAAAACTTCTAAAGGTTCCTTTTCACCATAATAAAAATGCTAATTCCTATCTTGAAAATTTTATATAGAATCTCTTGAGGATTACTCCCTCCATACTTTAAAAGGAAGTCGTTCCGGTCTTCTGGGTCTATTGCTGATTTTATAAAAGCAAGTTATTTTCTCGATAAGTAGAAAAATATTGTAATTGTGAGAATTGAACAAAAAACCTCATAGATTGAGCACTTTTTGCTATATAGCAATAACCACTCAGCTGAGCACATATTGTTGACTGTATTAATTTTAAAACGTCTTTAATAAGAATAGAGAAGGAAAAAGCCTTCTAATTAATAAGTTATTAGTATGCTTAAAAATGTCTTAAATAACTTCTTGAAGTATAGAGGGAGTACACAATTATGGACTTGTAATTGTAAAGTGTCCTATAATAACGACTCAACCAGATAATCCACTTGTTGTTATATCCCTATTTTATGGAAGTTAGCTTTGGGACACGAAGAGGCGACGAGGCCAAATAACCAAACGCCCCTCAGTTTATCCCACTTTCACGGCCTTTTTATCACTCCGCTCCAGCCCCACCCGTGCGTCCATGACCAAAGCAACCCGCCGGCCTCGCCGGCGATGACCTACTCCTCCTCCGCCGCCGCGGCCATTCCCGCCGCCCAGTCGTCAACGCTCTCCCCGCACGCCGCTCCCTTCACCCTCCGCTCGCGCCCGGTCTGCGCCCCTCCCGGATGCCAGCAGGATGGTATATAATTTTTCCTCCTTTCCCGTCCCCACCCTCTTCTTGCTAATGTCCACCGTTTGCTCTGGTGCCACGTTTTTTGGCTAGTACCCATGTACTTGTGAGGTTCGATTACTTTTGGAGATTAGGCGCGTGGGCTTCGCGAAAGATTTGACTTTTTTTTCCTGTTACTGCATTTTGATTGGGTTTGGAGTAGTAGGTTCTAGATTGAAATATAATTTCTGGCACCCAGCATTTTTTATATGCTTTCTATTGTTTAAAAATCTCTAAATTTCGATTGCTACTTAGATGAGGCAATCCGTTCGGTGCTCGAATGATCATCAACATGATGTGGATGATCATTGGTCGTTTTAGTGCGCTCCACAGTGATGGCATTAAATCCGTCTTCTGGATGTGTAGGTGATTCCTATAGGTTGATTGATGATAACCTGATGCTGCCAGCAGCGTACTTTGGGATGGAATCGTGTGATGCTGTTTATCCAGGTAGTGCACATGGAATGCCGAGTCAGCCAAGTTCATCATCCGGAATTCATGTCAATGCCTATCCAACCTCTTCTTCTTCAACCACTGGGTACACATGGATGGATTCTGAGTTGAGGCAGGATCATTTTCCCTTGACATCAGGGGAGGGAAAGAATGGAAACAAATCCACAAAGGTGACAATAAAATGTCCTCCAAATAGGACTTTAGAAACTAACAACATCGGTGGCGGTTCTAAAAGCAAATTGGCTATAAGAGAAAATGATGACTGCAATAATGAGGCCGGGAAAGCAATTTCTTTTGGCACAAACTCAGAAATCAATAACCTTGCTAATGAAAGTGGAAGTTCACAAGGCACCATGGAGCTAAATCCTGTATTGAAGCCTCTTTATATTCCATCTACACGTGCTAGCTCACATGTTTCAGTGGCTGATGATGGCAATCCAGATCCATCAGAGTGTTCTGTGGATTCACCTTGCTGGCAAGGAGCTCTATCTTCTCGTGTTTCTTCACTTGATGTTCGTCAAGCATCAGATGGTGGGGCAGTTAAAAAAGAATTAGTTGATTTTAATGCAGGAAAGAGTAGCACTGCTCAAGATTGTCAGGCTTCTACTGAGATTGAAAAATTGGTTGCTAGCAAGAGTAAGCAAAACCATTCCCAGCCCCATGTCAAATTGAACCATGCCCAGCCCCATGTCAAATTGGGGCTTATCGAAAAACCTGAAGTTATTGACACAAACATGAAAAGCGATTTCCATGGAAAAGAGCTTGGGCGTGCAGAACATGGTTCCAGAAAATGCAATGCAGAGCACACATACTGTTTGGAAGTGAGAAACAATTCCATGAAGCAATCTGGCCTAAACAGTGCAGCTCCTGATTTTATTCCATTATCAGTTCGAAAATCAAGTAGTGGGAATGGTCTGGGGAGCTCCATCATTTTACATGGTGATTGATTTTTGACATCATTTTTTTACATGCTTGGCTTTTCTTAGGCACAATCAGTCATTAAACTATCTGGTACAATTGCAGGTTCCTGTTCTTCAACTGGAAGGAACACATCAGAAATTCTGAAGGAGATCAAGAGTAAGTCGGATGTGCTACAGAAAAATCATTCTGATGATATTGAGCTAGAGGAGCATGACCTCAGCCTCCTTCAATCAATAATTGAGAATCTTCAGAGTTATCTTCACAAAGCAACAAAGGTGCATAATTTTTCAACAGTTCTTAATTTTCTTGCCTGAACAGCATTCTATAACATGTGAAATATGTTCTGTTGTCAGTATACACAATGTATAAAATGCAGTGTTCCTGGTCTTTCGTTTTTGTTTCTTCTGGTTCTAAACATACCCTACACCCTCTTGGAAGGAATGACTATACCTTTCCATCATCACATTTTGTGTCATTCTACATACTATGCAATATATTAAGGTTACTAAACTGTGATTCCTGAGTCTGTGCATTTTCTTGTAAGATTTCACCGTTACCAATTGTCAAATAAAGAATATAAGACTTAAAAATCTGTAACACTTGCAATCTGGTTCTGTGTTATGATCCAGTGATCTCATAGACCTTTTATTTTGTTTCTTACTAGGGTCCTGTTAAGGTTGCCTCTGACAAGGCAGGACTAAAAGCTTGTCATTCTCAGAATGCAGTTTTAAAATCTGTTGCAGTAAAGCAGAATGGTATTTACACTGCAGAAAACAGAAAAGGCATAATTATTTCCAATATGGCTGATTGTACTAATTCTTCTAATGACTTTGGGGGAAACAGCTTGACAGGGTACCAGGTAAAATTTTCTACATCCTGTAGAGTTTCTTGTAGCATTTTAAGCCTCCCAGTAAGGCAGTAAGTACAAATTTGAAGAGACGTAAACAAAGCTCTACGCGACAACTTTTGGAATATCTTTATGACAGAATTTACTGTTTGTTTTTTCTTAGAAAATATCTTACTACATAGCATATTTTATAGAATATGAATGTGAATCTTTGCAGGTTTCCTTAACTCTGTTTGTGCTATGTACATGATTTTTTATGCAATAATGCTACATGTTAAATTGTTGCATTTTGTTAATGGGGAGTTGGTTATCAATGAATTTCCCAAATAGTATTTACTTTGTCAGCAGGTTTGATTGGCTTGCTAAATTCATACAAATGAGTTTGTTTAGTTAGTACTTTCTGGTGCGCTTTCTCACAAGCTGTTAATGTTTGGCCAGCCTGCACCCAACAATTTTCGGAAGGAATCGTCATATGAGGACGAAAACTCTCAGGTTCTTATCTTTAAGAATTTGTGGATCGATGCAGAACGTGCCAATTGCGCGTTGAAATATCAACTGAAACAAACTCGTATGGCAATTGACATAGAGTCCAACATGGCTCATAATGGTGGTCCAAGAAATCCTTCGATACAGCTCTGTGATATGGTTACAGATCCAAGTAGTTCTGTTGGACTTGCCTTAACGTGCCCACCGATGCTCAAGGACCATCCTGAAGAGAGAAAGACTCCAAACCTCATTTATGTTGGCGATGACATTCACTCAGGGGACAACATTGTTCTATCAAGATCAAAAGACTATGCGCTGAAGAATATTCAGGGGGGAATATCTCATGCCAGACTTGGAAGAATCCAGCATCCGTCATGGACTACAACTGTTGCCAAAAAAGTCTCACAGGGGGGTGAACACGCACATTTCTGATGCAGTGCCATCACACTCATATATCAGTAGAAGGGATGACATTTTGCCAGCGAGTTGTGAGTTTGGATTGTTAGACTGGGAGCATGTGCTGAAGGATGAAATTGCTTGAAGCTAACTAGCGAAGGGGATCTGCCATCCAGATGCATATAAAGCTACTGACTACTGTAGATATGTTAGCAACTACGAATCTGGGGCCTCTGTATATTTTGCTTGGTAAGGCTGTTGAAGGCACTCCTTGGCAGAACGGTGCTGCTCCAGCCTGCCAAATAACAGTATCACCTTATTTATCTTGTCTTTGGAGCAACCGTATAGCAATCTTTTGCCATCACACTCATATATAACTTATGAGTATATTAATTTTGCACGTTATTAAGTACAAATATTACTTTTGGCTGGGATGAATATATGCAATTTTTCCGTTGTGTACCAAGACTAGAGTAACACATGCATCAAGCTTGCTAGGATTAGAACTTGACCCTAACTCCACAGCTAACAATTATTGTTGTTTAAAAACAAAGTACAATGTTTGCAAATTTGAATATTATATCAGTATTGTCACCTTTGCTTGCGAGCATTCAAAGTTTCAGTCACCATATCTAGTGACGTTTCCTACATAGTTCCATTTGACGTGACAGTATAGGGATCTACTAAGCAGTTGATATACTTAGAGCATCTCCAAGAGTATCCCAAAACCTCTCCCTAAATTAAATAATAGGGGATTTTATTCTAAAAATCATCTCCAATAGTATCTCTAAATCATCCCTATATTTATTTCTCCCTAAACTCTCCTCACCTGTAGCTAGAAACAGGGGAAGAATTGGGAGCCCCAATCCACCTTTTTTCAAGGAAAAGTTAAAATTTATAGACCCAAGGCTGATATGGACCAATAAAAAAAAATGTTTTTACATCATTTTAGAGGAGAACTGTTGGAGGAGGAAAGAATTTTTTTCCCTAATACTTTTTGAGCTGCTCCCAAAAGAAGGTTTTTGGGACCTAATTATTGAGGAGCTCTTGGAGATGCTCTAAGTGTAGGGATTATTGAAAAATTACTAAGTAAAATTTAATAGGGCGATTCCTTGATTTGAAACCATGGTGACTACCTTGCTGAATATAACAAGAAAAAAGAAGTCCAATTGAACAATGAATCCCAATATAAAAGTTACAACTAATGACATTATTGGCCTTTCTTGTGACCATATAGTGCGATGTATTTTGCTGAGGAAGAAATTAATTATGTTATTGCAACCTTTTAGTGGGCTACACCTATTACCTAACGGGTAAGTAATTCTATCTCAGACATCCATAATTAACTAGTTTCTTGCACCATTATAGGTTGAAACGAATGAGCTTCTAAATATGGTATGCCCATTGAAATTGAGAAGGTTATGCTACGCACGTACTAACATCTAAAATAAATAAAATAAACTATATCATGGATCATCAAGAAATCCACGGTTGTCTTACCTAGCTCCAGAAATCTCTGTAGCTAAAGCTATGGATGAATCAACGGTCTTTGGTTAAGTATTTTTTTGTTTTTATTAGTAATAAAAATCTACAATATTTTATTTTATCTTGAGTCAAAATTCATCTTACATTCTAGAGCTGGAATGTGTCAAACAAGAATATAGTAAGATGTGTTTTTTAGTGCATAAATACCCGCAAACTGATTGCTAGGTTATTTGTGGGGAACCAATCCACCCAGGTTCAAAGACCTTGCATTGGTGTTGCAACATGTATGTGCGTGCAGGGGTGGAGCGAGGATTGTTGAGTACTCATGCGTATTTGTGAATTTTAACAAAAATAATATAGATGCACAAAACCAATTTTCATAAATAACTTGAATTCACCATGTAATTACTATAATATTTGAATAAGCTTCTATAGAGCGAACCATAAAGTAGAGAAAGTTGTTGTTTGTTTGATAACTGTCGTTTTAAGGTGCCACTGATAACATAAAGCAAAGACGATTCTGTCCACTTGAGCAGACTTATTGTTGCACTAATCTACAACCTGTAGCCTTGTGTTAAGTTGTTAAATATTTTCTGAAAACACGAAGTGATTTATTTGATGGTGACAAGTTCCATTTTTTTGTCCAGTCCCATATATAGCAGTCAAACGTGTTATCCAACTATCAGGCCAGAGAGATGCATCTGAATCGGTCACTTAGGTAAGTGTGCGTTCATACTATCGATTGGTACTTCTGTTCCCCTATCATGTCTCATGACGTCTTTGTGAATTAACTTTATTTCATGATTGAGGAAATATGTTATAAACCAAGTGAATTTTGCACTCACCCTTTGTAAGCCCATCTTCGTTTCACTTTGCAAATGAATGTGCAGTCCATAACACGAGAAGTGTCATCATCTGTTCGTTCTCAAAGCCTCCTTTGTAGAAAAAAAATTGCCCTGATTTATTGACAACCTCATTTCCCAACTTCTTGCATTTTTGTATGATATCAGCAATAGCAAGTTGTGTCGGCCCAAATCATTATTGCTAATTCATCAGCCTGATATGACATGACTTGCGCAAAATAAACAAAAAGGTAACCACGTTCGAACTCAAGTCCTATATAATTTGTGAATGGGTACATGTCTTATAGTCAAATTGGCAACCGGGTGTCCCGATATAAACACAGAAATAATGAAAAAGGTATGGTGGGATCAAATTCTATTGGGAGCAGGGGGTTGTTTATTGAGATGTTTTTTTGGGGGGGTTATATATAGCGGTGCTTCTGGACAAAACAATATGCTTTTGAGAACAGCACATTTTTTAGGGAGAATAATAATCATGAGTACAATTATGTTCTTCCATCACTAGCTAAGAAAACAAGGACATAAACCTGCATATATATGCTGTAATCTCTACTTGCAGGCTGTGATCACTATTTTTGCGCACCATGCTGTAATAACTTGCTGGCCGGCTTTCCAGTAAACATCTCTATATAGTCCTTTAATTCGCCCGTTTGTATAGTAGTTTCGCAAAACATAGACAACATATAGGTGCATTAATTAGTTTCTTTGCTAAGCACACAGTAAGTTTTATTTGATCAAATAAATACACCAGTGTGCATATATCACTTAATTCAATAATTACCTATTAGCAAAGTTTCAGAAAGCGTTCCTTATATGCAAAAAGAAAAACACGAAGATGCACACGACATAGCGTGGTTAGACACATTCATTAAAAAGCAAAAGATACATTACACATGCTTGCCGTATATGGTATATCTATGACAAATTTGGCCATAAGACATTATCATTTTGTGGTTTTTCTCACAAACACCGTTATAGTGGAAATTTTTGGCCGGCGAATTGAGGCAGCCGATTTGAGTAATATGCATGTTTGGGTACAGACTGTCATGATGCGAATTCCCTCCACATCTATGTTTGTCAATCATTGGAATTAAAGAACATAACTATTCAATGTATGAATGAATGCACATAAATTGCGAGAGATGGAACATTTGTAGGATACCATGGAAAGAGCCAATATAATGATGAAGACAATGGTCCCCGATTCACCTCAACTCATCCGATGTACACAATGAAAGGGGAAATGCAATGCTGAAGACACCTGCCCGAGAAGGCATGGATCTACTCAGTGTTGGTTTGCTTCGTGATTTACGCATGTAGGACCCATGTCTTGCTTCAGGTGGTTAGTATCCGTTCATCCATGAGATGAGTGGTGGGCAACATGCCTTCCCGGGCAGGTGCCCCTGGAATTTTAGCTCTCCAATGAAAGCTCTTAAATGCCAGCTAAACTGGCATAAAATGAAGTAGTAGAAATCAAGGGCCGACCTCACGTTCATTAAAAGGTGAACACGTATAATTTCAATCCAAAGTCGGAGAACTAATGTCGGTCAATTCTTCATAAATCTCACATTCAGCAAGATCCAATCGACGACTAAATCATAGTCAATTTCCCTATTGGTCATTACACTACATTGTTAAATAAGAATAAGAGCAATGAACCCAAAGAACAAGAGGAAGGAATCAAATAATGACAAATGCGATTAACCAAAATTGTAGGCAGCGCACTGTGCGTAAGTGTAGCTAGAATTGCAAGCTCTACCTATGGTTCACTTTCCTCCAAATCACCATCGCCATGGTTAATTGTCATCGTCCACGTACTCCTCGTCCGCCATGGCAGCGTCATCGTCTCTGCTACACTCGACATTGACTCCAAATAGCCTGAAGCTCCTGGCCCCCGTGGGTCCCACCTCGCCGTCATGATGATGACCGGCGACAGGCACCACCGTGTCCACAGCATTCGTCGCCGTCATGCTGCTGGTTCCTTGCACCCTGTCAAGGAGCGGCCAGGCCGGCATGCCGGCGGTACCATCGCCGAAGCTTATCTCGCGCCGGCGGCGCTGGCTTTGGCGGTAGTCGATGAAGTACCTGCCACCGCCGCCGCCGCCGGCGTCACGGGAGAAGGAGACGGTGTCGCCGGCGGTGAGGCGGGCGGCGCGGACGAAGCGGCTCCACCCCTTAGTCATGATGTAGCTCTGGCTGCTGCCCCAGTAGGAGTACCGGAACCGCCATGGCGCACCGCTGCGGTCCTCGAAGATGAGCTGCGTCCCGCCGGCGCCGGCCACGGGGAAGAAGCGCTCGGCGTGCTGCTTCGGCACGACCAGACGGTTGAGCTTGCCCACGTCGCTCGGGGTGAGCACCTTGTCGAACATGTGCTCACGATCTTGCACCTGTCGAGCGGCTTCTACCAGTGTGCCCAAACTCAGGTCGTCCATTGCTCATGCACAAGATCTAGATTTTGTGTGGAGGATTCTTTAGGTTCTATTTAACCTAATCAAGGGAGATGCAAGGATGGTGCAAGGATATATGCATGTAATTGTCGAACAAAAAAGGCTACCTTGTTACGATCATAATATATGGTCTCTTGGCTAAGAGTTTGGGAGCATAGCTGAGAGGAATGAGTTTTGATGAGAGAGATGCTTGCGGGGGAAAAGAGAAGAAGCTTCTTTGTGAGAAGGGAGAAGAGGGGATTACTGATACATTACACTAATCAAATCTGCGGCATAGGACAAGTGGGTTTGTCCTTTCTGCAATTGGCAGGAGCAGGAAAGAGTTGGCAATGTTAGTATGACTAATATTAGTAATCTATCAGCAATTACTTATTAATTTCCTGACCACCACACTTAGTGCATGCATGGTTGTATGCCTTTGCAACTTGTTGCCGATGGGGCAGATCATGTCAACTAAGGAGGGGATTCCTCGTGGAAATTCAGCAGATGCAGTTTTGTTTATTAGCTGGCCTTGTTTCAACTTGTGCTTTACATATGAGCTTATCTCGGTTTCCATTTTCTTTCTGTTTCTTTTTAGTGTTTGTTTGTGTGCTGTGCCAGTGAATTGAAGGGATATACTATTACCACCAGCAGTCTTAGAAAAGTGGGACCAGGTTGGTTCATCACCCCTGTTGCTGCTGGTTAATTTTGACCGTTATAAAATTCCCGTTAGATTAATTAACTATAAGTTTCGTGCTTTTCTGCACAGGGGATTTCAGCAGATTTTGCAAAAAAATGTGTTGCAAAAAAACAACATAGGAACGCTCAAATCAACACGGGTATTATTACTACAAATACAGCTTTATAGAATAGCGCTAGATATAATTGAATAAAATTACTTCATTCCATCGATATATACTTTTCTTTTTTGACAATTCCATCGATACTTATCCAAGTATACAATTTGCCGTTTCATTCATGTGTGTTGATTTTCCCTTTTCAGTCAAAATACTAATTTGGCTATGAATGGTCCCCGTTGTTTAATAATCATGCATTTTCGTTGCTTTGATTGCAATGAAGTGTAACTCCCAAGGTCAACTTTGCATAAATAGACAACTATTGATAGTTAAACATGCATAGTTGATCAAGTCTATTATGACAAGTTGATTTGCTGTGTCGTCATCTCCTTAGTTTCATATGACGTCAGATTCCATATGCATCTCTATGGTTAATTAGAAATCTGTTTGTTTTACAATTTTAATGGCACATAAATTCTCATTCAGAGGTAGTGATTCACTGAGAATAAGTAGAAAAAGAATTCGCATGCAGTTTTTCTTCAAATTTAGGGTTATAGTCAACATCCTCCTGGCAACTTATAAAATTACCCATCGCTCCTAGTACAATACATTATGGATTTTGTTATCGATAAATAAAAAACACTTTAGATAAACGCGCTTTGCCTAGGTCCGATGTTCCTCGCTCAGATCCCAGACGCAAGTCGGCAGCGGATCTACATCACGCCTAGGCTGAAACCGGGTTTCCATGGGCAGTTATTTTACAATGGGCAATGCTACACTTGTATACTGCGCTGCACTACTCGATCAGGACATAGCACACTACCGGAAATTGTAAGTTTGCCTTGTGTCGTGAGCCTTTTTGTCGGGCTCAGGCGAACACCTCCTTCGCCGTGTCCAACGTTGGACGCACGGCGAAAACAAGACGTACGGCGAAGAAGGTCTTCCCTCCCTCCATGATCGGATTGTAATAGATTCTTGGTGCTCTCTTCTACAATGTAACTAGCTCTCCCCTCCCCTTTGCTTCCTATTTATGTAAACTGGCACCCGACACCATCCAGCTGTTTATGACATGCCCATGATCAAATGGTAAATCAATTTATGGTGGGGATCCTCTCCCTCCGTTCTTTAAAAAAAAAAGAAGAAGATCTTTATCGTGTGACTGAAGTGGAGCATATGACAAACAACGTTTGCCGTGTGCCGGCAACAACCGCACACGGCAAAGTCCGGCCGTTAGCCCTTGCCTCCGGCCAGGGTGACGGACATTGGTCTTTGCCGTGTGCTAAGGTAGGGTCTCCCACATGGCAAAGATACTTGTTATTTGTCGTGTGTTGCTTCCTGGCATACGACAAACAATTATATTTGTCGTGTGTTTTTTCATGTCACATGATAAATAAGATTTTTTAATTAACGTTCACAATTTTTTGTGTAATATACATGCATTGATTAGTACTCTGTCTTCTAAATTCGAGCATTTTTCATTGTGTTTACTATTTTTAATGATATTATTTCATTTACAAAATTTTGCTCCGTGCATGGAATTTTTTACGTATGTCAATTTTAAATATACATGCGTTATTTATTATTTCTAATAGAATAATATACATGCGCTGATTAGTATTCTGACATGAAACTTAGAAAATTAATCATTTATAAACTTACAAGTCCTCCCTTACAATCTTTTCTACTTTCTACAGAATCAATCGACGGCATTGACTATGCCTGACTTGTCGACTGGCATGTCACCGACATTCCCCCTACAACAGTTGTTCCCATCGGCGCCACCATTCGGCCCACCGCAATAATTTTATGTTTATTTTGAACTTTTGTTTATCTTCACTTTCTTGAATTAATACTGAATTATTGTTGAATTTATGATTCATGAATTTGTTAAGCAATGTTTATGAACGTTGAATTGAATTTATATGATATATTGATGATATATGTGATATATTGATGATATGTATGATTTATTGATGATATATGTGATGTATTGATGATATATATGATATTTATATAAAAAAAATGGTCACTTTGCCATATGCCAGGGCTCTAGCACATTACGAAGTGACCTTTACTAGACACCTGGACGGTGGCTTGGCGTGCGCCAATGACTGGTACATGACAAAGTGGCCATAACCATAACTATGTACCTGGAAAGGCCCTTTGCCATGCGCGAGAAATCAACACACGACAAAGTAAAATATATTTCGTCGTGCGCCCAAGAGTTGGACACACAGCAAAAAAGGCTAATAGCGCCGCCCCCCTGTTAGACTACATTGTTCGCTATGGACCCTGTCAGGTACACGACAACATTTGTTTGTCATGTGCCGATGGAAAGGCATGACGAAGAAGGCTTTGTCGTCGCATCTGTTCACCGTCGTTTCGTAGTGGGCCGCGTTCGGCAAAAAACCTCTTCGCCGTGTGTTTAACGGCTAGTGGCAGCAGCGCTACACACGTATAGCATCTTCCTTTTAATTTTGAAATTAAATTGTCAAACTAACCCTGAATCTCAGTAACACGAACATGAATCCAACGGCCCTATAAATATGGAGTTGCATCTTGCATGCAACACGCACAATTATTAAAAAAAAAACATTTGGACTTGGTGCTCTCGGTGTTTGCAAGTGGAACATGTTCTTCCCATTCTGAGACACCATTACCCTTCATTTAGGCAACTTGACCATTAGTACACCCTTTCAGCATCTCAACTAGAAAATTATAATGGAGTAGTTGACAATAATTTCCATTCACTGCACTAACCACTATAGAGGAGAGGATTAACAAAAGAAGCTAAGTAAATAATCTGCAAATCTTAGATGCCTCCTCTTGGTCACATGCATGTGGGAATTATGCACCGGGTGCTATGTGATCAAGACAAGTCAATAGCTGTGCCTTGATCATGTTGGTTTTCAAATGCAACAAGACCAATGTCTACGAAAAGAGACATTTTTAGGTGCCAAACAGAAAAATATTTATTCTTCAAATAATGGAGATGACAGAATGAACACAACATTACTAAAATTTGATAGTGAAATATAAATACTTAAGGGACCATGCTGTAAATATTCCCTCAAGACTTGAGATTACTGTTGTTGGCGAACAAAAATGTTCAAATTGACAAAGTTCACAGACCTATTCACTATCACTATAACTTGATGAACTAATACCAACCTATATCGACTACAGCTTGAAGAACTAACATCGACCTAAACCCCTTCAGTACAGCTTTTTTCAAGAACGCCCCTTTAATACATTTTAATGAACTAAACTTACACATCAAGCCACCAAACCTTAAAATAGTCCAGCGAAACAAACCGAATCCCAATTACTATCCTTCACCAAACATAAATCACAAAGTTTTCCTAAAGAGAATTAAACTTTGTCTAAACACGGTCTAAATGTTAGACGGACTACCATCGTCTAGGCCGTTTAGGCACATCTAGCCCGTTTAAACCCATTTAAATGGACTTTTAGCCTGTTTAAACGGATATTTAAACAGATTAGGGTCAACTGACTGTCTATCATTTACCGTCTACATTATCCTTGAAAATCATAAGGATTATATCCTTCACCAAAAATTCAATAGCCGCTTAATGCTTAATCAGAGTCTAAGAGATAAGGTTCAAAAGCAGTTCAAAGGGGCTGCCTCGCAAGCATTAAAATACAAGACACAATAAATTGAGTTTCATGAAATACTGCATTTCAAGGTCTGAAGTAGGCTAGTCGTTTAGACGTAAATGTAACTTTTAACATAAACTTCCCTGTGGAAGGCTGGCATCCATGAAGCAAGTAAATCAGGTTGATGCTTCGCTCTCAAGACGAATCCTCTTAGTACCAACATCGTCATTAGCCGGCACTCTGTCATCCTTCGCTTCCATAGAGCACCTCTTGTATGGTTTGAAGCCTGTACGGCGGGATTTCAGCTTCAGTTGTGAAAGTTCATTGGGAGAGGAAGCTCTTGACTCATCCATCGTATCAAGATCATGATCAATAGCTGTAGCTTTCTTGTTAAGGTCAACTGTCACCGTGGTTACTTCATCTTCCTCCTTGGAAACCTCCTTTGATTCTTCTGCTTGCGGAGGAGAAAAGCTCTGGGGAAGCTTTTCTCTACTGAAGAGTGCATCAAAAGCCAGACGACCCTGACAGCAGAAATGTAAATTAGAAAGGCAGTGCTGGATGGTAAAAGATTGATAAAAAGTGAATTTGTGTAATGTTGGTAGATTAGAAACCTCTTCAGAAACCTCCTTCCACGAATCACTTGTGCTTCCACTGCTTCTAAATCTGCGGTGATTATTGTCACCAGCTGAAGAGTTGCTGCAGGAGGCTTGCTTCGCATTGTCATTACCCTTGTCTTGCTTTTCAGGAACATTATTTGCTTCCACATCACTACTTGAAGGCGTGTTAGAACCACATGAAGATCGATCTTGCTTTTTCTTGTTTTTGAACGGATCACTTGTGTCATCAACAGTGGTAGGTGTGGTGTCAGCATTCTGGACAGGAGATATCTTTAATTCATTGTGGAGAGACAAGTCTGCTTTTCTGCTCCCATCAGACTCTTTAAGCCCTGCGACTCTTAAAGCTTCAGATTGATCCTGATTTCGAGCTTCTTGGCATTCTTTTTGTGCATTTTCAATCTGGCAGCATTTTTCTGAAGCTCGTTGGGCATCTGTCATGGGAAAGGCAGCACTAGGAGCAGGGATAAATGGAAAAGCCATGGGTGGAGCGAAAAAAGGGAGAAGACCTTGTGTTGCCCACCATGCTGATGCTGCGGCAACTGTAGCTGCTACCATAGAAGCCATGCTTGGAGGAGAGCCAATGTTACTCCCTTGAATACCCTCTGCAGGATTTTCTTGAGTTGGATCAACAGAAGTGTTACTTTCTACGGCTGGCCAGTAGGATGCAGCAACCCTAGCTGCTGCATGGATGGCAGGGTTTGACAACAATGTGGAAACAAGCATGTTGGAGAAGGTAGATGACATGTTGAGGAAAGATTTGTAGACATCTTGGTTGCAATTGCACTGCATCATTGGTGAAAGCGAAGCATAATTGTGAGGGCATGTCAGAGGTGTGGCATTGATGTTAAGTTTTGGATCTATAGAAACTGTTGGATGGATGCATGGGTTCATCCTTCCATTAGCTCCCTCTTGATCACTTGTTTGATCAGGATGAGATCCATCAGTTTCAGTGACCGCAATGCTAGTCGCCCCATTTTTCTCTGTTACAGAGTGAGAAACCCTTGCAGTTTGTCGGTCCATATATGCTGTCTCCACAGACATTGGCTTCAGCTTCATTTGGTCTGTCGAGGTGTCCAAATAGTCCTCATGAGTATGGTCAGATTTAGAGCTGATGTGGATTCCATTAAGCTTTTCCATTTCATGACCATTGATCTCTTTTGCATTCTCGTGCACATCAATGGAAAGACAACTTTTTCCCATGGTGGTCATATCCCTGATTTTTATTTTAGTTAGTTCTGTCCCACTGGGTGCACCATGGTTTGAAGAGCTTTTGTTAACTGAAGAAAATGATGCAGACGGAACATCTCGGAAAAGAGTAAGAACTTCTGAGCAACTTCCTTTTTCAGATATTTCCTTTCTCTGAAGTTTCTGGATGCAAGAGAGATTTATGAGTAAGGATAGTAATACAGAGGATAAATTGGTAAAACCCTGATAACATTGGAATTTACCTGAAGAGATACACTTGTCATATCTACATTACCATTGCTCAATCTCATATTTGATTTTGTCAACTTGTCATTTAGCACTTCCTTGGTTGATGTCTCAGAGTTGAGACCATTCTTTCGAGGATAGGGACTGTTAGGCTTTCTTTTAGGCCGTGGTGGAGGAATGTCAATGTCATGAGCCTTCCCCGGGGAAGTACCATTGTTCATAGCTTCTTTTTCCAACTGCAATTTCCTAAATTGTTAGCTACAGACATATCAAAAGCACTTAAATAACATGATTTAAGAACAGAAATTTTAAGATGACTGAAACTGCTGCAAATGACTGGATCTTTTTAGCTTCTAGATTTCTATAATCTTTCAGGGTAAAATCCAGTCCAAAGGTACCATTAAAAGCCACCTATACTGGGATCATGCATTTTGTGTAGCAAACAAGGTTTAGTACTAATATTTAAGCTCCAGGCAATAAGAAACCAATTGAAGAATATGTGAATCTCAGAGGAAGAAAGAATGACGACAACACTATTCAGCTTATGTGGAAGGTTATTCTGCCATTACAAAATATTGAAATAATCATTACTCAAAGCCTCCAATACAAGATCGTGAAGGGTTCAATTTGATCCCCACAGGACCATGCAACTATAAGGTCCTAAATTTGCAATGTTTGCCTCTGATCTCCCATCCCAACCAATAGTAAGTAAAAAAAAACGTGTTTAACATTTGCAAAGCAATGGATTACTGATTCAGCTTGTGATATCAACTTATGCCATTCCATCAACGATCCAGGAGGGGGAAATAAGTATATTTAAATCTTTTGAATCATTATTTGACATAAAAAATGCTCACAATTAATAGTAACCGAAAGGTCAAATTATGCAACCATCAATGCTTTTAAAACGAAGCAAAACATGCCATGATCAATAGTGTGATTATTAATAAGGTAAAATACCATAGAGATTAGACAAATAGGCCGGATAGTGCAGCTTCAAGAGCATGAATTTCCAAATAAGATGGATGGGAATAGACTGGGAAGAAGAGGACTGCATATGGAGATTCAATTCATTCATTACCTCCAGAAACCAAAAAATGCCTCATCCAATAGCTGCTATCCTTAGAAACTAAGATGATGGTTGGCAAAACAATTAACTGATTCAACATGGAAGGAACTAACTTTATCAACAGAGCCAAAATCTTACAGCAACTAAGGCACTGAAATAGTGAACAACAGTGCTGATGCACATGACAACAGATCCAACGGCCAATTCTCTAGAAGGCAAGATGCTAAAATGAATCTAATGAACTAAGTGTTTTCAAATTAAATTTATGAAAAAACTCATGGAAACTCTTTACTTCAAAAGATTTTGGGAAACTTTCCTCGACACAATTTATTAAGTAAACGATTTTCACTTGCATAAATATGATCTTGGCCTTGACGGTTATTCATACTCATAAACATTATTCTCATGGTCTCAGATTGCTACAACAAGTTTCAGTTAGAACCTGTGGTTGAGTTCAAGCGGCAAGGCTCCCGTTAGCCACAAGGAAGGTCCGCCCTGGATAAGATGCCAACCCTGATGCCCATCATCATTCACCAGCACACAACATAGCATCACTGGTTTTGAATTGCGTCAAGAAGCACATTGTGGTATCAGGGTACACGCTAATATAACTGATCGGTTTCTCTGCTAATCATCACAGAGCAGCAGCAGATTGATGTCTTCATTGCCAACCTCCGTAAATAACTGCAGGTGGAAGTTTAATTGCAGCAGCCTACAAGTCTCGACGATGATATGAGACTCGCATGGGCATATGAGTGACATCTCAAGTTGGATGACGACCAAAATTTGGGATCGCATCCACCACCGTCACATAGACACACCTTGTAACCCCAGCACCATTGGTTCCCATCAGAACAATGGCCACTGCACCGACTTCTACACCAGCACCAGAGCCACAGCATCATCCAAGATTTTCCCAATGCTCAGAAAGTGGTAACACAATTGTCATGAGAGATGGCCTAGTGCTGCCTGTGCCTATGCCATTCATCTCAAGCAATGGTCCATGAAGGGCATCTAGTTGTTGGAAATCAAGCACAAGAAAGTAGCCGAAGGCTATACAGAAGATGGGATCCAGAATGGCTCACCATGCACCTGAAAACAATTGTCTGTGGCATTGGCAAACATGCACTTTTGGACTCAAGTTCCACTCAATACGTCGTCACCAATAGCATGAGGGGGGATGTTTCAGGCGCAAGAGCACAGCAAGCAGTTTGTAGTTCATCATCATGATTGTGACACGTCACGGAGGGGGACAAGAAAAGAAAATATGGTACCATATCTTTTCTTTCTTCCTCTTCTTTAGGAAAGGGCTCAACTCAGCAATCATCATGGGCGCCTGGGTCCTATGGAAACATTGCAACGCGTGTGTTTTTGATGAAGCGCATGCCAACATGACTGAACTGTTTCGAGTGTTCAATGAGGAGCGCCATCTCTGGTGTATGGCTGGAGCAAGAGGGCTACGGGCCCTTGGCCAGGATCAGCCGACCGAGGTGGTCGTGCCGGATTAGTGGAATAGGAGTAGGTTTGTGGTCAGGACTCACCTCTGTGTGTGTGTTTATTTTCATATTATTACAAACCATCTTTTGTAACCCAACCCCTCACGGCTCGACCCGGAGTGAGGTGGTGAAGATTGTAAGGGTCCGGCCTTTCTCTCTCTTAATACAAAGATACGAAGCTCTCCTTCGTATTCGAGAAAAAAAGTGTTTACTGTAATTGTTTACTTGATATGTATCTTCAACATTAAGTGCACATCACCTCATATTTTGTTTTGCTATTTCAATACTTTTGTGGTAATTTTTCTCACACCTAAACAATGTTCAGTCAGGAAAATCAAATAACTCATTTTTGTATACAACCTAGGAAACCTAGGCGGCTTATTTAATAAAGAAATAATCAAATAAGTACCCTAATTTGCATCCAAGAGGACTTAAACTAGGGTGATCACATTCCCAACTAGCCGAGCTAGGCTCAATTCATCATTAATTTGCAGTTTATTTATTTTACATGGTGTAGGATCATATATGATTGTAGCCATCATGGTGGTAAATAATGCAGACAGTCAAATGCATGTTACTGTTGCCTTGACCACTGTAAATCCCAAGGGATGTTGAAAGAAAGTGATCCTAATCCAAGTAAGCCATTTTGAGTGGTTTCTGCTGTTTTAGACTCTAGCTGTTAATTAGTTATTATTTGCAGCTGACAATTGAAAAACTGAGGGAAAAATATAAAAAAAATACTCAGACTAGGCCAAGTGTGGGAATATTTAGGAACATTGGTTCTGAGGACGTAGCATGGACCAACATACTTCACATGCACTTCATAGTGTTCACAGAAAAGCATTTAGATATCCGATTTAACATTACTGACACAAAAAACAAAACATAACTATAACTGAGTTGCTCTCCTAGCCACATATGTTCAATGGCAGCAGAATTATGTCAAGAACCAGGATCAGCATGTTTCTTCTATGCTCTAATTTGATATCTCATCGAGTAACAGAGAACAAAGGTCACAAATAGTTGTTCTCTCTAAGTCAACCAAAAGAAACAAATATTGCACGTGTCATGATTTATAACCATCACCATGCCACACACATGAAGAAATAAAGAAAGGTTGCAACAAAGAGACTCAAAAAGTTCAGGAAACAAGTAAAACTGGTCATTCATATCAGAAAATCCAAGGACGATGCAACTAGAAAGATAGGGCATAGATAGTGACCAACAAGGGTGTTAGTCAATCAGATAGAGATATAACCTTAGTGAAGAATTTTTGAGCATGACTTCTGATCTGCACAGCCGTCTTTGTTCCAACATGCTCTATGGAATAGTTCAGAAGGCGAACAAGAAAATAAAAGAAAAAAGTGCAAGATGCATATCAATATACAACCTAATTCCATATGTATAAACGAAGTAGTAATCACATTGAGCAGACTGATGAATTCAAGAAGCAACATGACAACACTAATCAAGATATACGATATATATAGAAGCTTCACCTTCTATTCGCTGCCATTGTCTGCCATAAAGCTTCAAGGCTTCAAGGAAACGTTTGTGCTCTGCCTCAGTCCACCTCTCCCGCTGCTTTGTTATTGTGTATGGCTTTCTTACCTACAAACAGAAATTATAAAATGTTGCTTCTTTTATCAAAAATCAGCAAAAAAGGATATAAAACTCACCTTTATCACCGTTTCCTCACCAGAAGAATTTATCTCCATCTTGTATTCACGGAAAAAGAAACAGAAACAGAATGAAAATGCCGACAGCTGGTTGCTTTGTCACTTGGAATTGAGGTCTTCTACAAACAAGAGAGCTCCTCCTTCCATATCTCCAACCAAACGCAGGATCTGACGTAAGTAGTACCTCATACCCCCTCTTAGACCACTATATCACACGAGCACTCCCAATATTTCAAATTTGTGTGCCCAGCCCCACAAGAGCAGCGAAATTAGGGTTAAATATCCAAGACAAAACCTATAATTCACGACTCTACTCGTGAATTGAACTTGGATCAGAATCTTCAAAAGGACCAACTCCACTCACCTACTTGAATTGATCCAGCTGAAGTAAATCTGCAAAAAAGAATGCAAACCATTCAAATATTCATTCACCTCTCAAAATGTAAACTACAATCTGGCTTCAATTTTCTGTTTTTTCATGAATTTACTGTGAAAAGATAAACTATACTGTACCTTAATAAGGCACAATTAATAAGGAACAAAACAGTTCCATTATTACAATAATCAGTTCATAAAAATTTTCCTAGGTTCGATAACATTCCACTCACCTACTGAAAAACTCAGCTAAAGTTGATCTGTTGCACGTGAAAACCAAGTCAGCAGATTCTATAGATATCACCCATCCTTATCTCCAACTCTAAATAGGATTAAAACTCGCAAATTTTCAAATTATGCAACCATTCAGCAAAGAAAAGAATTGGATTAGATTCACAAGACAAATGAAAGAACAAAGAAGCTGTGGAGCGCTAGCAGAAGAAGAAATCAAGCTCACCTGCTAAAGCCAAACACTTACTGTAACCTACCAGAACAAAGAAAAACGCCATAATAAGTGCCTATTCCCAATCAAGTTCCAGCCTTCAATCAAAGTTCATGATCAAAAGCACCAAAGTCAACAATGGTCCAAGGCCCTTTGATGTGGTTGGATTTTCAAAATGAAGAAAAATAAAAAAATACTAAAATTACCTGAATTTTAAGTGAGCTTTTAGAAGTATTGACACTTGGTTGAATTCAGTTCAAAGAGTGGTCTGTTAAGCATAATAATTGGCATCATCAATGTACAATCTCATAGCTCCATAATAATTAAATAGCACCCTGAATAATTCCTATATTTGAAAGTTATCGTGGTAAGATAAAAACAACTATTTGTTAAAACTTAAAATATAATGGTTTCAAGCTACAAATATGAGCATTGCACTGTTATTGAAATAGTGGCTTCAATCTAAGCCAAGCAAATGCTTTAATCTTATAAATAGCAAATACAGGACACATAAGGAAAGCATATAGACAACTTGATTTCAATTTTTAAGAGGAGTAAAATAGTCAGACTTGGCTCTAAAGATCTCAGTTCATGCAGAAATACTAGGAATATCTTCTATGCAAGGTTCCACAAACCCCTTATTAATAGTGCTTGTGATTTCTCCTATAGAACTGTGGAGTTGGACTCTAATATCAACTCACCAATGCTTCCACAGCTCAAGTAGCTCAGTTATGGCACAAGCTCAGAACACTCCCCAACGGCCCAACTTGGGTATCCACCACCTTTAGAAGCATGCCCTTTGGTAACAAAATGAACAACCTCTTCCTACTAATTAAAAAAGAAAAGAACAACCGCTCCATGTACAACCCTGCCTGAGCCTCAATCACTTATACAACATATATATTTAGCTTAGTTACCACCAATAACAGGGGATACGCGACTGAATGCCAAATATACCCCCCCCCCCCCGGCGGACATGCCAATACGGCAAATAAGTCATGGTGGGGTATTTTCCAATGTGTTTGAACAAACAAATCTAGCATTGTGTCGAAGCGTCAAGGGGTGTTCCTGTTTCATTTACTTGGTACTAGAAATAATAAATACTCAGATGAGACTACAAGCCAATTTCAAAATTATCAAAGTTAATAGTTAGAAGTTTGTGACACAGGGAGCCTGATTTTACAGTTCATACACAACAACAAAGCCTTTTAGTCCCAAACAAGTTGGGATGGGTAACCAGCTACAAAAGTCATAAAAAGTACTACTCCATTCCAAAATTGTTGCCGCAATTAACTTTTTTAGTTATGTTTGATCATTCGTCTTATTCAACATATTAGTTTAAAAATGCAAAATTATTAGTAATATTTTAATTTTCTCTAGTGATAAAACAAATCATAAGAAGATATATGATAATTTTTCAAAAAAAAAGAAGACGAATGGTCAAAGATAACTAAAAAAATCAATGACAACAACAATTTTGGAACGGAAGGAGCAAAAGGCAAAAAGGAAAAGATATACACCCTGCATACTCAAATTAGAGGGCGTTTAGGACATCATTGACAATACCAAGGAGCTATTAAATATGTCGCGGAGCCGCTTCCTAATAACTCTCTCTCCCTTCCGGACTGGCTTGCGCACTGCGCACCCAACTCCAAAGCATCAGGTCGCAGGTTCAATTGCAGCGCTCGCCTGGTTTTGTTCTTTTTTTTTTTGCCGATTTTGCATTGGGAACGGCCAGCGCGAGGAGTTAACGCAGAACGGCGCCAGGACGCCCTCTAATCTAAAAACGCCTCGTGCGCCAGGACGCCCTATATTCGAGTACGGAGGGAGTATATATTTATCTCATAAATACAACAACAACAACAACAACAACAAAGCCTTTTTATCCCAAGCAAGTTGGGGTAGGTTAGAGATGAAACCCATGGGAACCCAAAAAAGAAGAGACAAAGAAACAAAAGCCAAAAGAAAGAGAAGAGAAAAAAAAAGAAAGAAAGAAAGAAAAGAGAGAGAGAAAAAAAAGGGCAAAAACAAAAAGAACAAAAGGCAAAAACGAGTAAGCAAGAAGGAAGGAAAAAAGATCACGGTTCCGGCACGTCTATTACTAGTCTTCAAGCGTTCCTATCCATAGCTAGCTCCTTAGGGATATCCCACGCCTTCAGGTCTCTCTTAACCGACTCGTCCCAAGTCAAGTTAGGTCGGCCTCTACCTCTCTTAACATTAGCATCTCTCTTTAGAACCCCACTACGTACCGGCGCATAATCCAAGAAAAAAAGAGAAAAATTGGTCTAAATTGTTAGATATATATGTATTCTTGTAGTTTCCCCATTGTATAAGGGGTTTTGTGCATATTTACCCACACATGTACATGTATATATTTAGGCCTAGTGCCCCAATTATGAATACAAGTGCTATTCATAACACGGTATAGAGCCAGAAATTAGGTTTTCATCCCGCGTTGCACTTGCGCGACTTTTCTTTTTTTTTTCTTCCGCCGCCGCCGTCGTTTCTTTTCTTGTGACGACGATCTGGCTTTGCACTTCCGAGCCCTCAAATCGGTCTGTCCTCTCGTCTTGGTCAACTGGGCAGCAGCCTACGTTGCTTTTTCCTGCCCACGTGATCTCCAGGAGGCTGCAGCTGCTTTGCCTGCCCACGTGATCTGCAGCAGCTGCTTTGCCTGCCCACGTGATCTGCAGGAGCCTGCTGCTGCCTTTTCCTGCCCATGTGCAGCTGCTGCTTTTGGACAGTGCGCACCAAGACAGCCAATCTGCTGATCCTATCCTTTAGGATCAGATCATTGTCAAGGTAAGTAAAAAAAAAAGGACTACTTTTCTGATCTATTGGTTCCTTGCGATTTATTTTGGTCGCTTTTGGTTTCCTTTCATCAGACTGTAGGGTACTCCAAAAAAAAAAAAAAAAAACTCTGCAGCTTGCGCCGCTTTCCTTTGCGCTCTCGCCGTCGCCCGCCGCGGCTCTTTCTGCGCTCTCGCCGTCAACATGGCTTCCAGTGGAGTTGCTATTCTTCGCTGTCCGGTGCTTTTCACTGGCACCAACTATCAAGATTGGGTTCCTCGTCTTCGTATTCATATGAAGAGTCTCCGTCTTTGGGGTTTTCTTACTGGCGAGCTTATTTGTCCGCCTCGTCCTACGGCTCCTACTTTGCCTGTGTTTCCAGTTGAGCCCGTTCTTTCAGCGACGGCCACTGCTGCTGAGAAGGTGGAGTATGACAAGGCGCTTGCTGGATTTGCTGCTGCAGTGGAGAGGTTACGTGGTGACTATGATGATCGTGTGGCGTTTTATGAGTCTCAGTATGCTGCCTACACGACATGGATTGATGAGGATACTCGGGCTGCTGCTATTCTTATTGCTAGCATGGTGGATCAGTTCTCTGCTGATATTGTTGATTTTGAGTATGCGCATTAGATGTGGGCTTTTCTTCGTGAGCGCTATGAGCCTTCTGGACAGTCCACTTTTCTTGCTGCCATTCGTCAGGAGCAGCTTGTTCGATAGGGTGACTCCACAGTTGATGAGTTCTATGGTCAGATGTCTGCTATTTGGCGTCAGATTGACACTCTTGGTCCTCAGTTGTCTCCTACCACGTGTGAGTCCTGCCGGGGTCAGACAAAGGCCCTAGAGCTTCGTCGCACCTATGACTTCTTGACTCGCCTTCGTGATGAGTATGAGCCATGTCGTGCTCAGCTACTTGCTCGCCACCCTTGTGTCACTTTGATGGATGCTCTTACTGATGTTCGTAATGAGGAGATTCGACTTCGTGAGGCCGGTCTACTACCGGCCCCCTCAGTGTTGGCTGCTCGTTCTTCAGCTCCCCCTCCTCCTGTGGTGCCTTCTTCTACAGCGCCTTCTTCTGGGAGTCGAGGTGGCTCCAGTTCTTTTCAGTGTGACTATTGTGGTAAGGATGGACATGTGGAGTCTTACTGTTATCGGAATAAGAGGGAGAAGAAGGCTCAGACTCGTCGTTCTTCACAGGGTACTTCACAGAGTACTGGTAGTGGTAGTGCTGGAGGTTCTCAGAGGAGTTCTGCTGGTTCAGATACACAGGAGATTCTCACGTTACTACGTCGCCTTGCGTCCTCTGCACCACATGGAGCTGCTGGTTTTGTGACTCAGTCTGCTGCACTCACGGGCTCTGCTGCTGCTTCTCAGTCTTCCACTGAGGGACCTCGTTCCTCTTCTACTCCAGGTATTTGTCCATGGATTTTTGACTCTGGTGCTTCCTTCCATATGACTCGACACCGCGCTTGTCTTTCTTCTATGGTTTCTCCACCTCCTTCTTATTTTGTTCATACAGCCGATGGATCTCCTCTTCCTGTTGTAGAACAGGGCACTCTTTTATCAGATTCTTTCTCTGTCCCTAATGTTTCTTGTGTACCTGATCTAACCATGCAGCTTATGTCCGCTGGTCAACTTACTGATCATGACTGTCGTGTGATTCTTGACCCTGATTTTTGCTATGTTCAGGATCGTTGCACGGGTCAGGTAGTTGGTTCTGACCCCGGCGCCGTGATTCACAGTGTCTTTGGGAGTTGGACTGGCTTCATCTTCCTTCCGCTGCGTCTGCCAGTCTGGTTGGCTCCAGTTTTGCTGCATCGTCGACCTCGTCTTTTGCCCAGTGGCATCATCGCTTAGGTCATATTTGTGGCTCTCGTTTGTCCACTATGATTCGTCGTGGTCTTTTAGGGTCTATTTCAGGTCATGAGTCTTTAGATCAGTGTCAGGGATGTCGGTTAGGAAAGCAGATACAGCTTCCCTACCATTCGAGTGCGTCTGTGTCTCAGCGTCCTTTTGATCTTGTTCATTCAGATGTATGGGGTCCAGCTCCCTTTGTTTCTACAGGGGGCCATCGATATTATATAATTTTTATAGATAATTTTTCTCGCCACACATGGATTTATTTTATGAAACATCGTAGTGAGGCTTTATCCATCTATAAGACTTTTACTGCTATGATTCGCACTCATTTTGACACGTCCATTCGTGTGTTTCGTGCTGACTCTGCAGGCGAGTATCTTTCTGGAGCTCTTCACCAGGTTCTTTCTGAGCATGGCACTCTTGCTCAGTTTTCATGTCCTGGTGCTCATGCTCAGAATGGAGTAGCTGAGCGCAAGCATCGTCACCTTCTTGAGACTGCTCGTGCTCTTATGCTTGCTTCTTGTGTCCCTCCTCATTTTTGGGCTGAGGCTGTCTCTACTGCCAATTTTTTGGTTAATATTCAGCCTTCTTCCGCCCTTCGTGGAGGGATTCCTTATGAGCGCCTTTTTCACCAGTTGCCAGACTACTCCGGCCTTCGTCTTTTTGACTGTGTGTGCTATGTGCTTCTTGCCCCTCGTGAGCGCACTAAGTTGACTACCCAGTCTGTTGAGTGTGTTTTTCTAGGCTATAGTGCTGAGCATAAGGGATATCGTTGTTGGGATCCTGTTGGTCGTCGGATGCGGGTTTCTCGGGATGTTGTTTTTGACGAGTCACGTCCTTATTTTCCGCGTCCGTCTTTGGACACCTCCCCAGCATCTTTAGTTGATCCCCTTTCATTCTTGACTTTGCCTGATGCCTCTATTGTCAGCACACATCCGGTGCCTTCTTCACTGGCGCCGGTACCTTCTTCCCTGGTACCTTCCTCGTTGCCGACATCTTCTCGTGGGGTGCTTTCTTTACCGGTGTCTTCTTCTAGAGAGTCTTCTTCTGGTCCTTCTATGGACCCGGACTATTCTGTGAAGCCACCAGTGACACAGGTCTATACTCGACGGGTTCATTCGTCCTCTCTTGAGCCCTCTTCTGCTGATGTGTCCTTCTCATCTGATGAGCCATCTTTTCTGCTGGATGCCTCTTCTTTGGAGGATTCTTCGCCCGAGCAGCTTCTCAAACGTGGCGATCGTACTCGTCGACGTCCTGATTATTATTATTCTTCTGCCTATTCTACGACGGTTCTTTCTGAACCCACCACTTATCGTGATGCTATTCTTCATCAAGAATGGCAGCATGCTATGGCTGAGGATATTGCTGCTCTTGAGCGTACTGGTATGTACGTGGGATCTTGTTCCCCTTCCAGCACGTGTTTGTCCTATTACATATAAGTGGGTCTATAAGGTGAAGACCCACTCTGATGGTTCTCTTGAGCGCTATAAGACTCGTCTTGTGGCTCGCGGTTTTCAGCAGGAGTATGGCCGTGATTATGATGAGACTTTTGCGCCTGTAGCTCACATGACTACTGTTCGCACTCTTCTTGTTGTGGCCTCTGTTCGTGAGTGGTCCATCTCTCAGCTTGATGTCAAGAATGCCTTTCTTAATGGTGAGTTACGTGAGGAGGTGTATATGCGTCCACCATCTGGGTATTTTGTTCCTGAGGGCATGGTTTGTCGTCTTCGTCGCTCACTTTATGGCCTAAAGCAAGCCCCTCGTGCTTAGTTTCAGCGCTTTGCTTCTGTAGTCACTGCTGCTGGTTTTTCTGCCAGTAATCATGATCCAGTCCTTTTTGTTCACATGTCTGCTCGTGGTCAGACTCTTCTCCTTCTTTACGTTGATGATATGATAATTACTGGAGATGATTCTGAGTATATAGCTTTTGTGAAGGCGCGCCTCAGTGAGCAATTTTTGATGTCTGATCTTGGTCCCCTTCGTTATTTTCTTGGGATTGAGATTTCCTCTACACCTGAGGGGTTCTATCTGTCCCAAGAAAAGTACATTAGTGACCTTCTTGATCGTGCTTCTCTTACTGATCATCGCACTGTTGAGACTCCTATGGAGCTCAATGTTCACCTTCGTGCCACTGATGGTGAGCTTCTCCCTGATCCTACTCGTTATCGTCATATTGTCGGGAGTCTTGTCTATCTTGGTGTTACTCGTCCTGATATCTCGCATGCTGTGCATATCCTGAGTCAGTTTGTTTCTGCTCCCACCCAGCTTCACTATACTCACTTGCTTCGAGTTCTGCGTTATCTTCGTGGGACTATGTCTCGTCGGTTGTTCTTTTCTCGCTCCAGCTCTTTACAGCTCCGGGCATATTGTGATGCTACTTGGGCTAGTGATTCCTCTGATCGTCGCTCTCTTTCTGCTTTTTGTGTTTTTCTTGGTGGTTCTCTTATTGCTTGGAAAACTAAGAAGCAGACAACAGTTTCCCGTTCGAGTGCAGAGGCTGAGTTGCGTGCTATGGCTCTTGTGACAGCAGAGGTTACTTGGTTACGGTGGTTGCTTGAGGATTTTGGTGTTTCTGTTTCTATGCCGACTTCTCTTTTTTCTGACAGTACAGGTGCTATCAGTATGGCTCTTGATCCTGTGAAGCATGAACTCAGTAAGCATGTTGGTGTTGATGCTTTTTATACACGATCACAGGTACAAGATGGTATTGTTGCTCCTTAGTATGTGCCTTCAGAGATTCAGTTGGCAGATTTGTTCACCAAGGCACAGACTGGAGCTAGGCACATGTTTTATCTCTCTAAACTCAGTGTTCTTGATCCACCCTGAGTTTGAGGGGGGGTGTTAGATATATATATATTCTTGTAGTTTCCCCATTGTATAAGGGGTTTTGTACATATTTACCCACACATGTACATGTATATATTTGGGCCTAGTGCCCCCATTATGAATACAAGTGCTATTCATAACATAAATTATTCAGCACAAAAGGAATATCAAAATAAAAAGAGAATTAATCTATCTGCTTCGATGAGAGAGCATTTTGGAGTTCGGATATCATCATGGTTAGGGATGGCAATTTCACCCATGGGTGCGGGTGTGGATGTAATTTTGCGCCCATGGGTGTCACCCGTATCCGACCCGAGCAAACTCGGGTGTGGGGTGGGTTTCATTTTTCATCCATGGGTGCCCGAAACTAGCCCACCAACTATTTTTGGCCCAGCCAACACTACCAAACTACTAGCAAACCCTATCCCTAATTCCCTACTTTCCCCGTCGGTAGCCTCCCGCCAACACCCGCCAACCAGCCGCAATCCCTGATTCCTCATCCCCATCTTGCTCAGTCGCTCCCATCTAGCCCACCACCGGCCCATCTCGCTTATGCCACCACGCCTCCCCATCTTGCTCACACCGCCAGCCGTTGCGCCTCCCCATCTCGCTCATGTCACCGGCCGCCGCGCGCTCGCCCGCTAGTCACTGCCCACACGCCGCCACCCAATTCCTCGTCTCTCCAGCTGAGCTCGATGTCACGCGCCGCAGCTTGCCTTGCTCTGCCCTGCTTCCTCTGTGCACGTCACGCCGGGCGGAGCAACTACCGTGGCGACCGCGCAACGGAAAACTATAGGCGCGCGTGAGATGTGGACATGTTAAACCCGATGGGTCACTTGACACCCACCTGAAACCCGTGGATGTGGGCGTGGGTGTCATTTTCCACCCAAACACTTTTTTGTCGTGGGTGGGTTTTGGCTCCACCCGACCCGAACCCGACCCATTGCCATCCCTAATCATGGTATAGGGGTAAACTTTGATTGTTGAATTCTATTGTAATAATCATAAAGCATAGAAAAATAAAAAAAACACTAGAGAGTTGTTCTTGTGAAAAATCAAGATATATCCTTTTCACATGCTCAATATCAAGATCTTAAACGATATTGATAGCCAAAACTTAACAGCCCATTTGGAACGAGAAAATATTTCTCAGATCCTCCAGGAACTGAACAGTTTTCTGGTGAAGTTTCAGCCATTTATTGTGATATTCCTGCATTTCAAAAAGGCTGTAAGAGGTTCGACTGTGCACATCCCAAGACGGCACTCTTTTTTGAATTGAGAAGGTATGTACAGTTGCAGCTTACTCGGATTAATTCACTAACAATTCCCACATCAATTTTAGAGAAACAAAAGTACCCTTTTAACTACCTTAATTATCGCGTGAAAGTACTAGATCAAGCTGCTTCCTCCCTGTAAAAAAAGTGAGAAGGATAAGTTACAGAACACCTCAAACACAAGAAGGCATATAAATTTTGCACCAGGCAAATATTAAATAGGCATCCATCAATCCATTTATCTCAATCAGAGCCAAGTAATAGTAGCAGAAAAAAAAATCATATCCACAAGCTAAATTATGTACACATCCTAGAAACATACATAACGTATTCAGCAGTGCAATCGTGATAAATAAAACATCCACGAAGAGAGCTCACCTTCGTGAAGTTGCCAGGTGCACACCGCCAGGAACCAATCCTGACCACCGTTTATAAGCTACAGGAAAAGATACGGCGAGAAACAGCACAATTCAGTGAATAAATAAAGTTCAGCATGCACAGAGCAATGGTAAATTATTAAGCACCCAACACAAGAAGAGCTTGACTTGTTAAACTCATCTATCTGTTTTCCAGTCTAAAAGGTACCAAAAAGGTGATAGTGATCTCGATTAACTGCGCTAGTGGGAACAGCAGGGAGCATCAAAACTAGCAAGCAAAAGGCCACTAAACTTCTCTATGAATTTCAGGTGGAGAACCTGTTTGCTTGTACCTCGACAGACAGAACCAAGTCCAATCCAACCCAAGCCCAATCTATGTCGTCGCCACGGCCTAGCTCCCCCGTCCACCCCGACGCCCGGCGGCCTGCACACCACCGAAAACAACCAGCAGCTCAGCTCACCGCACGGTCGGAAAACTAAATTCGCGCCCCGATCCCCGCCCCACGCACCTCAGACGACCGCCACGACGGGCGTCACCGGCCCCGCCGGCGCTGGAGCAGCAGTGGCATCCCTTCTCGCTCCGCCGCCGCCACGAGGTCCTCTGACCGGCTGCCCGGGGATCTAGCTGCCTCGGCGGAGGAGGAAGAACAAACAAGCAAGCAGGCAAGCGCAACGCAAGCGAGAGCAGAGCAGAGGGGAAGTCTCCTACGGTTCAGGAGGGAGGCTTCGCTGTTCGCTGTGGTGGTGCGCGCGAGCGAGCGAACGGGCGCGGCTGCCTGCTGCGGCGTGCTGTATGCTGTTCGCTCGCGGGCGGGGAAGGGGGGGGGGGGGGGGGGGGGGGGGGGGGGGTCGCGATCGCGGCGAGCGCCGCGAGAAATCTCAGCCACTATCTTTTCTTGTGGGTTTCTCGCGCTCCGGCCCCCGCAATCTTGCGGCACTGACCTCCGGCATCGCCGGAATTGCACCGAATTGTTTACGCTGACTGATTGCCCGCCTGTCTGCCCATTTGGAGTAAAAATGATCGGATGCCCCTTTTTCTTCATTTGGAAAGGAGGCGCAGGAGAGTTGACAGAGTCGTGCTGCATGTGCAGCATTGCAAGTGTGTGTAGTACTAGGCATCATAGTTATTTTTTGAAATAAACGTAGTGACGATTTTTTTTTAATTTCATAATATACAGGTGGGAAAGTCTATACGTTATCATTCCTCAAAATGTTCCATAACTTTGTGAACCTTTTATTCAGGCTTACTAGAAACTAGCAAAAACATACAACTGACTCTTCAAATCTTTTTAAAAAGTACATGTCTGTTTTAGGGTATTAAAATTTAGTTAGTCTACGATAAAATTTATATATATATGGTGTTGTCTTAAATACAATTTTGATTAACACATTAATTATTAGATTATTGATTTAGTGTTTCTCTCTAAACTAGACCGACAATGTAAACTAATTTTAATTTTGTCTTACATTAAAAGAACAAAATCATAAATCAAAAAGATTAATCACAGAATAATGATATAGTACTACTAGATTGATTGAGACAAAAGGGTTGCTTTGTTACCCGTAAAACTTTGTTACCGCCAAACCTTTCCTTTATTAACTGCAAACGCAATTTTCCTCGTCAAAATAAATGACTCGGTAGACTGTTCGAAACACGAAAACCACCCTCCAGGCTTCACACGTGAAATCCATACTTTCTAGGGTCCCGGGCGCAAACTGGAAAAGTTCACAGGCCGCAGCGAATAATTTGCGGCTGGAAATGACCGAAGCGGGCTGCCCGCGTCGGCGGGTCCCACCGAGCAGCCAACTGGCAGCGATCTAGTGGCTCGCCTCGCGCTTTTTCCAGGGCTCCCCACCTTGTGGCCGCCCGCGCGCCACACACCGTCGGCCACCGCGGGACGCCATCAGGACCGTCCGTTGCGTCCGCTCCTCCCCTCCCGACCGTTGGATCCGCCTGCGCGAACTCGTGGACAGCGTCGTGTCTCCCAGCGGACGGCCACGATCTGCGTTCGGGTTCGCATCCGACGGCAGCGCGGGGCTCCGCGTGCGGATCCGGGTACTTGCGGCTGTGGTGGAAAAGCGCATCGCCGGATGGGGCCCGCGGAGGCGGACCTGGGCGTTGTGGACACGTGGCGCGGAGGCGCGTGAGGAGGGGACTGGGCGCAGGGGGGTACGCGTGGGACCCGCCCGTGGTAGAAGGCTTATCTTTATTGCGCCGTGTAGGACGTGACGTGGCGTGGCGCTTTCTTTATTCGCGGTCGCGGAGACGCCAGCGCGATGACAAGTGTTAGTTGTGTATGGGCTAGCGCGGCCATTTGTACTAAAATAAGTGTTTTTATTTCTTAACTTTGATTATATTTAGAGAAAATATTAATAATAGTTGTGTATCTAAATAATTTTCTTATAAAAATAAATTTAATGATCTATCTAATAATACTAATTATATATTATAAATATTAATATTTTCTTATATATAACTGATCAAAGTTAAAAGCATTTGACCCCTCGAAAAGTGAGATTTATACTTATTCTGAAATGGAGGGAGTAGTACCTTTTTTTCTCCTAAAAAAGAGTTTTTACTATTTTTCCTCCCTATACCGAGGAGAAAAATGTAGGTATTTGTGGTCTTCATTTCAAAAAATTTTATGATTTGAACATGTCTTAAATTGTTGTTTTCAAAACTAGGTAAATGCTTACTTCCTTTATTTTAAATCATTGTAGTTAGGACAATAATAATTCGATCTAATTTAAAAATAATAAAAAATGGTTATCCTAACAACAACAACTTCAGATGATTTAACTTATTTTTTTTTAAAAAATAACTAAGTACTTATATACACATCCATTTACCACTTTGAATGAGCACATTCATAACGTACACGGTGGATTGAGTGAATAGATCGTGGGGCAATTTTTAAAAGATAGGAACTTGTTAATTTTTAGCTGACTGAAAGTTTAGGTAATTTTCAGTCACTCTTTGAGTCATTAGATCTAAATCCAATAATTTATGATTATTATATAGATAATTTTTAAAAAAAATTAAAACACAACGTAACAAACCATTAACTAAAAGCTTTTAGCTGATTAAAAACTAAAAAATCTATAAAAAAAAGATCTTGAGACGTTCATAACCACCGTAGACAAACGTATTATTGCTCACAAATCTGGTTAAACAAGTTACACTACACCATAAAGAAGTGTCTGACAAAAAGGGGTACAAAGTTTAACACGGAGCATATGCGGGAGCATGTGTAATGGCAGAAAGGGGTACAAATTACTTTCCATTTTAAAAAAAAAAACAGTTCGCATTTCTTCAACCTTTGTGCCTTATCGCTGACACTGCACCTAAGATTTGAGTGGACATATCATTAGTGGTAAAATTGTGAAATGCAATTTTTCCGCTGAAGTGTGGTTTGGTTCATGTGGTTAGTCGCGACCAAGAGATGAAAAAAAAAAGCGTACTCTGTGTGACAATCGATTATTAGTTCTAACAAAAAGGGGATCGCAACTGCTCTCAGAAAAGTACCATGCGTGATCTCGTGGTTAGGGTGAGCTCATGGCTCACTCCATCGTCTTATTTGTGGCGTTGGGTAGCTCCAGGTGTAGCCGGGTGCACTGCAGCAGCTATAGTAGTGATGCCCGCCTTTTGTTGTGGTACCGGTGACCTTGCCTTTTGCTGTCTCCTTAAGCTCTAGACAGGTACAGCCTTTCTGATTGCAGAGCACAAGCCTAACGGCTTTGAGAAGGAAACGCTAGGAACGTTCGCGAGACATCTTCAGTGAACTGGAGACTTTTATAGAGATGATACTAGGTATCACCCAAATCATTAAGGGCACGTACACTAGAATTAGTATAACATGATACACTAGAACAACCGTTTCTGCATGTACGGTCAAAAGCAGAATCATGTGGTAGGAAGGGAATGCCACTCGTGTCCACAAGATGAAAAGGAGATTCTAAATATTTGTACGGAAAAGTTTCTATTTGGCTTAATATAATGTAGCTAATATTTCTATCTTGGCCATGTGTCTCTTGTATTTTGATTTTCTAGTTAGGTTAAATATGTTATAAATCATGATTAGACATGAATTTTTATCATTTAAATATTTTTTAAGTCAATCAAATTATATATTTGACAGATTTGAGGTCATTGCATCATGATGGAATGGTTGTGAGATTATACACATCGCTTCAAGGACACATGCCCCTATGTTCAAAGGTATTTTTTTTATTTTTTTATTTTTTTTAAACTCTTGTATGTTACTCCCTCCGTCCCTAAAAGCTTGTCGCTTTGGCCTCAAAATTTTGTCCCAACAAACCCTGTCGTCCTTGCACTGAGACAATACTCTCTGGTCCTTGAATTGAAGTTAAAAAAATCTAAACTTGTCCTTTGGACCAGCAAGCAGCGAGAAGGAGTAGTGGCTACTGGTTTGCTTCCATGGATTAAGCTCTATTAAATGAGGGCAGCGGTGTCTTTTGTCACTTGTATTATTTCTAATTTTCCATTAAAAATTCTCAGGACGATAAACTTTGAGAAACAGAGGTAGTAACTAGGATAATGCACGTGCGTTGTTATGGACGTAAAAACTTTCGACATGTATCTAAACTATGATTATGTCCATACAAACACTCATAATTATGGTTATCATACAACCTCAACATAATATTATATAAATAGATTTGTTCATACAAATAGTATGTATTATTCATACTTAACAAACATCGTTACTTCAATTTTCTTTTCCTTTGCACGTGATGCAGATAAGGACAAAACCAAAGTCAAACTTCAAACAATATGTGTGGGAAAAGCCAATGTAATATTCCCAACTTTATAAGTCCAAATATGCACTACAAAGCTTTTGTTTCAGCATTCTGTACTAAGAGCATAAAACCACATATAGATGTTCCTTACAGTTTTTAATTAGGTATGTTATATATTTGACATGCGCCTATTGTAGTTTGATTTTTAATTAGGTATGTTATAAATAAATCATGATTAAACATGAAAATTTGTCATTTAATATTTTTAAATCAATCAAATTATATAATTGACATATTTGAGGTAATTGTATCATGATGGAACAGTTATGAATTGTTCACATCACTTCGTGGACACATGCCCCTATGCTCAAAGGTATTTCTTGATTTTTACTCTCTTTTTTTGAACTCTTGTATGTTAATTATAATGAAAATGGACATCATTGTGCAAGTATAATTTGACTACCCTATTTAAGCCATTGGCATATTCAACTATAGTTTCGTACATATACATTATATATAGCTCATGTGTTCTATATAAGACCTCTTGTCTATTTTCATTCATGGTACATTCGGGTATCCCACAATCTGTATGAATCTCAACATATTTGGAACAAGCCTTGTTTATGTGTCGTTTTGATAACTAGCACGCCCTGTCTTTCACACCGCTACATCCTATCTCGTCTTCACTGGTATTTGGCTTGTCATCCATGATCCATGTAACGATCTCTACCTATCAAGTGCTTCACAAAAGCGTCACCCATCATAATGTTATCTCATTCTAACCTTCTTTCATCAGAGTCTGACGTCTTGCCTAATTCCCCTCAACCTTATGCCTCACTCTCTCTAAGGCCATCGGGAAAATTAGCACAATGACACCAAAACCCTACCCCTAACTCAACTATGTCTTTTTTTTCTTTGGATAAAAGTTCAACTACTTTGTCGTTGCGCTTGGGCGAGCGTCTTACGAGGGCTAGAGAGCGATTGTAAACACCATTTCAAGGGATTTCGCAAAACAAAAAGGACTAATAAATTAACAAGGCCTAGTCAGTAGTGTTGACGCCATTGGGTAGCCCATTGACACATTCTACCTTTGAGCCCAATGGTGTTGGGTTCACGGCCCATTAGTAATCAGCTTTTGAGGCTTGGAACAGAGCAAACAATCTTGGCATAGAGCCCACGCCAAGGCAGCATGCTTTGCTTTCTTTTCCGCGATGAAGCCCGTTGTTAAGGAGCCCATACAAAGTGAAAAAGAGGTCCAGCGCCATGCGCACGGGCTGCTACAAGGCTGACGGGCCCGGAGCACGCCACTCCTGGAGCCCAAACGCGCTTGCACACCGGGGCCCGGTGTCAAGTGTGGATGTGGCCCAAAAAGAAGCCATCTCACTTGGATCGGCGGCTGCAACTGCAAGCGGCATGGAGGCCGGCAGGCCACCCAAACCGTTTCGTAAGCGGCATGGAGGCAACTGCAAGCGGCATGGAGGCCGGCAAGCCATCTCACCAGTCAGTCACCGCCACCACCGTCCTCGTAGTTGCTGTTTCGTTGGTCTCAAAAAAAAAAAAATGCTGTTTCGTTTCCTTGTTTTTTACCCAGGCTATTGCATTAAACCATCAATTGCCTCTGACGATAGCTGCGAACCGCCTGTCGTGCGAACTGCTGCATTCAGTCCTTTGGATTGCTCCAAAGCTTGGTTCATGAATACTAGTAAAATTTATATTTTGCAAAGTTTTACCAAGACTAAGCACAGGCAAATACGGGGAAAACTGGGCAACTGAATTGAAGTGCAGAGGTTCTGAACCATCGTCCCTTCACAGATGTTACAATAATGTGCTCCTTTTCCTTCAGAAAACAATAATGTGTCCAATGGAACCACAAAATGTTTGCAGGCAGAGAGAACTGCAGCTTCAGATGCGCTGGCTTGAGACAGTAAAAGAAGCTCCTTCACCTCAATTCCTTCTTGCAGCAGACAGAAATCCAGCGACGAACATGGTTCCTGCAAGAGAATGTTGTCAGAATGACAGAATCTCAGTTCTCACTTGTCATATCATAAGCCACGGGTGCAACACAGCCGACGACGAACATGGTATGGATATTTTTAGGATAGGACCTAGTTGATCTGATCTTCGCGTTCCAGGAGTCTGCATTTCGGGAACTGCAACCATATATGCACAAGTCAGAACAGAGAATCACCTGTACTTTGTGTAGATCTCCAGATGAAGAAGCATCAGCAGGTCGGTGTCTTGTACTCTTGTCTGCTTGACTGATCCTGGTGTATACAGCCAATCAACTCTTCATCCCCCAATGTTTACCACGGATGAATTCGAGATGAAGTGTCATCCCAGACTTGCTATTTACATGTTGAAAGGAGCGTTTCCAGTGAGTGCGCCAAAATTCGTCTATGAAGGGAGACGAGGCGAGGCGCCTGAGCTCAACGAGAACTTTCACTGCCCCCGGCAAGCATCTGCTGATATTTTGGAGTGGCTAACGACGGCCAATTTATTCAGGGATGTTATGTTAGCAATGGAAAGTCAAGCCAACAAAGCCACCACGAAAAGGATCAAACCTTGCACTCAGGTACTAGTAGCTCACACATCCAAGGATCAAGTACTTTTCTTTCATCGATCACACCAGCCACATCCGACTTTCGTTTTCCCTGTCCCTTTAGTCTTGGAGTATCTTTGACATCTTCGGCTCACCTACCTACTACGCATTTCACCAAACCCTGAGAGGGACGCTGTGCCGACCCGACCAAGCTAGCCACCTAATGATTTGAAAGCAGAGATCTTCACATCTCCTGTGATTGGTCTTTGAATTTCCTGGGTCTTCCACCTATCAGATCCTTTTGTTTCTGTAGGTGTGTGATTGTGTAATGCGAATAATGGAAATTAAATATAGGACCAGGTCAAGATAAAAAAAAAGAGTGTTTTCTTGGATCGCTTGTACAAATTAAAAAATCTCGATGTTTCGCATATTGGTCGTCTTGAACTGACGAAAACCCTGTGTAGTAAGCAGTCAACAGGACATGACAACAACTCATGCAGGAAGCAAATTAAGAAGGTGCATCACTGTCGAAGCACTAGTTAGTGCATCAATTGCACTGCAGTGTTATCAGGTAAGATAGCTGTGCAGCACCATATACTAGTATGCAAACTAGGAGTAATACGTCCGGAGAAGGTGGCCTGTCGAAAATGCAGGAATGGAATGAACCACGCAACAAAATCAGGGGGTCCTTACGGTCTAAAATCAAGTATGTCCAGCACCTGGCTCAGTTTTTCCTTCATGATAAAAAGAGTGGTTGAAGTACTTCCTCTCCAAAAGCAGAGAGAGAGAGAGAGAGAGAGAGAGAGAGAGAGAGGTTGAAGTAAATTAATCAGGAGCATGCAGTTTAGTTGGACTCCAGAAGTCCAGATCTTTCACTCTCTGTCCTTTTCACGTCCGACTTGGGGAGCTCGACTGCACACGCATTGATAGTTGAAAAAAAAATAAGGCCACATAATTTGTTAAGCACTGATATGGTGATCAAGGTAATCCTGGAATAAAAATAGATCGCAATCACAACTCACGATCGGCTAAAAAATGCTCGAAAATATAATGCCATTAGTATCCGTATGTATGTTGTGCACCTCATACCTAAACCGTGCCAGTTTTCTTCATGCTGGTCTTCATCGATCATCAGCATGATACAAACTTTTTTTTCTTTCGGGAAGTCTTGCATCATCAGGAAGAACTGTAAAATGAACTGAACCAAGAAAAAATGAACCGTCCTAATCTGCACGGGAAGGTTTAAGTAAGCCTATATCCATGCTTTTCCATGGTATGGAGGCACCATAAAGTAAGGATTCAGTTAGCAAATCAATTGACCAAACAAAAGAACATCCCAAGATTCCCAAAAGGTGACGGCATTTGATCAGGCGTCGTCCAAAACCCTGCATGGTACAGCAGGGAAAAAGTCCAATTATCTGAACAGCATGCAGCTGCTGTTGATTAGGTGATGCAGAACTAAATAGTGAGGCGCTCGGGGCGACCGCAGTTCAGGCAAGCCTGCTGCAGCATCGCGTCGACAATCCAGCAGGAGATGGTGGTGAGTGGTGACCTATGAAATTGGGGCTCCAACTAACGCCCACACCACTACGGCTTGGGGTCGAAGCAAAATCAAATGCAGAATTAATACACGACATCTTGATTAACCACCACTTATTTTATATTGCCAGGTACCATCGATCATTATCCGCGTCCTCCATCGCAACCAAACCTCACTTTTGCCTTTGGCAGCCGGGGTCCATGCATGCCTGTCTAATGTCTTCGTAGAGATTGCGAGAGAATCTGAATTCGGATTCATCTATTTGTTATGGCGTCAGCTGGTGTGCTCCCATGCATGTCTCTTTCGAATTTTTGTTTTGGGACTGAATGTTCAGTCTCCCACACGTCATGCTTCCCTCAGTGACCGAAAGTGAGATCTTACATAGTTAGTTAGCGTGCCTGCTTCTTCTAGAAGAGTGTTGGTGATTGATTCTCATTTCTCAACAACTACAACAATGGAACCACACCTAAAGAGCAAATTCAGTGGATTATGCTTAACGCATAGTGGATCAAATAAATTGAAGGCAGTGCTGTACTAGTAGTTCTTGAGCCATTAACTTTCTCTTCATGAAAAAATAGCATGCAATATATTACTTCCACGGTATCATAAGATCAAGTTGACTTAGCTTAGTACTAACAATTTATAATTCAGAGGAGATTCCATGAAGACATTCTCATCAGGGGCTTCCGTACATGTGCTCAAGATCAGCTTGTCTCGAGAGGCAGTATGGACTTTACATGCATGTGTAGTGCCAGTTAAGGCTCAATCCAAGTAGTTCTGATGTAATACTACTTCACTCTGAGAACCCTGAAACAAGATCATCTGATTCGCAGAACATGGGTAAATTAAACCGTGAAGCAGATGGAGGGTTAACGTCGTGTGCATATATACATGGACTATTGGGTTAGCTATCGGTATAGAAGAACTTGCGTTGTCAATTGTTGTTAAGAAAATACTAATCAACTAACAAGCTTTTTGTATAATTGCTGACTTGCTGTGCTACCTAACCAAACATTTTCAGGATTTCAGTTCACTGATCGCCCTGCTCTCCTACTGACGTGTTGACATGGACCTGTTGGGATGGCGCCTACTCAATTTATCCTCTCATTCTCTTTTCCTGGCATACATATGTTAATTTAAGGTACCTCTCAGTCTCAAAATAGAAGTATTTTTGTGTTTTATCAATGTCTAACTTCTTCAACTTTGATAATGAACAAATAATGTTATTAGATTTAGTATAAAACAAACCATTATGATGTTCAACTATATATATTTTAACTAATTTGTTTATGTAGATATTGCTGTCAAAGTTAGAAGAGTTATTTTGATAAAATCTATAAATTACTTATATTTTGGGACGGAGGGAATAGTAGATTATATTCCAGTATAGCGTATATGACTATGGCATTGTGAAAAAAGAGGTGGTTTTTTCTTAGTTGGAAATTCCCTAACCTTCAAACATTTCAAAAAAAAAAAGAAAAGAAACCCTCATAAAAGTAATTTTGATGTCTAGGAAGGTTGATAGACATTTAAGGTTTTCAAACTTTAATTTTTCCGGTCTAAATAAAGGACTTTAATTTTCCCTTTCGGGAAGAGTATTTACGAATTCAACCCTTTGAAAAATTGATGAAATGTGGACCTTTAAAATATTATTTTTCAATAGTGAAACTCTTGGAGGGGTTCGTGTAAAACCTCCACGCAGGATGCTGCATATGGAACCGATGCAGTATAAATATTATGGACACTTTTTTTTTGCGACCAATGTATTGGCAAATTGCAGCACTTGACTGGTGGCGAGTAGTTTTTTCTTTCTGGACGTGCCGGTCTGAAAAATTAGTTGTGTTCTGGTGGTGTTGGTGGATAGGGTTAGGTGAAACAAATCGATATGCACGGCAATCATTTTCCTTCCGCATTGCACTAACGTGAAAAAAGGTTTGCGGTGGATTGGAGTCGGACAAAAGTTTCTCGCACGAGTAGACCACCTAACCCGGTCCACACAGATGTAGCCACATGAGGTCCCAATGCCAGTAGTAGCGATTTCTGGGGCTCAGCGATTTTTTTTTTGAGGTAAAATGGCAGTATAGGAAGCCTTGAGTTGGGGAATCCAATGATGCAGAGGATTCAATTACAGCACGATTTACATAAGTGCAACGGTGGTTTGACTACATATATACTCTGACACTTGCCAGTCGTGTGCTTAAAGTGGAATATTCCACATATATTTATACAACTTGGTTGTGGTATGTAGCAGACACGCGGACGATCAGAATCCCCAGTTCCCCACCGCCATGCATCACAACTGTCCACACCAAGCAACGTGCACGACGCTCACTGTCACCGCGACCTACTTACTGGTGGGCCCAACCAACCGTTCCCACACGCCAAATCCTTTTCTCCATGAAAATACAAAATATTTTTATTTCGAAGTAAATACATACCCCTCTGTAGGACAGTCAGAAATGTCAACGATTCAACTATCCCGGGGAGGATTCCAAAACCTCTCAGAATCAAAGCAAGAAATTTCAGTTGCATGCATGCATGGTTAACATACTAGTACTATCCAACGCTGAAAAGTATGCCCAAGGGTCACAATTGACAGACTGTGGCATCCACACCGAACTGAATTTTCTTCACTCCAGCATCATTCTCTTCACAACTGCTGCCTTTACTTATTGAACGAGATCACGTAATAAAAAAACAGGCACTGAAGAGTCACAATTAGAAAACTACTTATCCGATGCAGCACTCGCAACGAGAGGAGAGTATCAGTCATCACCAACACACAAAAGCAATCTAGCAGAATGAGGGCCTCGTGAGTAGGCAGAGAGCGTGCTACTTATCAATACCAACAACAACAACAACAATGTAATCTTATTAGTAGTAGCTTGCATCATGAGTAGGCAGAGAGCGTGCTACTTTTTCCCGCTGAAAATGAAAGGGAAATTGAGCGAAAAGGAGGAGTTGGTGCACATTTTGGTGTGGTGTGGTTGGTGAAGCCTCCTCCACCAATATAACCCCCCCTTTCCTCTTCTCTTCCCAGCAAAGCAGAGCAGAGCAACACACACTACTCCGCTTTCCTCGCTCACACCAACAGCGCCTCTCTTCTTCTTCTTCTTCCCCTAGCTTATCGATCATCATCCATGGGGTCGACTGCCGCCGACATGGCCGCGGTGGCGGACGAGGAGGCGTGCATGTACGCGCTTCAGCTGGCGTCGTCGTCCATCCTGCCGATGACCCTGAAGAACGCCATCGAGCTGGGCCTGCTTGACGCGCTGGAGGCGGCGCGCAAGTCCGGCGCCGGCTCCGCCGCGCTGGCCCCGGAGGAGGTGGTGGCGCGGCTGCCCGTGGCGCCCAAGAACCCCGACGCGGCGGCGATGGTGGACCGCATGCTGCGGCTGCTGGCCTCGTACGAGATCGTGAGGTGCGACATGGAGGAAGGGAAGGACGGCAAGCTGTCCCGACGGTACGCGGCGATGCCGGTGTGCAAGTGGCTGACGCCCAACGAGGACGGCGTATCCATGGCCGCGCTCGCGCTCATGAACCAGGACAAGGTGCTCATGGAGAGCTGGTGAGTTGCTGCTCCTGCTCTGCTTCGAGTTGCATGCATGGTGCTCATTAATTTTACTCTCACTCTTTTCCCAGAATTGTTTTTCCCTCACTCACATGCGAGCTGGGCAACCAGTAAGCTATACTTCTAGGAAGGAGTTCGTGGGGATAATAAAGAAACTCCAATTATTTATTTTGTTTTTTACTCGAATGACAAAAAAGGGTAGAAAAGGTAGCAAGCACCCTTCTAGGAGGAAACTTCGTTGGCAGGCTCTCTTTGACTCTTCCTAAGTAGTGGCAACCACCTGTCGACCCAGGGCTAGGAGGGGACTCACTTCCTTCACCCGTCATGATATGCCGTGCTAAAGCTACCGACAAACGATCCTTGCTGATTTGGGATTGGAAATCAATTTTATTCGAAAAAGAAATGGTCGCAGGTCTATTTGGTGTGCTGAATCTTTGTATAGATATAATACTGCACAGAAAAACATTTGCTGGGAATTGGATCACACAATCTGAATCTTTCACCTACCGCTACTACTCTTTGCCCGATGATGCGCTTGCCGCGCTAGCTTCTTCTGGAATGGAACACACACACGGGCTGTCTGGTGTTTCACACGTGTACACTACTTACATTCAGGCAAAAAAAAAAAAAACTGACTGTACTGTACTGTTTGTCAGGTACTACCTCAAGGACGCGGTGCTTGAGGGCGGCATCCCGTTCAACAAGGCGTACGGCATGACGGCGTTCGAGTACCACGGCACGGACCCTCGCTTCAACCGCGTGTTCAACGAGGGGATGAAGAACCACTCGGTGATCATCACCAAGAAGCTCCTGGACTTCTACACCGGCTTCGACGACGGCGGCGTGCGCACCCTCGTCGACGTCGGCGGCGGCGTGGGGGCCACCCTTCACGCCATCACGGCGCGCCACCCGAGCATCCAGGGAATAAACTTCGACCTCCCCCACGTGATCTCCGAGGCGCCGCCGTTCGCCGGCGTGGAGCACGTCGGCGGCGACATGTTCGAGTCGGTCCCCGCCGGCGACGCCATCCTCATGAAGTGGATCCTCCACGACTGGAGCGACGCGCACTGCGCCACCATCCTCAAGAACTGCTACGACGCGCTGCCTCCGCACGGGAAGGTGGTCGTGGTGGAGTGCATCTTGCCTGTGAACCCGGAGGCCACACCCAAGGCGCAGGGCGTGTTCCATGTCGACATGATCATGCTCGCGCATAACCCGGGTGGGAAGGAGAGGTACGAGAGGGAGTTCCGGGACCTCGCGCGTGGCGCCGGGTTCACCGGGTTCAAGGCCACGTACATCTACGCCAACGCGTGGGCCATCGAGTTCACCAAGTGAGATGAGGATTATTATTGCATCTCAGCAAGTGTTGCGATGCGATGAGATGCATGGTCCTTGGCTGCTGCTGCTGCTTGCGCCGTTGTACTTTTGCTCATCGAGCTATTATTGGTTTCTTTTGTTACTGCTGCTGCTGGCGTTCGGTCACTCGTATGCAGGGGTGGGTCATCTTCGTCTCAGCCGATCTTGTTCTGAATTCTAATGGTTGCATACTCTTTGTTTTTCTGTCTTGTACCATTAATAATAACAAAGTTTATACGTACCATATGACATGATTTCTATGGTTTTTCAGCATAACTGATTTCTCTGGTCACATGAATGCCGACTTATGTTTTTTTTTTAGGGAAAAAATGTCGACTTATGTTGCTCGATGTTTCATCATCTCCATGAGGCGAACTTTCTGTATTAGTTTCCTCAAAAAAAAAAAAAAAGGGGAACTTTCTGTATTGTTGGGCTTCTGTCTGTGTGAGCCCACGCGTGCGTTTTATTTCAGTTGAGGCCCAAACCGGGAGCCTTTCGAATTTGACCCAATTAGCTAGAAATCCTTGATAATAATTTCCATCCAAATTGTTGTGACACGTTTTATTCAACCAACCATCTTTTTGACAGCATTAATCTTTTACGCTGTGTAGCAGCAGCAGAGCACGGTATTTCCCTTGTGCTTGCACTCGTCAATGAAGTCCACGTACCCCTTCGCCTTGCAATATTTCCCACACGTCTCTACAGTGCACGGCGTGTCAGCTAGGTGAACACAATTCGCTGCACAAATGACAAGTATACAGAAAGGGTCACGGTTACATACAGTTGTGATACTGAATATATATGTGCGAAAAAAGAAGAGGAAAATTAACAGTCCATCCAATTCTTGTTATTCCATCTTGATTACAATGCCAACCCTATTACAAAAAGAGAAAGATATGTACGGCACCTACGTTGTCCTTGCACAGGATACGGTGAGAAGACCATCGCCTGGACGATGATGGCCATCAGAAACAGGGCCCTAGCATTCTTGGTCTTGAGAAGCGCCATGAAAAATGGATATTTTGTTTTTTTGGTACTCTGACGATGTGGTGCTGCAGTGCCATACATGCCCCTTGCCATGCTACTATATAGCGGCTGGAAACTGGAGAAAATATACCGCTCAGTGAATGTTGCCTTGTTTTCTACTCTACTGCATTATATTATTGTCTCTATATTGGCCGATCTTAGCAGCCCTGGTGATATTTTTAGCGAATCCTTATTATACTTAGCTGTCATTTATATTTTTAGATAGTCCTTATTTCACTCAGCTGCCATTTATCAAAAATTGTTTCACACCTTCAAACTTGTATTTAGATGTTTATTTTCTGCTTTGTTATAGGACAGTTACTTGCTGGTTGCCAAATAATTATAGTGCAGTCGATTTCAAAAAATAAACACTTGCTAGACTGAAATCATATACATCGTGTAGCCAAGCTAGGGATTTGTGTCAAATAACAGTTGCTATGTCAAACTACAGACAACACTTGGTGCATGTTTACGGTTCCTTTCCGGCTGCTGCACAGCACAATCAAGCTGCGTTCGTTCACAGCTCACGAACTACACTGTCGATGGTGAGTGCCCGTTCAGCAACAGCTGAGACTAAAGCACCGAGCCGACGCAGACGAGCGCGTGCAGAGCGACCGTGGTGACCACGTCCATGAACGTCTACGGGCACAATCCTTGATTGCCGGCGTCACATATCTTCACAGACCCCAGGAAAAATCATGGAGAGGCGGAGCGAAGCTACAAATCGGCTTGCAAAATTTCAGCTTCTGGCTTGGTCTCTCGATTGAGAAACGGAAAAGACAAGTTTCTTCAAGGGGTGGTCGGTAAATGAAATACCGACTACCCCCAATCTCGGATGATCCCCATTTTGCCGGCGTCACGGATGACCGAAATTCGAGAGAAAAATCACAGAGATTGGTGATGGAGCGGAACATCATTCTGAGAAATTCCGGGCTCTAGATTCATCCCTAACGGGAGATAGAAAAAAGAGAAATTGTTACCTGGGGTGATGGCCTGATGGGTAAATGGAGTAGCGAGCACCCTGGTAAGCCGCCCCATTTTCGTCTTACCAGTAACGCAGGCACGCAAAAATCCAGCGGAAATTCAAGGGGACCTGAAATAGTTTCAGAGCAACGAATCGCTGATTATAATTTCAGAGCGTGATGGGGTCTCTCGGGAGAGGAATTCAGAGGAGAAAGTGAGCTATGATGAACTCGACAAGATGCAGAGGGACCAGAGAGCAACCGGCAAGGAGGCATTAGACATCATTTCAGAGTTCAGAATAAGTAGATATACACGAACACTCGTTCGATTTGTTTCCTACCTTCAAAATTAAAATTTTACAATAATCCATTTTATTGTATGCAATCGCAAGCCTAAAGCAGTGCGTCAAATTCTAACCTTCATTCCCACATGAAAGATTAATTACTTTTTTGTTTAGATTCAAGAAGTCGCCATGGACGCATCGTGTTAGAACGGCGCCTCTCACTAAAAGAACAATGAACCGTAAATACAACTCATTTGACAAGGCTGCACTTGAACCTGGGTGGGTTCATTTCACAATAACAAACGTAATCAGCTAGGCTATGATTTTAATCGGAGTATTTTGTACAGACCGTATATGCATGTTTGGCCCTAGCACAAATTAAATAAAATCGAGTTTGATATGTAATTGTATATTTTTGACCCTAGATTTGTAATAAATGTTAGGTCTCGCAGTGGTGGGAACCCTTTTATTATCTGAAAAAATTTAATCGTATACGTTTGACCGTAGATGAAATAAAAGCTTGACAACCATTGTCTTTCCCTTAACTGATGTTGCTGCCATGTATGTAATTTTGCTGCTTTAGTGCCTGTCAGATGCAACATCTTCAGAGTGATCCTCTCTATTGATAATTTGTTTTTTCATATACGTTGTAAATTTGCCAAGTTTGAATCTTTAGTGTTGCAAATTGAGCCACAATCCGAATTTCAGTATTGCATAAAATTTTATTCTGAAGTTATTCGGCTTTTAGAGCAGCAACAAGTGTCCCAAGGTGAGGGCGTTCCTAACCGGCAGAGAGTTCGGGCATCAGTTCCAAACCCCAGGTACCAACACATACGGATGAATAGAGTATGAACGGGTGCGAAAAAACTATATATAAAAGAGAGAATATCGATGATCAGGACAAAATATTCATTTTAGAGGATGAATTTAGCATATAACAGTGCGGTTAGTCTTACTTTTGAGAAGTGCCATGAGGTGAGGGGCAGTTTTTAAAGCTGTTACTCTCAAACTTTGGGTTGAAATGCAAACATTCTGTGACCATTCTTATTGAGAAGTTTTACTATCCAAAATATTGGTCATTAGTTTTAAAAAAAGTATTGAACAATAGTTTAAACTCCTTATTTGGTGGATGGAGGCTGAAACAAAAAAATGGCATAGAATTATTCCTCACCGTTTTGTTCATAAAGGACTGTTAAAACTTAAGCCTCATTTTTAGAGTCATTTACGATATTTATCAGAATCAGCCTTTACATTGTTGTGTCAATGGTCAAACAAAACATTAGTCATTTAAAGATGTTGCCATTTACAGTTTATTTCATGCTTCTGCACGGCACAACTGAATTGAAAATATTCGTTCACAGTTGGTGTCATACTTCCGTTGGATTTGCTGAGGTTTTCGTGCGGCCCGCAGCCATCCTGCAACTCACATCCTATTGTGTCAGGCACGTTTGCGGCTCGAAAGCGCCCGTGCAGGGCGACCGTGGTGACCACGTCCACGATCGCCGACGTAACAGATCTAAACAAATACCAGGAATATTCATGGAGAGGAGGGACAGAGATCCGAATGGTCCTGCAAAATTTCAAGGTCTGATTTAGTCTCTCGAACGAGCATTGAATAGGACAAGTTTCTTCGCGGGGTGGTCGGTAAATGAAATACCGACCACCCCCGATCCCAGATGCTCCCCAGTGTGCTGGCGTATGGGAAGACCGAAATTCTAGTAAAAAATCGTGGAGATTGGCAACGGAACGATGCGTCATTCTGCAAAATTCCAGGGTCTGGATCCGTCCCTAGCGGGAGATATGAAAAATAGAAATTGCTGCAGGGCGTGGTCGCTGAATGGAACAACGACCACTCCGGTGAACCTCAGATTTTTGGTCTTGACGGCGCCGCAATCACACGCTAAAATCGAATGAAAATTCATAGAGATCTTAAACGGAGCGAAGAACCAGCCATCAATTAGAATTTCAGAGCGTGATAGGATCTCCTGAAAGAGGAATCAAAAGGAGGAACTGACACTGTGAAGAACTCTGCGGATGCGGTCACAAGTCCTGAAACATTGTGTGATAGATACATGTGAGCCATGAACACCATACGCCAACTCCAAATCCAACTCTGGTCTTATTCAGATTATACTAAATGACTAGCAGCACTGCAACTTGCTGCGTCATGTCGTGGCCGCCTTTTGTTGAGATCACCCGTCCGAGCAGCAACAGAACTTGTCGGGGCCGTTGTACTTGCCTGGGGGAGGATTGCCGCAGCCTGCACTAGGGTTGACGAACCCGTGCTCCAGGCAAACCGGTTTGCAACCATATGGATCGCACGAAGGTCCGCGGTAAACGAAACAGCTAGGACCTGCACAACGGCAAGTAAGCTTGATAATTATTTTTCTAATCGATGTTAATAAAGGATATACTGTAGTATGTAATACTACGAGTAAAAACGACCGGATGGAGTGTGCGCGCATTGACATATTACCGGGCGGGTAGCCTTGGGCTGGAGAGGGTGACAAGACCATCGCCTGTATCATGATGGCTGCCAGAAACACAGCTATGGCGTTCCTGTTCTTGAGAAGCGCCATTAGATGAGCGATGGTATTTGTCACTGTTGTTACTCTTGTGTTTAGACTCTGGGCACTGTGCAGTATTACGCTTCCATGGCCCCTTATATAGAGGCAGGAGGAGGATGCAGATATGGAGGACGTGATGGATTCTTGTATTTGCCATTTTCTCTGCTCATAATATATATTGTCTTATTAATATATAAGAGATATGACACTTGATTGATTCATCTATATCGTCATTAATTCCGATATGATATTGTCTTTATTGTTTGTCTGGCTGCTCAGAGAGCTATATCTTTACCAAATTAACAAAGACAATATCTTCTGAGATAAAAAAAAACAAACAAAGACAATATCTACTAGCTTCGTATATGTATACTTAAACCTTACTAGCAACTATGCGCATACGACACACGAACCGCTACATTTTACACCGCAGCATATACCGGATGGCTTTGAAATATTTGATAAGAAAAACTTTAAGTACGACATACAGCCTTTTCCTTTTTAGACATCTAACTAATAGCTCTCGATATATATCATTAGCAGTGGCAAAGTACCATACTGCTACGGTGCTACCGTTGTTACACAAATGGCCACGACGTGAAGGATTGCCATTTCGATTTATACTGTGATATCTGTGAGGCTCTGTTTGGATGTAGATATTGGAGGTCTTGAAATTGAATTGAGTTCAATACCAAACCTAGGCATTGAATTGAGTCCAATGCCAAATCAACCGTTTGGATGTAGGTAGAATTGAAAGATGGAATTTAACTCAATGGCAAATACCAATTCGTATTTGGATATACACTATGTAGAATTAGAATTGGGGAAGAAGGGAGGCGGCCGGACCTGGGGAAGAAGGGGCTCACCGCCGCGGCGCCCGAGCTCCAGGGCGGTAAGGCACGATGGGCCCAAGCTCGGGTTGCCGCCCGCGCTTGGGTAGACCACGGTGAGCTGTGCCCGAGCTCCAGGTCGAGATCGCGCCTGCTCGCCCAGGTCGCGGTCGCGCCTAGCTGCCGAGGTCGCGCCCAGCTCACCAGCGGAGGGAGCTTGACGGCGGGAGAGAGCTCGATAACGGAGGGGAGGGAGCTCACCGGCAGGGGGAGTTTGACGGCGAGAGGGAGCTTGACGGAGGGGGGAGCTTGACGGCGCGCGGGAGCTTGATGGCGGAGGGGAGGGAACTCACTGGCGGGGGTGGAGTTTGACGAGGGGGGGCGGGGGGGGGGGGGGGGGAGCTTGACGGTGGAGGGGCACACCCGCCAGCGGATGGAGTGGTGCAGCCCGTAGGTGGCTCGTGGCGGACGGGAGGGAGCGTGGGAGTGAATTCCAACCAATTCAGAGCGTCTCGGCTCGAAATCGAGGATGAGGGAAGGAGAGTGGGCCAAATACCGGTTGGCATTGAAGTTCATTTCCAATTCTGAATTCTATGTCATCCAAACGCTGGCATTCGAAGCCCACCAATGCCAATTTCGAATTCTAAGGCCCAATATCTACTTCCAAACGGACCTGACTGTAATGTTCATGTGAAAGCTCGTTGTCCCAAGTACAGAGCTTTTATACTGTGATATCTGTGACTGTAATGGTCATGTGAAAGCTCGTTGTCCCAAGTACAGTGTAGTGAAACAAGAGGCACAGGTGGCTACTCCATGCGGTTTTGCTGTTGAGGGTTTAGGCTTTTTCTATATACCCCATATATTATGACTCAAAAGCAACGCAACGAGGCTAGGATCGCACTGATCAGAGTTACAAATGGTGAATTTTCTATACAAAATGTGATCTCTAAACTAGTGCGACTGATCCCAGGAACATGGACTTGGAATGTGGAAGCGACTGGCAACAGCACATTCAAAACCGTGTTCCCATCCAAGGACGAACTCAAGCGCATGGTAGAGTGGGGCATTGTTCATACAAAATTCCAAAATGCCAAGCTTCAGATTGAGGAGCGTGTAACTGGGGAGGAGATTAAATACGTCTTGCCAAAGGTCTGGGTTCAATTTGTTGGCTTACCAGCGGACCTACGTGAATTCCTAATTATCTGGGCTGTTGGTTCTATTCTTGGGGTCACCAAGGACGTTGATATGGTATTCACTAGGAAGCATGACATATGTCGTATGCAAGTCCAAGTGATAGATCCTAATCTGATTCCCCAGTTCGTTAATGTGGTTATTGGGGATTACATGTACGAGCTACAGTTTTGGATGGAAATAAGCGGTGATGATGACAACCCTCAACCCATGGATATGGAGCAAGATCATCATGATGATAGTGCTGAATAGCAAGGAGAAATGGAACCTCAGATGTGGGAAATAATTTAAAGATCAAACAGCCTAATACTGGAGGAAGTTCTGCTCTGGGTTTTAGCGCTGCTGCAGCTGGTGATAATGGCAAAAATGCACTAATGGCAGGACGTGATGCAGGGCCTACGTCAGGACGAGTGTTCCATTTACAGGTGCTTGGCCTTACTGCATTTGCATTAGCATTGCACGCTTGTGACATCCCATGCCATAAAAAGATAATTAAGCTAACCCTAATACTAAATTGAGGGCTAATTAAAAATAGAGAATAATTAAGGTGCCAAAGAAAAAGGAGGAAAATTAATTAATTAAATCTAGAATTGGCCAAATGTTAGCAATTCACAAACATCACAAAACTCCATGATAGTGCACCAATGTTTTTACATATTCATGTTGGCCATATTGAAGAAGAATTTTGAGGATTTTATCAGAATTTTTGATGATCATTTGATACCCTTAAAAATTCTCTAAATGCAGAGAAAAGTACCTCTGTTCTAGGATTTTACATAAATCCTCCAGCAAGAATCTCAACTTGTCACCAAAGAAAATTTGTAGAGTATATTTTCCTGGACTTGCACAAAAATTGGTATTTAAAATTGAGCACTAGAACTTGGCGAATTTGCAAAGTACTGATCACTGTTCTAGTAGGGGGGGGGGGGGGGGGTTCAACTTCTTCTTTTCCCTTGCTCCACTCCCTGATCGACAGCGTTGTACCACCCTCCCCCCCCGTCGGCCATGATCGCCTCCTCTCTCCACCCCATCCCGCATCCCGGCCACTGCTCTGCCTGCTATTCCCTGTGCCACCGGCCATCATTGAAGACCACCGCACCGACAAGCCATTCCCCAGCCGTCACCTCCTCTCCTTTCTCTCCCTCTGCTCTCTACCTCCTCTCCTTTCTCTCCCTCTGCTCTCTCTGCCGATGGGCTCCATAAGATCAGCAGCCGCCAGCAGCGCACCTCTTCTCCTCCCAGCTCTCTCCCTTTGCTCGCACTCCCCACGCACCTCCAGGAACCCCCATGAGGCCAGGCGCAATCCTCCTCCTCCTCCCCGGCGAACTCAGGCCCAACCCCCCTGTTCCGAGCCGCCAGAGATGCCGCCATGCAGAGCTCCATCCAGGCGACGCCTCCTCCTCCACTACTTCAACAAGCCGGTGCGTAACGACCTCGGGTAGACCCCCTCTGACGCTCTTCTCCTCTTGCGCAGTGATGCCGACGAATTTGGGAAGAGGATCCACACTGCCGTCAGAACCCGCCACCACCCCGCCGATGAGAACCCCCCTCTGGTCTTCCTCCTCGATTTCTTCCTCGACGCCGATTGTCTACGACCCGAGGTGATGCTCTCAGGCCAACCCCCGACCTGTGTCACCGACGACGCCGCCGTAGTTGCCCCTTCTCTGCCGCTCGCCGTCGGCCACCCTCCGGCGCCTCCCGTCGGCCGCTGACCCGTGCCACGAGACCGTCGTGCGACGCTGATCAACCCTAGGTAGGAAGTCGCCCAAGCCGTGCCGCCGATTAGCCCCTGGCCCGAGCTCGCCGGCACCGGCCGCCGCGGCGGCTCGCACGTGCGCGCCTGGCAATTTGAATTGCCGGATGGCAATTTGTAATTAGCACTGAACTTTGATTTAAACTTCAAAAACCAATAACTCGAGAAATAAAAGTACTAAAAATGTGAAACTAATTATGCAGTATATTAATTAATTTAATTCCCTAAAGTTAGAAACCTAGTTAGAGTAACAAAATCATAAGTAAAAATATATAAATGGTAAAATCATGAAAATTGTTCAGTAAGCATCTCATGGCATCTCTAAACTTTTTGCAAAAGAACATTTCCATTTTTATGCATATTTTTAGTGTTATTGCATAATCTCCATTTTTAGTAAATGAATTTATATAAATTCTTTGTTAGGAATTTAATCATAAAATTTGGCATTCCTGTTCCTTATGCATTTATACATCTCTGTAAATTTCCATGTAAAATTGTGAGCACCATCAATATGCTTTTTGCTATTAAATTGCTCATTTGATAAATAGTTTAGGAAATTTCAATATGAATATTGCCATATATATGCGTATAGTTAGTATTTTAGTTAAATTTCTCCCTGGTACTGTTCATGCAGAATGTTAGTTTTGATTTACAGTAAAGGTTTCTTACTCTTCATGTTATGCTCATGGTTCATAATTAGCTTATATGTACCTAGATCAATTTATTTTAAAAGTGTGCATATCAACTTCTAAGAATTTAAGTAAGGAAATGCATGATAGTGGTTAAATTTGTAAATGTAAAGTTTCTATGTTCATTTCTGTAATAATCATGGCATGCATTTCATATTTACTTAGGGAATTCCATAAATCATTGTGTATTCCTTTTATTCATGCATTTCATTGTCATATAGGGCACGAGACCGAGGAGATCACACCGGAGCAACCCAGAGCTAAAGCGAACTTTGGCAAAGACTCTAACTACGAACGCTCCTAAGGCAAGCCCCGATGCATACCTAATTATTTTACGAGTCCTTTTTACTTTGTCACAAGTTAGAAATATTGTGTTGTGTATTAAGTATAGGACTTGAATGGAACCCACTTACATACTCCAGTAAGTGACTTATAATTAGTTTATGTTAGTAAGCCTTTCCGTTAGCAAATGCTATGCTTAAACTAGTGGAGTCAACGGTAGGTTATGGAATCACTTGATTCAACTATGGATTACATGAATGATGAACTTGATAAAAATGGAGCACCTATCGTTGCAACTCCACGGACAAGTATTGAACAGTACCAAGTACATACCTTTATATGGGAATTGGTAAACCTAGTAACTTGGGTACCGTATTATTGGACGGCCCTACTCATCGATCCAGAGGTGATGTGAATGGCACGGTGGATACACGGGTTTGAGGACCGCTAGATAGTGCACGGGTTAAGCCTCAGATACAAAGTACTGTATCGCGGGGATGACGTGTACTCAGTATCGATGGCCCCGGATCGACTTTATAGCAATCTCGTGAACGGTGGCCATACGCATTTTTAAATGATGCGTATGTCGTGTACTTGGGTTAATCCATGTAGGATATAAATTGATTCGAATTACCGTCCCTCACGGTTATGAGTACCTCTTGTTCGAGCAGCAGCAATGATAATTTAAGTAAAGGAGATTGGTTATGATTCTGAAATTTATTTACTCTATAGTTACATATTGATATGTGGTATTGCTCTTTACCTTTGTACAAGTCTTAGCAGCTAGCTAGATCCACTGTAGTGAATTTTTCTACATCAAGCAACTATCTTGGTTAGAGAATAAAATTGCAGCATAGAATTAATAGGTGCTTTTTTTTCTGCAAACATCAAATAAGCCCGATCAACCCCCTGCATATTAGGAGTCGGTTTTAGTAAACCTTTTTGATAGGTAAGTCTTGTGGAGTATGTTAGATACTCAGGCTTTACGATGATGTTGTTTTCAGGTTTTCCTCAGGCCACATATTATGATTGTTGTAACAAGGTTGTGTGGGAAGGTGAGGAGCCTCAGAATTGGACCATTGAGTGGGTCCCTAGCTCTCCTAATCAAGAGGAGTGAGCCATTGCCATAGGGCCGACATGGTTTGCTTAGGATATTCGTATCATGTTTTGTCGTCTTTTCGCTTCCGTCATTTATGTAATCTGAACCAAGAACATATGTATTGTAATGTAACTAAATTTGCTTCCGCTATGACTCTCAAACTTGTAATATTATGCAGCAAATGATGTATCCTTGTAAATGATGAATGTTCATGTGTGAATGCTACGTATGGTTACTTCGTTAATCATCTCCCGAGACGATCCTGTACGGCACACTCTATTTTTTGAAATAGGGTTGTCACAACGCTGCTCCTGTTCCAATTGTTCCTACCGCTCCTCCTCCTGTTGTAGTCTCTCAGGTTGTGCCACTATTCACTGATCATGATGCAACGGACGTGCCCTTGTTTTCTTCTACAACCTTTGTTACGCAGTTGTCTGCCACAGTGGTTGATGTGCCCATCTCCACTGTGGGCGTGCCGGCTACGGGGGCTGTAACAACAGATGCAGAGGAGCATCTGAATGGGACATCAACGCATGTTGACACCATCCAGGTGCACACTATTGGTCTTATGCCAGTCGACGGTGATGAGCAAGTTGAGGCAAAGATGGACCAGTTCCAAAAAGGGCTCAACATACCAGCTAATGTAGAGATGCTGGAGGACATTGTTGATGATGACGTAGCAGCTTTGGAGCTCCATAGATTATGAGGAACTGAATCGAAACTTGGCAGCATTAGTAGCTGAAGTGGGTGTGGACTTTGATGATTCGGGTATAGAGGAATCTGAGGGTGAGAATGCTCTGGCGACTGCGGAAGACTTGGCAGCCATTCTTGAGGCCTCTCTGGAGCTCACACCAGCACGGCGCAGCAAGCATCGCGCAAGCAATGCCAACATCTATTCCACAGAGCAGGCGACAAAGGCTAAGGTGCTGCGTAAAGAAGGTGATATTAAAAACCCATCTCTTTCTCCAAATATTCTTGATCATTTAATTACCTATAATTTAGGCTGCATCGGTATTTTCTTAGGGTCTGATGAAGCTAGTATTAGTAGAAGTATTTCTGATCTGAAGTATATAGAAAGTAGTGGGGGTTCTACCTTCGGATATTACTGATAGAAAGATTCAGCTGATTGAGAAAGAGGAAAAAGAGCTAGAAGAGGAAATAGAAATGGAAAAAATTAATTCTCAACCATTTGTGTAGTGACATAATGGAAGAGATTATGGATGCTAGTGGTGAGCATCAAGTTGTCTTACCACCAACAAAAAAATCAAATGATAAGACTAAGGGATGGGGAAGAAAGAAAAAGAAATAATCTAAGAATAATGAGGGTTTTTTTTTGGAATAGTGATGGGTTTAAAGACCCTAAAAAGCACAGGTTCATCTCTGATCTAACAAAAGAACAAAATTTAAGTTTCATAGCTATTTCAGAGACAAGGAGGAAAAACTTTACTAATCCTTTCGTAAAAAATCTATGTGCTGGGAGAGACTTCCTTTGGCACGTAAAGGAACCAAGAGGGCGGTCTGGGGGTATTCTCATGGGTATTGATCTTGAGATCTTTGATATTGGTGCAATAGATGAAGGAGGCCACTATGTAAAATTCCATTTGTGCAATAAGTCAAATAGCTTCAAATGGGCTTTAGTGATTGTTTATGGTCCTACACAACAACAATTTAAAGAACATTTCTTAACAGAATTGGTGAATATGTGCAGCCACGAACAATACCCTATTTTAATTGGAGGGGATTTTAATATCATGAGAACCCCAAATGACAAAAATAAAAATAATTTTGAGGATAGATAGCCTTTTCTATTCAATGCTGTTATAGATGGCCTTAATCTTAGGGAACTTGAAATGCCAGAAAGAAGGTTCACATGGGCAAACACTCGGGATGTTCCTACTTATGCAAAATTAGATAGGATCCTTATGTCAACAGAATGGGAGCAAAAATTTCCCTTATCCATAGTGACAACACTACCTAGAGACATTTCTGACCACATGCCTTTGTTACTTAATACTGGTGATTCATCATATACCAAGTACCAACCTATGTTCAAATTCGAATTAGGATGGTTACTCAGGTAGGATTTCCCAAACATAGTCAAGAATGTGTGGCAGAATGAAAATAGTGGCACAACCCCAATGGAAATTTGGCAGTCCAAAATACGCAGGCTCCGTCAATACCTTAGGGGATGGGCAAAACATATGAATGGAATCTATAAGAAGGAAAAGAAAGATCTTCTAGATAAATTAGATGTGCTAGACAAGAAAGCGGAAATAACCTTTTTGTCACCACAAGAGGTTGACTTAAAAGAATGCTTGCATAATCACGTAGGACAATTACTAAGGGAAGAGGAAATAAAGTGGTATCAAAGAGCGAAAACAAAAGACCTCTTACAAGGAGATTCCAACACAAAATATTTCTAATTAGTTGCAAATGGAAAACATAGGAAAACCAGATTTTTTTCAGTTGCAAAATGGGGATATAACATTACGGGGTGATGATGAATTAAAACATCATATCACCATGTATTACAAAAACCTTTTCGGTCCACCTCCGAAAACTCATATCAGACTGGATGCGACACATAAGGATGATATACCACAAGTGACTGAAGAGGAAAATAGAGTGCTAGTGACCGAATTCACAGAAGACGAAGTGTGAAAGGCCATTTTTGAGATGGAATACAATAAAGCACCCGGACCTGACGGTTTCCCAGAAGAATTCTATCAGGTGTTCTAGAATTTAATTAAAAAGGATCTCATGGCTCTTTTTCATTAGTTTCACAAAGGCACTCTGTCGCTTTACAGCCTCAACTTTGATACAATTATTTTGTTACCAAAGTGTAAAGAAGCAATTAATATTCAACAATATAGACCGATATGTTTGTTGAATGTTAGCTTCAAGATATTCACTAAAGTTGTCACTAATAGAATATCTTTAGTAGCCCATAGAGTAATTAAACCAACTCAAACAACTTTCATTCCTGGGAGAAACATCATGGAGGTAGTAGTGATATTACATGAAACCATTCATGAGATGCATCGGAAGAAGCTAAGTGGTGTAATCTTTAAAATTGACTTTGAAAAAGCATATGACAAAGTCAAATGGCCATTTGTTAGACAAGTGCTGGAGATGAAAGGTTTCTGCTCAAAATGGTGCCAATGGATAGAGTCTTGTATACAAGGAGGACATGTGGCAATTAAAATTATTGATGATGTGGGTGATAATTTTCAATCCAGGAAAGGTTTGAGGCAAGGTGATCCACTATCGCCAATTTTATTCAACATAGTTGTGGATATGTTGGCAATAATCATTAATAGAGAAAAGGAAGAAAGCTAGATAGGAGTGGTGCCACACCTAGTTGATGATGGATTATCAATTCTCCAATATCGATGACACCATTATTTTTATGAAAAATGATATCGAGAAGGCAAAAAACTTAAAGTTACTTTTATGTGATTTTGAGCAGGTTTCTAGGTTAAAAATTAATTTCCATAAAAGTGAAATATTTTGTTTCAGGGAGGCAAAAGATATATCTGATCAATACTCTGAGTTATTGGGTTGTCAACATGGGAATTACCCATTCAAATATCTTGGAATTCCAATGCACTATAAAAAACTGAGTAATTGTGAATGGAAAGTAATTGAACAACAAATAGAGAAAAAATGAAGTAGCTGGAAAGGGAAACATCTTTAAGTGGGGGGGGGGGGGGGGTAGACTTATTCTCATCAACTCAGTATTGACTAGCCTAGTGATGTTCATGCTTTGTTTCTTTGAGGTTCCTAGAGGAATTCTTGAGAAAATTGAGTATTATAGATCCTGGTTTTTTTGGCAAAGTGATAGCCGCAAAATGAAATATAGGCTAACCAAATGGAGTATAATCTGTCAACCAAAGGATCAAGGAGGTCTTGGGATTAAAAACATCGATCTCCAAAACCAATGCTTACTAAGTAAGTGGCTATATAAACTAATTAATGAGGATGGCCTTTGGCAAAGGATGTTACGTAAGAAATATCTATGGAATAAAACCATTGCACAAGTCCAGAAGAAACCTAGGGACTCACAATTTTGGATAGGACTTATAAAAGTTAAGGATTCCTTTTTTAGATTTGGGAGTTTCCAACTAAATAATGGAGCGAACATAAGATTTTGGGAAGACAAATAGTTGGGAAATTTCACACTCAAACAACAATATCCCTCACTGTATTTTATTGCAAGGAAGAAACACATGTCTATTTCTTCCGTGTTTAGTACTATTCTACTAAATATATCCTTTAGACGAAGTTTAGTGGGTCAAAATTTAACTTTATGGCATAATCTTGTCAACAAAATTGCCCATATTAGATTGAACAATATGAATGATACTTATAGATGGGGCCTACATCAAAATGGTGTTTTTTCAGTTCGATCTATGTATGATGCTTTAATATGCAATGATAATGTAAGACATAACAGGACTTTATGGAGGTTGAGGCTCCCACTTAAAATCAAAAATTTCATGTGGTATCTAAAAAAAAGCGGCGGTGTTGACTAAAGATAATTTAGTATGTCATAACTAGGTAGGAAATAAATATTGTGTTTTCTATGCCCAGGAGGAAACAATACAACACCTCTTTTTTTATTGTCATTTTGCTAGATTCTTATGGAGAGCGGTGCAATTTACTTTTAACATCGATATTCCTACTAGTATCAACTTCATATTTCATGATTGGTTACTAGGATTTGGACAAAAAACAAGGAGTCTATTGTTAACGGGTGCTTCTGCTCTTTGTTGGTCTATTTGAATTAGTAGAAATGATATTGTATTTGACAAATCACCCATGAAAACTTATATGCAGGTACTTTACAGGGCAACACACTAGCTTCGAGAATGGGCGCAGTTGCAAAAGGGTGAAGATGACACCACCAAGATAAAGGAAGCATGCCGATCCTTGAAGATGTTGGTCATGCAAGTCTTTGCCAATCATGGATGGAGATTTAGCAATAGAATTGCTGTCCAATAAATGTTACCATCCAAACTTTTGTTGGTGTTCTTTTATTATCTAGCGTGGTGTGTCAAGTGGTCATGCTGTTTTACAGCTGAATATTGTAATAGTGGGCTCTAACCTCTTTTGAGAGGAAGGGCGGAATATTTTTTTTCATTATCTAAAAATATATCATTATATTCTTATAAGACAAAACAAAAAATATGTTATTTTGTTTGCCTCATGCATTTTAATGGAAATTGATACAAAGATTATATCAATAATATCTATAAATATCTATAGCATATAAACTTTATATATTCCATGAGCTCATGAGTCATGAACTCGATCAGTATTGAATAAAGTTAGAAGCATGATTTGCTTGTGATGTTCATCAGATCCACCTCAAAACAACAACCCCGCGGCCAGAATTGAGGATTGTAAATCCTCCAGTTAGAAATGAAGTAGCACAAAGAACCGTTGGGGCACAATATATAGGTTACAACTTACACTCTAAGGTCTATTTGGTTCCAATCTAACTTTATTTTTATAGGAGCACGTAAATTCAAAATGTAAGTTCATGGACTGACTGTCTTGCTACACAAACCTAGGTCTTTCATCTGAACTATTGGTGTTGAAAACCTACTGAATAGTCCATGGCTGCATGTAATGCTAAAAATTCTGACACAAAATTATGCATGTTAAGCTACTATGCACCAACCTGTAGCACCCAAAAGTCTAAGCTAATGAGAAAGAGTGGGTAATTCACTTATGGTTCAACACCCACACGTGCAGCTCTCTCAGAGTGCATTGTGAAAATAGGAGCGGCGCAGCGGAAAATGCGGTCATCAGCACTTGAACTCAAGAACTCTGGTTCTGATACCATGTTAAGCTACAATGCACCAACCAGTTGCACTCAAAAGTCTAAGCTGGTATCAGAGCCAGAGGTCTTGAGTTCAAGTCTTGGTACCATATTTTTAGCTGTGCCACTCCTATTTTCATGTTTGCGCCCCAAGGGAGTTACACGTGAGGGGGAGTATTGAACCATAAGTGAATAGCTCATCTTTCCTCCTCATCAGCTTAGGCTTTTCAGTGCAACTGGTTGGTGCATAGTAGCTTAACAATGCAACAAACAACCACTAGCGAAGGTTAGCATTCAACTAATGAGCAGACAATAGATAGCTACTCAAATTAGTACACCAGCACAGGTCATCAAAGAACTTTTCTTTTTAACATGAGTGTCACAGAAAATTGAGCTTGCTAACTAGACAAGCATTTGACAACGATTACTACTCTTCCACAAGACTACAAAACACTCTGAAAGAGGGTAAAAGTACGTAATACAAAAATAGGATAAAGCTAACTACAAGCCAAAAATGCTATCGGATTTGTGGAAACTCATCTATCTTGCTAAATGGGGTACCAGGTAAAGTCATTCACTGTAGAAGAGGAGTTCCACAAGGTGACCGTCTTTCTCCTCTACTCTTTGTTCTAGCTGCGTATCTTCTTCAATCCATAGTAACCTGGCCAAAGAAAGAGGAGTGCTCAAGCTTCCTGTCCAGATTGCTAGTTCCACAGATTTTCCAATACTATAGTATGCTAATGACACATTTCTTGTGATGGAGGCAGACTCAAGGCAACTTTTGGCACTAAAATCTCTACTAAATACTTTTGCTGAATCTACTAGACTGAGAGTCAATTATAGTAAATCTTCTATGGTTCCAATCAATGTTTCTGAAGACAAAATTAATAGGCTTGCTCAGACATTCAACTGTCAAGTAGGATCTTTTTCCTTCACCTACTTAGGTCTACCACTGGGACTAAATAAACCATCAGCTAGAGATTGCCTTCCTTTGGTCCAAAACATTGAGAGGAGGCTGGTGGCTTGTTCTCTTTTTCTTACACAAGGAGGGAAATTACAAATGGTAAATGCAATCTTATCTTCCTTACCCACTTTCTATATGTGTTATATCCTTTTGCCTGTTTCAATAATAGAACAAATAGATAAATATAGAATACACTGCTTATGGAGAGGTTCAGATATGAATGCTAAGAAACCATCACAAACAGCTTTGGATATGATGAGGAGGCCTAAATCTGAAGGAGGGCTAGGAGTTATTAAACTAAGAACTAAGAATTAAGCTTTGCTAATAAAAAACTTGCACAAGTTCTTCAAAAAAGCTGATCTGCACTGGGTACACCTTTTATGGGGCAATTATTATTCCAATGGTGAGTTACCGGGAGTAACTAAAAGAGGGTCCTTCTGGTGGAGGGACGTCTTCAAACTAATGGTTGTTTTTAAAGGAATGGCAAAAGCCAATATTCAAGATGGCCGTACTATATTTTTCTAGACGAATTTGTGGAATGGACGCATACTGGTACAAAATTATCGAATTACACTCTCTTGCTATCAATAAAACCATCACTGGGTTCCAAGTTTCACAAATTGGTCAACTTCAGCAGCTCTTCAACTTACCCCTCTTAGAAGTTGGTTATCAGCAATGGACCTACAAGACATGCATCATGCTGGGATTTTCTCGGAGGACCAAGATAAATGGTTATATATTTAGGGAAATGGGGTATTCAGTGCACAAAGAGCATATAAATACATGCTAGGACATAGGCAACTACATCTAGCATACTCCTGGTTATGGGCCTCCTCTTGTCAATTGAAGCACGAGGTTTTCTTTTGGCTAGTGCTTAATGAGTAAACAAGGGTTCCTTCTGAGAAGAAGGAACATGGTGCTTGACTCATATTCCTGTGAACTCTGCATTCTACAAAGACAAGAAATATTAAGACATTTATTTCTAAGATGTGCTTTTGAAAAAAGGTGCTAGCAAATTATAGGGTTTACATATCCAAATACAATACAACTCTTACAAGCTTTCACAATCTTGAGAAGGAAACTGCGGGTCCCTTTTGCATTGGATATTATTATCATAATGATGTGGAGTATTTGGACTACGTGAAATGATTGGATTTTTAACGATGAAGATCCAATGGTGAAAATGTAGAGGAAAATTTATCAGAGAATTTAGCCTTCTGTTGCACAGGGCTAAACAAATGCATATTGCTAGCATGAAAGAATGCCTTCAAAGCCTTTTGTAATAGGATGCTTTAGCAGTTTCTTTTTTTCTGCTTTGTTTCTACTTCTTTTGAACCTTTGTATTTTTTATCTAACTACTAATGTATATAATCTGTAGGGCTTAGGCCCTCCAGTTCCATAAAAAAAATTGCTATCAGAACAAGTAATAGAAATGTGCTGGTGCTTCAAAGCATAAAGCAACAGGCATCCCATATATGCAGTGAACTGCTTAAAGCACACTGGCAGATCAGCGCCTTGTCACCATCATCGAGGATGAGAAGAAGGGTATCATCCAATAGGTGGAAGAAGGACTCAATGGTCGTTGCGGCAGCAATGGGTCCAGGAACGTACTGATGTATACATAAACAACATCGTCAGACGACACAACGCCTGACTGCCTGAGGGTTAGGGTCCATTATTAGATCCTGATAATCATTCAACGGAAAGGAAAGTATGATTTTCGTGCATAGAAAAATGTGTAGTGGAAGGCATTCCTCGACCACGCAATCATTTTTAGGAAAGAAATCATCATTCAGTTTTGGTAACCACAAATAATATTTTCATATTTTGCTATATAGGTGGGTGCGGTAGAGCGAATAATGGTGCGTTTAGATGCTGCATGAGAGGTGCATACCGTGCAAAAATGAGTCGACACTTTACACCTCTGTTCTATCAAATGGGCCCAGATCAATATGTGGTTTAGCGCAAGTACAATGATGTTGTCTCATATGTCATCTCATGCATGATACGAAATCTTAAGATGGGTTATGATGACTTATATAATGGATAGTTGTTTAGTTATCTCATATTAATTATATGACTTCTTAATTATTTGAGTAAATAAAAAGAAATATTTATGGATTTTTAGACCACCAGAGCATGTACAATGGTATGAGAGCCATCTCATAGTCCTAAATTTCAGCGCATGAGGTGGTTGTTTCGCAAAACAATCACCTCTTTCTCTCACCATCCCTCTATCTCTCTCTCTCTTCCATATCATAAAAATTCTTACGTGGCACTACATAAGATAGGCTATGAGACTGCCTGAGCATTGTACCTGCTCTTAGTGGAGGTTTAGGTGTTCATGTAAGGGTTGATGAGGAGTTGGATAAATGGAGTGTTGGTAAGCCATAGATCCTAGGGAACTCAATCTTTATAAGGTATATATAGAAAATATATTAGTCATCAATTACTATATTTAGTGAATCGTCAGTCATTAGGGTCCATGTATCTTGAGCATTACCTTAAAATGCTTGCTAAGAGTCATGTTGGCCAGTTAAATTTGTTGGGAGGTAAAATGAATACTACATATAATTTGCATGCGCTAAAATGCAACAAAAATATAATTGAGAGTAGGTATATAACCTTGGAAAGATGCAAAGTGGGTATTTGTATTTTCTTTTATGAAAAACGAAAGCCAATAATCAGTAAAAGACAAATAGGTTATGAGTTAATTTAAATTATTATTTCAATTATTAACCAAGCAGTACACATACAAACAAGCTAGTAATGTGTCTCGTTGCCATATTGAAAATCAACCCGTTTTCCCACAGCATTTTACAAGGCAGCAACACACGCTACGAGTTGAGCAGCGTGCAACAGGGTCAGCGTAGCCCAGCAATTTGCAAGCTTCGGAGCACGTCTGTTTATTGCATACTATTCCTCTCAAGTCAACACAATTATCTGCTCAATGACACATAAAAAAGCAATTAACAATCGTGAAGGTATGCAATACAAGAAGATGAGGAGGAGACAACTATAACTTACCTTGGACTCCATATGCAGGGTAGGATGAGAAGACTATCGCATGGACCATGACGGCCGCCAGAAACAAAGCTCTAATAATATTCATTTTTTTTAAAAGCACTATGAAATGAGCGGTGGTAGTGTCACTCTTATGTTAATGTGAGTCCATGCTTATATGCTTATATAGCGGATATATATGGCACCTAATAAATTCCTACTTAAAAAGTATTTTCAGTGCCATTAGTATCATGTTTATTGATTGCTTGATTATTGAGTAGTGGTATCAAATTACTTATAGCCATATTTTCATATCCTCATATTTGGATATCAATGTTTGCTGCATTTTATTGGACAAAATTCTATTTATTGAGTACTAAATTAAATATAACAAGATATGTTTGTGCCTCATAGATATATTGGGCTTAACTTGGCCAAAGCGGTCAAAGACACCAAGGGTTAGAGACATATGTCTTTGTCAACTATAATTAAGTAGATCATGACATTGTGATTATTTGAGGGAAAATATACTATAATGCACAATTTATTGATAAAACTAAAGTTAAATTGTGGGACATGTGTACCCGGAATACCCTACCACTCAAATATATTGCTGAGTGGGCCAAGATTAAGTAATGAAGCAATAGAGATAAAAACCTATGAAGATTACTACTCGGATCATAGCTTGGAGTAGGGAACAAGATAGTATTAGAGATATAGACTAAAGATAGAATCTGTTGTAACCGACTAAGAGACTTCATATAAACCTTACCCTTCGGATATATAAGGAGGGCATGGGTCTTTCGAAGGATTATCAGAACTTGTATTGGAAAACCCTAACTCTAGTGCGAAACATCAGCAATACAACACACCACACAGAACGTAGGGTTATTATCCTCACGGAGGTCATGTGTTCACCGAGTTCTAGAGCTCATACGCATATCTAAATCTACTATTGAGAATATACCTCAATACAAATTTAATAATAAGTTTTCTTTTCATATGCAATCATATAATAAATACAATGAAACAAAGAGTACAAGTTTACAGGAAAACCATGTGTACATGTAACTACTCCATCTCAAAATAGTTGTTATTTTAGGTCCGGATATGAAAATTAAGAAGAGGTAAAAAATGTGAATGCACATAAAACAAGGAGGAGAGAGATAGAGATATATTGAAAAGAGAAAAAGTTATACTGAAAAGTAAGAATGACAAATATTTTGAGGAAAATTGGAGTTGGCTAAAGTGACAAGTATTTTGAGATGGAAGTAGTATTTTTAATAAATCGCTGTAACCGGTGGATAAAAAAAAGTGATTATGATATTTTTTTTAGAATCGAACTATACTTCTATGATTCTACCATAGAAGAGTACATCTTGTAGGTAGAAAACTTGAAGTGGTGAAGTCGTCAAATGGAAAAGTATTGTTTCTTATAGTAGTGATGTAGTACTTCCTCCATTTTGATTTTCTTATCGTTAGGGAGTATAATATTGAGATTCTATAAAATTAATATTATATTTTAGGATTGTATATCAAGTACTATTTCATCATATTCTATGAAACTAAGACCATATTTTTAGTTAACCAAGAAAAGATGAAGTATTGAAGTCGTCAGATCGAATTGAGGGTTTGAACTACAGTTTTAAAATATTTAAAATTAGATCACCATGCGACCTGGAATATAAAGTTATTCTAACAATCCAGTAAATCAAACTTTTCAAGTTTAATATAATTTTATCATAATTTCAAACTTTTCAGCTTTTACCATCATATAAAAATGTAATGTAGAAGCTGCAAATCTTGAGAATGTAAGATAAGTTATAGTAGACCCTTCATGAATAATTCTCTTAGAATCTATAGTCATTTTGTTGAAAATTTTACTAGTTGAGAACCATGGCAATATTGACCGTAGCTGAAGTAAGAACATGAAAACAGAAAGTTTCACGGTCAATAGACATATATTAGTAACCATCTTCGTCGTTGTTGCGTTTGTTGACACTGTTGTTGCATGGAATTTTGTGTTACTTAGTTCTACTGACAATGCGTTTACTGATCCTCTCTATTTATTTTTCTATTTTATTTCTCATTGTATAAGTTGTAAATTGACCAAGTTTTAACTGTTCAAGTAGTAAATTGAGCTGCAATAATTTTGTTTAGAGGGATGAAATTAACCAGTATAGTAAAGTAAACTTTTCCATTCTAAACTATTTGCATTGATGTTTCGGGTTTTTGACCTTGTAATTAATATATTTTACTTTTGATCTCAAAATTTTTAATCAAAATTATTGTAACCATATCATTTCACTTGTGAAGCACCGATGGACTGCTTAAATACCCAGTTGTGAATGGCTCGGTTCTTTTGTAAGAGCTACAAGTATAACACAGCCCGGCCGAATGGCATGCCAAGAATCCATATTTATTACAATACAAAGTTCGATGTTGCATAAAAGTTTATTACGAAGTTCTTCGTATGATGGATCCCATATGTGGCCAGAGGCCTAGATCAAGAAATGACCGGCATGGGGAAATGACGCCAATTTTCAGCATCATCGTTTGGAGCAGCAGCAAGTGTCCCAAGGCGAGGGTATTCCTATACGGCAGACAGTGCGAGGATTATCGCCGTACCCATTATACCAACACATACGGTTGCATGACACATCTGTGCATCCCACCATCTTGAAACATTCTAAAAAACGGCAATAATCATGGTTAATTCACTTTCAACTGTTACCCATATCCACGATAATGTGAACCTAATAACAGATAAACGTTGAGGATATATGTGCAATACGTACCTTCTGCAAGACAGGGTGACATGGCCATGGCTATCAGCAGTACAGCTACCAAGAACAGGGTCGTTCTGTCCTTACTTTTGAGAAGGGCCATGAGATATATGAGAGATAGTGTTTCAACCTCTCACTTTCAGATTTTGAGCTGAAATGCAATAGTGCTCCGAGGTCATGCTTATATGATGATGGGATGCCAAAGGAAAACATGGCAGAAAATTATTTCTCACCATTTCATCTTCTCTGGAAGCTACAATTGCTTGCTTGTTTCAAGATCAGGGATGCCAAATTAAATGAAATCTTATCTAGTTGCTAAAATAGTAAAATGCAAGCATCATCTTTAGAAGCTTATTATACGATGATGGGAGGCCAAAGCAAAAACATGGCAGAAAATTATTTCTCACCATTTCATCTTCTCTGGCAGCTACAATTGCCTGCTTGTTTTCAAGATAAGGGATGCCAAATTAAATGAAAACTTATATCTGATTGCTAAAATCCAAGAATCATATTTAGCAATCATTTATGATATTTATGAATATATCATTTTTAAAAAAATTATTATTAGTTTAATAGAAAATTATAGGTCTAGGTACATTTACAAAAAAATAGACATAGCTGTCACCCCATTGGAGAATAACTGATTTGACACATAGACCTATATGATCATGTTGGTCCTAAGATACTCGACAAATCTTCATTAAATTCCAACTCAGCTCCGTGTAAACTGTCGGTATGGGCGCTATGCGGTCGATATGTCACCCGACTTGTTGGGACCTTATCTTATTCCAGTACAAAGGTTAGTTTTTGCATTTGGATTAGGCTAGTAAATAGTGTGGTATTTATTGTAAAATATGTTTGATTACTGGATTAGTGTTTGTAATATTTTGTAAATAAAATTGATTAGCATAGGTTCACATTTGACCTATTTTTAATGGTTACAAATGTGCTATATAAGGTAGGTTTATTAATATAATAGATGAGAATGTTAAGTTATATGTATAGAAAAATATTTAAAGTAATTAATAATTGGTTCTGCTAATTTTAGTCATCTGAACACTGTTTTGAGTCTTCGAATCTAGAGGCTGCTTGGTTGTACGCCACACGCGGCCACGTCACAGCTATGTTTGCCAGTGGCAAGCTACTGCTTGGTTACCCACCACACTGCCACTACCACCATGCAAGCGCAGGTTTTTTCTCTCCATAGAGTATGGTGGATAAAATCAACGTCATACTTTGTGTCGGAAGGCGTGGTGAACTGTGGCCTACATCCAAACACACCCCTAGATTCAACGTTTTATAAAGAAAACAACTTTTCTATAGTTATACATTAATATATATTTTTCTCCTATTACTAATACATATAATCCTACAAAAATAAATACTAGTACAAATCTATTACAACTTCAACTATTTTCTAAATGACTTAAAGTTTCACAGCTTTCAAACGTTAGACAGGAAGAAAATATGATTAATAATTGTAGTATTGATTATTAGAAATGAATGGATTTTTTTAATTTGCTAGTGTCATTTGACTTTTGGATGTACTTAAGTGTTTGTTGCATCTTGCCATACGTCATCATTAAACACAATCATAGGTTTTCAAGGGTCGCTGGCCCCAGGCAAGGCAACTGGGCATTCCCTCGCGCAACAACTGTGATGATGGTTTTCCCTGATCCCTAGACCAAGAGCTTCCCCGTGCTCATCCTCACACCTCTGGCCATCGGTACCTTGCCTTCCATCTGTCTCCTTCGATCCTCTCAGAGCAAAACCTAGAGCCTGGCGTGGCGGGACTGGGCTGAAACCATGGGTCCATGAAGGTTGGTGAAGAAGATCTTTTTTATACTCTCTCCGTTCATAAAATATTATTGCCGTTGACTTTTTTATCAATTTTGATCATTCGTCTTATTTAAAATATTATTTTCAAATGTGTAAAATTTTGAGTTATGCTTCAGTTTAATTCGATAATAAAAGAAATTATGATAACATATATGATATTCCTTAAAAAAATAAAATAAGACAAATGATCAAAATTAATTAAAAAAGTCAATAGTAACAATAATTTAAGAATGGAGGGAGTACATCCTAACAAATACTGTACTCAATAGCCGCAATTACAACTCCTAGAATGCATAGTTTAAATTTGACTTGTGCTGCATATCATAGTTGTTAATAATACTTTAGGAGTTCTTAAATATTAAGCAGGACTTAAGAAGCAATATCTATATCATTATATGTCATGGCTGCCGGCACCCAGCGCTCTTTCCACCAATAGGGACACTCCATCTGGTTTTCACCCTCTTCTGAGTTGCCACGTTGCCACCAGCGTGTCTTTATGTTGGTCTGCCCACTTCTACTGCTGGGCTGATCTGTTGTTTGGGATGCTTGTCGTTCTGCGCTGTTTCTGTTGCGCTGGGCCGAGGCTACTTGGTCGACGACCCTGTATTGAATTCCATCTCAGGCCTCGTTAGTTTCGGCCTGTAATGGACTGGGAATGAAGTGTAAAGGGCTGGAATGGTTTGGGCTGTAACCAAAATCAGCCCAACGTGTAATGATCGTTCGGTTAGACCCAATGTGGTTTTAATACCGACCCAACCCATTCATTCCCAGCTCTCTTACCCTTGTAACGAAACCAAATCTCAGAACCCTTGGAACAAACCCACAAAGACGAGCGGCGGTGGCGGCGGCGGTAGAAGGAAGGCGAGCAGTTAGGGCAAGCGAGGATGGTGGGGAGCCAAGGCGGAGGCGCGAGGTGGCCTCGTCGGCAACGGCATGAGGCAGTCACGACGGCAGCGACACCGGGCGACACCAGTGGTGGCGGCAATAAGCGTAGACACAACTCGGCGTGGAGGCATGGCAGTGAGGTGGTCGACAACAATGACGCGGAGCTTCTCGCAATGACGCCTATACTTGTCGGCTGCCTGCTTCTCTCCCGTAAGATTGTTGTCCCTTCCCCTTTTCCTTCTGTCCCAACATTGCTAGGCATGGATAGATCTTGTAGTTTCTCGGCCATGCCGGCGGCACTGCCTAGGTACAACACAGACGCGTTCTTGAGCTCGTCAGCTGATCATTTTTGCCATCATCCAATCAGCTCCCGAACCTCACAGCTGAACATCATCGCAAGGCAAACAGAATAGTGGAGCATGGGCTCCTTCCATCCCCTTTAGCTCATCATTCACGCAAGGCCACATGCATGAACAACATGTAGATGTAGGAGTATTCACTACTTCACTCAGTGATGCATGTCTTTTATGTTCCTAAAAAAAGAAGAAAATACTCATTTTCCCCTTTCCAAGATTTAGCCCTATTCCTGCATGTTTATGAGGATCTCGTTCCTGCGTGTGTAGGTGTGGAAGTTTTCAGTAAAAAGAAGTAGGATATAATTTTATCTTGACATAATATTGTCCCACAAAGAAATAGGACAGAATGTTATCTTATCTATTGCCTGACTTTATCTAGCTTTTTTTTTTTTGCATCTATCTTGAAACTATATATTTTTTTTACTTCATTGTTGTAGACTTTTATCTGATATAAAGGTCTGATGCATCTATGCTTTTTTATGATCATCTCCAACTTCTAGTTCAGCTATCCCAGATGATCCTTGATCTTATTTGATACTATAGAATTAGCAGCATACTCATTTATGCTAGTTCATTACTTAACTATATTCTAGTTGACTACTAATTTGTGTCCTGTGTTGACTAAACTAGAATTTCAGTTTACTAATTTGTGTCTTGTACTCTTGTGTTGTTTTAGACCCTCCCTGCTATTTCTAGAGTTGGAGAGGACTTGCCTCCCCCATCCGTGCTTACTCCGAAAGGTATATTCATGTTCCTCTTCATTGCTTGTTATTCTTGTTGTCTATGTTGCTCTTCTATGCTTTTATTCTTGTATACTTTGTCGATTGCATGTGGTAAAGTTGCATATTCTCTTCCTTATAGTACTGTAATGAGTGTCTCACCGAGAAAATGCATTAGAATGCATGTGGTAAAGTTACATATTTTCTTCCTTCTGCTCTAAAACTTGGCATGCTCTAAAACAAGTCATGCAGAGTAAATAATTATATTGCTTCTACTTTATTTGTACTGCTTATGAATAAATTTTATGTCAGAAACAAGGAGGAAACTAACCAGGAGACAACAATGATTTTGTGCTTTGATGTAGTATAAAGAAGAAAGACGACATAGCCCTCTTCATGCTTTAGTTATCATCATAGCCCTTGAACTATTAAAGCATCCATTCAAGGCCCTCAATTCCTATTATTTTTGGATAAATGTATTAGTTCCTGTTCTTGATTTCTTGATTTCTGAAAGCTATTTTTTATTTGCACAACTTGATTGGACATTATTTTTTTTTGTAGATGGACATGATCAAATCCTGATCAACATTCAACTTGTCTCGGATCATCTTGCATGGTTGAGAGAGTATGGACATTAGAAAACGTTGCTCAAAAGGTGCAGGGTTTAATGAGGTCCCGATTGCTTTCATCATGTTGAACAGTTCTCCTGGTTCTTTCTTAAAATGTATCAACTTAGTGCATGTAAATGTTTCTTTCATCTATGTAGAGGGATATAGAGTTGTCATTACAAATATCAGTTTGACATTGGTGGTTATTTACTTTAAGAGAATAGTGTGTAACTTGAATTTACCTTTTTCAAATTTTTGTCTTGATATGCTGCATCATCCAACAATGAATAACTTTTGTTTTAAATAATAATAAGGCTTGGGCTCTATGAATGAATACATGTCTACCGAATATATGTTTCTCTTTCCATGTTTTGGTTCTACAAGTAGATTTTAAAACATGCTGGTTTGAAGTGGTTTGAGTGACACACATGTATTCATCTAAACCATGCATGTAAACAAACCATGCTGGTAACTAAAACATGGCTGCCGAACAAGGCCTCAAAGGTCGGCAGTTCTGGACCTTTGTGGTTGGCTCTTTTCTTTCCGATGTAGGTGTATGGTTGTTCCTCTAAAAAATGGTGCATGGTTGCTGGCAGGTTGCTAGGAGGAACGCCATGTTGCTGGCTGTCGTTGTGGCTGTTGGATCGACAACCATGGCTTCTGGCCATCTTCGATCGTCGGCCCACTTGTCACAGGCTCGCAACAATAGGCAATCCCTGGCCCTTGTGTGGGTCTGATTCCGTTTTCACGCCCTTCAGCGGCATCCACAGGAAGAGGTGGAATAAGGTAGCCCATCTCCTGTGGGCGAGCGATGTAGCAAGCAATGGCGATGATGCGTCATGGCGGCAAGAAATTTGATGTCGCGGGGAGGGGCGAGGAGTGCACCAGCTGTGAGGCAGGCGACGACGAACCGTTGTCCCGATGGGCACGTAACAGTAGTGATCGACATATGTGGCATGAGCTGGAGGTGTGGTTGAATGGAGGAGAGCGCAGAGTGAGTCTGTGGGTAGCTTCGAGGTGACTGGGAGAGCAAAAATGAAAGAGAACGCTGCTAACCCAGCGCCAAACATGGGAGGAAGGAGGAGCGGCCATCACCAGCGGTGCTACAAGCAATGCACTTGGATTTGTTGAATTTTTCTTCCCCTCTGACCTTGAGAACCAGGGAGATGTGGAATCAGATAAAGGAGGGTGGAGGTGGAGAGAACGAGAAACAAGAGGTGAGCGGTGAGTTGGGTACGCGTGTCCGAGAGTCTGGTCCAATGGGTTGCTGAAAGACCATAACGCCTACCAAACCCATGGCTGTAGTAGGTCACATATGTGAAGCCTATATACATATATCCTCTATTTATCTTATCAATCATATTCACTATTTATACCTATAAAATAATATATATTATTACTGTTGTGAATGTATATTACTTCTCTCACTTTTTGTGATGCGCGAATAACATTCAACATCGAGACAGACAAGTAAACAACACACCAGCATAACAGCTGCGTCGCACAAAAGAAAAAAAAATTGTCACTTCATTACACGAGCGCGCCACCTTGCCTAGTTAGTTATGAACCATCCTTTCACTCATTTTTCTAGAATTTGATTCCTTATTGCACAAGGAGCAAAAGAAGCTACCTAGAAAATAAGCATACTTGTAATTCATTTTTTATGAATGAAAAATATAAAAAGCAAGATATTATGATATCTGAAACAAGATTTTTCTCGAAGCTTTCAAAATGTTGAGTCAAAGAACATTGCAGGTCTGTATTCATTCCCTTCTAAAAGCCACTTTGAGTTTCTTTAGATAATGTTCCAAAGGATGGATGGTATCTTGAACGACGACATCGAGCAGGCAAAGCGCACCGGCTCCAACTTGTGAACCAGGCCGCCGTGCCAAGCGCCTCGCACGATGGCACTAGCACGGTAGCACATCGCTGTCTGCGGCCGTGCAGGCACGCATAGTGGGGAAGAACATGTAAGGCGCTCCAATTGCTTCGATGATGACACAGAGGTGGTTGCGTTGGGGCCTCTAAGCTTTACAAATGGTATTCCGGCCAAACATGACTAGTATATAAGTTCATTTTCTTTATGTTATTTTTCATGATAAAAAGTTAAGTTCATATAGATCTATGTATGTGAATGATAAAATTTTATCTGTAATAGTGAATAGCTGAAAAACTATATATAATGTGACAACATAAAAGTTTGATGGTACTGATGCACGATTTAGGTTTTTGCTACTGTTTCTGAGTCTAAACTAATTAATATTGTCTCTCTGCACATGATTTATCGGCAGCTGAATTTGCTCATGGATGGATCGCGCTGTCACTCTGTCCTTCTACACCAACATGGTGGCTTTATGGATCGCTCTCGCTCATTTCTTTAAAAATAAAATGAAATTGTATTTCATTTGTGTTTGTTTGTTTCGACTAGTTACTTTTGCCTTCACCACATGACTTACTGCTTCATTATTCCTGGCATTGTTTCGCATATGGTAGGCTTTTTTCTTGTTGTTCTCTTAGTCACACGGAGGAGGTGAAGACGGCGGATAGATCCAGACATGACTGCCGGATCCGCATGGTGGAGGGCAGTTTTAGGTTGATGGTGGCCGGATCCGGTTGAACGTTGTCGGTTTTTTACCAAACTTTGCCGGGATCTGTGTGTTGCGAGGGGGGTCAAGACATTGGTGCTGAAGTTGATGCCCGATGATTGGTGCCAATGTTGGTTCATCCTAGTGGTGTCGTGGTTGTGGAAGATGACCAGTTCTGTCAGAATCTGGTGTTACATGTGACGCGGTGTTGTTGTGTGGAGGCCATCGGTGTTGTAGGCATTGTGACAACCGATGGTGGCATGCTGTAAGTCATCACTGGTGACGTGATCTGTGGTGACCAAGTGGCAGGAGGTTGCTGATGACAGATGCTATCAAGACCGTACTAGTGGCGTAGATGGTTGTGATGTGTAGGGTGCCACGCATAAGCCTTGCTCAGTGTTTTACCAATGCCAACAACGATGACACCTTTAGGTGTTGTTCCCCTCGTTAGAGGTGTTTCTAAGGTGTTTCATGTTAAGCAATAATGAGCTTTTCTTCAGGTGAAAGTCCAAGATCCAGCTTGCTAGGCTGGGCAATGGCGACATCTTGATGTTGTAACCTCATTGGAGGCATTGCTTTGGAGCCTCCTTGCCCTATTTGGCTACCCACTTTCTCCATCCGTGGCGGAAATGATGATATTTGACTTGGCGATGGTTCGGTGAGGCCTTGTCTCTATGGAGTTGCACTCCAATGATGTTTTACGATGACATCTTTGAGTTGAAGTCGGAGTTGCTGCATCGTGGGTGTACGATTAAGCTTGGTGACGATGACATGTAACACGTCATTGTGAGGTGTGTTGCAGTGTAATGATATTGGGACATGTGTTGAGTTCTATTGTGATGTGATCGAAGCTGCTTGTTGTATGACAAGCTTGGCAGCTATGACAATGAAATGGGCTCCATCGAAGGAGCGAAGAGGGCATGTTGTTGTTTGCTTTTGGTGGAACGCTTAGAAGTGTAGTTACTGTGATAGTTAGGTTACTTATGCCTGTACGGTTTGGTCTTGTTTCCCTTAATATGAGGCACCTTCTTCTTATTAATATATTAATATGTGCCGGAAAAATATTTCCGGATCTTTCAAAAAAAATATAAATCATCCATTTGGTAACTCATCAATTGTAACAGGAACAATGTATAAGAGAACAATTAATAACGGGTACCATATATGTAATGACACAAGTATTTCAATATCTAGAAAATCATTTTATAAAAAAATATTAATATGACAGATTTTGATCCATTTGTCCATTGTTCAACATGGATGTAGCTAGCTAGAGCAGCAGCAGGTGGTGAGACCAGGGACCTTGGGATCTGTCTGGCAGTAGACAAGAGGTTTCAAATAGCCCTCCGACATGCACATGGCACGACACGAGTCGGTATTGCATCCCGAGAAGTAGTTGCAAATCACTGTAAAATGGGAAACAATACAACGATGAGGCATGCAGTTATGGTGATATCCAAATCAAAAGGAAAGTAAGATTTTGGCTGGAATATCGATACACTACAATTGTTTTGTCCCTGCACGAGACACGATGAAAAGATAACCATGGTCATGACGATGATGGTTGCCATGAAAAGAGCCCTTGTAGCCTTTCCTTTGACAACCGCCATGAGATGAGTGAGATATTGAGATGCAGTGTCTAGTTGCCCTAAAAAAAAAGAGATACAATATCTAGTTCTACCAGTTCTTATTTTAGATGAAGAGAATGCAGCATTGTTCTGTGGAGATGCTTAGCCTTATATAGGAGCAGGAACTTGAAGCAAATATAGCAGGGAATTAATTTTCACTATGATATACAACTATATTAATTTCACATCATTGCTCAGTCTTCTACTACCTTAGTGACCTGTGTTAATGCTCATTACTTTTGCCTAAAATACAAGGATCGTCTTTAGCAGTCATCTATAGCACTTGTTAAAAATCATTGCATTTTGTGCAGGTAGTCTGAAACTTACCTTTAGCTATCATTTATTTACTGCCTTGAGTGCCTTCTGTACGACAGCGTTGACACCGGGCTGTTGATGGCAGTCGATCACAGAAATAATAAATAACTAAATCAATATATATAGGTACTTACTATGTCACATATAGTTATTAATTACTTGCCCCTTATGCGAGATAGGATAACACAGGACCACGGTCAGCTTGGCCATGATCACGAAGTTCGCCAAGAACACATCCCTCGTGTGCTCTTTCCTTTGTTTTTCTGGCGTGGGGTTACTGTGCCACCTATGTGGCTTTTTATTCATGGGCATATCATGTGCAGATTCTCTAGAAATAATTCTCTGAAGAAAATTGTGAGATTCTATGGTTGAAAATGTGTTTTCTATGATTATGTAGGATAAACTCTTAGAATAAAGAATGATTTCATAGAAACAAGAGAAGTCATTTTTTGAACGTTGGGATCCTTGTTCGTTTTAGAGAAAAAGTACACAAACTTAGGTGACGGTGGTGATCAAGGTGTCGCCGATGCCAATGACGCAGCCCAAACTCTATGGGACGCATGGAGCCACTTCTGCCGAGATGCCAATCAGAGGCATATGTCCTTTATAGCATCATAGCAGGGTAGAATATGCAGCTTGGTCCATGAAGATCGAAATCCACAGCAGGTTGATGTCGTTTAGAAGGTATATATATGCCCCCATTGCATACATCAGATTTCAGTGTCAGCAGTCAAGCTTGGGCAGTAAATTTATCAGAAAGACTATGTATCCAGATATGCCTCAGCCTCCTGTGTTAGGACTTCCAGAACAACCCACGACAAACCACATACATTCAGATTCATAAGTTATGGTAAGCAACTGCATTTCATTTATATATGCTTGATCATGCAAGCTAGCTATTCACAACTTTTACACAGAAATATTTCTTTTACTTAATATGTTCAATGGTTCTAGATGAGTTGGCACGAACAAAACTGATCAGCACGAGGAGTCTCAGCTCTCAAGTAAGTTTAATTATCTCGCTCTGAATTAAAAGGTACTATTTTACTAGGTTATATAGAGTAGACAATTATATGAAAATGATTCCACTACTAGCATATGATTCAACTGCAAGCCATATGTAGTAAAAGTATTAAAGGTTCCATATAAGGGCGTATTTGAAAAAAAAAATTGGTCTCATAACTTGTCTCAAAAAAAATTTAGATATACCAAATTTATTTAATTGTTTAAATCAATTATTTGCATACTATGTGAACATGAGTCTCAGCTCTCAAGTATGTTTAATTATCTCTCTCTGAATGAACAAGTATTATTTTACTAGGTTATATAGAGCAGACAATCAGAATATGATTCCACTACCTATATGGATATGATTGCACTACAAACCATATGTAATAAAAGTATTAAAGGTTCCAAGTAAGGGCACATATGAAACAAAATTGGTCTCATACTTGGCTCAAAAAGTTTTTACATATACAAAATTTTGTAGTTATTTAAGTCAATTATTAGCATACTATCTAACTATTGAAATTTGATGTCATAGATGCCATAAAAATATTAGACATAAAGTTGGAAAAATATATGCGATATTTATGTGATACTAAGAATTCAAAGATGTCTCAGAAAAACATGTGCCAAGTACTCAGTCCTGTGACACCCATTGATAAGACATCAAGTCCATCCGGCATGGTGCCATTAACGCTGCATTACTGTTTCCGGGTACACACAAAACTGCATGCCGTCGCTATGTTTCTCATCTGATTGAATCATTGTTTTGGTCATGCATTCAATCAAGACATGACTATAATGAGCAAGATAACAAGAAAGACTACCACACATCTTATATCGGATAATATATTTTTCTTGAATATATGTCCAGATTATCATAATTAGAAATTAACTTTTAGGCATCTTACCATCTCAATTTGTCAGAAAGAAAGGTGTGATGTGTAATCTTGGATTGGATTGTTCAAAGTTTCTCTGATTTGGATGCACAGTGCAAGACTGTAATGTAAAAGAACATTACTAGAGAATGGAAACCATTGGACAAGGCTGCCGAGAAATATATACAAATGTGCAGATTACCTTCTCTAAGATAATTAAACCTTCAACACTATTTAAAACTTTTTTTAGAACAGTCGATACATATGTTTTAATTGTTGTTGAAATATATTATCTTACTTAACGTTGGAAAAGAGTTTCAAAACTAGGTAATTTGGATATCACCTCTTAGGTGATAGAGAAGAGATGCGTGAACATTTATACTAAAAACCATGATAGAATATAGTTTCTTGTAATCAATGAAAAGATAGAACAACACCACCATGCAGACTGATGTACTGATATAACACATATGAGATATACCAATGGCTACAAATTTTACATATATTGTTACCTCACACATGGATGGATGAGTGCTTCATTTAATAAAATATTTAGTGGGAGTTTTAGATATTTTTGTAATTATTATAGGGAAACAAGGGCAATTTATAATACCGTAAAATTATCTTGCAAGACATTTTCATACTTTCAAGTAACGATGATTGGTTTACCAAAAATGCATCTACCAATGGCTACTATCTGATTCAAACTCTATTGTTTAACCTATATTAGTAGGATAGCCTTGCATTTTTTTTTTGAGGTTTTGAGGTACTATATAATTTTTTTTACCATATATCATACTTTTTATCCTTATTTTTATTTAATCCAACAAAACACAAGCTAAAATTATTAATAAATACTTCTCTGTCAAACATGGTCATTGTAAAATAATACATGTCATTTAGTTCAAATTGACAGAGTAATTCTAGCATATACTTGTATCTTTATTTCAATGTATTATTCATTAATACTATATAACAAAAGAAGTGATTCTACAGTGGAATAAAATGTATCTCTTTCTGCTCATCTTTTGCATCTAGCCGGCGCAACTGCACGAGCTGTGCAATCTAGTTATATAAGAGAAAACAAATTAAAATAACAATGCATGTTTTCTTCAAATCAAATTATTATGATAGATTTTGTCGATGAGTCGGTCTATATAGCACCTCACAACAAAGTGAGAAAAAACTGCAATGATTAGGTGCATGCAGTCGCCAACAGCAAATAATATAAAAATATGTTTACACTACCATTGTTGGCTCGTGCAGGATACGGTGACAAGAAGAGCATAGTCTTGACAAGTATGGCTGCTGGGAATAATTGGTCCATGCCAGCCAGAAGATTAAGAAAATATTAAAAGGTTAGAATAGAGATACAGGCCAAATATAAGGTTTTGAAGAATGAATTAATGGACAAAGTAACAACTATTGACATTAAAAGTGAATCTCAAGGCCTAACAGTAAAAAAAAGGCAGGAGAAACTAAAATGAGAGAGGATGAATTAAAAATGAGACACCCTGGGTACATGTCATCGACAAGATGGTCGGTGGAGGAAAGGTTGCTAGCTAGTTGCATGATGAAATAGGGACTTATTTCACCAAACACACAATGTGTAAGGCAAGGAGACCCATTGTCTCATGTGCTCTTTGACATAATATTGCAGATGGGTTAGCACTAATGAGCAAGAAAGCTCAAGATGAAGCCCTAGTTAGAGGGGGTTAGCACATGGTGAATGGAGGTGTGGCCATTCTGCAATATATAGATGACACAATCTTCATGGTGCAATTATGATCTGGAGTAAGCAAGGACCTCAAGTTCATACTATGCTTATTTGAACAGACGTGTGGACTTAAAATCAACTTTTTTTCTCGAAAATACAGGAGAGCTGCATTTCATTGTATTAAGAAGAAAACGGGATAAGAACCCATACCAGTCCATATAGAAACTGTTGGACAAATTAGCACTTTTAATTGTATATTAATCCAGAAATAAATCATAAGTATAATTAATAGATTGCATAATAAACTAGACAAGTCTACCAAGATCTAGACAGGTCTATAAAGCCAGATAAAAGCACAACATCTACCATACTAGCAACATCCATCATAGTCAAACAGGCTACGAAAGCTAGTATGGAAGATATGGTTTAAGATGAGAGTACGCATGTTTCCTTCTGACTGGGTAGAGAAGGCGGCGACGACGTGCAGCACCATCACATTGTTGGTGATGGCGGCTGAGACCGACTTGATAATGAGGAAGACGAGCCGTGGTGACGAGATTGACGAAAACGAGGAACCGATCGAGCAATCGTGCAGAGCGCTTTCCAAAAACCTTATTCGCCCTCTCCCAGTGCAGGATCACAGAGGACGATGGTTCCGGAGACCTGCTCTCCCGTTCGCCGGTGCACGCCGACAATCGGGATGGAGAAGACTTGACGGCGCAATAATAGCGAGAGGCAAAATCCTAGGCGATTGTGTGATATAATTTGCGGCGGTACCCGTACGTATTTATAGGGAGGAACCGCTAGGGTTGGGCGTCCCACAACCGAATCGGTTACCATAAAATACGTCGGTTTCTATAATTATATATGGAATACGCAGCAAAAAGAAAGTATAAAAGGAAGCCGCGCCCCCGCAAGGCAAGAGACCAAATTTCGGCGGACCATTCACGTAGGTGATACACGATCGCGCCCATCGCACATGCCCCACCCTGCCCCGCCCCGCCCCGCCCCGCCCCGCCCCGCCCCGGCACGGCGAGGCGAGGCGAGCGCGCGCGTGTGTTCTTCCTTCCGTCCATCCACACACTTGTAAGAGATGCTAGAGCAACCAACCTTATAAGTTGAACTCCCTCCACCTCCACTAGCAATGTGGGACTAAACCTTTGCACTCCCATCACTCATGAATGGGCCTTTGAGATTTTTAGGAATTATTGTCATTATTAACGGGTCAAACCCATATAATTCCAAAAATCCCCCACCAGATCTCAAAGTCCCAGCTAGACTTTGCCTCACTCCACTGTTGTTTAATATACCAGTGTTTTCAGTGAAGACTGTTAAGTTGAACTTCCACTTAGAATAATAAGCTACACTCATTCATAACTTGAACAATGGACTACGCCTTGAATTACAAGTTTTGTGCAAACAAGTTTTACTTACTGTCATAACTGATACTAGACCTCTAGTAGGCTTCTCCGCGGGTGGAGCATATAGGTCATACTCTCTTGGTCTTTCATGAGCTTAATAAAGATCACCCAAATCTCACATATTGAAACCTTACAACAATCGGGCTCATATAGGTGTATTCATTTAAGAATGTTCTATAGGACAACATTTTCGCTATTTAAAGCCAACTGAATATATTAAGGCAACAACCAACCTGCCATACAGATATTGAGAGTAATGCATCGCTTCTCGAGTGGGTTCTAAAAAGGTTACTCTCATGCTAACCAATAGCTTGTTCTTCTCAGGTCCTACTTCACGGGATCTCCGATCACATAGGTTGGGTTACCACTATGGAATAGCACATATGGGTCTCATACCCATCTCCTTCGATGCACTATCTATCACATTTCATGACAGCCCCTTGGTGAATTGATCTGTCAGGTTCTCACCAGTTAAAATATATTCTACTGATATGACTCTGGAGTTTCTCATTTTCCTGATAGACTGCAAACGTCTCTTAATATGTCTTGATGGCTTCATATTATCCTTAGAATTGTTCACTTTGACTATCACAGTTTGATTGTTACAATTCATCAGGATTGCCGGCACAGGTTTCTCGATAATAGACAAGTCCATCAAGAGCTCATGTAGCCAATCGGCCTCAGCTGTAGCTGTATCTAGTGCGGTAAGCTCTGCTTCCATGGTAGACCTCGTTAAGATGGTCTATTTGCATGATCTCCATGAAACAACAGCACCATCAAGAGTAAATGCATATCCACTCGTGGCATACAGCTCATCAGCATCAGATATCCAATTGGAATCACTATAGCCCTCTAGTACTGCTGGATATCCAGAATAATAAATTCCATAATCCATAGTACCAACTAAATAGTGCATTACCCGCTCAAGCGCATGCCAATGATCATCTCCCGAACAAGAAGTAAACCAGCTTAGTTTGCTCACAGCAAACGAGATGTCAGGCCTAGTAGCACTAGCTACATACATAAGTGATCCAGTTATCTGAGAATATCTTAATTGGTCTCTACCAATTCTCTTATTCTTTCGAAGAATCAAGCTGGGATTATAAGGTGTTGGAGAAGACTTGCTATCCTTAGAACCAAAACGGTTCAAGAGCTTTTCAACATAATGAGATTGCGTAAGAGTAATCCCATTCTCTCCTTTGATTAGCTTGATGTTCAAGATAACATTAGTCTCACCCAGATCCTTCATATCAAAGCTTTGGTACAGAAAAGTCTTGACCTTATTGATCACGTCAAGATTTGTTCCAAAGATGAGTATGTCATCAACATACAAGCACAGTATAACTCCCTGACCCCCACCATGGCGGTAGTACACACATTTATCAGTCTCATTGACTGAAAAGCCTGCTGCTAGAAGTGTACAATCAAATTTCTTATGCCACTGCTTAGGAGCTTGTTTCAGACCATACAAAGACTTTAACAACTTACACACCTTGTCTTCTTGACCCTTTATTACAAATCCATCTAGCTGATCCATATAGATTTCCTCATCCAACTCTCCATTAAGGAAAGCTGTCTTAATGTCCATCCGATGAACGATAAGACCATGTGAGGCAGCCAGAGCAAGTAATACATGAATAGTGGTCAATCTAGCAACAGGTGAATAAGTGTGAAAGAAGTCTTTGCCTTCTTTCTGAGTATAACCCTTAGCCACAAGTCAAGCCTTATACTTGTCAATAGTATCATCAGGCTTAATCTTTTTCTTGAACACCCATTTACAACTCACAGGTTTGCAACCATATGGTCTGTCGACAACTTTCCAAGTTCCATTAGAAAGAATAGAGTCCATCTCACTATGGACAGCTTCTTTCCAATCATCTACATCAGGAGATGCATATGCCTCTGAAATAGTTCTAGGAGTGTCATCCACAAGATAAATAGTGAAATCATCACCAAAAGACTTTGCGGTCCTTTGTCTCTTGCTCCTCCTAGGAGCTTCACTATCAATCTCCTCATGGATTGGTTCAAGTGTTTGTTCAGCATGATCAGAAAATGCACTAGGTTCAGGAGTAGTTTCAGCAATCACATCAGAAGATAATCTAAACATGCTATATAAATCTTTCATAGGAAATATGTTCTCAAAGAAAGTAACATCACGAGACTCCATTAATGAATTAACATAAACATTAGGCACCTCTGATTTAACCACTAAAAATCTATAGGCAATGCTATGATGAGCATATCCAAGAAATATACAATCCATAGTTTTAGGTCCCAACTTACGCTTCTTGTTAATTGGCACGTTAACTTTAGCCAAACAACCCCATATGCGTAAGTAAGAGAGCGATGACTTTGTACCAATCCATTCCTCATATGGAGTCTTCTCCTTATATTTCATGGGAACTCTATTTAGGACATGACATGATATCAATAAAGCCTCTCCCCACCATACATTAGATAATCCAGCTATGTCTAACATGGAATTAACCAAGTCAGTCAAGGTGCGATTCTTTCTTTCAGCAACCCCGTTTGATTGGGGCGAATAGGGAGGCGTCATCTCATGTATCAAACCATGTTCCACACAGAATAAGTCAAACTCATTTGAGAAATACTCGCCACCACGATCGGACCTATTCTTTTAATCTTTTTTTTCTAGTTGAGTTTCAACTTCAGCCTTATAAATTTTAAAGTAGTTTAGAGCCTCATCTTTCATTTTTAACAAATAAACATAGCAATATCTAGTCGCATCATCAATCAAAGTCATGAAATATCTTTTTCCACCCTCAGTCAATATACCATTCATTTCACAAATATCTGAATGTATAAGTTCTAGTGGTGCAAAGTATCTCTCCTCTGCAGCCTTGTGAGGCTTTCGAGGTTGCTTCAATTGCACACAACTTGAGCACTTAGAACCTTTGATAATGGAAAAATTCGGAATTAAATTCAAGTTAGAAAGTCGAGACATAGAACTAAAATTTAGTGACATAAACGTGAATGCCAAACACTAGCATCACTATCATTAACACCATCATAAATATAGTTCCCAGACTTATTGCAATAATCTGAAAGGAAAAAGCGGAACAAGCCTCCGCACTCATAGCCTTTACCAATAAATTGTCCACTCTTAGACATGATAACTCTATTCAACTCTAGCATTACCTTAAAACCATTCCTACACAAAAGAGAGCCACGAATGAGATTCTTCTTGATAGAAGGGACATGTTGTATGTTCTTTAATTGGACAATCTTCCTTGAATTGAACTTCAGCTCGACCGTGCCAACACCATGAATAGAAGCATGTGACCCATTCCCCATTAGGTCGGAGAAATCCCGAGCGACCTGGTAAGAAGTAAACAAAGAAGCATCAACCCACACATGAACATTAGCACCAGTATCAAGCCACCAACTAGTAAATTGAAATACAAAAAAAACCTATGGTAAATTACCATACCCACTATTTTCTCCAGCACTGGTCACCATGTTCGTAGACTTCTGCTGTGAAGGCTTCCTTCCTTTGTGTTCTAGACACTTCTTTGCCCAATGCTCATTAGAACCACAAACAAAGCATGCTCCCTTCTCCTTGTTTTTCTTCTTGAAGGTAGTGGTCTGCTTAGGCTTATTGTTCTTGCTCTTGCCCTTACCATCACTGTCATGAGACTGTTGTGGTTGATGCACCATATTGGCAATAGTGTGTCTCTCGTTAACCTTAGAACGTCCATCCTTCTCACGAGCTTTCTCCTCAACATCAAGAGACGCGATCAAATCTGAGACAGATATGTTCGTCCTCTTGTATTTAAGAGTAGTGGCAAAATCCCTCCAAGTTAGAGGCAATTTGGCAATAATGCCCCCAGCCACAAGCTTCTCAGGTACGACGATCTTAAGTAATTTGAGTTCTTTCACTATGCACTATATCTCATGAGCTTGCGCGATGACAGATTTACCATCTACCATCTTAAAATCATGGTACTGCTCAATGACATACAGTTTAGCGCCAGCATCTAAACCACCATAGTCAGCGATCAGAGCGTCCCACATATCCTTAGCGACTGTATGATGGATGTAGACGTCCTGAAGACAATCTACTAAAATTCCAATAACAACACCCAAGAATATTGTGTTGGTATCATTGTAGGCCTTTTCCTGATCTGTAGTGAGATCGCCTTCAGGTTTACCAGTGGACACCCAGAACATATTCATGGTAGTAAGCCACAGAGTGACTTTCACTTGCCATCTTTTGAAGTGCACGCAAGTGAATTTCACTGGCCTCAGTGCATCGACAAATCCAGCCATAAAACTAAAGTGCCTACAATAAGGTTTTTAGATTGTTGGATAAATTAGCACTTTTAGTTTTATATTAATCTAGAAATAAATCATAAGTATGATTAACAGATTGCATAATAAACTAGATAAGTCTACGCAAGATCTAGATAGGTCTATAAAGCCAGACAAAAGCACAACATCTACCATACTAGCAATATCCATCATAGTCAAAGAGGCTACGAAAGCTAGTATGGAAGACATAGTTTGAGATGAGAGTACATACGTTTCCTTCTGGACTAGATAGAGAAGGCGGCGACAACGTGCAGCACCGTCACGTTGCTGGCGACGGCGGCTGAGACCGACTTGACGACGAGGAAGACAAGCCGTGGCGACGAGCTTGATGAAGATGAGGAAGCGATCGAGCAGTCGTGCAGAGCGCTTCCCAAAAACCTTATTCGCCCTCTCCTGGTGTAGGATCATAGAGGACGACAGTTTCGGAGACCTGCTCTCCCGTTCGCCGGTGCACGCCGACAATCGGGATGGAGAAGACTTGGCGGCGCAACAGTAGCGAGAGGCAAAACCCTAGGCGATTGCATGATATGATTTACAGTGGTACCCGTACGTATTTATAGGGAGGAACCGCTAGGATTGGGCGTCCCGCAACCGAGTCGGTTACCATATTAATACGTCTGTTTCCATAATTATATATGGAATACGCAGCAAAAAGAAAGTGCAAAAGGAAGTCGCGCCCCCGCAAGGCAAGAGACCGAATTTCGGTGAACCATTCACGTAGGTGATGCGCGGCCGCGCCCATCGCCCACGCCCCCGGCCCGCCCGGCCCGGCCCGACGAGGCGAGGCGAGCGAGCGCGTGCGTGTGTTCTTCCTTCCTCCCATCCACACACTTACAAGAGATGCTAGAGCAACCAACCTTATAAGTTGAACTCCCTCCACCTCCACTAGCAATATGGGACTAAATCTTTGCACTCCCATCACTCATGAATCTTTGCGCCGCCGTCGCCGGTTGCGTATTCAATGCGTGCGCACCAACCGCGCCGCCAACCTGCAACCCGGCCATTCTCACGGTTTGGGCCTCTTCCGTGCGGTCATTACGTGTGTCGTCCTTGCTCCGCCCGCTGTCCCCGCGTGTGCCGCCATCCCTCGACGCATGACTGCGGCAACAGTAGGCCTGCCGATCTAGTACCGCGCAACGCCATACTGTCACCGCGTGTGCCGCCCTCCTCGGCGCACTGCCGCGAAGACAGCTTGGCGCCGGATCCACCTTCACCGGCATTTCTTCGTCTTACACTAACGCCGCTTGAAGCTCCGCTTGGAGGGTGACGCTTTCCGACGTGACCCCCTTTTCTAGATATGGCCACCTGGGCACCAAATCCAGTGGGACAGGTCCCTCACCGCTCATAGTTGCGTCTCCACTGGCCGCTCGAACCGCTGGCGCCCGATGCCGCTACTCCGGTAGCCGTCTCCGCCGGCGCCACGTCCTCGCCGCACTCACGGCGCGCCTAGAGCCCGACCGCGCCCTCCCGGCGTCGTGTTGTCAGCGTGCTGGAGCGCCCCTGGTGCCGCCGCTTGCACTCAGAGGGCGTTGCCAACGGGCATGAGGCCCCTGCAATAGATCCAGCTCTTGAAGGCTGCCACCACCGGGCTCAGGCCCCCTGCCTATGGATCCGGCCCCGTAGGTACCAGATCGGGCGGGCCCAGGACTCCACGTCTCGTCACGCCGCCACCACCACTCGAAGGCCGCCATCGCCGGGCTTGGGCCCCTGCCTGTGGATCCGGCCGCCTAGACACCAGATCGAGTGGGCTCGGAGATCCTCGTCGTGGGGCATCGCCTCTAATCACGGGATTTGGGGGGCGACAGGGGGGGGAGGCTACGGTGGAGAAGAAGAAATGGAGGTCCCACTGTCGCCTTCCTCGCGGCCGCGCAGCATTGGCTCGCGGCCCGCTCGGGCGACGGCGAGGAGTGGGGGAGCCTGGGGAGGAGGGCTGGGGGCGATGGCGGTGGCATCTAGGGTTCCGCCCATCGCCCCTAGAAGAGGGACACGGGCTTCCCCCTTCGTCTCTCAAAATATCAAACTGTGCCCCTTAAAATCAATTTTCACAAGAGTGACATCTATTGTTTTGGTAATGCCACTGAAAAGAAAGATTCAGTGAGATGTTAACCTGCCCTACAAATGACCTCCTACTAAAATATCTAGGGGTCGTAGTGGACAAAAAGAAGCTAACCCAACAGAAGACAAAAAGGGAAGAAGCAGGAAGTGTGGCAAGGAAGTCTCCTAATATTGGGAGAGGGAGACTCATTTCCACCAATTCAAGCCTAACCAATGTGCCATTGTACATTTTATCAATGCACAAAAAGTCCCAAAGGATTACCCAAAAGGATTGATTTTTTTAGAGCAAGATTTAAGTGGATTTAAGTGGCAAGAAAGTCAAGGAGTTAAAAAGTAGCAAATATAGCAGGTAATCCATGCCAAAGGAGCAAGGTGGGCTCGGGGTTCTTGACTTGCATGTCATGCATCAGCTTGCTAAGCAAGTGGCGGTGAAAATTGGAAACAAGCTCAGGTCTCTGGCAAGAAGTACTAACTACTAACGAAAAATTATGTTAAAGATACACCCAGTTCGCACAGATGCGCCACCGCACCTGTGCATGGCAGATAGAGGCGAGGAACCAAGCACACTCGGAACTGAGAATGCCTATGATCTTACTCTAGATATGTGGAGTTAAAATGCAATCCTTTGTGGCTATGCTTTTTTTTTTGAAGGGAATTGTGGCTATGCTTATGGAGGCCGGAGCATGAGCAAATATAGCAGGTAAAATCAGTGCTCTCACAGTTTTAATCTACAGGCTATTTCATCTCGATGCCTAGCCTTCTAGGTCGGTTAATGTATACCAAAAATAATCAAAACTAAAACACAAGGCTCATCTTTATATTTATATTAGCAGTCATCTATTGAACTTGGCGGTCTAAAAAAAACAATTTATTGAACTTCTCGAAACTGTCATTTTCAATGTGGATAGTCTGAGCCTTATTGTTAGCTATCGTTTACCTGCTGCCATGTATATGATTCCCCCCGTCGGTTCAAATTAAATAAGCAAACTATGAACTTGAGGTTCCTTGCTGACTCCAGATCATCTTGCACCATGAAGATTGTGTCATCTATACCTAACTCAACATGAACCGTTCTTAGGACCTAACGAGGTGGCATTTTTTAGATAAAATTATACTAAACACTAATAGTAAAAGTAGATAGATCTAAATGAATATGACTGCATGATCATCCATTCGTGTGTACTTGCTTTTCTGATCTCTCTACTCTTTTGCCATCGTCACAACAGTTGTTGCTTTGATGTCCTTCCATTTGTGATAGCTTTGTTTTCCTGTTGTTCAGTTAATGTTCTCTATGTGCCTATTTTGCATAAATTCTCCAGAAGTCATTGTGTGAAGGGATGTGATTCTGCGGCTAAAATAGGTTCTTCGTGATTCTATAGGATAAACTCATAAAATTATTACAGAGAACCACTTCACAGATCAGGGGCATCAGGCTCTTTATAGTTTAGAGAATCATTTTACAGAATGAAACAAAAATAAGTAGTTCTGAAAAACAAACAATTTCACTAGATTTGTATAAGAATCAACTCTACGATATTGTACCAAACAGGTTCTCTCTATAGCCACTTGTGGACCATCAATAGTCAACCCGTAAACTTTAACATGAAGCAATGTGTAAGACAGAAATCGATAAGGAGTAAGATATATGCGATGCAAATATTTTATTAAATCAAACTATTATCATAGATTTTGACCTCACGATCGGTCTACATGCATGTGGTCATGGTAAGCAGCAGCAGCTGCTTCCTTTAGGCCCTTGCCCGCAGGTTACACCACGAACAAATCCCTGCTTCTTGCACCAGTTGATGCACCATGGAATACTGCACCTTCCGTTAAGATCAATGCATGCTGCAACGTGGAAACAACACCGATTATATACAATCCTGGTCGTGATATCCAAACTCGAGGTAAGAATAGGGTTGGAATATGAGTACACTACGTACTATCTGCTCGTGCAGGACATGTTGACAAGGCGACCATCATAGCTATGACAACGATGGCTATGGTGAACAGAGCCCTTGTATTCATGCTTTTGACACCAGCCATGAGAAGAAATCAAGATATGGCTATGCTCTTACTGTGGATGATGTGGATGCTCTATTGCTACGCTTATATAGAGGCAGGAGCCTGGAGCAATTATAGCAGGAAATTGATTTTTTTTCAATATTTAATTTACAGCTATATTATTTTGATTTGTTTTCGTGTGCTACCTTAGTTTCAAAATATGAGTATTTTTAGACATCTACTAGTGCATAGCAGCGTTTACGAATCCGGACAAATACTTATTGAGGCTAAGAATATAAACGTTAAGAAACATAGTCATTAATGCTTATATTTTGAAACATATGGAGTACCTAATTATAGAATCATATATTTTGTGTAAAATACAAGGCTCATTTTAGCTGTCACCTATAGAATCTCACGAAACGGCCACTTTACATGCATTTATTATTATGATGTCTATTCTTAGCTATCAATTACTTGCCGCCGTATATATGGCTCCAATTACTGGTTGCTAACTAAAAATGCTATGTGCGGCGTCTCGATCAGGCACACAAGATGCAGTGGGCGAAACCTACCTACACAGTGTGAAGGGAGTGCCTATATACAACGGGCATCCGAGGGGACGAGATGTCTGGTAAATCAGACCACCATTGTCCATAAACGCCATTCACTTCTGTCACGCAGATCAAGTACAAATGTGATATAATTTTGTTTTTCAAATTTCAAACTATAGTATTACATTTAGCATTTTGAAATATTTTTTTAGATTTATTTTCAAATATGTTTCAACTCCTCTCAACATTTTTATAAATTAATGCCAATATTTTAATGAAAATGTTGACATATAATAGTAAAAATGTTAACATAGTACAAACAATTGTTGACATGGTATATTAAAAATATTGATGAAAATTGAATTTGTTAAAACAATATTCATATAGGATCTCATTTTGCAGAATTAATTCTAAACTAGCAAAATACTCGTGCGTTGTCATGGGTCTTTGTTAAAAAAATTTATAGTTAGAATGTTTTTTTTGTGTAATGGTAAAAGGTTTTCAATTAATCAATTTTTTTGGCTTGAGCATTTGCTCTATTTTTATTTTGTTTTAACATTTTTGAGTTTTCAAAATTATATTCATTATAATAATTTTGGAGTGAGTTATTATTAGAATTATTATTATTAGTTTCCATCCAAAATATGATGTTAAAATAATATATAGATGATTAATTGTTGTTAGTATGAAATATCAAATTGAAATCAAAGTCTAATTCAACAAAGGATTAAAAAATGGTTTAAAAACGACTCAAACTGATTGGTGAATTATTATATGATATAAACTGAATACAACAACGTTACAGATATATCTGGACACAAAAAAGTGGTCTAGACGATCTCACCTCAATTAATAAGTTGTATAGATATAGAAATATGATAAATCAAACGGATTCAAAAATGGACTCACAATTTAGGAGAAAAATACTTTAAAAGTTTGAAAAAGGTTTTGTTTCTCTCCCCTCCTACCCACCCTAATTGGTTACATTGGTTCAAGTTCGGTTTTGGTGTTCAGATTGCGGAGATTTTTTTTCACTTTCTGCTCCCTCGGTTCTTTCACCAAACCAATCTCAAAGTGCCAGCAGATACGTTGGCTCCCCATCATGCGTCCGATTTATAGGAATTACCCAGTGTGAATGCCTAGACATCCCAGCCCAGAGCGTGAACGGGGGAGCAATGGAGACGACTCAGACGAGGATCCATCAAAGCTTTTGGGGGTTGCGACCCCTGGACGAGACGGCGGCATGGATCACGGCCTGTACTTGATCAATCACGAGGCGGTGTGTGCGGCACCTGTGGGTTGTGTGACATGGCTGGCTAGACCTCGCACACGTACAAGTAGGCCACAACGCCATGCAGCGTCCCGGGCTACTATTCACACAAGACATCTACACCTATAGGGAAAAGTTCAGGTGTTACAAAGCATTTAGGTAGTACTCCTACCATGTTACTAATTGTAATAATATTTTTAAATATGCATTTAATATTATAACAAAAATGGATAGATGTAACCACATCTACCATCATACAAAATTGAGTTTCAATTTAAACTTGTGTAAAGAGGAATAAAAAAGTGAAATCAACATATGAATAGTGTGAATTGTAACTGTTCATTACAGACCCAGAACCGGCTACTATTTAAGACTGGTTTCTCTTTTTTTTGTTTGTTTTTGTTTACACAAGTATAATATGTACCTAAAATTTTGCATCATAGTAAATGATGAAACGTCCTATCCGTACATATTTTTGTTGTAATTTTAGATACAGTTGAAGGTATTATTATGTTTGATAACACGGTAACACATGACCTGTTTCTAACATTTGATATGCACTCCACGTTCACCGTTGCTGCCTGCTAGCCCACGCTGCATGCACCACTAGTTCCCTCCATGACATGAAAAAAAATTGAATTTATCTCTATACCATCACTAAAAAAAATTATATCTTACATGCCACTACTGATAGCTTTTTCATCTAAAAATTAAACATTAAATAACAGTTAAAAAGACAAAAATATCCCTCTATGTCATTGAAAACTTTTTTCTTTCATGGGCCATCGCTCAGATAAATTTGCTTCCGTCGTTATAATATATACGTTTGTTGTAGTGTAATTTGAAAGAGATTCTCTGAAAGTGTCCGAAGGGTAGTGATTCTATGGTTGAAAGGGTTCTTCGCGTTTTTAGAATCATTACAGAGAACCACTTCACATAACCAAGATAATATATTTTTCCAGCTCCTGCTACAACCAGGCTAGAATCACTTCTTCTCAAAGACAGTGTTTAGTATAGTATAGCTTCACCAATTATGTATGAGAGTTGGCTGTATGATGTTGTACAAAACAGGACCTACTTAGTCACTTGTGGACCGACAATAGTTAACTCTCATCGAGTTTAGCATCATAGACAAGTAAAGATATAGAATGCAAAGATTTTAGTTAACTCAATCAGTTATCATATATTTTGATCTGATCGATCGGTCTGTATGACTATGAGTGAAGCAGCAGATCCTGGGCCTGTATGACTATGAGTGCAGCAGCAGGTGCTGGGACTCCTGTCCCCAGGCTGTTGCCAGCAGGATACAATAGTAGGGTCGATATACCCCTCCTGCTTGCACCTGTCAAAGCACGATTCAATAGAGCACGTCCCAAGATAGATGCACCATCCTGAAAAGTGGCAAGACAATACAACGACGATCGATGAGAGACGTGCGGTGATCTCCATACTCGAAGTAAGTGTTAGAATTATATGGCCTTGCCCATTAATATTCACAATAATTCATAGAAAATCTCAAAGGCCCATTCATGAGTGGTAGGAGTGCAAAGGTTTAGTCCCACATTGCTAGTAGAGTGGAGGGAGTCCAACTTATAAGGTTGGTTGCTCTAGCATCTCTTGCAAGTGTGTGGATGGGAGGAAGGAAGAACACATGCGCGCTCGCTCGCCTCGCCGGGCATGGGCGTGGGCGATGGGCGCGCATCACCTGCGTGAATGGTCCGCCAAAATTCGGTCCCTTGCCTTGCGGGGGCGCAGCTTCCTTTTGCACTTTCTTTTTGCTGCGTATTCCATATATTTAATTATGGAAACCGACGTATTAATATGGTAACCGACTCGGTTGCGGGACGCCCAACCCTAGCGGTTGCTCCCTATAAATACTTTACGGGTACCGCCACAAATCAGATCACGCTATCACCTAGGGTTTTGCCTCTCGCTACTGTTGCGCCGCCAAGTCTTCTCCATCCCGATTGTCGGCGTGCACCGGCGAACGGGAGAGCAGGTCTCCGGAACCGTCATCCTCTACGATCCTGCACCGGGAGAGGGCGAATAAGGTTTTTGGGAAGCGCTTTGCGCGACTGCTCGATCGCTTTCTCGTTTTCATCAAGTTCGTCGCCACGGCTCGTCTTCCTCGTCGTTAAGTCGGTCTCAGCCGCCGTCGCCAACAACGTGACGGTGCTGCACGTCGTCGCCACCTTCTCTACCCAGTCCAGAAGGAAACATACGTACTCTTATCTCAAACTATGTCCTCCGTACTAGCTTTCGTAGTCTGCTTGTCTATGATGGATGTTGCTAGTATGGTAGATGTTGTGCTTTTGTCTGGCTTTATAGACCTGTCTAGATCTTGCGTAGACTTGTCTAGTTCATTATACAATCTATTAATCATACTTATGATTTATATCTGGATTAATATAAAACTAAAAGTGCTAATTTTTCCAACAGTAAGAACATAGGTACACACTATAGCTACTTACCATAGCGTGCTTGCGTAGGACACGGTGATAAGATGACCACAGCCATGACAACAATGACTACAATGGACAGTGCCGCCTTTGTATCCTTGCCCTTGGCAACGACCATGACTACAAATCAAAAGTGTAGCTATGCTCTTACTTTAGATGACGTGGACTTGAAATGCGAATAATGCTCTGTGGCTAAGCTTTATAGAGTCAGGAACCCAAAGCAACTATAGCAGAGAATTGATTTTTTTTCTCAATGCGTTAATCTACAGCTATATTATTTTGTCTCGCTTTTTAGTCTTCAACAGAAACTTACCTTTTAAATATTCTTTTTTTTTTGCGAAATGCCTTTTAAATGTTAGCTTAAAATACAAGGCACATCTTTAACAGTCATCTATAGATGGAATCTATCTGTAGTAGTCACCACTCACCACTTTATTTGCAAAATACTCCCTCCGTCCAAATATTCAGGACGCATTAGCAGATCCGATTTTTCCACATAAAGTGGGCGTATTTTGGTTGGACAATATTTTTTCGCGTGGTCTGTTGTTTCCATGCATACGGTAATTAATATGGCGCCTCCTAATCAGCAGAGAATCGGCACTTCCTAATCTATTGCATGTCCTTGCCGTTTTTATTCTGGCCCTACGCTACACCCCTTTGATCGCACACCGCATCATGAGCATCGGGTCATGAGCATCGGGCATAGCCTGAGCATCGCCTTGCTCAGCGCCGTTCGCCGCATCACCTAAGCAGCGTCTCAGCTATTGCCCGATGGCACGGCCTGAAGAAATCCCACTTGAGGTGCCTAACTCTGAGGAAGAAGATGATGCGGGTCAACAAGCTTTCTTCACCGTCGTGACGGATTCAGAAGATCAAACGGTTGCAGCGTGCCCACGTGATAAATTAGCAGTAATGATTCACGATGAATTCCCACTAGAGATACCTGACTCCGAGGATGAATGCCATGGCCGCGAAGGATTAGCAGAGGCAGTCAATGCCGCCATTGACATGGCAACAGTAGAAGTACAGAAGGAGGAGGAAGAAGAAGATGTGCTCGAGGCGGCGTCCGGTTCGATGAAGCTGGCTACAACCAAGGAGGATATGTTTCTTGATAACAAAGCACGCCATGAGGTCGTCGAGTTGACAAAGCACGCCATGAGGTCGTCTAGTTCTTGGTCATATGCGTCCTCTTCACCACTGTAATCAGATTCTACAAAGCAAAAGTACAATTGGCACACAAGAAACAATGTCAAAATGTACTCAGTTTCAATGCAAGTTTACCTCCACTAATCTCTTCTACCGGCGTTTTGTTTAGATCGAGTACATCATCTGCTTCATCGATCTCGTGGACCGGTTCTTCTGCCGGTGTTTTGTTTATATTGAGTAGATCATCATCTTCATCGATCTCGTCCACCGGCGCTTGGTTAAGATTGAATCCAACTCCTGGTTAAGGAAGAATTATGTGAATATATACACAAACGGATGCATAACAAGACAGTTTCCTACCTCCATGAACTGCAGCTCTATTTGGATCCCCGAACGCAATGGATCCTGACGCAGTGTCGAGGTTGACGGGCGCCATTGCTCCTGCCTCCCTGTGACGACCTGCAGGTTGCATATATAGGGGCCGGCGGCCAAAGTTTCGTCGAGGTAAACTGATGCATGGCGCGCGTCTACGAAAATTTGGTCTTCAAAATTTCATCCACGGCGCGCGACAACGAACGTTTCCTCGAGGAGTTTTCTGCCAGCGTGCACCTATTTTTTTTTTTTCATAATCACGTGCAAAGACGACGAAAATCTTTCCTGGTTTGTTGCCACCGAGATCTGTCTAATTCTGCATGACAAGGGGGCCCGCGATATGAGGTTTCCATGCACGAGTCGGAGCGCAGCAATTAATTGCGGCATTGAAACGAATAGTAATGCCGTTTTCTTCGGGATAATGACTCAGCAGCCGTCGTGCCTTGGTCTCTCCGCCCAGGGGGATTGCGCTCTGAATATCTGGACGGAGGGAGTAGTTTGAAGGAAGCCAGCCTGCGAGGCCCACAGACCCTGTTGTGGTACCGATGTGTTGGGCTGAACGAAAATGGACTGCTGCGCTATGGGCTATGGCGACCTCGATCAGGCACACGAGGAGCAGCAGGCCCAAGGATCAATATGGCCTACTAGCCGGTACAGCCCAGACCATGTTTGATTCATTGCTCAGGGGTGGACGGGGCCGACAACGACGATGGCCCACGGGCGGGTCAGTGCATGCATCATCGGCAACCCGGCGAGTCTACCTGGACCGGCCGGGTGCGTGCGCGCGTCGTGTGGGGCTGACCTGACACTGTTCACGTGACGCCCACCTACACTACACGCGCTAGGTAGCTACTGTAGCGCACCCACCCACCCACAACCACGTGCTGCTCCGCTGGCCGCACGAGCGACTCCTTGACCGGTTTCTGCTGCATCACGGACTACTGCTAAGTATACTTACCAGTTTACCACCGGTACGCTAACTGATGGTCGTCCTCGTAAAAATGAATACGTGGCATTACCCAGTACGGGCTTACCACCGATCCGGAGGACGGTCTCGCTCGTGACTCGTCACCATCTCATCCACCGAATAATCCTGATCAACGGCGGTAGTAGTATCTTGCTAACTGTTTTCTTTTTCAAGCTCTAAGATTTACGGTATAAACCCAAACACTTGTATGTGCATGCCCGAGGAAGAAGAACGGCCTCAAATTTTGTGGAGATGGCGTGTGCTTGATACAGTAATGATAGAGATTTTTGTTTCAAATGGCTGGTCTTTCTCTAATAAAATTGGGATGTAATGAGTCTAGCACTCTCGCTGTTTTTTATTTGCGACAACTCTTTCGGTATTATAATGAAGAATGATAATGTGCATTCGAAATATTAAAACAGTTTTTTCTAAAAAAAAATTGCATGCATATGAGCATTGACATTTAGCACATCTCTACAAGTATCTGCTTACGGAAGAGATTAGGTCGGCCGACCTTAAGATTCACATAGTTAACATGAGTAAAAAAAATAAACTCCATGTTAGACTGAAGACTTGAACTCTAATAGGTGGCTTCTATTATAAGAGACCTAATCACTTCTGTGTGTGTAATCGCAAGAACATATAAACCACAATTAAACGTGAAGAAGTCCACTTCCCATAAAGAAGAAGAAAAATGATTTGTCGAGTCTCTCATGTTATATGATTTTTGAGCTTGCTTGGACCGAGTTGGCTCACAAGCCTCGAGTTTTTTTGTCATGCCTATAATCTAATAATGAAAAATGTATGTACTGTACCACCGATGGAGTCAATGCATAGTTTATTCTAGTAGCGACCCAGAGGTGAGTGCGTCCATCCGTGCATCATCATCAGCTAGCAGGTGCTAGTATGTCAAGGACGGATTCGCTGGCACGCCACGCGAGGCTACTCTTCTCTGCTGGTCCAGCTCCAACACCGTCGTCAGTGTCCCATGCTGTCATGCCAAAACAACAGCCTGGAAACGGAGGCGCTGCACGCGCGGGCGGGACGACGAGCGACTGATGTTTTGAAAAAATTATCACTTTTAGTTTTATATTAATTCAGACATAAATTATAAATATGATTAACTGATTGTATAATGAATTAGACAAGTCTACGCAAGATCTAGACAGGTCTATAAAACCAGACAAAAGCACAGCATCTACCATACTAGCAACATCCATCATAAACAAGCAGACTACGAAATCTAGTATGGAGGACATAGTTTGAGATGAGAGTACGTACGTTTACTTTTGGACTGGGTAGAGAAGGCGGCGATGACGTGCAGCACCGTCACGTTGTTGACGACGGCGGCTGAGACCGACTTGATGACGAGGAAGACGAGCCGTGGCGACGAACTTGATAAAGACGAGGAAGCGATCGAGCAGTCGCGCAAAGCGCTTCCCAAAAACCTTATTCGCCCTCTCCCGGTGCAGGATCGCAGAGGACGACGGTTCCGGAGACCTGCTCTCCCCTTCGCCGGTGCACGCCGACAATCGGGATGGAGAAGACTTGGCGAGGCAACAGTAGCGAGAGGCAAAACCCTAGGTGATAGCGTAATCTGATTTGCGGCGGTACCTGTACGTATTTATAGGGAGGAACCGCTAGGGTTGGGCGTCCCGCAACTGAGTCGGTTACCATATTAATACGTCGGTTTCCATAATTAAATATATAGAATACGCAGCAAAAAGAAAGTGCAAAAGGAAGTCGCGCCCCCGCAAGGCAAGGGACCGAATTTCGGCGGACCATTCACGCAGGTGATGCGCGGCCGCGCCCATCGCCCACGCCCATGCGAGGCGAGCGGGCGCGCGCGTATGTTCTTCCTTCCTCCCATCCACACACTTGCAAGAGATGCTAGAGCAACCAACCTTATAAGTTGGACTCCCTCCACCTCCACTAGCAATGTGGGACTAAACCTTTGCACTCCCACCACTCATGAATGGGCCTTTGAGATTTTCTAGGAATTATTGTGAATATTAATGGGCCAAGCCCATATAATTCTAATAATCCCCCACCAGATCTCAAAGTCCCAACTAGACTTTGCCTCACCCCACTGTTATTTAATATACCAGTATTTTCAGTGGAGACTGTTAAGTTGAACTTTCACCTAGAACAATAAGCTACACTCATTCACAACTTGAACAATGGACTACGCCTTAAATTGCAAGTTTTGTGCAAACAAGTTTCACTTACTGTCATAACTGATACTAGACCTCCAGTAGGCTTCTCCGCGGATGGAGCATATAGGTCATACTCCCTTAGTCTTTCATGAGCTTAATAGAGATCACCCAAATCTCACAGATTGCGACCTTACAACAATCGGACTCATATAGGTATATTCATTCAAGAATGTTCTGTAGTACAACATCTTCGCTATTTAAAGCCAACTGAATACATTAAGGCAACAACCATCCTGCCATACAGATATCGAGAGTAATGCATCGCTTCTCGAGTGGGTCATAAAAGGTTACTCTCATGCTAACCAATAGCTTGTTCTTCCCAGGTCCTACTTCACGGGATCTCCGATCACATAGGTTGGGTTACCACTATGGAATAGCACATATGGGTCTCATACCCATCTCCTTCGATGCACTGTCTATCACATTACATGACAGCCCCTTGGTGAATTGATCTGCCAGGTTCTCACCAGTTGAAATATATTCTACTGATATGACTCCGGAGTTTCTCATTTTTCTGACAGACTTCAGACGTCTCTTAATATGTCTTGATGACTTCATATTGTCCTTAGAATTATTCACTTTGACTATCACAGTTTGATTGTCACAATTCATGAGGATTGCCGGCACAGGTTTCTCAACAATAGGTAAGTCCATCAAGAGCTCACGTAGCCAATCGGCCTCAACTGTAGCTATATCTAGTGCGGTAAGCTCTGCTTCCATGTTAGACCTCGTTAAGATGGTCTGTTTGCATGATCTCCATGAAACAGCAGCACCGTCAAGAGTAAATGCATATCCACTCGTGGCATACAACTCATCAGTATCAGATATCCAATTGGAATCACTATAGCCCTCTAGTACTGCTGGATATCGAGAATAATGAATTCCATAATCCATAGTATCAACTAAATAGTGCACTACCCGCTCAAGCGCACGCCAATGATCATCTCCCGGACAAGAAGTAAACCGGCTTAGTTTGCTCACAGCAAACGAGATGTCAGGCCTAGTAGCACTAGCTAAGTATATAAGTGATCCAATTATCTGAGAATATCTTAATTGGTCTCTGCCAATTCTCTTATTCTTTCGAAGAATTAAGCTGGGATCATAAGGTGTTGGGGAAGACTTGCTATTCTTGTAACCGAAACGATTCAAGAGCTTCTCAACATAATGAGATTGCGTAAGAGTAATCCCATTCTCTCCTTTGATTAGCTTGATGTTCAAGATAACATCAGCCTCACCCAGATCCTTCATATCAAAACTTTAGCACAGAAAAATCTTGACCTCATTGATCACGTCAAGATTTGTTCCAAAGATGAGTATGTCATCAACATACAAGCATAGTATAACTCTCTGACCCCCACCATGGCGGTAGTACACACATTTATCAGCCTCATTGACTGAAAAGCCTGCTGATAGAAGTGTTGAATCAAATTTCTCATGCCACTGCTTAGGAGCTTGTTTCAGACCATACAAAGACTTCAACAACTTACACACCTTGTCTTCTTGACCCATTATTACAAATCCATCTGGCTGATCCATATAGATTTCCTCATCCAACTCTCCATTAAGGAAAGCTGTCTTAACGTCCATCTGATGAACGATAAGACCATGTGAGGCAGCCAGAGCAAGTAATACACGAATGGTGATCAATCTAGCAACAGGTGAATAAGTGTCAAAGAAGTCTTCGCCTTCTTTCTAAGTATAACCCTTAGCCACAAGTCGAGCCTTATACTTGTCAATAGTACCATCAGGCTTAAGCTTTTTCTTGAACACCTATTTACAACCCACAGGTTTGCAACCATATGGCCTTTCGACAACTTCCCAAGTTCCATTAGAGAGAATAGAGTCCATCTCACTATGAACAGCTTCTTTCCAATCATCTGCATCAGGAGATGCATATGCCTCTGAAATGGTTCTAGGAGTGTCATCCACAAGATAAATAGTGAAATCATCACCAAAAGACTTTGCAGTCCTTTGTCTCTTGCTCCTCCTAGGAGCTTCACTATCAATCTCCTCATGGATTGGTTCAAGTGTTTGTTCAGCATGATCAGAAAATGCATTAGGTTCAAGAGTAGTTTCAATAATCACATCAGAAGATAATCTAAACATGCTATGTAAATCTTTCATAGGAAATATGTTCTCAAAGAAAGTAACATCACGAGACTCCATTAATGAATTAACATGAACATCAGGCACCTCTAATTTAAACACTAAAAATCTATAGGCAATGCTATGATGAGCATATCCAAGAAAGATACAATCCACAGTTTTAGGTCCCAACTTACGCTTCTTGTTAATTGGCACGTTAACTTTGGCCAAACAACCCCATGTGCGTAAGTAAGAGAGCGATGGCTTTCTACCAATCCATTCCTCATATGGAGTCTTCTCCTTATTCTTCATGGGAACTCTATTTAGGACATGACATGATGTCAATAAAGCTCCCCCCACCCTGCCTTAGATAATCCAGCCGTGTCTAACATGGAATTAACCAAGTCAGTTAAGGTGCGATTCTTTCTTTCGGCAATCCCGTTTGATTGGGGCGAATAGGGAGGCGTCATCTCATGTATCAAACCATGTTCCGTACAGAATAAGTCAAACTCATTTGAGAAATACTCGCCACCACGATCGGACCTAATTCTTTTGATCTTTTTCTCTAGTTGAGTTTCAACTTCAGCCTTACAAATTTTAAAGTAGTTTAGAGCCTCATCTTTAGTTTTTAACAAATAAACATAGCAAAATCTAGTCGCATCATCAATCAAAGTCATGAAATATATTTTTCCACCCTCAGTCAATATACCATTTATTTCACAGAGATCTGAATGTATAAGTTCTAGTGGTCCTAAGTGTCTCTCCTCTGCAGCCTTGTGAGGCTTTCGAGGTTGCTTAGATTGCACACAACTTGAGCACTTAGAACCTTTGACAATGGAAAAATTCGGAATTAAATTCAAGCTGGAAAGTCGAGACATAGAACCAAAATTTAGATGACATAAACGTGAATGCCAAACACTAGCATCACTCTCATTAACACCATCACAGATATAGTTCACAGACTTATTGCAATAATCTGAAAGGGAAAAGCGGAACAAGCCTCCGCACTCATAGCCTTTACCAATAAATTGTCCACTCTTAGATACGACAACTTTATTCGACTCTAGCACTACCTTAAAATCATCCCTACACAAAAGGGAGCCACTAACGAGATTCTTCTTGATAGAAGGGACATGCTGTACGTTCTTCAATTGGACAATCTTCCCCGAAGTGAACTTCAGCTCGACCGTGCCAACATCATGAACAGAAGCATGTGACACATTCCCCATTAGGACGGAGGAATCCCGGGCGACCTGGTAAGAAGTAAAAAAAGAAGCATCAGAACAAACATGAACATTAGCACCAGTATCAAGCCACCAACAAGTAGATTGAAATGCAGAAAAAATATATGATAAATTACTATACCCACTATTTTCTCTAGCATTGGTCACCATGTTTGCAGACTTCTGCTGTGGAGGCTTCCTTCCTTTACGTTCTGGACACTTCTTTGCCCAATGCTCATTAGAACCGCAAACAAAGCATGCTCCCTTCTCCTTGTTCTTCTTCTTGAAGGTAGTGGTATGCTTAGGCTTATTGTTCTTGTCCTTGCCCTTACCACCACAGCCATGAGACTATTGTGGTTGATGCACCATATTGGTTATAGTGTTTCCCTCGTTAACTTTAGAACGTCCATCCTTCTCACGAGCTTTCTCTTGAACATCAAGAGACGCGATCAAATCTGAGACAGATATGTTCGTCCTCTTATGTTTAAGAGTAGTGGCAAAATCCCTCCAAGTTGGAGGCAATTTGGCAATAATGCCCCTAGCCACAAACTTCTCACGTACGACGATCTTAAGCAATTCGAGTTCCTTCACTATGCGCTGTATCTCATGAGCCTGCGCGACGACAGATTTGTCATCTACCATCTTAAAATCATGGTACTGCTCAATGACATACAGTTCAGTGCCAGCATCTGAACCACCATAGTCAGCGATCAGAGCGTCCCACATATCCTTAGCGACTGTATGATGGATGTAGACATCCTGAAGACGATCTACCAAAACTCCAATAACAGCGCCCAAGAATATTGTGTTGGCTTCACTGTAGGCCTTTTCCTGATCTGCAGTGAGATCGCCTTCAGGTTTGCCAGTGGACACCCAGAACACATTCATGGTAGTAAGCCATAGAGTGACTTTCACTTGCCATCTTTTGAAGTGCACGCCAGTGAATTTCTCTGGCCTCAGTGCATCGACAAATCCAGCCATAAAACTAAAGTGCCTACGATAAGGTTTTTGGATTGTTGGAAAAATTAGCACTTTTAGTTTTATATTAATCCAGACATAAATCATAAGTATGATTAACAGATTGTATAATGAACTAGACAAGTCTACGCAAGATCTAGACAGGTCTATAAAGCCAGACAAAAGCACAGCATCTACCATACTAGCAACATCCATCATAGACAAGCACACTACGAAAGCTAGTATAGAGGACATAGTTTGAGATGAGAGTACGTACGTTTCCTTCTGGACTGGGTAGAGAAGGCGGCGACGACGTGCAGCACCGTCACGTTGTTGGCGACGGCGGCTGAGACCGACTTGACGACGAGGAAGACGAGCCATGGCGACGAACTTGATGAAGACGAGGAAGCGATCGAGCAGTCGCGTAAAGCGCTTCCCAAAAACCTTATTCGCCCTCTCCCGGTGCAGGATCGCAGAGGACGACGGTTCCGGAGACCTGCTCTCCCGTTCGCTGGTGCACGCCGACAATCGGGATGGAGAAGACTTGGCGGCGCAACAGTAGCGAGAGGCAAAACTCTAGGTGATAGCGTGATCTGATTTGCGGCGGTACCCGTACGTATTTATAGGGAGGAACCACTAGAGTTGGGCGTCCCGCAACCGAGTCGGTTACCATATTAATACGTCGGTTTCCATAATTAAATATATGGAATACGCAGCAAAAAGAAAATGCAAAAGGAAGCCGCGCCCCCGTAAGGCGGCCGCGCCGACAGCGAGCGCGCGCGTGTGTTCTTCCTTCCTCCCATTCACACACTTGCAAAAGATGCTAGAGCAACCAACCTTATAAGTTGGACTCCCTCCACCTCCACTACCAATATGGGACTAAACCTTTGCACTCCCACCACTCATGAATAGGACTTTGAGATTTTCTATAAATTATTGTGAATATTAATGGGCCAAACCCATATAATTCTAACATGATGAGCGAGCAATCACCAGCGTCTCGTGCACACAGTGCAAAAGGCAGGCCTAGCTACCCTTCACGACCTACCGCCTAGTCTGAATGAGACGACTAGCAGTGTGTAGCCGTACTCTCTCTCGTCTCCTACTGCAATGCTTGTTCCCGTGGAGTCGACCTCACTCACACCACAATTTTTTGTAGTATATATATAGTGTTTTTTTAAAAAAAATATATAATGTATATAGTGTTATTATAACAATAAATAGTAATAGTACAAGTAACAGTAGTCCCTCCGTTCCAAAATTGTTATCGTTATTGATTTTTTTTATCAAGTTTGATCATTTATTTAAAATATTTATTCAAATATCAAAAGTTATAAGTTATATTTAAATTTTATCTAATAATAAAGTAAATTATAAAAATATATATGATTTTTTTAAATAAAACGAATGATCAAAGTTAGCAAAAAAAATCAATAACGACAACAATTTAAAAACGGATGGAGTACTCCAACCAACCAGTTGCGGTTTATACACCCTCACCTCACCACCTTACCCATAGTAGGTTAATCCTGCCAACCGTTTTGCTATTTGTAAACTTTGCTACCAGCCTATCACAAGTTGCCTAGGAATCAACGGATATTTTGTTTTCGCTTATAAGCAGTTTATCACAAAAATAAACAACATTTCTACTAACATCATGTTTATTCTTGCTTATTTTTGCTTCTATTGACCTCTGTTTTAGATACTTGAATTACAAGAACAAAAAAACGAGAAGTGAAAAATGTTTGCAGTGTTTGTAAATGAAGTGTGACCAAGAGAATCAGAAACAAACAAGGCATATATACATGTAACCTACCCCTGGTTTTGGTGATGTACGTTTCAGTTCCGTGGTCCCGTGTGGATATATGTAGCTACGTTGCATATATAGCTACTACGTGATGTCTACCTCTGTTTTTGGAATGTAAGTTCTGGCTATGAATCTATGCAGACAAGTTTCAAAAAAAAAGAAAATCTATGCAGACACTTGTCTAAATAGACATAGTACTTATATTCATCATTACAATACTATTGTTGCTTCTAGAGTTAGGCCACTCTTTTACAATTCTAAAAGCAAAACACACAGTTCCTCATAATCTAAGTAACAGGCTATATGCTGACCGAACTATACAAAGATTCTTTTCTTTTACACCAACAGTTGCGTGGATAATCCAACGTGCACAGTTCTTTACTTAGGACCTGACCGGCCGGCACTTTTGAAAGAAGATTACTACTAAATACAACTAGCAAACAGTTGGTTGTGCATTCACACGCACTCGATCGATTCCCTCGGTCAGCTAGCAACTAACGAAGCAACACCAATCATGTGCGCTTTGAACCTATCGACGACACGGCCGCCTGCAGATCCCCTTGATGCCGCCACCACCGATTAAAATCCGCTTGATTGATTATAGTATAACCCGCAGACTGGCCACTGACGATGATATATAAAGAAAAAAAACTCGCGGCTACTTGGCTCCTCTCCATCGGCGACCGCCCGGCAGCATCATTGCAGACCCTCCGGCACAAGCAAATTAGGAGTACTAAAGAAGAAGCTGACCGCACAAGCAAAGCTAATCCGACAAAATATCCCAACGTGCCAATTAGTGCTACTCTAGCTAATTACGAGTGCTCACCAAGGCATCACACATCAGCTTAATTAGATTAGAGAGCTTATTAATCTCACCAGCATTGATTACCATGCAATGCAAGCATATAGGAGTATATAGCGCGCATTATAGCTGTAATTAGCTTATTAGCCTGTACTAGCGTCTGCTCTTGCCCACCGAACGTGCACGCTGCTGGAATGCTGGTTCACCTAAATATTCCATCTCTTTTCGCCCCACCCCAGTTGGGACCATGAAAGCCTAGTGCATGCATATATAGCTGATGGTAGCTGATCGATGAGTGAGGAAAAGAAAAGACCACGTTCCTGTTGCTTTTTGGTTTGCGCATAATTCTGCCCCGCTTTTGGGTGCAGTGCTTGTTCCAAAAACATTATTCGATTCTCCATCAAGTTCTTTTGGCCGAGATAAAGTTGACAAGAAAATAAATTCATGATGTTGTGGATGATCCTGGCCTCTAGAAGGACGAATTCTCTCAACTTTTCTCAACTTTATGTGGTTTTGTGTGCCTTTGAGCCACTTAAAAACTGACCAAACGCCAATATGACGGTCGTTTTGAAATACTTGTAATAAGAGGTTAATACTGAAAAATTTTAAGTGTATATTAGTTCAACTTTAATAGAAGTATCACATCCTAAAACATTCACATGCCAATCTCATCATCGATATATCACATAAACTCTACCCATAAAGGACATGTATGTAACCTGCTTGATCATCGTCTTCTAAAAATCCGTCGAAGAAGAAGATACTAGTCTGAAAAGGGAAGAGGATTAAAGAAAAAGATGATGGCGCATCATATCATTGTGCGTCCTTGATTGAAGTGAACACGTAAGGTTGGGTGCCTGAGAACGATGGTGTGTGTAGAGAGCCTTTTTGTGGGGCCGGCCATGACGGTTTGCCGGAGGAATGGTACGTGGGCCCCACAAAGCATTGGCATTATTTCGACCTGTTAAGCTTATAAGCATCTTCCCATAATACATGTCTCTAAACCCTCCTTTGTTACAATGCTAGCCGGAGTAGCTTGTTAATTGTGTGGATATGATGATGGGCTGATTGCTGAGTGCGTGTGCGATGAGCTTTTATGCCCTGCTTTTGTGAGGCAGGGGGTACAAGCAAACAGGGCACTCCATCTGCTTAACGAATGGCCCAGAACTCGTTTCCGAATACAATTCCATATCTATTTAAATGTAGCGTGGCGAAAAAGGACAAGATACACAGGGAATTTATATGTGCGCCATTACGAATGAACACTTGTCTAGATACATAGACAAAATATTCTAGTACGGAGTTAGTAGTTTGTATGTGTGGGTATCAATTTCAGGGGCAGAGTTTCCTCTAAAAGGGTTTCAGGGAGAGAGGGAAAAAAAAAGAGGTGGTGGATCTTAAGGTGTGTTTATAGCACTTTACATTACAAATTGTTTTTCATTTTGAGATCTAACACTTTACATTATTATTATTTTTATTTTGAGATGTAACACTTTACATTACTACTTTTTTAACATTTTAAGATTTAACACATTACATTACTAGTACTAGGCAGTGTCATTTGTCTCCATGCCAATGTACAGTAATGTCCCACAGATACTCCAAAGAGCGGCCATTCCTGACCTGAACGATGCCAGGACACGCCGCCGACCATCCACCGCCGCGCTGTAATTGGCTCCGGCGTGGCATGACGACCATCCATGGACCGATCGTGACCGCCGCATGCATTCACAACAATCATGCATGGAACTGTACGTTGGTCGTCTCACGATCCTTCTACTTACCCATACGTCTAATTATCGCAGGCTCTTTTTTTTTTCTCGTTGCTGTTTCCGTTAAGATCCCAAGTGGCAACGGCAGGTATCGTTACATTATGGGCAGCGATTAGTTTAAGCAGACGAGATCGAATATCGGGCTTTCGGCTTGGGTGGTTGGTTCATCTATCTCACGAATCTTTGAAAGGATGTTAGGTATTGGCGATTTGGCACGTACGCTAGGACGGACGAGGAATTATCTGGCCACTACTACTAGGCCGTATGGAATGGAATTGAGTATCGTGGTCTACTGTTCTCTAAAGTTATTTTATGCAGCATGATTGAAAATTAGTTGAGTTTAGGTATTGTTAACCACTTTGGCTGTTATCTATTAAGAACACTTTTTTCTTTTCAGTATTGAGATTGATAAGTCTTTCTTTGCCTTTGCTGAAATGACCTTTTCCCTCAAAGCAAAAAAACATCACACTCCTTCAATTATATACCCCGGTGTCATTGAGACAAAGATGACATTCGACATATTAGAAGTTTTACGGTTAGCATAGAAGGAAAAAAAGAGTATAATGCTTTTCTGAGAAACAATACCCCGGTCCAGCATGAAGAGGAAAACATGTGGTCACTTGTTGGAGAGGTCATTGCTATGTGTAATTTGCCATGTGTGCGGTGTGGTCGTGTGTAGATGGAAATTTCACTGTAAGCAACGCATGTTGTTTGAAGCCAGTACCATATTCTTGTATTATCAACCACACTTTCCTCTTCCTTAACAAAATTGTAGCTGAATGAGTATGATAATAACAAGGAAAAAATTACTTGTATGCTATTGGTTTAAACTAAAACCCGGTATGCCACCCTGACCCACATGCCATTGACACAGTTGGTCCCGGTGTCATTGAGACAAAGATGACATTGCAAGTTTTTAGGTAGCAACAATAGAAGGAAAAAACTACAACTAGGTTGGCGCAATGTCTTTGTTTTTTTTTTACATAATGAGGTGATGTCTTTACTATTAGTGATTTAGTCGATCTTAAGATCTATATGACCGTCTCTCGATCATATGTGTTTTTGTAGAGATGAGTACGACAAAAGTGATGGACACACCAGAAACAATTTTGCTTGTAGAAAGAAAGAAAAGCATTGTTAGGTGAAAAAGCTTAATTACTACACCTTGGCCTAAAGCGAACATGACGGCACAACATCAGCGAGAAAATAGAGCTCGTGCAAAATCCGCCCTGCTCTTTTCATTCCACCAAATAATGTAAGCAACTCCACATAACAATATTGCCAGAAAGACGCACATATTGCTTGTCCCATCCTCTGATTTGAGAACCTGCCTGTAGTTAATTACCAAAAACAAATGGGTAAAGTGACGGCCACCTTTGCAGCAAACGCTAATCTGGAGCGAACCATGTCCAAATCCAAGCACCTCGAGTTAGTGAGTGTTAGCAGCAGCAGGAGGAGGAGGACCAGTGAGTAGTAGTCCCTCCACTCCACCACCAACCAAACCAAACTGTGTAGGCCTGTCCCTCGTACGTGTGCGCCTGCTTTTCTTTTTTTTTTTTCTAGAGGAGGCCACAGCGCGCGGCCCTACCGCACACATGGCTTGCCCGCCCATCCCATCCACCCCCGTCCGTCCTAACCAGAAACCATGCCCGCCGAAAGCGCAGGGAGATTCTTCTTCTTCTTCCCTTCCTTCCTTGCTCCACGGAAATCCATGGCGATCGATGCAAAAGGAGAAAACGTCCCAAACTGGTTGAATAGGAAGAAGAAGCCGACCAGTGGCTGATGCTGAACAGAGCACGCACACACCACCGTCTGCGAGCAGGAGAGATGAAGAGGTGAGGTGAAATGGAACCCGCAGAGCACGTGCTCCTGGCTGGACCTGGGGTGAGAGAGCTCAGCTAGCGACAGCTAGTTATGGGGATCCCCCGTCGCGCGTACTACTACTAATTAAGCAGCAGCGGTCAAGCCCGGGTCGCACGACACCACATGTGTGCGTCTACGTGCGACCCATAATTAACAACCCTGCAACTCGCAAAAAAAAAAAAAGCATCGTGTAGTACCATTACCAATGCAAGGAGGAGGAGATTGAGAAGATTCCTCATCCGGGAGCTTTTTGATGAGTTTATATTACGACAAGACAAAAGGGCCAGCTCGACGATCCTCCACGGCGGGCGCCGTGGGCATGTGCGTGTGTACGTTGTTGCCGATCGATTGATCATCAAATGTGTGTGCGACTGACTCGTGGACAGGAAAGTTCATTCATTCACCTGTTCTGTTCGTGGGGTGTTGGAACTGCATCACTGTTCCGGAGTCTTGGTTAACATGGAACGCCGAACTGAATTAATCTACTGTCTCGATCTGCGTCTCCGATGCCGTGTGTGGCTGAGAACCAAACACCACCGGTTGTATCTTCAGTCTACTAAACGATATGATGATGGAGCTGAATATGGAGGCATACATACATAGCTTTACCGTGACCGTGACATGCGTACGATTACTTCATACTGCCGTCGTCGTTCATGATTGAAACTTGTTGTTTCGCTAATGTGCTCTACTAGCATCATAGCACTCGCTGTCATGGATGGACGCATCGATGGGGCAATAGGTCTATTTTAGCTAGGAAAATTCCAACCGTGGCACGTCGCTGGCTAGCACAACACTGCCCGTATACCTCGCTTGTTTGCGCATCCTCGCTCGCTCTTACTTATTAGACACAGCCCCCCGTCCGTCTCCAAACATAGATGCCCCCAAAATTAAAACAAACCCTTTTTCTCTCTCCTTATATATAGACCCCACACCACACCACCCTTCTCTCCTCCTTCCTCCTCCCTCCTCCCTCCTCTCTCTTTCTGTGTTTCTCTCTCTAGAGTCTTAGACTAAAGGAAGGGAAGGAAGAGGCCGGCGATGGGGTTCCCGTCGGTATGCTACTGCGTGATCCTCCCGCAACCGCTCATCCTCGTGCTACAGCTACTCGACATCCTCCGCCACGCCGTGCTGCTCTGCCTCTCCTCGCTGGGCCTCGCCGCGCCGCCGGCTGCCGACGACCACCCGGCCTACGCCCCGGCGCCGCCGGCATCGGCCGACCTCTGGACGCTACAGCAGGCCGGTGGTGCGGCGTTTCCCCCCGCCGCCGCGCCGCCGGCCGCCGTCAAGGCGCTGCTCCCGGCCGTCCGGTACGGCGACCTCCTCCGGCGCGGCGGCGCGGCGGCGCACCCCGCCGTGTGCGCCGTGTGCCTCGGCGCGCTCGAGGCGCGGCACCGCGTCCGCGAGCTGGGTAACTGCGCGCACGCGTTCCACAAGGCGTGTATCGACAAGTGGGTTGATAAGGGCCAGGCTACTTGCCCGCTCTGCCGCGCCGCGCTCCTCCCCAACGCCGACGACCTCCTCCTCGGCTCGTCCTCCTCCTCTTTTTACTCTTCCTTCTGACCTGGGTATGATGGACACGAGTAACCCGGCCACACGCCGCCGAGATCGAATCGGGAGAGGCCAGGTCAGTCAGTAGTACAATTACTCGCTACTCAGTCAGTGTATAGCTCTAGCTGCTACTAGTACACACCACCTATAGCTGCTGTGCTGAGCTCCTGTCGCCCAGCCATGGATCCACGAAGCTTTCTACAGTAGAGTAGTAATTTCTTTGGAAGAGGTGAAATGGTGGAAGAGAGGAGAGAGAGAAGACGGTGGTGTCAGTCAGTTGTGTGGTGGAGGAGTATTATTGGTTGGTGAGTGGAGGCACTAATTATGAGGAGGACAGGGATGGCTACCTGCATTGGATCTGGTGAATGACGCATCGTCACACTACTCTCCAGATGCCGCTCCGATTCACTCTGCTTTTTTCCCACCTTCTTCTTCTCTTGTAATTTTCCTTCTTCTTTTCTTTTTTGATGATGAGGGTTCGTTCGCCTTGTTGTTGTTATTAACTTAATTTGTGATGAGGGGAAGAACCGGTTAAGATCGAGAGAGATGTACATATACCTCTGATGTTGCCTCCACTTTGGAAATATTGGAAGAATAACAATAATTTTTCTCTCGCATCTTCTTCTTCTCAACCTAAATTTGCGAGAATGTTTCTTTTTACTATAGCTTGTTAGTACTACTAATTTGTTATACACAAATTTGTGTACTTGAGTCAATGAGATGCGTATGTGTGTGTGATGCAGCATGATGCAATGCGGGCGGATCCCCAGTTTGGGGCGTTTCCAACAGATATGTTCCTATCATGTTTGGTGATAAGGGGGCTATCAGGCCGAATCCACTGTGTAGGGGGACAATTAGGATGAGCGTTGCTTGACGCAACCGTGCAAGAGTGTTTTAGTTAATCGCCAATAGGGTCCTCTGGGCATGATGTTGCCCATCTTCTCGTCGGTGTTGTACTATGCCAATTGCCAAATCTATCTAGCTTCTACTACTAGCTATATAGTATTTGAAAAAAAAATGGTGTATCGAGGAATGACAAAAGGCTAGTTGTTGACAAAATAAAGCTATACAGATTTACTTGGGATGTGGCAGCAATCAACTAGTCTCTGTCACAACTCTCAGGTCACTAAACACACTTGCTGTTTTGTCATGAGATTAATTATTATTTTTTGACGTTGTTTGGCGAAGTGATGAGCAGTGCCGCCTCCTAGCACTAGTTGAGGTGAGATGAATTGGATTCATCATGAGATTCCAGTGAAGAGACATCCGTACCTGAAGATTGTACACGGCAACAGGACCATCAATTCTTTGGGTCCCGGCCACGGACGCGGCCAATTACCATCTCGCAGTCCGGACGTACGGCTGCCTCATCAAAACTAGGGTTCCTCTTCGGTTTTTGAAGTGGATCAGGAGCCAGTTTTCCCCCCTCGGATCCACAGTTGCCTGATCCAGTAGTAGTACAGCTACTCCTACCACTTTCGATTGCACCCATATGAACTTGGCGTCCTCGTCTCTGCTGCCGGACGAGAGGACGATGAGGATGAGGATGAGGATGAGGAGAAACCCTGTTCTCGCTAGCTGTTCTTGTACAATTTGTAATCGGTTCGTACCTCCAGCACTGGTGTCGTTCGTGCGGTTGCTTCTCCATCCCAGTTTGTACACAAGAGAACCACTGAACTAGCAAAACATTGCTTCATTCCCACGTCTGTATTAGAGTGCTATTTATTTATTTATTTATATAAAAAAAGAGACTGCCAAGTCGCAAAGTGCTGCGCGGTCAAACGATATATCCTCTGCCTCGTGAGTCATGATACAGGAGGAATGAAGAAAAAAAAAAAGAAACATGGGAAGGAACAAGAAGGCGAGAACACGGAGAGGCAGGGTAAAGAATTGCGCAGTGCTGCAGAGTTTTGTTTGGGCCCTTTTTGCATGCGTGTATCGCTTTCACGGTCTTCTTGGGATGGCCTCTCTGCAAAGGGAAAACACAAAGCGGCCCTGTCTGCAATACACAGGCTTTCTTTTAGGTCTCTCTTTAGTCACCGGCAACAGTTCAGTAACTCAACTCAGTGTCTAGTGTTAAGTGTTACAGAACTTACAGGCCCGAATGACTTGCAGCGACAAGAGAGACAATCAACAACAGGTTCTGTTTGCTTGGCTGAAACGCAATGGAGCAGCTCCTGCTTCTGGGCGAATGTTGATCGTTAGAGGAGGATCGAAGATTAATCGCGGAGAGATTTTTTAGAGGAAATAATCGCGGAGAGATGATGTCAGAAAATGGGAACGACGCGTTTTGGATGGGGATGTAGCGAAATAAAGTGCTTGGATTTTATTTATTTATTTATTTTAGAAGGCTTGGATCTTGCCTGTATCAGCCTTGGTTTTCTTGGGCTCAATATTAACGCTATTGCTTCTACAAGACCCAATAGAGTATCAGCCCATTTGTTTGTAACGCTATTCTCTTGGTCTGGTCGTGGACCCTTTCAGCGAGTAACGGAAACGCCCACCCTCGCTAATGTCAATAGTGTTTTCACATAAGCCTATTTTCGAGTGGCGGACGTAGGATTTTTATTTTGGCTATACATATTTCAGAACAGTTATCTTATAATGAAAGTTTAAGGCCTAACATGTAGCTCTTTACATAAATCATAATCAATAAGATTCTTAAAATTCATATGTTTGTCCGAGAGTTTGAGCTAAAACTTAATTTTAATCCAGTTTTTTATTATATAATGTATTATACATACAATATATTAGATTTTTTTTCAAAAATATTAGGTGTATATTTGTACACTCTTAACCACATACTGTGTCCGTCCCTGCTATTTTCAATATGAAGTTCAGGATTAAACTCTTCTTCGGTTTCCTCTTCTAAAGGGACTGCCTACGTCCCTAACAAAGGAAAGGAACAAAAAACTTCTAATAAATTATAGAATATATAAATATTAAAGCTGTTGTTTCATTTCTCTTTGTTATCACACATGTGCCACATGTCAAGATAAGGTCAACAATAATAAATAAATACAAACTATAAAACTATCAAAAAAATTAAGTAAAGTCATTTAATTCCTCCAATAATGTTAGAAACTTCATTCAGCTATAGGTTCGAGAGGGTTTAATATTTAAGAGAATCTGGGTTTTTGGGACATTATACTTGTCTTTGTGTGTGTGAGAGAGAGAGAGAGAGAGAGTTCCACCGTAGACAAAAAATGGTTTACTATAGTTGGAAGAGGAGAGAGCATGAACATCACCAACGAATGGTAAAAGAAAACTGCTGATTGGGAAGTTAATTGTGTGAGCATCATGAGAGTAATAATTCTATGTAAATAGAAAAGTACAGTTATATGCTACTGAGCCTTATACTCCCTCTGTATTAAAAATTAAGGTTATTCTAAGGTTTAGAATTTCCTCACAAAATAAGTTTTTCATCCTAAATTATGTTCTAAATTATCTAAATTCTAAAGAGTAGACAAGTAAAATGAACATTAGATCTAAGCATATTTCTTTTCTTGTGTGGAATGTGTGAAAGTTGATCTCTATCTAGACTTGATCAGAGAAATCAAGTCTAGCCTCCTATCTGATCAGGGGCATGTCCAATCTCTGGGTAATGGTTCCCGTCGTCTAAGACTTGATGAAGATAGACGTCATCTATTTTTCAAATACAAGTATGCGTGAACAGTGTGGCGCGATCTGATGTTTGAGGATAGGAGCCTGATACTAGTAGGAATGTCGTTAACTACTGTAAGTGTTTCATTAAATTTAATGCTGGGAGAAAGAGGTGCAAGTGCTCGCGGTGATTGCGCACCAACAGAAATGATTCTAATACAGGTGATCCAATTCATGCAGCGACATCAGCGATAAGTCTAATTGATAAGGCCCTATGCAGAGTTCAAACAAACTTTTCAGAAATCACCTAAAAATTCAAAGGTTGTTTGCTCATGACGTAGACCTCAAGAAGATTTTCTAAAGATCAATGTAGATCGCTCATATAAGGAATCTAAGAACATAAGAGGATGGGATTTGTGATGCATTACAACTCAAGAGATGTGGTGGGCTCTGACACGAGAAAGATTGAGCATTGCACCGATGCTATGCATGCTGAAATGATGGTAACTTTGCAGGGTCTTACATTTGTCACGAAAGCAGGCATGATGAGGATTGAAATTGAAACGGATGTGATCAATGTCAAGACAACATTGACAAATAAAGAGTATGACCTATCACCCCTTAATATGCTGGTTCGAGACACTAAGTTTCTTATGTTCTCTGAACTTCTGGAGGCTAGAGTAATACATCAACCACGAGCATGTAACAAGGTAGCTGACGCTTTAGCTAAATTCGGTTGTGATCTAGAACCAGGTGATACTATGTTGTGGTTGGATGGTAATCCGAGCTTTGTAAACAATTTTGTTACTGTTGATTATCAGTTAACTCATGGTTAATGAAATTTTTTCCAATAAAAAGAAAAATCCAAGTCGGACACAAACAAGGGCGGGAAGCTCCACGTCATCGCATCGGAGTTGCCGACGTCTCTCTCCTCTATCTGAGTCTTCGCCAACAACACCTTCGGATCGAGGGCTATAAACAAGTTCTATGAGATGTACTCGGAGTCAACAACATCTCTCTCATCTACCTAAGTTTTAATTTTCTTTCTGTGATTTATCCCTAAGTTACTTATTACATATATCTAAAAAGGAATAGTCTAAAAAGGAAACATAGATACTGCATCTAAGTCCATTTTTCAAATCTAAGCAAATTTCTGCCAAAATTAATTCAAAGTTGGTAAGAAACTAAGAACCGGCAGAATCCAAAAGAGCACTCGTGACAAACTTCCGTCTGACCGTCTGTTTCGCCCTGCTCCTTCGCATCGGCTCGTCGCCAAATCGCCGACCACCTCTTGCTCTCCTGCGCGCCGCCGCTTAGATCTGGTTGGCGGCTACCGGCGGCTTCCAACGCGCGGTTCTAAAAGCTCCCCTGGTGGCGAAGGAGGAGCAGGAGCGCGGGGAGGGTGAGGTGGCCGCGGGCGCGGGGTCCGTGCGCTGGGGTTAGGGTTCGGGCTAACCCTAGCCGCCACGCGATGGCGTCGTACAGGCCGTACGCGCCGCAGCAGCAACCACCACCGCCGCCCCAGGGTGGGTTTCCGCCGCAGATGAATCCGTTCGTGCCGCAGCAGGCGCCGTACGGCCGCATGCCGGCGCCGCCGTACCACGGAGCGCCACCGCCGGGGCCGCCGCCCGGTCCGCCGCCCCCGCACCAGCCGCAGTTCAACTTCGGCCCCGGGCCCCCGCAGCAGCAGCAGCCGCCGCCCCCGCCGCAGATGTACTATCAGCCCCCGCCTCCGCCCTACGGAGGGAACAGCAATCCTCCGCCCCCTCCCCCTTCGGCACCGCCTCCACCACCGTCCCCTCCCCCTGCAGCGCCACCCCCACCCCCGCCACCTCCAGCCCAGCCGCCACCTTCCCAAGCCCCGCCACCCCTGAAGGAGCAGCAACCCAAGGCATCCCTGTCCAGGGCGGAAACGGAGGAGGAGCGGCGTGCGCGGAAGAAGCGCGAGTATGAGAAACAGCGGGTGGAGGACCGGAAGCAACAACAGATGTTGCGGCAGTCGCAGGCCACAGTTCTGCAGAAAACACAGCAAGTGCGTGCTGCTCAGCAGCCGCAGCTGCAGAGCCGCCACCACCAGCAACCTGCTGGCTCCCGGCCAACAGCGGCTGGGTCTCGCCCATCCTCGGTGCCTGCTGAGAGGTTTGAGAATCGGCTAAAAAAGCCAACAACGTTCCTCTGCAAGCACAAGTAAGTAGTGTGAATTTTGGTATGCACCAGTGCTTGTTGGAAACAGAGCTACATAGGTCTTAAAAGTATATGCATGCACAAAATTTAAATCCTCAGCTTAGCATTTTGATTGGCCACGTATGCCGAAGGCTACCTGAGAAGTAGCTAAATGTTGCAGTCTTTGGTTGGGAGTGAGGCAGGCCGCGTCAGTGTTTTTAAGGAATTTAGGCATCATACAGCAACTTGGGCACGCCAGACAAGCCGAGAAGTTGTAACTAGACCGTTGTGGCGTCCTGGGTACTCCTTGTCGCCTAGGCGGTGCCTTAAAAAACCTTGGCTGCATATTAAAAGCTCATGCTACATCATTTGCGAATTATCGTGGCAGTGACATGCACGGGTCGGTCCTTCCTGCTTTCCGTAGCTTCTGTTTGTTTTTTTTTTCTGTAATTGGGTAATCTGGGTAGCTATGGCTCATCAATCAGTAATTAGACTTTTCAGAAATGTACGCTGTTTCCGCTTCTTGATATGCCTCATAGAGATGGCCTTTCTGCACGGATCGGTCCAACATCGATGCTTACCTATTTCATTGTTGGAAGCTGCAAAGGGGAGCGCATATTTCTTGAAATAGGCACATCAATCCTTAGCAGAATGGTCCTGAAGCATCACTTTACTATTTTAATTGATATAATCAGAATATCCAAATCTCAGCATTCTCTATAGCTTTACTATCTATTGATAATCAATGTGTTCCAAATTTTGCCCCATCCCCAAATAAGTTTATTTTTAGAGTTGGTACAAGTCAAACTGTCTCAACTTTCATGAACCAAACTAACATAAAAAAAAATCTCCGACTCACAGTTAGTGTCATTAGATCCATCAAAATTGTGTTAATTGTATATGGTACTCTTGTCTATAAAATTGGTCAAGCTTAATTTTGTTTGACTTAGTTTAGGACAGAGGGAGATTGAGTTGATCTGCACATGTGTTTTCTTTAAACAGCTACTGATTGCATCAAGTATTCAAAACTCAGCACTCTATATCTATTTGAGGATGAATGATTTGTGGTTAATGCAGGTTTAGGAATGAACTGCCAGACCCAAGTGCGCAGCTGAAATGGCTCCCATTGAATAAGGATAAGGACCGGTATGCATTACTAGTTGCCTACTACCTTCTCCCTTCCCTTCCCCCTCTTTTGTTTGTCTCTGTGTGTCAGATTGCTACGTTTCTGCTGGTTCTTAGGAATTGATATCTTTGTTCTGGTCCCCCCCCCCCCTGCGGTAATACTGAATGAAACATTTCAATTACTATCTGTTGAGCTATAAAGCCGCCCTAGCCCTTTCTCAATTGCTTAAGCTTTTGGGTTGGAGCCAGGAGGTCTCGAGTTCGAGCCCCGGTTCCCGCATTCCTTGCGCCACCCATTTCCCACACTGCGCCCCAGCGGCAGCCATCTGCGCCCACGTGGGCTGCGCGTGCCGGGGGGGGGGGGGGGTGTTGAGCTATAAAGCCGCCCTAGCCCCTTCTCAATCGCTTAAGCTTTTGGGTTGGACTGGTTAGGTGCGCTGCTTCACTATCAAAACAAAATTGCATACAAAAGATCTAAGACATTGCTTCCATTCATTGTTATCATAAATATGCACCTTATTTTAGCTCTCTTGTAGGAGAACAAGAACTTTATTATTCATGCCAGCCTGCCACTTTGTCGTGTGATTTATATTATTCTACTTTCTTACTCTGGAGTTTTCCCATATGCTTCTGCTTGCTTTTTCTTTTATCTGCAGCTTACAAGAAGATGTTGTGATGCTTAATGTCGCTGTGGATTTTGCTTTACTCAGCATTGTTTTGGTTAACACCTTTGCAGGTATACCAAATACAGGATCACTTCACTTGAGAAAAATTACATGCCTAAAATGATTGTCCCGGAGGATCTAGGAATACCTCTCGACCTCCTTGATATGAGCATGTACAAGTAAGAATTAAACCAATCCATATGCTTTTCATGAGCTTTACCCCTCTTTGAGAATTTCTTCAAGTATTGCTAACTTGTATGCCAAACATGTCTCAGCCCTCCTGCTGTTCAGCCGCCCATGGCTCCAGAAGATGAAGAGTTATTGTGTGATGATGAAGTCCTCACCCCTATTAAACCAGAAGGTATAAGGAAAAAGGAGAGGCCCACTGACAAAGGTGTTTCCTGGCTGGTCAAAACACAATACATATCTCCACTCAGTACTGATGCAGCCAAAACGGTAATGCCTACTGGGTTTTCTGTTGGAAGTTCTGCTGGATTACTTTCATAACATTATTATGAATAAGTTTATCTGGCTATTCCAGTCCCTTACTGAAAAGCAAGCAAAAGAGAGGCGAGAATCAAGGCAGGGCCGCAACGCTTTCTTGGACAATCTTAATGATAGGTACAGTTTTCCTTCTGCTCAGACCCCTCTTTGGTTTGTAAGGTTATTTTGTGCTGCTGAGCTGGTGCAATCATTGACACAATGTTCCTATGTATCAGAGAGAAACAAATCAAAGCTATTGAAGAGTCCTTCAAAGCAGCTAAATCACGGCCTGTTCATCCGACTAAACGTGGGGTGGAACTCGATTGGGTTATGCCTTTACTACCTAACTTTGACAGGTAAATACTCTGCGGATGTTCTTGTATGTACATTTATCATTTCCATTTCAACCACAAAGGAGGGGGTCGTTGTTTAACTTCCAACAGATTATCTTGTATAATGTATTTTGTCCATCATTATGGTTGGGCAATCCATCTTCTGTTACAATAATCTGTTATACCCATCTAATTTTGACTCAGCTGAGATATAACTGCACAAAAGCCTGCCATTATAAGCATATAGGCAGGTTAGATAACTAAATTGATCATTACCTTTTTTTTTTTTTGCTTACCTGTACAGGTATGAGGATCAGTTTGTTATGGTGAACTTCGATGGAGATCCTACTGCTGATTCTGAGCAGTACAACAAGTTAGATAGCAACGAACGTGATAATTGTGAATCCCGGGTGAGTTCTATTTGCTCAAATTTTCTTGTCTGTAGCTTTGCCATCCCAATGTGGATTTATCTACATTTCAGGGGGCACATATTTCTAGACATGCCTCCTGATGTTCCATCTAATAATACCCTTGACTGTATGTTTGATATTACTCTACTTTCTTGTCAGGCTGTGATGAAAAGTTTTAGCGTCAATGGTTCGGATCCTACAAAACAAGAGAAATTTTTAGCATACATGGCCCCAGCACCCCATGAGGTAGCTGTTCATCTCTTTTACCTTTCTATTCACATGGTGGATCTTGAGAACATCAATCTAATGGGGGACTATTGTGGTTCTTTAGCTTGCCAGGGACTTGGATGATGATGATGATGTTCAGTACTCCTGGCTTAGAGAATATCATTGGGAAGTATGTGCTCTTGCCCTGCTTTTTGTTATTTTGTCTGTTAGCTGGTGGCGAAATACTCACCCATTCTTCATAAATGTTATTGTTTCGTGAGTCAGGTAAGAGGAGATGACAAAGACAATCCAATGACATACCTTGTCACATTTGATAAGAAAGATGGGGCAAGATATTTGGTAACTGTCATATGCATACTGAAGAAATTTTGATATAGGAGAATGATCCATTGCACATTGGTATGAACATATGCCATCTTATGTCCTTTTCACAGCCTCTTCCTACGAAGCTAGTTTTACAGAAGAAGAAAGCAAAAGAGGGAAGGTCTGGGGATGAAATAGAGCATTTTCCAGTGCCTTCCCGAATTACTGTGAGCAGGACAGATCGTGGTGGCACCATGGAACGTGGAGAATCTTCTAGCATGCATGTATGACCCTTTCTTCCTTAATGCTTTGATGAAAGCTCACTTTCCATCAACTGTCTATAGAGAACATGCTTATGAGTAATACTACTTCATTGCTCTGTAGTATTTTCTGTAAGTAGGCCGTATGTGTAACTGCTAGCCTTCTTGCTATGGTTCACTTCAATACCATTGCCATTACAATAGTTTTCGTTTTGTGACCACTGTATTAGAAGCATTACTTGCCATTTGCATTTTCTCATTTCATGTTTTACACAAGAGAATAGCATGACAAACATGATATGAATACATACACCTATTAATTATCACTCTCTGTTATTCATTATATTTGTTTTTTTTACATAAACCATATGTTAACCTTATCAATCATCGAGACCTAATGTCATACATTGAATGGGGTAGGGACTGGAGTAAGGTATAGCTGTCCCTTCTGTGCTTTCTCTCAAAACCTTACGCTGTCAAGGCATTTTCTAAGTCTGAATCAAGAAATGACAAATAATTGGAGTAACAGCTATCTTTGTACTTTTTAACCCAAAGCTTCCTTGCAGGGGAATTTGAAGCGACAAAGATCTCCGGATGATGATGAAGATGATGATGATGATCTTGATGAGCATAAGTATTCACGGGCAGAAGATATGGACCGATACAGCGGAGATGAATATACTGATTGATCAATTGATAGATTATCACTATCTTGCACCAGCAAAAGTTCATCAGCACATACAAAGCTTTGAAAAGCTCATATTTATGTGCTGTGGTACTTAAGTGGTTCTAAGAGGCATGCTTGATGAAACGAGAGAACATGCCTTGCATCCTGCACGCCTCGGGGCAAGGCCAGGTTTTGAAGCATGGAATATGCGAAACGAAGCTGAGTGTAACCGGACTTTCATCTCCATAGTGATGGTAAAAAGTGTCACATCATTGTAAAGAATCAAATTGAAATTTTGGAGTGGTATTCAACCTTTTGGTTTGATGATACCGATCACCATTTTTGCATTTGTTTTCTTTTCTTCCCTGTTTGATTGTGTTACTGCAACAATTTATTTATTTTAGGATTGTACCCTAGTTCTCTTGTGTCTATAGGCATGATTCTTTGTCATATTAAAAGATTGCGAGAGAGTGGGAACTGGGAAGAGTAAATTGCAGCTGGTCCACATGAAGTTTCTAGTTAACAGTACCCTTGAAACTTTAAATTAAAAATAATGACACGAAAGTGATTATTGCAGCCATAAGAGAATTTATATTCTGTTTTATATATAATAACGGTTTGTATATTAGTAATATTCCTTGTTTTTCTAAATACTGGAGAAGCATGTGAGACTTTTTTTACGAGAAGTATATGAAATTATGGAAGAGCAAGCATCAAACAGCTCTTTGTGATCCCCGTGGTGCAATTCTATTCCTGAACAAGATGGAATGTAATGGCTATATTTATCAAGGTATTAACTGTTGGGTATATTTAGTTGCAGAATCTCTTCAGGCTTTATTAGTTGATATGTAGGAGAATACTGTTTTATATTTTCTGTTTTTGCCTCAGCTTCAGCAATTCAAATGATAAAGGTTGCTGACTTGCTGTTCATCATCAAATGTAGCAGGCCCAGTGTGCTGGCAACCAAGTATCATTTGTTCATTAGCTAGTATTATTATCAGACCTATTTGTAAAGTGTGCTGCATGATGCCAATCTTTTCACATACCTTTATGTTTTACCATGTTTGATGGAGGTATTGGGCTCCCCTTAAGGAAAGCAACATTTTGTGCTCTGTTCCATGGTTCCCTTTCTATGTGCATTTATAGTTATACAAACACTTGTGTTCTTTACATGTGTTCTTTAAGATGTTCAGGATTTTCAGCAAGGGCTTGCAGGTTCTCCATGTTTTGCCGTCTTGATATACCGGTTGCATTGATGTTACACTGTGTGCTGACTTATGCTTGTAGTTATAATAATCTGGGCAGATGATTCACGGAACTGTTGGTTCATAATAATGAATATTGTTAGCTTCGTTCTAGACCTTAGGCTTGCAGAACTCTTAGCATCTGATTTCATTTTTAATGTTAGCTGTGAATATCTTGTTGAAGATTTTCAATTGCCATTTACTACTCCCTCCATCCTAAAATAAGTGTTGCTATGGTTTCTATGTCAGTCAAATATTCTTAACTTTGACTACATTTAGAGAAAAAAATGATAACATTTATGTATCTAAATAAGTTTATTATAAAAAGTTAATCATATATTATAATAAATATTAATATTTTCTTGTATATAATTAGTCATCTATCTAATGATTCTAATCATATATTATAATAAATATTAATATTTTCTTATATAATTGATCAAAGTTAATAACATTTAAATCCTCGAGAAGTGAGAACGACACTTATTTTGGGACGGAGGGAGTATATTCTTAGAAAACTGAGATAATTTAATTTTTGCTTGTTTAAAAAACTTGACCATATTCTAGTTATCAGGCTACTGACCACATATCTTTTTTGTATTTGGATTGTGCAAAATATTTCAATGCTTTTAAATTGCTATATTGAATCTACTTAATACTTCATTGTTTTGTGAAGATACATGCATTTTGTTTGAAGATACTTATGCTTACATTTGTATTGGTGTCTGAAACAGGGCTGGTAACTTCATCTAAATGTGTCCTTGGTTCAGCATGATCTAGAGAAAATTCAATTGTATCTGTGACAGAATAGATGATATAACAGTGCAACATTTTGATGTGAGTTTTATGCTGGATCGAGTCCTGACATAGAAGTTTTATGCTGGATTGAATCCTGACATAGTAACGCGCAAAACTAGCTAAGCTTGATGTTTTATTACTCTCCACTTGCCCGATTTCCCCGGAACTGTAAACAGAGTATTGGGATCTCATAAGGAGTGATCTGACATTGTTTTTGGGCATGTATTAGCATTTTACTGCTGCCTTTCCTTGGGCAGCGTCCAGATGGACCGATTTGAATGCTAATGCAGCTCTGGGGCATTGTAACATCGATATGTTTATAATTTGGATATTGTCATAAGATCGCAAAAATAATGTCAGATATGCAGAAGAAATAAGAGTGATTGCACATTGTTTTTGATGCAATGATCATCACTTTTCTTTAGGTATTGAAGGTTGATGAAATGTCTATTGTAAGTTGAACCACCCGTTGCTACTTTCTTCTGGAGTTCCGGTTGATGTTTGTCCAAAACATTTTATATGTACTGCATCTTGTATTAAGCTCCTTTGTGTATGCTAATTTGGAGGGTATAAATGTGATTTCAATAAAGTATAGGAAAGTATAAATGTCGTTTGTTTATACCGTACGTAGAGTGGTGCCAAACCGGGCAACGGTGGGGATGATGAGTAGTCACATTTCAGCTGATTATATGTTAATTATGATTCTAGTACATAATAGGAACTGCTGAATGTAACATAAGCTGGTGACTGTAGAATGTCGTCTGACAGTCCAGAGGAAGTGACAAGCTCCTATATTTCTTAAGCATACAACCGAATGAGATAGATACAACCTAACAAGATTCAAATAAGCTACCATTTTGCTCCACTACAAATTATTGATCAAGCTTCTTGTTTCACAGTGTCCAATGTTTTTGATGGAAAGGTTTTGTCATCGACAAGTAACAAAACAAGATCATGAAGGGGTGGTCGCTTGTACATTCATCTCGCAGGTTGCCTCATGCATTTCCCCTTGAGTGGATAAATCATAGATTTCTGGTTTGCTTCGGAATGTGTTTAGTGAATTGGATCTGGGTTGAACTTAAGAGACTCTTTCCATATGATCTCCTTGATATCTTCTTCGGTGAGCGATGGCTGCTCGAAATCGAAGCTGAAAGGTGCTGGACAAACAGGTTCATCATTTATCTCATGAAGGGATGCCAAGTAAGGGTGGCACAGAGCCTCATCAACTACAATGCCAAAAAAAGAGAAAAAGTTAGTATCTTTCAAAGGAGTGCTTCCTGTGATCTTCAAAGAGCAAACATGATGTCCATATGGATATTCACATTTAGGGGTACCTAAGACTGAAAAAATGGAAGAACTTCATATGATTATTCATACTTTCCTGTCTGGAGGAGCGTGATTTAGCCTAGGATTTAGCTTCAAATTAACTAAATCCGAGCAAAACCTTCCTCATCCAAACAGGTCCGTCACACATTTTGCAATGCAACAAGTTCATGCAGGGCGGCAAGATTACCAGTAATCCTTTTGCTGGGATCAAATACAAGCATCCTCTCAAGCAAATCCACGGCACCACTAGACATAGTGGGGAACCGTGCACGGAACTGTTGCTTGGGGAATTGAGGAAGGGACCTCACATATCTGCGGGCATGATCACTTCGGAGGAATCCAAGGCTCGTGTCATCAGGTGAGCCTACCAGCTTTTGGATCAAGAATGAAGAGTTGCAAAAAACATAATTGAGAACATTTGTGAGACGCCACCATTCAGTTGTTAGTTTGATAAACCAAAATAATTACATGCCTCATGCTGGGACCAAATATCAGTACTTCAATATAAGGATTGTGTAAAGTCCAAATTTGGTTTGCATTTCTTTATTACATGACTCTTTTCAGTTTCACCTGTCTAGTCATTAATTTGATACCACCTATTCTAATATGAAACTGGTTTTAGGCTCTTCAGCAGGAAAACAGGGAAATGGAAACGAAGTCTTGAACTGTTAAGTAGTGAACATACCTCAGTTATTAGCCTCAGCTGATCAACATAATCCTTTCCAGGAAATAAAGGCTCCCGTGTCACAATCTCACCAAGGATGCAGCCTACCGACCACATATCAATAGCTTGAGTATACTCGCAGCAGTTCAGCAGAAGTTCAGGCGCCCTGTACCATCGAGTAACCACATACTCCATCATGAAGTCATTTTCAGTTGTGGTCCTTGCCAGGCCAAAGTCCCCAATCTTAAGGTCACATTTGGCATTGAGCAGCAGATTGCTAGGCCTGAGGTCTCTGTGCAAGACATTTGCCGAGTGCACATACTTCAATCCTCGAAGCAGCTGATAGACGAAATACTGCACAACAGGGGAAGTTTAATAGTCAGATCACTACCTGCAGTCTGCTTCAATTCTCGGCAACTTGTGGAAAATTCAGAAGCAGAAGATTCATGATAATGAAGGTTGAGACAAAACACCACACACCTGACAGTGATCATCGGTTAGTGGCTGGTTTGATCGCAGAAGGTGATGAAGATCAGTATCCATCAACTCGTAGACAATATAAACATCATTGAAATTCTCCCTCCTTGGTGGGCGTATGATGTCCTTTATTGAAATAACCTGCAAAAAAAGGGGAAATATGTATTACCCAACAACATCAAGTCGTAATCCAATCTAAATATGTATCATATCACATCACAAGACTAAAACAAACCTAAGTTCATTGGTGATGCAAGGTACGTAGCATGACAGAGAACAAAAAAATTGACATACGCATGAAGGATATGCGAACTAGATATGTCTACCGAGAACAATATATCTACAAAAGAAAATCTAACATGGTCACCAGAAGTTCATTGGAACCAATGGCCACTTGAATTAAAGAACGGAACGGGTTTAATTTGCTTCGAGAGAGAATCACCAGAAATTTTGGAGATCTCCCCAGGACGGGCTTACCTTTTGCAGCGAACTACAGAGTTAACCATGGTCAATAATAATGACAAACAAAACAATTCATAAAAAAATATGGAGGACGTGAACCTCAGAGACACTGTCAAAAAGCGCCACGGGAGCGAAAAGGGATCACTCACATTTTCGTGATTCATGTGCCGAAGCAGCTTAATCTCTCGCAAAGTCCGTTTGGCGTCGATCTGATTGTCGAAGGCGTTTCCAATCTTCTTGATGGCAACCTCCTCACGAGTCTGCGCGTTGACAGCAGCACTGCACAAAGGAATGAGACAAAAAACATCACCATATATATCACTAGATAGTAGTGCTTTTGTGGCATACGAAGATAAACCAACGACTTATGAAGACCTTGACCACGACCAAGTGTAGCATATGTTGTAATGATAATACGTAGTAACTAATTAAGTAAATCTAATATATATGGTCCAGAAATTATGGCCCCTTAGTATATATTAGCCATGCAAAAATTCTGATGCACGAAATAAAAATTTCTATTATGTAAAGACAAGGTGGGTGCATGAAGGAAACAAAAGGAATTCAGAACGCACCATATGATGCCGCAGGCGCCGCGTCCGACGGGCCGGATGGGCGGGACGTACTTGGCGGAGACCTCGAAGAGATTGCCGTAGATGTTGTACTGCACGTAGCGGCCGCCATGGGTGTGCGTGCCCTTGATGATCTGCGCCTCCCCGCCTTGGCCCAGCCCCAGGCACCCTGCTCCGCCGCCGTCTCCCTCCATGTTGTGCATCTACCGACGACGACCTCGCCGGCGGCGGCTCTCGATCGAGCGAGAACGAAGAAACGCCGCCGGCCGATTATGAGGAAGAGAGAGAAGCTGATCAAGAAGAAGCAAGCTTTAGGACAGCACACAAGCGAGGTGAGAGAGAGAGTAAGGGAGGAGGAGGGCTGGCGTGGTTGGTTGCGCGGTGGCCGGGAGGGAGGAGATAAGGGGGAGCGTTGGGGAAAGTGGAAAAGGCGGGAGCTTTTCCTCGAGGGGAAATCGAACTCCCGTGACGGCTCGCAAAGGAGAGGGAGGAGTTGGTTGCTGTTGATGGCGCTCCTCCTCCTCTTCCATCCCATCCTGGGTCTGCGGCTGCAGGGATCTTCCAGGCCATTCCTACCTCGCTATGCATATGCATGGGTGGCGCGCCGTGCGTGGTTTTTCCGCCGCTGCCCATTTTCCCTTTCTGTCCTTGCCTCCATCAGGGTTCGTTCAGGTCAGGTGAGGTCCCTGTCGCCACGACTTTGCTGGTACCTAAGCTAGCTAGCTGTGTGGTTTGTGTGATCACAGAAAAAATTTAACCATTGAGAAGACATAAAAGCTAATATTGGAATGGTGGACATGGAAAAGAGGAAATAATGGGAGGTCCGAGAGCCGGGGGCTGATGCAGGTAGATTTGAAAACTGAAGATTGAATTAACCGCAAAATGGTTAATTCGGTTCAGTTCTGGTTATCGGTTTTACGTTAACTAAGCCCAAACATACCAGCTATATATACCCATATATATGAAAGAAGGTTTTAAAATGCTAAAAGTAATATCGAAGCAAAGAAGAGAAGTATTAACCACGCTTAAATAAATGCAAGAGAAGTGAGAAGAATTAAAACCGGCTTAAGAGAGCTCGTTCCTATAAGTGCAATCTAATTAACGGTAACAGACAAGTTTGGCAGGAAAGAAAGAGGAGAGTGGGGGCACATGTCCCAATCGTTGAACGATTAATCAATTTATAAGTAAATGAAGTGTTAGTATAAAGATGAACGACGACATAGGACATTATTTTCAAACTAAGAAAGGCCTAAGACAAGGTGATCCGTTATCCCCTTTGCTCTTTAGTTTGATTGCAGTTTGATTGCAGACAGGTTTGTCACTCTAATCAATAGATCAAAAGAGGATGGGCAGATCAGTGGTCTAGTGGCACACCTTGTAGATGGTGGACTCTCTATTTTGTAATATGCAGATGATATAATTCTTTTTATGAATCATAATCTCGAACAAGCAAAAAACATGAAGTTAATAATTTATGCTTTTGAACAGCTATCAGGATTAAAAATTAACTTTCATAAGAGTGAATTATTTTGCTATGGTGAAGCAAAGGAGTAGGAGAGTCATTATACAGAACTTTTTGGTTGTGGAAGGGGCAAATATCAATTCCGGTATCTAGGTATACCGATGCACCATAAAAGAATTAGTAATTCAGATTGGAAAATGATAGAAGAGAAATTTGAAAAAAAATTAAGTTGTTGGAAAGGAAAATTATTGTTCTATGGTGGCCGCTTAGTATTAATAAACTCTGTTATTTGTAGTATTTCACTTTGTATGTTATTTTTCTTTGAAATACCAAAAGGCGTATTGGAAAAATTGGACTTTTATAGATCCAGATTTTTTTGACAAGGAGATAATCATAAAAAGAAGTATAGACTTGCTAAGTGGAATATTATATGTAGACCAAAAGAACAAAGTGGTTTGGGTGTTATAAACTTAGAAATCCAGAATAAATATCTCCTTAGTAAGTGGCTTTTCAACCTAATTAATGAAGATGGGGCATGGCAATAAGTTCTTAGAAATAAATATTTCGGTAGCAAGACACTTACTCAAGTAGATAGAAAGCCTAGTGATTCACATTTTTGGTCAGGTCTTACGAATGTCAAAAACTAATTTATGAGCTATGGGAATTTTATGGTATGAGATGGCAAACATGTTAGATTATGAGAGGATAAATGGCTAGACGTAATTACTTTAAGAGAACAATTTTCAAATTTGTATAATATAGTCAGAAGAAAGGAAGACACAATATTCAATATAATGAGTACAATTCCTTTAAATATCTCATTCCGGAGATCCTTAGTTGACTAAAATCTCCGTTCGTGGCATAGTTTAGTATTACACATTGCAAATATATATTTAAATGATAAACTAGATATCTTTAGATGGTCTCTAAATTCCAGTGGAAAGTTTTCAATTAACTCAATGTACATTGCAATGTTAAATTCACATATCTTGCCTCATAATAGATACTTATGAAAAATTAAGATACCTTTAAAAATAAAGATTTTCCTTTGGTTTCTATATAGAGGAGTCACTCTCACCAAAGACAACCTAGTTAAAAGGGATTGGCATGGTAGTGAAAAATATTGTTTCTATAATAGCAATAAAACTATACAACATCTATTTTTTTATTGTGTTCTTTCTAGGTTTATTTGATGAGTGGTTCAATTAACTTTTGGTCTAGGACCCCCTATTGATATAACCCACATATTTGGAGATTCGTTAGATAATTTAACAGAAACTAGACGACACCTAGTACTTGTCAGGGTAGGCGCCATATGTTGGGCAATATGGTTAAGCCGTAACGATATTATTTTTGATAAAGTATTAAATATCTCTTTTATGCAGGTGATATACAGGGGCTCTCACTGGATAAGAACATGGTCATTATTTCAGAAGGAGGAGGAACATGGGATAATGCAAAAGGCATGTCTTTTTTTAGAAACTTTGACTATGGAGATCTTCGCCAGATATGGGTGGAAGTTTTCTTTGTTATATCTCAACCTTTTTGTATGGTTGTTTCATGCGTGCATTATGTGGGTGACGGAGTCTATTCCATAATGCAAATTTGTAATAATTTATGGTCACATGCATCTTATGATGTAGAAGTCGGGACACTTTCATTTGCTTGATGAAATAGAATTCCCTTTATCTAAAAAAATGTCCCAATCGTTGAACAATAGACTCATCTACTTTAATTTTGCATTGCCCATGGAATAGAAAAATAACTTTTAATACATTCCCAGTTGTAAGCTTCGTCTTCCTATCTTGCGTAATTCCTTCTGATTTACCTCATGCACTTCTTCCTCGTAAGCAAATAATGCTATTGTATCAAAATAGTTGTACTTGTTTCTTTCGTGCAATATATTAACATGGTTCAAACACTGACACATAGGCATGTGCAAAAGCTCTTGTTTTCGTTGCCATATTGTAGTACTCGTAAAGTGGTAGCCGCTTCAAATTGACTAAATGTTATCAAGAATATTAAAGAGAAGTTTAGATGGCCATATATGATTCATAGTATCTAATAAAGAAGAAAATTTTTTGATTGCGTGCACGATTTATGCATGAAAGCTGGGAGGTTGGATAAGTTTGATTGGACCTAGAGCATTGTTGTTTTGCTAAGGTAGTTTGTTTTTCAAACTTTTAGGTAGTTTGTAGTTTTGGAGTTGGACGTCATGTTTAGCTAGACTCACGGCCTGCTACCGATGGTGTATAACTTGTAATTTGCACCATCGGTGGCAATGTTTATTTGCTTCGGACGAATAGGGCTTGTTTGTTTGCTTCGGACTAGAGCTGTCCAAAAGGATCGGATCGAGTGGGCTGCCACGAAGTCCTAAAAAAAACACGATATGAATTTGGCACGGCTCACTGATTTTAAGGCCCGTGCTGACATGGTCCGGTGGTAAGGGTCATGCCTAGATCGAGAAGCAGGTCTTAAGGCCGACATGGCATGACCCATTTAAAAATATATTGTTAGAATTATAAGTTTTATTGGATATAACAAGTCATTCTAGTCTAGTGGTAAGATCATCTCTTCTCTTTCAAGAGATCTTTGGTTCGATTTTCATCTTTAGTACCTCATTTTTCTCATTTTAACACTCTCAATTCTAATTGGGTCATCATTCTCAATCAACCTATCATGCTTAGTGGACCGGCCCGACACGTTTAGATAATTTCGTACCGTGTCATGGACCGGAGGTCAAGCCTTAGGACTGTCTCGGCACGGCCTGAAAAGACCCGTTGGCCGTGCCGACCCTATATTAAACATGCCTAGGTCTTTTAAGGCCTGTGTCGGGCTGGGCCGCTCGTTTGGACACCTCTACTTCGGACTAATCAGTAGCGGGCCTTTTCAAAGGTGGGCTGACTTAGGTCCATCTTCACTACAGAAACGTGCCGGCCCCCTTCAATCATACCGCCGTCCAGTACTGTGACTTTGGGCCAAGTTCCAAGATGTCGATGAACAACGGAGCCCACCTCAGCGCGAAGCGATCTGTCACTGCCCGAGTGCCCGCACCACTCGCAACGGCTTTCGCCTCCGCCGGGCAGCGCCGCGCCCTCGCCGATGATGCCCGCGGCGGTGGCGGACGTGGCGGCGGCGTCGCTCTTCGGCGCCGACCGCCGCCTCTGCTCCGCCGACATCCTCCCGCCGGCCGAGGTCAGCGCTCTCTCTCTCCTCCCTCGCTTCGCCGTGGGTGCCCCCTTTCACTCTCGCTTCCGTCCCTTCTTCGATCACAAGGCGTTGTTTGGCGACAGGTCCGGGCAAGGATCGAGGTGGCGGTGCTCAATTTCCTCGCCGCGCTCGCCTCCCCCTCCTCTCCAGCCATCTCCGTCCTTCCCCTGGTACGCCGATTGCAGGAATCGGACCCCCTTCTCCCTTTGGTTCGTCCATGTGGCGAATCACAGGATTTCCCCCCTTTTTAAGAAACGAGACTGAAACTTTAGTTCTTATCCAAGCGCTACACTTCTCACTTGCAAGTATATTGGCACATTGCAAATATTCCTCGTTAATTATTGCCTTCACGAATTAGTACCGTGGTTATAGTCATCTTAGTTAATCGCATGTTGTTGTGCTGGAAGCCTGGAAGAGTTTGGTACGGCCGTATGATATTTAGTTGTACAATTTCAGTTAAGTTGATCATGGCAAAGGTGTATTGCGCACAGTATAGATACTTCCCGTTGATTAATCAACTGCGCACTGCTCTGAATTAAGTGCTTTCTTCGGCTTCGCAGATTAGCCGGACCTCAGCCAACTGCAGCCTGCGCAGTGGGTTGCTGAACGATGTCTCCTCGGTTTACCTGTCCTACGCTTTCTGCAAGAGATCTCTGATGAGGGAGAACACCGCGAAGGGGTTCATGAGAGGTCGCTGATCATTTCTTTAGTGTTTGATTGGGAACACGTTTCTCCAATTTGAACGCACCATTTAGCTAGTCTTTTAAAATGCTTGTGTTTTTCTTACTGTGACAGTTTGGAAGGTCATGGAGATGTGCTACAAGATCTTGGGGGAGGGGAAACTGGTCTGCCAACGGGAGCTGTTTTACAAGCTCCTCTCAGACTCGCCCAAGTATTTCAGTTGTATGCGCCATGTCACCCAAAGTATTCAAGGTCTGGAAGTCACTCGTTCTTGCCCCATTTGGTCCTTCTTTGAGCTGGATCTACCTTTATATGACATCAGAATTTGCACTATTTTCTTACGCAGATGTAGTATCCTTGCTCCGGTGTACAAGGCAGAGCCTAGGAATTATGGCATCAAGCAGAGGGGCACTGATTGGGAGGCTTATCTTACATGTGGGCTCTGTGATATGTTGAAAACATGTCCTGCTTATTGGATTTATCTGCTGAGGGCAATGATAATCACTTGTCTATCTTTTATTGAGCACCTAACTTTCTTCTTCAAACTACCTTAGGAACCGGATGAAGAACACATTGATTGCTCAATTCTTGGACCTTCGGGGCATGCAATTACTGGAGACCTGAACCTGCTGAGCAAATTAAAGTTCTGTTCAGATGCTCGCTATATCATTGTATTGGAGAAGGTAGCAATCTTTTTGACCCAGTGTGGTTGGATACCTCTTTTTTTTCCTACCAGCTCACAAGTCACTTTTGAAATAGGACGCCATATTTCAGAGGCTGGCTGAAGACCGCTTGTATAATCAGCTCCCTTGTATTCTAATTACTGCAAAAGGATATCCTGACATTGCCACAAGGTTGCGCTAGCATTCTCTTTCTTGTTTTACTTAGGTTACTACCGTTTATAATTGCACACTTCTGCAGTAGCACATTGTTACTATTTGGATATCTGGTGTACTTATTATCCCATCTACCTTTTATGCCCTGATGCAGGTTTATCTTACATCGACTGAGCCAGAATTTTCCAAACATGCCAATTTTTGCATTAGTGGATTGGTTAAGCCTTTTTCTCTGCTGAGAACTAAATAGTATAATCGATTGATTTTGTTAACCGTTTCAGATAAAACGTTGATTTTCTTTCTCCAGGAATCCAGCAGGGCTTGCTATACTGTGCACTTACAAATATGGAAGCATATCGATGGGTTTGGAGTCATACAGATATGGTACTGTATTTAAGTGATCAAATACTGCTTATGCCAAGACTACTAAATGATGTGAACCTTATTTTTCATCTTCAGCATGCAATGTGAAATGGCTTGGGCTAAGGGGGGACGATCTGCAGATTATCCCTGAGAGTGCATTGCAGGAGCTGAAGCCACGTGATTTGCAGATTGCAAAAAGCTTGCTATCATCTAAATTTCTGCAGGTGTGTCTTCTGTTCTTTGACTTTCGAGTAATGTAGTAGCATTGGAAGCAAAAGAATTCAGATTAGATACATCTGAGAACATGAAAGGAACTGTAAGCCTGAAGGTGAAGGCTATACTTAAATGAGATTTCAGCCATTGGTCTCCTAGTCCAGAATGGCCAATAAATTCGCTTCGCAAGTGCATGATGCTTTGCCTAAATTGTTTAACCAATGAGTATTATTGTTTAGGAGGCAAATATAGATCAAAATTCCCTCAAAGGCTCAAACTCTTGGGGGGGGGGGGGGGGGGGGGGGGGGGGGGATCAAGATCCATAAAATGCATCATATCTTGCCAATTTTGTGCTTTTAGGTTTTAGCCATCCCATCAAGTAACAATATACCTGTATGCATACGAAATGGATTAATTCCTAGAGACCGCCTTAACTTGGATTCTGTAAACTTCTATTCTAATTCATGAACTATGGTACATGTAAAATTTACGTTTGCTTGTTTTCGACTGCAGGACCGTCACAGAGCTGAGCTGACGCTGATGGTTGAGACAGGCAAGCGTGCTGAGATCGAGGCTCTCTACTCCCACGGATTCGATTTTCTGGGGAAGTACATTGCGAGAAAGATTGTACAGGGCGATTACATCTGAAAGTGCTGTGTTGCCAGTTTGTTTCTTTTGTTGAATTGAGCGTTCGAATGTCCCAGAGCTAAAGATGGATTTGCGTAAAGATTGACATAGATAATATCTCGGATTTTTTTTGTCTACTCCTTGTCTAATTTTTCGGTTGAATGGCTTTTGTCTACTGTTTATCTTTGTTTCTAGACTAGATTGTACGACCTGAGCAGAAGGAATAATAAAAAGTACTAACAAGGTGACCCGCGCATTTGCGGCTAGAATGATATGTTTTTATTATTAACTTAAAATTGAGATAACTATATATATTAAATATTGACTTTTTATATGCTAATTTAATATTTTAAAACTTTAAAGTTGTATAATACTACACTATAATAATTGTCCAAAAAGTTCACATGTTGATAGCAGCACTTATTTCTCCAAATAATTTCACTTTTGAATATTTAATTTCTAACATGTATCCCCTTGTGATGTTTAATTATTACTGCTAAAGCTTTTTTGTAGCCACTTAGTTATGCCACTCCATGCACGACTCCATCCAATTGTGCTGTTAGCCCCTCCTCCTTGTCATGTCTAACTGCAACTGAAAATCACTTGTAGCTTTAGCCGCGTGCACAATCACCATCTCAGCAAGGAGGAATCTTAGTAACTTTTTTGAGCAATAAAAGCAAAACCTGCAATATATCTTTTATAAGCCAATAATCTCCTCTATTCAATGTACCTCTCAAGTCACTTCTCTTATGTAATATTTTTTTTTTCTCGGTGGCTCCATCTTGAGTTTTTGGACATAAACTAAAAAAAATTTAAGTAACCATGTGTCATACCACATTTGGATGCAATATACAGATTGTGGTTGTTAACTTACATACATCTTGAGGGGGTATTTTTGTCAGCTTTTCATAATGGTAACGATGGGTAATTTACTAACATGCTTATAAATGTTTTAGCCTATTTTTTATAATAATAATTACAGGTAATTTACTAATATGTTAGGTCTATTTTAATCTTTTTTCTAATGGCAGTACAGGGGAATCACTAGCAACTGTGTGGATGGTTTATTTTTATTTTTTACTAACTCAATATTTATTTTTGAATTGCTTTTCTTACTTCCAATGGAACACATAAAAATATATGTTGTAGGCCAGTAATGTCTATCATATCTAATTGTTTAACTATACAATTTAAAGACCTCGACCATGGACATGATTTGTAGATTGACAAATCAACACGCTTATGATGTGCACATTGCTTTTCTTAGTCTAAAATGATCAGACTTGCTAAAACGGTTTAGCCGTAGGTGACGCTCACAATAATCTACTTGAGAAATTGGCGTGCGTCACATCCTTCTATTTCGCATATGTTTCTTAGCTTTTTCTCTACCCAATCTAGCTAAGCCCGTCACACCCAAAGCCCATGTGTCTACTTTGTCCATGGTGACTTATCTTTTTCATTTCACATCTTTTGCACAGAATGTGGTTTCACATAAAGTCTCATACTACTTTTGTTCTACAACGCATTTTGAATGTTCAATGGTTGAGCACGCGACCTCTTGCAGCTAGGCAACAAATGGTTTCTTTGTACGTTAACACCATATTTGTACGTTAACACCATATTTGGGTCATGCTACTCAATTAGATTTTCTACATATCGAGTACCTACGGGAGACTGCTGCATAGCAGCCATTCTAGAAAGTTGATTAATTTATCATGCTACCTGTTGTGACTACGGGTAACTACTCTGGTTGAAGGTTATTTGTATGCTATCATGTTGCTTGGGTGTCCTCCACCAAGACAAAAGTTCTTCAATCTAACGATGTGGACCAGGTTGATCTATTATCACTACTCAGGAACGGCTGGTGCGACATGTGACCTGTCGTCTGACAAAATGTCATGTGTCACTAAATCGAATGAAGGTATTTAGCTTCAAACTGATCAGCTAACAATAAAAAATTTATTCACCTTCGAATCGGCATGAGACTTGTTATGTGTTGAAGACTTGTAGTTACGTGCTTGCCGCTCAGTGCTTCATACGAAAAGGCAAGAACTCAGACATATATGTAACACGGTTTCCTATCCTACTTCGTTTAATCCGCATTGGTGCAGTCTAGTGGCCTTCTTTAGAAAGAAAATTTGATTAAATTTTCGTTGGATGATACACTTAGAATCAAGTTGGTCTGCGTATAGTTGATTGTTCTGGGAAGCCTAAAAAATTGTGCATCTAATCAAGCAAGTATATATATGTTATGCAAAAATGTATAGACAATTTAATTTCCTTATAGTATATTATTATGTCAAGGTTTGCATATACATGTGTGGCTTTAGAATAGAAGGTACGACTCTTATTTTCATCTTTTTTTTTTAACTTGATTCTTATTTCCATCTTGATTGTATTGTGCCAAAGTTAAGTACGTGGCTTTCAATTAGAATTCTGGACTTTTTTCTTTGTATTTTTTTGTCCAGATTTCTATGGTAGTATTTGATTTGGACTCTTACATTAATTTTGACTATTAGATCTTTATAAAATCCAAGGGCTAGAAAAAAATAGTGGCACAGAAGCCAATAAGCATGGAGGAAGACCGATGTGGGTGGGGGATCTGATTTTCTTTTTTTTATTAATCCGAATTTGCTTATTTATTAATTAATTTTATCTTTTTGTCAATTAGAGTTGAGGAGATCGGGGGTGGGTGGGACATCTTATTTTCTTTTATTTTTTATTAATTCAAATTTGTTAATTAATTAATTAATTTTCTCTATTTGTCAATTTGATCCCAGAGTTGGATATAGATTCTTTTTTGGATTGATTTGGACCATTCAATCTTCATAAAATTCAATAATATAAATTTTTTCTTTTTTCAGATTAACGTGTTAATTTTATAGTCTTGAGAGTGAAGGTGGTGACTCTTTTGACCTTAAAATAATAAGATAATTAGATTATGGACAGCTACTTGTGAGCCCAAAATAAACTGGGCTTAGTGGCTCATACCAGGCCGAGGCCGGCCCCGTGATTTCTTTGTGGTCCAATATTTTGTGCTGGTGAAATATCTGGAGCTCGACGTGTACAAGAACAGAGGTCAAAGCTTCGATCATCAGACGGTGGTGCACGGTGTTGTAGGGTTGTGTCTTCGGTGCCGTCCTGACACGTGTCATGCGCTCGACACTTGGAACAAGAATGCATGGTCGCCGACTCTCCCCTCCCGTCCCGAGTCCCGTGGTCTATTGGCGTCGTTTGACGGTGCTGATCCGAGGCGCGGACCACGGTGCAGTGGCGGACGCAGCATGTACAGATGTACATCCAATATATCTTAGAAAAAATATAAATTTGTTTATCTAAAATCTTTGGAAGGCATGTCAAGATGATACGTCTGTTATAGATGAGGTTGCTCTGTACATGTGTCCGCCACTGGCACGGTGGGACCGGAGTACGTGCGTCCGTGCATGCGCCACCACGTGGAGCCACGTTGGCACCAAAGAGAGACTCCGGAACTCCCAGCCGTCACTTCCGTGCAAATGCATGCCTCAGCGCCATTTCCCAGGCTGCCGCCCAATGACTGACATCAAAATCGAAACTCTCATCCATTTTTCTGCTGCCTTCTCTCTGTTGCCATTATTTTTCTTTTTTTTTATGCACGTCAAATACTGCTCTCCAATCCTGATGCACCCATGAACATGCGCGGCGAAGATATAAGCTATCTAAGGCCGATTCTCCGTGCCTTTTTTCATTTCATAATTTTTAAATGTGATATATTAATTTTTTAATCTTATTTAATAAAATGAAATGTTATTTTTTAGTGTATATTTTTATTTCATAGTTTTATAGACTTGCTAGAATATTAAATTATTGCTAGTTGATTTTTAATCATTGGTTAAGTGTGTTTAATATGAAAGGAAATATTCTCAGTATATTTTTATTTGGCTTTCATCTTTTTAAAAGAGTGTCAATATCTTTTTATAAGGATAAAAAACATCTCTCGTCTTTTATATTAAATTATTTGCCATATCACCCTTTTTATTTATGTGGTAGCTAATTAATGCCAAATAAAATACCGACTGAGAATGGCCTAAGCATGCTAGCATAAATACACACATTCACAATACACACTGATCCATGGACTCAAATCTGTTGCGAACTCATGAGCAGTAATCTCAGCTGCCAAAGCTGGCAGAGAGAACGAAGCTGAGAAGCGTGGTGTTTTTTCGATCGATGGAATCGGTAGAGATGTCGTGGTCGGACGTGGTCACCATCTGCGGCCTGTTCGCCGTGCAGTGCATCATGGGCCTCTACATGATGTTCCTCGACGGCCTGCTCAACGCCGGCGTGCCATCCCTCTTCATCATCCTCGTCGCCTGCGCCGCCGCCTCCGTCGTCGTCCTCCCATTCACCGTCGCCATCGAGAGGTACACTGTGCCGTCTCTTTATCATGTACACGTTGGACGACCCATGGAGAGAGAGAGCATATTTTTCGTCCGGTTAATTTTTGTTGCTTGCTTGCTTCTCTGCTTCAGGAGGAAATGGCACTGCAAAGTATGGAGCCCGATGTTGTTTTTTCAGCTCGTCGTGATTTCCCTTGGAGGGTGAGATGATGCTACGGTAGCTTACATAGTTACATAGCACCCTTGAGTGACTCTTTCTTCATGCCAAAAAAGAAAAAAAATGGACTCCGTAGTCATTCCATAACTGATTATGTTGCCTAAATCACTTCACTGTTCAGTTTGGTGCATCTTTGTGGTCAATGGTTCTTATTAACCATGAAATTAGAAATATATCAGTTAATACCTATTAATTTACAAATACGGACATCATGATTATGTATTTTTGGAATTTTTTACAGTAATAATATGTATTTTTGACAATAGTAAAAATATTGTTTCTGTTAAAAACCTAAACTACAGACTCATGTTTTGTTCATATTAACATATTATATTAACTAAATTATGTGATTAATAAGAAACGTTGGCACAAAATATTGTTAGGGGCAAAAGTGTCTTTTCTTTTCCAACTTTAACACTAGGATTGCTAATATAAGGCAAAAAATTTCAGTCCAATAGCGGCTAGTAAAGTTTGAAAAATTTTATGGTCAACAAGGAATAAAAAAAATTCTGATGACCACATAGGAATTTCCCAAAAAAACATTTCATCCCTTTTGTCCAGGGTGCCCATATATCAAGTCATCATGATGCTCGGAGTCGAACGGACCTCACCAGCGATCGCCTCTGCCATGCCCAATCTTGGCCCTGGCTTCATCTTCGTAATCGCGGCCTGCGTGAGGTAATTAGTTTTACTGAAATACAAACGTCAGAACTCAGAACAACATGCCAGCACAATCATAACTGTTCATCTCCAGGTTTGAGAGGTTCGAGTGGAAGTGCAAGTACACCAGAGCGAAGATTATTGGCACGCTGGTGTGCCTCAGCGGAGCAATGTGCGTGAGCTTCCTGAAGAACGACGCTACTCCCAGCGTATCTCCAAAGTCCGTTCCTAGTAACGAGCAGCTCTCTCAGCAGGGGAATGGCAAGGAAGAGTGGATCCTTGGATGTTTCTATCTTCTGACCGGAGTGATGATCTTGGCCTGCAACACAGTCATGCAGGTTCGTACAAATCTCATAATTCACTTACACATTAGTCAACGTTCAGAAAATTTTGCTTATCTGAATCTGGCTCTGAGTGTAGGCTGCAGCCCTCAAGAGATTCCCTGCGCCATTGTCAGTTTGCTCAATCACTGGCATGATGGGATCGATCTTCAGTGCTATCATCCAGGTCTTGATGGAGGGGAAGCTCAGTGCCGGCACCAGCAACGACATCGCCCGAATCATTGCTGAAATTGTGCTTGTGGTATTCATCTGTCTCCAACATTCAGACTTTCAGTAGCCGCCAGTAGGTCATATTACCACCTTCTCCTAACCTGCATTTCCCTGAAACACTGAAACTATTATTCCTGCTGCTGCTGCTACAGGGGGGCGTGGTGATCGGCCTGTGCACGACGTTCCAGGTGTCGAGCATCGGGCGCAAGGGGCCTGTGTTCGTGTCCATGTTCAGCCCGTTCCAGACAGTGTTCTCTGCGTTCATATCATTCATCTTCTTTGGACAATGGATCGGTCTAGGATGGTAGGTCCATCGTCATGCGCTTTTTCGTTGCAAAAATTACGAGCTGAGCATGTATAACTACTGCTACTACACGAACATCTTACATTTATTTCGCAAACATTTTTTTATTGCAGCTTGGTGGGGATTGTTCTCATGTTTGTTGGACTCTACGTGGTGCTGTGGGCAAAGAACAGGGAGGACAAAATGTTTGCAGAGCTGACGGCGGCTGAGGCTGAATGCGATGTAGAGAGGCCGCTTCTTCAGTGACAAGCAAAAGTCACCTGATTGTACCAACAGATGCTCTTTTACTGTTGCCATTGCATCTGAATGTGCACATGATTTTTGTTTGTGATTTCAAGTCTTGGAATGCTTCCCATAACGAAAATCCTGGTGACAAGTTCAATCCATCAGCACAGAAAGCCTTGTCAGATTTACTACAGTTCTTGCCCTCCTTGACACCAATTGGGTTGCGCCTGCTGCTGGCGAACATAGAGCTCTCCCGTGAATGTGTTTCTCTTATTATGGTTCTAAAAGAAGAGAGTAAAATATGAACGAACTTTAGGTGACGCCATGCAAGAAACATGAGCAAATAACAAGAAGATTTGATTCATACCTAGAACAAGCATTGCATTGTTAAGAAGAGTCTGAAGTGGAGTCCTGGATGCAACTAAGATATAAACATGTGTTATATATCTATGACCACTTAAATACGAGTATTATTGCTGTTTGGTGGCACCAGGAGTTTCCCCAAACACTTCACTCCAACTTGTAAGACGCTTAATAAAGAGTAAGTATGAGCTGTGTGAAGTGCTTGGAAGAAACCCATGTTGGCAACAAACGGGGCGCTGACGTCTATGTTCAGGCACGGCTATTTATGATGTGAACCGTTCCAAAAATACTTGTTGGCACTAGGAGTTCCCCCAAACACTTCACAATGGTTTCAGCGCTTTCACATAAACGTCATGTGAAGTGCTTGAAGAGAACTCTTGGCAACATCAAGCGTAAAAGCGTAACTCATTCTGTTATCTGTAACGTGTCATAATGGCCTTCTAAAGATTACTAGATTACTAGGTGCCATCTAGAGTTCCCCCAAACACTTCACTAGCCCCAAGCTGGCCCTACATTGTGCATTCGCTGCAGGACTCGGAAGCTGCTGAAGTGTTTGGAGGGAACTCCGGAGGACAACCAGCTAAGAACTCCTGAAAACTTAACTGTGGCTTGGCTGATGAACTCAAGAAGGTTGTGCTGCTATTTATAAGTTGCACTATCTGTTCCGGATCTATTCCTCCTCGTACTTACACAGCTTGAAAGGCCCGTGCATGAGCAACAAATGAAGTTTGCCGGATGCACCTGGCCGTAATTTCAGCAAGATAGTTCTGGAGGGAAGCGAAAGGAATCTCATCAGTGGTGCGTGGCAATAAATAAGATAGCGTTGTGTCCCTGATCGAATCGTAGAAAGTTATTTTATTTAAGCTCATGGAAGCAAGGTTAACAGGTTCCGCGTTGGTAACCATGCACTGCCCTGTCGTATACTTGAATGCAGTGGGATGAGATAAATGATCAACAGTCAAATACTTTCATACTATTAGTGTGTAGTAAATCTGATGGTGAAACTAAATTATGTGGTTCATCCAAAAACAGATATGTAAATAGTGCTCCCACCTTGCTGCTCATCAGGTGCGCTAACTTAAAAACTACTTCCGTTAAACAAGCGACTAGTGTCAAAATAAACCTCTTTTGTTAACCACCTCCATTGTCAAATTTGTCATTTGCACGGACTTGAGCTAGATTTTGACAAGAAAAAACAAGATTGTAGCTCCAGTTTACTACACTTTTCCAGGTTTTAATGTCAAATCAATAAGTGTGTTTTGAACGGAGGGAACGATTTTATTTATGAGGAAAAGTGCATGTTGATGTGAAAATGTTTTTATTTATTTCCCTTAGGTTTTCGTTTCTCTTTAAAGCCTGGTTTACTGGTGGCTAAAAACATGTCCAGGTTCAATGCATATATAAAAAAAGGGCAAGGTGGCGAAGTATATCGGCAAGAATATAGATGATGTGGAGAATGTTCCCTTACTATGTATCGTCGACGGAAAAGGGAGAGACTAGAAGAAGGCGTCCAGGTTCAATGTCAGCTGATGCTTGTAAGTACATATATGCAACGCCTGTGTGATTGAGAGAGAGAGAGAGATGCACTAGAACAATGGATTAGTCAAGGCACATCAACCATTCAGAAGAAAGGAGAAAGAGTTGCTACTAACAAGCAGCCTTGGAAGACTATGTGCAGCATTAGCGAGATGTAGAGATCCTGTTAGAGGAGGTTCTTGGTTCTTGATGGAGTTCCCCCATTTCACTTCTTGGTTCTTGATTTCCTTTTAGCACTCCAATCGACCTTGTGATGTCAGTGTTCCATGAGGTGATTTTCTTTAAAATAAGTGTGTGTCTGAGAATTTGATGGTGTCGTTATTGAAGCTTTGAGCTTCAACACATATGTTTTGCTAGCAATAATGGTAAATACAATCCGATTGTAAAAGAGTGCAAAGAACAACAAAAGGGCCGCCCCCTGCAAATCGCCACACATGTGTATCAAATCGTATATATATATGGGTCTAACACAAAGTAAACTATTGACTGAAAGCTAGGAAATATGTATATATATACATACTATACACATTACAACTGTGGAATGATACTTTACCTGTCGCAGGAGTCGGCCCTCGCTGTTTATTATAAATTTACAATTTTGCAAACAACCGTGCTTGCCGCACAGGGACGGTCTAGCCTCGGATCAGCGTTATACGTCATCGACGCGCGACTTATACGAACGATATGGTTTTAAAGATATTCACCGTTTCCGTTCGTACGGGAATACAAAAATCACCGAGGGCGTATTGCGCACGTACGAGCCCGCGGGCCTTTCGCTATAGCTCGGCCCAAGCCCACGCGACGGTGAATTTTTCAGTTTTCAATTGCCGTTTGTTTTCTTTTTCATTTTTCATCTATCAGCATTTGGCAGCTTTTTTAGGGGTCAGTATTTGGCATTTGGCAGTTTTTTTAGGGGTCAGTATTTGGCATTTGGCACCACAAAAAATCACGTGCGCTAGGATTTGAGAGACGTCACGATGACTTCGTGTGATGCGCACGCTTGCGACGCGGTATCGGCCGCTCCAGTGCCTTTCAATCATCCATCGTATTCCTGACAGCAGAGTATGAAAAATGTAGAAACGTTTCCTACTCTGTTGAATGCGAAGGGAAAATACATGAAAAAAGGTCATCACTACAAGCACATTTTTTGCTTGCTCGCGTAGTTGAGGAAAGTGAAACGGGTGACAGGCACAGAAGTGCACGTAGCACGAGAACAAGAGAAGGCCGAGACTTCCACTCGATTAAATCATTAATCGAGTGGAAGTCTTTAACAGTTACAGTCACACTAAGTTAACTTTCTAAAATATCGGAGGTCAAAAACAACGATAACGATGCACTCGTGAATCAAGGCCACATGACAGAAAACTGCAACGGTAGAACAGATATAAGCTTGACGACATTGCTTAAACCCAACATATCATAGATCACCACAATGCCAGAACGCATGGAATATAGATTTAGCAGAATATGCCTCATACCCAAGTGAAATAATTCAACTGCTCTGGGGTGTTCTGAAACTCGCATCGAAGGATCCACAGGTAGCGCACAAAATTTAAAATGATCTCATCAATTTCACTTGCTAGCAACTACAACCATGATTTCCCCAAACTCCTGTGAAAATTTCATACTGAAACAAATTTCAAGGAAATGAAACAGTGTCTAGCTCTTGGAGGCCTTGTCCTTGGTCTTCTGGATCTTCAGCACCTTCTTCACAATCTTCTGCTCCTCAACCAAAAATGCCCGAATGATCCTGTTAAGGTGAAAACGTCTTAGCTCACCACATATCAATAACATAAAAAGATGAATATATGACAAGTGAATGTAGTTCACCTCTCTCTGACTGCAGTACCAGACAGTACACCACCATACGGACGGTTCACGGTCCTCCTGTTCCTTGGCAATCTGGACCTCTTGTACTCAGCAGGTCTCAGGTGTGGAATCTGCAGGTTTGCATATCAGATGCATTTAGAATGTGCTCATACCAATGACAAGTGACAAGTGAGTAAAACAGACTTTGCAGTCCAACTATTCAATACTGCAACATCAGCATGATGTAGCTATCCTATATACAAATTGCAGATAAGGTCAACTAAGCATACCCGTAACAAAACATCCATCCAGGATCAATGAAAACAGTGCATTGTTAATACAAGTTAAATACGGCGCTTATACATTATCAACAGACCAAATAAAACAAATCCCATCTCTTGATTTGTAACTTGCAATGCACATTACACAAAAGCATATTTTGAGGAAAGACACAGCATTCTCCTATGAAACTATTAGAGCAAACAGAAAAACTATACTAAATAACAAAATGAATCAGTTCCAGTAACATAAGCCACCCACAAAAATAAGTTGGTTGGGTTGTCAGTTAGGAGCGAAAGACATTCAGTGTAATCATACCAATTACAGATGTAGTCATTTGAACTATGCATGAACATCCTTCAACCCAACCAAGTGGAGAATGTCAAAGATGACAAAAAAAAAAGAGACAACACAGGCAAACAGACTCATTGCACTGCAAAGGGCCTCATAGAGAAGATTAGGCTTAATCCACAAGAAAAGTTCAGACATATGCTTGTCATGTTTCTAAATAATCATAGGCCCAGTATCAAATCAGAAACAAAAGGGCAATACAATCCCTTGCTACCCTCTCTGATCTTAGCAAAATTGAAAAGAGAACAGATGGTCAAAAGAAATTCAGTCTTATACTTGGCTGAGAAGATCAACATGGAGAAATGATTTAGAAAAATAAGTTTTATACAGCAAAAGTAAAGCAAAGGGAGAAAGAACACTGTTCGAGGCCTCATAGAGAAGATTAGGCTTAATCAACATGAGAATTTCAGACATATGCTTGTCATTTTTCTCTGTAATCATTGGCCAGGTAACACATCAAATTGAAAATTCATGAGCCAAGCATCCTATGATCCAACAAAATTGAGGTTAAGAGTAAGCACCACACAATCTGCTGCGACTTGAAACACATTTGTGTAAGGCCACATTTGGGGGAAATACAGACACTATGGATGAGTTTAAAGCAAATGATAAAGATTAAAACAGAACACTTCATGACGAATGATGTCCACCAGGTTTTAGAAACCACAGTTCAAACAACCACAAGAAAATCAATTGAGCTGAATTATACATGGCAAACGGTCAACACTAAGTCCCTTTTTCTACTGATGGGAACCTAATGTTCAAAGATCTACAACGGCACTAGAGAACTCTCAATCTCATATCCATATACCTCCATCAAACTACTTGACTGAATTGATGTAAAAAGTAATTTCAGTAGAAAGTGCATCATTCATACATAAAAAGTGCAAATACATGCAAACTGATACGAAAACAGAAACAAAATGCAATGATGGAAAACACATACTCCTTGGATCTTCTTCCCAGTGACCGGGCATTTCGGCCCACTCGCACGCTTGTTGGTGTACTGGTACACAAGCCTCCCACCTGATCAAGAACACCATAAGTAAATATCCGCAAAAAAGCACCTAAATTTAACGGGAACGGCGAGGCGTATAACGAATCAAAGATCACAGCTGAGAAAACCTAAATCCCACGCGCACATCCATCCAGTATCTAACTAACAAACAGGCAACAAGAATCCTATCTTGAACGACTGTAAAAACAGCGCATCATGAGGGAACTCGTCCTACCCGGGGTCTTGACGACGCGGGTCTGGTTAGACTTGGTGGCGTAGCTGTGCCGCTTCCGGTAGGTGAGCCGCTGCACCATCTTGCCGCCGATGCCTGCTCCCGGAGCTCCTCTCTCTCTGTCTCTTGCGGGGCGGCGGGGGAGGGGACTCGGGAGGAGACTGAAGGGCAGAACTTTTATAGTGTGGCTAGGGGGTTGGATGACCTAAATCAGACGGTGGAGGGTTGATCTTCCGAGTAAGTGGACGGTTAGATTAATTTGACAGATTGTCAGAGTGACTTACAGGTTGACCTGGCAAATGGACAGGATTCAAGAACTCGACACAAAACGATGCGAATAGAATTTGGCTTTTATTATTATTAGGTCTATTAAATAGGAATTTTTCAACTACAACATTTATTTTATTATAGAGAAGTAAAATTCTTTGATGTTTATTATTAATAGGTCTATTAAATAGGAATTTTTCAACTACAACATATATTTTATTATAGAGAAGTAAAATTCTTTGATGTTTTTTAAAATGAATAATAATATTATATAACTTAAGCTATATCAAACTTTTTTGTATGTAGAATATAGTTCCATTTAGGACTGATTATGATTGTCTATGTTAAATTATATTAGCTTTCTGTATCATTAACTAAAAAGGGTGAGACATTAATAATGCAACAAAAGTTTATTGTTTCATGAGACAATATTAAACATTGATAGCCATATAGGTTTACCGAAGTATAGAATACGAAAACTATTATCTTAACTTTTATGAGAATAAAAAAATATTATGATATTATTGTAAGTTTGACAAATCAAATGTAAGTCAAATCTTTTGATATTTTTTGTACCTATCCAACTCTGGATTAACCATGTAGATACAGTAAAACACATTATATTCATCCATGATAAAGGATTTTAGATAGTCATAATAGTTATATTATCTTAGAAATATATTATTTGGCATAACTATATGTGCTTATTGCTTTAACTTCCAATTGATTTTTTTAATTAATATCTACATGAAAAACTCTAGGGTTGTAATTTTGGTGGCTTTACACATGCAAACAATTTATGCTACATCATATATTAATACTTTACTACATCGCATAAGAAGTAGCAATTATAAAGCTGTCATGATAGGTTTAGTGTAAAATATATAACTTCACAGCAATAGAAAAACAGAGGTCCTTGTAATTTTTAACACATAATTTGATAGCATTGAAAATATACTAGTGGTTACCTTGTCAATAATACGTTTTTATCACTGTGTGAAAAGTTATTCTAATTGAAAATACAAAAGATACATCATAGGAAAATAAAGGAAATATGAAAATTCTGTCAGGCCTTTTCCTCCATCAACTTTTTGTTGGTACCTTAGAACAGGATGAGTATAATTTCTCAAATTACCTTAGTAAACTAGACTGGAAGAAATAAAAAACAAACACACAGTTCCGATACTCATAAATAAAATATTTTTTAATCTTTTTTAGCAATTAATGGTTCATCTATTTTTTTGTCTTTTATTCGTTTTAGTTTATTCAGCAAAATCGAGGATTAAATAAGTTAATAATAAATTAAGAGGAATATAGTACTGCTGCAACCGATGCAGCCTGCAGCTGCAAGACGAAAGCTGGAAAACCAGAGCCAAATTAATATTTTTCTTCTTTTTTCTTCCTTCCCGGCGTCCCCTCGTCACCCTCTTCTCTCTTTCGGACAACCACCCGAGATCTCCCTCCCCTTCTCTCTCCTGGCCCGATTTCTCTCTCTACTGCTTTGATCCGGCAATGGCAGCCTCCGCCTCAGCCACCGCCGGCGAGCTGCTACGCATCGAGCCTCTCGAGCTCCGCTTCCCCTGTACGTCCCCCTTCCATTCCTCCCGGTTTCCCTTTGTTTTTTCTTTCAAAATTTCCTTTATTTTCTTCCTTTTTTCTGCGGCTTGGATCGATTGGTTCCTGACGTTCTTGCTGTTTTCTCGTGAGCAGTCGAATTGAAGAAGCAGATCTCGTGCTCCATGCAGCTGTCGAATCTCAGCGACGACTACATCGCCTTTAAGGTCCGTCTATCCTTCGATTTTGTTTTCCCGGCGATTCTTTGCCCTGTGAATTGCCGTAGAACCCTAGTATGGATTGATACCACGCTGTACTGGACTGTTGTGCTGCGTAATGGATTCGTTGATGGCATTACTGGAAACCTGTTGTCCACGAATTCATTTGTTGAATTTGGTCAAACATGAGTTCCTTTTTTATGTCTGTGGCGCTGTACCTTGAAATTGGATGTTGGCATGTATATGTATCAAAAGGGCGATTCGAATGATTCAAATACTGTACAATATTTTTTCTTTCAGCATTTCTGTTGTCAGTCAGTTGATATTAGATAATTCGTACCATGATGTGAAGGTTTGATGCTTGGAGGTGCCATACTATGAAGGAGGTTTTATCACATTTCTATATTTTCCGTTTGACTGTTTTCATCATTCATTCAGGTGAAAACTACAAGTCCGAAGAAGTATTCGGTGCGACCCAACACAGGGGTTGTCTCGCCGCGGTCTACTTGTGATGTCCTTGGTATGTGATTCTCTGTATATGCCAAATGCTATTTGTATGTATGTGGATAAATTATCCTCTGTGTTGTGCTTTTTATTTATTTTCTTCACCGTTGCAGTGACAATGCAAGCGCAGCGGGAAGCTCCCCCTGATATGCAGTGCAAAGATAAGTTCCTGGTCCAAAGTGTTGTTGCGCCTGCTGGTGCAACTGTGAAGGATATCACAGGGGAAATGGTAATAATTCTCTCTTACCGTGTTTCTGAAGAATCTGATGAAATACATGCATATATTTTCCTAAATTGAATAGTCTTCACAGGTGCACCTTATTGTATTCTTGTTAATTTTATTGATAGTGCTGCTGCTGCCCTAACAGTTTGCGAAAGAGTCTGGAAACAAGATGGAGGAGGTCAAATTGCGAGTGACCTATGTTTCTCCTCCACAGCCACCATCTCCAGTTCCAGAGGAATCTGAAGAAGGTTCACCATCTAGGGTTTCTGAATCAGAAACCGGAGATGGAACTGCTGGGGGATTCACCAAAGTGAGTTATTGTGACTGTTGATGTTAGACATGTACCTGTTAATCATTCTTTTTGTGTCGGGAGGATAATATATTTGTCAAAATTGTTGCAGGCACTGAGAGAACGAATGGAGCCACAAGAAAAATCTTCGGAGGTCAGTTTGTGATTATTATGTGTTCAAGTAATACAACTCAATTCTTTTTCAAGTTAAATACTGGAGCGTGGGTGCTGCAGGCTGGAGCCTTGATTTCTAAATTGACCGAAGAGAAGAACTCTGCGATTCAACAGAATCATAGACTTCGACAGGAACTTGTAAGTGCAGCATGGCGTTTTATCTTACAGGCCCATTGTACTGTAGCTTTGCACCATGGATTTTGTGATTTCATAATATTGGGAATTTATCCAACTACCTCCTAAGTTGCTATCATTTTAACCTCCGGTTTGGGCATGGCATCTGTACAAAAGATACCAAAATAATTGTGGTAGTATTCCTTACATAAGTATTGAATCTAAACTTAATTAGTGTTGACAAGTACTAATAACAAAGAGAAACCTCCATGTGCAATGTGCTTCTGTTTAAGAAAAAACTGCATTATTTACAGGCTTTTGATATTGCCTTCTTTTCTTTAGCATATATTTATGTGGACTTGGAGTCATTTAGAAAACTTATAAATCAATTTGAGGGCCCAACAAAAATATTATGATACCATCAAAGCACCTTATGCTGATTTGCAACAGATGTTGTGTCATTGAAATAAGGACACACATGCTGGGAACATGGGTATCGTCATGAATCACTAAAAGCATATGATTTTTATGCTTTCAAGTTTCAACATCGATAGTCACATATAGAACGTAGCAGTTTATGCATTTATTCAGCCTTTTTCTTTGAGATCTTATATGAATATTAGTGTTTTAAGCAGAAAAACAGAGTAAGCCAAAACGTGAACAAGTTATCATATAAGAATATATTTTTAGATGGAAAACTGGTGAAATGTGCAATGCTAGCACATTTGCTCTCTCCACTGAGCCCAAGTTAAGCTAAGACAACTTTTTTCAATGGTGTTTCCATGTAGATGTATGGAATTCCATCTGTCTGCCTATGATATACATATTCCAGGCCATTAGCTGCTCCCTCGTTTTTCTATATTTAAAAATGGATGTCGTTTCCAAATCTTCTTTAATACCCTAGCATCATGCTTTTAATTTGTTGTCTCTACTTATGGGTCTTAAAACTGATCCTATATTTGATCATCAATGCAAATTTGCTACAATCTACCAGGCAGAAGATATTCAGTAAAAAAACACCTAATAGGAATCCAGTTCCTGTACATAAAAATATGTACTGTAAAACATCTAATGCTCTCATTATTGAACAGTGCCTCCTGTATATTAGACACCCTGAATAAATTCGTACCATTCTTAGAAATCAGATGAGAAAAAAAGTGAACTTACATGAGCCTTGCCCAAGATAACTATAAGGGTTCTGAGGTGTACTGAGGATAAAACGCAGTCCTGATTTATAGCTTGTAATCTCATTCTAACTATGATTAACAACTTCACTCCAGCATCCTGTGTAACAATCCCAAGCAAATTTAAAGGTTTATGTGGTCCTCTGTGGAAAAGGAAAATGTATTTGTGATCCATGGTTTGTAGGGGCAATTACATTCATATTTGACTATTTGAGATAGAAAGTAGGCACACTTATGCAATTGTCCTCTTTGTAATATCCTGATGATAACCTTGAATATGAACTTCACTCTGTAATACCCCATGTAACAAATTGTTTAGTCTAGTGGCCTTTTAGGCCTATGCATGCCGATATGATCTCTGTTATCTCTTTTAAGGGCATAGTAGTTTGAATAATTTATGGTGCACTAATTAATTCAATATCAATTGGGATGATAAGACTGTCAACTACTGCATGTCCTAAGCTTAAGCTTGCTTGTACTGCATGTGGTAATTCGTACACAGTTTTATGCCTGTACGGAAACCTGCATCTCCAAAAGCTTCTGTAATTCACTGTTGTTATTTGTTTCTGTTCATATGGTAGGATTTGGTGAGACGGGAGATCAGCAAGAGGCGTGGAGGAGGCTTTTCTTTTGTAGTTGTCATAATTGTTGCTTTGATCGGCATCTTGCTGGGCTATCTGATGAAGTCATAATTATTTTAGGCTGTCCTTTGGCCATATCAAAGGCAACTGAACTTACATTCATGCAATTATGTTTGGGGACTTGAAGAAACCATTCAATTAGGATGTCTTGAATTTTACTTCTATTTTGTCAGTATAGGAGTGTGTATGTGAGAAATGCTGAGCCAGTGTAAGCTTCTTCTTTTGTTAATTTTGTTGAGTGCAATTGTGCGATTGGCTGACAACGTGACTTGAAAAGTGCTTTCGTTGGTCTGTTCACATTTTGTCAATGCAAAATCAAACCTTATTTTTTTCGTGTTGCTGTCGATGATGCATAAATTTGATTTGCCACAAAGGGCTCTACCAAAGAAAAAAAGCCTTCAACATTTTATCCTCTACACTTCCTGTCATCAATGCAACTCGAGTTGATTGCGACATATATTGATTTGTCTTGAATGCAATTGAAGTTGATAGCATGGACGTTTCTGGTGATGTGGAAGTTCTTTGGATGAACTCAAGTCCTTAACCAGTTACTCAGGTGATGAATATCAGTAAATGACTGCAGATTCTGTGTAACCACGGGAACTTTTGGTACAGATATTGCACTCCATGAGTCGAGCAAGAGAGCAGAAATAACTCTCATTTCAGATTTGCTCTTCCAAATAGTGTCAAAATGCTGCAAATTCAGTCAATACACATATGCAGTAACTAGAGCATATATTCAACTAAAAGTGGAAACAATATGTATAGCCATGTTTCTTGAATCAGCATTTCTTAACCTCTTTCCAAAAAATTCTTGAAACACAGTTTGCATGTACAAGGAAGCCAACATTCCCAGCAAAATGCAGAGTTGGCCATTCCGGTATCATCTTGTATAAAGGGAGGTTCCCTTTTATCTATTCTAATCTGAACAACAATCACATACAAGCCTGTCCTAAAAAGATATCACATACAAGCCTAGACATGTTCTAATGCAACTAATAGTGGCCCGACCTTATTACCAGTAATTACAAGGTGTCTGAAAAGAACCTATGTTGGGCCCCGAACCTTTTGAGGTGTTTTCACCTCTATCTTGTACCCTGAAAACTGATCTATGCACACATTTCTTCTACCTTCTACCTCTCATCTGGAACAGAAGGGTAATAATGCCTGAAGTTGCATAGAGCATGCTGCAGCCACATCACTCTGCCTCCTTCATAGTGCATTTGATTTATCTGGAGAGCAGTCAGATTGCACTCACACTTCATCTGAGTACATATGTTGTGCCTCGGCATTCTTGGTCACACTGGAGGGCACCTTTACCTTCAGCTCAGCACAGACAAGCTGTGTCAAAAGGAGCCCAGCAAGGAGAGCTGCCGCCATCAACATTGTGAACACAGCACTCCAACTCTTGGATGAAATGTATCCTGTCAGCAATGGCCCGATGGCAGCACCAACAGACCCTGTCCCATCAATGATTGCAGTCACAGTGGCTAGAGCCCGGGAATTGCCATTTAACGAGCTGTGTGTGCCAAGGTCAGCTGACACTGCAGTTGTGATCAAGGCATAAGGGCCATTGACAAACATGCCAGTGACAAACATGAGGCAGATATTCCACACTATTGACACACTTCCATATGTGCGGTACAAGAAGAGGGCAGGTATCGCACAATACATGAAGCTTGCAGCTGTGACTGCTCGTGCATTTAAGCGATCAGAGATGTGACCAGCAAGGACTCCTCCCAACACACCACCAACATCAAAGATTGTTGATAAGCTGCCGGCCATAGCATCAGAGATATACTCATTTCCAATACCTGAAACAAGTAAGACAAATTAGGCAGTGCACATTGGTGGACAGTTCCAAGTTTCTTTACAAGAAAGGGATTGCAGAGTTGAGCAATGCATAAGAAGACTTACGTGTATGGCTGATGTAGAATGGTAGCCAATACAGGAAGGTGTATGCAACAAGTTTGGAGAAGAATAGGCAAAGCGCAAATGGCGCAACTCCAGGAATCCTCCATGCCTCTAAGAAACCAACTGCCTTATGCTTCACTTCTTGGCCTGGTTCCAAAAGCGGCTCCTTCACATCATCCTTCTCACAGTTACATTCTCCACTGTCGATGTCCATTTCCATCGCCTCAGGACTAACAGGCAAGAACATAAACACCACCAACCCAACAAAAACCATAATAAGGCTGGGGAGAGCAAATGACCAACCCCACCCAAACTTCAGCAGGAAAGCAGCAAGCAATGAGCCAGCGATGTTCCCGATAGAAGTATGGGCATTCCATATGCCCATGATCAATCCCCTTTTGCTCTTCCCAAACCAGTTTCCAACAACTGCAACAACTGAAGGCCATCCGATTGATTGAAACAAACCAGAAGCCATCTGAATAACTAAGAAATAGTAGAAGCTGTGAACATTCAGCCAATATCCGGCTCCAAAGAGAGTGGTGAATATGGCAGTCCCAAGCATGCCGATTGTCAGAAAGATCCTCAAATCCATGCGGTCACCAATATGTCCAGCAAAAAACATCCCAATAGAATATACAGCAAGGAATGCAACATCTATTTCACCGAGTAATGCTGAACCATCAACAGTGTTAAATGGCATCCAACCAATGTTAAGACTGTTGTGTGTGTGCAATCGTCCCCAGTGAGAGAACCCAACCTTCGTTTGAGGATCAAGTGCACTCTTAACAATGCTAGTGATCTTCCGAGTCATATGAAAACAGGTATACGCAAAGAACGTAAGGACCAGGACAAGCGTCTGGTAACTTCTTAGCGAGCTGGAACCACCAAATAACCGAAGGCCAGGAGGTTTTCTACTCATCTCATGAGACTGAGCCATGAGAACACAAGACTGTTTACAGATATTACAGAACAACTAGTGCCACAGCCGATCAACACTTCCTGATATCAGTAATTACCACCTGAAAGCATCAAACAAAAATATAATCAACATATAATCAGCAAATGAGTAGAACAATTGCATGTTGAGAATGAAACAAAAACCAAAGCCATACATATCTTAAATAGTCAACCACTGAACCAAAAGGTAAGTAAAAGTCTACCTACAACTTTTTCAGTCAGAAGTACTGAAATATGGGGAAAATTTCTAGCGGCCTGAAAATATTCTGTGAAAAATAAAACAATCCGTTTGTTTATTATAGACAAGTTCTGTGGTCACAGGTCCAAGAGACCAAAATCATCAATTAGAGCACTGGAAACATATTATCGTGGGAGTAGTACTCTTGTTCCCTGCATTAACAAAGACTATCAATTTTGACCTTGCGCTTTCCACAAAAATAGTCATTTGTAGTATCTACCAAGTCCCGAGACCTCGAACTAATCGAAATTTCATCAAACAAATGCTACTGTTGACTCCTGATTGTAGCCTAACTGCACTCCCTAGAAACCACTAAGTTGACTTTTCCAGACCTGTGCAGGTGAGAACAGAAGTTTGAGTTTTTGACCCCAATGTTCGGTGTCCCCACCGAGATGTCACAAATTCGCTTTCAAAAGCTAAATTGTTGTTCATCCAATTAAACAGCGTACGATCTCGTATGAACCAATTCAAGGGCCATAAACTAGCGCCTTCTCCCATAACTCATCAACCGAATTCCTCCCAGAATTTCTATCCAAAACCTCCCTAAACCCAATATAGTAAGTAGTACACAATCAAATAGGCACCGCCAAACAAAGAACCCAATAATTCTTAAAGAACAAAGAAAACGAGCTGCGGATTGAGCCCATAACAAGCACAAATCGACAGGGGAATCACTGGGTTTCAGACAAAGCACGGACCTCGTTCAGAGAGGCGCGGGACGGGCTCCCAGAGTCCCGGCGATCTGTTCCAGGCGGCGAGGCGCGGAGACGGGTTCCGGCGCCGGATCCGCGCGGGGCCGTATTGGGCTGGGTGGAAATGCGCACGAGACGCAATGGGGATTGGGCACGAGGAGGAGAAGAGGGGTGCGTTTATTGTTGTGGAGGGTGTTCTTCCTTGGTGAGGTGAGCTCGCTTGGATGGTGCGAGGTCTTCCAGCAGAGGAGCCTCGCTCCCTTTATTCGGACGCCCGACGGGGGCTTCTCGCTGTATTCACAATGGTGCCCCTGGACCGAAATGCCCCTTCGTGCAGAGGGATCCTGTGTACAACTTTTGTACAAGAAAAAAAAAAAATCCCCAACAAAGTAAGAATAAGGGTGTGTTTGTTTCCACCCTCTGATTTTTAAACCTGTTCCATTAAATATTATGATACTAATTAAGAGTACTAAAAATAGATTACTGACAAAACCAACTCCATAACTCTCCCTCTTAATAACGAGATAAATCTATTAAGACTAATTAGTTCATAATTAAATAATATGATGTTATAGTAAATATTTTTAATAATGACTTAATTAAGCTTAATAAATTTGTCATACTGATGCGCATTCAACTCTGTAATTAGTTTTATATTGAATATATATTTAATAATCATATGTAACATTTTAATGATTGATGTAACCCTACTAAAATTTAGATCTCAAGAAATGAACACACCTCTCATTTTCCCTATTTTCTAGTTTAATAGTATAAAATAAAAACAAGTATAATAACAGATTAAATAGAAACAATCATAAAAACAAATTGTTCTGTTTGAATCAGTCAAAAGAGAACAAAACTATATAAGATTAAAATTTCTTTTTGTGAAAAGGCCAAACAGATTTTACTAGTGTTGGATGCCTTGATAATCAAAGCCAACACCTGCGGGTGATCACATGATTTCACAACAACGAAGCATATAAACTTTAGATGCATTTCATTTGTTCTTTTATGTGATGACTCACCATATACAGTAGTGTTACGTATTATTTAGACACGTCTTTTGCATCCATCACATGTAATGTATTTTGCACACTGGGGAGAGAAGTGGTTTGTAGATTTTTTTCATACGAATAAGATGGAGTAAGTAGTAAGTACTCAATAACAGACCTACTGTGATATAATTTAAAAACATTATTTCGCTATTAATTTTGTTGTTGTCGCGCTGTTTTGTGCCACGTAGGTAAGTGCATGGTCCTTAATAAATTTGAAACGATGGTGCTTAAACGCTGTTGTTCACTGTGTTCGATGACTGCATGCATCATTAATTACTTTGTGCTGTCAACATGTTATTGTAAGACAAGATCTTAGCTCTTGATTTTATTCGCTTACCCTGCTGATTAGGTGTCTTCTGTAAGAAATAATACCCAACTATTTTGTCTGATTCAAGACACAGGTCTACTTGAATTGCATGTGCGCAAGTTTTAAATTAAGAGGTGGTCTATTTAGATCTTGTTAGGATCCCTCCTTGTTTTTAAGAAACCGGTTTATAAATCAGTTTTCTAAAAACTGATTTAAAAAAAATTGAATATAGTGTTTGAATCCCGGATTCTAAAAACTGGTTGCTTAAAAACTGATATTAGGTGGTCTAATCTAAATTATGAGTTTCTTAAAAACTCATAAACAGTTTTTAGAAACTAATAAAAAACTAGCATATTTAGAATCCCTCCAATTTTTAAAAGCTAGTTTCTTAAAAACTAGAGGTACCTAAATAGAGCCTTAGCAAGAATAACTAAGGGTGTGTTCATTTCCACCTCTCTAATTTGTAGAAACTGATAAAAAAAACTGACATATTTACAATCCCTCTAGTTTTTAAAAGCTGGTTTCTTAAAAACTGAAGGTACCCAAATAGAGCCTTAGCAAGAAGATCTAAGGGTGTGTTCGTTTCTACCCCTATAACTTTTAGATCTATCCCGTCGAATATTGTGATACTAATTTAGAGTATTAAGGGTACGTTTGACACTACTTATATTTAAAGTGCTTAAAATACTTTTAGTGATTATAGTGCTTATTTTTTAAAAACTGCTTATAGTGCTTATTGTAATATAAGCAATCAACTCGTTTGGTAAAACTGTTTATACTTATCTATTAAAATTGCTTATGCTGACCTATAAACGCAATAAGCTACGTTTTACTACTTTGTCCAAAGTGCTTATGACTAGTATAAAATGATAAAGTACTTATAAGTGCTTATACCTTATAAACACTTTGATATTTTACTATTTGACAATTCAAACTGCTTATTGACCATAAGCACTTCTGTTAAGCAGTTTAATAAACAGTGTTAAACGCACCCTAAATATAGATTATTGATAAAATACAGTCCATAATCCTCTCTCTAAATGACGAGGTAAATCTATTAAGATTAATTAGGTCATGATTAGATAATATGATGCTACAGTAAATATCTCTTAATAATAACTTAATTAAAATTAATAAATTTGTCACACTAATGTATATTCAACTCTGTAATTAGTTTTATATTTAATATATATTTAATAATTATATATAGCATTTTAATAATTAATATGACCTCACTAAAATTAAAACCCAACAAAAACTTTAGCGTGTTTCTTTCCTGACGGTTCCACTGACGTGGTTTATGTCAGTTACTCCGACTTATTTGACCAATGCCAGTTTTTTGAAACGTGGGACGAACCTGAAAAAAGAGAGACGACGATGATAGACTTGCCACGAATAACGAAGGGCAGAATCGGAAGAGGAGAGGAGGATCGTAATTCATGGCCAGACGGGCGCGGCGGCGAAGCGCCCCCGAATATTCGATTCCCGCCACGGGAATTATCCCTCGCGTGCCGTATGGATTTTCTTTCTTTCTCTTCTCTCAACTAGTACTTCTCTTGCCATCCCCCCCGCCGCGTCGCTCGTGTCCCGCGCAACGCTAATCCTAGCCGTCGCCCCTCGCGTGGGGTCAAACACGGGCGGTGGAGCCCACGCGTCGTCCACCTCGGCAAAGAACGGTCGCTGGCAGCGGGCCCGGGGCCGAACTGTCACGGAAGGGACGAGCCAGCCAGCCAGCCAGCCATCGCGCGGATCCCGCGTGCGGCGTGTGACTGTGGAACCACGGCCGCCGCTTACCGATCCGGATCTGCAACGGTATATTCCGGGAATAATCCACACGAGCTGCGATCATCAATCATAGGGGGATTCAAATTCAATAGTCGGCAGTACAAACGAAACGACCCAGTCCTTCCAATAATAATAAAAAAAAGAAAAACGAACCAGTCCTTCACATTGCGAACCTGAAAAAAGAGAGGAGGGTATCAATGACCCAGTCCTTCGGATAAAAAAAAAAAAATGACCCAGTCCTTCACATTACGTGACGTCCCATTAATTTTTTTTCACTAGAAAGGTGAATATATATACTTATACTATATACTCACAATAGTAGCAGAGACATATGAGGAGCTACAGGGCAACACCTCCTCGCTTCTTAAATATCACTTCATCCTTTTTTTTTCATGTTAGCTAGTGTAAATTTGCTTCGAGAAATATTATCGTCTACGAGTTTATTTTTGAACTATCAAAAAATTATATTATTTTTAGTCAATAAAAAATATTCTATGTAACTAATGAAGTTAGAAGCCTAACAAAGTCCACAACAAGTGGCCAGCACCTCTCAAGCCCGGGCCAGGCTCCACCCCTGCTCGCAAGTGATGTCTTGGTCGCTTGTACGCTGACCGAGTGGAACGTGAGGTTCAAGGAGTTCGCTGTTGCTTCAAAGCGTTGCACAAGCATGGGACTGATGACAAAGAAGTTTACAAGATTATCCACTCTGCATGCATGCTATGCTAGTACTCCCTCAGTTCTATTGAAAGTGTTATTCTCATTTTTTATGAGTCAACTACGTTTAACTTTGACTATATATAAAAAATTGTTAATATTTATAATATATAATTAGTATCATTAGATAGATTATTGAATTTATTTTTATAATCAATTTATTTAAAGATACAAATGTTAATAATATTTTCTATAAATATAGTCAAATTTAACAAAGTTTGACCCGCACGAATACCATAGCGATATTTTCAATAGGACGGAGGGAGTAGTAGGCCGGTCCTATACTTTAGTACATACGTAGTCACGACCGGTTTGGTTGTCACCTAAATTTTGGGACATATTTTTCATGGCAAGAAAAATTGACCAGCAGACTTTAGACAAAAGTGCGGCAGAAATAGTCAGTTTATGATAGGTGAGTAAGAAGTTAGGCAAACTAAGTTGTTACAGTAATATACAAGCAAACCCCCACTCCAGAAAAGCATACTGTACAACTCAAACAAGCTATTATACTAATACGTGCAAGATAAGGAGGAACGAAGGAAGCTAATAGCCATTCATATGCCCAGTGCACTACTCGTACATTGGACACGAAGCATCAACGCTTTTAATTGGAAGAAGAAGGTCATGATGGACGCAGAGTTTCATCGCGCCGATGCCAATATGCACATCATCTGCCACTAGCCTGTTCATCGCAATAACTTATTGTCGGGATCAGATTTGCTGAAACTCAAATTCCACCCACAAATTGCAAGACCCTTTTTGATACATGGGCAACAAAAGCATCCAAAAAATCGAATTGATTCCAGTGTTAGCCGCCGATCAAACTAGTACAGTACAGTACAGTACAAGCTTTATATTTAAGCAAAAAGAAATTAATTGAATAATTTCACAAAACTATGCATCTACTATCACACAAAGCTAAATATTTGTAGTACTTGCAATATAAAAGTACATGCAGTTTTATATTTTTTTAGTCTCGCCTTGAAATCAAACTCGTCGTCCACCTAGAAAGTACTCAAAGCCCGTACGCAAAGTTGCGTGCAGCAGAGGGGAGAGGAGGAGGCCAGCGGCAACATGGCGTTGTGTTTCCCGATGTGCCTACTGGATAACTGCGTGTGCACTCGAGTCTCCTTGGCGTTGCCGCTGCTTCCAAGAAGGCAACCACCACGGTGGTGAACTGGTGATATGGGTGATTGCAACCGGATCGTCTAGATCAGCCATCCCGTCTGCAGCGAAGTCCAGAGTCCAGTTCAGACAAGAGCATATAGACAAACAGCAGAGAAACCGGCCGGGGGTTAACGGCCGGCACACGTATGAATGATATGCCAAGACTGGAGAATGGAGATCGATCGATGAAGAGTGAAGTGTGATCACAAACACTGCAGGGTGCAGAAACAAAATACTACTCTACTAGATAATGTGGCCCGTAATTCTGGATGAGATAAGGGAGTACTAATTCTGCACGATAAAGTTGCTGTCGTCGTTGATGATCACGTTCACTCAATAATAATACTATATTATGCCACTGTTATGGCGGTGACGGTCGATGTTGATCGATCGATCGGGAGGGTACGTGGCGCCGCCCGGCCTGAGAAGAAGCGTCGCGGCGTGCAGAGGAAATTGTCAAGGTCCCCCCCCCCCCCCCCCCCCCCCCCCCCCGTTCTACGGATCAGTAGTCGAATTCAGTTGACGGGTGCATCAGACAATAGAATAAGTACATGCTGCACCGCACACAGATCGGATATCATCTGGGGGAGGCTGAGATGGACAAAAGGCGCGCTAAAACACACACCAAATCGCCTTGTCCGATCGAGATGATCCAACCGCACAAGACGGACGGGAGCAGATAATAGTGAAATCAGTACCTCGGTTTCCGTTTTCGAGAAAAGAAATTGGTTTAAGATCTCAGTTTCAGGATCTGACCGATCGCAGTGACGCAAATGGACAAAGATCAGAGCAGGGGATTAGTCGCAACAGCTTTTTTTGGGGACAGGCTAACACGAGATCGTCGACATGCAGGCGAGCAGCGCCTACTAAAATTCAGATTTACTGTTAAAAGGGAGTTTCAGATTCTAGCTGCAAAAGAAGAGGGAAAATTTTGTTATTAGCTGATGATAGACTTTGCAATTATATAGTTCCTTTTCCTTCACCTTGAACTTATTTTGTAGAGTCGTATCAATAGCCAGGACTGATATCTTACTTAAACAAAAAGACATGTGGAACATGAATCTCCTTGAAATCAATATATATTGTGACTAGAGTAGCCATTTCCAGCCAAGCTTGCAGCAATAATAAGCTCTAGGACAGTTGCAGGAACTGTAAACACAGCAAATAATAATACAGATAGCTAGCTACATGCCAGAATAAAAAAGGCTAAGCGCTAAGCTAGTAGCCAGCGGCGGCGGTGCTAAGGAGAATTCGACGGCTCTCGTAGCTCGGTGGACCTGAACCGAAACAGCCTTTCGGTTTGCATCAGACACGCACTTGTTTCCATTCGAAGTGACGCACCCGCATAATAATCCCACCTAAGTGCGTGGAAAACGGATTATTATTACAATAAGCAATGATGATGTAGTCGTCCGTCGTCTGATATATTACACGTCCAGCAATATAATGTGTGTTCTATAGTGTGTTCTGTCGAAGAAGATGATGGTGACCGGCCGGCCGGGTCGATGGAGGAAACGTGGCCTCCAGATGCAGTGAGAGCCCGGTTGATTCGATCAGCTCCCGGTTTTTGATTCGTTGAGCTCGGCAGGAACTGCTTTTTGATCCTCGGATTTCGATTGAATGGGTAAAGTAATCGAGCAGAGGGAAAGTGAGCAAGCAAGTGGTCTGTCTGGTGGTTGAGCGCGCGCCTCCATGGATGTCACATTCGAGCTTAGACATAGAGTACTATATTCTCCAGTCGTCCTTCTCTTTTCCCCCCATTGCCTGCTGTTGCTTTGTAAAAAATGGTTGGGTTAGGCTGCCGTGCCAGGTCCCCGTCGTCCATGAAAAATGGACCGCGACGTCGAAATGGAGTGGCCACCATGAAAATATACACACGGCAGGGGGGGCAGGGGCTGCTCGCCCTGTTCGAGCTCTATCATGAAATGGAATGGAGTGGGCACCATCGATCACCTGCAGTTTCGTTGTTCATCAGCTAGCACCTCCACTCCACGTATTGAATTATTCTCTGTTTCGTGAAAGGGATGCCTGCAGTATTTTGCTTTTCTCTTAAGAGTTTAAGTTGTTGTTTTCCAACGTCATACATGGGTTTCATGTTAAGTTACTCAAAAAAAAAAATTGTAAACTATTATGTGGTCCTTTACAGCTTTTGCGAAAGCTTTGGTAGGCTGTGGTGCTACACCGGTCGGTCATGAGCAACAACATCCAGGTACGGAGAAGCAAAGAAGGAAAAAGCCCGGCAGACTGGCCGTTGCTTGACACTATTGTCACCGATTGGAACCGTATAGTTTGCTTACTCAATCGGACCGATCTGTTAGAGTTAGAGAGCGAGGTGTGATCGTCGCAGGCAGAGAAGAAAAAATCAATGCGAGATCGATGATGTGGCCATTTCCAGAAACGACTACATACAGGGACGCCCAGAATTCAATTCAATCTTGCCGGTTTAAGAAACTAATAATGGAAAACGCTACACTATTAAATGTACTATACGCGTGACGCTGCTGATCGATCGGGCGCTCTGGTAAGCGTGTACTCCTTGCTACTCCTGTTGTAGGAGTATGATGGCGCCGTGGTGGAGATCGACGTACGGTCGATGGTGACCTGCCGGATCGGAGGACGTGGAAGGAGAAAAAAAAAACCCAATAGAGGAAGCAGAGCAGCATATCGAATTGTTGTGGATTCGTGGCCACCGGCAGGCGAGAGGCGTCCTAGCATGGTGATTCAGCATGCGGTTTTAGATCCGTCGCTCGTCGAGCTCAGCCCTTTTTTTGATTGTTGCATTGACAGAATGGATAAAAGTTGTACAGCGAGAGATTCGATCGAGTGGGGAGAGCCAGCAGCTGGTGGCTCTGGTCCGGCGGTTCCTCGAGTGGCTGGGAGCACAGGCCACAGGGGGCTGCTCCATGGAGAATTGGAGACAGACAAACGGAGGTCACATTCATCAGCTTCGCACTTCACCTCCTGGCCTCCTCTGCTCCCCAGCCGTGCGCTTCGTTCGCATGGCCACTTATTACCTCGGGTCCCCATCCATCAGGGACAACCACGAGTTGAGACGATCGACACGACGCACGTACTAGTACGTGATACTACTACTAGTTGAGATCGATCGGTGGCACGCACACGGCACTCCTGCTCACCGCGCATCTAATTAATCCATCGTCGATTGCGTTGCGTGCGTAATTAACTACTACTTATTATACATGCAGTTTAGTACTATCTACTACAAATTAAAAGTTCTCGTGCTCCTCACGGATAGATCGCGGAGGATTCTCGCACAAGGAAGAACAAATTGAATAGGTGAGGAGAACCGATAACCTAGGAAGCTAAGCAACCTATAGCACCTCTCTCATCTTCTCCGGCAAAACGACCAACGAACAAACGGACATGCGGCGACATCAATCAAGTTGCCGCGGGGGGGGGGGGGGGGGGGGGGGGGGGGAAGGCAGCATGGAATGGAACGGAACGGAGGGAAAGAACGGATGGCGTAGGGTGGCCGGTGAGCAAAGGAAACAGAGGCCAGTAATAATAAAGCAAAGGTGAGAGAGTGGTGTTGATGTGGACGTTGCACCGGTGGCCGGCGGTGGTGGTCCTTGAAACAGTTTGTACTAATACTAGGATCGGTCGAGTCGAGTCGAGTCTAGCGGCCCATGATGATGGATTGGATTTGGGATTACCGGTCCGCCGCCGCCGCCCACCGGCCGGGATGGACGAGAGAGGACGAATTGAATGAGATCGCCGCCGGCCAGAAACCGAATCCGCTGCAATTTGCCCTCCCAATCCGGTCTCTTTCGGTTATAACAAGCATCTGCTGCTGTTTTGCTCCTGTTGCGCTGTGTCGTCGTCAGCGTCACACGGTGGAGTGCTCTCCCGCTTCGGTTCTTCATTCATTCCGAAAAGGGGGGGGGGGGGGGGGGGGGAATTACAAAGGCGAAGCGTTCGAAAGAAAACGACTTGACCAAATTTAGCTGAAATGCTCTCGTTTTTTCTTTTTTTGAGACAGAAATGCTCTAGCTTTGGTCCAGCCTATTTGTGGCTCCATACGCGATTTTTCCTTTTGCATAGCCCAATAGGCCAGCGTGTTTGTAACCTCGGATTACATATGAACCAGAGGAGCCCAATTTCTTTTATTGAGGCCCACGAGCCCACCTTTTTTTTTTATCCTGAAAGATCGTCGTTGCTCTGCAAACTCAATACTAAAAAGGTCGTTTTTAACCCTTGATTGATAAAATGAAGCTAGCTGATGCCACTCAGTAACCCAAAGCTAATCACACTGGATTGATTCATTATCTGAAGCCATCTTCAGGAAGGTCATGGATGTCAACACTATCCGATCCATCGTTTATATGGAGGATTTGCCTTAACTTGAATTTATATGGAGGATGGTTTCGTTTCTTGGACAAGGGTTCAAGAAAGAGAACCCACCCACCAGCTGGGACCGGGAGAGGACCGGACGGAGACGAATCTCAATTTGTGATGTGGAGTGGTCATGGAGATACTGAAACAAGGGTACGAGCAGCAGCAGCTTCTCCAAGGTTCAGAAATTACAGGTGTCGAAACCAGGAGCATGGAGGAAGGAGCCCACCCGGATGTCCGGCTTGAGGGACACGGCAAGACGGATTAATTAGCACCTAATAATCGAATTAATTACTTATTTCAGTAGCTGCTCTGCGTGAGGCGACAAATTAATAAAGAGGAAAGAGCTACAAACTTAGACAGCGGTCAGCGCCTGCAATTAAAAGCCTAACTAGAAATCAGTCTGGCCCTTCCATGTGAAAATCGTTCGCCGTTATTAAATAGCCTTGAACCTAGATAGCTGAACTGCAAAGTATTGGATGAATTCTGATCCAAGAGCCAAAGATCGGTGAATTGGATGGATTATCAAAGGCGAATTCTGATCAAATTATTTTTAAAACTTAATATTCTGGCAAGAAAGGTACATTGCTTGACGGCAAAAACAGAGAGCAACAGAGCATGAATGCCCCCTGTACCAGAGGCAGAGGAGGACGGCAACATAAAATACATAGATGCAACTTGATTCTGTGGACAAGTGCAATCGTGCAAACTTAAATGCAAATCGAATTATTAAAATTTCTTTTTGGAGTAACAATATTTCAGGATAGTTTAGAGATGCTGGAAGAAAATATCGATTTGATCAAAATATTGAATTTGACTTTGAACCAAAAGTCGCCGAAATGCTCCAGTTTTGGTCAGGCCCGGTTGTGGATGTGTGTGGGACAGATTTGTAGCCCAAGCCGGAATGCAGACTCCATACACGATTTTCCTTTTGTGCAGCCGAATAGGCCGGCCTGTTTGTTGCCTCAGGTTACATATGAACCGATGGAGCCTAATTTCGTTTATTTTCTATTTAGATCCATGTTTGTAAAACAAGACTACCGTTGAATAAAAGAGTGATGTCAGAACAGACAATTCTATTGGACCTCCTTGATTTACTTGATTCACAATAAAGGCAGTATTTTTTTCTCCGTAAAACATAGTTTATGTTCCCACATATAAACCAAACCACCCTCCAGTACACAACACGATCAGTACAATCTGCACCCGGACACATGTGGAATTCAAACCATGATATTCATTCTTCGTCGTCGTCCATGTCCCGCTGCTGCGCCTTCTTCCTCCTCCTGCTGCTGGTCCCATCGTCGAGCTTATCCTTACGGTAAGCCTCCTCGTAGCCCTTGGCAGCGTCGACGCCGCGCCCGGCGAGGCGGCGCAGGTCCGGGAAGTTGTAGTTCTGCGCCACATACACGCCCGCTAGGAAAGGGAACAGAAAACGCATCATGCAGCCCATGGCTTGTACCTTCTAGCTCCTTCCTCTGTCGATCGATTTCACTTGCTGAAGCACACAGCAGAGATGATGAAGCTACTTAAGCTAACGGCTCTTTTAGCTTATCTGAATCTTCAGCAGCCAAGGTAAATGACACTGGTTATCTGAAGCAGGAAGTTCAGCAGCTAGTTGTATTCAGTGGCTTGTGAGTGAGTTGGATTGCAGCACCGTACCGCCCAGTCCATGGTTTATATACATATGCTGGCTGGCTTGTTGGTTGTTGCTGTAAAGGCTTTCGTTTCTTGGACAAGGGTTCAAGAACGACAAAGGCAATTGGGACTTGGGAGAGAGGAGGAACGGATCAAAGAAGGATCTGAATTAAAAACAGTCATGTTGGATAAATTAGCATTTTTAGTTTTAAATTAATCCAGAAATAAATTATAAGTATAATTAATAGATTGTATAATGAATTAGACAAGTCTACGCAAGATCTAGACAGGTCTATAAAGCCAGACAAAAGCACAGTATCTACCATACTAGTAACATCCATCATAGACAAGCAGACTACAAAAGCTAGTATGGAAGACATAGTTTGGGATGAGAGTACGTACGTTTCCTTCTGTACTGGGTAGAGAAGGCGGTGACGACGTGCAGCACCGTCATGTTGTTGGCAACGGCAGCTGAGACCGACTTGACGACGAGGAAGACGAGCTATGGCGACGAACTTAATAAAGACGAGGAAACGATCGAGCAGTCGCGCAGAGCGCCTCCCAAAAACCTTATTCATCCTCTCCCGGTGCAGGATCGCAGAGGACGACGGTTCCGGAGACCTGCTCTCCCGTTCGTCGGTGCACGCTGACAATCGGGATGGAGAAGACTTGGCGGCGCAATAGTAGCGAGAGGCAAAACCCTAGATGATTACGTGATATGATTTGCGGTGGTACCCGTACGTATTTATAGGGAGGAACCGCTAGAATTGGGCGTCCCGCAACCGAGTCGGTTACCATATTAATACGTCGGTTTCCATAATTAAATATATAGAATACACAGCAAAAAGAAAGTGCAAAAGGAAGCCGCGCCTCCGCAAGGCAAGATACCGAATTTCAGCGGACCATTCACGCAGGTGATGCGCGGCCGCGCCCATCGCCCACGTCCCGCCCCGCCCGGACCGGCCCGGACCGGCGAGTGAGTGCGCGCGTGTGTTCTTCCTTCCTCCCATCCACACACTTGTAAGAGATGCTAGAGCAACCAACCTTATAAGTTGGACTCCCTCCACCTCCTCTAGCAATGTGGGACTAAACCTTTGTACTCCCACCACTCATGAATGGGCCTTTGAGATTTTCTAGGAATTATTGTAAATATTAATGGGCCAAACCCATATAATTCTAACAATCCCCCACCAGATCTCAAAGTCCCAACTAGACTTTGTCTCACCCCACTGTTGTTTAATATACCAGTGTTTTTAGTGGAGACTGTTAAGTTGAACTTCCACCTAGAACAATAAGCTACACTTATTCACAACTTGAACAATGGACTACGCCTTGAATTGCAAGTTTTGTGAAAATAAGTTTCACTTACTGTCATAACTGATACTAGACCTCCAGTAGACTTCTTCGCAGGTGGAGCATATAGGTCATACTCCCTTGGTCTTTCATGAGCTTAATAGAGATCACCCAAATCTCACAGATTGTGACCTTACAACAATCGGACTCATATAGGTATATTCATTCAAGAATATTCTGTAGGACAACATCTTCGCTATTTAAAGCCAACAGAATACATTAAGGCAACAACCATCCTGCCATATAGATATCGAGAGTAATGCATCGCTTCTCGAGTGGGTCATAAAAAGTTACTCTCATGCTAACCAATAGCTTGTTCTTCTCAGGTCCTATTTCACGGGATCTCTGATCACATAGGTTGGGTTACCACTATGGAATAGCACATATGGGTCTCATACCCATCTCCTTCGATGCACTGTCTATCACATTACATGACAGCCCCTTGGTGAATTGATCTGACAGGTTCTCATCAGTTGAAATATATTCTACTGATATGACTCCGGAGTTTCTCATTTTCCTGACAGACTTCAGACGTCTCTTAATATGTCTTGATGACTTTATATTATTTTTAGAATTGTTCACTTTGACTATCACAGTTTGATTGTCATAATTCATGAGGATTGCCGATACAGGTTTCTCGATAATAGGTACGTTCATCAAGAGCTCACGTAGCCAATCAGCCTCAACTGTAGCTGTATCTAGTGCGCTAAGCTCTGCTTTCATGGTAGACCTTGTTAATATGGTCTGTTTGCATGATTTCCATGAAACAGCAGCACCACCAAGAGAAAATGCATATCCACTTGTGGCATACAACTCATCAGTATCAGATATCCAATTGGAATCACTATACCCTCTAGTACTGCTGGATATCCAGAATAATAAATTCCATAATTCATAGTACCAACTAAATAGTGCATTACCCGCTCAAGCGCACGCCAATGATCATCTCCCGGACAAGAAGTAAACCGGCTTAGTTTGCTTATAGCAAACGAGATGTCAGGCCTAGTAGCACTAGCTAAGTACATAAGTGATCCAATTATCTGAAAATATCTTAATTGGTCTCTACCAGTTCTCTTATTCTTTCGAAGAATCAAGTTGGGATCATAAGGTGTTGGAGAAGACTTGCTATCCTTGTAACCAAAACGGTTCAAGAGTTTCTCAACATAATGAGATTGCGTAAGAGTAATCCCATTCTCTCCTTTGATTAGCTTGATGTTCAAGATAACATCAGCCTCACCCAGATCCTTCATATCAAAACTTTGGCACAGAAAAGTCTTGACCTTATTGATCACGTCAAGATTTGTTCCAAAGATGAGTATGTTATCAATATACAAGCATAGTATAACTCCCTGACCCCCACCATGGCAGTAGTACACATATTTATCAGCCTCATTGACTGAAAAGGCTGCTGATAGAAGTGTTGAATCAAATTTCTCATGCCACTGCTTAGGAGCTTGTTTTAGACCATACAAAGACTTCAACAACTTACACACCTTATCTTCTTGACCCTTTATTACAAATCCATCTGGCTGATTCATATAGATTTTCTCATCCAACTCTCCATTAAGGAAAACTGTCTTAACGTCCATCTGATGAACGATAAGACTATATGAGGCAGCCAGAGCAAGTAATACACGAATAGTGGTCAATCTAGCAACCGACGAGGCGAGGCAAGCGAGCACGTGCATGTGTTCTTCCTTCCTCCCATCTACACACTTGCAAGAGATGCTAGAGCAACCAACCTTATAAGTTGGACTCCCTCCACCTCCTTTAACAATGTGAGACTAAAACTTTGCACTCTCACCACTCATGAATGAGCCTTTGAAATTTTTTAAGAATTATTATGAATATTAATGGGTCAAGCCTATATAATTCTAACATCATGAGCAGCAACCAGCTGGACACTGGAATCTTATTCGTAGAGGCGAGTTGTTTCGGTCAACTCAAGGAGAGAATAATGCAGTCGATGGATGGAAGGGTATGATCGTGCAGCAGCTTCTTTTCCAAGCTCAAACTGCAGTTGCTGAAACTTGCAGGAGCCCACCAACTGGAGGAAACGACAGTGCGGATTGATTATTAGCGCCTAATCATCAAATGGTGGCTGGTCCGTAGTAATAAGCACAATAGCTGGTCTGAGTAATGTGATAAGGATTGATGGAAGAACCGAAGAAGTACGGGCCTAGTCAGCTGTCACACCTGCAACTATGAGCCTATTTGAATACAAATCTGGCTTTTTATCTAGTCACCTCGTGACTAGAAGGGTTTATAAAACCGGGACCGGGTTAACAAAAAAACCATGGTTTACTATTTTGCTATCCGGTTTTCACTAGAAATTGGTTATTGGTAAAACACCAAATCGGTTAACCAGTTAACTGGTCGGTTTTTACCTTTTTTGGAAACCATGGTCACTAGCTGATCTTCTTGAACGCGTAGATAAAATCTAACATAGGCAGCCTACTATTCTAATTAGCCAAAGTGTCTTGAATGAATTCTGAAATACTAGTACAAAAAAGAACGCTGAATTGGAAGTACCCAAATAACGATAAAATTCTGCTCATATTATTTTTAAATTGATTGCTCTGGACAAAACGGTGAATAGCAAGACTGCAGACTCTATCTCTCTTACAGAGAGCAACAGCAACATACTAGGATGCGGCTTGACATCTCCTTCAGTGGACAAATGCAGTGTTGTAAACTTAATTGTTCAGAATCTCTAGCCGGGCCACCTGTGCGGTGTATATAAATCAAGCGATCCGTCTTATTATTCAGAAACGTAGTTTAGCGTAATATATATAAGTCATTTTATCATTCAGTATTCAAAAATATATAACTGGGATTACACACATAATAGCTAGTATAAGTGTATAACCCTGCGACTTGCTATACGCACAGCAGTCACACACACTCACACATCGACTGATCACATCTGAGCTGACAATAATGTACGCAAACTACTCCTCGTCGTTGTCTAGGTCCACATTCATCTTCTTCTTCCTGCCGACGCTGGTTCCTGCGGCATCGCTGGCGCTGGGCTTCTTGCGGTAGGACTCCTCGTAGCGCCTGGCGGTGTGGACGCCCTGATCGGCGAGGCTACGGAGGTTGGGCACCTTGTAGTTCTGTGCGGCGTACACGCCCACTGCCGTGCCGACCAGGAAGGGGAACAGCCGCCGAATCAAGCACCCCATGGCTGATCCGCTGATGGCCTCTGCTTCTCTCTTTGTTAGCTCAGGCTCACTTCACTTGACCGAACCTACCGATCTTTGATTTGTTTTCTGCTGTGGCGTTGTGTATTCTGTGTCTTCTTCAGCTACTTTCATCGGTTAATAACGTTTATATACTTTCAGCTGGAAGGTTATCTTTGGTTGACACTGGAGGCGTACTCTGTAATCTCGTTTCTTGGACAAGGGTTCAAGAAAGCAAGAATAAAGAACATGTACCTGAGCTGATGTGTAGTGTGTGGCCATTTCTCTAGTGCGCAACACTACTAGTTGGGTATACTGGAATCTTAATACTAGTTTTTTGTTGGATGCGGTCGCAAGCAATTCGCACGCGGTTTCGTTCAGTGGATAGGTGGTGAGGAGGGTGAGGTCATGAGCTTCTTCCTCTCCAAGGGTCAACGCAACAAGATCAAGATGCCCACCGTGAACACCTGACGTTGTATATTTTCTTTCCTGTTTCCTTTTTCTTTGTGATAAATCCACTGACTCACTAGTCACTAGTCGAATATTCTTTGCGACATATTAGTGGCCCATTGGATCAAACAGATTACTTCTATCAGATTTAAATTGTTGATGTAGTTGACTTTTTTATATTTTATTCTAAAAATTTAAATAATTATCATATATTTTGTTATGATTTATTTTATTATTAAAAAGTTAAAACCTATCTCAATTATAATTTTATATATTTAAGCTAATATTTTGAATAAAACGAATAATCCAACATAGCTAAAAAAAAGTCAACGACGGTAACAACTTAAATCCAAAAGGAATAATTAATTAGCTGCTAGCAGTTAAAGTATAGTCAATGAACTTGCTTGACCTCGGGCGCAAGACAGAGAGGTTAGCGTCTGAAATCCTAAATGGGGAGCATCAACATCATTTGAAGTTATTTTGAGTTTTATAACTACAAAGAAATCATAAGGAACTGGTTTCGCATATGCCTTTTTACAACATGCCCTTGGCTAACTAGGAAAAAAAAGTTCCCTTGCATAAGAATTTCTGGTATGAAACTCCAAGAAACTGAAGCTTAGGGCGTGATTGGTTGGGCGGATATGCTCCAACCAGGCCCACTGAATGCAACCTCTTGTTGTTTGGTAGCCTGCATGATGAGTTCCGTCTGGCTCAGCGGGTGCAAAATGCAGCTCTCGGCCTGGCTATGCAGATACGGAAATGAAATCCGTTTCTGGTGGGCCTGGCTCGCGCTATGCAGCTTGCACACGTTGGAGGCATTTTTCCACTATAATCTGGCCTACGTACATGCAACCAATCAAGTAACTGACCCAGCCTGTCTCCGCTGATGCAAGGAAACCAATCAATCTCGCATCCTGGCTAGACTGGGCCTGGCTCTATTTCTCAACCTGGCTAGGCATCTACACCCAACCAATCACGCCCTTAACAATCGCTGAACTAGATACACACGCATTGGATGAGTAGTAAGTTTGCGCTGATGTGAGTTTATTGACCTCAACACATAAATCCCATGCTTTTTTCTACCTTGAATTAGAATAACTCTTTATTTCTGTTCACAATCACTCACATCACAGAACAGATGTATACAGAAAAGATACAGGATCCTCATGCTGCATTACAGGAACGCGAGAGAATTACAAACAACAAAACCGATCAACTCGGTCGGTCATGATATAACAATGAGATAATAGCACTCGGTACAGATCATCATTGGACAACAAGCAGATGGCTGGGAGCAGCGCAAACTTGACTACTGAATCACTCAGACTCCTCCATGTTATAGGAGGCGTCTCTCTCCTTTTCCTTGTCGCCCTTCTTTGGGCGTCTACTGGGCCCCATGTTGCTCTCCTTTTCTTGCCGGCGACCGTGCTCCTCGTACCTCTCCTCCGTCTCCGGCATGTCATCAGCGTTGCGGCGCCGGTGGCGGCACTGCTGCTTGCGGAGAGGGCACATTTCTCGACGGACGCTCGTCATCATCGCACCGAAGCCGGTGCCAGCCAAGAAGGCAATGCCGTACTTGTAGAACGCCATGGATTGGTCAAGTGGTAATTATTAACTGAAGGCTGCCGAGGCAGAGCTTATGCTTTGCTTCACCTTAAGAAGGATTCTAATTATGACTAACCAGCTCTGGTTGATGAGCAGAAAAGGAAGCTGGGGTCACGCCGTATTTATACATATGCAAGATCGCAAGAGGCAAGATGGAGTTAAACGATGGGAGAACTTGGTCTGGTTTTAGTCAACGATTTGTGGTATACGGCGGTACTACTTAAAAACGAAATGGCGATTTCTTGGTCCCTTGTGCAAGGAAAACCCGCATCGCGTAAGCCGGCGCCACGACTTTGTCGCCGTCGCTGACGATTGCGATTGTGGGTGTCCGGAGGACGAATTGCCTCTCCCCTTTTTTTCTTCTTCCCTCGTTGCATCGACCGGTCGTTTTTATATGCAGCTTCGATCTCAGAATGATCTGTTTCAAAGCGTAAAGCACTCCTGTTCTCGTCATCAGTTTTACTGAAAATCGATTTATTCTGGTTTTGGTGTGCTGCTGAGCGAGCACTTTCTGGTTCTGAAAATAATTCTCCCGAGGAAGCAGATATTTATGATGACGGACCTCTGCAAGATCAAAGAGTCGTGGCACCTAGGGAGAGAACCTCGTGCATTTGGAGTTATGTTTTTGACAGTGTGAGCTTTAGAGGCGAAGCTTTGTGGTGGTCAAATTGCCCCCCCCCCCCCCCCCCCCCCCCCCGTTCCCCCCTCCTCACCTATGAAAAAAATATTTTTTTACCATATAAATACTATAAGTTCAAGAATTCATCTATTAACTGACCCTCCTTCATCTTAATCTAGTGGCCCATGGCCCCCCTTCGAAAATGGCCCAAGCTTTGCCACTGGTGAGCTTGTTTTTTTTTAAAAAATAGTGTGAGCTTGGTTGAGACTACATGTCTTTTTTAAGGTGAAGGCCAGAATCGGGACACATGTGACAGATTAATAACCGTCCAAGGCGGGAACCGGACTGGAAGATCACGAAGATGAAGGCCAGAATCGGCCCGGAAATAAGATGGGCCTAGCCTAGCTTGCGTCTCGGTCCAGAAGGCGCCACGTGCATTTTTTGAATTGGGTCCCGGCCTGCAAGGAGCAACCACCAGAGCTTCATCACCTCCCTTCTCCTCCTCCTCCTCATCGTCCGGGATCGTAGTAATCATCATCGTCGTCAATGGGCGTGATGAAGCTAGACGCCCGTCTCGGCGGTGAGCTCGTATATACGCGGGGTCGCCGGAGCAGGGGCGAGTTTGCCCGAACGTTACTCGACAACGCACTCGATCGTCAGCCTGTTGTCGTGCGCGTGTGCCACGCTTGCTCTCCGCCGCAGAGTAGTGGAACACGATGGGCTGCGCTGCCGCGCGGAACACGGTAAGTGTGCGGTCGACGAGCCTCAGGCAGGACAACAACAACAACTGCAACTATTCTGTGCGGCACGGCGTCGTGAACAAGGTGAACAAGGCCAAGAAGCGCCACGGCTTAATAAAAAATTTCTTTTCCCTCGGTTCATTGTCTCAAAACATAATTTCTAGAATCTAGCTAGATGTTTTTTTTTTCTTCCTTGCATTGGGTATCCTTTTGATTAAACCGTGGTGGTATATATACACGCTTCTTCTTCGCTTTGGACAATTGTATAATTATTATAGATAGAGAGTTGATGAATTCTAGTGGATGGAGAGCACAAGATCAAAAACACAGAGTTTGTTCTAAAACCTGTCTCCCTGTACGTGGCACACACGCGTAGCGTAGACGTCCACAAGCGGAGGCGGATGCACGTGCAACGCAAGAGAGGGATAGTAACAACAACAAGCTATGCCAGTACAAAAAAAAAAAAGGTACTCGTGTTGCCTATGCCAGTATTTTTTTTGTACTACTTCTTTGCTATGAAAATTAGAGCTTTAAATCCCTATTATGAAGTTGAATATTTTGTTGGTCACCACTCCATACTTGAGGTCCCTAAATCAATCTACCAAATGAAACTGGAGGTTTATTGATCGAAGGTATATCTCCTGTTCAAAAGATTCATCACGAGAAAAGATATATTGTGAAGAAAGAATCAGACATACTTTTTCTGCTTGTATTGAATAAGAGGTGCAAACTATTTGGATGGCTGCTCGTCGACCAGAGGATTCAGGTGCATGCGGCGCCGTCGAGTCAGACACGGGCGGACAAACTCCTTCTCGTCCTGTACCTTGTGACGCCGGCCGCCGCCTTCTCCGTCGTCCTCCTCGCCATCATCACTGTCGTCATAGCTGCTGCTGCGGTGGTACCCGTGGCTCCCGTGCCTGCCGCCACGCAAGCCGCCGCGGTCGCGCACGTCGTCGAGGCCCTTGCGCTTGTGCCCGACCCCGACGACGGCCACGACCTCCAGCTCCACGACGCCGACGTCGCAGAGGATGGCGAGGCAGTCATCCGCCAGCAGGCTCTGCCCCCGCCTCTCCAGCTCCTCCTTGGTGATGAACTCCGCGTTGCCGCACCCGAGATCCGCCGCCGCCGGCGGCGGTGGCGGCGGCGGCTGGATCGGGACCTGGACGGCGTGGATTCGGGGGTTTGAAGACGGCCGTCTTGGCGGGGAGGTCGTAGGCCGGGGTGCCAGAGAGGTCGAGCAGGCTGAATTTGAATTGGGCCCGGACACGGTCCGTGGGCCGGGAGTGGCGGTACCCGCCGTGGTAGCCCACGGGGGAGACGAGCCGGAGGTAGAGGGAGATGGAGGAGGAGGAGGAGGAGTCGGGGCGGAGGCGTCGGCGCCGTTGGGGTAGTAGTCGATCTGCCAGGTGCGGCCGCCGACGACGAAGGGGTCCGAGGTGACGCGCTCGCCGGCGGGGAGCGTCGTGGTCCACGAGTACCCGTCGATGTGGAACACCTGGAACCCGCGCGCCGGCTTCGCGGCCACGGCCGACGCCGCGCGCGAGGGCTCGGCCTCGGTGGCGGATTGCACGCCGGCGGGGGTTAGTAGTGGCGGCATCGACGACATTGGCGGCGGCGCGAGAGGACGAGGTCTTAGTGGGGTGGTGGTGTGCTAGGGCATGAACAGGGTGGCTGCGAGATGCCTTTCGTTGGTCGCTTTAATTTGTGCGATCCACGGAAGATACGGCCCTCCGCATTTATATGTTAGCTAAATTTTCCAACCCTACTCGATCCCGAACATTGATGAATCCAACCCAAACCACCCAACCCCACTAATCTCTACCACTCTTCTCTATCTCTACTCCTCCTTTCCTTAATAATAGGAGAGATGTGGTCTTCCACTTTCGGTGGTTTTCATCCCCTATATTTGGAGCGTACATTAATTGGACCATGCCTTTTGCTTTAGTTGTTTCGATGCGAAGCCGTCGGTCAGCTTGGCGTTGCTCGTATGCGTCGTCCGTCTCTTTTAGGTTTGTTCGTTCTTTCTTCCTTTCCCAAACAAAAAACGAACAAACAGAGTCATCTAGGAGCGGGAGGACACAGGCACGCCGATGACGATCGGGTAGAAGGCATGCGCGTCGCTGGCATTCTGAGTGAAGGAGCACTTCGGTCGCGCCACCATGGCAATCTGGGAGCGCGTCTACGTTGAGGCGACCATGGCACGATTTCTGGCCAACCCCAACCTCGAGGTGTTCAACAACATCCCCGCATGCCACCTGCCCATCTTCTCCTTTCTCATATACCTTGACACGGCTGCGGTAATGGGAGGGCGGCGACAGCAACGACAACGACGAAGGCCTCTCAATGGTCAGTTCGTTGCCAATTAAGCTCGATCAATGACATGTTCGACATCCAGGCCTGGAGTGGGTGCGCGTGCGCAGGACCGTACGGGCATGTGCTGCTCGGTGTTGGTGATGAGCTCTCGCTATTCGCATCCACGATGCCATCATTAATTAAGGTACATATATGTCATCATTAATTAAGGTACATATACATAGTTATTACGGCTGCTGTTCACTGAATATTGTGAGAGATATGGATTTTTGAAGTTGGTACTTGCTGTCAGTGATAGGTTGTAATCGTTTAAATTAAAAGTTCGGTGCTATGTTTTGGTCAAAAGTTTTTGCTAAAGTTTTGCTTACAAGTTTTTCCAAAACTTGCTCAAAAGTTGTACTCAAAGTTTTGCGGAAAAAGTTTCGGGAGAAAAACTTTCCTAAAACAGAAAGTTTGCTGGGGAGAAACTAAAGAAAAAAAGAGAAAGGATAACACCTTGCGTTCCAAGCGTGGGAATGCTAATTAGCTAGTCCTACTTTTTAAGTCCGTTACAACGCACCGGCACTTTGCTAGTATACACTACATAGGGATGAACGTAGTACGAAAATGATTGGAAGAAACCAAAATTGTTTTTAGTTTCACATGCTTTGGCATGGGTTGAGTACGCGTGGCCTATTTATCGTTGGAGTTCGCCTTGTTGACGAGATTATTGTGCCACTACCGTCCTGTCGTGTTGTACATCACACCATACCGCTTTGATGACCGATCTTTCCTTACTAAATTTTTGCGAGGGTAGATTATCACCAGAACCTTGATTTTGTGATTGACTAAGGATAAATGTCTTTTCGTGACTGTGATATGTCACAACTCAAAAGAGAAGGCTCGTGACGACGTTTAGGGTTTTGGTGATCATGCAGGACAATAACATGTCTAGGTTCTAGTAGTGTGTCATCAAGCTGCCGTCATGTCATTCCACATGCAAGTTGTCATCCCGTTATGATAAGTAGATTTTATAGGCACAGGGGCACATATGCTCCCTCTCACTCTCAATACTAGTGTTCCGGAGAACATCATCCTTTCGCCTATCTCATAAACAATGTGCTGTCATCCATGTGCCTTTGTTCCACTTTGTGATGATACTGTAATTCTGATTATCAATGCAAAGACGTGTCGTCAAATTGTAGCAGCCAACAACTCTCCCGGGCTGCTCCTCCCGATCTGCCAGCTGGCAGGGGATCTCATTCTTTTACATTGTATGCTGGTCAACCTACCGCACCGCGTAGCCCAACGAATTTTGTGTCACGTGTTGTTGCAGCTCCTTCGCTGGTAGCTGCCTCTTGCTGGGGCACCAGCCCACCGCTATGGGATATGTAGGGCAGAGAGACAACTTAGAACGAAGGAATTGAAGTATTGAACACCGTCTAACCGCACTCCAATGCAGCAATGACACTCTCTCCGTGTCTACTCGAGGATTAGCATCCCTACCTCCATGCATGTCGCCTTGGGGGTACGTGCGGTTGCGCCAGCCCGCGCCTACCTATTTTCAAGCCAGCGTCACACCCAAACCCAACCCGCTCATACTGCAGATCGTGGAGCTTAAACATTGTTAAACTTGCAACTAGGTGGGATGCAGTTGCATCCTTGAACTCTAAAAAATTTAATTGAGAAAAGGAACCGACTCAAGCACATAACATCGTCGTGCGAGTTCAGGTCCGTCGTTTTAATTGGTGCTATATTGTGGAGCGTCATTGTTTCCTCCTCTTGATCTCCGAAGCGAAAAGACAAAAAAAAAAATTTGTGTTACAACAGATTCTTGTTGTGCCAAAATAAAGTATATATACATGTGGAGCAAAACTAAAGTTAAACACAATGATATTTGAAGCCATTATATTGCTGCTATTATTACAACTAATAATAACTTTTCCTGCTAATAATAATAGTAGTATTCGAAAACTATATAAGTACTATGTAGTACTACTTGCGCGATTATTGGCGGCAACACAGCGGCTGGATTTATTTAATTAATTAATTAGTTGCGTCGCCGTTGAGTGAGGCACTGGCGGATGAACTCCGTCTCGTCCTGTGCCTTGTGCCGGCGTCCCTCGCTATGCTCGTCGTCGTCGTCGTCATATCTGCCGTCGCGAGCATGAGTAGCATACCTCCCTCCGTACCCGTGCGGGAGGTGGTGGTGGCTCTTGTGCTGCTTGGGCCCGACGGCGACGACCTCGAGCTCCATGACGCCGACGTCGCACCGGATAACGAGCCGGTCGTCGGCGAGCAAGCTCTGCGCGTGCCGCTCCAGCTGCTCCCTGGAGACGAACGCGGCGTGGCCGCACCCGAGGTCCTCCGGCTGGGCCGCCTGGGCCTGCGGGCTGAAGACGGCCGTCTCGGCGGGGAGCTCGTAGGCCGGGCTGCCGGACGCGTCGAGCAGGGCGAACTTGAACTGGGCCCGCGCGCGCTCGTTGGGCCGGTAGTGCTCGTACCCGCCCTGGTACGTCGGGGAGACGAAGCGGAGGTAGACGGCGACGGCGGCGGAGGAGGAGTCCGACGAGGCGTCGGCGTCGGCGCCGTTGGGGTAGTAGTCGATCTGCCAGGTGCGGCCGCCGACGACGAAGGGGTCGGAGGTGACGCACTCGCCGGCGGGGAGCGTCGTGGTCCACGAGTAGCCGTCGATGCGGAAGATTTGGAACCCGCGAGCTGGTTTCGCAACGACGGCGTAGGCCGCGCGCGCGCCGCCCGTGGAGGTGGAGTAGGGCTTCATGCCGCCGGCGGGGGGTAGTAGGGGTGGCATCGTCGACGACGACATGGGGAGAGAGCTCTGGTATAGCCGGGGAGCAGCACTGCAGCAGAGAAGGCGGCGAGATGTCGAAGAGGAAGGTTCCTCCGATCCTCTGGATTTCGACACGCCTTTGCTTTTGGGTATCGTTCGTTGGGTGCGTTAGTTACAGGGGAAGATCGACCCGGGTTTACGTATTTATATGTTTGCAAGAAACGTGGGTTATCGGGATCACATATTCACATTGCACCGACTATTAGGGAAGGAAACCGACTCAAAGGCGCACACAGCTATGCATGGCGATGCTCAAAGTCTGAGGTCGCCTGCTGTGGGCCCAACCCGAGAAGGAAAAGGAAACATATAATTTTGCTGTGCAAATAAAATAAAGTGACAAAAGAGGAGCTATTGTAATCATATTTTGCTCTGATCCGTCTATATCTCACAAAGACGGTGCATGTCACTGAGCTTTGATACTACAACTGTACTTGGGAGACATGGAGGAATTAAAAAACGAACACTAAGAGGCCCAAGATATGTCTGTCAATTGTTGTGTTTGAAGCATATCTCAATCAAGTTAGCAGTATTGTACATTTTAACTGTATAAAAAAGTGGAGATTTTTCTCTACACTTATAATTAAAAAAGGTGAACTAGTCCTGGGAGTCGGGCCGTGCCGGGCCGGCATGGCACAGGCCCGTCGTGCTTTGGGCCGTCCCGTGCCGGGCCTATGGCGACACGGCGTGCCCAGTCGGGCCGTGCCGGCCAGCCTGACATTGGAAAACCGCAGCCCAGGCACGGCACGCGGCACGACGGGCCGCGCTCGTGCCGGGCCAAGCACTAGCGCGGCCCAGTTTTTCATATGCTATTGTTTCTTTTTTTTATCTATTAAAATAATTCGAATTTTGAGTTGACTTTTGTTATGTGATTGTCCCAAGACTATCACAACCTATAAAAATTTTGATAACTTTATTTTGGATTTATTTGTATCAAAGTGTGTTCAAATTATACTCAATAAGATATGAGTTCATGAGATGTTGAGAGATAACATAGGAAAAACTAAACTTGCATAGATATAGACGCCTAAAAAAATATAAACAAAAATTATATGCATAAATACATGTAAGTTATTAGTGTATTTGAAAAACTCAATTCAAAATTAGGATTTAGTAGTGATTTACAAAAAAGAGAAGATAACATTAAATAGTGATTTGAAGTAAATTAAATAATCGCTTCAAAACTTAAGTACACTATAACAATAACAAAATGTTATTGTGATAGACAATAATTTTAAAAGATAATAGGAAAAAACCTCAACACATTTAGACTATGTATGTAAAGTTTAAATATATTTGAATTTGAAATTCCGAATCAAAATAATAAAATGAAGCAAGGCAGAAGAACTTGTGGGCCGTTTTCGTGCCGATAGGCCGCATTCGTGCCGTTGGGCCATTTTCATGCCATACCGGCCCAAGCACGGCCCGACTCATTGTGCCGTGCCGTGCCGCCCGTCGGGCCCAAAACTCAGACCCGGCACAGCCCGACACCCCGTGCCGTGCCGGCATGGCATGAAATATGTTCGTGCCGGGTCAGGCCCTAGGCCGGGCCGAAATTCTGTGCTTCGAACCACCCGATTTTGGTCCGACCCAAGTCCTAGGACTAAGATGAACACATCTATACGGTGTTGCACGTCGTTACAACTACGACTCGGTGTTGGACTCAGAAGCAAAGGACAGACCAACTCAGATATTGCATAAAAAAAGAAAGGACAACGTGCTCTTGATTGACTTGGTTAATCGAGAACCAGACGCCACCGCTGCGCCGGTAGTTGACGGGAACGATGCCGCCACGGTAGACGAGCGATCGTCTCCCATGCCAGTTGCGACATGTCGAAGTGCTGACGTGGCGGGATGCACCAGCCACCGTTGTTGCTGGAGAGCGCCCAGTTGGGCGGGCAGAAGTTGGTCGCTGTTACCGTGACGGAGGGCCGGCCCGGCTTGCACCAACGCGTCTTGCTCGCGCCGCAGGTGATGGGGTAGCAGGCGCCACACATCTTGCCGTTGTCGAAGAGGGACGTGCTCAGCGCCGTTATACGTGGCCAACGGGCCGTGCCAGACCGGCACGGCACGAGCCCGTGACGGGCTGTGCCATTTCTTAGACGGGCCGACACAGCCCTTCTAATTAACGGACCATGTCGTGCCGGCCCGATGGGCTTGCGTCGAAACCCAAGCACGGCACGACTCGTCTTACACGGGCCGTGCCGGCCTGTCGGCGTGGTGGGCTATTCGGGCCGGGCTGGCCCGGAGCCCATTTAATTTTTATATATCTAATTTTCTTAAAAAAATAATATTTTTAGTAGATAAAATATTTTTTATTAATAAATTTGAACATAAAAATATGATTTTTAATATAAATATTGAAATATTAATCATTTTATTTGATGGACCGTGCTGGACTGGGCCGTGCTTCACAGACTAAACGGGCCACCTCACGGGCTAAGCGGGCCATGCTAAACAGGTCGTGCTCGGGCCAGCATGGCGGGCCTGCAGCTAGGCCCAGACACAGCCCATGACAGACCACGGGCTGGCACGGCCCATCTAACTTCGGGCCGTGCCGTGCTCGAATCGGGCCAAAATAGGTGGGCCTCATGCCGACCCATTTAGGCCGACCCACTTGGCCAGTATAATCGCCGTCGTCTCCCTGCCGCACCCGTGCTGTACAGGTTGCCGTACCCGCACGCGCCACCTGATCTCGATCGATGGATAGATCAACCGTTTCAATCAGCATGTGTCAGTGCATCACAAAGGTCCACAGCTAAATGCAATCTTCACGGTATGTACGTACTTTATACTTACCCATGGTGCCCGACACATCGCTGCCGCTGTAGAACGTCGCGTGGGCAGACATCCATTGAGCCGTTGTTGGGGGTGATCCGGCGAGCAAGAGCAAGGCGCATAGGGCCAGAAGCTGGAGCATTGTTCTGCCACGCTTGGTTGGACCGTTGGAGCGCCAACCTCGACGCGATGCCGGCGGCGTCCAGTCCATCCATGTGCGTGCATGTCGCTCATCTCTTTCTTCAACTCGGCATGCCGTCAAATTTTACAGTGATTGCGATCTCGTGTTTTCTTGTTACTGATTGGGTTGTAATAAAGGAATCTAATTTGCCAAATGCAAGGCATGCAGGTTTCTTCAGGTTTCTTGGTTGTAATAAAGGCATGCAGGTTTCTTGGGCTTGCTGTGGAGGATAACCAAAGTTGCTGTCACTGAAGGACCATCGTCGTCGCATGCAAGGAGGGATGCCGCTCGTGTCCTGGGAGCCGGGAGCATGCTTTGGGGGCCAAGTTGGTGGTTCCTGTTGTTGAAGGTACTATGAAATCTCGAGTGTTTTTTTTTTTACATTTTAAACATACAATTTACCATATGAAATAGAACGATGCTCTAAACATCTGTAGCTAATTATCTTAGCCACGGCGTCTGCATGATTCTTTCACTGCCAATTCGTTAAGCAGAATATTAACTATAGCACTTGTTGGATAGATATGGTGATCGATAGACCATAGGTATCTCCATGTGTCCATGTGCAAATTATTCTTAGTCCCAATACTTTCATCTTTCAGTGATTTCTGAAATTATTGAAATTCTTCCGGTGAGGGCAGCTGAGCCTGATTTCGTCGGTGGGGTGGAAGAAGGGATAAGGTTGCTTGGTGTCCGAGAGTGTTGGGCGGGACTGTGAGAGGAAGAGTGACACAGATGGTGATGAGAATGGGATAAGATCAATTCCTTTGGCCCATCTGTAAGTCTCATGTTTTTTGTATTTCAATTGTATGTTGGTGAGCTTCAAAATTAATAACAATACGTGTTGTTGGTTCAACAATAATCAGAAAAAATTATGAAGCTACTTAGATTATTATTTCTAAGAATTTCTAGTGTCTTTTCAAATGACTACTCTCAATTTTTTTCTAAATTTTCTAATTGTCTATTTTACACCTGACAGTTGTTAACGCGAATCGAGACCTCCCCGTCCACAGCTGCAACAATGAAGAGAAGACTAACGACTTCTGAGCAGGAAGACCAAGGTAATTAGGGACATGCATTAGAGGAGGCAACAATAGTGAAACGTGAGCTGCTGGGGAGGTACTCCCGTATCGCCGCTTGTCCTCGTGACCTTTGTGGTCCATGACGCACACCCCATCCTCCCTGTGATCCCTCAAATGTTGGCTCATAAGAATCAATGGGAGGAGCGACATGGAGAGGTAGCGATGATGACGGGTGGGCGCTTAGCTCCTGATCCAGCAACAGGTGGCAAGGTAGGGCGAAGGTTGACGAGGAGGTAGCTCTAGAAGCTAGAGGTCGATAGGAGAACGTCACCTCGAAGAAGTCAACATTATACTAGAGGATAGACACCCAAATGTAGGCAAACAAATAAAAAATAAAAAGGTTGTTTGGGTCAGCCCATGAAAAAATTAGTAATATAATAAAATTTCCAATTGGATAGAACAAAGGTGCAATAATACTATACGATACTAAGCACAATGCATATTTTACAAAATCCAAATTTGAAAGGATATGGTGATATTCTTTTATTTTAAAAAACTGTCAATGGTGACAACAATTTAAGAATGGAGGGAGTATATGACAGTGCTAATTGATTAAGAATTCAGCCATATATGAAAAAAAATCTCAGTTACTTATGTTAAAGCTAATGTTGAATGTTAAGATAAAATCATCTATAAAGAAGAAACACCTCATTAACTTAGAGTTTGATGCCAGGTAAGGAAACAAAGTGCTGATATTAAACATGTATTGAATAATTAACACATTGACCTGTAATAAGGCCCAAATGTTTGAAATGCAGTAGACTCGCTGCATAGTTCTTACATACAAGGCTATGAACTGAATGTGAGACTCTTTTTTTTAACCCCGGCATTGTCGGACTTTTGATTATAAGTAGCTAAAAAAAGAGTTTCGATGCACATAGGCGCATCTACAACAGCATCCGAGTATAGGAGCACGGGCAAAACTCAGGTTTAGAGATAAGTTACTACTTACTAATCTGGCTAACAATCACCGCAACCAGTCGTTTTGCTCTGGCCATCGTCTCGCGCGGTCTTTGATCTCAGTGATGACTTAATATGAGAATCTCCAAGACACAGGCTAAGCTCACTCACGCCCTCTTTATTGCAAGAAAGAAGTCGAGCCAGCTACATAGGCTAAGCTACATTTTTTTTTTGAATGAGTTGATCAACTTGTAAATAATTCTTGTTCTCAACCCTGTTATATTTGAGTTTTCTTTTCTAGAAACACCTTTATACCTTGTAAGTCTTGTACTTTTTCATACAAACTTCAAGTTTTGGAGCAAGTAAATAAACAATAAGAAGCTTTTAAGGTGAGTGAGACAAGAGTCTGAAAACTTATACACATTTCACATACATAAATAAAAACATTTATTTTCTAAATTTATTATTTTAAACCCATAGCAACGCACGGGTACTTTACTAGTTTTTTAAATGTGGCATAAGTATTTCACAATGAACACAAAAATTAAAGATATATTTAGGAACATGTATTCACCTAAGATTATTAGGTCTCCTCTCTACCCAATATATGAGCCTCCTGTGATCAGATTATTTTTCTTCAAATGTTAAAATCATTTCAAATATTTTTTTTAATTAAGTGCAAAGTGTTAGTATCTAATGAAAGTTCGGCTTATCTCACTCAAAGTTCTGATTATGTTTTCATCACAAACCAATTAAACATTGCTATAAAAATAAAATAATCTCAATGAAACTATGTTGTACAATAGATTCTCTTTCTCACATAACAGCTAACGCACTATTGACAATCCAATTACATATTAAAAATTGTATTCAATACGCTATCATTCTCACTTAATGTTGCAATGCAACTTCCTTGTTCTATGGTTCTTGTGGTGGCCAAATTACATTTTTTTTTTCAAATTTAACGGATGCACACATATAACGTGGTTGTAATATGCAGGTTCCATATCGACAAACTTCAATTAATGTCACTGTTTTTGTATGAAGGGTAACTTAGTGCATTTGTTTTTGTTATGTGAAAAATATTTTTTTTAGAATGTGACATGCCCTATTTCACTGAGTATAGGAATTTATATAGTATATATAGAGATATAATTTAGAAAGTTATACTGACCAAAGATGTTTTATTAGCTTACAAAAATCTTATGTTGTGATATAAATCAAGCCCGATGTCCTCTCGCCCTTATCTACGAGCCTGCACAAAACCTAGCATCGCTATGCTGGTTGCACCACAGTCGTCATTGGCTACCGCCCCACAACTGTTGTGCTTGGCTTTAGCCATTATCGTCAAGGTAACACAAGGTTTCCATATGTTCCGCATTGATGGCTACTCTCTAGTCAGGACGCTTCCCAACGATGAGTTCGTCTGCTCATGGAACTTAACCATCCATGGTCACAACTGGCATGGACTTTTAATTGAATGTTTCTCAATATAAACTCTAATAAAATCTAACCCTCTTATAACCAAATTTCATAAATGTTTCTCTCTTAAAATCTCAAAGTCATTTTCAATTATTAACTTTTAATGGAGTGTGAGATCATCAATATAATATGTAAGCTTTATTCATCTCACTTGGCATTCAATATATATTTTGTTGTCCTGTTATACCAATTATTATAATTAAAAACAAATTAATCTAAAAACTATATGACATATGATAAAATCTCTCTTTCTATCCATAATAGATGACACACTATATATAGTCAAATTGTATATTTAAAATGGATATATTCATCAACCGATGCCTCTCAAATTATTATTGCAATGCGTTCTTCCATGCTTCTTGAGATGGCTAAATTACATTTTACATTTATGTCAAATTTAAAGGATGTGCATATAATTTAGCTGTAATTTGCAGGTTTGATATCAATAAACTTCAATTGACGCATCTAGTTTTGCATGTATGGACGTAATTGCATCAAAGTGCATTCTTTAATTGTCTTGAAAAAAATAAGAGATTTTTTTGGAATAAGATGCACCGTATTTCATGAAGTGTGAAAATTTATAGAGAGAATAATCATATATTAGCCAAAGATATTATACTAGACGCAAAAAAATCTTAATATACCTTTTTTTCACCATATAAATCAGGCTAGATCTTATAGATTGTGTTCTCCATACTTATTTATGATTTTACCACAAAGTTAATTATATGTCATGCTCCATTTCAGCCGTCTTCACCATATGGAAGCCAAATGTTTCCATGTGTTCTGTGTTAACAATTACTTGTTGATCAGAGACGCTTCCTGAAAACAAGTTCGTCCACTCTCGGACCTTCACTGCCCGCAAGCACAATACCCAAATTGCACAAACGGTTCCATGGATGGCTCCGATTATTTCATAGATTTGTCACGCTAAGCATGTCTGACTATTCCAATCATTGTTCTTATTATAGGATTTGGGGCAAAATATATAATGGATGTCTTCATGTCCACATGCTTCATTCAAAGCATGTCATCACGCACCGCATGACATACATGCATCATCACACTGCTTATAAACACAAATAACTAGCAAGCGTATATTGTGATGGGTACTATATACTAAGAAATTAATATTTTGTTGTCCTTATAGGCTAATTATTATAATTGAAAAAAAATTAATCTGCAAAATATATGACATATGATAAAGTCTCACATTTTGTCCATAATAGATGAATATGTTCTTCCATGCTTCTTTAGATGGCTAAATTACATTTGTACATTTATATCAAATTGAAGGGATGTGCACATAATTTAGCTGTAATTTGCAGGTTTAGTATCAATAAACTTCAATTGATGCATCTGGTTTTTTGTGTATGAACATAACTGCATCACAGTGCATTCTTTACCACAAAGTTAATTATACGTTATACTCCATTTCAGCTGTCTTCACCATATAGAAGTCAAAGGTTTCCATGTGTTCTGCATTAACAATTACATGTTGATCAGAGAGACTTCCTAAAAATGAGTTTGTCTGCTCCTGGACCTTCACCATCGGCAAACACAATACCTGAACGGTACAAACGGTTCTGATTATTCTATGGATTGGTCAGACTAAGCATGTCCGACTATTCCAATCCTTATTCTTATCATAGGACTGGGGCACAATATATAATGGATGCTCTCATGTCCACATGCCTCAAAGCATGTCATCACGCACGACACGACATACATGCATCATCATGCTACTTACAAACACAAATAACGAGCAAACATATATTATGATGGGTCCTATATACTGGGGAATTAGTCCTCCGATGTACGGTTGCTGACATGTGGAGGTGATCCCTATCAGTGATGTACAGTATGTCAAATGATGTGTAACATGTATGTGGTCATTGTGGACCCTAACGGGGAAAACTTGAGAAATCTCAAACTTATCCTATACTGGTTTGAGTATATGTCGGGCTTGAAAATTAACTTTTATAAAAGCGAGGTATATGCTTTTGGGGCAAACAGAGATGAATCGAAGAGATGGGCGAATGCTCTAAATTGTAAGCTAGGTGCCATGCTCATGACGTATCTGGGTATTCTTTGGGGGATCATTCCCTGGGTATTTCCGCTTTCGATAAGGTGGTAAGTAAAATGAGTAAGAGATTAGAACCATGGAGGGGTAGATTCAATTCTTCTAGGGGAAGTTGATCCTTACCAACACTTGCTTGAGTAGTTTGCCTATCTATACGATGGGCTTGTATGACCTGCATGAGAACACACATCAGAAAATGGATAATATAAGATCCATTTTTTTCTGGTAGAAAGCTAAGGAGAAATTCAAATATCATATGCTGAAATGGGAAGCAGTGACTAGACCCAAGGAGTTTGGAGGCCTCGGTATAATTAATACCAGGTTCATGAATAATTGCCTGATAGTAAAATGGATTTGGAAATTAAACAAGAATCAAGATGAAATGTGGTGCAGGTTACGCAAAGCCAAATATATGCCTGACGGGGACTTCAACCAAGCAAGGACAAGGGGGTTGTCACAACTCTGGAAAGGCATTATGAAGGTTAAACATCTATTTCAGTGGGGTGAGATACATAAAGTGGCTAATGGTAAATTGACCAGGTTTGGGAAGGATGTATGGTCAATTGATGTACCACTAAAGATAGCATTCCCCAGGTTGTTTAGAATCTGCAGGGACGAAGATATAAAAGTATAGGATTGTCTGTCACAAGGAGTGTTGAAAATTGATTTTCGTAGGAATTTTGGCAAGGAAGAACTGGCTGAATGGGATAAGTTGTTGGAACTCACCCGAGAGGTGGTGCTTACTACTGGTCGAGATGAAATCTCCTGGGCGCTTGCCTTATCTCTGCACTCTGTTTCCTGCTCCTGCGTGAGCGAAGTGAACTGAGCAACTGCTCAAGGTAAGCTGGTAACCCCTGTAACCGGTTACTCCTATTTTGGCTTTCTAAAAGCCGAGTAAAATTCTCCTTTCCAAAAAAGAAAAAAAATGTGTAGCATGTATGTGGAAGCTGTTGCTGCCTGTGTATGCGTCTGTGCGAGTGGTTTGGCCTGTGTATGTGTTTGGCGAAACAAGTGTGTAATTCGGCTGAGCCTGAGCAGGGCACGAAACAAAGGAACGGCTACCTGGGCCTGCCCCTGTGATGCCAGCCCGTGAACTGTATTTGGCACACGGCCCGTCAAATATAGTTGCGCTTAATTCGATCCATGTCTCAGCCCGTGAATACCTGGCAAAAATCCTACAGTAGTATATATGTTGCCATACATAAATCTGGTCGGTCTCTCTGCCCATCTTCATACGGCAATTACCACAAACCCTAGACAGTAGTAAACACCCACACCATGCCGGCGGCCGACACCGACCGGCGCCAGTCGCGTTCAGCTGCCTACCTCTCCCTTCCGATGCGAACCCGATACGACAGCAAGAAGGAGCGCGTGCGTGCGAAGTACAATAAGTTCGTGATGAGCAAGGAGGACGAGGCCGATGAGGTGCGGCGCGCGGCCGAGTTCATGAGCAAGGAGTTATTGCAGTGGCGGCGCGAGAGCCTGATCATCAGGGACGATTTTATGGCCATACCCACACGGTGCGACGTTTGTCATGTCACGGTGGTGAAAAGGACCGGTGCTGTTGAGGACAGCTGCTCCGGGGACGACGACGACGACTCGGAGAGCAGCGACGACAGCGGCGGCGACTCCTCCGGTAGCAACGCCGGAGACGGCTCCTCCGACGGCACTGATGACGACTCCAATGACAGCAGCGACGACTCACACGAACAAGTCTCCTCCGACAGCAGCACTGACGATGACTCCGGTGACAGCCTTGCCGATTGCTACGACGAAATATTTGGCTACATTGGCTCCTCAGACGACTCAGATAGCAGCGACTCTACAGACGAGGACATATTTGGCGACATTGGCGCCTCCTCAGACGACTCAGATAGCAGCGACTCCACAAACTGTAGCGACTCCGCCTCCGATAGCAGTGACCACTCCGACGACGGTAGCAGCCACTCCAGAGACGGCAGCGACAGCGATTCCGGAGACGGCAGCGACGACACCTCAGACGACAGCAGCGACGACACCTCAGACGACAGCAGCGATTCTGGCACGGAGACGTGGCACCGGAACAAGAGGCATCGGTGGACCTAAACCACACGGCGCGTTTTGTCTTGCTGAACGGCGCGCGTGATGAGCCACACGGCGTATTGGGAGCATTATTGCCGTTTTTCCGACTTCATGTTTTGTCGATGTGCCGAGCGGCGACCGAAGTAGCAGGATCGGATGATACGTTGTTTAGCAATTTAGCTACATGCTGATCTATTAACTTTTTTTTTTTACTTTCTAGGTGCAACTATATATGGTATATATACTTAGTGAAATAGCATAAGTATATTTATGAAAAAAATGTGGCATGCCTATTTCATTAAGCAGCTCATCATAATTATTCATGGTATAATTTATTAATAGAACTAACAATTTTCTTACTACATTATCCTATTATAGTGATATATATGTATCTCAACGATAAAAATTTCAAGCGTTATCTTAACTTTATTTCTGACACAAACATTAAAATGCTAATGAAGAAATATTGAGCTTTGGGGGGGGGGGGGCATGACCCCTCATGACACAACACCACAATACTATCGTCGTAGTATTTAACACAAAAAGGTAATAAATGAGTGTGACAACCATCCTTAAAACTAATGATCATCTAACTTTTGTAAAGTGCAAATAACATAAGATGATTATTCACCTCTCACAGCTTCACAAGCTACCCATAAATCACCTATATAAGCTTGTTTTGTTATTAAATCTTCATCTAAAACCAATACAATATATCATTTCAAAAACGAATTCTAAATAATACTTGAAATCAACAAGTTGAATGGATGGAGCAATATACCTAATGGGTTTCTTTTATTAAAAAAAACTGGTAAGGGAGCAGAACAGATAAGAAAAAAAAATCAATCTAGAAGTAATATTGTGAAGTTTTATTTACTTTTCCTACAAAGAAGCTATTTTGTTTACTTTTCTCCTCAAGCATCTCCAACAGACTAGGTATAATTGTTAGCTCAACTGGAGATTTTATCTCTTTTGTAAAAATTGATAGAAAGCATCTAAAATCATGAAGTAATCAAACAGACTAGCCAAATATTCATTCTCCATATTTAAAACAACTTTCACATCATCTGGAATCATCTTTATCTCGCTGAATTACCGTTCCTCCGGATTCAAAACAACTGCATGTACACGTGTAGCTTCTTTTCACGTACGGCAACGCACGGGGCGCACACATAACTGCGCTTCACGAACGACAACGAAGGGACTACATACATAGCTGCTTTAGACGTCATGACAGGGAGGCTTTAGAGTCTAGTGATGCCTGGACGGGGCGAAGGGTTGGCATGCGGCATGTATGCAGCAGACCTCGGGAGCTGGGAAGGTATGCGCGCATGCACGACCAATCGATTGACCCCCACTACGGTGGGATTGTTGCTGGCGTGGCGGCAAAGCGATTGAGATGGGTGGAGCGATCGATTGAGATGCAGAAAAGATATGGAGGCGGTGTGCAGGAGAAGGAGAATGTCGGCCCGCTCAGGAAACAGGAGCGGGGCATGTGCGGGATAAGCGGCCGCGCGATGGCTAGCCGTGACCGTTAGGTAAAATTGGATCCGTATCCTCTGCAGGAGCTTACTCAATGCAGAAAGCCGTACCACTTTGAACAGTAATTTGTGAGAGAGATAACATTATACTGTATTAATACTGTAGCAAAGGACAACATGAATAGTGGTTCATGGAACTGTATCAGCTTTTTTTACTGTTATGCAGATTCTATAGCTTCTGATCTTATTCTTTCATTCCAGATCCGACGCCTACCGATTCAGTTATTCCGGCAATAGAACCCTCTCTGCATTGAGACCTCCAATTCAGAGGATCTCAACCCGGCGCAGTTCAGGTTCAGCCTGGTCGATGCCGGCGGCCACGCCAACTACGAGCTCCCCGTCGAGACGGCCGTCTTCGCGTGCCTTGGCGGCGGGCCCGATGAGGAGCACGACAGGCTCCGCCGCGGCCACGCTGAGTTCATCTCCAAGGAGGCGCTGGAGCGAGAGCCTGCTCAAGGACGATAACATTGCTATTAGGTGTGATGTTTGTGTCACGGAGCTCAAGAGCGTGGCCATTGGAGAGACGCACAGCCGCAAGGGCCGGCCGTACGATTATGACAGCAGCTATGACGATGACTCCGACAACGATGATGATGATGACAGCAGCGATCACCTCCGTGGACAGAGGTCGTTGCGCCGGAGGAGGAGGAGGAAGAAGAAGGGTAAGCGTCGTCAGCAGGAGCCCGACGACATGGAGTGCGTGCAGCAGTGCCTCGCTGAGCGCCGCCGCGCGTGAACATGCAACCGCAGCGTCTGGAAGTAGCAAGAAGGATTGATATACAATACTATATATGACGTAGCCTAGCTAGCATTAGCAATTTAGCATCGCAGCACCATGATTGGTTTGTTTATTTACTTTTGCGAACGAAACTGTTGCCTGCAGAGATCAGTTAATTTCGCTGATTAATTATCTGCTGCATGATGTTTATATGTTGGAAATTTACCGGTGCCATAAGTATAAGGTCAAAATCAAATTAAACTCGCCTATTCACTCTAAGCATGCCTTTTGCTCTAAATCAAATTCAGTTGTAGGTGTACGTGTACCTATACAACGTCAGGGGTATAGGTTTACGTACACCTACAACTGAATTAACTCAGTTTCATTATTGGCCATGACAAATGAATACCGTCAGTTCTGTTCATTTACAAATGACCTTCTCAGTATATATTGAAGGGATTTCCTAGATTTCAGGCGTCTGAAACCTTTCAATCAATGATTTGTTCCTTTGTGTTTTGTTTTTTATAAGACGTTTTATATTATAATTAGAAATTATTAGATATAGAATCTATAGCTCAAAAGTGGTGACCGAAAGTTCCACAAACTTTTAGACAGGTGAAAATTAGCAACTCCCTATATTGAAAATAATGGAGAACATATTGAAGACCAACCTGCTGGCTAAAACCATTGTCGACGATGCAACCTGTGAGACTTGCGCCGTGGGGTGGAGGATACCGCCCACATCTTCTTCAGATGCGAGTTTGCCCGCCGGTTCTAGGGCGCCATTGGCGTTGAGCTGCCTGATGATATCACGGCCACTGTACCATGGCGTCTGGACTGGCCGGCGAGCACGCCAAGAGACCACCGACGATGCCTTGCCCTACTTTGCTACTGGGAGCTCTGGAAGCACCGAAACAGCGTGGTTTTCTGGTCGGAAGCGCCATCGCTACAAAGGCTGCTAGCCGCCTGCCGAGCTGAAGCCCAATTGTGGAAGTGCCTCATGCCGCCAAAGGACGCGGCAGTTATCGACTCCTGGTGTTCAATGTTTTCGCCAATGTAGTAGTCCTTAGTAATCTGGTGTTGGAAAACTGTTTTTCTGTAATGGTTTCAGGTGAGGAGTCTTCCCCCCCCCCCCCCGGTTGACCTTCAAAAAAAAACATATTGAAGACTACTGTTAACTTAGTTTCATTATAAGCCATATGACAAATGAATACCGTTAGGATAGGAATTTAAATACTTCACCCTCTCAATGCGAGACTGGAGGTGGGTGTGCAAACAGTAGTGCGTGCAGCAACCTGCATTTATCACTCCAGCTCTGGCCTGTGTGTCTTGCTCTCAAACACTAACAGATGTGTTTACACATAAAACTAAGAAGATCACATATTTAACACTGATGTTGCATTTGTGGCTAGTTTTTGTTTTAGTGAGAGGCAATGTCTCCGTTGACAACGAAATGGTTGGTCACTCAGAGACCGTTCTATAGGGATAGGGTGTATGTGTGTGTTTTAAGTGTGTATTTGTGCATCCAGCATGCATATCAGTGTTTGTACTTTGTTTTTTTGGAAAAAAATATTTATACACAAAAGGACCATAATCTTATGCATCTCTTCCCTACGCTACACCAAAAGTTGACGAATCTTTCACTCGACTCATTAAATAGTTGAAGTTGTAGATTTATAGGATTATATACTAGTAGGAGGGAAAATAATTGTTAATGTATAGAAAGATGCAATCGTTTTTGTAAACCGTTGGAAGATCTGCCAACTGAAAGCTGTGTGATTGAAAGAATCTCTGATTTTCCATTGATTGAAAATTAAAAGGATTCTAACCATGAAAGAGGAAAAAAAAAGAGTCAATCACATAACCGTAGTGGAGTCTATTACGAACGCCCCCGGAGCATCATTTATATTTGTGCATCCACCTACGCATATGTAGGAGACAATCTTCGGAACACAAAGTGCAAACTAAAAAAATCAATCTCAACGCGCTCCGCGTCCATGGGCGAAGCTAGGAAGGGGCTAGGGCTTGGCCCCGCTATATGCTTGATCTACTCTTCATGTATACACAGAAGAGTAGACCAAGCATAGGGGGGGGGGGGGATTGGCCCCCAACCCCTCTCTAGCTTCGTCACCGGATGGACATGTGTCTCCATATTTTTTGAAAACATAAGCATTTCATTCACGTGAAATGGGCCAAATTATCAGGATATATAGCCAATGTGAGCGCGCACCTGCTTGCATTCGTTGTGACTTGTGAAGCAGTATCGTCATCCGAAAGCCTGACTATCCAATTGGCAATGGAGTTCAACGCCGGCCATGATTTCATTTTCGTATGGATTACATGCCGCCACACTGCCTCAGATCATCCTGGCTGCCAGGCACTCAAAGAATAAGCAGTGTACTGCTGTTTCCAGATTTCGGTAGCAGAGGGGACAGAAAGTGCTCGCTCGCTCCTGGATGCTCAAAGAACCCAGATTAGTTTTTCATTGGCTGGTTTTCTTTAAAGCAAGTGAACCAATATATGTGGTATGAATAACAGAGCCGTATCATTTTGCCCCCTCGAGATAAGTATTGAACGGCGCGGTACCTAATTAACCTAGCTTGAACCGTACTCAACCGAAGTGGACATGCATATCATATCATTCCACATTTAGTTGCGATCAGCCGAGCCGTCAATATATAATCCAATAAGGGACCTCCTCATCGACCTACCAATAATACATCTCCTATTCTCCTAGTTAGAAGTCTGCCATGACGGCGGCGGCAGCGTCTCTCCTCTCCGCCGCCAGTTCCCAGCATCTATCCCGCGCCGCATCGGGCTTCGTCGCCAAGGCGGCGGCGGGGTTCCTGGTGTTCCGCATCGACGGCTTCTCGTTGACCAAGCACCTCCCCGGCGGCGAGTGCCTCACCTCGCCGGCGTTCATCGTCGGGGGCCGCCAATGGTACACGGAGCTCTACCCGAACGGCGGCGACGGGTCCAAGGACACGTCGGACTCCATGTTGCTCTACCTCCGGCTCTACCAGCTCCCGAAGAAGGCGCGCGTGCGCGCGGAGTACAAGTTCAGCCTGCTCGACGCCGCCGGCAAGCCGGCGTACGAGCTCCCCGCCGAACACGGCGTCTTCCGCTGCCCCGGCCGCAAGCCGCCGCGCTTGAACCAGCCCGGCAGATTTTTCGAACCCGACGACGAGCCGGAGTACCCGGCGTGTGGTCACGAGGAGTTCATCAGGTGGGAGGAGCTGGAGCGGCGGCGCGACACCTTGCTCGCCGGCGACAGGCTCGCCGTCCGCTGCGACGTGGCCGTCGTCCAGATGGAGCCCGTGCACGTCGCGCCCATGGAACAAAACTACGTCAGCTTCAGGCAGCGGCGGCTCCGCGTCCACGACTACTACGACGAGGAAGAAGAAGAGGAAGAAGCTGCTTGCACGGGCGATAACTGGCGGAGTCACCGGCAGCAGCCTATGGACGACGACGAGTATGTACGACGGTGCCTCGCTAATAATAATACCCGCCGGGCATGAGTGAAATGACTCGCCGGCCATTCATCCCTGCCTACCGATCGACGTTCGACGACAGCAGATGCAACAGTAAAATCTGGAGTGCAAAATAATAAATAAAATCTTCCCAGCTTTTTGCCCGGACAAGTATTACCCGATTTTATTTAATTCCTGTAAATTGCAGGACCGAGATTTCTGTTTCAGTTTAGATGCCACCAGATCAGAGTTAGTTACCGTCGCTAATAAATAGAGATGCTGGTTTCTAGGAAGTAGTTTCTAAACAAAAAATATATATGAGACTCTTTAATTGTAGAAAAACAAGAAAAGTGATTTTTGGATCGGAAAGCAGACAAAAAGTGATCTGTTTGGAGGTTATGTAGTTTCTTAAAACTGATTTGTTTTAGGATTACCAAGAACTAATTAAGAAGGGAGAGATTTAATTTTTGTTATAGTGAATATATAGGTTCTCTAAACCAGCATATTTCAATCGTTATAAGAGCGTCATCGCTCACAAACTGATGGTCAACCGTACCACACTCTCCATGTTGTTGTTGCGAATAATGATCAAGTATAATGTAAAGGAGTGGAAGTATTGCTTGCCCTCATGTTGTTTGTATATTATAGGGCAGTTCACTTGATAACGTAAATGTGCCTATTTGAAGTTATGTATAATTCCAAACCAATTAATGCACCACTCGATTTACCTGCACTTACACTTTAAGTACATGCAAATATGGAGGCTTCTGAGAGAGCTGATAGTGTGAAAAAAAATCCACTTGAAAATGATGTTCAATCATGTGCAACGAGAGATATGCCAGGGTGACGGAGGCTGTTAGTGGTGCTGGTGGGCGACAGCCTGGGTCATGCGGCAGCCAGCACCGGGCGCGGTGACAGAGGTCGTTCAGTGGGGCGAGGGTTGTGGGAGGCCAGCACGGACGTGCGGTGACGGAGTGACGAAAGAGAAAGACACGAGAAAGATGAGGCTTACCTGATGGGCAGGTTTGACATTCGGGATACGTGTTGGGGTTTAGAAGGGGTAGTGCGATCCCAGTCGCGCCATAGGTGGCAGCGTCATGTATGGGGAAAACGGTGCACTACGGGAAGCAAGAGCTTTGCCGTGTGTCCTGCCTCGAGCCACATGGCAATACATCTCTCCCTATAACAAAAAGGATTTATAACGGCGTTGTAAAAAAGCTCGTAGCAGCAATTTTGAAGACAACCGCCTCTACAATGGCCTTCTAGATTTTAACGGTGGCTCAAAATATGGTCCGTAGCTAAAAATTAATTTTTAGCGGCGGATCACATTACGGGCCGCCGCTGTAAATAGGCTCTATTTTTAACGGCGGCTCACAATGTGATCCACCGCTAAAAATCAATTTTTAGCGGCGGATCACATTATAGGCCGCCGCTAAAAATTAAAATCCAATTTATTTTTGGCTCATTTAAAACCCTACCCCTCTCTAATAAATATCCCTCTCTCAACCCTAACTCTTCACCCCCACTCTCTCTCTCTCTCTCTCTCTCTCTCTCTCTCTCTCTCTCCCAAGCCGTCGGCCACTCTCTCTCTCGCGCGCCTCTCGCCTCCGACCACGCGCCCTGAGGAGGAGGGCGGTGACGCGACCCGTGGCGACAACGCGCCCCGACGAGAGAGCGGCGGCGTGCCTCGACCTTCTCGGCGCGAAGGCGGACCGCTTCGACCTTTTCGGTGTATGGTGGGGCCAGATCCGGTGGCAGCGCCCCTTCCCCATCCCTTCTCGGCATGCGATAGGGCCAGATCCAGCGGCGGCACCCCTCCCCCGTGTCTTCTCGGTGTGCGGCGGGGCCGGATCCGGTAGCGGCGAGCTCGGGAAGTGGTGCTATGCAACCGCGACTGCGCGCGAGCGGCGGGCGGCCAAGGGCTGTGGCAGCGATGGATCTACGGCCAGATCCCCCTCCTCTGCCTCCTCACCGAGGCACCTCGCCTCCTCCTCCCTCCCAAGCACGACGGGCCACGCGCAGGCAACGGTGGTGGGCCACGCGCACACAGGCGGTGGCGACCATTCCGAATCTGGGTTCCTGTGGGCCTACGGGCTTTTTTTGTTTTTGGGTAGAATGGGTAGCGGCAGGTGAAGATGTGACCCGTCGCTAATAATCTTGATATAGCTGTGGTTGATTTCATCCTGACGACAACCACCGCTATAGCCTCTTATTTCTAGCTGCGGTTTCATAGCGGCGGGATGGCCAACCCGCTGCTGTAGTGGATTTTGACCCGCTGCTACAGTGGCTTTTTGTGATAGTGTCTTTGTCATGTGTCCGATAGAAGACATATGACAAAGGTGTTGTTTCCTGTAGTGGTGGCCGAATCGGGGATAGTATTAGACCCACGTGGGTGGATGCGGCAAAGCAGGGTGCAGCTGTGGTGGCGGGAAGAATGGTGGCTGCATATAGGCTCTGTCAGATAGCTCGGCTCTGGCAGAGGGGAGAATGGTGATGGCGACATTGAGGCCCGATGGGAGAAGCCGCCAAGAGAGAATGAGAACGAGCTCATGGACGTTGATGCTAGGTTCCATTTGTTTCCAAGAGTTGTTTGGTCCCAAACAAGTGTTGTTTTTATCACTTTGTGAGACCTCTGGTTCGCATGTACCCACTGGGCGGGTTCGATTGTTTGGCAAGAACGTTTGGGGCCAGGCATGGGTCCCATTAGTTGTGGGATGCCTACTAATCCTGAGGATGGCGAACAATTCAGGGCCGTTAGATAGTTCATGCGGTCGCCCGTAAGTTTGGAAAATATATTATTACATGTATATTATATTAATTGAGGTGAGGTTGTCTAGATCACTTTTTTCATGTCCACATGTATCCGTAACATTGTTGTATTCAGTTTGTATCTTACAATGATTCATCAATTAGTTTACGTTGTTTTTGATCCATTTTCTAATTCTTTGCTGAATTGGACTCTGATTTCAATTCGATATTTCATACTAACAATAATTAATCATCTATTGTTTTAACATCATATTTTGGCTACAAACTAATAAAAAGAATTCCAATAGTAACTCACTCCAAAAATATTATAATGAACATTCTTTTTAAAACTAAAAAAGGTAAAGTAAAATAAAAATAGAGTAAATGTTGAAGCCAAAAAATTGATTAATTGAAAACCTTTTAAAGTTATAAAGAAACATTCTAACCATAAATTTTTTTTAACAAAGACTTATGGCAACATACGGGTATTTTGTTAGTAATCCTTATATTCTTTACAATCTATTAATTGAGTTACAGTCATCGACTTCGTGTCCACAAAGTTAGAGATTGAATCTAAATGAGTTTTGTACCTTCTATATCAAGTACCGAATTTCAGTAATCATAACTCCCACGTCAGGAGCTCAAATAAGGCAAACTCGGACTCTATCTCGTACCTCTCAAAAATTTCTACAACTTTGGTATTCAATAGAAGTCCAGATTCCGCAGTTTTGATTTTCAAATATGTGATGCAAAAATATTTGTTCTGATTTGGACTCCTCTGCGCAGGTCATTATGCGGGGCCCATATCTTCTATCTCCGTAATCCAAATAATATGATTTATATATGTTTCGAAAAGTTCTAAACGTGATCTATAACTTTCGTGTTTTAACTATTTCCATTAGAGTAAGTATTCAATTTCAAAATCGTGTTGCAATATAGTGTTTTTTCTGAACTCCGTGAATTGATTTTTTCTTCCGGATAAAGATTCTAGAATGTGATCAAAAATGGTGATAAAATTGTACTTTTAACATATAAGATGATATACTAAGAAGTATCAACAGTAATACAAATATAATCTTTTTATGTAAGAAATATCAATAATTATATATATATAATAATTATATTATGTAAATAATTTATATTTAAATTATAAAAAGTATTTTGTTTTTTAAAGTTCATAGCAACGCACGTACACACTTTACTAGTTACATGTATATATGAGATAATGGGATACAATGTTGGAGGAATGATATAAGTGCACACATTGGCCAGCTATACCGTATAGGTTCCGGTGAAGACAAAAACAATTTCTTTTTCAATGAAGATTTACGGTGCCTATCTAACCCTAGCTTGGACCGTACTCAACGGAAATTAACATGCGACATCTCTCCTCCTCATCTCATCTCTCCAAGACACAAGCAAATAAAGACTCATCTCCGCCGCTTGCCAAAACCAGAGCACACAACAAAAATTAAATACCATGACGTCGTCTCTCCTCGCTGCCGCCGGTTCGTTGCCGCTACTCACTCACCAACCACCTCCCCTGCGGCGAGCGCATCTCCTCGCCGCCCTTCACCGTTGGTGGCCGCGCCTGGCGCGTCGACTACTACCCGAACGGCACCGCCGTCGCCGACGCTTCCTCGGGCCCCCACCATCTCCCTCTTCCTCCGGCTTTCTTGCCAGCACCTGCACGAAAGGGAGCGCGTGCGCGCGCAGTATAGGTTTAGCCTCCTCGACGCCACTGGGAACGCCGCGTACGAGCTCCCCGCCGACACAGGCGTCTTCCTCTACCCCGGCAGCGAGCGCGTGCGGTACGCCGACGAGCCGGAGAACGAGGACCCCGTCTGCGGCGTGGACGAGTTCATTGGGAAGGAGGAGCTGGAGCGGCAGTGCGATAGCCTGCTCGTCGACGACCAGGTCACCGTCCGGTGCGACGTCGCCATCGTCCAGATGGAGCACATGCACGTCGCGCCCAAGGAAAGCAGCAGGAAGTACCACCACTACAGTGACAACATCGATTACACCGACTGGGAGGATGGCGTGCCCTGCAAGAACATGCCCAGGCGGCGATGGAACGTAAGTGTTGTAAAATACTTATTGGGCCAGGCCCACCTTCTAGAAGAAGGACTCCTAGCCCATGTGGGCTCCTTATCTAATCTCGATCCAATACGAAGTTGGGAAGACGAAATTCTTTATTGAATAATTCTGGCGTAATTACAAAGGGTGTCTCCTCAACTATTTATAAGGGGGAGAAACTCTATTTATGTTGTTTTTAGTTTTTGTTCTCTACGTCGATCTACGTGCCTACGATCGTCGATAACTTAACACGTTATCAGCATGCTCTAATCAAGCCGACAAATCTACTCGATGATTGAAGATATGACTCTTATGTCGCCCTGAGCAATGCATTGCAGCAAGATTAGGGGGAGGATGAATTGATCAAGCAGAATCAGTTGTCTCATCCTACTGGCTCCATGGCACCGCAAGAAGTGAATGCCACATCATTCAAGAAGAATAACAACAAGGGTAAAGGAGCTCCAAAGGCACCACAGAAGGTACCATGGAAGGCGCAAAACAACCCCAACAAGTTCAAGAAGAACTATAAAGGGAAATCAAAGAAGACGCCTTCAGGAGGAGAATATGGGAAACAGGACCAGAAATGCTACAGATGTGGCATGAATGAACATTAGTCCAAGATTTGTCGCACACCTAAGCACGTTGTCGACATGTACCAAGAACTTAGGAAGAAGCTTGCAGAGCATGAAACCAACTATGTTGAAGCTCCACAAGCCAAGGAAGACATCACGAAGATGGATTCTGGTACACTAGACAAGGCTCATAAAGAACCAAGCAAGACCTCTGATTTTGAGTTCGATGAAGACCTCATGGAAGAAGAGGAGGAGGAAGACCTCTGAATTATTCGTATTATTATTTCTGTTGATTATACAGAATCGTGGAGTATATGGCTATTCAAGAGGAGCTCTGTCTCGTAGACAGTGGCACTACCGCTACCGTTCTAAGGGACACTAGTTATTTCCAAACACTTCGAAAGTATGATGGAGATATAACTACTATCATTGGCAATAACACTAGGATTGTTGGCACAGGTAGGGCCACAATCGTCCTACCGAATGATACGCGGCTAGTAATCCATGAAGCATTGCTTTATCCCGAGTCTACTCGGACATTGTTAAGCTTCAAGGACATCCGTGCAAATGGTTTTCACGTAGAAACCAATGATGATAAAGACGAAGAATGTCTCATTATGACCAAGAAGGATGGAGATCACAAGACTATCGTCAAAGTTTTCCAACCATCAAAGAAAGCATGTACTACACTTATGTTAAACCACACAAAGAGTTTGCTGCGTTCAAGATCGTATTTAGCAACCAAGAAGCCTATCGAACATGGCACGATAGACTTGGTCATCCAGGCCTCAACATGATGCAAAGAATCACGAAGAATTCGAATGGTCACAACTTGAAGACAAAAGATTTCCCAAATCAAGAAGATTTTTTGTGCGTTGCATGTGCAAAAGGGAAGCTAGTCACTCGACCTTCAAAGCTTAAGATTCAAGCAGAATCGATGGCATTCCTTGAACGAATTCAAGGAGACATATGTGGACCAATTAATCCTATGTCAGGACCTTTTCGGTACTTTATGGTGTTGATTGATGCGTCCTCGAAGTGGAGTCATGTATGTTTATTATCTACTAGAAATTATGCGTTTGCACGATTGACAACTCAGATCATACAATTGAAGTCTAATTTCCCGGATCACAGAATCCAATCCATTAGGATGGATAATGCTGGAGAATTCACCTCGAAGGTGTTTAATGACTATTGTATGAGTCTGGACATCAAAGTGGAACACTCTGTACCACACGTGCATATACAAAATGGACTTGCAGAATCATTAATTAAGAGGATCAAGTTGATAGCGCGACCATTATTATAGAATTGCTTATTGCCTACCTCTTGTTGGGGGCACGCAGTGTTGCACGCAGCAGCATTGATTCAATTGAGGCCATCTGCTACACATGAAGAATCACCATTAGCAATGGTGCATGGTACAATACCAAATGTTTCCCACTTACGGAGATTTGGATGTGCTGTATACGTCCCAATTCCTCCGCCTCAGCGAACTTCAATGGGTGCACAATGGAAACTCGGAGTTTACGTTGGATATGAAAGCGCATCCATAATCAAGTATTTAGAGCCATCCACTGGAGATCTACACACGGCTCGCTTTGCTGATTGTATCTTTAATGAAGATCATTTCCCGGCATTAGGGGGAGGAAAGTATCTCTCTCGGGACGAATGCCGCGAAATAGAATGGGAAACTAAAGAAATCCAAGGAATGGATCCTCGTACTAAAGAATCTGAGCTTGAAGTTCAGAATATCCTCCATCTACAGAGGGTTGCTAATGAACTGCCAAAAACTTTCACTAACACAAGAGACGTTGTGAAGTCTCATATACCGGCTGCAAATGCACCTGAAAGAATAGAAATCCCATTTGAAGAGAATGACTATATGGAATTCCAGTATCCTTCCTCAAAAGTAACGAATGCTAGGAAGAGGGGGAGTGAGCCGGTTATACGGGCACCTAAGAAGCCTAGAGTACAAGCTCAAGCTAAAGCTCCTACGAGACATCTTATAGAGAAGAAGCCTAAGCAAACTACTCAAAAGAAGAATAGAGAAGGTGAAAGCAAACCACACGAAGTGGTGAGACTTGAAGAAGAAATCTCAAGTGAGAATGTGCGCACAATTCAAACGCACAACGGGTTACCAGAAATTCCTGATCTAAACACACCTCTGAGTGATGTGGATCAAGAAAATAAAAGAATAGAAGAAGTCTCAATGAATTATGTTGAGATGGGAGTAGTATACGATAGAAAGATAATTAATGTCGACTCATACTTTGCCAACACGATTGCAACACAAATTGATTTGGAGTCTAAACCAAAGTCAATGAAGGAATGCAAGAAGTGTCCTGACTGACCAAAATGGAAAGAAGCAATATGTGCAGAGTTAAACTCGCTAAAGAAAAGAGAAGTGTTTGGCAATGTAAGCCTTCCACCCAAAGGTATCTTTCCAGTGGGTCACAAATGGGTGTTTGTCAGGAAGAGAAATGCTCAAAATGAAGTGACTAGATATAAAGCGAGACTCGTAGCTCAAGGTTTCACGCAGAGACCAGGAATTGACTACGAAGAAACCTATTCTCCTGTAATGGATGGAATTACTTTCCGGTATTTGATATCAATGGCAGTGAATATGGATTTGCAAATGCGACTTATGGATGTCATCACTGCATATCTATATGGAACATTAGATACAAAAATCTATATGAAAGTTTCAGAAGGAATCAAAGTCCCGAATGAAGAAGAACGTAAATTGTATAGTGTCAAACTTCAGAAGTCACTATATGGTTTAAAGCAATCTGGAAGAATGTGGTATAACAAACTCAGTAACTTCTTACTAGAGAAAGGATTCTTGAAGAATGATGATTGTCCCTGTGTATTCATTAAGAAATCAGAGAAAGGATATTGCATAATATTTGTTTATGTTGATGATTCGAATATCATTGGCACTACACAGGACGTTGAAAATACATGTTCTTTGCTTAAAGTCTGAATTTGAAATGAAGGATTTAGGTAAGACTGCATATTATTTAGGCTTGCAGCTTGAACATACTCACGAAGGGATATTATTGCATCAATCAAGCTATACCAAGAAGGTATTAGAGAGATTTAATATGAAAGATGCATACCCACTCAGATCCCCTATGGTTGTGAGATCGCTCAATGCAGAGGAAGATCCATTTAGACCAAAGAAGGATGGTGGGGAATTATTGGGACCTCAATAACTCTATCTCAGCGCTATTGGAGCATTGATGTACCTTGCAAATGGTACGAGGCCCGATATAGCTTTTGCTGTTAATCTACTTGCTAGATACAGCTCGGCACCAACTATGTAACATTGGAAAGGCATTAAACAAGTGCTCAGATATTTGAGAGGAACTGAAGATTTCGGATTATTTTTCAAGAAGAATGCAGAAGTAACCCTAGTTGAGTATACTGATGCTGGCTACTTATCCGATCCACACAAGTCAATATCACAGACTGGATATGTGTTCTTATTTGGTGGAATGACAATTTCATAGAAGTCAACGACGCAGACGATTGTTGCTATATCAACAAATTATTTAGAGATCATCGCATTATTTGAAGCTGCCAAGGAATGCACCTAGCTCAGGAGGATGTCAAGCCATATATTAAATAGTTATAGAGTGTCGCATACTCCATCCCCTACAGTTATCTATCAAGATAATAACACAAATACAATCGAGATACATAAAGTCAAACATGACAAAGCATATGTTACCCAAATTCTTCCATACGCATGAATTGCAAGAGAAGAGAGAAATTTTGGTAACTCATGTTCGATCTTTTAATAATCTTACAGATATGTTCACAAAGGCACTACCAGCTTGCACTCTTGAAAAGTGTCGACATGGTATTGGCATAAAAAGACTTAGAGAAGTGCTTGAAACAGGGGGAGAACTTTCCTAAGTACATCACGTTCCCGAATTAAAGAATCATCTCGAAGATAATTCATACCGTTCATGAAGATCGATAAACATTAATCACGAAGATTAAAGCATTGTACTCTTTTTCCCTTATGAGTTTTTCATATGAAATTTTCTCATTAAGATTTTTGATGAGGCAATGTGTGTAATACTAGTTACGGTAATATGTGTTCTTTTCTCTATTTTCCCACTGGGTTTTTAAGGAGTTTTTTTATGAGACATATTTATCGTGACAAAGAGTCCAAGGAGGAGTGTTGTAAAACGCTTATTGGGCTAGACCCACCTTCTAGAAGAAGGACTCTTGGCCCATGTGGGCTCCTTATCTAATCTCGATCCAACACGAAGTTGGGTTTCCCCCCTTATAAATAGTTGAGAAGACACCCTTTATTATTACGTAAGAATTATTCAATAAAAAATTTCGTCTCCTTTATTCTTGTTGTTTTTAGTTTTCGTTCTCTATATAAATCTACGTGTCTACGATCATCCGATAACTTAACAGTAAGTACGCGCTCCGGCCTTGGTCTGCTCCGTACCGTGTAGCCCTTTTGCGTGACAGCGTGAGAGCAACTCTTCAGTGGGCTGATTAAAATTGGACCTCTATTTTTCAGTTTAGGGACCAACTTTTAAATTTTAATGGTCCAAAATACTTTTATCTTCCGGCTAAACAGAGTTTCTATTCCTATGGGTCCCACCGAAATCCTTTCTTCCTCCTCCCATCGCGCGGCAGCTCCTCCAGGCGCCGGGTGCCGACGGGTCCCTCTGCTGGTTGCGGCGACGGCTCCGTCCATCGTTTTCGCCGTGGCCTGCGTGTGGCGCCGCCTCTCCCTCAGTCCACAGCTTGCGCCAATCCGCCAACGGACTCCCAATTCTCTGCTCGCGCCGGTGGATCCCTTCCCTGCTCGCACCGCCGCTTGTCTGTCTTCTTTCCTGTGCGCCGCCTCTCCCTCTCCTCCCCTACGCATGCCGCCTGTCGCACTCCAACCCTGGACGACGTCCTTCTTGTCAAGAGGCCCGAGCAAACGAGGACGCGACACCCTACTCTCCACCGCGCGCCCTGCTCGCCGGGAGTCTCCACGGCGACGCCCTGCACTCCACGGTGCTGCCAAGCTCCCTGCTCTCGGCAGATCAATTTTGATGAGTTCTTGGTGCTCCCTATGTCAAAAATGATGCCAATTTGGTTAAGTTCTTGGTGCTATAGATTGTGAAACATGCTACGACAAATAGTTGTTTAATTAACAGGCACTAGCGTTTTAGTTCACTGGCCCTAGAAGTAGTTCAATTTCAGACATTCGGTTAACTGACTAGCATTTAGTTATTTCACTCGCTCCCAATATTTTCTGTGGGTTGAAATATTCAGATATTTGTGTTGCAGTACGAAAAGACACAGGTTAACTCTGTCAGGATAAACATCTGAATCAACTATGTCCCTTTGCAATTTCGTTTCAAATACCTGACAACTGTATAGCCTTTGTATAAATTCAATTAAGTTCACATTCATGTGTAGTTATCTTGAGACTTCGACAAGAACTAATTTGCAGGGCGAGCCAAATGCCAACTGATCTATTTTGCAAGATGTGACTGATTCTTCATCAGCACTGTTATTCTGCTTTATAGTGATCTGAATTCTTGTACACTTAGGTTGTCATAGGAGCTCGACAGCTCGTTGTCATAGGAGTGTTGTAACTGAGTAGTTCAGTTTCAGACATTCAGTTAACTGAGTGTTGTTTTCAATACAAGCACTAGCATTCTCAATCCAAAACAGTTGTAACTGAGTGTTTCAGACGTTCAGTTAACTGACTGAAAACTCAGACATTCTTCAGTTAATTGGACAGAGAATGTTTCTAATTTACAGGGAGCCACCAGGAGTAAGTGTTTGAAACTATGATTGTCAGAGGGAGCCGCAGACAGTTTCAGACATTCAATTAACTAAGTGTTTGAAACTATGATTGTTAGAGAAGGTAAGTGCATACACAACTCATTGCGAAGGGGAAATGAAAAAGAGCTGGTATGAAAATTGACAATGTCCACTGAAAAGCTTGTGCGGCTTGTCCACGCACTAAAATAAAACTAGAATATCAAAATTGTCATTCCATAGTGACAGGTACCTTGTTTAACTAAAGCTAATACACTAGCAAATAGGAGCTACAAGACTGCTATGTGCTCAGAGCAAAGATGCACACATTGACAAAACTTGAACTCACATTCAGTAACTGACATAAAAAAAAAAAAAGAAACATTCTAATTGACTGGCACATTCAGTTAACTGAAATGCATTCTCAAGCACAACAATCCTTCAGTCATTACACAAAGTCTGAATGCCTGATCACATGCACAACAATCTTAGATCAGATCATTGGAATTGCTAACAGCAACTACAGCTCTATCAGCAGTGTGAGGACGAGCAGGCATAGGACAAGTCTGAACCTACCTATATTGTTTAACTGAGTTTCTGAACGTGAATGAGCAAACATCACTTCACATACATGCAAGTCATACTGGCTAACTCTGAAACTGACTTGTATTCAAACATATAAATCAAGCGTCGCATCGGGAACGTGGCGAGGACGGACGCAGCCGAGAGGAGGACGGGTCGGCATGACGAAGGAAGGGCGACGTTTCTTGCTTCTGGACACGGGGATCAGCCGCCGGCGAGAGGCGGGGGAGGCCCTCCAGCGGCAGGAGGCGCGGGGTGTGTGGCCGGCAGCGGCGGAAGCCTGCCCTCTATTCACGTCGGGAGAGAAGAGGAGAGTAAAGAAAAGAAAAGGAAACAGTAGGGCCTGTATTTTAGGAAGAAATAGTGATTTTTTATTCCTAGGTGGTTTGAGTAGAAATTTGGTAGCCCATTAAATTTAGTCACCCGGATAATCATGGATTGGTGTTGAATGTGTATGTATGAGTGACTAAATGGGATTTAGGGACTCATTTAATTACTCGGCTGGATTACTACCGATGTCGCGCGCGTTGAAGTGGCGTTGACGGTTGACACGCCACGGCCGAGTATGTCTGTAGATTTCGGAGCAGCGGAGGATGGAGGTTAGCAATTAGTACGATCCAATTGTTAGGAGCCGCCCCTTGGATTGTTGTTCCCTACTAGTGGATAGGGCGCGCCCTTGCGTGCCAATTAAACAAAAAGAATGTGCAAAGAGTGTCATAATAGGAATTAACATAATTTAAAGAAATAAATAAATTAAGAAGGCATTTACAGATGGACCTAATCCACTGATATATGCATAAAAAATTAACATCAGAGAATAATGACAGTAACATAGAACGTATGTTTGGACACATTTAAGTTTGGTTCATGAGAAGGCATTTGGTTTAGGCAGCTTATAAAGGACCTGCCAAACCTGAAGTCAACATATTAGAAGCAAGTACTACTATACTTTGAAAGCTACATAAAACTGTATTTACAGATGCATCACATACACAACATCAAAAGGAAGCTAGCATCAGTCGATGGTGCATCAACGACAAGAACAACCTTCAATTAAGACTGTAAGAACACCAGACCTATGGTGAGAGGCATTAACCATCTTCAAGTCTTTATACAGCAAAAGAGTTAACGATGGAGTCCACAGCAGTCCAACATACATCCATCAAAGGAGTTCACAGAAACGGCACCACAAGCAGCCAATGAGATGGAAATATTTTACAAAAGCTAATTAGTCAAGAGAAATATAGGTTATTGGTATATGGATAAATCGATCAGAAATATATAAGTGATTAGATAATATTATGGATGGACCTGAGATGATGTATATACCAGCTGTAAAACTAATACTTCAGTCATAGATGATGTTCACTCATAGATGATGTTCACTGCTGTAGCAAACTTCACAGGGAAAATGCTCAGAAAGTTGAACCAAGCAACTTACCATCAAACACAACTCAAGCTGCCAATGTGAAGATTTTTTTCTACAGAGGAAAACAACAAGCATTTGTAGTAAAATATGTCAACCTACACATCAAATTTCAAGCCAATGTCTCTATATACAAAGTGAGGAAGGTGTATCTGAATGTATATTTTTAACAAAAGAACTATATTTAACATTATGCTATCAGGTAGACAATCTTACAGCCCAATGCCCCTCAATATATGCAAAGTTTTTCTGCTTATACTTATATCCTCCTCAAACTTCTCTCAGATGGTGTTACTGTTACCTCCTGTTTTGTTAGCTTAGCTTCATTAAACATGAATTTCATGTGATGTAGTTAATATATACTATATCCCATACCAACAAATCAGAAAGTAAAAAAGTTATGCGACATGAGAGTCATGGAGCTCTCAATCAAATTTGCAGTTGTGTTAATTAAAAATATATTATGTAAGTTTCAAATAAGTGAGCAAATATTGACTTTTTTAGAAGCAAAGCGTAATCAATAAGTGACACAGAACCTATTGTCCAACATATATTCGCAATGAATGTTTGTAAACATTTTGGCTCTAGCAAGGAATAATTATAGTGCTTAAGCAGAACATGATAGACTGACCATCGTGTTTTACAATAACACATGCAGTCATATCACAATCATCAATCATGATCAGTGAAGGGAGATAGAGTGTCTTGTAAGCTTATCCCATACCAAATCATGATTAACTGCAACTTTTGAACCCATCTGAAAATGCAATAAGAAAGAAAAAAGAACTCAGTCGTAAGCTCATGTCAGACCAATGCTACACCCTTGTCACGGACAGTAAAACACAATTAGATATATTACATATATCTATATATTAAAATGACTAATTGAAATAGCAAGATAAGAAAATATAACTTATTTTGTAGTGTCTACTTACGAAGGTAAAAAAGATAATACACTTTAGATGATGAAATTACTAATCTACAACATCTCTTGAAATAGATCAATTACGAATAGAATGATAACTTACATCCTTGGACACATTTTTTGTCCCTACTACAGAAGGTGGAGGATCGCCAATTGCTGAAGATGGCTTGCACATCTCTTGAAGTTGCAGCTATGGAGATCTTCGCTAATAATGGATGGCGGTTCAGCAACAGGATAACCTTCTAGTCTTTTTTATCTGAACTTTTTAGATGGATCTAAATTTTATCTTTATCATTCTGTGGTAATACATGATGAGGCCTTTGAGTTTGTAATAATGGACAGCCCCATGTATCAATCGATACAGCAGCTGGAATATTTTTAATATATTCCCGTTTCTAAAAAAACTCAGAGATTTGAGAAACAAATTACACACTATAGTATACGGAAGTTAAGGAATGCACCTAGTGGACATCTCAATGTTCAGTAATGCTATTTCATCAACAATGTAACAAAACCTTGTCAAATATGTTCATGAATATTGCTGCAAGAAAATATCAAAAATCACATTTAAGACACTTGTGCTAGGAATTTTATGAAACATTTCTAGAAAATGAAAATCAGTAAACTCTCTTTAATCCCATACGAAAAAGGGTAGGATAGTTGATTAAATATAAGTTGTGACAATAAGCAAAAGAAAACAGTCAAGAAAATTATAATGATCTGCCATAGCAGACTGGCATTTACATGTCTTATTATTCAAGTGCCAAGATCAATGGGCAGAGAATTTTTTGGGACATACTATATTATAGTGCAATCATGAAGTACAGTTATTCAATGTACACCAAATCCTCTCATGATTAGCACTAAATTCTTACATGATATATTTACATGTTCTATTGATCAAGCACTAAGATCAATAGGAATACAAAATTTTGGGACTGCATTATAGAATAGTCATGAAAGAGTTGTTCAATGTGCACCAAATTCTTACATGATATATTTACACATTCTGCTATAGCTCTGTTCTAGATAATTCTTAATTATTTTGTAATCTACTTATATATGGTGTCATATATAACAAACATTGCAGAAAGGTAAGGCTGGAAGCCAAGATTAGCAATGAGAAAAAACACACATAATATATTGCCGCACATCAGAAGGTTGCAACCAAATCACATCTTAAAAATTAATAAGAGCTTCAGATATTGATGTCCCATTGATCTTGGCACGTAATTTTGTTTTTTTGAATAATAATATATCTAAAAAGGAACAAAAAAATGCATGATGGTTTCTGTGAAATACCGACAGACAAAACTCATGTTAGCATGTTTTTTTTTTTCAAGAGAAGACTTCCTAACACAGGGGCGGAAAACCCCTGAACCCCTGGCTGAATCTAAAGGTTGGTCTAAACAACGGCAGTCACCGTTCAAAAAGGCAGTAAAGCATTATTACTGTCATGTCATTTGCTCTTGCCCCTAACTAATCATAAGAAAGTGAGTTCTAAGTTCTAACTTTGTTGATTCAGTGATCAGCTTTTTCAAATTTGTTCTCTCAACTCATAGCCTTCCCATAGCTGAATGATATTTATAAGAAAAAAAAGAGAATATTTTTTCTAAGTGAAACAAAAATCAATTGTTATTATTATAAGAACTCACATAAGAGAATCATATGAAAATGGTTTTTTTTCCTCACCATCTAGTTCAACCAGCTATATAACTCCAGCCTATTTAGTAATTGAAAATTAGGACCAAAGCCATAAAAAATAGATATAGTAAAGAAGTGGGAAAAGAAACAAAAAAGAGGAAATTGTTAATGTTACTGTAACAGGAAGTTTACCTATCAGGATAATCTTCTCATCCTCTGGTAATGAAAAAGGAGTAAGAACTAGTTATCTTTCAGACCACCTAAAATATTATTACTTTTTCTTCATAAATAGCACATTGCCATGCTTAACGTCACTTTTGGCATGCTATCCTTTGCAAGGCATATTTTTGCAGAACATACATTTGAACTCTACATGAGTAAGAAAATCAAAATTATGCCTTAATATGACATCCTCTCAAATGACAGAATCCAAAGATATAAGTTTGTTCGAACAAAGATACAAAAAATTGAGGAATTAATGAGTCGAACATTTCCAAACTGACAAAGTAAATGCTCTTAAATTAGCAGGAAACCGAAATGTGCTTCGAAATGAGAGTTTGAGGATGAAATATATATTAAACAACTTTATTTCAGAAAACTAAATTGATGCTCTCTTTGGATAACACTCCTTGTACCAATCATTTGTTGCAGGAAATAAAACATATAATTTAATTTATACAATACTATATCACTAAAGAGAAGTTCATTATTTGAACAAAGAAATTTCTAGGTGAATCATGTATAAAAACACATCAAGTAAACTTAGATAATGAGTATACCTTGCCTTGCATACGTGACCAGCTCCAGCACCAAGTTTTTGTATACCTAGGCAGTCAGATCAAATTAAGTAGAAGAGAAAATATCCATGCCCATAGGGAAGTGTCAGAAGGATCACCCAGCAGGTAGCGCCCTCCACATGAAACAAATAAGCTAGCTGCACCAAAATCTAGATAAAATCGTAGCATAATAAGAGATTAATTAGGAATTTTAAATCCACACAAAAAAGCAATCAGAACAAGAGAGAGATGCAAAGCACGGAAAGAAAAAGAAAAATTTCACTTACGAGAACAGATCGGAAGAGGCAGTAACTTACACATAGTGAACCATCATGTCGAGAGCATATCCACCACGTCATGAGGGTAAAGAAGGGTATTGATGAGATCCAGACGTCATCCTCTTTCTGTTTTGCTAGTTTGGAGAGGGAGGTGGCTGGATCTGTTGAGGATCGAAGCTAGGGTTTGATGGAGAAGAGGGACCGTACCTATGCCTTGTCATTGGAGCTCTGATCTTGGCCTCCTGCTATGTTGAGAATCTGAGAGAGAAAAAGAGGAGGCCTTAAGAGAGAGAGAGAGAGAGAGAGCTTGCCGGTGTCGCCCATCGCGACCGCCGAGCAGCGCCTCCTTCGCCGGCGCTGCTCCACCTCCTCGGTTGTCGTGCCAGGCAGCGCTGCTGCCATCTCACGACCCCCGCGCAGCCGCGCCTGGGTCTGCCGCCGACCGCTGCCTTGAGAACCAAAGAGAGAGAAAAATAGAGATGTCAGGAGAGAGAGAGGGGTGGAAGGAGGGAAGGAAGAGCTCACGCCATTGCCAGCCACTGCTCCATCGAGCCGCCAGACAGCGCATCTGCACCCGCGTCCTTCGTCGCCCTGCCTCCTCCACTCGCTGCACCGCACCTCGCCAGCCTACGCCTCCGCTCGCCGCGTTGTCCCGCCGCCATGCCCTGACCTATCTCTGCTGCCCGCCGCCACATCCTCGTCGCCTCTGCGTCGCTAGGGGGAGAGGATGAGACAAGGAGACCGGTGGAGAGAGAGGGAGAGAGGCAGGAAGAGAGAGGCAGGGAGAGGATAAGATGGGGACGAGGGTAGCCGTACAGTCGAGGTTTTTTCACCATGTCCAGATTTAACCCGCTTCGACACTCTCCAGCAATAAAGATCGAACGGTAAGGAAAAAATTACTATCGTGGATAGGGAGTACGCGCTGGGACGGGCTGCGCTTTAGAGACTCAAATCGGCTCCCTGGCCCAGGAATGGAAGCATTATTATTGGACCGAGAGCCTGGTGGATTTGGGCCTCCATGACGAACAACATTGTTATGTTCCTATTCTTTAGCATGCCTATAATATTTTCGATAAATCGAAAATAAACCAGTCCTTTAATAAAAGTGACAATATATTAATGTTCTAGAAGCCTCTATATTAAAAAAATACAAATAACTATAATTATTACATAAAAAGACCAAATTATTATTTCTGATAACACATAGTCTTATAAATAAAAGAGCAAACAGAGAGAAAAAAAAACACTAAACCACAGTTGAGCAAACATCAAACAAACCACTTTCCTAAACATGTAGCAGAGCTTGCAATAGGCAAAAGAATGATGAACCATAACCGAGCTCATACAATGACTCCCATGTCTCTTTATCGAATTTCAAATAGAAGTTCTACCTTTCTTTATACACCTCTACAAATTTAGAAAATAGAAAACATGATTTATGTTGCAATAACTATATTATATTAAAATATTTACATTACAATAAATACATGTAAATACATGTGTCGAAACGAAGCGGTGTCACAACCAAGGAACATCTTTTTTTCAAAAGCTTGACCATCAAACTCGACAAACCGGTCTCCACGCTCCGCCATCTAACGCGCCAACTATCGATAATATATCACACAATAGATCATAGATAGATTAGCTCTGACTTATATTTATTTTGAGCAATTATGTAGTAACCATTGCAAAATCACATAATCTCATATATGTTATTGGTGTCCCAATGACACGTGGGGCTTTCTTGTGTCACTCACAGTGACATATTTGGGACTGAGTGATTTTGTAATGGCTCTTGTAAAATTATTCCATTTATCATTGTAGGTCATGCGTGAGACTGATAGTCGATGGTAATATAAGATATAAATTTATATAGTTTTAGATCTCTCAAAGGATAATAACTCTACGTCATGTGTTTTGTCATGTGTTCTATGATATTGTATTGATTGAGATATGTTCAAATTGTAGATCTAGATGTTGAGAATTCTAGGTTGTATATGAGAGAGGTCTTTATTTGTCTTATATTTATATCTGAGGGACAGAGCTATATATAATTTCTTAATCAATTACAATCTCATATCTGAGTATAACTCTATCAAACTTTCTGGTATATTCTTCTTTGTATGGTAAGTTGTATCTTGTGGGGAGTCCAGAGTACATATTCTTCATAATATGCAATACATTTTAAAAATATAGATTATATGTTGTTACAATAGATTTATGTATATTTAACTATTTAAAGCTAAATGGCTTAGTCGGTAATTGAAAACATTGTTTCAAATGCGCTTGTCAATTGGATAAATATGATTTATCCACGTTACAACATTATATTTTGAACAGCACTTTGGTAACAATAAAATGTAGTTGTTGCAACAAGTATTTATGTACTACATCTTAATTGTTTTTGGTTACAATCTCATGTTCAAGTATAACTCTATCAACCTTTCTAATATATTTTTTTTATGGTAGTTGTATCTCCTGAGGAGTCCCAAGTACATATTCTCCATACACATGTAATATATATATATATATATATATATATATATATATATATATATATATATGCAAAAATATAAATTATATGTTGTTACAATAGATTTATGTATCTCTATCTCTACAATCTATTAATTAAGGTGCGATCTTTCACTTCGTGTCTACAAAGTTAGAGATTGAATTCAAATCGGTTTCGTACCTTTCACATCAAGTACCAAATTTAAAAAATCATAACTCTCTTGTACAAAGCTCAAATGAGGCAAACTCGGACTCTATCTCGTAACTCTCGAAAAGTTCTACGACTTTGGTATTCAATGAAAACCCAAATCCTGCCGTTTTGATTTTCAAATATACGATACAAAAATATTTGTTCTGATTCAAACTCCTCTGCGCAGATCTCTATACGGGACCCATATCTCCTAGCGTCGAAGTCCAAATAATATGATCCACATGTTTCGAAAAGGTCTCGACGATATATACAACTTTCATGTTTTAACGTTTTCCATTAGAGCAAGTCTTCAAATTCAAAATCACATTGTAATACAGTGCTATTTCTCAACTGTGTGAATTGATTTTTCGTTTTGGATAAAGCTTCTAGAATATGGTAAAAAATGATGAAAAAATTGTTAATTTGATATATAAAATGATATACTAAGAAACACCAACGATAATACAAATATGATCTTTCATGTAAAAAATATCAATAATATTGTATATATCTAATAATTATATTATATAAATAATTTAGATTTAAATCATAAAGAGTGTTTTATTTTTAAGTCTGTAGCAACGCACGGACACTGTGCTAGTATTTAACAATTTAAAGTGGGTCATCAACTGTTAAATGACTTAGGCGGTGATTCAAAACATTGTTTCAAATGCACCTGTCAATTGGGTAAACATGATTTATCCACGTTATTACAACATTATAATTTGAACAGCACTTTGGTAGCAAATATAATGTAGTTGTTGCAACAAGTATTATTTATGTACATCTTAATTGTTTTTGGACACGATTGGAGGAAGTACACGGTCACAATAATAAATCATACTTTTTACTACGGCAGTTAAAATTGGAGTCATGGTAAATCTCAGGGTCAATTGATCACACACAGCTAGCATTGATTGATCGTTGCGACTTACGAGTCCCTGAACGGGTACAAATACAAGTCCGAGCCTGCGAAACCCCATCGATCACTCTTAAAACACACCAAAAGATAAAAGAGACGATCCAGACTCCGGAAGACAAATTAAGGAAGATCGTTGCAGGACAGAGAAAAAAGAGGCCGGGAGAGAGGAACCAAGAGACCGTAGCAGCAGCAGCAGCAGCAGCAGCCATGCTCTTGGCCTACCTCCTCCTCTTCCTCCTCCTGTCCTGCCCCACCTGCGATGCTACCAGCCGGAGCCACCGCCTCTTCTTCCTCGTCAACGCCGGCGACGCCGCCGGCGTCCCTGCCCCTTCGCCGGCGATCCACGATGATCACCGCCGCATTGCCAAGGTACACACACATCGAGCAGAGCTGTACATACTTGCACCCTCTGTGAAAAAGCTCTTGCTGTTCGATGAGTTAACGGATTGTGCACACCATTGTTGTCTATATGCATGCAGGATCTGTACTACGAGGCTCGTTATCCCTACAGGGTGATGGGTGGGACGCCACCGCCGCCGCGGCCGCCGTTGCCGGTCGCCGATGACCTGCAGCCGCCGCCGGACAATGATATCGTGACGGCGCCATCGCCATCTCCGTCGCCGTCGTCGTCGCCACCACATGTCGACGCCAACAATGGTGGGCACGACTACGGTGAACCAGGAGGAGGCGACGTCGTCAGCGGCTGCGGCCGCGAGGGAGGGCCGCCGTCGGAGGCCGCCGCCACGGAGCATGAGGAGAGTAGCCTGGGCGACAACGTCAGCTTCGACTACGCGGAGCCCGAGACGCACCCTCCGTCCCACAACTGATGATACATCGATGATGATGGCGATCAGTTCCATGCATGCATAAGCAGAGCATGCATCGTCGTACCATGTCCTAGTTAATTAGCTAGCTTGAGATCATTATACGCGTACAGATTCGCGATCGATCTGTTATTTACCAGATCAACGTCGATCGGTAACCGTACCGTGTCCAATGTAATATACTACATAATATGAATCGGAATTTGCAGGTGCTCTGTTTTCTTTGTTCATCATGGCTTCATATGCATACAGTACGCATCATGGTCTCTGCCTCTGTCTTGCCGCCCCTCGCTGATCCACCTATAAGTGAATAATAATGGTGGTTTACCATTGCCTTGTCGTTTGCACCAACTTAGCTTTTACGTTTTGCGCATGGAAGAAAGTCCTTTTTTCAGAAACATACATTTCGTTTTGTACACGTTCTACCATTTGGTGCTGCGTATTTTTAACTGCCACATCCGCCTGGCTCAAAAGTAAAAAAGAAAAAGAAAAAACAACAACTGTTGAACATTCAGGAACAAACTGATGATGTAGCTTTATGAACCAATTTTGTCAAAACATATCCTAGAGCAAGCTGTGTGACACTACTCCTACTGAATGTTGATGCACCTCAGGCATGCATTTCTTGCAGGAAATTATTTATCCGAGTTCAGTTAATGTGATAATGGTCTCATTGGCCAATCTTAGTCTGCAGTTAATATGGCTAAAGCAGTAGCAGTAGCAGGCTATATCAGCTATGGTTTGGAAAGCAAGAAATTAATCTTGGGAATGTTGGCGTATAGCTACCACCCTTGACCCCTTGTTCGCGACATGTATGGCCTTGCCTGTGAACACTGCAGACTGCAGCGCGGACCTGTAGGTGTGACAAGGATGTGTCCGGACTTCCATGAGATTGCACTTCCCCGAGGACTTAGCCTGTGCTTACTAGCTGCTGCAATGTAGGTTTCCCTCCAAGTCAGAACATGTTGACCGTTCCTGGCTTGAAAGTTTACACGCAGCGAATGGTTGCAGGAGAAGCATTCATGCATGCTGCAAGTGACGACGACCAGGAGCAGTCATCAGTTCCTACTGAGTGGTGAGTAACTTCAACTCTACAGAGAGACCAAAGACAAGATGTTCTGTCTTTGATCCAATAAGCCACAATGCCATGTAGATCGACATATTTGAAAGTTTATTACATTACCTTTTTTGCTTGATACATTTTCCTCATATTTTCAATATAAAAATGAAGGATAATTTTCAAGTTGTATCTTCCTACAAAAAAAAAAAGAAGGCTACAACCTTTGTCCATCATGCTGGCAACAAAGCCATAAACTTTTTGAATCGAATCTTTTTCCCTGTAATGGTCTCTGGAAGATCCAAATATAATGCATCTTGTCGTCTTAGAACATCCACAATATACAACTGTGATCAAATAGGTTATATCTACCCATTGTTTTATTTCATTAAGCTATCATTAAGAGTTCAAGCTCTCAATGCAAGCACTCATACTATATCAATGGATCGACATGTTGCCCACTGCCAACAGAGGAGGCCCTAGTTTCTGCAACCCAAACCCGCAATGACATCGCCATTTATCGATGGACTTCTAGCAATCAGCTGTTCTATTGCTATGATTTTATTTATTTATCATGGATGTCTTCAAAGAAGTCTTCAATAAGTAAATAGATAAGAGGTTGATGTTGATTCATCTTGGATTTCTACTGTTTTTTATGTCACACATTATGAGGTTAATTGTACCCGTAAGACAATGTGAAATATAGTTCCGTACAACTAACCGCATTGTTCCGTACACCATAGACAGTGCAAATATGAAATATGCTTACTTCTTTTTTCCCTCCAATAAAAGAGGGATCATTTCCCATGATGAGAAGATGATTTGGTGATCTTGGATAACAGAGGAGTCATGGTGTGCTTATTACTAGTGTCGTTGTCCAAACATGCCATCCAACACGACACGACCCAAACGTATAAAATAGAGGTCATGCCGTATAAGCCAACGTGTCTGGACGTTGGCCAAAGGCACAACAAGAAGAAGTATAGTTATGTTGGGCTTAGACCCACGAGCATGGATGGCCCGTTGAGGCCTGCATGTATTACCTATTAAGCCACAGTGGACAAAGCCTCATCCTCAACGAGCATGACACGATTACGAAGGCTCTCAGTTGGGAGATGGGAGCCGACGCCAGTCGATTTGGTAAGAGACAAGAGCAACAATGATGTTAGGAAGAAGTTCAAGGAGATGATAGCATTGGTACTGTCGTGACGGTCTGCTGGGCCTCTTCCTCTAGTCTCTGGTACGACGTGGGGGCACACACAGGGCGAACGAGTGACATGCCTAGGGTTTGGCTTCGCCCTTTGCCTGACCTTTTTTTTTTTTGGGAGTTTACCTCATTTGAATGGGCGTGTGCTCGTGTCCAATGTGTTCATTGCATTATGGGTTGGAGTGCGTCCGCCTGCAGAGAGGAAGCTACGACATACCGTGCTTCAAAGGGTTGCACATGTCATGGTGCTAAACAAGCCGTGTTTGACTGGACATGTATCATACTTCATCGAGCCGAGGCTTAAACCAACTGTGTCCATGCCGTCCGTGGTGTCGTCTCCTCGGTTCAAACACATCATATAGTACGAAATTGAACGAACTATGCCATGTTTGAATTGACCTAAATTTTGCGTGGTTTAAGCCGACCCACTAGACATGACCTGTTTGAGCAACACTATTTATTACAGAGAAGAAGTCCTATTTGTCTCCCTTAACTATCATGGGTGTCTTATTATTCCTCTCTCAACTACAATATCAGGTATCTAGCCTCCTGTAACTTCTAAAACCGTTTGTTTTTCCTCCCTGAACGTTTTGAGGGTGGTTTTTGCTGATGTGGCGCAACATGTCAGTTGACATGTCAACATCTATTTTATTTTTTTCTTTCTCTCTTTTAACAACGGTTTTTTCTTCTAAACACTAACTTTCAAGACTAAAAAAATTATGGGACTTTTTGTACTAGTAAGACAGAAGCTAATAATTAAATATTTTTATTACAATTTTCAAATTTGAAATAAATTTCTAAATTACAAAATTGTTAAATTTGAAATAACAAAGTGACATCTATAATTTTTAGTTCAAAATTTATTTTGAATTCAAAAAGGTCTAATAACAAAAATGATTCCTTACATAATGTACTATAAGCACAAAAATCACATAATTTTCTAAGATTTGAAACCTAGTATTTGTAAGAAAAATCATCGTTAAGAGAGAGGAAAAAAAGAAAATGTTGATGTGGTAGCTGATATGTGCGCCATGTCAGCCAAAACTACCATTAAAACCGTACATGAAGAAAAAACAAATGGTTTCAAAAGTTGAGAGAGTCTAGATACCAAGTATTATAGTTGAGGGAGGAATAGTGAGACACCCATAATAATTAAGGGAGGTAAATAGAACTTCTTTCTTATTACAGTACTAGACTGCTATCTAGCACTAGTCCTATCCAAACGGGCGGCCCGGTCCAGCACGGCCCGGGCCTTACAAGACCTGACACGTTTAATATAGGGTCAACACGGCCCACGGGCCATTTCTGGCCATGCCGAGACGGGTTTAGAGCTTAGCTGTCGGCCCAAGGAACAGTCCTAAATTACAAATTTATGCCTGACCAGCCCATTAAACCCGACGGGCTAAATTAAATTGATGACCCATTTAGAATTGAAGTGGTTAAAATGTCAAAAGTATGATGCTACATTGAGGATTCAAACTTGTAACCTCAAGAAATTGAAGAAGAGATATTCCCACCAGACTAGAGTGCCTTATTGTATCAAGATTAAAGTAGTAGTAATACTTAAATAGGTTGTGCCTGATGTGCTCTTATAAGGCTTTAGTAGACCAGCCTGTCTATCGTGTCGGACCGTGCCGCCCGACGGGCCGAGTCCTCGGTCCAAGCACAACACGTAGGTGTGGGCTATGCCGGCATGGGCCCTAAATTTAGTGGGCCATATCGGGTTCGTGTCGTGCTTTTTTAGTGTTTCGGACCAGCCCACTAGACCCAGCCCGTTTGGACAGCTCTATTTAGCACACACATCTATCATCTCAACTTTCAGCCTGCTTCATGTTAATGGGCCGTGATCCAGTCTAAGGAAACAGCCCAACTCCCACCGCTGACTCCACAGCCCCACAAACGCCGCGCTGACCGCACCACAGACCCCACCAAAACGCATCTCTGCCGTCGTTCCCACATCTAACAGCCCACGCGGCTCACACCAGAGGCGGTGTATCCTCTCGCCGCCTCTCTCCTCCCCGCTGCGTCTATAAATAAACCCTTTCCTCAGAGGCACCTCCTTCCCCTTTCCCCTCCCTCTCGCGCAGCGGAGCCGGGCGATCTGCTCGGGTCGATCCGTTCGATTCGATCGGCCGTAGCCGCCAAAAACACACTCACTTACCCAGCGCAAGCGGAGCTCACGCGCGTGGCCGAGGCGCGGGGCAGCGGGCGGAGGGGGTCTCCCCGATCTGAAACCCTAGGTGGAGGCGGCGAGAGGCTGCGGCGGCGCCGCCGCCCGTGTCCAGGATGGACGCGAGGTTCCCGTACTCGCCGGCCGAGGTGGCCAAGGTCCACCTCGTGCAGTTCGGCATCCTCAGCCCCGACGAGATCGTAATACCTCTCGCCTCCCCCTCCAATCCCCTCCCGTACCAGCCTCTGTTTGGTTACTGCTTTGGGAGGGTTGAGCTGAGCGGGCAGGCGGGGCATGGCTGGGGTCGAATGACGGGCTGTAGCTAGCTAGATGAGCTTGAATTTGACGCGAGGACTCTAATTGAGCAGTTTGATGTAACTCGTGGTGGTTTGGTTGAGTCGTGTTTGTGAACTCGGGGAGTTAGAATGTGTACCATCGAACTGACTCTACATACCCTAAAATCTGAGCAACCTAATGAGTAGTGTACACTTGTGTGACTATGGAGATACATGGTTTGAGCTTAGCACTAGTGCTGTGGAGCTGTATTGTTGAATTTGAACTTAGCATTTGTGCTCAAAATATCATGCGGTGATTCTTGTGGTGCTTGGATAAAGCTTGAACTTAGCAGTTGTGGCTGTTTGCCTTACTGTTTCAACAGATCTGTACCTGCATATAGTGGTGAAGTCGTTTTCCCAGTGTTGGCCTGATTGAATTGCAACTAGAAGTTTGAATTACGATAGACACCTGGTTTTGTAGATGCTTTACTGCAGAAACTGAAGCAAACTCTGCATACCATAAAAATTGAGCAACCTAATGTAAACTGTAAATTTGCTGCAGCCTATAACTATGGAGGTAATTGGTTGAGTTTGAGCTTAGCACTTCTATTGCGGAGCTATATTCTTGAATTTGAACTTAGCATTTGTGCTCAAAATGTGCTGCTGCAATTCTTGAGATGCATGATTTTGAACTTAGCAGTTTTGACTGTTTACCTTGCTATTTGAGCGGATTTGTAGTGCATTTAGTGATGGACTTGACCTTCCATTATGAGCCTGGTCGATCTGCAAATGGAAGTTTGAATAAGAATTATTGGCACCTGTTTTTGTGGATGCTATAGTGCATTGTACAGCTGAAACACACCTTGCTAGTTAATAGCGTAGATATCTCTGCTAATGGATGTCGAATGAGTTACTGCCCTAAGTGGTATGCCTTTAATGAAAGGAATTCTGTTCCATATGTGCTATACCTGAAGATTTTTTTTTCTGTAATGGAGTTTGATGGTATTATTATGTTGTTGTGTCTTTGTAGAGACAAATGTCGGTAATTCAGATAGAACATGCAGAGACTATGGAGAGGGGGAAGCCAAAGCCTGGTGGGCTCAGCGACCCTCGGCTGGGGACTATTGACCGTAAAATCAAGTGCGAGACATGCATGGCTGGGATGGCAGAGTGCCCTGGCCACTTTGGTCACCTTGAGCTCGCAAAGCCAATGTTCCACATTGGTTTCATCAAGACTGTACTCTCCATTATGCGATGCGTATGCTTCAACTGCTCTAAGATCCTTGCAGATGAGGTACACCCATTTGTTTTGCAGTGCCTTCCAATTTTAATATGAGGGATGTTAAACTCATAATTGAGACAATATGAACTTTACTATTCTCAGCATTCATACAGATGACTATTGTTGAATATTGCTTTTTTACTGGATTTGGCCATGTTTTTTTTTGAGGAATGTACAGTAGGGGAAGCCCCTACTGTTAATTTTTATTAATAAAGAAAAGCCGTTGGGACCAGCCAGAAAAGGAGAAAAGCTGTACACAGACCATCTGTACAAGGCCAGGAAGTGGCCAACCCGAAGAGGGGCAGAAACAAAAGCAACTAACTTACCTGACCTTTGGCCATGTTTGTTTATTGCTCCTTTTGTACTACTCTCTCCATCCCATAGTACTTACCATTCTAGCTTGCTCCACCTTTTCCAAATTACTTGTCATTCTCACTTCCCAATAAACCTTTTTCTTACCAATACATCTCTACCTCTACCTCTCTCCTCGTTTCTTGTGCACCACACCTTTTTAGTTTTTACCACTTTTTACATTCCACACCCAGAGCTAGAATGACAGCTAAATTGGGATGGAAGGAGTACTTCACTGTGCCAGTTATGAACTTATTATTATGTTGAACATGTTAACTGAAATTGTTTCACTTGTTTCTATAACCCCTTAAGGTGTATGATGTGAGTAGCTTTTTCTTTTGATCAAATTGATTGATGAAGGTTTCTAACTCATGTGTTTAAGTCTGTATTTTTCATCCTTGGTATTGCCAGCTTTGCATTTTCTGTTGGTGGTAAACAAGCAGACCTATGAAACCTGACCATATTACCAAGCTCGTATCTCACAACTTTTGATTTAGTTTTTGCATACTTGACTGTCATATATTGTCATCATATGCATCTTTGCTGCTTAAGTTTTTCCTTTTTATTTATCATGCTTCCTCATTTTTTTGCTTGCAGGATGATACCAAATTCAAGCAGGCTCTGAAAATCAGGAATCCAAAGAATAGACTGAAGAGAATATATGATGCTTGCAAGAGCAAAAAAGTTTGTGCAGGGGGTGATGATCTTGATCAAGAACAGCAAGATACTGATGAGCCTGTGAAAAAAAGGGGTGGTTGTGGTGCTCAGCAGCCAAACATTACTGTTGATGGTATGAAAATGGTTGCAGAATTTAAAGCACCGAAGAAGAAAACAGATGATCAAGAGCAACTACCTGAGCCAGTAGAACGAAAACAAATCCTTTCTGCTGAGCGGGTATTTCTTTTATCACTACCCTTACTAAACAATTTTTTCTTGTATGGAATGTTAAAAAATTTCCTGTAACCATATGGCCCCTTGCATACCTTTTTTATTCAGGTCCTTAATGTTCTTAAGCGTATTAGTGATGAAGACTGTCTTTTGTTGGGTCTGAATCCGAAATATGCCCGCCCTGATTGGATGATACTTCAAGTTCTTCCAATCCCTCCACCCCCAGTTAGACCTTCTGTTATGATGGACACTTCTTCCAGAAGTGAGGTGAGCCTAATCCCAGTACAGCTATCCAGTTGATGGATTCACAATGCACCCCTTATTACTCACTGTTGTTGCTCTTGGCCTTTTGTCAGGATGATCTGACTCATCAACTAGCTATGATAATACGACATAATGAAAACTTGAGGAGACAAGAGAGAAATGGAGCTCCAGCTCACATTATAACAGAGTTCGCTCAGTTATTGCAATTTCACATCGCAACTTACTTTGATAATGAACTTCCTGGCCAACCTAGGGTGAGTAATCTTATGGATGGTGAATATAATGAACTTCCTGGCCAACCCAGGGTGATAATGAAATACTTTTATTGCATGCTAGTTGTGGATAACAGGATAAGTTTACTTATCCTTTTCTTTTTGCTGGAATATTCAGGCAACTCAGCGCTCAGGAAGGCCTATTAAATCAATTTGCAGCAGATTGAAGGCAAAAGAAGGCCGTATTAGAGGGAACTTGATGGGCAAGCGTGTTGATTTCTCAGCCCGCACAGTTATCACTCCAGATCCAAATATTAACATTGATCAATTGGGAGTACCATGGAGTATTGCTTTGAATCTGACATATCCAGAAACTGTCACCCCATATAACATTGAGAGGTAAACTAGTTTGATGTTACTTGGAATCTCAAATATGTTTTCTGACCACTTTGCTTTTGCTGATTCGCTGAGCTATATCCATTGATTTCAGGTTGAAGGAACTTGTTGAATATGGGCCACACCCTCCTCCTGGGAAGACAGGTGCAAAGTACATCATCAGAGAAGATGGCCAGAGACTTGATCTTCGTTATGTGAAGAAAAGCAGTGATCAGCACTTGGAGCTTGGTTACAAGGTGAGTGCCAGTTTCACTATAGCTCCTGTAGCAGATTTTGCTATATTTGACAATTTCATTGAAGTACTCATGTCATGCCTGATTACCTCAGGTGGAGAGGCATCTCAATGATGGGGATTTTGTTCTTTTCAATCGACAACCAAGTCTTCACAAAATGTCTATCATGGGGCATCGTATCAAAATTATGCCTTACTCAACTTTCCGGTTGAACCTGTCTGTCACCTCACCATACAATGCTGATTTTGACGGGGATGAAATGAATATGCATGTGCCCCAGTCGTTTGAGACCCGGGCTGAAGTGCTAGAGTTGATGATGGTGCCAAAATGCATTGTATCTCCACAATCAAATAGGCCTGTCATGGGTATTGTTCAGGACACACTGCTTGGGTGTCGCAAAATTACTAAAAGGGATACTCTCATTGAAAAGGTTAGAACCTCTATTCACCCTTTTACTGTTTGTTGCAGTATCTTCTGTTATGTATTGTGGCTCATTGTTAACAATCTATTGCAGGATGTATTTATGAACACCTTAATGTGGTGGGAAGACTTTGATGGAAAGGTTCCTGCTCCTGCCATATTGAAACCAAGGCCTATTTGGACTGGGAAGCAAGTTTTTAACTTGATTATCCCAAAGCAAATAAATTTGATTCGATTTTCAGCCTGGCATGCTGAAACAGAAACTGGATTTATTACACCGGGTGACACTATGGTCAGGATTGAGAAGGGAGAGCTTCTATCTGGTACACTTTGCAAAAAGACTCTTGGAACATCTACTGGAAGTCTTATTCATGTTATCTGGTAACTATGTGTCAATTAACTGTCCAACTTTGAAGTTGCGTCAGAATTTAGTACTTTCTTCCTTCCTCTTTCTGCTAAGCAATTTTGTTTTAACCTGTTCTTTTTAGGGAAGAGGTTGGTCCAGATGCTGCACGCAAGTTCCTAGGTCACACACAGTGGCTTGTCAACTACTGGCTTCTTCAAAATGGTTTCAGCATTGGAATCGGGGATACCATTGCAGATGCAGCCACCATGGAGAAGATTAATGAGACAATTTCTAAAGCTAAGAATGAAGTGAAGGAGCTAATTAAACAAGCACATGACAAGCAGCTGGAAGCTGAACCAGGACGCACCATGATGGAATCTTTTGAAAACAGAGTTAACCAGGTACTGGCTGCCTGTGCTTGTTTCTTTCATTATACTCTATTGTTTTCTTCAGGTCTTCGAGTTCAACAGCATTCAGTGAGGTTTGAGTTGCTTAATTTTCATCTCTTTCCATTCCAGGTTCTCAACAAGGCCCGTGATGATGCTGGAAGCAGTGCTCAGAAGAGCTTGTCTGAAAGCAACAATTTGAAGGCTATGGTTACAGCAGGTTCCAAAGGCAGTTTCATTAACATTTCGCAAATGACTGCTTGTGTCGGACAGCAGAATGTTGAGGGCAAGCGGATCCCATTTGGTTTCATTGATCGAACATTGCCACATTTCACAAAAGATGACTATGGTCCTGAAAGTCGTGGATTTGTGGAGAACTCATACCTTCGAGGGCTGACACCACAAGAATTTTTCTTCCATGCTATGGGTGGTAGAGAAGGTCTGATTGATACTGCTGTGAAGACTTCTGAAACTGGGTATATCCAGCGGAGGCTTGTCAAAGCCATGGAAGACATCATGGTTAAATATGATGGTACTGTAAGAAATTCATTGGGAGATGTCATACAGTTTCTGTATGGTGAAGATGGCATGGATGCTGTTTGGATTGAATCACAGAAGTTGGATTCCTTGAAGATGAAGAAGGGTGAGTTTGACAATGTATTCCGCTATGAGCTGGATGATGAGAACTGGAGGCCTAACTACATGCTACCTGAACATGTTGATGATTTGAAGACCATCCGCGAATTCAGAAATGTGTTTGAGGCAGAGGTTCAAAAGCTAGAGGCTGATCGGTTCCAACTTGGTACTGAGATTGCTACGACTGGTGATAACACATGGCCTATGCCTGTTAACCTGAAGCGGCTTATCTGGAATGCCCAGAAGACATTCAAGGTTGATTTTAGAAGACCTTCTGACATGCACCCAATGGAAATTGTGGAAGCGGTAGATAAGCTACAAGAAAGGCTTAAGGTTGTACCTGGTGATGATGCTATGAGCATTGAGGCTCAAAAGAATGCAACTTTATTTTTCAATATCCTGCTTCGTAGCACATTTGCTAGCAAGAGGGTCTTGAAGGAATACAGGCTTACAAAGGAAGCTTTTGAATGGGTTATCGGTGAGATTGAATCAAGGTTCCTTCAGTCTTTGGTGGCTCCTGGTGAAATGATAGGATGCGTTGCTGCACAGTCCATTGGAGAACCAGCAACTCAGATGACTCTGAATACCTTCCATTATGCTGGTGTTAGTGCCAAGAACGTCACTCTTGGAGTTCCCAGGCTGAGGGAGATCATTAATGTTGCCAAGAAGATAAAAACTCCATCATTGTCTGTGTACCTGAAGCCAGAGGTAAACAAGAAGAAAGAATTGGCTAAGAATGTCCAATGTGCATTGGAGTACACCACTCTGCGGAGTGTAACCCATGCCACTGAGATATGGTATGACCCTGATCCTCTTGGCACCATTATTGAAGAGGATGTGGAGTTTGTGCGGTCATACTATGAAATGCCCGATGAGGATATTGACCCGGATAAGATTTCTCCTTGGTTGCTGCGTATTGAGCTTAATCGTGAGATGATGGTTGATAAGAAGTTGAGTATGGCTGATATTGCGGAGAAGATCAACCATGAATTTGATGATGACTTATCATGCATATTTAATGATGACAATGCAGACAAGCTTATCCTTCGTATTCGCATCACAAATGATGAAGCTCCTAAAGGAGAAATACAAGATGAGTCTGCTGAGGATGATGTCTTCCTCAAAAAGATAGAGGGTAACATGTTGACGGAGATGGCTCTTCGAGGTATTCCAGACATCAACAAGGTGTTCATCAAATATGGAAAGGTCAATAAATTTGATGACAATGAAGGTTTTAAACCAGATAATGAATGGATGCTTGATACTGAAGGTGTCAATCTTTTGGCTGTCATGTGTCATGAGGATGTTGATGCTACAAGGACAACAAGTAACCATTTGATTGAAGTGATTGAAGTTCTTGGAATTGAGGCTGTCCGTCGAGCTCTCCTGGATGAACTTCGGGTTGTCATATCATTTGATGGATCCTATGTGAACTACAGGCATCTGGCAATTCTTTGTGATACGATGACATACAGAGGTCACCTGATGGCAATTACAAGGCATGGTATCAATCGCAATGACACAGGGCCCCTTATGAGATGTTCTTTTGAAGAAACAGTGGATATCTTGCTTGACGCTGCTGTTTATGCTGAATCTGACTATCTGAGAGGTGTTACGGAGAACATTATGCTTGGCCAGCTTGCTCCTATTGGTACTGGAGGATGTGCATTATATCTGAATGACCAAATGTTGCAGCAGGCCATTGAACTTCAACTTCCAAGCTATGTGGAAGGTCTGGACTTTGGTATGACACCAGCACGTTCACCCATCTCTGGAACACCATATCATGAAGGAATGATGTCACCAAGTTATCTGCTTAGTCCAAACATCAGGGCTTCCCCCATTAATACAGATGCTTCATTCTCGCCATATGTTGGGCATATGCAGTTCTCGCCTCTCCCCTCACCAGGAGGATACTCTCCATCCTCAGGGGGATACAGTCCATCTTCTCCAAATTTCAGCCCTGGGCCTGGATACAGCCCTGCATCACCAAACTATAGTCCAACATCACCATCATATACACCAGGCTCTCCTACTTATAGTCCTACAAGTCCGACTTACTCGCCAACAAGTCCATCATACTCTCCCACCAGTCCGTCATACTCACCCACATCACCAAGTTACAGCCCCACCTCACCTAGTTACAGCCCCACCTCACCTAGCTACAGCCCCACCTCACCAAGTTACAGTCCCACTTCTCCAGTTTATAGTCCTACCTCACCAGCTTATAGCCCTACATCCCCTGCATACAGCCCCACATCACCATCTTACAGCCCAACATCACCATCTTATAGTCCTACCTCTCCTTCATATAGCCCTACTTCTCCTTCATACAGCCCAACATCTCCATCATACAGCCCTACATCGCCCTCATACAGCCCTACATCGCCCTCATACAGCCCTACATCACCCTCATACAGCCCTACATCTCCTGCATACAGCCCTACTTCTCCTGGTTACAGCCCAACATCACCAAGTTACAGCCCAACATCACCAAGTTACAGCCCAACTTCACCGAGCTACAATCCTTCATCAGCCAAATACAGCCCTTCACACGCTTACTCCCCAAGCAGTCCAAGGATGAGTCCATACAGTCAGACTTCTCCAAACTACAGGTACTTACAATTCTACTAACAGCTAGAAGCTTAGTTTTTTTTTTCATTGTATTGCATTCTTTTGTGATCTGTGCAGACACCTCTTCATTGGTGCTTACATATGTTTTATATTGTTGTTTTGACAGCCCAACGTCACCAACTTACTCACCTACTTCGCCATCATATTCGCAACCAAGTCCGTCATATAGCCCAACCAGGTGAGCCCTATTCAGAGTTTGTAAGCTGTGTTGTTTTTTATGGATATGCTCTATTTCTGGCCTTTGCTGCACTAGTGTTCTACTCACTGTCCTGCTTAGTTAGCGTAAGCATAGCATCTGATGCATTGCTTGACTTTTTGCAGCCCGTTCAACACCTCTGGAGGACCTAGCCCAGATTATAGCCCAACCTCTCCAAATTACAGGTGAGTTAACCTAGTATCAGCCCTAGGTCATTTACTTGTCATGGAAGCTACCATTCATGCTGACATCAAATTTCGCTCTGCAGCCCTAGTGGAAGCTACTCCCCTACTGCACCGGGCTATTCCCCATCATCCACTGGCCAAGGCAATGACAAGGACGATGAGAGCACTCGTTGAAGTTGCTGAGAACAAAGTATTGTGAGGGCAGCATAGGAAGAACGAAACTGTTGCTACATTTTCCCCCCTGGTGTTGTATGTTTGATGAACTCTAGGAACTTTGTTTTCCATGAGCTGCTAAAGCAGCCAGTATATGTGATCCCATTGCTTAAGACTAACTGTGCCAGCTTCTGAGCTGTTCTGGCTTATTAGTTAGTGCCCACGGATGTCTGTTCAGAATAACTTGTTAAGGATGATCACGATGGAGGGATCATGCAATTCTGAGTATGATTAGAGCTATTTTCTAAGGCTGGGCATTCGGTTAACCTGGTTAATGCGGTCAAGAAGAATTTCAGTTATAGGAAAAATGTTAACCGAACATATCCGACGTGAATTGGGACTAGCCCACCTAAGCTGTGGGCTGCGATTTTACGGGCCAGCGTAGAATGCGGTCAATCATGGCGGATTTTGCATATCTCATTGTTTTTGTGTCTGTCGCTGATTTGGATGGGCTATTTTCTAGTCATGTCTCATCCTTTCTGTAGTCATTGCTGCGAATCTAAAATTGGTGTAGCATCCTTTGTCGTTTATTTTTTCTTCTCCTGAACGACTTTGTCGTTATTTTTTTCCTCTGTTGAACGAGGGCAGAAGCATTAGCTTGCCGGGAAGCGCTAGCTTTAGCTAGCGATCTGGCTTTGCAAAAGTTCAGAATAGCTAGCGACTGCCTGAACATGGTCCGGCAAATCGTAGGTGCAGGAGAAGACAGGAATTTGTGTCCGTCGCAATCGTCCATAAAAGTCGAATGGAACTCGTTGGTAGACACGTTTGGTTTGTGAGTCCGCCCTTCGGCTTCTGTAACTCGCTTCAGATTAATAAAGGAGTGCAGTTTCCCTCAAAAAAAAAAAAAAGGTAACACAAATATCGTTTGAAAGCAATATACATATTTCGTCGTTTAATTTTGAGTTATAGGCCCGTGATGCAGTGCATGATTTCATTGTTCCAAAACACATGCACGCTATGCAATCAAAGTCCACATGATCTAGTGTCATGAGACGACTAATAGTAGCTCACCGTTGTACGTTGCTTCCTCGCATACTAGTCTGTAGGGCCTCCTCTATCTCAAGTGCTATCATCCAAACTGCCAACCCAAAGAGCCCCAGCCCCAGGTATGGACCAGCTGGCTGGCGTCACCAACGGCCGGCGGCGGCCACGCCAGACCAAACGTTGTGCTCGCGTGAGAATCTGCCACGTGCGCTGGCCCCACTGCATTATTTGGCTATTACCGCCACTTAGCCGTTGACCACCATCTGTTTTCTCTATCCATGAGGTCAAACAGTAGTACCAATTATGCCGCCTCCACTTTCTTCTCTTCGCGAGGAAAATGGCTCCCATGCATAGTTGTGAATCGATTGGGCTTATATAGGTCACCAAGTAATATTAAAAAAATATTATTATTAAAAATAAATTAAGCTATACATGAACATAACTAATGTTTTGTTGGCCCGCATCATAATTGTTTATCCCGTAACCATAGTTTTTTTTTACTAAAACGAGGCAAGTCAAGTTTTCATACACAGAGAACCTGCCTCACAAAAAAAGCCAGGAGTGATGGAGTACCTCAGTTGATGTTCCGTGTCTTAACTTGCCTGAATTATCTGCATCGGATATTAACTTATATCTTACGCATCTTGGCTCCCCACTAATTATATATACGTGCACATGCTTCTCACATGCTGGAAAAAGTGAAATACATCAGCTTTAGCTCCACTACATAATTGGCTTTCATGGCCATGAGAGAGCATGTCTGACCAATGACCATCACTTGGTGACCACCAATTAGAAGTTTCAGCTCTCTCAACCTTACCTTGCAATGCTTACAACCACAAACACAAAATACCAAATGATGCCCATGTAACCACAAACAATTCAATCAGACAATGACACGTTGAGCAAATGTAGGCGTATGTAATGCAATTTTGTACACTAACTAGTTCGTGTTCATCAAACAGAGAAAAAAAAAATAGGCTTATGAGTCATGACTAGCTGTACAATGAAGAAAGCAGGATATGTGTGAATGATGTACACGTGTGCAAGTGCCCCCGGACAAGTGTAACGATCATAACAAGTTAACAACCAACATAAAGCAGCGTTCAACAACCTCGTTTCAATCTCAGGACAACGTACTGGATGTTCGACCCCATGCTTTCAGCATTCATGCTTGGCTACACTTTTTTTTTTTTTTTTTTGGCGAAGGATTCATGCTTGGCTACACAACTTATTAGTATACGTACATATGCTTTTCACATGTTTGGAAAGAAAAGATGAAAAAGGTGACATCCAGCTTATTCGCTACTGACCAACAACAGCCTAGCAAAATGGTTTGTATGGACAGGAGAGAAGCGTGTGTGCCCATCACCTTCGATCATAGCCAATAACGAGTTGGCCACAACTCTGTCCAGCCTTTGATTTCCACAACAGCCCACCAGTCCACGCCTCCCTGCATTCGTGGCATGACATGTCAGATTCACCATGGACATGTCACCCGCCCGTGCCAATAGTTTAGTGACACGTCGATTGCAGAGCGCAAGAAGCATGTGCAGTTGTTGGCCTAGGACTTAGTTATCATAACAAAAGCATGGATTAATCATCATTATCTTGAGGGTTTAGTGGATCAAGACCATGCTGCTGTGTGGTTGTGGGTGGTGTGATTCGGAAGCATAAACTGGTGCCCCTCTGTTGTGATATGTCGGCCCGAAATCACCACCTCTGTTGTTGGATGTTACTAATCTGGATCACCATTTTCTCTGCTCCACAACTTAATTAATAGGTCTTATCAGTCACAAACCATCTTTGGAATGTGAGGCCTTTTGAAGAGTATACTTCTACTAGTTTGACAAGATGTGTTTGTTATTCGGTTGGTCTGTACATCTTGTCTTGCATGGTAGTAAATTGCTAACGTCTAGCCTTGCAGATAAAACATTTCTTCATACATTTTAAAATGCGATAAGGCATTCGCTTTTTTGTAGTTTTTTTTCTCCATTTGATTTCACTACCTTGGTAAATTAGATTCACACCGTAGGAGTGCAGCTATCATCCAAAATACTTGTTCAGCTATTCTATTAAGTCTTTTCCAAGTATGATGTTTTTTCTTCATTTTTCTTCTTTTGGCCTGTTGAGAAAAATGTTGTCCATTCATCTGCAGACCACTGAAGGAGCCCACATAAACTTCTGATGACAATTGATTGCACACTTTGAGTTGACCCATCACTATCATTGTATCAATTATAATATGTGCAATTATAATACCAAGGAAGAAAATAACCTAGTATTCATTTGCCTCCACTACTTCAAGAGTAATAAGTACTTGCGGTTTTGACTTATTCCCATCATTGAACCACTCTATTATTGGAGTCATGTCTTGTGCATCTACATTGAGCATTACAACTCACAGAGATCCTGATTTTAAGGGGTCCCCTCAAGTTTCTGGCCATGATTACAGAACAAATGAGAAATTGAATGAAACTTACATGTAAATTTGTGTATCAGCTCTGTGACAAATAAAAATCTAGGTAGAATCAAACAACTTTGTGATAAACAAAAATTTAGGCTTGACCAAACTTTACGGCAAATAAAACAATCACCAAAATACATCTGAAGCTCAATACATGTGATGACCACTTTAATATAAGTGGATGGTTAGTTAAAATAATCATCTGCAAATATCTGAAGCAGAGCGAAAAGGAAAACTCAAAGTATATTAGACAAAGCAGCTAATATTGGATAACTGGCATCAGTAATATCCATTTGAAATTTCGATGTATAGGAAGTGGCCGGTGTGTAACTGCTATGTTTCACTGCTTACTCGTCTGTTTTTCATGGTTGTTACTGTACTTTTCAAACACTGTTCTTTCTTCAAATGAATAGGCAGAGCTCTTGGCTACCAAAAGAGAAAAAAACACCCAATCTGATAACAAGATAGAATTGACATAAATGAATTGGCAGAACACACGCTCTTGGCTACCAAAAGGAAAACACACGCTCAATGTGATAACAAGATAGAATTGACATATTTGTGTAGATATGCCATCACTTAAAGTCTTCATCATCACTAAGCATTTTCTGTGATCGTCCATTTACCCTCTTCTCTTCTAGTGCATGTTCTGTGGTAATCACACAATCATATAGTACATGCCCGGATGCCCCCATCATCTTTCTCGAAAGATGTGGCTTCCTTGACATGGTTCAATCCATAAAACCTATTATGGTGTAAACGAAAAGTGTCGTGAGAATAATAATGCAGTAAAGTGTTTTAATTTACGATAAGAAATAAAACATAGTACAATATCTATGTCATATTACATTTCTCTATGTGCTATAGACACTGTGCTTTGTTAACGCTGTTTGGGTTGTCAGATATTGCAATTCCGACAGAATATTTCATATGTGAAAAAATGCTTGATTATTTCTTCAACAAGATCCGGAGGGCAGTGCAAATAAGTGGATATGTCTTTTAAGTTTCTTTAATTTTGGATAGTCTGGTGGTTCATCTTCATCGTTGTACCAATGCCCGTGCAACATGACCACTACAGGTCTAATGGAAAGCATGTGCTGTGAAAGCTTGAGAAGGATGAGAAGGCAACTCGATTTGATATCTGGAGTTCGCGGCAATGGCGGTAAGAGACGACCATGGTGGCAGCCAACAACCATACTATGAGCGTCAATCGAATACCTACGCCTTTGTTCTTCACAACAAAAAAAAATAGTAGTTTTACTATGCATATTACCTCCAGTAATTATTACTGTCAGTAATTACTGGAGGTAATGTAGTAACTATTGACAGTAATTGTAATCTAACGGTTAAGATTACTTTTCATTCAATCACTATTACTGTCAGTAATTTAAAGAAGTAATGATTTTACTGGGGTATTCCTGGAAAGATAAAAATATCGGCGACTTCAATCGGACCTACGTGTGGCGGCGGCGGCGGCGCCAGTGGGCCTGCGAGCAGATAAACGGGAATGCACTGCACGAATGGAGTGAAGATGTTACGAAATTACCTCTATATCCCTAATGGCAATATGGGCAATTAAATAAATATATGAATAAATTATATTATTACCCCTAGACATTACCTCCAGTAATTACTGGAGGTAATATGCATAGTAAAACTACTCAAAAAAAAATAACTACGCCTTTGGTGATGTACCATTAGATTTAGGGACGCATTGTTGGATGTATGTCATGTATCCTTCGGCGAGGCGGTAATGGGGATACGACATGTCGTCTTAAATCCCTACCGAGACTCGCCATTGGAGAACTATCAACTATGGTGCGTTGCCGTTATATGGTTCGTTCTCGATGAAGACAGAGAGGTAAGCAAATCCGTGAGTGTGATGGTCTAAAAATGGTAAGCGTCGTCTCGCTTTGCCAAGACTGACTGACTTGGATTCGATGATGGTGACATATGGCTAGCAATGATGCAACTGAGGCGTGGGTGTTGTCAGTTATATATGGGAGAAATCATTTGTTCCTAATCTTTTTTTGAGATTAATCATTTGTTCGTAATCAAGTGACGATGTCATGGGTGTTGTCAGTTATATACTAGAGAAAGCTGAGTGTAGGGATGCATTCTTCTTAGCAGGCTTTAATTTGTTGTTGGTTGCCTTCAACAATGCACCGTATAGAAAACTTCAGCTACAATTCAGATATTGCATTTGTTTGAGCTTCTAGTTGGATCTTATGATGTCCCAAATAAAAAAAAATTTAGAAAAGAGAATAATTTATTCTAGGTTCTGCATAAAAAAGATGCATATAACTCCCGCATTACAAATGAAAAGCTCTATCCCCTTCTTGAAAGCATCGCTAAAAAAAACTCAACTCTTCTTACTCAGGTCAAGAAAATCCTTAACCCTTCCCACCTCCTCTTCTTACATTAAGGTCTACAACCTTATGAGAATCTAGACTGGGAGCACCATGGGATTTGCTTTCGCTGAAAGTCGAATTCGGGATCTTAAAGATGCTACTAGGACACCTTAACCGCTAGGCCAAGAAATCGTAGGTGTTCTTCTTAGCAAAGGCATCGCTAATGGCCTTGGCATCAACTCTTGCAAGATCTTTTGGTGAAGGAAGGTTTTGCTTGACCATAACCTCTTTGTTGTGGTGCTATTTAGAGCAGTAGGTTTTGTTTTTGTTGCTCTGTGGTGGTTGCTCAACAGAAGGATAAGATTTCATCTTCTTTATTTTTATTTTTTTTGAAAAAAACTACGACACTCCTCAGGAAGTGCTTGAATATTTTATTACATTGGTAACAATATATAGGTTTTTACAATATTACATATAGTGTAGAAGCAAAGAAAACTCCAAAAAGAAAAGAAAGAAAACTCAATTAGCTAATTCTAATTTGCTATTCTAGTGCTCCATTCTAAGAGGAAAGAATGATCCCTTGGTTGCGACATCTATACAGCCACAATGCAAGATCTTCATGTACTCTCCTGGATATTGTGAGGTTTGATTCATCTTCATGACGGAATACTTTCGCATTTCGGCATTTGTTCTTCAACAAAGGAAGCAAGTAAGAATGGTACTTCGAAGCTTCTGGGGTACCAATTGAAGATCATGGACATGTGTCCATAGCGACTCTATGTCAACAACACTTTCTGTAGAGGGGAGATTTACGGGTGTCCAAAAACTGACTACACTGGGACAGCGTAGGAAGAGATGTTTTGTGTCTTCTGATAGTAGGCAAAAAGGACATCGAGCCTAGTCTCCCATAATATGTCTATACATTCTTTCTTTAGTGTTGAGGCACCGGTGATGGGTTAACCATCTTTTTAATTTTTTGTTTGGCTCGTTATTCTCTATAAGCCTACGAGCTATCAGGGATAGAGCTTTTCATTTGTAGTGCAGAAATTATATGCATCTTTTTTATGCAGAATCTGGACCAACTGGATGCTCAAACGAATGCAATATCTGAATTGTAGCTGAAGTTTACGATACAATGCATTGTTGAAGGCAGCCAACACAGCAAAGCCTGCTAAGAAAGAGTAGTTTTACTATGCATATTACATCTAAGTAATTACTAGAGGTAATGCAGTAATTACTGATAGTAATTTTAATTCAACGGTTAAAATTACTTTTTATCTCATCATTATTACTGCCAGTAATTTGAAGCAGTAATGATTTTACTGGGGTATTACTGGAAAGATAAAAATACCGGCGATTTCAATCAGAGCTACATGCGGCGGTGGCGACGTTAGTGGACTTGCGAGCAGATCAACGGAAACGCACTGCACAGATGGAGTGAAAATACTAAGAAATTACCCCTATACCACTAATGGCAGTATGGATAATCAAATGAATATATGAGTAAATTATATTATTACCTCTAAAAATTACCTCCAGTAATTACTGGAGGTAATATGCATAGTAAAACTGCTCAAAGAAAAATGCATCCCTACACTCAGCTTTCTCTCCATTCTCTCTCTCTCTCTCATCCATTATGCAACGAGAAATATGAGAGTGAAATTTTCACCGGTGCCTTCCCGGGAAGGCATTCCCTCCACCGTTCATCTCATGGATGTGCAGCTCTTCACTCCCACATGCAAAACTGGAGCCCACTGGCACGGATCACGAAAATGAATCAAAGGCAGCGCATCCCATGCCTTCCCGGGCAGGTGCCTTCGGGATAGTATTTCCCGAGAAATATGGCCAACAACATTGACCTAACAACGTAGTTCTCTCCTATCATTTGTTGTTGCCATTTTCCCCTTGTTCTGTTTGTCTGCCTCCTTAATTGGCTCAATCCTTGGAGAGCTATCTCATACCATCTGGTCCCCTGTTTTTTTTTTCCTTTTTCAGTGATATATCTTGTGTGTAATCCTGTGCAGGGTTTCGTCGATAACTTTGTATTATTACTCTGTAGAACATATAAAGTGTCTGATACTTTAATTTCGATGGTTGCAAGAGATTGCATGATATGGACTGCCACGCGAGTGATGTGTAATAGTTTATAATTCGGATGCTAAATCAGCTCAGGCTGGTTCTTGTTTATTTTTTGAAATAAAAAGACTGTTTCTTGTTGGAGATGCTTGTAAGTTTTTAGTCGTCCAAATAGAACCAGGCCAATAACGTGCCCGTATTGACCAGTGCTTTATGAAAGGATAGTGTGACAAGTTGCAAGAGTTGTTTATTTTCTGTTTAAAATTTGCACGAGTTGCTGTCCGAGTAGTCCATTTGCCCCTGACTTTGCAGGAAGTTCATAACGCTGTAAATCTATCCCCTGCTGCAGGTATAATTAAGTTGATATTAGCATCCTCCTGGTTTGATTCTGAATGAAGTAGTAGGCACATTTTTTTCAGAATAAAGTTGGGATAAAGCTTTCTGTTTTTAAGCAGTGTAATTCTCTTTTCAGATAAGCATACATTTAAAAGCCACTAAAGTTAAGTTCCACTCATCAGTAATAATACTAACATAGCGTCTAAGTCCACTCTTGCAATAACATTTTATAGATCATCAGATTACTGCAAACGCCAAAAGGAGGGATGTCATGGCGCCACCTGTGATTGTGTTGTTATTACATATCTATTTGGTGGAGGAGAGATGTGGCTTCTTTTTTGCTTATCATGTATCAAATAGAACATGTGAATGTGATGGAGATCCTCCCATTAAGCTTTGACTCTGCTTCCAGAGTACCAATTATGTTTGTTACATGTCTCGTGATATAAACAAATGTTTTTTTTGTGAAAGATATAAACAAATGTTCGTTCACTGCCTTAGTTGAAATCAATCATTCAGTAGAGAAATCATATAGTCAGCATCCTATATGGAACATCTATCCAATAGATTATCACATTATGAACTAGTAGAACACCTCTGAATTAAAAAAAAAAGAACGGGACTGATTATGAAATGATCTTTTTAAGTTCAAACTTGGAGGTAGCTGTTGATGGATGGCATGCCTGCACTATTCTATTTTAAATTCTCCTCGTACCGCCATTTCCATCTCTATCTGACACGTGCTTTACTTTTCTGATGAAGTCGTGCCATATCAGCGCTGTAATGAAGTTTCCAAGAAATGAGGGCCAATCAAGTCTCTATCGCTCGATTTCTTGCTCTCCACCATACAGTTTCAACGTCAAGGCTGACCTATTCGGTATAAGGATGATGTAAAATCTTCAGAAGCAACCTAGTCTTGCAGAAGTCCTCATCCAAATATTATATGCCAGATATTGTAATGTGCAAACTTGCCACTTGCTACTACAGCGACACAGTTGATCAATTGAGACTTCTTCAGGGAAGGTTGGGACGAGTTACATGATAACAAAGCTATATTAAAAGGTTTGTGAAGCTTAAGTAATTAGAAACAATGTTCACGGTTGGCAACATAATCACTGTAACGGCGGGCCAAAGCACACTGCAGCGGCGGGTATCAGATCCACCGCTATGCTTTGGTAGCTACAAATCAAGATTTGTGACGACGGTTATAAAGAAGATCGAACGAACCACCGTAAAAAAAATGGAACTGCAACGGCGGTTGGCATCCCCATCCGCTACGAATGAATCAAAAAAAATAATAAATGGTTTCAACTGTCATGGCTGGATCCACCGTCTCGATAGGAGAGGAGGGGGCGAGGCTGGATCCGTCATCGACGGGAGAGGAGGGGGCGAGGCCGGATCCGTCATCTATGGTAGAGGAGGCGGCGGGGCTGGATCCCCGTTGTCAGGAAAGGAGGAGGTGATGTCGGATCCTCGGTCGTCAGGAAAGGAGGGGGCAGGCCTCACTCGTATCAGAGGTGAGCAAGGGAGGGAGGGTCGCACCGCCAGACTCGCTCATGCCGGAGGAGCCGCCGGGGGTGGCCCAATCCGGCCGCAAGCTCCTCCGTCGGGCACTAGAGTGGCCCGGATCTGGCAGCGCGCTTGTCCGTTGGGGCACAAACCAGATCCGATCGCGGGGGGGGGGGGGGGGGGGGGGGGGGGGGCTATTATTTGTAGCGATGAGTCACATTATAAACCTCTGAAATTTTGTTTGAAAGGCAGATTAAGTCTTAAACTGTTGTTAAAAATAGCTAAAATACTATAGCGACGAAGGATTTTATGGCCGCCGTTAGAATTATTTTGGCAATGCCACTATAGTACAGTTTTGGTGTAGCGTATATCTTTCATGCCAGGTATGTTTCATGAGGTCCAGTTCGATAATGCAGCATAAGCATACCAATTAACATTGCCTGGGATCTAGGCATCTTAACTTATCATCATTCTACTGTTCTAATTGTCATGACACTCACATGAGAAAATCAACTTGGGAAGCTACCACCGAGCTACTCTGAACTTTGAACCAGTAACTGTCATCACCGGTCACTGTAGTGTATATGCAGCAAAGGAATGCAGTGGGTTGCAGCTGCAAGTTTGAAAATGTTGTCATGTCTAGGGATTACATCACTTTTTCCCTGCAATCCAGGTTCCAGAAGGATGACAAGTGTATGTATATAAGCTTCTGGATCCCCATCCACAGGTTTGAAAAGGTTATTAGTGTCCTACTGTAGTGTCCTGTTTCGAGAAAAAAAAAGTGCTAAAAAGGTCACCAATGCATGAGATCAATAATGCAGCCATGGCACCGAAATGGACAGCAACTTATCTTATGCTATGTGAAAGTTATATATACAGAAACTATTGAATACAGTATACCTGCATCATCAGGGTCTGATCACTAATCCAGGTGATAAACTAACTTATTAGTGTAGTTGATTATACTCCAGGAGTTATAATGTATTCAGAGTAACTGCATGTCACCAGTTTCAGCGAAAGTGACACATCGAAGACTTCTTGTAGAATCCAATTTACATATCGCCATTTAGGGAGTCAAAAGAAAATTAGCTCAATAATGCAGCAGGAAGAAGTAACATTGCCCGGCGGTTTGCAAATCGTACTTCGTCTTCGGGACACTGAAAAACGTCCAAACGGACACGTCAGATTGCTGATTAGATTGGTTTTGTTGCTTAGTATGTGCACAACATGCTGGAGAGTAGTTAATGCAGATACACCTCTCATCCATGTATGTTCCTGTCCTGTGACCAAATAGCACATATATAAAAAGATAGCCCTGCAAGTGGACATTACCATCCAGGCTACGCCATGTAGAGTGCTTGTACTACTGACGTTCTTAATTTGCGGAATCGTAAATGTGTTTGTTCTTGCAGCATTATCCTCACTCTAAAAGAAATACTATGAAGATGGTGTGAGAACTTATAAGCAATTATTGTTGATGGTCGTCCTTCAAGTCCTGAATTATATTTGTTCATGGGTTTAGGTGAGATTTCTGGTCCCACTACTCGATCAGCTACACACAAGCCTATTAGACGGCATCGTGCTGTGCTGTTGTGACCTGTGCGTGGGGTAGGGCCAAGGGAGCTCAATAATGAGGATAGAAAATGCATTTGTTTCAGAGGTCATGCATGACACAGCATAAGAACATGGTACTGAAATAAATATGTAAGCAAAAAAATAGTAACTCAATGACAGAGACTTAATATATTTGTCGCAAATTAATAACTTAGCAATCTTTTAAGCGGTCATGTATGAACCAATCAGATTTTTCCAGAAAAGTAGTCGTACTGAAACAGTACTCCTTCAGTTACATCTTCCAGAGTGCATACACTACTAATGTTCAAAAAGAAGATATACCAAAGTTTTCAAGGAGTTTTATGGTACATATTACTAGCAGTAATTACTGGTGACGATTAGAATCCAATAGTCTAGATTAGATGTTATCTCATTATTAGTACCAGCAGTAATTGAAAGTAGTAATGATTTTACGGGGATATTATTGAAAAAATCAAAACAATACATTTGTAATTGATTTTATTATGAAGCAGCGCTGGCGCAAATTTGACAAGGAGGCTGCCACATGGAGACTGGATCACATGAAAAACGCAGTACTACTCCTCGGGTGCCAGCTGCAACAAAGCGTCAACCATGGAGGCAGCCATGGAGACTGGATCGCATCACCAACAGCAGCTACTCCGGCACCATGGGACTCGGTGTGGGACAGGTCATCTCCTCTGTCAAGTTCACCATTGAAGGAAATTACTGGCGCATCTTGACTTCCCAGATGGTTTGAACGAGGTGAACGCCGACTGGATAGCTCATAGCTCTAACTCTTCAGTCTTCATCAAGACGATGATCCTTTTGTTGCCACGGACAAGGTTAGGCGCAGACTTTGAATTCGATTTGCTCGACCAGAACGGACAGCCAGCGAGATTGTTAGTTAATACGATCAGCACGCAGGGCACATTCAAGGATTATTATTCTTGTTCAGAAGTTTATTGCTTTAAGTTCATCAAACCAATTGAACTGTAGAGACGTCGTAGCCTGCATCCGTATCAGTTGACATGTCACCGTCCACGAACCTGCATCAATCTTGGCGACCTCCTAGAAAGCAAGATGGGGAGGTGGCGAGTTGCGTCCAATCAGGATGGCGATGCCGCAGAGCATACGCGGAGGCACCGAGTTGCGTCTGATACGAACGGCAATGCAGATCGTACGGGGAGGTGGCAAGTTGCGTCGGGGATGGCTCTATTGCGACTAGTGCCATTGGATATAAAATATTTCAATGATCATGTTAGTTGCATTATTATCTTAACAATTATCATCCATAACTTACTGGTTGTAATATGTACCGTAAAACTACTCAAGTTTTAAAGTTCTCAGCTGCCGCTAAGTTTGAGATAAATGTTTATAGTCAAGAACTTCTGAAAATATCTTGTAAACACAAAGCTGAGTGATACTTATTAAATGAAAGTATCGAACAACACTACGGATATGCCCTTGCTTTACATCGTCCTTCAAAGGAAAAACATTTTTTTTTAAAAATGTTCCCTAAGCTGCAAATACCTCTTTTCATGATGGCTATAGTTTTTTAACACATAGGTTTACACGCAGTAGCACTGGAATTTAATTAAACAAGTTAGTTAACTAAAATTAAGTAGGTTCTAGTGCCTATCCATGCAAGATTTGATTATATTCTCCATATAAAAAAGCTATGGCCAGGAAAATGGCTTACATATAGGATACTTTTGAAGAAAAGAAAAACAGTCCCTAATAATCAAAAGGGTAAGTTAATATAATTCTATTGGCAAAAGTTGCTAAATGGTTCCCTTGAATTATAAATGTGTGTGCAATGCTAACTTCATAGTAAAAAATACCATACGTATGGAATTAGACCTTGTCTGGATCAGTTTTAGATTCTAAGAAACTGATTTATTAATATGTATTCTAGAAACTGGTTTCTAAATAAAAACTAAGTGGGAGGTATTTGGATCCGGATTTTTATAATCTATAAACCATATTTTAAATAGTTAATGAATTGGAATGAGACAAGAATTAATATTAGCTAGATTAGTTCATTACTTATGGGTTTCTTAAGAAGCCATAATCTAGTTTATAGAAACTAGCATAAAAACTGGCGTGTTTAGAAGCCCTTTAATTTTTACAAAACAACTTCTTAAAAGCTGGAGGGGTCCCAAATAGAACCTTAGACATGCATAGTACGCTCATATCTTTACAAATTATTTCATTCAGCCCATCAACATTTAATGAGGCTCCCAATGATCCATGGAGCATCCTAAAGAGACTATAGATTGACAAACATAGCGATATTAGCTTTTACCTTGTGAACCTAATCACAATTGAGTGTAACTTAGCTAGATAAGGTTCCTTTGTGGTGGAATCAACTTGTTTGGGTTCGAGCTCTAGACTTAGCACTGGCATGAGATTTACAGTTAAGTAATCTTTTAGTGGTAGGCGATGCAAGGGAGGTACCTGTACCTGTGATGACTTGATAAATCTCGAAATCAACCGTCCGAGTCTTTCAAGTGCACTTATGGTTGTAAGGCATGCATGCATGTGTTAGAGTGAATATCTTTATGTGTATGTGAGTTTCGGTGTTTGTGTTGTATTTTCCAAAAAAAAAAACTAATCGTTATGAATTGAAAGTTGTTTCTTTGATTACTTTTTCCTATTCGGGGAATAAAGAGAAAAGATGCAAGCTTAAAAGCTGGCTTTTGGGGTTCCCTAGATATCTTATTCACATGATGCTTCACAAACAGAAGATATCGTATGCATAACCAAGTGATCAAATGGGTAGCTACATGTCGATGGACAGAGAAGATCAAGAGCTTTAATTTGTGACCAATTTTGGACAGGAACCAATCAACAGTCATTCTATTTATAGTAGTTTCTAGACATCCAAATATCAAACAATATCTTTAATTGTAATTAAAAACAAAATAATTAATATTATCCTTTGAATATTTTGCAATGATAAGGCAACATTTGAAATGATGCAGAGCCGATAAAAATGATTCCAATGTGTAAACAAAGACTGTGTAAGTGATAGTGCGGTCTATATACATGAGCACAAAGAATGGTCACCTTAAGCTTACCAAATAAGTACTCATGCTTGAATCTTTTCTTTAGAAACAAGTATTACTTCATATGTAATCTTTTTTCTACGTAACTAGACATAAGTGCCTTGAAAAATTCAAGTAATGCAACTGAGAATATATTGGTTGAAGCGTAAAGGGCTTGAAACTTATCGAAAATGAATGAGTTGGCTCTGCTCTTAATCGGTGCCCATAATAAATTGAATGTCACCTCTGAAGGAATACTAAAATGTTCGATGAGAAAGCATGGAAGCTATTTTCCCCCGAGAGCAAATATAAAACAAAATAGATTGGAGATAGCCCTCCTTTTATGTATCGTGGATGTATGTATCACGAAAGATTTACAAAATCATAATGTGTGCATTGTATAGGACTATTGGTCAACGTACACCAAGTCTAGGCTTTCTGAATTTTTGGTGCAAAGTGCGTATGCGAATGTGGCCCGTAAAATCTATCGAAACGTTACTCTCTTCTACTACTAACTATTAGTGGCGTGGCTTGTCTCTTTCCTTATCGGGAAGTGTATTACCACTAGATCTGCACACATGAGCTTCTTCTGGTGGTCAATATCAAGCCCTTGCGATGATTAACACGCCAGTCAATGGTGCTACTTTGACATGCAATGTCGTACTGGCATATGTTGACCCATCTACTGTAATTTCACGGGCAAGTGTGTAGTTGATGTGACATACGTACTTAGCAGAGATAGAAGCCACATTGACTTTTGCGCGTACAAAAAATTTACTCTATGGAAAAATAGCAACTACATACCTTTTAATATATTTTGTTTACCACGTACACCAAGACATTTCCAAACTGTTTAATTCAGTAAACATGTTTTGTTGTTGACCCGAATGATTTCTGCTCGTCAATATTACCTAGCTGTGTAGCTGGAAAGTCTCTGAGATTCGGGGTTTATGCGCAAACAATGCAAAGACGACGTTGATCACACCTTTATCACTATATATGGCTAAATGGACCCACCATAAGGTGATGATAAAGGAGTGGCTGCTCATTGTTGCTTAGAGAGAAGCAAACACTTTGCTAATGTATCTCAGGAATAATCAGGATATGTAAACCCTACAATGGTCCCAGTCTCATCTCCATAATGTTCCATCCTTTTAGCTCCACTGTTCATATTTCAAAGAGACTACAGTTGTCTCAAATCGAACAGTACTTTTGATACAGTTGCTTTCAGATGCAAATGGGATTAGCTCGAATCTGAGTCGAATAGCTACAGGATAAAATGACAGAACGCCGCATGTAGACACAAGACCATTGCCGCAAACTGAAGAACAAACTAGGAATATTAAGAGAAAGGAAAATGCTTAAATAGAGAGGATTTTATGCGTATATGATTACACAATGCAAGAATCTTTCACCAAGTTGATGACCAACGTTAGTTTCTTCCTGAATCGCGTGTAGTTTGGAATTTGGCAATCTTTGCATCTCGTGACCAGATCCATTTTGGTGACCATTTTACCTTTCTGCTGGAATACATTTTGTGAGAATATATATATCCTCAAATAATGGTAACAAAATAATGGTAACATATTCGTAATAGTAGACATGAAGTCCGCCACTAAAGGGGTTACGACAGGTTGTTAAAAATGATTTTTGTAGTAGTGGACAACAAGGCAAGACTAGTTTTTTTTCTTTTTTCTGAATAAGTTAAATTGTGAGCTTCATTTATAAAGGAGAGCTGTACAATTATTGTTTACATGTCGGGCTATAGGTAGGGACTTACCCTAATCAAACTGCTGAAATGACAGTACTTCTAGCTAGATGCGCTAACAAATGCGCCAACGTGCTCGCTCACGATTAATCTGACTCACCTGGACTTTTGGAAGTAACGGCATAGGCTCGTTTGCTTCCTTAATAACGAACAACAAGGCAAGGCTAGTTATGGTTCCAGTTCATAGAAAAATATGACGGCTGGGGGTGCATTTGTGCCATAGGAAGACATTAGCAACTGAAATTTATTTGGTGGTGTGATTCGTGATAGAGGTTAATTATTGGCAGTTTTAAAGAAAAGTAATTGTATCAAAATGTGGTTACGCATCCAACTTTTAATTTGGTCATCACTAGGGACGACAATATATACAACGACATCTCTGGCGCCTGCTTAAAAAGGGAGCACCAGGGACGATATCATGATGATCCATATGAACTAACGTTGTGTCAATACAAGCGAGCATATTTCTATGTCATTAGGTTGTATGCATTAACAGAGGCCGGATACAATTTCCATTATGCAAAAAAAAAATCAATATGGCAAAACCTTCAAGTCATTGAGAGTGATATAAGCCAAACAATCCTACAAAACCGGCATAAGGGTTTTCAAAACATAATTGGAAAATTCTATGTATTAAGTATATGGTCCATTAGTTTAGGATGTTGCACGTACCAAGTACCACACTACTATAAAAATGATTTTCAGCAACAAAAATCCGTTAATGATTAGTGATATTTTAAAGCTCGTTACTAAAATGCACGTACCAAGTACCACACTACTATAAAAATAATTTTGAGCAACAAAAACCCGTTAATGATTAGTGACAGATATTTTAAAGCTTGTTACTAAAATGCTCTAACAGCCATATGTCACAAAATAGTGATGGTTTTTTTTAAACATGCTACTAACAAATGGCTCCTTCTGATCTAAAACCAAGATATTGTTCTCTAACCCTAACACACCAACACACCCTCCTCCTTTCCCCCATCTAGAGGTGTCCAAATGGGCTGGGCCTAGTGGGCTGGCCCGAAGCCTTAAAAAAAGCCCAGCACGAGCCCGGCATGGCCCACTAAATTTAGGGTCCGTGCCGGCATGACCCACACTTGCGTGCCGTGCTTGGGCCGAGCAGTCAGCCCGCGGGCCGGCACGGCCCAGCACGATTAGCAGGCCGGCCCACTAAAGCCTTATAAGGCCACATCAGGCATGACCTATTTAAATATAATACTACTTCAATCTTAATACAATAAGACATTCTAGCCTGGTGGAAAGACCTCTTCTTCAATTCCTTAAGATCATAGGTTCAAATCTTTAATATAACATTATATTTTTGATAATTTAACCACTTTAATTCTAAATGGGCTGTCAATTTAATTTGACCCTTCGGGCTTAGTGGGCCGGCCTAGCATGAAATTGTATTTTAGGGCCGTGCCATGGGCCGACAGTTGAGCCCTAAAGCTGTCTCGACACGGCCCAAAATGGCCCGTGGGCCATGCTGGCCCTTAATTAACCATGCCAGGGCCTTTTAAGGCCAGGGCAGGGCCGGGCCGTACCGCCCGTTTGGACACCTCTACCCCCATCCAAGCCGCCTCTCTGTTTCCTCCCTCTGCTCGTGCCCGACACTCCACCCCGACCCTTCCCTACCCTTGTGGCGGAGAGGACTAAGGAGCACCGCCTCCTCCATCCCTTGGCGGCATTGGTTCTGGTCCCTCCCCTCGTGGCGGAGAGGACTGAGGAGCGCTGCTGCCTCTTCTTCTTCCACCCCCTCCCCCCACCCCCCCCCCCCCACACACACACACGAGAGAGAGAGAGAGAGAGAGAGAGAGAGAGAGAGAGAGAGAGAGAGAGAGAGAGAGAGAGAGAGAGAGAGAAAGAGAGGAGGTGGCAGCGGCGGTACCTCCCTCCCCCATGGGACGAGGCGGTGGTGGGAGAGTCTCCCTCCCCACCGGATCTGGCGGGAAGTTGTGCTAGAGGCAGATCCGATAGGGAGGGGGCCTGAATCTGATATAGAGAGTGGTTATATAACGAGCATGACGCTTAGCTAGCTAGAAACTGTAGCTTTCACTTTACAAGAAGTCATGTGTCAAAATGTCTCCACCATCGTAAATTTTATCTTTATACACAACGGTAAAAGAGATTGACAATGGGGAGAAAAGAAAATTGGAAAGAATTAACACGTGATCTTTTACCAAACTGGGCACTGACATGGACTGGCAGCAAGGGCTCCCAGCAATGGGGCATCGAATCCACGAGGCACGTCAGGTCGCCTGGCTACCAGACAACGCACTGCCGCGTAGACGCCGGCCGGCAAATGCGCCATTGACAAGCCAGCAACGGCGCCGTCCGACGTGTCCTTCCTCCCTTGATGCCGCGAGAAGAAGATGCCGCTGTGAGCTGCGTTGAGACGCAACTCCAGTCATGGTGGATTCGGGGGGGCGTCAACGTCCACATAATTCCCCATTGATCATCATCTCTTTCCGATCCTGATCTGGTTAGTGCGGTGAATGACGGATTAGATGCGACGCCCATTGCTGCATGCAGCAGCTCCTTTTTGGGGGCACAGCTGCTAATCCATTTTTTGTCTTCCACCCTTGGTTGACCTGTGTGGAATATCTTGATAGGCTGAACACCTTCCCAATAGGAGCACGTACAGCCACCTTGCCTTCCAAAAAGTTGCTGCTGCTGCATTTTTACAGCTCCTGAATTGAGGAGTTTTAGTGTTTAAAATACTGATCAATAGTTTTAAGAAATTACTGGCCAGTAGTTTGATCTAACGGTACAGATTGCATAATCTAAAATTATAACTACTGGTAAGTAGTTTCTCAATGTAAGGTTAAAATCGAAAAAAAAAGAGTTATAGATTTATAGTAATTAGTTTTTATTATTATAAATAAAGTTACATTAACAATCTAATTAATAATAGATATTTTATTTTTTTTTAAATAAACTAATGTTCTAATGATTTGGTAGACTTAATATTCTATTGTGAAAACAAATATAAGTTTATTAATTAAAAGTGCAATTACGAAATTATCCTCAAACTACTAGCCAGTAGTTTTAAAAAACTACTGGTCAGTATTTTGGACAGTAAAGCTCCTCCTTCAATTTCACCTTCCTTCTCTACAAGAAGCCGTATCAAGATTTAGCATTAAAATCTTACAGGAGTGTCAACGAGAAGTGTCATTTCCATTTGACAATTACAAACACCTAATTAAGTTTGTATCTGATTGTCAATGGTCGAAGTTTCAGGATTCAACTCAATGAATGTGAGTATGCAGGCCTTCTAGAACAGATGATAAACTGGGGCTAAGTGCGGCTGGTTTAAATGGATATAATTAATTACTAAAGGCCTAGTGTTATAATGTATTGAGCTAGACGGACATGTCAGTTTTTATAGGATCGTGAACTGGACATGCTTTTCTGGAAGATCGTGCGCTAGACACGAGCCTTTTTATCGAAAGATCATGAGCTAAACGAACTGCATTGAGACAACCCATGCATCAACGGGACCTTTAGGACTTTAGCATGACCAATTTTATCTGATTTTGTTGTCGTATTCCCCAAATGCATGGTTGTGCCTACAGGCGTATCTGGTGTAGTAACCAACGGCTATGCACAAGTAGCCAATGCAGCACTGACAGCTGCTGCTAGAAATTCTAGCATAAAAGATATCTCTCGATCCATCTGAAAGAACCAAAGTAGTGCTTATGGGACTACTCCATAACATGCCATCAGGAACAATATGATGCACGTCTAAATCACTTTGTGGCAAAACCGTTGATTAAAATTAAAATGTAGTTATCTTCTCCTTGCCTGGTGGCTGAAATATGTATTCTACAACAAAGGCAGACATTGGATTGGCACATTCATCACAGAAATCGTTTTGCATCATTGATCTACTTTAAAGTACGCGAGTGTGGCTGGAGAACAATTGGGGTGGACTTAACCGACAAGTTATATTAATGTGTCGATTCCATTTTTCCACTCCACTTATTTTGTAATACAACTTTCTTTGTTATTATGCATAGTTTCCATGTATCAACACTTCAAAATCAAGAGAAAAGGATTGAAGTGATGTGCTTGTATTCTGCAATTGCCTATAGAATTTTAGAAGGGAACCCTACACATAAGAGAATATGTTTATAGACAATGATTTTTAAATTCTCTATACTACCCCTGAGCCAATAGTACTAATTAGCTTTGAAGAGTATAAAATGTAATTACTTTCCAATAGATCCCCCACGAATATTGTGATAGATGATTATTCTCATGGTAATACTATTTGGCCCCATGTATGTAATATATTTATCAATCCCTCACCATCCTTAGGAACCATTTCATCCCTAGACACTCTTTATAGAAGAACTTTATCTTTAGATTATGTTTCACAGAAGAGCACTGTAAAGAGAATACTAGCCACATAATATGTATTATTTTAATCGTGATGCTTCAAATGATGTATATTAAACTAAACTTTATTTTTTAAATGAAATAAACTAAAGTTTCTGTAAAAAGAAAAATTAATGTAAAAAACACGAAGTAATTTATGGTACCATCAATTATGTGTAATTAACCTTGCAAATTGCTAGAAATGGTACTCATGAATCCTACACTTATCTTTTTTCTTTCTGCAAATGAATCCAACAAAATCATTTTGAAGGCGAAGGAATTTCCTGTCATTATTACTTGACAATTACACATTAAAGCGGTGTTATTTGATCCTTTTCTGATAAACCCAGTTCAGTCCACCTGGATTAGTGTGGATTTTATTCACCTAAAGTTTGTTTTGTTATATTATATATATGCATGAAAATATATTTTTTTTGAAGAAATCATGAGAGAATATCCTACATTATGCATGGTGCAACAAAATTCAGCTGGTGGAACAAACAGGAAAAAAAACAATATACTCAATACATATGTTCTGTCATTTTCTTTTTATAAATGTTTTTGGCCGTTCACAAGCTGTGATGAAGGAGTAGTTATATGCGAGGAGGAGGTGAGGGACAGGATGTGTGTGAATTTGCAAGATCTCCTAGTTGTGAATCATGAACCATGCATCCAGGATTCGTGTGTGACTACTTGATGTATCATTCGATCCCCCACGTAAGATCTCACTCCTTTCACATCGCGATGTACGTGGTAGAATATCACGCTCGCATTTGGTCACGCCAATCACCGTCATATGCAGTAAGGCATATGTTTCTTGTGGGTAACTGTCATATAGTTATTTCAATGATACGTGATTCAGTATTACTCCTAGCAGTCTAGTGTCCTGCTACCAACTTTGGATATGCAAAGTCGTTGATGGACTTTGAAGGTTGTTCAAGGCTTGTTTTGCAAGTGTAATCGATTTCTCAAAAGGAGTTCATAACGAAAGAGTATTTACCAAATGCAGACCTCCCTCAAGTCAAGAATAATTTGACAAGACAAGCAAAAAAAACTACGTAAAAAATTAGTACATCTAGAGTTTTCTACTCATCTTATTCAATAACAAGTCCGATTAGAGCACGATTAGTAGTTTTCCAGAGGAAATCAAATCTGTTGCTGCCGTGTGGGGGTAGTTTGTGGGAGCTGGCAACCGTCCACGTACCTTCCGAGACGGCAACTGCCCTTATCCCGTTTCCCGTTTGGGCAGTCTGCAGCCCACCTTATCTACCCAACACGGATAAAGCGGCCGGGGGGTAATAATCACACAACCCTCCAGCAGCGATCGGCGAAGGAGATCGATGATCACTTTTTCATCCGGATTACTATTAATTTATTAAGCTCACATATTTGTTATCCGCTAATCTCTCCACTAATCAGTCAGTTCCCAGATATCACCCCCCAACCAAAAAAATTTAAAAGAAAGTCGAGGAGAAAGACCGTGTAGGCCCTGGTCTGAGATTCTCCCGGAAATACCCCTGCTTGCAGCGGCTATATATTCCGGCCTCCTCCCCACCCGCCACACCACCGCAGCCGCAGCAGCAGAGAAGCAATTGCAGTTGCAGTTGCAGTTGCAGCACCAGCACATAAACATAATCCCCTCTCTCTCCCTCCCCCACCAATACCAATCTCCTTCATCTCCACATCGATCGTTGTTGGATCAAGGAGGAAGAAGACGAAGAGAAGATGGTCGGCATGCTGCCGGAGACCAATGCGGCGGCGGAGAAGGAGGTCCTCCTCGACGCCTGGGACTTCAAGGGCCGCCCCGCCGCCCGGTCCACCACCGGCCGCTGGGGCGCCGCCGCCATGATCCTAGGTAGGGTCGGCCCTTTTTCTTCTTCTTCTTCTTCTTCTTCTTCTTCTTCTTCTTCTTCTTCTTCACCGTCCTCTTTCTCCATTAGTACCTTGCACTTGCAGTGCAGAGAGTAAATTTCTTTCTGCATCTGCACGCGTGTGCCAACAAGAACGGATCGGTCGATCGAGTTGTTGGCTGGGAGTAACTGCTCTGCGCGGCATTGCCTCTCGCAGCAGCAGTTATCTAGGTGCCCGGATCCGGCCAGGGATCTTCTCGCCGCAGCGCCCCCCCCCCCCCCCCCCCCCCCCCCAATTCGTCGAATTGACTGACCGCCATTTTCGTCGCTGAATGGAAAACTTGTCTTTTGTGTCCTGATGTGCCTACAGTGGCGGAGCTGAACGAGCGGCTGACGACGCTGGGCATCGCGGTGAACCTGGTGACGTACCTGACGGCGACGATGCACGTGGGCAACGCGGAGGCGGCCAACGTGGTGACCAACTTCATGGGCACCTCGTTCATGCTCTGCCTCCTCGGGGGATTCGTCGCAGACTCCTTCCTCGGACGATACCTCACCATCGCCATCTTCACGGCCGTCCAGGCGTCGGTCAGTACTATTACTATACTACTAGCTCCGGAAAGATGGGATCGTCCCTCTTACTATTACTTTTCTTTCTTGGATAGTAGTAATTACTAGGGAGTACTTGTTTGTTTCTGCTGTTACTTTTTCAATGATAATTCAGTTATCCTCTCCTCTGCTCTATCTGTTGGATATCGATCGGTCGGTTGGTTCGGTTCGTTCATTCGTGCGTGTGTGTCGGATTCAAGAAAATATCTCTGAGTGGTTTTTTTATGATAATTTTTTTTAACCTTCGGGTAAAAAAAAAATATGGTGCGACTATATAGTCGTTAAAGGAAAACGGCCTTTTTGTTCCATCCCAAAAATTTGGGAGATTTCGCTGTTGCGAAAAGAACGCGAACCGGAACAACACTGTTTTTTTTTTTTATGTCATCTTCCCGTTGTTTTATGTATGCTGACAAGATGGGTGCATGTTGGACGGAGGGTCCATCCCGCACAGTTCCAAGCAATTTTTATCTTTCTTTAAACAAGATGATAATTGAAATCCAGATAAGGCTGGTGTCGTTGCGTCATGCATCCCCGCAAGTGTTCATAATAATTATTATTACCTGGAGACTGGAGTAATTCTCTGAACTGAGCCAGTTTGATTCCGACAGTCAGGGCGGGTGGTTAATTAGTAGTAGTAACTTACAGTAAAAGTATTTTGTTGCTTCATCGGATCAGAATTTTGAAAGAAAAAAAATCAATTTTTGTGTTCATCAACTCATCGTCATTTAGTTTCAAAAAAAAAAGAAAAACTCACCATCATTTATCTGCATGGTGGGGGCAGGGCGTGACGATCCTGACGATCTCGACGGCGGCGCCAGGTCTCCGTCCGCCGCACTGCTCCGCGTCGAGCTCATCATGCGAGCGCGCGAGCGGGGCCCAGCTGGGGGTCCTCTACCTCGCTCTCTACCTCACGGCGCTGGGCACTGGCGGGCTCAAGTCCTCCGTCTCCGGCTTCGGCTCCGACCAGTTCGACGAGACGGACGGCGGCGAGAAGCAGCAGATGATGCGCTTCTTCAACTGGTTCTTCTTCTTCATCAGCCTCGGGTCGCTGCTCGCCGTCACCGTCCTCGTCTACGTCCAGGACAACCTCGGCCGGCCATGGGGGTACGGCGCCTGCGCCGCCTCCATCGCGCTCGGGCTCGTCGTCTTCCTCGCCGGCACGAGGAGGTACCGGTTCAAGAAGCTCGTGGGGAGCCCGCTCACGCAGATCGCCGCCGTCGTCGTCGCCGCGTGGAGGAAGCGCCGCGTCGAGCTCCCTGCTGATCCGGCCTTGCTCTACGACATCGACGTCGGCAAGGTCGCCGCCGCTGAGCAGCAGGGGTCTACTAAGAAGAGCAAGCTCAAGCAACGCCTACCACACACCGACCAGTTCAGGTAACTATTAACCGCTTACTATTATTCCTACTTCATTACTGCATTCTTCAGTACATAAGTTTTAATTACTGTGCTTAATTATTGCTCTTTGGGCAACCAACCAACCTGAGTGCTGGAGTAGATGGGTTAGAGTCTGGGCATGGGTCAAAACAGTCAAACTGGAATGGACTGGAGCCCAAATAGGGGGGTAGTTTGACCACGGTTGACACCTCAGTTTTAACCAGAGGACAGCATGGGCACAACAAGACAAAAGAACAGAGAGACGGAGATTTCAATCGACCAGCCAATCCAATGCAAGTAGCCGCAAGATTTCAAGACTGCACTGTCTGTCCCCTCCAATCCATTTTCCATCGTCTTGCTCCAACTTGCTTCGTCACGTGGTGTACTACGGACGATGAATTCGTGACAAATTCGTAGGTCACTTAGAAGTTGTCAAGGTCTGCCCTAATAAGTCTAGGAAAATGTGGTCCGCCTCGTCTAGGTTTTCTCCGAGCATTAACACAACCGTGTCCTTCACCGGCCATGAACCTAATACTGACGAGGCTTGATATGATACATAGCATCTCGTTTAGACTCTCGGCGTAGACCTAGCCGACATAATAGTAGGGTTTGATACATAGCATCTTGCTTACGATTTCGATATAATAATGGGATTTGATACATAGCATCTCGCTTACACTTTTGACATAGTAGCTCTAGCCGACATATTATGATGTGTCATGGCTCAATCGATGCACAGTATTATGTTAAAAGAGAAGGGATAAGACTTCCATGAGGTCGGGGGCAGCGACAAATGGCGAGTTTGGCAGCAATCAACCAATAATTGCCGGTATTCTAATGGTGGAGGAGACGGGGCCATGGACCCGTGCTCCCCGCTCATCCTGGTGTGCTCCCCTGTCCTGTCCTGTCCTCCTCCTCTGCCCGCCCGGTGCTCTGCACTGCATGTTCCTCAACGCTACCAGATAAAACCAACCCGGCACAAAAATACACCGCACCGTGTCATCTTCAGAGATTCATTCAGACGTGTAGAATATAGAAAGTATCAAAACGGGGAAGATAGTATGGAGAAGCAGGAGTCAGGTCGGTAGGTGAAGCCAAAGGGCTTGATCTCACTTGTTCTCTAGTGTGTTACCGGTCTCGGTTTTGTTCTCCCTGTGACCCTTCTTGCTAGAGCCGCTGTCCCTCACCACCTACCCTACCACTTTTTCTGAAGTGTTCTTAGGTTTCGGTGCTCTCTCCTCACCTTGGTAAAAAGTCCTGAAAAGGTATCTTGAAAATGTGTTGCAAACGTGTAGACTAGAGTATATGATAAGCTGAGGTTAGAACATCAACCTCTCTGATTAGAATGGGAATTCTGAGTACGGGGAGAATCCACATTTAGGCTTTTAGTGAGTATATGCTACTAGTGATTAGCTTATCTTAAGAAAAAGGAAGCTCCAACTTTTCCCTCCTATGACCTCATAGTCGTTCGTTAGCCTTGTCGTTTGCGTATACAACAATGGTTTCTTGGTAATGATTTGATCATGACATGAGCGTGAGACGGCCAAGTTACAGCTAAAGGTGACCTAATTACCATATACAAAAACTCCCAGTCTGATCAACATCAAACTTTTACTACTTCTCACTTGGAAAGATGGAGTATTCAGCAGTAAGTTTCCTCCCCTGTTTGTCCCGTATGGCCGACGACCAGTAAAGTCCTGTGACTTTGGCTGTGTGATCAAATCTCATTAGTCGAGACCTTGCTTCAAACCAAAATCAAGACTGAATTTTTTTTTTTCAGAACGCCACACACGTGCGCTCTGCACTTCCTTTCACGAGACATCTAAGAGTGGGCCGGCCATTCGATGATTAGAAAGGTACCTTAATGAAGAAAAAAAATAACCATGAACTAAATATAATATTCCCTCAATTATTAGATCACTGTTTCTGTAGAGGACTGAGACCTGTGCACACCGAAAGGCAGAGAAAAAAGAGCCATGGATGATTGGGCATTAGGAACAGAAACCCCTGTAAGCTAAGGCCAGACGGAAGCAGCAGCAACAGCAGCATGTGTTTGTGTGCGGGCATGAACCTTCCTTAGCTCCAGGACCTATCTAGCTGATGGGGACAGGCAAATCTAAGCAACCTTTTCCGTGCAGAGTCACATGCTCTTGCCATTTCTCCCTTTCGTCTTGCCTGCTCTTTGGCATGGCGCCCTTGGAGCTGGCACGACCGCTGCATCTGTGTCCATGCTCTCCCGTCCCTGTTGCAAAAGCAGTGGAGGAGAATAATAATGCATCACTGCGCCGCGGGGACGACGTTTCATCCCATGGACCATGGGGGAAAAAAAGGTGGAGTTGGAAAGGGAATAGGCATGTGATCTTGCTGCAGTAGTGTGGTGGTGAGTGTGGTTGATGTGTGGCAGCATCAACAGGGCAATATGGAAGAAAGGGTATGATTCACATTCCCAGGGTCATTTGCAGCCACCAAATGCTGTTTGGTTACCGCTAGTTGCTCTGCTTTTAGTCGAGATTAGTGGTGCTTCGTCGTGCTCTAGCACGTGACCTCTCGCCGCGGCGGTCGGCATCGGCACGGGCATGTGGTTGGGACCTGGGTTTCGAGACGGCGTCTTCCTTGGCGAACTCCCTGCCATGAGCTCAGGAGTTCAGATGCACGGCATCATGTTGCTGCACATGACAAAGGGGGTGGTGTCACTTTGTTGAAAGTTCACATGATTAGGCGCGTTAAGTAACACTGAACACACGGGGATGTGGGCATCCATTCTCTCATTATTTTTTGGTTATCCAACAGCAGATAAGGTTCAGATAACATGAAATCCTCGTAATTTAATCACCTCGTCGTCAGTGATTGGCCCAATTATGTAGCCGTTATACAGTTCTCTTGAGCTCTATCTGGGGATGCTTACAACTGTGATGACTTTATCATTGTTGCACGACTGCATCCCATGAACAACACAACAGGTGTTTTGATTCTTTGTGGTTGTAGCTAGTTGGGTGTCAGTGCTTCAACATGTGCTAATGGTCCGAATATTGTCACCACCTAACGACGCACCAATAATGATTTCATTCCTTCGGTAATGGGAAATTGTTCCGGTCTCTGCATCCGCAACTAGTTTAATTAGTCCCATCGTGTGTTTCGTGCTATCGATTCTCCTGACTGGCTTTAGGTGTTGAGTCAGGACGGCGAGCTTGTTGGGACGATTTGTTTAGGTTGTTATGGTTGGGTTCGTGTCTCCATCTTGTGCAGAATCTTGCTCCTGCGACCACTGCTTTAGCTTACGCACTGTCTCGCTCTGGGTTTTTTTCTTCTCAAAGTTGAAAAGAACCTTTGAATACTCTCTGTTTCGGTAAAAAGGAATATTTTAAGAAATATAACTTTATAAAGAACTTGCTTTTGATTTCTGTAGTTATGCCTTTATTTGTACCCCACCATCATCTTTCTGAGACCATTTTACAAAATCAAAAGAATGAGAACAAATAGGCTAACTTCTTATCTGAAGAACACACAGGAAGCTTTGTCTGAAACTACTGCTTCTGTCAGTCTAAAACTGGTGGTGATGAGAAGCTTGAGAATCTTCGTTAAACTATCTTCCTTTCTTGAAATTGAACCAAATTAACAAGGACATTTTATTTGTGTCTCGAATTTGAAACCTTGCACTAGTGTGTGTTTGTTCTCTGACGAAAATGAATCGTCCTGTCTGCATGAGCACCACCAACAATTGAACTGACAAAGTGTAATTTGTGTTGCAGGTTCCTCGACCACGCGGCGATCAACGAGGACCCATCGTCGTCGGAGCCGAGCAAGTGGCGTCTGGCGACGCTGACGGACGTGGAGGAGGTGAAGACGGTGGCGCGGATGCTCCCGATCTGGGCCACCACCATCATGTTCTGGACGGTGTACGCGCAGATGACCACCTTCTCCGTCTCGCAGGCCACCACCATGGACCGCCGCGTGGGTCCCAACTTCCAGATCCCCGCGGGGTCCCTCACCGTCTTCTTCGTCGGCTCCATCCTCCTCACGGTCCCCATCTACGACCGCGTCGTCGTCCCCGTCGCGCGCCGCCTCAACGGCAACCCGCACGGGCTCACCCCGCTGCAGCGCATCGGGGTGGGCCTGGCGCTCTCGGTGATCGCCATGGCCGCCGCCGCGCTCACCGAGATCAAGCGCCTCCACGTGGCGAAGACCCAAAACGTCCCTCCCAACGGGGTAGTGCCAATGTCTGTGTTCTATCTGATCCCCCAATTCTTCCTTGTGGGAGCCGGGGAAGCCTTCACCTACATTGGCCAGCTAGACTTCTTCCTCCGTGAGTGCCCAAAAGGGATGAAGACGATGAGCACGGGGCTGTTCCTCAGCACGCTGTCGCTGGGGTTCTTCGTCAGCTCCGCGCTCGTCGCCGCCGTGCACAAGGTCACCGGCGACAGACACCCGTGGATCGCCGACGACCTCAACAAGGGCAGGCTCGACTACTTCTACTGGCTGCTCGCCGCCGTGTGCCTCGTCAACATGCTCGTGTACCTCGTCGCAGCAAGGTGGTACAAGTACAAGGCCGGACGGCCCGGCGCCGACGGAAGCGTCAACGACGACGACGGCGAGGTCTGCATGCACTAGCTCTGATCGTATCCATCGATCAGGGACGTGAGTGACACGCATCCATCCGTCCGTCCGTCCGGTGTCTATATCTTATCTTACATCGGATCGGACGGCGACGATCGACCGGTCTTCTTCCACGACGTGTTGTACTAAAAATCTCCATATGTCTCGTACGTGTATACGTGTGTATCTCTCTACCTATTTATGTGTACGCCGCGCGCGGCTGCGTACGATACGTGTAGAATAAGTTAATAACTTCTTTAGAGGAGGGGAGGGGAGGGGAGGGGAATGGTAAGAATACCCGCAAGGGTTCCCGATCGAGTTATTATATGATGATGTATCGAGAGTGAGTTGTTGGGTGGGGTGTCAGTGACGACGCGACGATGTCGCTGCGTTTTGTGACTGGAATTCCTCGGCTGCATATTTGTACAAGTCATATGCAAGAGAGGAACCGAACCGAAAGGAAAGAAGAATGTGTGTGCTTCCGATTGATTGACCTTCGAAAATGTGGAATGTGTTGCCAAATTTCCTTATATTATATTATGTCCAAGTACGAGTAACATTTGGATTTTGTTTTGGGTTTGTCAGAAATTAACAGCATTAGTTACAACTTTAATTTCTATTAAACATGTTCTTTTTAAGCAGGAAAGATCATCACATCACCACTCAGACTCAGATCGAACAGCACAGTCGATGTTCACTGTAATGAAAACAAATTAAAGTTTGCAGTGGTGGAAGACTCAAACACAGTAGCCTCCATTACCCAAGCCAATAGCAAAGGCTAGCAAAGCCCATACTATATGCTAGTACATGTCACCAAATAATTCCAACTTTAGAAACCAAGATGACAATGAAACCTCACCGTCATGTCCTAAGGGCATTCATGTGCTTCCTCAAAATTTCGCAGAAATCCCAAGAAACTTACAGGTAACCAGACTTTTTCCAGCATCACTACTAGTAGTAGTTAGGAAAACTCATACGTGGCGCACGACAGTTTCTCCGATGCTTCAAATCATCATCCTTCTCCACAACCACAAGGCGCCGGTTGCCAGTTTGCAACCGACCCCGGATCGGACGGCCCCCGTCGCGTTTCCACATGATCGGAACCGCTTCGATCCGACGGTCCAGAACCCTTTCACCAAACGACACGTCCGTATATACGCGACTCATCGTTTCCAGAACTCGTATTAAAACCACCACAACCGGACGTGAAAGCGTTCAACAGAGACAACTTCCCTCTCTCGACGTGGTCACAAATGGCGAGAGAAGCCACCGGAGACATGTCGAGAAGCAACGGCGATCACGGCTGCTTCAGCGACGACGGCAGAGAAGGCGGCGCCGGCGAGAGCGTCTCCGGCGTGACGGAGGTGGGGACCAGCGGCGGCAGCAATGCGGCGGTGAAGGCACGGTGGGGCGGCGCCAAGGACTGGATGTCAACGTTGATCACAGAAGGGGAGGAGGCAGAAGCAGACGCCGGCAACGAGGAAGAAGAGGAGAAGGCCTCGCCGGCGTGGCTTCTGGCGGCGAGGCTTGGGTGGCTGCTTCTAGGGTTCATCGCCGGAGCGGCCCTGGCCACGACGGTGCTGTTCCTCACGCACGACGGGTACCCAGAGACGTGCATAGTTCCAACCTGAAGATTTCTTTAGACGCTGTGCCTGACAGAACACTTCAAACTGACGCGTGTAGGATCACTGTAACTGCAATCAACCCTAGAACTCTTTTATTGCCTTTTAGAAATAAAAATGTACGTATGTAGAACTCTCTGTATTGCAGTTACTAACATAGAATAAGTTAACATGATCTGATTGATGCATATGTCTGAATTGGACGGTGATCAGAAATTTAGCAGTTTGCAACAGTTGAATTGTTGACACAATCCAAATTGGGTGGAAACAGCCTGGTATGTGTGGTGATCAGAAAGAATAAAGAGATTATGATGAATGTGACACGAAGCTGCGGCAGTTAGGCTTAAAAACAGAAGTCTACCAAGTTCAGAAGAAAACGCAGAAACGTATGAACCACCACAATGTACACAAACCAGAGCTTCTAGGCTGTTGTTACACGTTAGAACAAGCCCCTCCCCTTACAGGAGGGAAAACACAAGGGTGGCACACCATGTGTGGGGGTAGCCTTTCCTGGGAGTATAACTTAGAACCTGCCTCTTACTATGTCTTCTTGAGGATGTAGCCGATGATGATGCCCAGAAGGCCAGCTACGACCAAGAAGGTGAGAGAGAAACCGCTGCCGGATTTGCTGCTCTCTTTCCGTAAAAGCTCCTGATTCAAGGACAGACATTTGCAAGTCAGTGTTGTCTAATCCACATTCAGAGAAGCACGCAGGTTTCATGGTACTTGCGCTCTCTGCCACAGCATTGCCATTCATGTGATCGTTGCAGAATGGTATGTTAAGATGAGTTTGCTTGAATATCCAAACATGAGGGCTTAAACATTTTATTTAAGTCTGTCATCCGCAAGCTAAAACATAAATTCGCTAACAAATTGAACAACCACAAGAACACACGGTTCAACACAGACCATAGGAAGTCAGTCAATGCTCTTAATCTACCTCTAACATAATTATAAACTTTTAAGTCCCAACTCCCAACATTTGTGAGAATGCAGCTTTTCATCCCCTGATTAAAGTTGACTAAAGCACTAAACACGAGCACTCACTTTAGCTTGCATAAAAGACCAATGACGATGTCTAACTATTCTTTAGATTGTTGGAAGAAGAAACAGATTTCCATATGACGAGAGTAATGATTAGAGAATCTAGCGAGAATCCGATAGAGCTAAATGCATTGCAACCCAAATAATATTTTTGGATGAAAATGGAAAAAAATAATGAAGAACTTAAGAATAAGGTCAGAAAGTACAGTGTTGACTGCCAATGTCAGGACAACATACCAACTCTTGCCGCAACTTCTGGTTTTGCTGAATAGCAGACATTTTCTCTTCAGTTAGCTTGGAGATCATGGATGTTGCCTAACAATCACCAAAGAGTGTGAATTCATCAAAATACGAAACTTCAAAAAGCATATAAGAAGTTAAAAACAAACACAACTAAATTAGGTCATGTATTTTTGCTTTATGCTATCATGAAGTATCAAATACTTTTTCAGACCAAACAAATGATGGCTTAGAGCAAAGAGCATTACAGCAGATTAGCTCATGTAAATAACACACCATAAAGCTATCGTGCTTAGAAACTAGCATGGGACGCAATGCAATATTTTTTCTATGGGCTAGTGCAGAGTTCACTGATAATTAAGCTAAATTAAATCTTCAAGATAATCAGCATTCAGTGATTCGTTCAGGTGACCAAATGCATGAATATGTGATAGTAAACTTCATGTCTTCATCAACAAAGAGCATGTCAGTGCTGGTTAAATCTGAGAAACACACAACTTATTTAAGTGGTGGTTATGGAGTTGTGATCCTCAATCTCGTAACAGCCATGGTTCTGAGTATACCAGAAAGCTTCTGGAAGTATCGGTTCTGCCAAAAGACATAGTAGGTTCTGATCACTCTGCCCGTCAGGCATAAATTAGTCACTTGAAATTTGTGACCTGAAATCTACTTCCAAATTCCAATGGATCGTCCCGTGCTGAGATTTCATTATGGATGTCACAACCAATTCTATCCATTAGTATATTTTCAATCTTTATTAACAATCAAACTGTTATCTATATATATATTAGCTGATCAGTTAAAGCACTCAGAAGAAGGGGCATATCACATGATTCCAACACTGTGGATGTGTGATTAACCAGAGGTTCTTGCATGTTCCTAACTTTATAATATAACAACACTGGCTGTCCAAATAGAGAGGCAATAATAAAGGTCTTACCTCAGAGGACTTCTCCTTAGGTGGTTCAGCAGATGATTTAGATACCTAAAAATGGCATGTTGATTAGCAATACTCATTTGTTAGATAACCAAAAGAGAAACATAAAGATGGCTTACAGATTGCGGCATCGTTGTTGAATAATAGGCTCCATTTTCTTGTGCAAATTTTGAGTGAGCAGAACTTCCTAGTTCAGAATCCTCAGGGATGGGGCTGGGTGTGGTTGTTGGCACATAAACCACACGCAGCTTGAATTCATCTACAACTTTCCCTGGCTCCTTATTGAACTGTCACCGTGAAAGCACATGAATGTGTATTGTATGGTACATTAACAGCAATAAAACAAATGCAGGAAAATTGAGTATAAACCACAAGAGTGCCAGAGTAGCTACCATTGCTGCAGTAATGTCTTGAGTTGTGGCACCACTCTCAGCTGCAACACTTTGGACTAGGAACTTGTCCTTGCACTGCATGTCAGAAGGTGCATCCTTCTGTGCTTGCATTGTTACTAATAAAAGAAAATAGAATAGCGTTAAACAAATATGTAGTTGCATGAAGCTACTGTTTCACTATGCTTTAGATTGAGAGCTACCTGTAACATCACATGTCGAACCAGGTAATACAACGCCAATATTAGGGCGCACACAGTACTGTTTCGGGTTGGTTGTCTTGACCTATATATGAGCCAGAGATAAGGTAAATAAGAATCACATCTAAAGGTGCAACCTATATGAGCGACTAAAACATCCTGGAGCATGAAATACTGAATACTGCAACAAATTACCTTGAATGCTACATAATGGTCAGTCTTATTTGTGAGCTGCATGGAGCATGAGCTCTGCTTCATTATTTCAACTGCATGTACAAACAGTTGCATCAGGCAATATTCAGTAGAGTAACAAAAGGCAAATAAATTATAAAGCGTAGAAGTTATACAAGCACTAAGCGCATGGTTCGATTTTTCTCTGACCGGTATGCATTGCAGTTCAGTTTGTGCGTAGCTACCAATAAGAACAAACATCATCTTACTGAGACATAAAGGAGCGTAAAAATCAATGAACAAACAGGTCAGGTCAATTCCACCGCATTATAACAAGTCTTAAACATCATTTGCATCAACGAAGGACCTAGCAAAAGAACAGATCGGTACAATAAAACTAGTGCCGCATTCACACGAAGAGGGTCTCTTCCTCACATTGCTAAGCCTGGTTTTACAGACCACCCTACAAATCAGGGTGATCAAAGTCACATGCCCGTTCATGAACAATCACGGGCCTCACTTCCGTCCCAAGATCCGGACTTTGACCAAGATCCACCGAAATGAACACTAGCTGCAACATTTCTAGATGATCCAAACACCTCGATCTGGTGACGAGATCTGAGAGGACTTACAGGGGAATGAGAGCTCCGAAGGCTGGATCTCGAGGAAACTTCCGCTTCCGCCGCTCATGGTTGCTCCTATGCTCCCTTCCTGATCAAACGATCCCTCCTCCTCTCCCCAAAAACTGAACAAATCAAGAACGCAGCCAAAAATCGGGACAAAATAAGGGGGCTTTTTTATGGTTCCCCACGGATTCAATCGGGAAGCTGGGAACGAGGGCGCCCACTGATTGATGGGAACGAGGACGGGAAATCCCCAAGAAATGAGGGGGGAATGGGAAATTTGGTCGCACTCTCGGTGTCCGTCTCCTTCACCTGTCTCGCATTCCCGGGCATAAAAAAGGATGCAAGAGAAATGAATACAACCGTTTTTACTACTTGATGAACTGTCCAAACCAAATGACGGTTCTAGCCTTGGTTGGTAGGAAGTGCTCGTCTGGGTGGGTGCGGAGAGGAAAGGGTACGTGTGGTAATGCAGCTGAGCTGGGTGGATCCGTGACGTGGCGCTTTAATTTGGCGTGCAGAGCTGGCTGCCAACGTTCAGGTACAGGTGGGCAGCGGCGTTTGCCTCACTGTGCTGTGTGATTGTTCATTCAAGAGTTTTTACATGTCTCCTTTTATTTTCGGTCAGATCTTTACTTCTTTTGTCAAAGAAAAATAAAATATTTATTTGCTTTATTTTAGATTAGATTATATGGAAGAAATCTTGTCTTGCAAGAGCAAATCTCTTGAGATAGATGTGTATTGTTGACATGAGTAGCTTGGATCTTTCTTTTTCTTTTTCTTTTTCTTTTTTTTATTTTTATCATCTTCGTGTACGTGTATATGTGTGGGTGAATGGATTAGCACCGAAAACATAAATTTGAGGTGATTTTTCTCAGGTCATACGGACAATTTGCTCAAGTCGGCTCTATAATCCTAGGCTTCAAAGGAACTGCAAGAAACCAAAGCACGGTATGAAATGGCATCATCAAATACTTGTGGAGTTAATCCAAATAGTCTAAGCCACTAGTGAATCACACGTTAATAAATATGGACTTTATAGTTGGAGTCGGTGAACTAAAATGGCCATTTAGTTGTACCTCATTTCAATGGAATTGAGTCATGATTTTGATTCAATGCCGTATCCAAACAAAATTGAATTATCCCTATTATGTTTCCCCAGTTTTCTCCATCAATTCTGAGAACCAAACGGGGTCTTATGAATCATATTTTATTTATTTATTTCAACTGAATCATATTTTATTTTGGCGAAACAAAATCATAGCAAATTGAACGAACTGGACTCGGCCCATGGCCCAATGTTAGCCCTCAGGCCGTCGAGACCAAGGCCCTGATTGGTAAGCCCATTTCAGCCCACCTACTTCCGCTATTAAACCGAGTTATTACTGGTTCCACCCCTCCCGCCTGCAGCCGCCGGAGAAGCACGACCAAGAATTTTTTTTCTATTTGGATCCTTTTCTTTCTAAAATTTTACAAATGATCCCACCTGAACTAATTTCTAGGATGTGGCACTTTTGATCACTCTAAACTAAATGACGTGATTTATGAATAGGGTCACGCCAAATAATTTGGCATGATCAAATGACACATAGAAACATAGGGTTGACACGTAAGAATTGACTAAATTCATATTTAGTCATGCCAAACTGTTTGGCGTGACTATATTCATGTGTCACGCCAAGTAATTTAGCATGATGAAAAAAAGGCTAGATTCTAGAAATTTAGTTCAGTGCAGTCATTTTTAAAATTTTAGAGAAAAAAAAGACCAAAAAAAAAAAAAAAATCCACGACGAACCTCAGTAGGGCTTTGCGTGTTTCTGCTGTCCGAGAGATAGTGGAGAGGAGGCGGAGAGGAGAAGGCGGGGTCGAGATGCTGCGGCGGCAACAGCGGAAGCGGAGGGACTACTTGTACGAGAAGCACGCGGAGGGCGCCGAGCGAGTGCAGCTCGAGAAGAAGCGCCGCGTCCGCGACGCGCTCGAGGAGGGCAAGCCCATCCCCACCGAGCTGTGCCGCCTCATCGACCTCGACGACCAGGACCGAGCAAGCACGTCCCGCCTCTCGAGTCCCCTCCCTTTATTTTCTCTCTGTTGTTCGTTTGCGTGGAATGAGCTAGTTGTGTGCTGCTGACCACCAGTTTCTCTGTTGTTTTGTTGGTGGTGATTGGATGCAGCTCCTAGGAACGTCATTGATGATGAGTACGCCAATGCTGCCCTTGCGGAACCAAAGATACTCCTGACGACGTCTCGCAATCCCAGCCAACCACTTACTCAGTTTGCTAAGGTAGTTTTTTTTTTCTGGAACTGAGATGCTTCAAGTCTTGCAGTGAATTTAGCTAACTAATCTTCATTGCTCTGTTCGTTTCACAGGAGCTGAAGGTTGTCTTTTCAAATGCACAAAGGATGAACCGTGGAGGACAGGTAAAGTGCAGCAGCCGTACCTTAACCTGTTTACTTATTGTTCTTTGTTCTTAATCTCGTCTTTGAATCCTGACGAGAGGGAAAAAGATGTTTTACAATATGCTTGGGTATTCATATTGCCATACCAAATGCATTTCTTTCATTTTGTGGTTCACTTCTCTGTTTCGTCATCTTAGTTTCTCAACGATATGCATTTTATTCATTGACAGGTGATATCAGAAATTGTTGAGTCCTGCCGTGCGCATAACATCACTGATCTTATCTTGGCCCATGAGCATCGTGGCCAGCCTGATGGTTTGATTGTCAGCCATCTACCTAATGGTCCAACTGCATACTTTGGGTTGCTCAATGTGGTAAGTGTGGTTATCTGCTGTACTTAATGCCGACCTGGTGCCATGTGCAATATGTATGACCACACTTGCTGATAACCTGAGGTTTTGTTGTCCAGGTGACACGGCATGATATTAAAGACAGAAAGGCTATTGGCAAAATGTCAGAAGCTTACCCGCACTTAATACTGGACAACTTCACAACCAAGGTACTCTGTTCATGAACATTTTGAATTGTCTTGCTTCTAGATATACATGAGGGGTTGTATGGTACATAAGTTGTAACTGAAAAAGACACACACCAGGGTGAGACCTGATCCAATACCCACACAACTAGCTAGATTAGACAAGCTAATCCATGTGACCCAGCCCCAGGGTGAGCAGCCCGCGAGCCCCTGCCATGCACCACAAATGATGTTCCTCATTGAGAGACCTAAGAACCAAAGTGATGCTCGGTTGGCTCTATCAAAGACACATGAATTTCTGTGTTTCCAAATCGTCCAGGCCGTTAGAACGATCAAAGTATTAACCCCTTTTCTTTTCTCCTTCGGCACATGTTTGGTGATCTTGCGCCACCATTCAGCAAATGAACCAGCCTGATGACTTGGAGTGCAGGCCTCAAGTCCCACCGGAGTAAGGACCTTAAGCTAAACTTGCCGAGCAAAGACGCAGCTCGTGAGTAAGTGCTGGATGTTTTCATCGTCTTGGTCACATAGCGGGCAACAAGCTGGATGGGGAAGGCCTCTCTTGGCAATATATCATCCATTCAAAAATATAAGCTGAGCAGTGTTGATACTAGATGCATCATGATTTGAGACTATTAAGTGTTTTTAAGTAACACTATGGTTACACTTTTGAAGGCCGGGCCTAGTGCAGCGGTAGAGCATACCGCCTGTAACCAACAGGTCCCGGGTTCGAGCCGCGGTCTCCCCGCATTGCACAGGCAGGGTAAGGCCTGCCGCTGACACCCTTCCCCAGACCCCGCATAGTGCGGGAGCTCTCAGCACTGGGTACGGCCTTTTACTATGGTTACACTTTTGCATTTTTCTTTTGTGACTGTGATGATTGTTTTCTTGTTAACCTGAGACATATTATGAGGATTATACCATCCATTCAAAATTAAGTCTGAGCAGCTTTGGCATAAGCAAGGTGACGGTTTAGCACATATTTTTCTTCAAGAGTTCATTCGGTCTCTTTTGGAGTTGTATATCCAGAACTGTGTTTCTCTGGCAAGGTTGGAGGTTGCGATGATGTCTTTCTCGTTAACCTGAGACTTGTTTCTTCTATGAAAGACATCTTAATCCATTCATATCTCATGACTGAGAACCTCTACTTTTACTTATTTGCTACTCCCTCTTGAACTAATCCTGCTGTCCTAACAACAGGGTTTTTGGAATGGAGGGAGTACTTTTTTAGTGTCTTTTGTTTCTCTTCCTTCGTTTTGGGGTGAGAGCCCAGTATTAATTCTGGTCGTTTGCCTACTATGCCTATCTAATAAGATTTCATTTCAGTCCTTGTAATTATGTTCATAATATTGCCATGAAGTTTGGAGGCTGAAATGATTTGTTTTTCTTATGAATCAGAAGCGCACTTGCTACTTTGTATACAAATCTCACTTGAATCTAACCGTACGACAAAGTCTTTGGTTTCTGTTTGATAAATTAAACTCTGTTGAGTGACAAAATTTTCAGCATTCATATAGATTTGCTTTTTATCAACATGTACAGATTTGCTTTCCATCTCTCTTGGTCTAGTAATGTGTTGGATCACCACAATTTTTCTGTCAGCTCCTTTTAGTGTTGTCCCTTACTGCTCTACAATTCCGAGAATCGGTTGTGAATTTTCATGCGCCTAATTTTAAGTGGAGGATGCAGTGATGTTTGTTCTCGTTAACCAGAGATGTGCTTACTACTGTGCAGACAAACCTCAGTCCATTCAAACTACTAAACTGAGCACTTCTATTCACTTGTTTGGTTTAGCTTGATTTCATTTTGTGAGTTCTTCTATTCACTTTCTGCATGGTAGACTACAGAATAAATTTTGGGTGGAGTGAACTAAATTAACCATGTTTACTATTCTTTTATAGAGTAATGGACTTTGTCTCAGTTGTCAATTGTTTGACAAGTTCTGTTATTGTAGGCTGGTGAAAGGACTGCCAACATTCTCAAGTATCTCTTTCCTATGCCAAAGCCAGATTCTAAGCAAATTATTACGCTTGCAAATAGAGATGACTACATTTCTTTCAGGTTGGTACATCGTGATGTGTATCATACAGTTTCTTCCACAAGATCTGGAGCACTGCTACCTCATCTTTGCTAGATCAAGGCACTGATATCTCCTCATAGGATATGCTATTTTTCTTTTGGTTTAAATAAATTACGTTATGTGAAATATCCTCTTCCATTGTGTAGACATCATGTATGTGAAAAACATGGCGGCCCCAAATCTATTGACCTGAAGGAGGTTGGGCCCCGCTTTGAGCTACGACTTTACAAGGTCAGGGAACCTGTCCAACATCATGTCACTAGGACATTGTTTATTGCTGTAAAACATTATCAGTTCTTTGTTATTGACTCTGTTGCTCTCTGCTGGACAACAGATCAGACTAGGAACTGTAGAGCAGAACGAAGCAAAAGACGAGTATACACTACGCCCTTACATGAATACGGCGAAGAAGCAGAAAACTCTTGGGGCATGAGTTTTGTGACCTATACTGCAGTACAGCATTTTTTTTGGGGGGTGGGGTGGGGAGTTTTTGGTCTTATTTGCCACTGTTGGCACAAGCATTTAGGGGCACTGGATGCCAACTAGAACATCCCATGATGAACCTAAGTTGTTGAAAGTATCTTCTTTTCTCTTGAGATCAGAAATGGTACTAACTTGCAAGTGGTGAAGTTAAAATGTAAGGACATCTGAAAATCATATTTAGTTGTATAGACAGTGAGTAAATGGTGCAGGTTAAGTCACTTAATCATAACTAAATGAATCTGGGGAAGCGTTGGCTAATAACGCAACTAATTGGCCGCTCAAAGGCTGTCTTTGTTTCCACCGAAACTGATCGGTCCAGGCCCGTCTAAGCTTGCAAAAGTCCACAACTCGGGGTTCAAACTACAAAGTAAATGGAAATGTCATCGCAAAAAAGAATAGTAAATGGAAATGACGGTGGTTGATTGATTTAACATTTAATTTTCCACTGTTCGAACAATGGACAGCAGTGATATCGAAGTAAGATGCATCAAGAAGCACATGGCTTTCTAAAAAAACAAGAGGACTTGGATTTGTTAGCTTAAAAAATTTGTCAGGATCTTCTTTCATTTCATAATGAGTCTACCTTTCCTATAATAAGCATCCTTTATCTTGTTCCTACACAAGCTCAGCTGCGATCGACAAAATCACACAAGGATATGCTGCTCAACAACTGATTCACCATGTTCAACACAATGAACAAAAGAATAGCAACAATATTATTATCCACTCCTACTACTATTCTAGAGATGCCTTCTACAACGCTCACTTTCTTATTTGTTGCTGTCCATCTCTTCTTGAACCAGAAATATCTCACATAACTTGCGAGACATCAGCTGACATAGGGATTTATAGGCGTTACCAGATGTAGGTGCTTGAACCTATGATGCCCGTTCATGTTTCAGAAAATTCCCCGAATATGTCAAGGCATCCATCCCATCCCCCAGCCTCTCTTGTTTCCCAATATCCACCTTTGTAGCGGTATGTCCCGTCTTCAGAGTCCTGCTCAAACCACCGGGGCTTCCAGCCATTATCTTGAAGTTTTGTTGACTGCAATGGGACAGAAAGAGTACATCATGCTTTTTCGAACAAGAACCTTGCTCAGTTTGCCAACTTTTGAAAAGAGGGAAAGGGCAAGGAGTGGGATGGGAGTGCAAGAGCAAGAGGATACCATTCTTTGCCTTCGCTCCAACCTCAACTTCTCCGCATTCGCCTTCTCATATTCACCATTCTCTAGATGACGCTGGTCTGGTCTGAGCCGTGAATCAGTAGGAGGAAGTTTCTCCTTTATCCATGGCCAAGCAATTAGGACAAAAATCTTAATTATCGAACATCTACAAGTCTACGTCATGTTTGCATCCGTACCTGTAGTCCAGGGGTCAACTCATTCAATGTGATTGCCAATGAAGACAGATTGTATCGAGTTGGGTCAGGAGCAGGTTTGTTCTTTTCCCACAATAGCGAGGCACCTTGCAATTGGTTAGCGCTCTTAACCCTGAAAGTATCTAAATTACTGTAGTACATGCTTTCATCCCATTTCCCTATCAAAAACGAAGCTTTGTTCCCAACATTGTCCTCTACAAAGCCTTGAACCTGTGGAATAAACAAGTGCATGTAAAGTATAAGCATAAGTATAAGCATAATGTTCCCAACATTATAAGGAACAAAATGTTGTGGAAACTCAAAATGCCTTTGAAAATTAAGATCTTTATGTGGTATCTAGAAAAAGGGGTGGTATTAACAAAGGATAATCTTGCTAGGATAAATTGGAATGGGAGTAAACAATGTTGCTTTTGTCTAAAGACTGAAAGTATAGATCACCTTTTTTTTCAAATGTCATTATGCACGATTTCTCTGGGGCCTAGTACAGATTTGATCTGGTCTTTTACCACCTCAAAACTTTGATCATTTGTTTGGTGACTGGTTAAATGGAATAGGGCCTAAGTCGAAACAACAACTACTAGTTGGAGCATCGGTGTTTTGTTGGGCTATTTGGCTTAGTAGAAATGACGTTGTTTTTGATAAATCTCCTATTAAAACTTACATGCAGGTACTTTACAGAGGAACCCATTGGCTACGCTTCTAGGGGCAGCTGGAGAGGCGTGAAGAAGACAAGGAGAAAATAAAGGCCGCATGTCAAATGTTGGAGACGGTGGCAATGCAAATTTTCGTCGACCATGGATGGAGATTTAGCAATAGGATTTGCTTCTAATATCTTGTCATCCAAACTGTTTTGGGTCGATGTAATTTTATTTCTATGCAGACGGAGGTGCTGCATAAGTTGTAATAATGGGCTGTAGCTTGTTGCCAAGCAAAAGCCGGTACTTATTTCCATTATCTAAAAAAAGTACCCTATGCACGGCAGACAGACATACACCACATTACCACACACTAAAGAAACGTGGCTTGCATTGCACTAGATAATGGATCACCAATGAAACGTGTTCCTAGTAAAAGTACTGGATATCTTTCCCTTAGTTCATTTGGCATATCTGAAGAGCATGAAAATTATGCATACTCTTCATATCTAAATGCTTCATAGTCAGATGCATGTTCCACATCATCATTATAAAGAAATGAGGCAAGTGAAACATACTAGGTGAGGATTGCGGTCAAGAAGTGATGGTTCTTTGAACTTGAGTTTACATGAATACTGACGATTTCCTTTTATGTGCATGGTTCCATGATGGCTGCAGTACAGCTTCCCGAGGATGAGGTTGTGAATAGTTGTTGTAACCTGAAAAGGCATTAGTTATGTGAGGAAACATTCTAGTTATGAGAAAAACATAGAATATCAATCATGTCATGTTGTGCTACATACCTTACTCCACTGGAAGGTTTCACCATCGTCAAATTCAACTGTCAAAATGCCAACGGGGTCAACTTGAATCGACTGCCCCCAAAACTTGGATTTGAGATTGCTGTCGCCCCAGAATTTCCAACCCTTGCCTTCACAGTGGCAGGCAATCAGCATCGGATGATGACTAACCTATTGGTGGAAATGACGAACAGCAACCTGATGAAATTAAGTCTCCGATGCATTTTCATATATGTTAAGATAAGGATGTTCAGTCCAAGATAAATGAAGCTATAGCGTCGTGCCTATTCATCAGAAATTATATGTTTTGACTATGAATATATTTTAACCATTTATACATTTGAGGAGCAGAAAACAAAAGGAGACAGAGAGAGATTCTTCATTTTCTAGTAAAAATCTGGATCATTTCTCACTGTTTAATTCCCCACAGCCAGAGGCCAACACACCATCCAGATCTATCACAGAGGGAAGGAATTCTTTGAACTGACCTTTTCTGCAAAAAAACGAACACCTCTATCTTGGTAATCAGCTTCGTATGTTTCTCCTAGCAAAGGATTGAATGGTTTGCAAGGTCTTGCAACAGATGAAGCATAACCAGAGACCGCAAAGGCGGCTACTTTGAGAATTCTCATGAGGCTGTTTCCCTAAATTTGAAGAGCAAGATATATTAAGAAAAATCCCCTAAATTTGAAATTCAAGATATATTAAGCAAAAAATCCTTACAACATGACAAAAGGCACAATATTCAAGAGCATGCTGCAGGATGATAAACAAAACTAATAGAACAAACTATAATTCTGTGAAAAGTTCATTTAATTTTGTAAGAATAAGTAAACTAACACGTTTACTAGTATGCTCTGCCTTGCCAAGACTAACATAATATTTTAGACAACATAAACCATGTAGAATTCAGAACAACATCGATACCAATCTGTAATTGATTCAATGCTCATGGGATATTTCTTGGTTCAGTTTGGTTCACAATCACATTTGCTGATTTGCAGATTAGGTTTGTGGTTGAATTTGAACCTCAGTTTGGTCATAAACAAGAAAAGTGATTGATGATAATTTTCGCTGAACCTCAATGCATATGAATGTCCCAGATATGCAATACAGATGACGTGAAGGTGATCTTACCATTTTTCCATACTGATAGGCCTGATCCAAAAGATATGAATATTCTAAATCTTCAAAACACTTTTGGAGAGAGGAGAGTGGTTCATTGAAGTAAACTGGAAGGCAAACTCGTGTCAAATCCTTCCCAACACTATCTTTAATAATGGACCAGAGGCTGATTCCTTTCTCTTTCTCAGTAGGCTCTGGTAGTTTAGTTCGTCGCCTGAATTGTGGTGACATGTTATTAGAATCTTGTTTCTGGGTACCCACAACTGCCTGACCACTCAACATGGCTGAAGAACTGTTTTCTGATCCAATGAAGTGGTCTACAGAATCGAAGAACGTAGGTTCATCTTCACAAGTCAATTCACAATCATCCTGCTTCTCAAACTCATCGGATTCTGTAGTGCTGTATTCTGGCAAGGAAAAAACATTGTACCATTAACAGAATGCTCATTCTTAGGAAGAATGAAACTTCTTACCTACTCAGGATACTTGGAACATATAACCATGAAAAAAATTCAAAAAGTGAGGAACATAAGGCAGCCACAAGCAACAAATAAACAGATCACACAGCAGATCTTCTGCGGAATGTAGCTCAATGTGTATGAAAACCATACCACTAAAATTTCCATGCCGAGAACTAGAAAAGCCATTTCTTGTTAACGCCTCCTGTTCTATGTTTTCGTCTTTACCTTCCTGCACAAATATGTGTGTAATACACTATGTAAAATTCCTGCAGGAAAAAGGAGGAGAGTAACCATTCAAGGAGTAACCTTGCAAACTTAAATAGCAAGTTTGATATGAGAACTACTTAGATTCCTCAATTATACCAAGACCTTTAAATTATTACTTTCAGAAGCAAGTCAGTTTCTACCACAAAATACTTCTCTCCAATCATACATTAACAAAGAATACATGCAGTTGTTGTACCTCAAAATGGTGTCTGCAGGACCCAAACAAGCTTAAGTAATCCTCATAACGTCGCTTTAGTTGCTTCCGGTAACTTGAGAACTCAGAAAGTATAATCTGTTCACACTCCTCAATGAGATTTTCGTTCAGACCCTCCTGATGCATTCGATCTCGAAGCCTCACAGTTGAAATCGACTCATCACTCTGAACGAAAGTAACCCTCCCACTGAGCGCTCTAAGGGAATAAACACTTCTTGCCACAATTAAGGCCTCAATCCAGGCAACACGGTCATCTTTCGAATCAGTCTTCAAGTGAAGCGTCTTTGTGGGGGAAAATATGTAGAACCTCTTATCGTCAGACTTACTTTCCCGAAATGCTGACACCTACAAATGCAGTGACAGATTAGATCCCTTGTGTTTACAAGAAAACGTATGGGACTACCAAAGTGCTACACTATACATCACGCATACGAAAAGCATATACAACCTCTAAAACTTCTATTAACAAATAAGGCAACAAAAAAAAAAGAAAGAAGAAAGAAAATCACTTGAATCAGTTAGGTCTGCCTTCAACTTAAAGGATCCGAGAAAAGGCCAACAAAATGAACATCTGAAAGCAAAAGACAGGGGTTGGTAAACAATATCTCAAGAAACCAAGAAATTGAGTCAAGCTGCAATACAAATCAATCTAGCAAACAACCTATACAGACCTTGAAGATCCACAAGGCCCCGTTACTCAATCAGTCATAGACAGAGCTCCTCCATTTTATTCCCCTCCTTCCCCTCCCCTCCACCACTTGAATCCACTGTACAAACTTTAATTCTTGGGACCCATGGCCAATGGCCTTGAAAAGACCCAGTGATAGTACTAACACTGCCAGTTCAACAGCTAGTAAAAGCCTTGTGGAAAAAGCAAGCCCCTGGAGCAGTGCTCCTACAACACAATAATGCAATTTCGAAAAATATCCCCAGAGCATATCCTGTGCGCATTAATTTATTCAGCTTAACACAAAGCATTTGTCATGTACACATCCATTTGGATGAATCCTAATCTTATGGCATTTTTGGTTAAAATAGTGTACATAGTAATGGGACAGTGACTAACAGATAAACTTGGTTGTCCTAATCGCTGCTGATCAATAGGAAGGCAACAGAGCCCCCGTCACTATCGAACATTTCGAGCAGAAAGCTTGGAACGGCTCAGGGGCTTTAGGAGGAATAGATGTGCCCGATCGTGTGATAGAGAAAGGCATGGCCTTTTTTCGGAAGAAACGTCAAACGTATCAGGAAGAAGGGAAAAAGAGGGAGCCTTTTGTTCGTTTATAGCTAAACTAGATATTGCTAATTTAAGACAAATGTAGAGTGGCTTTGGAGTTTGGACCACTAATATAGTAGCAATATGGTTAATAATTAAGTAACTGTTAATGTTAATACCGTTGAATGAATTAGCAACTCTCACGAGAGTAGGGACTGCTTTCTTTCGTGTACAGAAAAAATACTAGAATGAAGTACACTAAAACGGATGATTTTGTCACGGTAATGCACCAGCAAAACGGATGGAATGAATGCGAATATCCTCGCCATAGAAAATAAATAAAAGCGGTCACGTCATTTCGATCTACAATGTGACGATGTCTCCCACCTACCATTCCGCCATGAGGAGAACTCGACATGAGAATCTATCTTGCACCCCAAAAGAACTCAGAACAAATTTTTTTTTCAACTCTTGATATTATGTCGCGAACATCGCGCTGCCTGGATCGTGAAAGCTAACAAAAATTCCTCACGAACAAAGATTCACAAGACGAAGAAAGAAAAGAACTTGCAAGTTGCAACTGAAACGAGAGTAAATACTGGCAGTGAACGAAGAGAAGAAGAAGAAAAAAAACCGTGAATCGCATTCACTGAACAGGGACTGTTTCGGGAATGCGGGCAACAAATTCTCGCGAAAAGAAAAAAAAAGAGAGGACGAAATCGAGAAGAGCCGGATCACGCGACGAGGCAAGAGAAGAACGGAACGGAGGGCAAGCGAAGCAGGGGACCAACCTTGAGGTAGACGACGCCGGCGGGCTTGTCCGTGCGTCGCGTGCCGCTGATCCTCGCTCCGATCAGCCGGACCTCGCCGTCCTCCTCCGGCGGCCTCGCGCCGGCCACGCCGCCGGCCCGAATCTTAGAGTAGGACAGCACGCCGTCGCGGAGCGAGAACCATCGCTCCCGCCACCCGCGCCCGTAGTTGGTCCACTTGTGAAGGACCCCCTCCACCGCCACCGCGCCCTGGGCCTGCGCCGGCGCGGCGGCGGTCGCGGGCTCCGGCGTCGGCGGCGCGTCCCCCGGCAGCGGCGGCGCGCCGGAGAGGCAGCACAGCGCGCTGTGGTGGTGGTAGTGGCCGTACCCGTGGCCCCGGCCGTTGACTCTCCCTCCGCCGCCGCCGCTGGTGCTCTGCGTCATCCTTTCCTGCTCGGCCTCGGCGCGCTCGCCGGCGGCGACGGCGAGAGAGAACGGAAGGGGGGAAGCAAGAGAGACGCGAGTTCCGCCTCGCCAACGCTTTATTTAGGAGCGGTTGGTCGCTATTTATGTGCGGGGCCCACTCGCTCGCTCTTCGCTTCTCCTGCCTGCAAACCGGCTTTATTTGGGGATCTTTTTGTTTTTGTTTTTCTTTTGCTTTCTTTTTTTTCTTTTTTCTTTTGCCTTGCCTCTTATGCAAAACTGCCACGAACAACCTTCTTGCTTTGATGATCCACTACTAATCCAATCTGTGTTGGCAGAAATAATGACTAGCGGAAATGGGAGAGGGACTATGAAATTTATTTATCTTTGGCAATGTGTTTTGCCAGCAATTTATGATATAGTGTGATATGTCCAGACTTTTGTGTGAACTATAACCAAACTTAGGCGTAGCAACCACATAGTGACACATTTCTGATTCCATTGCGCATTCATTGTTCACTAGTGACAGTGATTGGTGTGGTTATCCGGACCTTCAGGGGAGTGATATTTCCTATTTTTGTAGGATATAATAATGGAGATTTTTTGTGTTAAAATATCTGACATCTATACTCTGTATCTTCTGGTAATAATAAACTTTATGTGTTGTGTGCTTACAATTTTCAATTCAAAAAAATATGATTCCTAGGAAATAATAATAGAAATAATGCAAGGACAGAGATTATAAGCAAAGACATGAAACCTGTTTACCAGATGTAGGAGCACATGATGTCATAGGGATCAGGAGTGGTTCACATGCTATGACTAGATTTAGTGGGCCTTAATGCATAGTTAAAGTGTACTACAAGAGATGTTTTAAATAAAAGAGTGTACTAGCTCGTAGACTAGTAGCCAGTGGCCAGTGCAGCTTCCACATCCCAGGAAACTCCATGGTCTATGCTTAACCTTAACCCTTGGGTTTGTTTTGTGATTGCAAGGAAGATAGTTGCATCATTCTAAAAGTGTGTTTGTCACCTAGGACACCATGGAGTGGCCACTTGCTAAACCATGCAATATATATAATAATAAATGTTAGGTGTGGACTATATAAAATTGCAGTAACAACTACACATTAAAAATGAGAAATCTTAACTTTGAATCCAGACACCAATTTATACTATTTTTTAAAAGAAAAAAAAAGTTGATATAAAGGTGGGTTAGGGTGTCAAGCTAGTTGTATTTGCTTGGAAGCCAAATATCAGCTTTTGAAGGGCTTTGTTAGTAAAAAATAAACACCACTTACTTTCTAGCTAGTCTTTAATTTGTCCCAAGGAAAATGAAGTCTTCGATAGTTTTGCTTAGAAGAGAACTTTTCGCTTTTAATTGGTCAAATCAAAGTAGGTCCACTGCTGCTTGCACGTGTGCATGTCTGGTGTGGCCCGCCTCACCAGCAAGCCTCTCCCTTTTACGCTTAGACCGTGACTATTTTTTTTTAAAAAAAAAACTGCTTAGACCGTGACTTGCTCGAAGTGACAAGTGGACACTAATAAGTTCTGGATTTAGAGAGTAGTTGATCCGCAAGTTAACAGCTGATTTTGCATGCACAATTATTTCAATTTTTGTGTTTTTTTTATCTACCGCTTTTCACATCATAGTGAATGATCAATATTCAGAAATATTATTAACAAAATAGAAGTGTTTGAACAAATGCTCTGTCGGCGATAAGTTTGTGCCTTTAATTACCTGCTCAATGCACGAGATGGGGTTGCCAAAAAAATGCACGAGAGGCCGAGAGGGGGTTGATAACTTTGTTCTTATTTTTATATATTCTTGGATCAAATCACAGTAGTTATAAATAATTGGAGTAGACGGTACGGATAACCAACCATTCAATGGTGAACATGCAGTTAAATAGGAGTATGCATGCTTTGGGTCCACCAGTGAGGAACACAAAATAACTCGAGAGGTGATGGCAATCCTGACTTATGGAGGCTTGGCATAGACGATATGTAGATAATAATAATAATAATAATAATAATAAGGCTATTTCAACTAATTCTATGCAATTAATTATAGGTATTATTAGTGGTTCTTTTTCTTATTGAGATGACAAAGGGAGGAGAAAGGTGGGTCTTGGGGGACAAAGCGTGGGTGGCTATGTTGGAGGCATATGATGTCACCTTCGATCGGCGCACGAAATGTTCCCTCTACTCCGGTCAGCTCGCGGCACGGCTGCGCTTCGAGCCGCGTGATAAAGCACCACCGTACGGACTTGATCATTTCGAACAAGGTTTTGAGTCTATTTTATTTACCGTACTTGCAAAAAACCAAAGCAATCCATCCATTTTTTAGGTAAGCACGAGCATAGAGCGTTCCAGTTGTTAGGGCACGTTTTAGTTCCTTAATGACACAAGTAGGCATGCTATAAACTTTTTTTCTCAGTGACCGAGCTTGGTGAGAAAAGGGGCCAATGCCATAGCAAGAGATGTTGTAGCAGGGGCCTTAATGAAGCTACTTTTACTTGAATATTTTGTGACGAAGATGCAAAACTACAGTAAAGAGACCATTGTTGTCAGTTATATGGGCAGCAGATATGGGGGAAAATATTGCCTTAACTATACTAATGTGTTTGAGAAAACACACAAAATGGTATGAATCCTTCAGTCCTTGTGAACTGGAAGGTAGAGAGTGGACTGATATGAATTGTTGCCTTCAAGGCTTCAATCCTTGTGAACTGTACTAATGTGTTTTCTTTTTTTTTTTCTTGATGTCGTCGTGTCTTATTAGGGTCGACAAAAAGAGACCAACGGGAAAGTGTTAAATAAGAGTGGATTTCTAAATTCATCCAAATAAGAAAGAAATGAATTGTACCCTACAATAATATTTCATTCACCTATTACCTGTGCCCCAAACAGTACAACTTCATGAGAAAAATGAAAAACACCCAAACCGAATATCAAGGTTATAGAACCGAAAATACAACCTTTTTGGGCAAGAATATCCTGCAATTTTGAATGTGTCATGCTCCAAGTTATTTCAAGAAGCCAAAGTAATCCATCTGTTAGTTTTGTGCAGGTCCTCATACAGTATATTCCCTAAGAAAGCATAGCGCCAGTACGGACAGCCCAGGTTTCAACGTCTTGATTCACACTATCAAAGCTTTGGCAATTGGTTTAAACAATCCTTCTTAGTCTCTCAGGCATCAGCATATCTCTGGGTGCGAGAGATTATAATGCATTATTAGAGTAAAGACACCGTTGTTAGTTACTGGAATAATTTAACTACCATGATCTCGCACAAACCGAGCATGCACGTGAGGCCGGACGGTAGCGGCGCCGCTCCAAGCATAGCTTCCGGTTATTTCCGCCGCAAGGAACAGGGTCTATGCTTGTGAAATCTCTCTTCCCGAGGCTCATAAAGAGGATCAAGGGTTAGAGTTATAGGTCGCAATTTTTTAATACTAATAGGGTTGATAACTACTCCTATTTCGTCCAGCTTTATCACTAGGTTGATATCCACACGCAAGGTCTCTTCGTTGTCAGCACCAAAATTTGAGGAACTTTTCAACTGTATATGAGCGATTTCTAGAGAGGTAGATAGGTATTTAATCTGTAGTTACGGGTTAAGTTTTTAACTTATTTGTTATACTAGTTTCTCATTTTAGTTAATTTTAAAGAGTTTTGGACCAATCCAACAATCCACAAAATACAAAACTTACGTTCTTAGACGTCTATAATTTTCAAAATCTCGAGCATATTCTCACCCTTTTAGGATTTCAGTAAATCGGGTGATAGTATGCTAAATAGCGTTTCCAGATTTCATAATATTGGTGCAGTCTTGTCTAACGCTGAAACCCGGCCACGCTGCCAATCAACCCCCAAATTAAGTCTCTAGCAGAGCAGCAAGACGACTCAGCAAGCTCATAAAGGTAATGCATGCGCACCGTCTATACGTGTGCATGTTACACAAAAATTCATGCAACAAGAAGCATGATTCAGACACTACATCCACTCATCGGTTCAACAATCAAATCCACTCTGATCGCACTCGTTTCCGCCTGCCATTGCGTTCAGTGGCGTCGCTTTAACTTCAGGTCACACTCACCCTAAATCCTAGACTAATATCATTCAAGAACAATGATCACCGAACGGTTATAGATGCTTTGCACCACATGCCAATGATAGCTTCTCAATAACACGGGCAGACAAGTTAACATCTTAGCTAATCAATGGGCCATGTTTGTCTAACAGCATTACTAATTGAAATCCAGGAGAAACAAGCAGGGCCACGACATTGCATGTTGTGATCCCTAACAACAGGACACGTGACCTTGGAATGCCTGTCATTGTAAGTACCAGGAGGAACTGATTGATGATAGATAAGAGTTCACAGTCAACATCAATGTCTTTCGCACCCTACATGTTTCATACATCAGATCAGGAATCCTCATGGGGAAGCAGTAAGATGATCAATGATCAATCAGCCTCCACGCGCCTCCCTCCTGGTGGCGTCATGGAGGATGTCAATGTCCACTCCATCCTGCGGGAGCAGGACATACCGCACCACTGAGCCCCTGATGAAGCAGTTTCGCACGGATAGCTGCCAGAGGAAAACGGAGCAACGGATTTTAACAATGTTATCAACAACAAAAAACAAATAGGCAGTATTAGTTACTTGTACATAATCTAATGTATCTCTTTTAGTAAAAAGGAAATGCCTTTGAGGATCTGAAAGACTGAATGTCTAAATCGCAAAAGGATGCAGCAATAAAGTACTAAGACAGTGCAAATATTCTCACACATAGGATAGCAAAAAAAGTAGAAAATAGCTAGACCATGAAACGAGGTATAGGATAGGAATACACAAAGTATCGTGTACTCATCTCACAGCACATCAATACTAATTAAAGCACGAGTGTTAAAAAAAACATACTTTCAGGTTCTCTATAGCAAAGCCCAACTAAATAACTAACTTCTCAACGAGTGTTAACTGACAGAATTCAACATCATAGAATTGTAAGGGAAAAGGAAAAGGTAGCACAGGACATATATCAACTTCACAACATATACAAAAGCTGCTAGAACAACAAAATTCACATAGTTTTTTATCTGTAACTTGCAGCAGAGCTAAATAGGCTTCAAATTTCATGTGCAACACAGGCATTGATAACAGTGGATGTCATGGCATAGTCTAATGTAGTAGCAGCACCAATAGACCTGTCATTTTTTTCACTTAAGGCCTTGTTCAATTTGGTCGGAATGGGCCGGAATGAGGCCCATTCCGTGCGGAATAAATTGGCTCACAACCAAATCGCTTGTGTGGAAAAAAAAAAACTTGTTCGGTTACGCCCGGTCCAGAATGAAATAGGGCCTGTTTTAGTCATTTCGTGCAGGTTATGGCCCAGATTGATTCTCCACCTACCTCTCGGGGTCCGGAATGAAAACAACAAGATCACTTATTCCTGCCCCGGAATAGTTCTTGGGCCTAATTCAATCAGCTGGAAATGAACAAGGCCTAAATGATTTTATCATTCCAAATAGAACAAACACAAATACCTGGCAGCATGTTATGAATTTTGCAGATCACAAATTAAACGCATGGGATCATGGTCGAGGTGCTAATTCAAGACTTAATCAATTGCCTACTAAACACAAAGCTCACATATAATAGTCTAATATAAGCATGAACATCCTATTTCTTCCATGACTACATCTGTAGTGTTATTCTGCATGTGTCAAGTGTGGACACCGTATGTTACCCAGCATCAATATTCTTAATTACAAGAAGTTGGTCTAAAGGTTACTCCCTCCGTTCTGCAATTCATGTGGTTCCCGACATGAAATTTGCACTGGCCGCAAGTAAATTTGGTTTGTCAGAACAACTTTATTTTTTAACAGAGTACACTGCAATAAAGTCAAGAGCACAACTAACTATTCATGTAAGGTTCCCCCAATAATGCTGAATTGGTGTAACTGACTATATCCAAGCTGTTCATTCATGAGTCATATGACAAAAAAATAAAACAGGACATGTGCGTCAGTTCTATTTTTCTAGAGCATTATACAGCTGGCTTGTTACTGTTACCATGGTTTCCTTACATTCATTGAACATTAACATGCATTAGTATAATTTTTTCAATCAGCAATAGAAAAACTTATCTAGGGCATCGTCAACTGATTTACCTATGTCGTTGTATGGAACTTACAAGCTTCAAAGTTTCAGGTGCAAACAATAATAAGACCAGCCATAACATGACCGTGGGTTGGAATTCAGTATTGAAGGATTCACTAATAATCATATATAAAATTCAAGTGGACCAACTCAAGATATAATTGAGCATTAGCAGTTAAGAAAACAGCAAGAGAGGAAATCAGTAAATGACATAGCTTGCGTACATCAGATACATAGAAAATCTTTGATCAATCCATCCAAACACTCAAACAACCATTCTAGTGAACTACCATTCTAGTGAACTGAGTTCACCAAATCTAGGAGCAACATCATTGAATCTATCACTTATTTCACTTATGTAGCTTTAGGACCTTTATTTGTACCAGAATTTCTGTGCATAAACTGACAGGGCTTTGTAAATTTGCAAAACAACACCCATCACAATGTCAGGTAGAGGGGCTCATTTAATCACTTAACATATGAGAATGAGATGGTCCAGATGCAATACAACAATAAAATCTGATAGGATTTCTTCAGCGGGTAAAGTGGTGTCTCTGTATGTCTGTACACCATCAGTTGCCCATGCTATAGTGAACATTAAGGACTCAAGGTTAATTGCCACATGTCAAGGACAGAACTACTATATTAAAAGTAAGGTACCCCCTCCCCCCTATAGGCCTTTAGTTGGACAATAGGGGTACATCCCACCACAAATCCAATATAAAGGAACATAACTGCAATAGTCTTCCACTGATGTTCCTACCATCAATCAAACAAGGATGCATAAAATTAAAAAACAAGGATAAGCAGCAATGAGGTGTCTACCAAACTTTAACAGACAAATTGAATCCAACGAATTTTGTATTGGCATAACATGTAGATGCAGCAGTAGGCATGCATACTTGCAATAGTTAATTCATCACAAAAACATGACAGGTGCAAGGTAGAGGGACTCATCAAAGACTTAATCACTCAGCGATAAGAACATATGCGGTTTTACACATAATCAAACAACAAAGTAGATCAAATAATTCAATAAGGTATTGTTGTTTTTTAGTTTACACTATCAGTTACTCATTCACTGAGCCCTGACAGTCAATAGTTAATGCAAGACTGCTATTATTTTATCAGAGCAAAGCTTGCAAAATAGGTGAACCTTCCACCGTACTACCCAATATGCTAGAAAAAGGGACGTAACTGCAATGATCTTTCACTATTGTTCCTGCCGTCAGCAAAAGACAGATGGCAAAAACCAAGGAACAAACAGCAATCAAGTGGACAACAGACTCAACAGCCAAATTCAATCTAAAAAAGGGCACGAGTTCTATATACTGCATAACAACTAGGCAAGGCAGCAGGCATACCATGTGGGGGTACTTGTCCTGGTCAACGACGCGTGTGTTCTCAAGCTTGATGTTGAGGTACTGGTCGACCGAGTGGAGCGTCCCACGGATGGCCAGATCGTTCTTAAGCTCCACGGTCACCTCCTTCCCCACGAGCTCCTTGAAGTAGGAGAAGAACAACTGCACACGGAAACAGAAACGTTGATAAACAACTGCGCCGCAGTAGTAACAACAACATAAGGAGGCACCTGCAAGAGAGATGGAGAAACGATCGACGAACAGGAGAAGAATTACCATGGTGGATTGAGAACCCTCGCTGCTCAAAGTTCAGCTGAACCCTGCAAAAATTGCAAAGAAAACAACGAACTTATTAGGACCCAGATTTTGCCATGCTTCCTTCCACCTTTTCTACTCGGGAACCGAATTAGTATTGGAGATGGATGAAAAACATCTACCAGATCCGGAAACGAGTCTCTAGCCAGAGGAGGACCCCAGTATCCACCCAACAATGTTTTTGCCCCCAAAAAAAATCGAAGCTAATAGGTATAATACATGCCTTACTTGTGAGTGAGTCAGATCCGAGTTTACAGCACAGCAGATAGGAAAGAGAAGGGGCGGGCCCTCGTCGCCGCAGGACCTGGTGGGCGCTCGTCGCCGCTGAAGGCCGTCGCGCGCTGATCGTCGCGGTCGTCGCCGCCGGGAAAGGAAGATCACCAGGAACAGATAGACCCGATGAGAGTAACCCTAGCAGCTCCGTGACTCTCCACAGGGAGGCCGGCGGTGCGTCCTATGTTGCCTGCCCACAATTGATCCGCCTTGGTAGGCCTCAGCTGCATCAAGTGGGCCTAGTTCAGGCCCATAAAGAACTTTAGGTATCAGCCCAGAAGAGCTGTCGAGCCTAGGAAGATATGTAGTCCGTTTTGTTTTTTTTTCGTGGTCCATCTTACCTACTTTCGTTTTTTTTGTTTCAGTTTATTTGCATACAGTACATTGTATTGTACGCCAGCAAGGCGGATTAACATAGTTGTGAGACGGAACAGAGCGATGTAAAACCTTTGACCAAAATTCACACCTCAGCACTTCTTCCATTACCAGTGAACAGTTCTCAAATACATAATAGGACATTCCATTCCCGCAGTAAATAAACCTCATCGACACAATTCTAGTCCCACGAGATGGTTACTCTATATTTGAGCTAAACTTGGTATAAATTGAATATCCCACCCGTTCACAACGAGCTCAATTTCCTTAGCAAAATGCATATAGAACTCAACACGATTGAACGGTGGAGAGAAGAGGGGGAAGCAAAAGAACAAAGAGAATGCCGGGTGCTTCCTTCGTTTGAGGAGCAGGGAGACTTGAAAAAACAGAAGACCGAGCTCTTTCCTAGCTGCTGCAATTAGTGTCCAGGAGAAGGATGGAACTGACTGGCACTAGAATCTGAATTCCGGGTCAACGTCCATTGCCCATCCGAATTTAGCAATAAGTGATTTGTTGAAAATCTGTCAGCAAAAACAATACGGAACAGGTTCAGTAACTATGTACCTTCTTAATAGGGAAAGAAATTGTCCTAAAACTGCATACCTTCTCAATAGGGACTTCATGGCGTTTGCACCATGCCACAGTGATTCTAGGATCAAGGTAGTTGATCTTTGATGTTCCAAGTGCTACTGTCTTCAAATCCTCTTTTGTATTCTTAACCATCTCCATCTTCTCGATCTTGCCCTCAACCGTTGAGATCTTCTTCTGAATCCTGCAAGTAGATTTTGTGATATTGCCAATCTGTTCTTTCATCAAGTGTTCAAAATATGACAAAGCTGCGATCAAGATATTACGCTTCAGGTGCCAAATTCCTCTTTGGCTTCCCATCTTTATCATTGCCTAGGGGTTTTCCTTTCCTTGATTTGCTCAAGTCAGCTTTCAACTCATCCAAATGTTCCTGGAGTAGACAAAATTACTGAGGTTTAAAAGAAATGACAAAGAAACAGTAGAGCTTCAGATGTATGTAGTAATTTGCAGTGAAAAGCTAACCTTCAATTCATCAATCTTTTCATTCATTTTTGTAATCTGGGATTCATGTGATTTTGAAACGCTACGCTGATGGTTACATATTATAGCAACCTAGTTATTGGAGAAAGGGCAGTCCAAAGTCAAGATCAGTGAGTACAAAATAAGAAGTTTTTTCTTGAATAGTAAAAAGGAGCACCTCCTTGTTGGCTTTGTTGTATACAGCAAGTTTTTCAAGAAGAGTTCCATCTTCTGTTTCTTTGTGCAACTGTAACATTAGCATAACACATGTTTAGAACATAATTTATCAGCATGAAATATAATAGTAGTTGCAAGAACAACAGTAACATATGTGTATCTCTGCATGAAATATACAGTCTATGTGTATCTCAGCTCAATATTGGATCGTGTGCCAACTGCCAACTTAAGTTTTTCCATATTTCTCACAATAAAGACTAGAAATACCAAAAGAAAATAACAAGACAGACACATGACAAACTTCAAATTTTACTTTGTACACCCTTGACAGTTTATGAATCTAAACAGTTCAATTTGAAAAGAAAAAAAAACTGATAAAGGGTTTTTTCAACTTACAATATCATCCAAGGTGATGGAAGCATTATATGTACGGAACACTTTTGCGGTAAGCCCAGGCATTAGGTCCTTAAGGTGAGCATTAAGCCTACTTGTATCAATTAAGTGAAAGAGAGCTTCACCTGGTTCCTTCCCTACAAAATCAGATAGAAAAGAATAGTAGTTGATTAGACTAGGGCAGAGGGATGGAGAGAGAAAATATCAAGGACGAAAAAAAAAAAAGAGTGGCATGGGAAGACATACTAGCTCGGAATGTCTCAACTGCATTGTAAACAAGTTGTTCCACCTCTACAGTGTTGAAGTATCTCACAGAATCTTTACCAAGAAAGTCAAACTACATTTCACAAACCATCAGATAAGTATTGTATCAATATTATCATATATAGAAAACAAGCAGGACAAGTAAATAATGAAGATCAAGACCTGAAGCTTATTTGGGGGCACACAGGTGACATTATCAACCTTCAGCGTGCAGCAACCGACAGTATCAGCTTCATCATCGTCCTGAATATTATTCAAATATTACAACAGAGAAAGTGTACTTGTTCAAAACCTAGTTAGCCATCATAAAGAAATCTTGATGTCAAATGCTATTTAAGATACTATAAGAGCTGATGCAAATGAAATGTTACAAACAAATAAAGCATTTGTCCATGCAACGCAAAAAGAAAATTCTGCAGTCAAACTAATGCATATCGAGCAAATTGCCAAAAGGGAAATCACATAATACAATTTAATCATTCAGAACAGATTGGAATGTCACACATAGTAGCTATCAAAATATGCTCCTGTAGGATTACCTTTTCATTACCTGCCCTAAGGGCAAGTTTATCTATAAGGTATGTTGCAACAGCAATTTGCTTCCTTGTCTCATCTTTGCTTCTGAAATCCTTTGTGTAATTTTGTCGAATATTATGTATGTATTCCTGACGTTGATAATCACAAAGGAAAATCAGTGTACATGTAGACTCAAAACCTTCATACATACAAATCAAACTTCCTCACCTTCAATTTTCTAGACTTCTCATATTTTTCTTTGTCACTTTGCCCCTTCAGTGAGCTGCTTGCTGCCAGGAAAACATACTTGAAATCTTTTTGGCTAATTGGATCATTCCAAAAAGCCAACCATGTAACAGTATTGTCATGTTTGACTTCTTTCCAGCTGTGGAGCACATGATTAATCAAACATTGCTTGCATGCAAAAAGATTATTTTCAAATTGAAATATTTTGCAGAAAAGAACCGGGAAATATTACTTTTCTCCAGGTATTGGACACTCAGGCACTGGTGCCCCTTTTCCAATATTTATTGTAATATCACTTGGACGAATGCGCTGCTTCAATTTTCCCATCTAAATCAATGTAACAAAAAGTATAAATAGGGAACTCATTTAAAACACAAAATCTAAATCTTCACATGTTGAATTGTTGACACATCCATACCTTTGGATGTTCTCCACGTCCTCTGAACAAGCCAGGTGGCTCTACTCTGAAATTGCCAACCTGAAATGAGTAAACAATATAGCGCAGTTGAACGTTAGCAACATTCACTTGAAATAGTAGTGTATATATGGTAAACAGTGCTATGCAAAGATTACAGCAACAGTTAACTATTAATACCAAAATTATCATATTTAGTAAGAGAATCTTATCTTAATCAAAGAGAGAGCATAGGCAGCAAAATAATTCCTGGGTTACAAAAATAATTATCTAGTACAAATAACAGAAAGAGAGGCAATGGCTACCTATTAAAATTAACAACGGTAAGTTATCAAACTATTTCAGACTGTTAGAAAATCACCTTCTCCTTTTTACCATCTACAACAGCCCACATGTACTTCTCCTCTTGTTTCAGTTTTTCTTCCCGTAATGCTTTCTTCTCCTGTATGGAGACAGCACTTTAAGAATAAGCCACAAAACCAGTTGTCTAATTTCTCCAGGAGCACACTGATACAAACAATACGTCTTTATTAAACAAACACAAATCACAAGCAGTTACCTCTGATGTCATCTGCTTCTTCTTCTCCTTCTCTCTGAGGTGCCATTCATATATCGGGGTGAAATCACAAAGTTCAAATTTCTTGATAATATGGTTTTTACCAAGAATTTTTCTCCAGTCAGTGAAAAAGTTATCGATGAATGTTTTTTTGGTTGCATAATCTGTATCTTTCATCACTGCAAACATTGTTGCAACCTGCAACATAGAGAATCAACAGAGAAGCAAATATAAGGAAGCAATTTGAGTTGAGGAACAGTGTTATGACTATGTTATTCTTTATTCTTGTAGTTAAAGATCCAAACTGGCAAAACAAAATATACAAAGAGCTAATGCTTCATTCATCACCTCCTCTTGTTCTGGTGTCAAATCAACAGGCTGCCCATTGTAAAGCATTTTGACACCATGAGGCTTGTACGGAGGAGGGAAAATAACGCCATTGTGCTCCAAGGTAGTCCATTTCTTTCCACCACCAGATCCAGGAGGCACTCTCAATTTCTTTGAGAACTGGTTAGTTTTCACAACTTTTTTTGTTTTCACTTTGGTTTTCATTTTTTTGCTGTTCTTCAAAGACGCAGGACTCTTCTTGACAATATTCTTTCCAGAAGTCTTGCTTTTTGAAGACTCGCCAATTTTCAGCCTTTGAGCAAGCGGTACATTGTCATTGTCATCTACCTTGGATTCTCTCTTGACAGTTGCAGAAGCTGATACACCTGAAGGCTTTGCCTTCTTGAGAGCTGAACTTGTCTGATTATTACTATCTAAAGGCCTTTTACCCAAATTCTGTGGGCCATTTGTAGCGTTGTTGGAAGAACCTGATTTCAGATTTGCATTGCCAGCAATAACTCTTGAAAATCGGGCAGACAACGGCTTCTCATCCTCTGAATCAGAGGCATTACCTCCAATTTTTGGAGCAGCATTAGCGAGTAACCTGCTTGCCAATGGTTTATCATCATCCGAATCATCATCATGCTGCTCAACTTTCGGAGCAGCTTTCTGCACAACAGCCTTATCTTTGGACAAGTTTATCTTGGAACTCAATGGCTTGTGATCCTCATCTGAATCCTCAGCCTTCACATCACCCGCATTAACTCTCTTCAATTTCTTTTCCTCAACCTTTCTCCTCAATCCAATTGGTATATCATCATCTGAATCATCAGGTTGCTCGCATGGTCTTTTAAGTTTACTGCTATCAGCGTTATTATTGCTCCTCGAATTATGTCCAGCCGAACTATTCGGGTAACCAGATCCCGAAGGCCGATGGTTCGGGGTTGACGATTGTGGCTTCAGATGTAGTGGCCTCGAAGGACTAGTGACCCCGTTCTTCTGCGGGTTTGAAGCCATAGGTTTGGGGTTCCTAACAGGCCCTGCAGTCCCCGATGACCCCTCCTGTTTGGAGGGAGTCGGCCTTTTCACCGAGTTACTTGTCCTCTTGAATGAAATTGGAGCGTCGTCATCATCTTCAAACACAGAAGGTTGTTGGTTGACAAGAGCCATCACTCCCTCGCCGCAGCCGCCAACCAGACCAGATGTCCAACTCAGCCACACCTGCAAAAGTGCAAGCACAGTTCAAATATGTCAGAAAACCATCGTTGGGGGGGGGGGGGGGGGGGGGGGGGTTGCACTTGCACCATTCCAAAACGGGGTGCAATTAGCAATAAACTGAATAGAATACAGACGCATGTCCAAAGATTGCACCATCCGAGACCAATCGGTAGCTAATCCGTCTACAATTTGCTGTTCTAATCATGGTCTCGTTCACAAAATTCGCAATACATGCTAATTGACCATCCTTACACACAGAAATTCTATACTGAAACAGGGTTTAATCACTGATTGGCATCATGTTGAGATGAATAACACATGGGTGACCTGCCAAACCACCGCCCTCGACAACGTCTCCCTCAGATCGACCCCTTAAACTGAGAGGAAAACGCCTGCGCAGACCACCGTAATGGCTTGGCGCTCCACCGATCCACCGCCCACGACCCAACTCGACCCATCACCGCCGCAGGTCTAGGACCTGCCAACCAGACCGCCCCCGTGGCGCCCGGCCACCGAAGCGATTAACGGAGAGGGGAGGAGGAAGTTCACGAGGTACGCACCGAGGCGCGCGCGTCGTCCGCCCCCCGGCGAAGGACGGGGCGGCGCGAAGGCACCGCAGCAGGGCGGGGACGCCGTACGGATCCCGCGTCGGCGGCGAGTCGGCGGCGGCGGATGAACTAGGGTTAGGGCTGGGCGAGGCGCGCTCTTTTGCTTATCTATCACCTCTCGTCTCGTCGCCTCTCTCTCTCTCGCCTCGCTCGTATTTCTATCCCTCGCTCACCTCGTGTTTTTTCCCCTTTCTTTCTGGGCTCCCTTTTTTTTTCTTCCTCTTTTCCTTGCCTGTTCGGGCGCGCGGAAGCGGACCGGGAAGAGAGAGACGGGCGAGTAGAGAGAGAGGGGGATGCAGTCGGGCCCCATTTGCAGTGAGAATGAGGCAGCGGTCGAGGTGGATAACACGGGCCCACCCGCAGTGAGAGAGGTAGGGAGAAGCGGTCGGAGAAAACAGAAGCAAGGGACCCACGCGCAGAGAGACAAACGTGGAAGGAGACATGGCGTGAGCCGGGGAGGAAAAGTGATGCGTGGCGTGCGGGCGTGGGCTGGCTCACGTCACGCGAGCCGCTCCGTCGTGGGAAGCCGATCCGGACCGGGCCCACCTGTCTGTCTTAAAACTATGGTGGGCACAGGATGTCAGTGGGTGGCTACGTGACAGTTGCGGATTAGGATACGCGAGGTGGAGGGCGTCTAGAAGCGAACTTGTACTTACTCCTACATGGTTATTATCGCATGAATTTTGTGGATAATCTTCTGTGAAGTGCAGCTTATTTTCAAGTAGTAGTAAAGTCATCTCGCGGATTTGCCAAGTGTTTCAAAACTTGTGAAGTAAGCTCATTGTCTATTCAAATTTCAAAACTTGTGAAGTAAATTATTTGTACTCACAACAAAATATATTTTTACGAGATTCTTAATAAAACCGTCATAACTCATAAAGTTCATCATTTCATTGTGTGTTAGAGGCAGACCAAAAACCGTCACAAATTTTATGGTCCTCACTAAACATCCAGTTTCTAGTAGTGATAGATCTAAACACTTTGCTTTTAGAGGCAGTGCATGCCTATACTTTCTTCTACAAAAAAAAACACCCTCCATTTATTGGCACTTCCTCTCATTTTTCCCTATTTGAGTTGATTAATTCAAAACTGAACTAATCATAGTGATATCAATTAAATGAGCGAGAGTAGTAATCAAAATGATTCATTTTGCTATAAAAAAAATCAGTTGGCCATTCAAGTGACATTGTACCTTGTAAGTTACTGTAGTATATACTTGTTGCTCACAACCGTGGATCAAAATAATCTCCAAAAAAAACATGGATCAAATCAATACTGAATTAATGATGGAATACTGTCATGGGCAGGATCACGGCAAATCAGGGAGAACCATGATAGCAATCATCATATACACAACATTGAACCTCTGAAAGGAGCGAAGTCAAAGGGCTATTATCCTACAGCTTAAGCTCCAGCCAATACTGAACCTCTGAATTGTGTTTTGGACATAGTGTCTTCGGCTGTAATGTGGTGCTTATGAAACCTTTGAAATAAAAAATACTTTCAGCAAAAAAAATGAACGAATATTCAAGCTCTATATCAAGAGGTACCAGGTGCATGAGAGGATGGAGATGGATATGCCCAGAAGTGAGTTAGGCGAAGCTGGGAGAGGATATTACCTGCTGGGAGAAGGAGGTGATAATGCCACCAAGGTTGGGATGGACTGCTACTTCAGCTTCAACTGGAATGGTCCAGGGGAGGTGGTCTGAGAACTTAGGAAGACAGGAGGAAGGCTTATAGTTGAGCAATAATAGTGCTGAAGAAGAACTAGAACAGGCAAGAGTCACCACGCTTAACGTTGCTCAAGCTGTGTTAGACTTTGAGGTGGATGTAATAGATGTAATAACTGGAAACCAGGATCATGCGAACATGGTGAACTCGTTTTATTCGGATGAATAAAATTTGGGGAAACCTTTGATTCAAAAAAAAAGTCTTCTCCATGATTAATAAAAAGATGTTTATGCAATCTCTACAATATATTAATTAAGGTACGGTCGTCCACTTCGTGTCCACAAAGTTAGAGATTGAATCTAAATCGGTTTCGTATCTTCTATATCAAGTACCGAATTTTAAAAATCATAACTCTCACATCCGGAGCTCAAATGAGTCAAACTCGGACTCTATCTTGTAGCTCTCGAAAAGTTCTACAACTTTGATATTCAATAGAAGTTCAGATCCCGCAGTTTTGATTTCCAAATATACGATGTAAAAATATTTGTTCTGATTCGGACTCCTCTACGCAGGTTTCTGTGCGGGGCCTATATCTCCTAGCTCCGTAGTCTAAATAATATGGTCCATATATGTTTTGAAAAGGTATCAACGAGATTTACAACTTTTGTGTTTAAACTTTTTTCATTAGAGCAAGTATTCAATTTCAAAGTCACGTTACAATACAGTGCTATTTGTGGACTCCGTGAATTATTTTTTTCTTCCGGATAAAGCTTTCAGAATATGATAAATAATAGTGATAAAATTGTTACTTTTGACATACAAAATAATATACTAAGAAGCACCAACGGTAATATAAATATAATATTTTATGTAAAAAATATCAATAATATTATATATATCTAATAATTATATTGTATATATTTAAATTCTAAAAAATATTTTGTTTTTTAAAGTCCGTAGCAATGCACGGACATTTTGCTAGTATATATATATATATATATATATATATAGCAGCCATGTATTGTATAGTTCTGGATGTTATAATGTGTATCGGTATTGCAGTGCATTAGTTGATAAATGCATGTTATAGTTTTACATGTGACTTCCTTTTCTTTTTTCTTGTGAGAATGTGACTCATGATTTACTACTCGTAAAACACCACTTGTCGTCTAAGATACGCGGCTTTAAAACGCACTCAAGTAAAAAAAAATACAGCTTTAAAACGCACAAATGTTTTTCATCGAAGCCTCAGTCAGATGCAGACCATTTTCTTTTCTTTTTTAGCGGGGGAACCAGATGCAAACCATAAATCAGCTATGGAGTAGCCATCAGCAGCCGGAAATAAAATTTGCACCCAACCTGCTCTAATGCCAGTCAAACCGTGCCAGATTTGACCATGTATCCCAAAGAAAGAACAAAACAAAAGGATAGTTAAGTACAAACAGAGAGCGAATCAGGTGAGTGCTTATCCATAATCTTTTTCTTTCTTCTGTAGCATGCATACATCACAGTCATCACTCATCACCCGCCCCTCGGTGTTATCGAAGCCTCGGCGCCTCAGCCGAGTAAACCAACCGAGGTCACCGATGAACATGGTGCAATTTACCAAACTGCCACTGGCGCGACAAGGTATGCGAGCATGAACATTGCGCGCAATTGCCCGTAAGCTATGAGAAGGACAGGAAATATAATACGGGTTTTAACTTTTCCACAAATAATTATAGAACACGTTAGATAAAAATGTTTGTTTTTTGAGTCTAATAAGAATGTTTGTTTGTGAAACACTTGTTGTTTTAGAACCCACGGCAATCCAGAATTTTCCAGGAAAAGGGAAAATTACTTGGATGGGCAAGATACGAGGGTAAATTTGACAATTCAAAAGTCTATCTGATTAAACTTTGGCACATATAAATTATGAGAAGGGCAGGAAATATAATACGGAAATTTAACTTTGCCACAGATTAATTATTATACAAACATGTTGGATAAGTTATAAGAAAGGCAGGAAATATAATACGGAAATTTAACTTTGCCACAGATAAATTATTACTAACAAAATACCTGTGGTTGTCACGGGTCTTTGTTAAAAAAATTATAGTTATAATGTTTTTTTAACTATAAAAGATTTTTAATTATTTATATTTTTGGCTTGAGTATTTACTCTATTTTTATTTTGTTTTACCTTTTTGAGTTTTTTTAAAAAATATTTATTATAATAATTCGGGAGTGAGTTATTATTAGAATTCTTGTTATTAGTTTTTATCTAAAATATGATATTAAAACAATATATGATTAATTATTGTTAGTATGAAATATCGAATTGAAATCAGAGTCCAATTCAACAAAAGAATTAAAAAATAGTTTTAAAATGACTCAAACTGATTCGTGAATCATTATAGGATACAAACTGAATACGACAATGTTACAGACACATCTGGCACGAAAAAATGATTTAAACAACCTTATCTTAATTAATAAGTTATAGAGATACAAACATGTTAGATAAAAATGTTTGTCTGTGAAACACTCGTTGTTTTAGAACCCACGGCAATCCAGAATTTTCTTAGGAAAGTGCAAATTACTGTACTTGGATAGGCAAGATAGGAGGGTAAATTCGTCAATTGGAACGTCTTAACTATTATATCGCCGCTGCGATCCTACCTCGTCTTCTCCACTCTTTCCATCTTCACTCCCACCAGCTACGATCCCAACTCCCATGGCGCTCTCCATCTCCGCGCCCCCCTCCTCCTCCTCCCTACTAGCCCCTTCCCCTCAGGTGCTTTCTTTCGCTTCCCCTCTCTCTAATTAGCTCTCATTTCCTCGATTTGGCTGCTCCCCGCCGCAGTCTGGTGGCATCCGTTCCGCTGTCTCACCTGCTCTTGGTCGCTGCTTCAGGTCGGCCGATGGAATTCCGTCTCGGCTAAGCCTGGGACTTTCAGCCTCAGGAGGACGGCTCTGGAGGCGAGGGCCGCCGCCGGCAACGCCTCGGCTTCGCCCGTCGGCGGTACTAGTCATCTTTGCCTACTCTCGCTCTGCTTCTCCTTGTGAATCATGGATCATGGCATGCGGTTATTGATTCTTTATTCTCCTTGGTTGGGTGTAGAGTTTGTCACTGAGCTCGATGCGGTTGCTGGCTTCAGCGAGATTGTGCCGGACACCGTTGTGTTCGATGATTTTGAGAAGTAACAGTTGTTTCTTCGATTGCTTGTTTGTCCCATTGAATTTGGCGGGTTGACCGAGGTTGACACATTGTTCTGTTGCCATAAATTGCAGGTTTGCGCCGACTGCAGCCACAGTGAGTTCATCATTGCTGCTCGGTATTGCAAGTCTCCCAGATACCAAGTTCAAGGCGAGGAGCTGTTGCTATTGAAATGTTCAATTATAATCTGTTAATCTTGCACTGGAAGATTGACACGGTTCGTGTTTGGACAATTCTATTGTTGCAGAGTGCTATAGATACTGCACTGGCTGATGGTGAGTGCAATGCATTGGAGAAGCCCGAGGCCCGGATGTCGTGTTACCTCACTAAGGTGTGCATATCATGCCTTGTTTTCAGTATCAGCACCTTTGTAGCTTGGCAGTCCGATAGTTCTGTTCATCTAGGAGCTGAATTGAGAAGAAATTTCACAGGCCCTGGCAAATGTTGGAGCTGAACTTGCTCACCAAGTCCCTGGACGTGTTTCCACTGAAATAGATGCTCGGTTGGCTTATGATACCCAGGGCATTATCCAGAGGGTATGAGTTTATTCCTTCTTTTGCTTCCATGTTACTTGCGTAGAATGCAATGCATACCAAGAATTGTGTGCGCCTTATGCAGCTAATGTAGTTTGCGTAGAAGGTCATGCGCAACACTTTGTGAGCACAATGGCATGAAGTAATTGGAACGGTTCTTCGAACAATGCTTTCTTGGTCTGCAACCTGTTAATCACCAAATATATACAGTAGTGATCACAAGAATATCTAATATTGTGGGGGCATCAATGTCTCTTTTATTTGTAAATTATGCAAAGCTTTTTTTTTTTGGCGTAACTTCCAAAGAGGGCTGAGTTAATGAAGTACAGTGGGGACATATCAGCTGTAGCCTGCAGGTTATGCTAGGATGAATATTAGGATTAGTAGTACTGTGTTATTTTGATGCCTGTGAACAGCTTCTCTGTTATAACTTATTCTCATCACATTATTATACAATAAGGTCGATTAATAATCATTAAGCTAGTTAGGCTTAAGTGTTTCAAGTATATTTCAAATTTTCACCAAACATGGATTTATTTTTTCCTTTAGGACAAAAGACGGTTAAGGAACAAAGTAACAACTGGTTTTTAGCTTGATACTTCATTGTAATGCGGAATTTGTAGTGGTAACTGAACAGTGAGGATTTGTTTGATACTTCAAATATGTAATTTGAGATCTGGAGTCCTTGATTGAGCTTTTCTGTAGAACAAATGTTAGAATGATGTTTCCATCCTTCAATTGCTTTGCATGCCTTTCGTCTTGCCATTCTCAGTTTGTCAAACTACCTCAGGGCCACTGTAGTACTGATCAATATTTCAGACTTTTTGATCCCAAAAGTTCTCACAACTTCTAGTTATTCTACAAGTCACACTTTCATCCTAATGTTACCTTTCATCTGAAGTGCCTATTTGATGTTTATGATAATTGCTCCTGAAGCTGAGGATAAGCATGTAAGACATTTGTTATCTGAGCATCAGTATTTGTTGAAACATAGCAATGCAAACTTCCGGAATCTTCTCTCTTATTCATGAACCTAGATATTTCTATTAGGAGTGTTCTAGAGCTAATATCATGGCAAGTTTAGACTAGTGTAGAATCTGGATATTTTCTCGTAATGTTCTAGAGCATGGACACTTGTCATAGTGCCATGGCTCACCTAGGTCTATAAATAGAGGAGCCACCCCCCCTTGCCATGCTATCCATCTATGAGCATGGTGAGTAGTAGGGAGTGCTAGGAAGAGGAGAGTGAGAGAAGTAAGAGTAGTAGGACAGCCACCTAAAATATAGTTGTGTACTCCCTCGTGTAATAGTTGTATGGTTAATAAAAGTGTGTTTTTCCTTGTAAGTTAAAGTCTCCTGGTTCAGCCTTATAGTTTTTAGTACTTAGTGCATTAGTTAAGTTGTGATCTGTCTGAAGGTTGGCTCTGCCACCCGGGATCACAAGGGTCTGTGCTTCATCTGAAGGTTGGCACTGCCACCCGGAAGCAAAGAAGGCGGCTTACTCGCCAAGGACCCGGCACTAAGTATCTAGAACCTAAAGAGGCTAACCAACTTGAGAGTTGGTTTAGCATAGGGATAGGTCCTCATAGTGGGTATTTGGGTCATCAACTTTCAACAGTATTCAAAGATTTGTCTTCTCCATATCTTGCTGATGCTTGTGACTAAGCATGGATACTGTTAGCTCACCAGTAACTTCTGAGAAAAATGTACGTGCTCCTCATTCACAGTTTCCTAAAAAAAAATTGTTTCTTCATGTTCAGGTGCATGAACTGTTGAATCTATACAATCAGCATGATATCTCATCGGAACGCCTGTTATTCAAAATACCCGCTACATGGCAAGTAAGTATACTAAGTGCTACTCTGTATTTTTGCTTCAACAATATGTGCTGTCTGGATAAGCCTTTCCTTGTTAACTTATTTATAATTAGGGCATAGAGGCTTCAAGGTTGCTTGAATCAGAAGGGATTAAAACACATTTAACATTTGTTTACAGGTAATGTTCTTTATTTCTTTTTCTTTCTCTCTTTTTGTTGTTGTGCCTTTCTCCTGAACATTTTGTAGTGGAGACTGTATGACTGTTTTTCTCTTGTCCCCACTTCTCAACATGACGGTAATTTCTGATAGAGGTGTTGAATATGGAATTAGTGTTGTAGTTTACACAAGATGATATGATAGTAATGTCTGAGAGTGGTGTTGGATATGGAGCTTAGCGTTGCAAATTATGTAAGATGATATCAGTATTGCAGTGTACTGTTGCTATATATGGAACTCTGAGTCTCTGAACCAATAGTTAATAGAATAGAAGAGACCCTACCTACAACTTTTGTGGTGACTGATGATTCTTCTTCAGTTTTGCACAAGCAGCGGCGGCAGCACAAGCTGGTGCATCTGTTGTACAGATATTTGTGGGTCGGATTCGGGTAAATTAGTGGAGATTTTTTTTAAATGGTGATCTTATGCTGAAAATAAAATGATACCCCAACCACAAATTATCCAGGATTGGGGAAGGAACCATTCGGGTGATCCAGAGATAGATGAAGCTTTGAAGAAGGGAGAAGATGCTGGGCTTGCTTTGGTTAGTACAATACAATTATATTTTTGTATGTAGTTATATCTGCATAATTATATCAATACATTGCTTTACTATACTGGCTTGGACAGTTTTTGGTGCCTTTTAATCACTACAACCCGCTACCCTATCCAACCACCACCTCAAAGAAGAAAGAAGAAAACAAGTGTGATTCAACTTTCTTGCAAAACTGTCTGGAATTTTTTGTGTTTTATACGTACCTGGTTTTAGCATTTGTTAAGATTCCATTGTTTTATTCTTAATCAGAAATGTGTTTATTAACAAACCATATATGATATATCTATGGATACTAACTTGGGAATAGAAAAGAGTTCACTTACTTGAGTTCTCATGTCTGCCCTTACACTCATTCTCTCCTGTTGCATTGACTTACATTTTCTGCTTACTATGCTTGAATTGGTACACCATATGATCGTGAGTTGTAATGCAGGTGAAGAAAGTATATGCCTATATTCACAGAAATGGATATAAAACAAAGTTGATGGCTGCTGCTGTACGGAACAAGCAAGATGTATTTAGCCTCCTGGGGTACATTGTTGTTACTTCTTTTTGTTGGTTTCAAGTATAAGTTCACAAGTCATGGGTGTTAATGTGGGAAACCCAATGGTTTGCAAATGTAGGATTGATTACATAATTGCACCTCTAAAGATACTGCAGTCTTTGGAAGAGTCTGTCACTGATCCTCATGAGAAGTATGGTTATGTCCCGAAGTTAACTCCTGCTATTGGCAAGACGTATGAGTTTACTGAAGAGGAGGTTTGTCTGTTTTTGCTGGATCTTGTCTCTAATTCATGTTTGCAACCTAACTAAACAATATTATCACACATAATTGCCATGCACTGTTAAGACTTTAAAAGAGAAGAACACCTTTTTAGCATTCAAATATTGTCCTTGTCCTCTCAAGGTGTTAATTATTGTAAAATTGATCTTGTATAGTTGTATCTTTACATTCATTAGTCAGGTACATTTTCACTTCCACTAGATCAGCGTAGAGGGAAAAGCTAGAGGAGTTGGGTCCTTTTGTAAACTGGCATAATATCTGTAGGATTCTTTTGTACAGCAAATGTAGCTTGGAAGTTGGGCCCTTCTACATAGTGTTGTTGATGCTTCTACTTAACTGTGATTGCACCAACAAACTGAACTGCCAGCAAGGGAAAATTTGTTTTCAGAATTGGTAGATCAAAAAGATTCTGTGATAAAGTTAACCAATTCCCATGTGTTTTTTATGTTTTATTATTAAGATTGATTGTCCTCACTTCCAATTAATGATGTCTTCAGCTTGTGAAGTGGGACCAGTTGAGTCTAGCAGCTGCGATGGGACCAGCTGCTGAAGAACTACTTGCATCTGGATTGGAGGGATATGTGAACCAAGCACGCCGTGTGGAGGAGCTCTTTGGGAAGATCTGGCCACCTCCCAATGTTTAAAGTCAGCCAGCCTCGTTGTGCCATAGTTTTCGGTTCCAGCAAAGAGTAATAACAGCAAGGAAGGATGGTGCCGACCGATATTTGCCCTTTTGCTTCGACAAACACCTCTCTTGTCTGTCTGTCATCAGTTCTTCAATGTAATTTACGAGCAGATCTTGTAATGTTGTGAAAATGTTGTTTCTTTTTTCTTTTATATGAAACGACATGCTCCAGTTTTACAATAGCTGGTGACGTGTATTGTGTTTTGTCATTTAAATCCTCTGCTGGATTGATCTGGACTTACAATTCACAACCGAAATATTTCCTGCAAATGCCCCACCGTACCACTTATGGCTACAATTTTCTTAGCCCAGGTCCATAAGAGAATTATAAAATTTTGGCAAACGTTGAAGGGTCTACATATTAGATTACTTTTTCAAAATTGATCCCTTACTGCCCTTGGCGCGTCCAAATTGTGTAAATTGGTGTTCGTCACACTGGATGTATGTTCTTACTTCCCTTGATCCAAGGAGTTCTCGCATCACATGATGGGTGCTTTTGGGTTGGCTTGGGTTTATGCGTCAACTAATTAGTAGATGTGTAAGGTGTAACTAGATGTCTGTTTTGCAGAAGTTGTAGAGCGAGGTCAGCCGGGCAGGCAGGTGGTTCACGCCGCTCATGCAGTGGGCGGATTTCTTATAAGCAATTAATTAATCAAATCAATTAATGCTAGTGGAGGGGTGAATGATATCACCAAAGATTGGGCCTTTAATTTTTATACATCCTTCTCCTTGGGTTTGCAAAAACACACATGGGATATTTAGCAGCTAGAGGGGTTTTGCAGTCTCCCCCTATTTTGGTGAAAGATTTAAAATTAAGAACATGAGAGAATAAAATACAGTATAATTTTACTTATGCTTACAACGTATCACAAGTAAAAAAAAAAGATAAAACCAACGCATCTTATTTTATTGCTACTTAATGCATTCACAACTTTATAAATAATTACTTACAATTGGGAGTTTGTCGAATTATTCGAGCTGCGTGGAGTACAAGTTCATTCTTAGACTATGCGACAAAACGTAATTACAAGAACACGTGTAATCACATGCACATATTGTAACCGTCATATCTTTTCGAACGTATGTTCATTCGTAAACACCATAACATAGATATAGATTTCACAAATAACATCGATATCGCAGCTAACCGTGTAAACTAGTTTAATCCTAACCGCTCCATACTCAATCGGATGGTCTAAAAACACCCAGCCCAATCTTTTTTTTAGATAACAATGAATGCAAACATATAAACAAGTTAGATATTACATTTTTTATATTCTGGAATTATTACTTGTTTTGGCTTTTGCCATAAATGAAAGGAACCTGCCTTTCTCTCATTCATTCATTCGTCTTTGGTTTTGGATACCCCTGCGGTACTGTACCGTCCCTCTCTCCCACTTTCCCACTTTTTATAGCTCAAAACCCCACATCAAGACACGCCAAAACCCCGCTTCCTGCTGGCTCACACGACGCAGTACGAGAGAGAGGGATTTGGTAAAGCGCAGGGCGAGCAGGACAGCCATCCATGGCGGCGGCGCTGATGGCGGCCGCGGTAGCGCTCGCCGCCGTAGCGGCGTCGGTGGCCGCGCAGGCGGAGGTGCGGTGGGAGGTGGGGTACCTGACGCTGGAGCCCCTCGGCGCCGCCCAAAAGGCACGTACTTGTTGCTATTGCTACCACCTCCATCCTCCCCCTCTCTTCTTTCTCTTTCCTGCCGTGGGAGTTCTTGATTTCTTCTGAAATTTCCCACGGTTTTCTGGCTCTCGTTCTTCACCGTTTCGGGGTTCTGAGATCTTGTTCTTCTGAAGGGGAAAAAAACACCTTTTTGATTCGTTTCGAGTTCTTGGCGTTTCACCCGAGGAACCTGCCTTAAAAATGCCTCCTTTTTTCTTTCGCCGCGTGAGAAATTTCCATCGCACGATTTCGTTGCGTCGTTTCGGTTCTATGTCTTCTTACAAGAATTGTCCTATGAACTTCGTAACGCCCACTCATCTCAAAGATAATCTGCACGACGACGTTGCAAGAAAATCGTTTTCTCTTATTTGGTCGTGATGCTTGTTCCTTGGATTAGCAAATCCTTTTACTGAATCCATTTGTTCCATGACTTCATTTCCAGATCTCGACGCAATTCATCATTTTTCATGGGGAAAAATGTTTTTTTCCCGGATTTATTAGTCTTTTGATTCGGTTACACATGCTTAAACTCTTGTCATGTGCACCCTCATAAAATCTCCCAACCTATATCCATTTCCAGGTCCCAAACCTTCTGGATCTTTTTGTTCATTTTACCCGTAGGGGATCGCTTTATTTTTAGTGCAAACCAAGATGAAGATCTCGCCCAAGTCTTTTTTTCCTTGCATGTCTCCGACCAAATAAAGATGTTACTGTTTCATTATTTTTTGGGCGATTTGGTGTCGTGTGATTTGGGGGACATGGGTTTGGAGATGCAAATCTTTGTCTCTTACTTGCGAAAAGTATTATTCATTTTCAGGTGATTGCGATAAACGACCAGTTCCCCGGCCCGCTCCTAAACGTGACGACCAACGAGAACGTGAGGGTGAACGTCCAAAACAACCTGGATGAGCCCCTCCTAATCACCTGGTACGTGCTACTTCTGCCTCTGCTCTCTGTATAGATAATTCATACGCTCACATCGGTTCATCATGATGCAAGAGAGATCTAAGTAGTCTGGTGCAATAATGTTTTTTGTTGCTTCAATTGCATTTTCATTTATTAGATCAAAAGGATTCATGATCTGTTATGGTTTATAGTTGTATTCTTGATATAGGTCTTTCTGTAGGAATAGATTTCCATATTTACAGTTTCCATATATGATGGATTAAGATCGAATTATGGTGCAAAATTTCCAATTTTTATTAGATATAATGTCATATAAATGCCTTGTGCGTCTGAGTAAATTTATTTATGGGCATAACTGATCATGCCATAAACATATGGACAGCCGCATCATATAATTTCCTACTGATGTTTCGACCGTGCCTTTTCATTTCATTCCCTGTATCATACCGTTAGCTTGATTAATTTTTTGTTCATACCATCATGTCATTTGCTAAAACTCATGGCTGATTTTTTTTTCTAAAACTCTACTCCTTTTTCTTGTTGTCGCAATGAACTGGCCGACGACAACATTTCACGAACGGAAGAGTATTATATTGAGGTAGCTGTGTTCTTGTATGTCCTCAGTTATTGGAAAGTAGTATTGCTATTGTTCAATTATGCTTGAGTACATGGTAGAAATGCTTAAAATTTTAGGGTTGCTTTTGCAAAGTCAACTTTTCAAACTGAACTAGCATTGGCGCCAATTATTCAGCTCATGTGGCAACTTAAATGGTGTGCTCTCTTTTACTCTTGCAATGCAGGGATGGAATTCAGATGAGGATGAACTCTTGGCAGGACGGCGTTCCTGGCACCAACTGCCCGATCCCTCCTGGCTGGAACTGGACCTACCAGTTCCAGCTCAAGGACCAGATTGGCAGCTTCTTCTACTTCCCATCCCTCGGCTTGCAGCGCGCTGCCGGCGGGTATGGCCCCATCACCATCAACAACCGCGCCATCGTGCCGGTTCCCTTCGACCATCCTGACGGTGACATCACCCTGTTCATCGGGGACTGGTACACCAGGAGCCACGTTGTAAGGACTTTTTTTTTTTCTGTCAATGCATCTTGGGGAGTGTAGTGTTTCACATAGAGCCAGTTAAAAGGATGACCTTTCTTGATGTTTGTTACTTCTGCCAGCACATTCCTAGTTTTATGCAGAATATATGCTTAGAATTTCTCCCTGCAACGTATACTAGGCAGAATACCACCAGAGATTTGATTTTCAGTTTTTTCTAACGTAACCTCATGACAGCATGATAGATCTGGTGGATTATTTCACTAAAAAAGAACTTTCGCCCAGTAAGAAGTATCAACATTAGACTTGTGCCATACACATACTTGGTTTAAGAAATGATTTGTATACTTTTCTTGTGATGTAAGAGTTCTGTCCCATGTAGGAATTGAGGAACATGCTAAATGATGGCAAGGATATTGGGGTGCCAGATGCAATTCTGATAAATGGAAGAGCCCCTTACAGATATAACACTACGCTGGTTCCTGAAGGCCTTCAGTATGAAATTGTTGGAGTTGAGCCAGGTTAACTATATCTCTTGATCACATTTTTGTTTGTAAATTTGCAGGTCTATATGTTCGTGCTTAGTAGTTTATGCAAACAGGATATAAATGATGAGTGTGTATAACTATGTTTTTACTTAAAATAAAAATGCTATTATGTTTCAACTTCTTGACAATTTGGCTGCAGACAAAATTTTAGATTTTCCCATTCATAAATTTCAACTCTAAATTAAGATGGGATAGGAAATGTCAAGATTATTCACAGATGCATCATATCGTTCAATCAGTTACAAATACTTCATGACTATCATCAGTTATGTGGAGTATAATTCTCTAAATATGTGGAACAGGCAAAACATATCGATTCCGTGTCCACAATGTTGGCATCTCAACTAGCTTGAACTTGAGGATCCAGAATCACAATATGCGTCTAGTAGAGGCTGAAGGAACCTACACTAATCAGCAGAACTATACCAACCTTGACATCCATGTGGGACAGTCCTACTCATTCTTGGTGACCATGGACCAAAATGCAAGCACCGACTACTACATTGTAGCAAGCCCAAGGTTTGTAAGCAATACTCGGTGGAGCGAGGTTACCGGTGTAGCCATCCTTCAATACTCAAACTCAAAAGGTCATGCTTCTGGCCCCCTTCCGGATGCTCCAAATGATTATTATGATAAGTACTTCTCTATGAATCAGGCAAAATCTATCAGGTTAGCACATGGCATTCCAAAATTAATATACATTATTATTGTGTCATTTGTATATAAATAAATTTGTAAATTTCTTGGATTCTGAGCTTCATTCAGCATATCTGATACTGCAGCTGTTTTATTTGTTTCTAATACAATACTCTCTAAGATTTATGGCTTTATTTGATGTTAGTATGTTTCCTATTAAGATCCATTGCATTTTTCTTGCAGAATGAATACAAGCGCTGGTGCTGCCCGTCCAAACCCACAAGGATCATTCCACTATGCTTCAACTAACATCACACAGACCTTCGTTTTAAAGAACGAAGCACCTTTGCGCATCAATGGGAAGAGTCGGAAGACAATCAATCGGATCTCATATTCTCCTCCTGAGACACCCCTGAGGCTTGCTGACCTATACAACCTGACTGGAGTCTACAAAACTGACTTTCCCTCAGTGCCAAACAATGAACCAGCGAGGATAGCTTCATCTGCACTGAACGCTTCCTACAAGGGCTTCCTCGAAATCGTCTTCCAGAACAACGAAACTGATGTTCAGACCTACCATCTGGATGGTTATTCATTCTTTGTTGTTGGGTATGTGCTAAACCATCACATTATTCAGCTTTATCTGGTGTTTGTGTCTGATTGATCATATGAAGAATGCTGCCATGTTGTAAATTTCAGGATGGATTATGGCGAGTGGACACCAGACAAGAGGAGTGGATATAACAAGTGGGATGCCATCTCCCGGAGCACTACTCAGGTACACGACTTATGGAATAGCACGCGCCCCTTCATGGTTCATGCAGCTCTGCATTACTGGACATTCTGAACAATGCAAAATTTTGGATTTTGCAATGCCAAACAGGTATTCCCTGGAGGCTGGACTGCGGTCCTAGTCTCTCTAGACAACGTTGGCATCTGGAATCTCCGCGCTGAAAAGCTGGATAACTGGTACAGAGGGCAGGAGGTCTATGTGAAGGTTCCTGATCCACTGGGCTACAACATCACTGAAATGATCATGCCAGATAACGCACTCTACTGTGGTCTTTTGAAAGAGAGGCAACAGTATGTATCAGCTGAATGTTCCTTTTCCTTCAATAATCTGCTTGACCTGCAAATAACATCATGTTCTGAAAACCTTACAGGCCACAGACTCACCAGTCAAACAGGAAATCGTCGCAAGCTGCAGCTCCTTGGAGCGCCAGGCTCCTCGTGACAGCAATGCTGATTATTGCAGCTGTATTCTTCAGTTGAATTTGTTGAAGTTGTTTGTTAATTGTGGATGTATAACATGGAAATGTTTGCCATATATATTCACCATAGGAAAATATATTAGTCACCAACAATTTGGAGGTGATCCTCAAGTTGTTTTTATTATAGAACATCCAGAAAAGTTGTTTGTGCACGCAAGAAACTTGATGGCAATGATAACTTCATAATTTCCCCACCGTTTTTCTGTTTCTAATTACAACTATACGCAAGTTGTCAGTTGCCACCTTGTATACAGTATACGGCCAAAGACTAATCTGCTTGCATAGTTCAGTAGTTGTTGGTGAGCTTCAAGATATTTCAGTTTGAACTTAATTTTAGCATGAACCACTTGCATGCATCTTCCCCACAACAGCACATTGCCATCAAATCAAACAATATCGACAACTCACAATTTAATGCTTTTGTAGAAATATTTTGTGTCCACAGGTTTAGCGCGTAATTAAAGTTGTCACACTACGGTAGAACGTGGATAAGTAAACTCATTACTATTACAGCTCGCTCACGATTCAAACAAGTAGTCAGTGGCCACACTCCCAGAGGAACAATATAAAAGCAGACAGCACTTGGCCAGACATTAGGAAGAACTTATCTAAGCACATGAGCAAATGTTTGGTAAAAGTTGAATATGGATCTATGCTCCAAATCTTTATGGAATCCCTTGTTGCAACCAAAATCTAGACATCTAAAACATTCCTACATCTGAAAAGCTACATGTCATCAGCTTTACGAGTAGATGTCGGTCAGTGGCTCATCCTCTAAAATAAAGTTAGAAATTGTACCAACGACCAAACACCATGGCAGTACATTTCGTGCTTCTGTCACCTGTGGGGTAAACTATACCCTGCTGTCCGAGGAGTCAGGACTGAGGGCAAATTAATGTCCATCCAGGAAGAATAGCCATGCGATGTTACTCTTCATTGGCAACAATAGGCATCTGATGCACCATCTGTTTTTACCAAAGTGGTTAGTACTCTTGGGGTCCGGTTCCCTTGCTGCATCTGTTGATGCAAGCATAGTGGTTAGTCCTTGGTATGGAGAATATTCAGCATCTACATAACATGTTTTGAAGTCAAGGTTCTACTAGCTTCCGGCAAATTGTCATCCCATCCCCAATAGGAACCTGAAATTCAGAGAATAGAAGGCATTGGTTAATATATATAGCATGCTCATACTGCAATAATGCTACAGTTGGGAGCTGGTATTGTTAGCACATTCTAAAGGACAAAAAGAGTTGCACAGGAAAATCAAAGATCATCAAAATATTTGCAAGTAAAAAGAACACAAATGCAGTGAACCAAATACCACAACGTTTTAAAGGGACAGAAGAAGAGACCATGCTGATGTTGACACGTTTATCCTCCAAAACTTTCTTATTGAAGTCCCTTATACTGACTGTTTTTCGGTCATCAACCTAAAGAAAGGAGGAGGAGCCATGTGAAGTTTACTGCCACACAAACAGTATGTCAAATCACAAAGATATTCTAACTAACCAGTGGATCGGCAACCCTTCCATACCAAAGGACATTGTCCATTACAATTAAACCACCCACTCTTACCTACAGCAGAGGAAAATGAACTGGTCAGCATGTGAAAACAATAGAACATAAATGTTATGGTTATCATGTAACAAAACCTTAAACCAAAGTTGATGCAAGAACGCTTCTACAGAAAACCAAAGTCTCCTGACTCTAGTAGGATTGATAAAAGGGGGAAAATACTCTTGGGAATGATAGAGAGAACTGACTGTTAACTTACTAGCTTTAGTAGAAGCTCGAAATACTCCTCATACATTCTCTTATCAGCATCAACAAATGCAAAGTCATAACTGGAAAAGGTGGAAAAGTACAGGGGTGATAGGAATGTAAGAGGTTGAATTGTTGACAATGGCTTATTACAGAACATAAAATTGGTATACCTGGAAGCTTCGCCACAATCAAGCAATGATCTTAGAGAATCCACAGCTAAAGCATGTTTCACATCAATCTAAGGAATTCAACAAAGCATCGTCAATTATTAAAATCTGAAGGGAAGTTCCAAACGCCAAATATTCATCTTTAAGTTCATAAAGATAGGTTATGAATGAGGAAATATTGGTCAATATCATGATAACATATTTCTCATCACATATTAAATACAAATATGCAAATATATCGATAGACCATATTTCATAAACTATTGTGTACCACAGGATTCAATCACACAAAGGAAAACTTTCTTTGACTGGCTTAGTAAGCACACTTTATTAAGTTTCTATAAATCAATCACACAAGAGTCACCTTGTGGGCAACACCAGCACGCTGATAGTATTTCTTGGCAACTTCTAGGCATCTTTCATCTCTTTCACAAGCAACCAAGCGACCAGATTCAGGAAGTGCAAGTGCAACAGCTAATGACGAATAACCCTGTATAAAGATAAAAGCAATGCTAAGACAAGTGCAATGAATCTGCCATAGATAGGAATTTCTTAAGACTGCAAGTTTTTCACAAGGTCTACAACAAACACTCTAATACAGCCACACACTAGATATTATTATCCTTGCTGTTGGAGGGAGGAAATGTAGACAACAGGATTCAGCATTACAAAACTACCATTTATTTTTGTTTTACTTGAAAATACATACAGTGTCCAGTATCTTTAAGTTTCAACTGCTGCAGTAAAAAAATATAGCAAAACTTCATGGGGCTACGAAACAGGCCAAATAGTCAGCTCCTCACAGACAATATGCTACCTATGAACATGTGCTTATTCTAAAAGGTAATATATATATATTCTACATTCTAATTACAAAAGTTTATCTGTGCAAGTATATACATTTCCACCAAATTTGAAGGCAGTGGTACACCCTATAGAGCTAGTGGTTAACTTGTGGAGGTCTGAACATTGATATAGCTATCATGCTCTAATTTCATGAAGAGGCTGTGAATCATTACCATGTAGTGCTTATGACAATGAGGGTGAGAATTCAGTAGCTTAAGGAAATTGAAATTCCAAATCATAAAGATCTGAATTCACATACAGTGAAGACACCGACTTCAATGCAGTGCTCTGCCCCAAGAATTTGCACAAGCATTGCTAACAGCTGAGCCTGCGCAGGAGAAACCTACCAAGGCAAAGAAGCCAGATTAGACAGACAACAAATACTTTGAACAGTTTTTTTTCTTTTTATAACACACACACATAATTTGGATTTTTGTAAGCATCAACTATCTTCATATTTGTATTGTGCCCAATAGTTGTCTCAATCTCCACAATGGGTTATTAGTCATTTTCTATGTGACGTTACAAAAAATACAGAAGCTACAACATTTCAAAATTATGCTATTTCTTATACCACATGAGATATACTGAAGTATGCTGTTTATGGAAAACCTTAGTGCTTTTAGCGTTGTTGCATAGCTGCATGTTCCTGCCTTGTACATATATGCATGGAATGAAATTGTATAATACAGTCTTGTTTTGGTGGTTACATACCTAACATGGATCATACTAGAGCTGCAAAATCCCATAAAACATTTCATTCTTTGACAATTAAAAGCACACAAAGTAACAAACACATTACATACGCCATCCACCGGCAAAGCCAGGTTCAAGCACCCTGGTGCACAACCAAAGCCGTTTGTTCATGTTAATTGCACTGATTCAACCCCGAAAATTATGCACATCTAAAGGTGAGGCACCAGGGTTCTCTAAATCCTGGCTTCGCCTCTGATTCCATCTCTCAAAGCAATTGCAGCATGAACGGTACGGCATAACAAAAGTGCATTCCTAGCACATGCGGAAAATTTCGAGTTTGAAATACTGGTAAATTTCTGGCATAAGTGCACAAAGACACAAACACGTTTAAGCAACCAACATGAACAGCAACGCGAGCATAGTCCATGAAACCGTGTGAGAAGCTACACCACGCACCTGCATCTGGCTCCCTCTCATGGCCGCCGTCTCCTCGCGAAGATCCCGGAGAATCTGAAACCATCAAGGATGGGCCATCACACTAGCTCGTTAGGCAGGACCCACCGGAATTCCCCTCGAAATTGCAGCGAGCGTCTCGAAACGAAATTGGAGGGTGAGTAGGGAGGACGAGTGCGCACGGGGTGCTCTCGGACGTTGGCGAGGAGGTAGTCGTAGAGCTGCGGCGTCACCTCCAGCTGCTTCCGCCCGCTCCGCGCCTCCTCCACCGCCGCCGCCGTGGCCGCGGAGGAGGATGAGGAGCACAGGCGGCGGCGCAGGCGGCATGCCGAAGCGTCGAGGCGTGGAGGGGAGGACGCGGAAGAGGGAAGGGCGCGAAGTGGTGCGGCGCCTAGACGGCGAGCGGCGGACGCCGGCGAACGAGGGAGGGGAAGCGCCGAAGCGGCGGCGGCGGCAGCGAGGCGAGGCATGGTGGTTCGGGGCCCACGCGTCAGCCACTGAGCGACCGCCTTATTTCGCAGATAACGTAAGCGCGGCCCGCCCCCGCGGCCCCGCCCCTTCTGCCGCCGTTCGAAGACCATGAAAGGCCTGTTTGGAATTGGGCCGGAAGCTCTCCCACCTTGATGGGCTCGCAAAGGCCCAAATGGTTGTATGCTTTGGTGTAAGTTCCATGCATTGTACGTGCGCATATATTCTCATGATCTAAGTGATGTTTGAATTTATCTACCTTAATCTTGTCCCGTTGAGAGAAGAGATGGAAGCGTAGTTGCCTGCAGAATACGCGGAAGAAGGTAGGGCGCGACCGCGCGAGCCGGCGAGCGGCGTACGTGGAGCGCCGGATTGGCGGCGAAAGAGAGAGAGGCATGGAGGTTTGGGGCCCACGCGTCAGCCAAGGCAACAACTCGACATGGGCTCCAGATTTTGTGTGCTGCTGCGCTTGAAGCCCATCATACGTGGATTACTGGGCCTCTTGTGGAAGCCAACTAGTAGGATAACATGGTCGGTTCGTCCACGGTTGAAAGTCCGCAGCCCGCAGGTTGTGATTAATTAACTTGAGCTCTGGAGGATTAGTACCACATCACAGAGCCAGCAGAGCGGCATATCAGCCGGGGTGCATACAAAACAAGGGGCGACTCAACTCATACCTTTCTCGGCCTTTTGGCTAAGATCAACTGTAATATCTGTTCTTATTAGTTTAATACCTGATGATACGTGGGCCATGTGCCCACTTTGATATTAAATTTATTTTTTATGAGGGAGGGTCCATTATAATGGCTTGCCATTAGGGCTCTCAATTATCGCTGGGGCATTGCACAACCGCCCTTGCGTGGGGCACCCCAAGCACCTCCCTGGTACTTGCAGCCACAATTTGCTGAATACCAGATTGCCTTTGCGCGCGTTTAATTGCAAGACAGATAGCTTAAAACCTGAATGATTTATCATAGGCAAAATTTGCCGCAGGACACTCTTTAAATGTGGTATTTGCTAGAAGACATCACTCAATTCTGGTTTTGCTCCTAGACACTATTCCTTCATGGTAATTTGCTGCAAGACATTGAAGTCTAAAAAAATATTCATTTTTATGTGAGAGGGAGAGAGAAATACGATAAATAGACTAAAACATCCTTCAAATGTAGTATCGGAGTATGATTTGCTTGTCTTGATGTTGGGCAGTAATGTTATGCCTGTTGTAGTAATGGGCTGCTCCCCTGCTCACCAGTGTTCTGGCTTATATGCACGCGTACAAATACAAGCTAAACAAACCTGAGTCTTTTTTTTTTTCTTTCTAAAAAAAACATGCCATCAGGGTGACGTCAAGATATGCCAAGTTCTTTCGGGCATGCTGCTAGACCGCTCGGAGCTCGCGACGTTGAGCTCTGCCCAACCTGTTGTATTCGAGCTCAAAAAGTTTAGCACTGCATTGCAGGTCGCAACTGTTTGAATAAGAAAGGGCTAGCAAGTCCTGACGAGGCAAGGAAGAGTGAGGACATTTTTTTTAAAAAAAACTAAGAGCATCCTCGTCTATTTAGGTGGAGTACTCTCACTCTCCTCTTAACAAAAAAAAGATTATTTTAATTGCTACAGTGTTTTATAGCCAATTGACGCAGAGGAGTAGTGTCTATTGATAAAACCAACATTGAGTAATGTCCATTGGCAAATGACACAATTCTACGATGTCATAGAGCAAATTTTGCCTTTATCATATGGCAAATGTACCACCACCTCAATGCGATCTGCCATCAGTAGCGCAAGCATTGCCCTTAACTGACCACCGCTGAACTCAAGCTGAAGCAACATCATGCTATGACGATGGTGACAAGGGGGCGACCTGATCATCTGCTCTTTCCACATGACAATTAATTACATAACGACCGATAGTCTGAGCAGCAGAGCCAACTATCTTTCAATCAACGGTTCCTACTCATCTGCCTTACCATGGATTGAAAGGTAACCAAAACCCTGTTTAATTCCCCACCATTAAAATCACGGCAGCAAGAGTTGTATAAGCAAGAACAAGAAGATTTTTCACATTGCAAATGGCCTGCAGAATAATAATCTTTGCCGCTTGACCTACAACACAGGAAGCTCAAGTGACATGAGGAGCAGCATGGCAGGGTCGATGTCGATCCACCAGTTCTGAGTGGATGTAAAACAAGCCTCGAAATTGATCATGAGCAGACCTCTTATGATAGGGGGCAGAATATTGTTTGGATCAAGAAATTAACCAGCAACCAATCAGTTTTCCTGCCATCACAAAAAAAATGAATGAGTTGCAATTTTGACGGGGCGGAAGGCAAGGTAGAAGAAATCGACAAGCTTCCCTCTCGACAGTCCAAAGCTCCCTCTCCTGCATACGGACGTGCCGCAAGGACGGGACGAGCCATTCCAGAAGAAAGAAAGAGACGATGCTCGAGCTCCGCTGTGCTCCTGTCCTTTGCTCCGCTCTGCTGCACCCCCGACGGCGCGGGCTCGCTTCTAACCATCGGGGTCACGACGCGCGGCCCATAACGGGCCCGGAAGCGTAGCCCACGGACGTTTTCCGGAGGGAAGCCTGCCTGGAGCCGAATAGCCCGTTAAGGCCCACAACGGATTGGATCGCGATACAATCTCGGGCCGCGTGTTAGGCCGTTGGGTCCGAAATACGCAGCCCACGACACCTTTAGACGCGCTCGGGGGACATTTTGCGGAATAGTGCTTCGGTTACTCGGAATTTCCGGTCAATCCCTCAAAAATTGGATCGCGACCTAGTTTGGGGCCATCCTTGACCGTCAGATCAGGAAGTAACGACAGTGATTAGTTCATTGTTGACGATTTGTGGGTCGTTTTGCACAGCAGTCCCCCAGTTACTCGCGTATTCCCCCAAAACCTGGCTTTGCCAGTTAAGAAAAAAAACTGACTTTGCAAACGAAACGACCAGTCGCCGGCTACCCTAGCGCTGCCGCCGGCGAGCTGACGTCGACGAGGCACGCGAGAAGTTTCTAGGAGGACCTCCACCGCGGAGAACTCTGGGGGATCGAAAAGGACTGCTCAGGGCGACGGCGGACTCGCTCCGGCAGGCGAGGAGGCGCGCACGCTGTGTTCCTGTTACGACCTGCAAGCCCAGGGCCAGGTGGTTTCTGGATTCGATTCGAGGAAAGTGGAGATGATTTCGAGATGGACGCCGAGATTATGTCTCCTTGTGCGGCCGCCATGTCCATCGCTGCGCCGGCGCGACTCCTTCTGGCCATCGTGGTACGCGCTCCTGGCAACTGCTAACTTGGCAGCGTTACTATCTCTGTCATTCGCACGGCGACCAGACCCCTTCCAATCCTGCATCTTAGGCTTTGAAGCAGGCGCACATCACTTCCTTTTTGGGCTTTGGTTGGACTGCAGAGCTAAGTAAATTACATCCAAACTTCAGTTTGCCGTCAGCACTTGCCTCTACGTTAGTCTGACCACATCGATGTCACTCACAGTTCAGAGCGTGGACAAGAAATGGAGCTTTCCTCTGCGCGTGAACACACCGTCCAAGTCCTCAGTAGCAAGCATTACAGGATAACTAAATATCTTTTGCTAGATGATCAACAGCAAGCCCTTATCTGAACTTGTACATGATACAGTAATCGTTAGTTTCAGAGCTGGAGCTCCAAATGGGTATCTGGTGCCCGAAAATATGGCGCAACCATTCTTGCAGCCCAACTCTGACTAGGAGCAATGGCGTTAATTTTGGTGAACAAAAGAAAGACTGCAAAAATCATATAACTAGATAAACCAAAACCGATTAGCAGCATAGATTCACAATGGTAAAGATTGCAAATTGCAATATGTTCACATACTACAATTCCTGCTCTGCCAACAAGAAAAGGGGGGAAAAATATAGTCTGCACTCCTCATGTCCTAAACTTCCTGTTGACAGAACATCAATTTGGGTGTTTGCGGTGTCTATAGATATCGATCCACAATGAATTAAATTGACGCCATGTTGAAACCACACCTATCAATCCTTCTTCACCCGGTTTCGGGCCGCCTTGGCTGAGCTTGACCGCTCCGCCTGAGAGAACATGATAAATACAGTACGTGCATCACCCCCGTAACCAGCGCCATCCCAGCAGCAGTGAACCCTACTCCTTTCCATGTCGATAAGAGGTGTGTCCACTTGAAGAATTCAATTGCACCATACAGGAGGATGCATGACCAGAACAAGGTCACCTGCTCCATCATCAGTAGGAAAAAGGAAGTAGTTGCCAGGGGGCATGAAAACGCTTAAGACTACCATTTGGCAAAAACAAAGTTATTGAGATAAGAGTTGGCTAACAAATTTAATTATTATAGTACCCAAGAAGAATTCTCTGCAACAATACAGCTGCCCAAGGTTTGCAGGCAACACTCCTAGTGTGCCGGCCTAATAAAGCGCATGGCAGAGTCACCATATGGCCAACCCCCTCCCTCAACCCAACTGAAAATTAGAGTCTATGGTAAAAGTTAATCCTGCCCAGGCCATGAAGCTTATTGACTCTCCTCTCAGTCAAAACGGATTCCTCACTTTGCATAATCATTGTTAAGAGCGACCCCTCTCCTATCCTCTCTCCTACCCTACATTTATCTTCTCCCATGTATGATTCCTATCACTACTATGCTCGATCGATTGGCACCGGATATCTGTCACGACCATTTATTTCTTCATGTTTTATTTGAAACCATGTCATATTTGAATTTCAATTTAAATATGAACTTATTAAATTTGAGTTTTCAAATTATGAATATGAAATCTTATAGAATCGGTTGTCTAAATTTGATAAAAATTGAAATTATCATATACTGAGTGGAGTATCGAATGGTTTATATGCAAAAGTAAAGAGAAATGAAAGAAAAAGATATATGGGGGAGTTGTTTTAGTAGATCTGCTAAAGCAGTACTCTCCTATATGCTGAAATTGTTTTAGGAGACTCTCATATAAGAAATTATAGGAGAGACAATATAGGATAGCTGTTGGAGATGCTGTTAGCAAATCTGCAAATGGTTATGGAAATCTGGGAGAAAAAGGGTCATTTCTACACCAAATTTGATAGGAGAATATGAAAAAGCGGGCCCTCACTTTTTTTTTGAGAGAGAAGGCAGAGAATTTATGTCTTGATGAGCGGCCCGTCACTATTGCCGGTGGAAGACCATGAAAGGCCTGATTGTAATTAGGCCTCAAACTGTCCACCTGGATGGGCCCACTTGTTTCGGTGAACAGACGTGAACGGCGTTCATGACGTCCAACATGGAACAAGTTCCATGCATTGTACGTGCGCATGCATATAATAATTCTAGTTATTACATCGATCGAAGAGATGTCCTAATTTTTTGCGACGAATTTGACCATCCAATTATTGCATAATTTTACTATGAGGTGGAATCCTCACAAGACAAATGTAAAAGTTTTTCTATGACGTAGACTCCGTTTACCGCATAGGAAGTACACCAATATGACACTCAAAGGTAGAAAATAAAGTAAAATTCTAATATCTCAACCTGGCAAAGATGTCCATGGTTGACGTCTTCAAAAGTTGGCATGCCTTTTTCAATGATGTACGACCAGCACCTGAACCACATTCTGATCCAATGTGTGCTTCTAGATTACCTGCATGAAAAAAAATATTGATATTTTGTTAAGAAATCATATCACTTCGACTTAACCATAGAGCTCAAAAAATAACATCCACCCCAGTTAGAATAAGTTTCCTCGGTTCGGGATCAACATTATCTACCCATGAATTAAAGAACTGATAAACATTATTAGGAGGAGTCAAATCAAAAGTAATATATGTAACATTCTCCAAATCAACTTGGAGAAAATACTATCAAAAAACAAGTGTTATATTGTTTCATCGTGATCACAAAAACAACACTTTTCATTTCCATGTCAATTTCTTTTAACCGAGTTGTTCTTTGTCAAGATGATCTCCTTGTGCAAGAACTAGAGAAATATCTTAATCTTAAGAGGTATTTTTAGTTGCCATAGGTAAGTATTAGTAGTAATCATGACTATATAATTGCATTATACATAGAGTGTACAGAAAAAATAACTTGTCTAGAGTAAACACCATCTAAATATCATTTTTATTTGTTAACTCTATGTTTGCAAGTTTAGTTACTACTCCATCCGTTCATATTTATATGTCATTCTAAAGTTTTCAACTTTTCTACAATTATATGTCATTCTCACTTCCCGATGCACCTTTTTCTCTTTCCAATACAATATTATCTATTCTCACTACATCTCTATCTCTATCTCTCTCCTTCTCGTTTTCAGTGCACCCACTTTTTTATTTTTCCTTATTTCCCGTGCCCAACTCTAAAACGACATCTAATTCTAAACAGAGGAGTAGATCATACCACACATCCCATTTTTCTCCTACTAGAGTTTTTTCTAAATAAAATATTTAGTGGGATGATACTAAGCATTGTACAGACAATGTCATATTTTTTCTAACAATATTATACAGGATAGGATATTGTTATCTTAAAAGTGTCAATTTTTTCTCCTACTAGAGCTCTTCTAATTTTCAGATCCATTCCAAATAATTTAATCCTGCCACGTTGAGATATGTACCTGTAGCTACCATCCACATGTCAAGTTATTTTGTGAATCCCTATGAGAGAAGAGATGGTGAAGCACTGAAGCGGTACTCCTAGTTGCATTCGTTCTCCATCGTACCTACGGGGACAAGCGAATCCATACACGTAAGAGCACGACCAACCATGCAAAAGTCAAACCAGTTGGCGAAAGTACAGACTGTAGTACAAGTGAAGAAATTTGCTAATGTATAATATGTGTAAAAGGTTGACAGATTTGTGGCAGTCTACATCGTGATAAAAAAATCCATCGGTCCAACTTCACTTGCCAGGTGCGATCGTTGGAGGAAAACAAATCTGATTTTAATTGGAAGATCTTGCGGACGTGAGCCACGACAGGTACTACCTCTGTTCTAAACATCTTCATTTTTAGCTGCACTTAAAGTCAACAATCACATTTTTTACCACTGATTTCTGAAACTATACAAAGCTTACTACATAAGATTTATACTTTTAATTTTTTCATGGGAAATACTTTTATAATACATACCTCATATATTGTTACAATGTACAGTATACATCTAAAAAAAATTGATGACCAAAGATAATAACATTGCAGGGCCTCCTGGAGGATGGACATGACACAAAACACGACATGGGATCAATTGTTTCGCAATCAAGAATGCCTATATATATGATGCTCTCGGCACCAGGGATGAAATTCCATTATGTGATCTCAATTGGAATAACTTTGCTAGAAATTTTCACAGAGGTATACTAGTTTGAAATTTTTTGTCCCTACTTCAGAAGAAGAATTATCTCGCACAGTGAAGATATTGTCATGTAATGGAATTAAGAAGAGATAAAAATTGTAGTATTGTGTATAGAAAGGAAGAGAGACATAAAAATAGAGATATATGAGAAAAAGAGAAAGATGCATTGAGAATTGAAATCGACAAGTAATTTTACAAAAGTGTTGGAGTCTAGAATGTTTAGTAAATTATAAGAGAGTGAGTAATTAAATACTTTGTCCATTATAAAATTATTGTCGTCATTGATTTTTTTGTTACATTTGACTATTTGTTTTATTCAAAATATTTATTTAAATATGAAAAATTATAAGTTATATTTAAAATTTATCTAGTGATAAAATAAATCATAAGAAAATATATAATTTTTTAAAATTTTTGAATAAGTTGAATGGTCAAAAATAACGGAATCGTAATTTTAGAACGGAGGCAATATGTAATTAATGAGTCCTATTGGTGAAGTTCTCATGTTATTGCTATGTAAATTCCTACACCATCGATTCATAAGAAAGTAATGGTAATAATAACGTTTGACATTAACCATAGATAACATGACAAATATTAGAACGGACACATCAGACGGATTATTTTACAGGAGCAACAAATTATTTTCGACCTAGGATGACGAACCTAATTAATGTGACTCCAGAAATTGGGTTTGTTTTAGTTGGCTAAGGGGAAGATGTGGGAATACACCCCTAATCACCCACGTTCCAGTCCTCATAGTCTCGAATTTGGATGCCTCATAGTCCTCATAGTCCACATCACAAAATCTTTTTAGGTTGGATCTTTTTTTTTAACGTGACTCTTGTATTCATAAGTAATAAGACCCTTTATTGATTGGAGGTAGCATTAGATTCTTTCTAGGTCCATTGGGAACTCTCTTAAATAAGCTGAAATACGTCATATACTAGTAAGGCTACTCCGGGGTTTTATTTTTATTAAATAGGGTGCTATGTCACCATTTTAGATAATATGGTAAGAAATTAATAAAAAAAGAGAAGGAATGAGTTTCATCTAAATAAAATCATATCTACACTATTTTCAAGACAATTATCTCTTGTATGTGTTAACTAGTAAACAACAAAATGAAACTATACATTATAGCTATGATTTCAATCATCATTGTTGTTTATGTGATATTTTAGAAATAATAAAATAAAATCCTCTATTAAAATAGTAATAAAACACACGTGAACTAAATATTGTTGACCAAAAACAAGAAATTAAGCGGACGTTTGGATCCTTTGCCGGCTCTCAGCGGCTCAGCGACGGAGAGCGGTTTCAGCTATAGCTCAGTCCGGCAAGCAAAATCCTTGACGACACGTACAGATGCCGAGGCAGTGAGCAATGCAAGTTGCAGCGACGAATCGAAACGCACCCAAATTCCTGAAGTATTGACTCATTCGCGTCCGTCCGTGGCACGAGTCTTGGAGAGCTGTGATGTAGGCAGGGGCAATGACAGCGAGATGGTTTATTCTGGCGACCCGGAGGGTTGTGTTTCATTTTTGGATCTAAATTTTAGTGGAGTCATATTAATTATTAAAATATTATATATAATTATTAAATATATATTAAATATAAAATTAATTACAGAGTTGAATGCGTATTAGCGTATTAAGTTTATTTAGTTTAATTAAATCATTATTAAGAGATATTTACTGTAGTATCATATTATCTAATTATGATCTAATTAATTTTAATAGATTTGTCTTATTATTCAGAGAGAGGATTATGGACTAGATTTTATCAATAATCTATACTTAATACTTCTAATTAATATCATAATATTTTGATGTAAGTGAAAAATGTAAAATGTGCCGATTATCTAAACAGAAAAGTACAACGTGGAGACGGCGCGGCGGAAACTTTGACCTGGGATCACGAATGGCATCTGCCGGTTGGATCTGCACACGTTAGCTACAGGCGCAACGTCCAAGATTCTTCCGTAGACAACATTAAATGTTAAGAATAAGAAAATTGAAAACAACAGAGAGAGAAGATTTGACCTTTTTCATTACGTGGTCACCCCCCGCCGTCTCATCACAGATTTCACTACCACGAGCCGAGAGCCGCATTCAGCAGTGGCAGTATCCAAGCCGGCCGCGCCTCACCCATCATCTTCTACAAGTACTAGAAGGCAGGGCTAAGCTAGCTAGCAGACGACAGTCCAAGCACGTATCTCTTGGCTAAAGAACTGAGGTAGCTGAGAGCTCTGCTTGCTCTCGGATACGAGGACGATGATGGACTCGTCGCAGCTGGACTTCGTGCTGGTGCCGGTGGGCCTGGCCGTGATGCTTGGCTACCACCTGTGGCTCCTCCTCCGCATCCGCCGCCGCCCGGAGACCACCGTCATCGGCATCAACGCCATCAACCGCCGCATCTGGGTCCGCCACATCATGGAGGTAAATTGTACCACGTCTCCATGGCAGCTCCATCTTCCCCCAATAATCTTTCTCGCGATGCACGCGATGACGCATTTCGGCATGTTAATGGATTAATTTTGCAGGACCCGACGGGGAAGCACGCGGTGCTGGCGGTGCAGACGATGCGGAATAGCATCATGGCGTCCACCGTGCTAGCCTCGGTAGCCATCACGCTGAGCTCGCTGGTGGCGGCGCTCATGGCCAGCGGCGCCGCGCACGGCCTCCTCTCCTCCTCCACCTCCAATCCCAACCTCGTCGTCGGCGCCGGTGGCGACGCCGCGCTCGCCGTAAAGTTCTTCGCGATCCTGGTGTGCTTCCTGGTGGCGTTCCTCCTCAACGTGCAGTCCATCCGCTACTACAGCCACACGGGTCTCCTCGTCAACGTCCCGCTCGCCGCGCACCGCCGACGCCCGGCGCGCGCCGTCGTCAGGTACGTCACCGGCACGCTCAACCGCGGGTTCTACTTCTGGTCGCTCGGCGTGCGTGCGTACTACTTCTCGTGCCCCGTCTTCCTCTGGCTGTTCGGGCCGGTCCCCATGTGCGCGTCGTGTGTCGCCATGGTTGGCGTGCTTTACTTCCTCGACGTGTACAAGGAGTGGGACCAGGATGACGACGACGATGATGGTGGTGATGACGGTGATGGTGGTGGTGGTGACTACGACGAGAGGAAGCCGGCTAGTAGGGTGATGCCTCGAGATGTTGTCTGAAATTTCAACACAGGCGATCGAGGACCAGGTACTGCCTGCCTGTTCTCTTCAACCTCTCACTCAAGTGCAGGAGAGGATATGGATTCTAGAAATAAGCAAACTACTACTAGTAGTAACTAGTGAGATGGGATCAGGATTCAATGCTCGTTGAACCCTGATATATAAATGTAGCAAATAAATTTAATCTCCTTGCATTGGTGCTTGTACCTAGGACCTGCTGTACTGCTTGTGTTTGCTATCCTCCCTCGGGATGCAGTCTGCAATGTCATTGATGATTCAAGTCAACTCTTTGGTAATCTACTATCTTTGTTGTTTCACTAGTATTCTCTCTGTTCATATTTACATGTCATTCTAAGATTTTCAACTTTTCTACAATTATATGTCATTTTCGTTTCTCAATATAATTTTCTCTCTTTCTAATACAATATTATTTTTTCTTACTACATCTCTATCTCTATCTCGCTCCTTCTCGTTTTTAGTGCACCCATCTTTTTACTTCTTCTTATTTTTCATGTCCAACTCCAAAACAATATCTAAATATGAACGGAGGGAGTAGTAATGAAATAGAGTTTTCAAAAACCAGATTTTTTTTGGCGGGGAATTTGATGACATATGAATTCATAATCACCTCTCAGTGTTCAAAAAAGAATATTAGAAAACAAAGAATGATTAAAATCCGGATTTCATACAAAATTAAAAGAGTACTGGTAGTACTAACAACGAGGGATCTGGATTCAGTAGTAATGCTCGTTGAATCCTGATTAATGACTAGTGTACTGTAGTAGTCAAAAAAAAATTGTTGTTCTTGGTATTTCTACCTAGAACCTTCTTTGACCTTGTAGGAGTATATCATATCCTCTTGGACTTAGAGTAGTCGCTGATATCACCCATGATGTAAGAGCATCTGCAGTAGCTACCCTAAAAGTGAAATCCTAAAACTGATTTTAGGTATAGGAGAGAGAAGGTTTTAGGAATTCTTAACGTGCTCCTCTCCAGCAGCAACTCTAAAACTGGAACCCTATAATACATCTTTTAAATTCTATGAACTTTTCTATTAAAATGTCAAGACACAAAACAATATTAATAAATTACATTATTCTATGAGGATATTTTTACAAAAATATCCAACCTTATCCCTTCCCACCTGTCACGCCCCTCTCCCCCACGGGCGGTGCACTACCCACCCCGCCACCTCCTCCTCTGCACCACACCCCGTCGCCTCCTCCTCCCACGCGTGAGACGGCGGCACGTCGCCCCTCCTCTCAGCTCCTCCTCCTCCGCGCGTGACAGCGCCGCGCCGCGCCGCCCATCCCACTCCACGTCCTTCTACGCACACGACGGCGGAGTGTCGCCCCTTCCCTCAGTGCCCTCCTCCGTGTGTGACGGCGCCGCGCCGCCCTCCTCTGCGCCCCTCCCCGCCGCGCCCTCCTCTGTGCGTGACGATGCCGTGTCACATCTCCATGTGGCACGTCCTCCTCCGCGTGCAACGGCGCCGCACCGCCCCTCCCCTCGATGGCCTCCTCCGCGCGTGATGGCACCAAGTTCCAGAGGCGGAAATCTCCAGACACGGGCGGTTGCTGTTTCGTGCGCCTGGAGGAGTTTTTGGGATTCGATAGATTGGATTAATATATTTGGGATTTGCTGATAGAGGAATAAGATATATCCTAAAACTTTTAGAGATAGAAATCCATATAGGATTGCTGCTGGAGCTGTTTTTGGGGTAGATTTTACGATATATGACAGTTTTTAGGAATAACAATCTATTATAGAATTGCTGCTGGAGATGCTCTAAACTCGATTCAACTCCACAGTACTACCATGCATGTTTTCACTTTGATCTTGTTCTGTTTGATTATGAAGTGGCGATGAGCTCTGAAATGTTCAAGACCACCAGAAGAGTGTCTAGCTACTTGAGCGATGCAGTCAATTCAACTACGCAGAACAGTACCATGTTTTCAACGATGATGTCAGAAGGCTGTGGCAAATGGCCGGCAGCCAAAAATGATGTGCGCGCGCGGCAATCTCTTCTCTCTTCCTGAAAACAGAGATGGCATGTGAACAGTCCGTGTCGTGTGCCCACTTTGATCTCGTTATTATGTTTACCAAGTGGCCATCTGAACCATCGAAACGGAAGGGAACATCAATTTATCTCAAAAAAAAAAAAGGGAAACAGATACGGAGAAGAACTTTTTACGATGATAGATATACAAAATACATCAAACTCGGTTGGCAACAGGGATCGGAAGGGGCGTCCATGTTAGAGTTCGCCGGGATCTTGTCGCCGGGGAACGCCTGAAACTCGATGCACGAGACTGCAGAGTGGGAGAGAAAGTGGTTTGTGCTGCGTAAAAAACGTGGCAGCGTTTTCGTTTGTTTTCATTGCTATATATAAACGAACTGATTACAGAGAGAGGCCGGCCGAATCGGCCACCCGCCGTGCGCGGCATGCGCCACTACTGAGTCATGCCGCGCGAGACGCGCTCACGCATGCGCGAGCTCTACAAACCCGCTCAGCCGATGAACATGACTGAGCTTATTCAGCTAATAACAAAAACTAACAAATATTAAGAACGTGGGCGAGATTATCAATATTTCTCCCCCTAATCCCGAACACGCTCTTTCACAACCATGACGCCGACTTTGATCCGCAGCTCCTGGAATCGCACTCGTCCTAGCGCCTTGGTTAGAATGTTCGCCAGTTGTTCCTCTGTTGCTGTGTAGTTGAGCAGGATTCGTCCGTCTTCCACACAATCTCTGATGAAGTGATAACGGACATCTATATGTTTGCTTCGATCATGGAAGACAGGATTCCTGCTCAATGAAATGGCAGACTGATTGTCCACCCAAAGCTCTGGCGCTGGTGCTTCGTCCCCGGTCATGTCGGTCAAAAGACGAGCAAGCCAGATCCCGTGACATGTAGCCGCTATTGCTGCTATGTATTCTGCTTCACAGGAGGATAATGCCACCACCTTTTGCTTCGCCGATTGCTGCTATGTATTCATCATTGAGGATCACCAGGCCATGTAACTAGGTTCCCACTCAGGAAGAACATGACCCCACTGGTGCTCTTGCGACTGTCAATGTCTCCAGCCAGATCAGCATCACTATAACCTGTGAGCTTCAATCCTCCTTCATTCTTCGGAGTGTATAGCAGGCCTTTACCTTGTGTGCCAGCTACATAGCGCAGCACACGTTTGACTGCAGTGAGATGATCCTCACAGGGCTCCTCCATAAATCTGCTCAAATACCCAACCGGAAAAGCAAGGTCCGGCCGAGTATGAAGCAAATACCTGAGTGCTCCGATGATACTCTTGTACTCAGTTGCATTCACCCTCTCTGCCGTACTCTGTTTACTCAATTTGAGTCGGCTCTCCATCGGCGTCGCGCTTGGGTTGCACTTCTTCATGTCGCATCTGTCAAGCAGCTTGGCAGCATAGGAGGATTGACAGAGAGAGATACCTTTAGAGTCTTGGTTCACCTCAATCCCAAGATAGTATGATAGAAGACCCAGATCGCTCATCTGGAACTTGCTCTGCATTTCCCGCTTGAACTCCATGATCAGTGCCTTGCTAGTGGCAGTGATGATCAGATCATCTACGTACACGCCGATCACCAACCTGCCGCTTTGATTGCTTCGTGTGTACATGCCGTGTTCAGAGCTGCTCCTCTGGAAACCAAGCGCCGCAAGAGTGATGTCGAGCTTGGCATTCCAGGCTCTCGGCGCCTGTCGGAGGCCGTACAGCGCTTTGCGGAGGCGTAGCACTTTGTGTTCGCTGCCGGTGACGACGAACCCTAGTGGCTTCTGGACATACACTTCCTCAACAAGATCACCGTTAAGAAACGCACTCTTGACGTCCATATGATGGACTTCCCACTGCTTGTTTGCTGCTAATGCCACCATCATCCTGACAGCCTCCAGCCGAGCTACAGGTGCGAAGACCTCATCAAAATCAATCCCGGCGCGTTGTGCATAGCCTTTGGCCACTAATCGCGCTTTGTGACGCACGACACCTCCGGTCTCATTTCTTTTCACCTTGAATACCCACTTGAGGCCGATTGCACGATGCCCGGCCGGAAGAGTTGACAGTTCCCATGTTCTGTTCCTCTCGATGGCCTCCATCTCCTCAAGCATTGCAGCTCTCCAGCAGGCTTCCTGTTCGGCCTCGCTGAAGGAGGCTGGTTCTTCCGCTGTTGTGAAGTTGAGCTCGCCGTGGAGCATGCGGCGCGCTGGTGGAGGAGTCACTGTATCACCAATCACCGAGTCTATGGCCCGGAACCTGAGTGGCGCGTCGTCATGGTCAGCATCAAGTTCTTCATCATTGACAACTTGTGGCGGTGACGCGAAATCGACAGGAGCATCAGCCTGAGGAGCAGGTGGCGATGCAGGCTCCTCAGGTGTCCCGGGTGCCGGAGATGGAGATGGCGAGCCGGGCGCAGCAGCAGGAGCACTAAGCACTTCAGTACTGTACTCAATGATGAATGGTTCATAGTCGCCTGCAGCTTCAGTGTCGGTATGTTCCCGGTTCCGTTGTGCCGCCTCATCAAAGACGACGTCGCGAGTGATGATGATGCGCTTGCCAACAGGGTCGTAGCAGCGATAGGCTTTTGAGCCAACCTCATAGCCGACAAAGATGGTCTTCATGCTGCGGTCATCAAGCTTCTTCAGGTTCGGCCGCGTCACCTTGGCATGCGCGACACAGCCGAAAGTCTTGAAGTAGTGTACGGCCGGCGTCACGCCGTGCCATGCTTCATAGGGCGTCTTGCCTTGGAGTGCCCACGTCGAGGATCGGTTGAGTATGTAGACGGTAGTACACACCGCCTCTCCCCAGAAGTATGCCGGCAGGCTCTTCGACTTGAGCAAACAACATGCCATGGCGACGATGCTTTGGTTCCGCCGTTCGACCACCCCATTTTGCCCAAACTCCACTGAAGTGAATTCTCCCCCGCGATCAGTGCGGAGGGTCTTCAATTTCCTTCCGGTCTCGACCTCCACAGCGGCCTGGAAGTTTATGATCTCTGCTACCGCTTGATCTTTACTGGAAATAAGTCGAATCCACATATACCGAGTCATATCATCAACAAGGAGCAAGAAATATTTGTTACCACTCGGAGTAGCCGGCGTGACGGGACCGCACAGGTCACCGTGAACAAGGTCGATGGCGTTCTCCGCTCTGCGCCGTGCTTGTCCAGGGAAAGAAGCGCGCCGCTGTTTGCCAACAAGGCAACCATCGCAGATTTGGTCCACCTGCTCGAGTGGAGGTAAGCCACGCACCATCTGTGTGCCCGCCATCTTCCTCAGCGACGCAAAATTCACGTTCAGCTCGAGGTAGTAAAGACGGTTGGCAGCGCGGCGCACCTTGGTGAGTAGACGGTTGCCCTGATCGAAGATGCGCAGAACTCCATTGTCAAGTACCTAGCGACGTTGCTCCACCTCCCCCGGGGACCCCAGATCAGCAAACACCTTCTGCTCATCACGTTTCTTCTTCCTGCGCTCTCTGGCCCAATGACCTTGCTTACCACAATACCCGCAGATGTCATCTGGGTTGGCTTTGCTGGACTGCCCAGTGGTTGGCCCAGGAGGTGGTGCCTTTCCGCCTCTGCCTCTGGTCCCAGACTACGACCTTTGCCGCGGCCGCCGGCGCCGCCACGACGGTTGCCAGAGCTTTGCCCGGAGCCATCACGGCTTCGCATGCGAGCGGTCCACTCTTCCTCCGTGAGTAGCAGGCGCCCTTGAGTATCCTTCGCAGCCTTTGACTTCTTCCTCTGTTCAACAGCACGCAGATGGCCGGCAGCCTCTTCGATTGACATGGCATCGAGATTGAGCAGTGTCTCAATGGAGATAGCCACTTGTTCTAGCTTCTCTGGTACGGCGTGTAGGAGCTTCTTGATCACCTCCTTGTCGGAGATGTCATCACCAAGTACCCGCAGTTGGTTCACCAGCGTGGTGAGACGCATGGTGAAGTCTTCCACTGATTCTCCATCCTTGAACGTAATGTCGGCGAGATCTTCGCGCAGGCGCTCAGCATTGGCTTCCTTGACCCGATCAACGCCGACCCGGACTCGATGGATCGCCTCCCAAGCCTCGTGGGCTGAGGCTTTGACCGCCAGCTCGGCCTGCATCTCCGCCGGCACTGCTCGTAGAAGAGCAGCGAGCGCATTCCGATCATCTCGGTACTCGCCGACGCCGGACTCGATGACGTCCCACAGCCCGGCCGCCTGTAGATTGACACGCATTACCAGGGACCACTCGGTGTAGTTGGTGCGCGTCAGCATCGGGTAGACGATGCCGGCCGTCGACGACGACGTCTCGCCCGCCATTGCGATGGCGCGGACGACGTGGAGGCGGGGAAGGTGACCGGCGGCGATGATCGTGCGGCGGGGTCAGCTCTCCATGGGAGAGCTCAGGAGCGGAGGTGCGTGACATGGTGTAGCAGATCGTGGCCGGCTCTGATGCCAAATGTTAGAGTTCGCCGGGATCTTGTCGCCGGGGAACGCCTGAAACTCGACGCACGAGACTGCAGAGTGGGAGAGAAAGTGGTTTGTGCTGTGTAAAAAACGTGGCAGCGTTTTCGGTTGTTTTCATTGCTATAACTTTCGATTAACGTTTTAAGTTATCAGATATAGATTTAATAATTCATAATTATTATATAAATAATCTTAAAAAAATCAAAATATAAAGTAACATACCATTGATTCAAAGCTTTCAATCAAACGTGATATTTTTTCATTTCCATGCACCAAACAACTCACCTTTGATTGATGACATTAAAAGATAGCAAGCACGAGAAAGGCAAAAGTGAGGCTATGGAATCTAGAGAGGCAGGCAAACAACGTTGATGGATGCAAGACATTGCATTTGTTCTGGAATTGTTGTCGTTACGACAAGAATTTATTTTGTTCAAAAATAAATTTGAGTTGATCTCCTAACAACAATATATAATTGCAAAATGGAGGGAGCATATCTTAGAAAAAAGATGCCGATAAATATCAAGTGATCTATCTTAGAGAGAAAACCAATCAAGAGATTATCAGAAATAGACTGACTGCCTGGCGGGTGATGACCAACGGACACAAAACCTAACTACAAGTAGAAGCCCCCAGGTGGACTCCCTTTGCCTTCCTAATATTTTTGACGCTAATTGAACTATTTGTAAATCAACCAACGCCAAATATTTGCAAACAGAGGGGATATTAATTTTCCTGAGAGTGGGTGGTGCGAAAAAAGCTGCAGCTAGAGTTTGTGGTTAAAGATCGTCAAAGCCTAACCATGATGCATGTATGGATAGATTGCATGAAATGAATTTGCAGCGAGCTACTTAGGTTGAATATCTTGTGGTAAGGAAAATCTCTCCATTTTATATGGAAGTACATAAAATAAATCCTAAATCACCAAATAATATTATAGCATTTGATGACATTTAAAAGCATTCGGAGGTACAATTATCTAAGCGAAAGTGAAAAGGTTTCGTTCTGAGGACTGTTAATAAATTAAAATCATTACAAATAAAGCTTATGTTTGTAGCAGCTTCATTAATTATTATTTTTTTGTTTATGTTTTCAGAATGCATTACCGATGGGATGTTCATCTTCATACAGAAAGTTGAAGAGACTGAAAGTTCTATATGTTTGTAGCAACTTACGTTAATTATCTTTTTTTGTTTATGTTTTCAGAATGAATTACCGGTGGGACTTTCGACTTCATACAGAAATTTGAAGAGACTGGAAGTTCTAGTGAATTTCAATTATGCTCCAGAAATCTCATCTACCATTTACTTCCTGAGGAGCGCTCCAAACCTGACTCATCTGGTGGTCACTGTACGTTCCTCTTCTTTATGTAACTTTCAGACAAAAGATTGGCACTGAGTTCGTAGCATTTGTTGCAATATAAATGCATTTTTCATGAAGACCATGATATATATCCCTTAACTTTATTTAACTAGGCATCATTTTTATTTTAGAAAGAAAACACAAATTATATTCTTTTGGCTTTTATTATCTATTTTGTGTTCGTTCATATGATTTATTTTCTGAGAAAAACAATTGTTCTATCTGTTTAGGACATTACCGATGAAACAAGTGAAGAGTCTCAATATCACTGGCATCTTGAATCATACAAGATATGTCAAAACCTCCAGTTCCTACACATATTTGGTATGATTCCATTACGAAACGAGCTGGAATTCATGCGCTTGATCTTATCCACAGCAAGGATGCTTCAGGTAATGGAGGTCCATGTACCGACAAGAGTAGTGAACCATCAGTTCAAAGAGGAAGTTTGTGGATATGGCAGAGCATCTCCAGACGCACAAATATACTTTTTGTAGTGAGATAATGTTACCTTTTCCACGCAAACTTTTAATGTTGTTGTTCCATATGAATAAATGCAATATCCTAATCGTAAAAAAAGAGACCAAAAAATATGTATCCACAGCTGTGACATAACAGATTGTGTTGGGATTAGGAAGATGTAAATCTTCCAACTCCATAGTAAGATGTGTAAAACTAACAGATTTCGTCAATCCTTTCATGTGTTATTGGTTCTTGATTTGTCTACAACAGTCACTGATATTCCTCAAAAAGAAAACTAACTGATACGTTCTGATAAATTTTAGATTGAATGCATAACTCTCTTTTCTAGAGTGAAAAATGCCAAGCAGGGAACTTCCCACCTGCTGACTGTTGATACTACAGAACTTTCTTGTTGACGGGATCATCAGACACTGCTGCCCTCCCTGTTGCGAAGTCAATATATACCTAACCTGTTTTTCATATTCTTTACCAGTAATCCCCGCATGAGCAATGCCCGCCTCTAAAATGGTGGAAACGTGTAGTATCCCTCAGTATGATTTCTCGGTTTTCAATTTTAGAGATAAGCTTGGCTGCATTATGACAATCTCCACAAATTCTGAGGTTCTTGAATATCCTCAAAGTCGTCCCAGGGGGACTGCTAATCAGACCAAAAGCAATCGCAAGTTTTTCGCTGTGCCTCATAAGCATTTGCTCCTTCAGAGCCTCCTCTACATCATGCAGTGCAAAATCAAGATCAGGAACATAACCCATTGCCTTCATTAGCTCCTCTAACCGGTCAAGTTTCTCATGGATCAAATGAAGATGAGGATGCACTCTGTCATTTGATCTGAACTCATGCCTCAAACCTTTTATCTCTATCCAGCTATAACCAGGCGTTTTCACCACAGCATTATCCTTCATCCATCTCCTTACTCTAGAGACATCGGCCCACTTATTTGCTACAGCATAAATATTTGCCAACTGTACATATGCACCTGCGCTCTGAGAGTCTTGTTCAATCAGCTTTCCAGCAGCAAATTCGGCAAATTCCAAGTTCTTATAAATTCTACAGGCAGCCAACAAGGTTCCATAGGCAGAAGGATGTGGCTCAAAGGGCATTGAACGGATCATGTGAACAGCTCTTTCAAGCAGACCTGCCCGGCACAGAAGATCCACCATACATGAGTAATGATCAACACGGGGCTTAATTCGATAGACTTCCTGCATCGCCTGAAAGCACTGTGTTCCAAAATCACACAAACCAGTGTGGATACAAGCTGTCAGTACTGCCACAAATGTAATCCAGTTGGGAGTCATTCCTTGATCCTTCAATTCTTCAAACAATTTTATAGCTTTGTGTCCATCCCCATGCTGAGCATAGCCAGAAATCATAGCGTTCCACGCAACGATATCCCTTGTATGCATCTCATTGAACAGCCTGCAAGCATCATCCAGACTGCCACACTTGCAGTACATGCTCACAAGCGACGTGCCCACGGTCACGCTCCTACCCAGTGGCAACTTCATGCACCATTGATGAATCTGCCTCCCAAATCCAAGTGCAGAGAGGTTACTGCATCCAAGAAGCACGCTGCTTAACGTTGACACATTTGGCTGCACAATGTCGTCCTCAACCATGGTCTTGAACACCCTCAAAGCATCACCTGGACATGAATTCTTCACATACCCAGAAATCAACGCGTTCCATGAAACCAAATTCCTCACCGGCATTGCCTCAAAGAACTCTATGGCCTTCTGCACATTGCCAGCGTCCATGTACCCAGATACCAAGGTAGTCCAGAGAACCGTGTCGTCCTTCTCCGGAGCACTTCTAAACAACTCCTCTGCTGAGGCCATGTCTCCAGAGCTGGCAAGCGCGGCAACCATCGCGTTCCAGGAAACGTCATTCCTCACCGGCATGGCCTGGAACACCGCTTTGGCCTCCTCCACGGCCCCGTTCTTCGAAAGCCCGGACACCATCGTGTTCCAGGACGCGATGTCCCTGAAGGGCATCGAAGAGAAGAGCTTCCGGGCGCCATTGACATCGCCGTTGGCCAAGTGGCAGGACAGGAGTGTGTTGTAGGAGACGACGTCCGGTTGCGGGATCCTGTCGAACAGGTGGCGTGCGTCCACTAGGCGGCCGGGCGCCCTGGCATACCCAGCGAGGAGGCAGTTGTAGGTGGCCGTGGTCTTGCGGCTCGTCGACGAGAAGGCCTCCTCCGCGCCGGCGAGGTCACCGCGGTGGACGGCCGCCGCAACGGCGGCGGTAGTGAGGGGGCGGGCGGCGGTAGTGGCAATGTGCAGAAGGGAAGGGCGCAGGGTCATTTCACGTGAGTGTCAGGCACGAACCTGGTCTGGATACTGGCATGCGGAAAAGTTGGATATGGCGGCGGCGGCGGATTCGTGCCGGAAGGATGCCAGCGAGTTCGGTTGTCATGGGCTCGGTTAAGATCGCCGGCGGCGAGCGTCGCCGAACGAGAGGAACAGGCAAATGAGCGGATCGAGTCCGATGTGTGGCTCGTTGGGCCACATAGTATGGGTCCGGACTCATGTTTTCTTCGGCTTAGTTTTTCATTTTCAACAATAAATTTTCGATGGTAAAGCAATTTAATATGTACTGTAACTAGTTGCTTTTACCTCTCTGGCTGGGTAAACGTTCAAATTCGTATGACTCTAGTGCTTGGACCTTTGAATGAAATGAAAATTCGGACTACACGAACAATACTACTATCAGGCTCAGACTGGTCTGGTACACCATACATGCACCATTCATCACCATACAGTTACCTCATGGAAGCAAAATGAGACTAGGTTACAAATTACATAAAAGGAAAATGCACCATTCCGCCAAAAGAAAACATGTTGTCGGAGGCAAACGGCACATCACCATATTGTCGAAAGGTCCATTACACCGGTATCATCAAGCAGGTAGCGCACAAAATTACAGTTCAACTAAGATAATAAGAGTACTATAGGACAGTTTCCAATCTACTTGTTTTCAACAAAAAGGTTACTGCTAAATGGGCCTAAATTGAGTGTGCGCCGGCGGCCTCCCGAGGACGCAGTTCATCTTGAGTAGAAACAGCCTCTGGGCAGGCCAATGATGCTGGCAGAAAGCTGTCCCTCAACTGTCACAGACATACACAAAGAAAAAGTGATCAACAACTGATTACAAGCACACAGAATGGACATGATCTCATCAAATATCAACAAGCATAACAAACCTTAGCTTCTTCCACTCTGATCATCTCCGACGTTTCTGGGCCTTCCATTGCTTCAGGACATGCTGTATGGCTTCAGTTATGCTGGCTTTTCTGTTCTCTTTGTTGTTCCAGAGCTCAGAGACCACATAGCTGCCGCTAGCGTTGTACTCATTGATCTCCAGCAATGCTGTAGTCACTGCTTTGAAGACCTGTTCACCAAGCTGCTTCTTCAAGCTCACCAGCTTCTCATCACGTTCATCAATGATTTGCTGAAACACATTACAACGTATCAGTGGCCGCCATCCTTCAAGATGATACATTACTCTTGGAATAATTGATTAAGCAGTAAGATTTGGAGGCTAGAGTGTTATTAGCCTACATTTATAGCAGATGACAAGTTGACAACAGAAAAATAAATATTTATCAGGCCAGAAAATTTAAGGCAAGATATGTGTATTCACTCCATTGAGCATATATACCTCTGCGGTTGAGCCTGTGGTCACTATCTTGAAAGGATGCCAATTAGGGTCCTTCAGATTCTCCTGCCAGATGGAGCAAAGCTCAGCTGCTTTCAGTTCAGGATCAACTTTATACCTTTCTTTGCAAGCCTCTAAAAAGGGTTTCTCATCAAGTTCCCCCATCCTCTTGATCCCAACAGTGCTACGAGGGCCCAATAAGTCTACCATACCCTAGGAAATATTCATAGAAGCTCAAGTCTCAGTAAAAGGATGGTAAGATGAATTTGAAGGAAACCACATCTAAATAAGCTAGGGATCTGAAGGATTTTGTGAAGAGAAACTGGGATATCACATTACCGTTATCAGCTCTTTTTTTGCATCTTGCAGCTCATCATTGGCCATCCTGTCCTTAACAATGAGAGTTTGATTGAGAGTTTCTAGGTCTTCCATCTCCTCAATTTTTTCATTCAGTTCTGCAGTCAGCTCCTCAGAGCGTTTCTTCACATCAACACCCTGTCCTTCCATGTGTTTCACCACCTCCAGTTTCCCTTTAAGTTGCTGTATATCCAACTCGAGCTTTTGCTTTTCGTCCAGTTGCCTCTCTAACTGCAGGATTTTCTTCAGAGCAGCCTCCTTCTCTTTCTGTATGGAGTAGACAACTGAAATTAAAACCTGGGCCACAAAAATTGAAAGAAAAACCAAACGTCATCAGCAAAAAGATGGAATGGTCTGCAAACCTTTTGTTTCTCAAGAAGCCTTAGCACTTTCTCATCAGCTTTCTGTTGCTCAATTCTAGCCATATTGAGCGAGTTATTCTGATCAGTATTCTGCAGGAAAATACGATCAGAATTAGGACCAGTAGGCATTTAAAATCATAGTAAAAGGTCCACTTGTCTTCATCAGAAAGACTGTCAGTGTCAATACTAATCAGAAGAATTTGAATTGTGCGAGTGGAAACTTGCAATAAGTAGGAATGTCAACTAAAGCGAGTGTACATCCGCACCTTTTTCCTCTCATTCTCCAGTTTTCTTCTTTCCATGTCAGTTTGAGCATTTAACTCGCTTAATTGCCTCGACCTCTTCTGGATGTAACTCTCTTTCTGTGCCAACTGATTTCTAAGCTGATCAGTCTCTCGAATAAGTCTATGTGTATGCTCACGGGCAGCAGACTGCATATTTCGCATTTCTGTAGAACAGATATGTGAAAGTAAGACAATATGAACAATCATTATGGCAAATACAAAAGAGTTCAACTTCATAAATCTCTGACAGGAGGACCTTCATAAGTCAAATTCAATGTGTGTACCTTCATTGTAGCGTTTGTCCAGCAAATCACTTTCTTCCATCGCCCTTTGAAGAGATAGATTCATCTGGTTGCACTTGCACTCTAGTTCTTGCAAATACTCGCTTTTAGCTGTAATCTGATGAGTCAAATTAGCAATTAGAGTCTCAGTCTTGCGGGACATCTCATGCTCCAGATCAGCTACTGTTTTCAGTTCACCATTTTCTGCCAAGAACAGACCAACTGGATCACCTGACTTGTAGTCTTCTTCTTGTGCCAGCCATCCATACATACGTGACTTTCGGATCGATGCCTTCCAATCCATTTTACCCAAGCGTTGTGACTTGAAATGGCTCTGGAATGCTAAGGCATTCTTGAACCCAATCCAATCTCTGGAGAAAAGGACAATCCCAGTATACCCATTGGCACAGCAGATGGAAGTAAACTGCACGGGTTTGAATTCAGCTAGCCGCTGCATCAGAATGGCTCCATTCCTCTGTGTTTGTTCGGCTGGAACGTTTGTAATGATTCCCATCCAGGGAAACACAAAAACTTCCTGATCTTTCACTGGCTTTGGAGGGTTATTCAGTGCAGCAGCCTGTCGCGGTGGTAAGTTTCCTGCTGCATCAGCATGGTCCTCTTTGAGAAGCTTGGCAAGGGCCTGATGGTTTGCCTTCACCTTCGGAGCACGGTTGGATGCACCAACTCCAACAGCATGCTGAAGTAGCTCATTGTACCTGTAATCCTGTTTCTTCTTCCCGGGACAGAATGGGCATCTGAACCTGTCAATGTCCAACCTCGCCACGAATTTGCCAGCCTTGAGGTCCAAGTATGACTTCTCAGCGTACTCATCAATATCTGTATCACTCAGGTCTGAGGACTCATCGGAACTACAGTCCATAGCGGACCTAAGAGAAAAAAAGATATCTAGGTGAGACAAAGTTGAGAAATCCAAGAAACAAATAAATGGAAGAACAAAAATGAAAGGGACATTTTCTGTTAGAAAAACACGAGTATGATTAAAATCTCTGGTAAAAGAGCATTGGTAGTCATGCACATAGACAATGTTGTGACAAGTTAAAAGGAAGATATATATATAGAGAGAGATGATAACATTGCAAAAGGCATTCAGATTAGAAACATGTAAATTTCCTTTTTGTATCACTTGACAGAGCATTGGCTACAATTATTTGATGCTGAACTACTTCACAGGAGAGAGAGAAAAAAAACTATGCTCACCGCATAGCCTTGAACCAACTCAACTACTGTGTTCTCGTATTTGTCTCGTATCTGTTAGCTAACAGTAAAAAGAGTAGGATGAAACAGAGCCTAATCAGATCAGAACGAACTTCCAACAGCTGCATTCTGGTGATGCAGATTGCTAGATGTTAAAGAAACATTTAATTTTGCATCTGTATCGGATCATAGAGCAGGCAATAGACCATCTAAATATTGAACTACTTAACACCAAGAAAAGCCTAAGCTCACGACACAACCTTTGAACCAGCTCAACTGTTGTGTGGTCACTTGCTGACAAAAAGTAAACGTAATAGGAGCAAACACCACCAGAATGACACTCCGGATTCTATCAAAGCATCTCGTTTATACAAACTATTAACTGTTGGAGGAACAAGTGGCTTTGCATTTGCATCACATCATATAGCATGAGGCAACTGACTGTCAAATCATGAACTACTCCATGGCAGGGAAAATCCTATGGGAACAGAACAGCCTTCAATCAACTCAGCTGATGTGCGTGCAACCTTGTTAGCAAACCGAAAACTCAACGTCATCATAAACGTATTATGTAGCAGTGCTTCTCCTAACGAGGTATGTTTATGCAAATTACTAAACGGTCAATAAACAGTACATACACAAACACGCAGCAATACCATCACAACAAGTGTGGCGTACCTCGTCGTCCACACCAACCAGCGCTCTGAGACAATTGCGCGAGCACCTTGCGCGCACCATCAAAGCCGTAGCACAGCGCCCGTAAATGTAATGAGCGCACGGAACCCAACATAGATGGCACAGAACGAGACATTGATAGGTCTTCTCGCGAGGAAGCGGTCACCCCAATGGCGAAGCGACCTCTACGACAAGCTCGCTGCCCGCTGCCGCTAGCGCCGGTGGGCGCGGCGACGAAGCGAAGCCGCAGGGGGAACGCGAAAGGGCCAGGGGGAAGGCAGTTAGGCAAGCGGAAACTAAAGGGTATTGACTGGGCCAGGAAGGGATTGTTCGGTGGCCCATCTACATGCGGGCTTTCTGTTGGGCTCGAAATGGTTTTCCGGCCCGGTCCTCCTCAGTCACGGAGATGCAATGCAACGGAGACGCAGGGCAACTACTAGTATCTACTCCAGAGTCGCGAGATCACGATTGCAAGATGCAAAATCATGCTGCCTTAAATTAAATAAAAATGCAAGAACAGACAGCGTGACTAGTACGAGCAGACGGAACAAGAACACGCAAGAGATTTCAGTTCAAGAGAGACCCGGTACGTGAAGCATCGCACAATAAAACAGAGATGCAAATGACCACAACAACTTAAACTCAAAATAGCAGAGAGGGGGCGGGTTCTGCACGCACGCCCTGGATCTGCACAGAGGGATGAGGAGGAACGGCGATCCCTTCTCTCCCGGTCGTCCGCGGTAGCAACCTAGCACCTGCAGAACACAAAGAACTGGAGCAATTAGTAGGAACCAAAAACCGGCAGTAGTTATTAGTTGCAAGATGAGGGGAAGCAGGAAACTGATGAGCCAGTAGAAGGGAACTAGTTACGCGGTAGAACAACACTAGTGTGAGCAGGGGAGTAATCAAGAAGGAAACGCGTGAGCAAGAAATAAACCAACAAGGGGAAGAGAAAAAAGGAAGTGGATGCGGAAAAGAACCGAAGAACAACAAAGAGGAAAGGAGGGAGGAAAACCCCATTTCTGTTCAAAAAGAAAAGGAAACCGCAAGGCTTGATTGAATTCAATCCAAGGCGCTTTTGCTGCGTGGCTTTGCAGCAGAGCAGAGAGCACACCAGTGCGTTCCGCTGCCTGGCTTCTGGCGGGCTTCACCTCGATCGCTCCGCAGCGACCGACCTGCCTGTCCATTGCACGCGCGTGAGCGATCGAGCGAGCCGATGCCTGGCCCTGGCTTGGCTGCCTAGATGGATCACGCGTTCGCGGCGGCCAACGAAGCGATTAACGAAGAGGAAAAAAAGAAAACCGCGGCGAAGGAAGAAACGCGGCCTCCACCGAAAACGCGCGAGGAAAACACCAAAGAAACAGGGGAGGGAGGAGAGGAGAGGAGAGGAGAGGAACGCGGCGGGAGTGGAGTCGAGTCGGGCATGGAAAGAAGAAGAGCACCGGGACACAGTACACCGCCGGCAAGGGCCACCAATCAACCAACAACTCGATCCGCCGCTCCTTATTGCGGCGGAAGAAGAAGAAGAAGAAAAGCAGAGCGAAAAGGGAGGGAGGAGACGAGGAGTGAAAGGGGCGAAGAGGAAGAAGACAAACAAACAAACGAACGAACGATCTGACTGACGCCGAGGAAAAATCAATCGAACCAAACAGGGGAGACGGGATGTGGGGTTTTCGCGCGCGCGTGGTGGCGCTCCGCCATGGAAGGAAGAAAGGTTAAAGGAAAGAGAGAAGCGGGCGGAGGGAAGGAGGGAGGGACAGGGAGCACACTCGACTCACCGGCAGCAGGGAGGACGAAGCGGCCGAACGGACTGGGGATCCGCTGGGCTCCTCCTCCGTTTCGGGGTCCAAGACCGGGCGATCGCGTGTCCAGCCTTCCAAACCACACCAGCGTACAGCTCTGGTAATTCAACAGGCAGGCCAGGCGGTCTGAGAGACAGACGGTGCCAACTGGAAAAAAAGCAAACGGCATCTTCTTTTTCACAACTTCGCCGCAGGGCCAAAGGGCAAAGGCTGATTGATCGAGGTCAGTGGTGGAGGCCATTTCACGAGCCTGGTGACGTGTGAAACCCTGCAATTACCAGAGAATTACAGTGCGCAGCCTAAATAGCTTGGTACCCATGGGAAATGAAGAGGATGCACCCAGTGCAAACAATTATCAAAAGTGGATGATGAGGCTTCCAGTGAAAACAATTATCACAAGTGGATCAGCTATTTGCAAAAATGCCTGCGTTTCTATTCAATTAGGCACGGCAAAAAAAAAAAAACAAAAACAAAATGGAATGTATGATTAACTCGTTCCTGCATCGCTCGGATGCACCTAATATATATACATCATGGTGAAGTAGGAGCACAAGCTTCTAGGAATACTAAATCATTCGCTCTGGCTGCAACGACGAGTCCTCATCTGCTAGCCAGGCCAGATGATCTCCTTGGCTGAAAAGCCGTTGGGTACTTGCGTTTGTTACCGGCGTATGAAGATCCTTGCTGTTGTTGCATATCGTGGTTGAAGGCAGCGTCCAAGGCCTGGAAATACCACATATGGTCAGTTCAATGACATTATTTCAGCAGAAAATATCGGCAAAATATGACCCCCCCCCCCCCCCCCCCCCCTTCTCAAAAAACAAAAAGACTGTTGATAGATGCATTCAGGATTCAGCGTCAGTGAAGAAATAACAGTTCGCCAGAATTACACTGGGCATACGCAGCACTGCTTAGGGGGGGAAAGCATGCAGGCTACTGCTTGTTAGAAAACGGGTGCTACCGCCTACCGCTACCGGCATGGGGTTTGTGCAAGAAGCACCAAATGCATCCCTATGCATTAATGGAATGTGCATGAGTTTTGTTTACGCAGAACGCAAAAGATCATTTTCCATGTCACAACCTGTGAATCAAAACATAAGTACACAAAACAAAAGCATGCGAACCGCAGGTTATGGATTAGAGTTAAGGAGCATGAGTTCACGTAAGAAGAAGCAAATCCAGCACTGAACATGCGCAGGCAATGCAGAAAACATATGGAGCTGAAATAATGCTCTTCTGCAGATATTAATGAAAATGAGCAAGGAACAGTAAGAACCTGAGTCATGGACTTTACTAGCAGCGATATCTCGTGCCTTAAGTTGGACTGTGTTGATTCCTTTATATTCTGCTCATCAGAAACAGAGATTATGCATTGTTCAAGTGACTTGAATTTATCATCAGAATCTAAACATTGTCCCAAAGGGGTGAGCATGAGGACAGCTGTGTGCTGATAAAGAATTACCTGCAATTTTTCATATACCTGTGTCATTGCATCCTTGATTCTTTGCACCTGCAAAGCAAGTAAAGAGAGTAACTAAGGAATTGACTAAGCAAGGACCAAACAACTGAGCAACTGCCTCCATTACAGGTTCTTGCTTGTATTGACTAAGCAAGGACTAAACAACTAAGCAACAGCCTCCATTACAGGTTCTTCCTTGTCTCCCTGTCTCCTCTTCCCACCTCCTATTCCTCATTTTCCCCTGACCCATCCTCTACTCTATCTACTCTTACTCTCCCTCTATGCCACATTGTCTAGCAGCCCCTAACTGGGCTTTGGTGCAAGGGGGCTCCCTACCAATCGATTCAAGCCTAGCATTTTTTTTTCTCGAATACGCAGTAGAGCTGCGTATCATTGTATTTAAAGAGAAGAAATGATCGGCCCCTTACAGCAACTTCACCCCCCACTCCGGACCGAGCTGTGAGGGGGTTGCAAAAAATACAAAAGGGAGAACTCTAAGCCTTAACAATAAGGTTGAGGCCTGACCACCCTAGAATAACCTATCCTAGCAGAACTCCCTAGTCCTAGACCTAGGTGCTGTAGGCGTCAAGCACCTGCAAGGCACCAAAGCCTAGCAAAATTTGATACACGCATAACAGTCTTATCACCGTAACTAGAATGGGAACAAAACCAATCAGGGCATTACACTTACAGTAGTCTTTCAAAAACTATGTTGAATAGCAAAATATTAAAATGTGAGATTTTTAACAGTGGCTTCCTTATCAAATCGGTGTCATATATAAATGAATTACGTTATTAAACAGAACATTTAACAGCCAGATGAGAATTAACTTCGTCACTTTATAACCAAAATGAGTGCGGATTTTGTATTCAGGGATTCCTCTCACCCTTGGAAGATACAAAATTCTTCTAGGTCCACCTATCACCCACAAAACAGTGCAGATAAAGATGGGAAATACAAAACCTTGAGGACTGCATTTGTTGCTGGATATGCTGACCAAAAATGTAGCAACAATTCCTGGATGACTATCCAATTCTGAAAAGAGAGTTTACAATGCTATCAATATATAATTCCAAATTCATTTAGTATGAAATGTAAGCAGTGCTGCTAAGATTTAGAATGACAACACAAAACATATAACAGTTAACAAAAAGGTAACTTGAAATGAAATCTGAAAGATCAGGAAAAAAATACTGGACATAGTAGTTATTTATTTCCTTGATGGACATAGTAGGTTGAAAGTAATCAACATAAAAAGTGGTGGTTAGATCACCACGGTGTGTAGTTCCGGGTTGGGTTGTGTGTTACTTAAAAGGCACGAATGTAATCAACTAACTTTGTACTCTCTTGTCTCTTCTTCTATTAATGCAATGATATACAGCTCTCCTGCGTGTTCGAGAAAAAAAAAAAGTAAACATAAAAAGTAAATAAATAGCTAAATTATCTTACATCCATAAGTTCATCCTCTGTTGGGTGCAACAGCTGACCAAGGAGATTCTCATGAGGATTCCTAAGATTACATCTCCTTGAACGAGAAATCACTTGATTCAATTCATTAAGAACCTAAGGCCCAGACCATTGAGGTAGTTAGGTTTTCCTTGTCATGCAATTTGATATCTCAAGCATAGAGAACATATAGTAGCAGTGATCAGCATCATCCAAAATATGTAGAAGTAATGAAAAATACTAAACCATTCAAATGATGATAAGTTCAAGATAGTTGTAACTTGTAAAAAAGCTAACAATGTAAAGCAAACTAATTCACATACAACTTAGGTTCCCTTTCTTGGCGATGTGCATATGAATTCTTAGCAGTGCATTATTTAGCTGCTTCCTCGCCTCCTCGGTAGCTAACTAATTTTCTGGTGATTGTGAAAGGATACAAATGATGCTACACTATAAGTTTATCACCTGCAGCATAGTAACAATTGTACTAACATAAGGAGTAACCCTACCCGCAACATCAAATACATAAGCAAGTCTAAACAGAAAAAGAAAGGCTCTTTTATTATTTATTTTTTTTTGTCTCGGCTGAACACTTGCCTAAATACCCTTGGCCTTTGATTGTTCCCAGAATGTGTAAGATGACCACCATGTTTGCAAAGTGTCATGAGTGGTCCTAAACCACAAATATTTAATTATTACTGAGGAAGCAAATTTTTTGTTTAAGAATAACTGAAAAGACCTGGCAGTTTTCAAATCCCCCCCCCCCCCCCCCCCCCTTCCTTTTCTGAAAACTACAATAAAGAAGTGATCCTCCTTTTTTTTCAGTAACTGTTTACCTGAAGAGACACATTTGAGTTGAGTTTGTTAAGTTCTACAGAAGATACTTGGTCTATCAAATGATGAAACACATCATCGGTGCTGAGGCTGCAATTTTGGGCTTTGTTGACATCATTGCTGTCACGTAAAGATCTGAGAGCATTTGCTTGGTGAGAATAAATATATTCTCGAGGATCCTATTTAGAAAAAGAAAATGTAGATCATCAGAAATTGCGCCATACCCTGCTTACAATTAAGAGATGAGAACAAACCTTACTTTAATAAAAAGTGGTGCAATTAATAAACCATACTGGATATTTTGTTGAACTTGCAGATCTTCCATCTCAGTCAAGTGGGCCACCTTTATCGATCTCTCATGATCACTAGCAATTGAACTATATGATTCTGCAATTAATAATTCATTAGCACAAGGCCTTACAGATAAAAATAAGATCTAATGAACTGTGACATGATTTTTATTGCTAACCTTTCCTGGACATCGCAAGAGCTTCAGCTACAGTCTTTGTATCAACAATTTCTGTATCTGCAAAGCACAATACAATCAGTGTGTGCTCAACCAATAAGCAAATTGCAGCGGGTAGAAATTTAGTCTAATGTAAGAAATCCTGTGCCATGCAGGAAAAGAGCAAGCTTGACATACGGTCACAGATAAATTAGTAGAAAGTAAGTATAATTTGCAAACAGCCAGCACTTCAGATGAGTGGTTTATACAGTTATCAATGAATATTGACAGTTGTATTGCCAAGCTCTCGCGGGCGTACTTGCTCGCAGAGGAAATTAAGCTGCTGGCCGGCCGGGTTCAAGCATGGCATCCTCTTAAAAAATGCCAGGGGACTTCTCTCCCCTTGGTCTAGTTTTTTTTTTTAATATTGACAGTTCTATTCTGTTCTGTTGCAAGAGAATTATCAGCATCCATAAATTCCTGATGGCAGTATAATCTGATCACCGATAACATATAACATGAGCAACCAATTTCATCTGTGTTTAAACAATGGCAGCATGCCCATTCATATCCAAAGTGACACCATTATGGTTTTCCATACTAGTAGGTCCAAATATTTTTACCTAAAGATCTCCCTTCAAGAACAGCAGCAGCGTGCCGATTCAGATCCTGAGATAGTGTTCTCCAGGCCAATTCACTATCAGTCCCATGATCCTACATGGCCAAAAGGATAAGGGTAAGCATTTTCATGCCACTCGATCTAGCAGGCACCTTGCTCAACGTGAGAAGTATAAAACCACTTGTTATAGACACAAAGACATGGCAACAGAAATACAAACACACCTGAGGATGGATGTACTCATCTCCTGCATCTGCAACCATGTCCAACGTTGGATCAACTTGTTTTATCTGCAGCCAAGAAATGTATCACTCAAAAGTATCCTAAGAAATAATGTCAGGGCATGGGAAAACATACCAGTTCTACATCAATAAATTGATAGAATGGTACCTTAAACTTTGCCTCCTCAGCTAGTATATCATCACCCTTAAGGAAAACAGCTAATTCCTCATCTTCAGCAGCTTCAGCTTCGAATGCTGCAATATTCTTTGTCCGAAGTAGGTTTTCAGCTTGGCAGTATTTAGACCAAAAATCTTCTTCTGACATCTATTATCAGAAAATAAAATATTTAATGAGAGGGTAAAGAAAGAACCCCCCCCCCCCCCCCCTAAACACACACAAACAATGTTTTGTCTCAATTTATTCCCAGAGGTCTCTTCTGTTTCTTCTCATACATGTTGTATTTCAGGTTATAATTGTGGGGTCATTGACGACATCACACCCAATGTAACAAAAATATATTCAAGTGACAATAAAAATAGATTTATGATATCTGTGACTATTTTCATAGACTGGGAGCACTGCCGCAAGTTTGGCTCTCGAGATACGAAAAGTACATCAAAAAGATCATAAAAATCCGTAACATATTTTTCTAACATAAGGTATGATATTACTTACCAGCATATAGAAATAAATCTTGAAACTCAGCTTTTATGGAGTGTAATAAAAATCATTAGGGGGTGAATTGATCTAGTCTAAATGGTTTGGTGGTGTAAATTGAGATGAGATTTCATTTGGAAGATTAAGTGGACAAACTGAATAGTTGGGACTTGGGAGCAATAGAATGGACTTTCTCTGTATAACAATAATAATAATAAAGTGTATAACTTAAGACAAAGCATTTCTGAAGCATATGCTCAGAGATTGGGCAGGCCTCACCTTTTTTCGAACAAAATCCAAAAATAACCTGCAAACAGCAGGCTTTCCCCGAAGAATCTGCAATTCATCAAAGTATGGCATTAGGAAACGAAAACAAGTATCTTTTAAAAAAAAACAAAAAAAGAACACAGCACTGGTTAGATGGGATTGCAATTTCGGGTCCAAGCAAAGAATATGGTTTCATTACATAAGGAATAGCTTGATGAGGGCCCATGCCAACCTGCATCACAGCCATGAAGGAAGCAAATGACAAGTAGGTGATGCGGCAAAGGATTACAGGTAGATCATCATTGAGATCTATAAGCAGAATATATGTTTGGAATATCGAGCACCCATAAAAAAGAAATGGATGCAAATCTGAATCTAAATGCTGTTTCAATAAATAATTAACAGCAGAAAGAAGGATGGGAAGTACCTGATGGATTTTCTCAGTAGTGAGAACAGCCTTTTTTGTCTGAAAAGCACAAAAATAGGAATCAGAAATTTGACTGCTATCGAATCACCAGGCACATAATCTGACATGCAATGTCTCACTATAAATTATGGGCTTACAACTACAGGATTTCGGCAACATACCTGATCATGAGCTAATGGCCAAACATCAGGCATGGCATTTTTTAAACCTGGCCTTTGCTTTGATGTTTCATTCACCCCATCATCAAGTAAATGCTGTAAAAGGTCATCAGTAAATAGTAGTTTCCAGTGAAGAAAGTTGACAATAATACAATATTGTAATAATAAGACCTTTATTTATTGAAGAAGTAATGCATGTAGAGTTTATGAGTGGTATTACCTTTCTTGTGACCCAAAATTCAGATTCGTCCAGAATATTCCCAATAACAAAATGTTTATGTAATTTCCTCAGCTCACTGTAAAAAGAAATAGCAGTCAACAAAAGCATAAATACAAAATAAATGACTTTCCCCTTTTCTTGGGTTCAATGTGCTGTTTCTCCGCATTATTTTCTCAAACACAAAATATGGCCACGTAAAATTCATTCATAAAGAAATACTTCTTATTGGGAAAGAAAAAAAAAAGAGAAAAAGAAATAGCAGCTTGAACCAAATCACTAAAAATGGCCAAAATGCACAGAAATCAATGGTGCAATAATGGCAAAGCAGAAACAATAACGGAACACATTTCTGATTCATTTTGGCTCTTCAAAAGGTTGTAAACACACTCATACTAATTCTAATGTGGTTCATAAAAATGGCAATGAAGACTGTTAACAACTAACAAATGATGTTAAATTACTATCATTAACTAACAAAACTAAACCAATATTTACATGAATAAACTTTTTTGAATCAATAACCAGTTAAAATAAACATCCGAATCTACATATGCAAGGTCAAGAAACATTTTTAAGATTAAAAAAACCATTAAAATTTTCCATGTAACACTGAATCATCACTGTTAATTTCATGGTGCTGTTACCAAGAGAAAATGGAGTGAATGTTCCAAAACAAATCACATCACCTATCTTTTAGCAGCAAATTCATCCGTCGCTCCACTTCCTCAGCACCGAGTTGTTCAGGACCAGTTGAAGCAACCGTGTTTTCAGGAGACACATTTGGTATAGGCACTGCCTCTTCATGTCTGTCTAAAACCCTAGCTGATAGGGAGAAGTCATAAGTTATACATGAGCTGTCTTCGGGAATACAAACAAATAACTCGATATGAGAATCCTCAGGTACCATATCAAATTATCAATATTGGCACATCAAATAAGGCGTAATGAGATATTAGTTAGTTCCAAACCATGGTCCTGATTAAGTGGGTAAATATTTTGAAACTAGTTATTAACAGCGCCCTAATAACTAGGTCTGACAGTAAATGAAGTAGCTTGTGAATTAATTTATGATGTGCATTATCAGCCATCTGACACATAAAGTAAACTGTACTTCAGAAAATAATAAAGTACAATTTTGTTTATTTTCAATACATTTAACATCATCTGAGAAAATATTTAGTTATACAAGGCACCCATTAGCCTACCCCAACTTGCTTGGGATTGAAGGCTTAGTTGTTGTCGACAAGGTACCCATCACTAAATCAAAATGGAAATTACCTACAAAGTCCCGACATTCCTCACGGTGAGCAACATTGCCAAACTCAAAAGTGTAACATTCACCCTGAACAAAACAGGTATGCGTATCACATTATCACCAATCACAGTAAAAAAAACATAACATATGCCAATAGATTTGCTCATACATTGTCTTTGAAAAGCTTCAATAGTGCTGGTGGTGGTGCCGGTTTGCTAGGATCTACTTTGTTATGCTTCTGACCTGCAGGACAAGGAAGGAGAACCCACAGAATTACAATCAAGGATATCCAAAGGATACATGAAGTCAATCTAAATGCTCTACAGTGCTCAACATACTCTAGAACACCAAACTCAAGGCAAAAAATGTTGGGCAGAATTGACATCATCAAAACAGTCCATTCTCAATTTCAGGCCAATTTGTGTGAAATGGTCATGGAGAAAATTAGGTATAAGAATGTAAGCATCGAGCTCAGCAGTAAACGATATATAATCCGCTTGCTGTCTGCTAGATTCAATAGCAAAACAACATTAAATTGATCATAACGCCTTCCAACACTCTGTTGTATGAAAACATATCAGAATGTGAAGAAAGGGAGCATACTTTTGATGCTCAGGAAATCAACGTCAAGCTTCGTCGCTGACCATGGATCGTGGGGGATGAAACTGAGTTTATCCTCATTCTGCATTGGAAAGGGCAAATAACAGATTTACATTTGAACGTAGCCACGTGTTGCCGAGGAAAAGTTCAAAAGAAAAGTTCGTTAAAAAACACTTGAAAAAGAAAAGCGTCCATCACTCATGACTACGCGTGAAACAACCTCCATCGACTTCGTTTGAGGCACCAATTAGCAGAATCGACAGACAATTATGGTCCTTCCGCTTGGTTGAAGGCCTAATTAACCTATGATAGCGTCCATCAGTACCCCCCCCCCCCCCCCCCCCCCCAAATTGTTCCGGGAATTTCAGTCCCCGCTCAGCACAGACGCTCGCACTCGTCGATTCCTCCTCCAACGACGGCGTGTCTCCATGTGCCCATCCTCACGTCTAATCAGAGAGATTCCGAGGTCGATTCCCCACCTCCCCACCCACCTAGAACCCCCACCAAAACCCTTCCCACGCACCCACCACATCCTACTCGACGCCCGCTTCCACCATGGTCACGCCGGGAGGACAAGCATGAGGCAGCGGAGGGGACGCACCATGCGGAGGACGCCCGGGGTGCCGGGGCCCTTGGCCGTGGCCTTGTAGATCGCGCCGACCGCCAGGGGCCCTATCGCCTCCGCGGTTGCTGGCAGCTCCATTGCCCCCCTCTCGGTCGCCGGCCTCGCCGCCGCGCGTCGGCGGAGCCGGTGCGGTGAAGGAAGGATTCAGGCAACAACCACAGCCCGCGCGGGCGTGCCGCACGGCATCCCGCGAGAACTAGTAGACGGGGGAGGAGAACGGAACGGCTCCTCCAGCGAAGTGGGCCGTGAGCCCGTGACCCAGTTTGCGCCGGCCCATTTACTGAGAGGATGGAACAGAATGGGGCCCAATTGCAGACACTTCCGCCTTCTCAGTTCTCACAGTGCTTCCTGTTCCCCCCTTATCGTCGCATCGCGTGCCGACGTCACAACAGAGAAGAGAAGCGCGCCATTGATGATCGATCGGGGACGGGGAGAGGATGAAGACGGAGGATCTGGACTACGTGCTGGTGCCGCTGGGGCTGGCGGTGATGGCCGGGTACCACGCGTGGCTGCTCCTCCGCGTCCGCCGGCGGCCGGCGACCACCGTCATCGGCGTCAACGCCATCAACCGCCGCATCTGGGTCCGCCACGTCATGGAGGTGAGCGCGCGCGCCATTGAAACGCTAGCATTGGTCCATTTCTTCCTTTCTTTTCATGTTCTTTCCGCCGATCGCTGTGTCTTGTGTCTCACAAATCGGATCGTCGCGCGTGCACACATGCATGTAGTATGCATGTCTTGATTTTTCATTCTCTGTTTGATGATCAAACGTTCAAAGCCAAGAACTCAATGTGCTAGCCAAACAGCAGAACTAGAGTATACGAAATGCGAATCGACATGGTTTGGATGGAATTTTTAGCAGCAAATTAATTTCTTGTTGATTTTTTCTCTGAAAATCATATTTTCAGGACCCGTCCGGCAAGCACGCGGTGCTGGCGGTGCAGACGATCCGCAACAACATCATGGCGTCGACGCTGCTGGCTTCCACAGCCATCACCCTCAGCTCCCTCATCGCCGTCCTCATGTCCAGCGGTGGCGGCGGCTCCGCCACCACCTCCTCCTCCACCACCACCACCAGCAGCAGCGGCAGCAACGGCCTCCTCCCGGGGGCGCCGCTGGTGGTGGGCGCGACGGGCTTACCGGCGCTCACCGCCAAGTTCTTCGCGATCCTGGTGTGCTTCCTGGTGGCGTTCCTCCTCAATGTGCAGTCCATCCGGTACTACAGCCACGCCAGCGTGCTGGTCAACGTGCCGCTCGCCGCGCGCCGCCGCGCCGCCATCGGCTACGCCACCGCCGCGCTCGACCGCGGCAGCTACTTCTGGTCGTTCGGGGCACGGACGTTCTACTTCTCCTGCCCCGTCTTCCTCTGGCTCTTCGGGCCCATCCCCATGCTCGTCGCGTGTGTTGCATTGGTCTGCGCGCTCTACTTCCTCGACGTGTGCGAGGACTGGGAGGAGGACGACAATGGTGACGTCGATGATGCCGATGATGATCGTGGTTGTATCAGTGAGGAGGTATGAGGACGCGCGGAGAAAAAAAGTACGGGGAGCAGCTAGAGTATATAGACTACTATAGAGGCGTATGCACAAGTGATCAAGAGGTAGATAGTGCCCTTTTTTTCCACGATTTTCAGCCTGCTTCTTTTTGTCTCAGACTATATCAAACATTAGGATTTGACAGTAGATATTAGCTGAATAGGTTCTGAGAATTAACTTAGAAGTGACAGTAAGCATAAGCTTCGACTTTTTACTGCCTTTTAAAAAATAAAAATAAATGGAATATGTTTTTTGGCTGGCTCCTCTGGCTGCTATACCTGATGATGTAGCTAGTGGTAAGTAAAAATTGCATAGGTTGATGGTTGATGAGTAGGTGCATGTACTCCCATTTGTTCTTTTTGGAAGAGTGTATAGTGATATGGAAGTCTTTTAGAGGTACACTTGATAAACTTCGTCTTAAGACTGTATGGGCTGTTGAAATATTGATTCGACGAACGGCCCAGTAGAAAACCAGCTTTGTTTCGTGGGCTACGTCCGAAATCCACCGCGCCGTTAGATCTCCCGCGGCGGCCCGGCCCTGCCCTCCGCCTCCGCGCAGCGCGCCGCGGGGCAGCACGCCGGCGACGGCACCACTCCCGCGCACCTTCCTCCTCCGCAAGAGCAGCGGCGGCCGGCGGCCATGTCCTCGTCATCTAAGCTGCTCTGAACAAGCCCGATTGAGGTGGAGAAAGGATGCCAAAAGGGGACATGAAGGGAGGCAGGAGCAGCGGTGATGAGCTGGTGAGTCGCCCCTTCCCATCCTTCTCCTTCCCTGTGCTTTGGTTTCTGTCTTTGCTATGCCGCATGATGGTTAGCTGATTTGTACGCTATCTCTTCGAGGAAGCGTAAGGATACTCCCTACCCTGCTGATTTTATTTTTGGATTCGACGCAGTCACAAACTCTAGTACTGTGACATTGGTAGAAACTCTCGACATTTCGATGTGCAAGGAATCGAATATACAGGCTTGGGAAATTGGTGATTATAGTTAAAAGACCTAGATGGGAAAAGCGGGTGCTGGAAAATTACTTATTGACAAACGATGTACAGATTGTAATAGTATGCATCGAACTTAAAAGGTGTCAACATTTCTTATAGGAATTTTGGATGAATAACATTTCGTATATGATACGATTCATCCTGGACCGAGCATTCTCGAGTGGTCGAGTTGCATCAAATGTTTGGCAATGGCAAATTGATGCCACATCATGAGTAGTCTCTTTTTTCGTGTGGATGTTATGCATCATCAATACATCACGATATAGCTATTTTTATTACAATTATCGATTGCCAGAAAATGTATTTTAAATGCTAAGCACCTAAAGCTATTCTTGCTAAATGCTCTCCGCCAGGACTTGCAGAGATAACAATCAATCTTTCATGTTGCTTTGCAAGTGGAACAGCCTTGAGTAAACACCATCATCCACAGAGATTAAGGCTTGGTGATTACCAAATTCAACCACTTTCCCCTTGTCCATGACAACAATCATGTCCGCGTTCATGACCGTGGACAGTCTATGTGCAACTGTGATGCTTGTAATCCTACTTGGTCTCTCATCTTTGTTCTTCCACTCGTTGGCTCCTAAAGAACTCAGAACCACCTGCTCAGACTCACCATCAAGTGCACTAGTTGCTTCATCAAGAAGCAGAATGACTGGCCTCTTTAATAGAGTTCTTGCGATAGCAATTCGCTGTTTCTGCCCTCCAGAAAGCTGACTTCCTTTATCTCCAACAACTGTGTCATACCCTTTTGGCAGGCCACTGATGAACTCATGAATATTTGCCTCCCTTGCTGCCTGGATGATTTCAGTTTCTGAAGTGCCTTCACTTCCATAACTGATGTTATCTTTAATGGATGTGTTGAACAGGATTGGTTCTTGTTGAACTAGCCCAATCTGCTTCCTGAGCCATCTGAGGTTGTAGTCCCTTATGTTCTTGTTGTCAATTAGCACACTACCTTTGTAAGGATCGTAGAACCTCAGTATTAGAGCCAAGACAGAGGACTTTCCTGCGCCACTTGGGCCAACCAATGCTACTCTTTGGCCAGATTCAATAACCAGACTGAAGCCATCCAGAATAGTCACCTCTGGTCTCGATGGATAGTTGAATGTCACGTCCTGAAACTCAGTTCTCCCCTCGAGCCAGCCTTCACTTGGATTTTCTGGTTTATCTGGCACAATTTGTGTCTCTCTGTCAAGCATGTTGAATGCAGGATTCAGTATTTGAAGGGCTGACATGACCATGGGAATGAGGGTCCATAACTCTGTGATGGAAGGTACAGTGAGTGAGAATATCTGGTATGATCTTATGCTGTTCTCAAATGTAGCTTGCTGCTTCTTAACCAGAACTGTGGTGTACCAAAGTGCCACTGCATGTGCAATGTTCCATAGACAGAGCGAGATTCCTTGGATCAACCCATACTTCATGCTCTCAATCTTGGTAATTTTCATAGGTGCTTGCAGTGACAATTCTGCCTTCTTAATTATCTCGTCTTCAAAAACAAATGATGCCACAGTTCGGATATTGCTAGCTGCCTCTGAAGCAAGGGAGACAAGTTCTTGGTGTGCAATAGCTGAGTCCCCATAGAACCCTTTGGCTGACTTGGCTTGAATAAGACCACCAATGAAATGGCATGGCATAACTGCCCATGATACTAAACCCATTCTCCAATTGACTTTTATGCTTACTATTGTTGCTATCAGAATCGAAGAGATGCATTGTACAATGACTGCCATTCTATCAGATATGATAGTCTTAACCGTGGAGGTATTGCTGATAATGCGTGCGGTAAGAAATCCTACACCATTTTCTGGTTTCTCAAACCAACCAAGTTCGTTTCGGAGAACAGCTGTGTTGTAACAAAAAAAAAAAATCATATTGCTAGCAATGAGAGTATTTAATGTGACTCATGAAACATTTGAGGCCATTGGTGAGCAAGTTTATATGTAACACACCTGAAAAGATAGCTTCTCTTAGTTTTTTCATTGCTTTTTCTCCAACAACCCCATAAATATAGTGCTGAAAGATGTTACTGATCATTGTGACCATTCCAGCTGTGAAAAATATCAAAGAATACTTGCTGACTTTTCTTTTTGCATCTGGATCATAATATGCCACACCGATTGTCATAATGTAGTAACCAAACAAGGGTTTTGAGATTCCAGAGATGGCTGCTGCTGAGGATCCTAATAGAATCTTTATAATATCATCTTTACGCAGTCCGTACCAGAGTCTAAAGAAAGGGTGCATATTAATTCCAGTCTCTTTCCTTGGTTGCTTGGAATCCACTTTTTCTTGTTTATTCTCTGGTTCCTTCTTAGAGGACTGTCTATTGTATGTTTCATCAGTTTGTTCAATTGCATAATCAGAGGTGCTGTTTAGTCAATCAAAATAAAAATGGTAAGTCAATTACTTATAAATATTTATACATAATACTCGGACTCCCATCCAAAGACTAGCTATTCTTCTTAGCAGTTTCACAACCCCTAACTTTATAGCATTGATTTTATATGATTTCCTTTTTCTTTTGCAATTTCTGGTTTTGTTCATCATTTTTATTGTAGTGATTCTTGCTTTGATTGGAATATAGCACCCCACCCAGCATGCATATAACAATTATGCAGTGATAACTGATAAATTGAGTATAAAGCACCAGTCAGCTAAAGTTTTCCCTTGGCTGCATTAATTACCTTTCTGCCGTCTTTTCATCTTCCCTCTCTATATTTTGCATGCTGCATACATTGGAGTAGAACGTGCTTTTCTCCAGCAACTCCTGATGTGTCCCAGTTTGTGCTACTCGTCCATTCTCCACCACAACTATGGTGTCAGCATTTACAATTGTTGACATCCTGTGGGCTATCAATATAACAGTCCTTCCGCGCATTGCTCTCTCAAGAGCATCTTGAACTAGCTTTTCTGATTCCGAATCAAGGGCGCTTGTTGCTTCATCAAGAAGTAGGATTGGTGGATCCTTCAGCATTGCCCTTGCAATCGCTATTCTTTGTTTCTGGCCTCCTGATAACTGCACACCACGTTCCCCTACCTGAAACAATTTAGTTTTTGTAAGTCCCAACAAGAGTGACTTATTTGGAATTTTGAAGTTTCATTCTTAATGCATCACCCTCTGGACTTCAGTCCTTGAGTAGTCTTGTTGACATTTAACAAAACAGGAGTCAAAATCCTTTACCATGAGGAATTTGTTTTTTATTTAGAAGCGTGATGGATGCAGAATTACCTCTGTTAAGTATTCATTGGGAAGTTTGGATATGAATGAATGAACATTAGCTGTCATTGCTGCTTCGGTTATCTCTTCATCAGCTGCTTCCATTTTACCAATCCTCAAATTGTCCTTTATAGTACCAGAAAACAGTGACGGCTCCTGAGAGACTGAAGCTATATTTCTTCGCAGGTATTTCAGGTCAAGTTTCTTTATGTTGTGGCCATCAATGAAGATGTCACCTGCAGTCGTAGATGTTGTTACTGGACTGAAACATTTTAAGTCTACTTTAGCTTACAGGTACTGTACTCCGTTCAGGCAGCAAACATCTGAACTTTATTTTGGTAGAATTTTACAGGATCAGAAAAAAAACGTTATTTTCAGTAGAACTTTACAGCATAAGAAAAAAAATATTGATAGAGTTCATACATATTCTTGCACAACGCAGGTGGTGGAAGCCTACCTGAGGTTGGATCATAGAACCTCTGAAGTAGTGAAATAACAGTGCTCTTTCCACAGCCACTGCTTCCTACCAGAGCAACAACCTTTCCTGCGGGAATGGACAATGAGAATCCTTGGAGAATTGGCTTATCTTGGCGGGAGGGATAAGCGAAATGCACCCTGCGCAATTTGATCTCTCCGTGGATCTTTTCTAGTACTGCTCCATGTTTCCCATAACTGATTGATGGCTCCCTTTTGATCACCTTGAAGACCTCATTTCCTGCAGCTTTTGCTTGATTGAAGGTCTGAAGGTCTGGTGCAGCGTAGGTGATTGATCTGAATTCATGTAGAGAAAATCATCAAGCTGAATGTGTGCAGATAAAAGAAGTACAAATATATTCCATAGCAAACAAAGGATCCCAGTTGATACCATAACCGAACTGTTTTTATGTGATAATTAATATTTCAAAATAAAAGTCTCACTGAACCAAAAAGAGTGTTGTGATGGTTACATTGCACCAAAGAGTATGCTCATGATGGCAGCTATCGTGCCACCTCCTGTTGCTGTTTTCTTGGTGACTGCTACTGCCCCGATCCAAACCATCAGTGCCCAGGAACAAAAAGTCACTTCTTGGAACAATCCGAGTCCTATTCCTTTTATCGTTGCTTCCTTCTTGCTTAGTTTGAATTGATTCTCCATGCACTGAACAAAGTACTTCATGGCCCAGTTCTCTCCGACAAAGGAGAAGACGGTCTTGATATGCGACAAAGTCTGTGAACAAATGTGTACCAGGATTATGCTCAATATAATGCAGTGGGAGGTCATCATCTGTACTCCAACACTTCTCTGAAACAGTGTCCTGATCTAATAGTACCTGTTCAACAACAGATATTGCTTCTGAGACGATAGCATTCCGTGACAGTGATATGCCGTTCATCTTTTTTGTGTATGTTGCTCCAATGATGAGGATCAGAGGAATGACAAGGAAAGACAACATCGCAACTTCCCAGCAGCTGATAAATGCAATTATGATGCCAGCAAAGAAAGTGGAGAAGCTTGCAACGAAATGACCCAGCTGCAGAAAAGTGAGTTTAGTTGCAAGTTTGACCAGGAAAGTATGCAATTCTTGTGTCAGTACTACGTATTATTGTGCAATGCATTACCTTCTCGCCAATCGCATCTTGTATGACACTCATGTGGTTGGTTACCCCCGTCATGATGGTTGCAGTGGTCAAATCAGTGTCAAAAGCCCCGACCTCTTGATTGAGTACTGATCTCAGAAAATCAATCCGCATACATGCTAATTGTCTCTCACTTGAGTATATCCAGCAGGAGATTTCTGCAGCCAGTTCGTCAGAGAAAGGTTGGCAATATTTCACCACTCAACATTTCTGAACATTAGTGTCTACTGATAACAAAATTATTATTTCTTGTATATCATCCATTCTTCACATTACAGTGTCTTTACTGGAATTGTTGAAGTTTAGTAATGTTGTTTCATGGTGAAAATGAATTTTCAAGTGCACCTATTATATTTTAATTGAGTTTCATGGGCTGAGTTTCTGCATATTGGGTGAGCGAACCAGTGATCAGATGTTGCATTTCGATTTATATCTTAATGTCATAGAATTAGACCAAACAAATCACAAGGTATATTTCAGAAAGTGCTGCAGTCCCCTTTTTGCTTTCCCCCTGTATATGTTCTTTTCTAGAAGCATAATGTGACATAAAAAATAAAGCATGGCATGATAGGATATTTCTTTCACCAAAAAAGTCACATGACTTTTGTGAGAAACAAAAGAACCCTTAATCTCTGACTTACCAACCATTCCAGCAGGAAGAGTGGCTATCGCCATGTACCAAACATAGGGTACTACCTTCAAGCAACAAGTAGGAAACACTGATGCAAATTAGAAACAGTTGAGGAGCAACATAGTTGAAGTTCAAAAGATTAGCATAGGGAAAGATAATGATATGCATATGAACTCACTTTATTAAGTGCATGCACCATTCCGTCCTGATCATTTATGTTGGTTCCAAAGGCATCAAGTGCCTTCCCAAGAAGGAGATACCCGATTGGGAATGCTATGCCATGGATGATGGACCCAATGGTTCCCAGGGCCATGAGAAACCAATCTATCTTATCGGCATAGCAAAGCAGCCCAAAGAATGAAAATGGCTTCTCATCAGCACTAGCTACTGGTGATACTGAAATTGTGCTTGTCCTATCATCCATATCATCAGCTTGAGATGATGAAAAGGAGTGGTCTTCGTAGTAGATCATGGCCATTTTTCCCAGTGATCGTTGTGATACTTTTGCAGTAGAGTAGCATGAAAAAGGAGATGCATAGATGGCATCAATATTATAGGCAGAGGCGTTGCATTCTGGGCATGCCAGTTACATTTAGATACTGACAACCACATCTCCCAAAATGGCTTCAAACAAGTATTGAGGTACTCCCAAGGATGGGCATAAAAATATTCAAAGCTGTTTAAGGGATCAATGAGCATATTGTAAATAAGTGAAGTAAGAGGTGAATACTTCCTTTCAAATATTCTCTTATGCAACAAAAACAATAAGCCATATCAACAAATGCTGTTACTCCAGCACTGTCCAATGATTGTGTTTTGGACATATATATCTACAATGTCCAGCATATACATTTTCTATTAATTAATTTATTTGTTTTGAAAGATTATTTAAGCAGTAGTAAGTTGCTTTTGTCGAATCAAGTATGGTAACCATTATTTCCGTGTCATAAATGGGATTCTTGTATGACTACTAAATTTGAAAGTTTTAGTTGTTGGATTGCACACATTCAAGGATGAGATATATTATTGGGACATTGTGGTTCTTTTCATATCGTGAATGAAAAGTCCTTCAGTAGGCTAAATTAATGTCTAGGATCTCACTTTAAAGATCCCTAACCCTGACCAAGTAAATTAATTCCTTGCTCCCCGGAGTGATAATTTTGTTAAAATGAAGAATATCTGATCTGCATAACAGGTTAAAAAGTGCTTACATGACCAATGCGGTGTCTAGGAATAACTTGGGAATAAGATGAGCATATGCCTTTTCAGACTGCACATAAGACATGGATGTCCGTGTCATTTGTCATTGCAACCAGCCGGAATGTTTGTTTGCACCTGGAGCACTTTGCTGATTCATTTCCTCCAAGAAGGAAACGTACAAAAAAGGGGGGCAAACATTGCAGCGTCTCTCATCGTTGCCAGGGAGCATTGCAATGACTCTTGACCTTGGAAAATGAATGCTGGCTACTTGCAACAGCCGAACAATGCTATGTGTTCTCTGAACTTTTGTTGATTTTTCATCAGTGCTAACGATGACGAACAGCTTCACCGAATTTGAATTGTGCAAACTGTTGTTTGCAACCTGGAGGCACACTGACAGCTGGTTGAGGTGGTTGTTTTGACAACGTTTGAACTGGAAATGAACTGTTCGTCTCGTTCTATGAATTTTGTACAGAGATATCATATCTGGCAGTTGCTGCTTCTCGAGTCTCAGACCTCAGAAGGTCAACTGGAAGCTAGAAAGGGAACACTTCCATTTTTCTCTGTGGAGTGTTTCTGTTGGATTCATCTGCTAACTAGATCAGCTTTAGAAGATGGTTCTCACATGTAGCGACAGAGTATGCTGTGGTTTTGTTTCTTCTCCGGGACGCGCGTGTAGATGTGGAAATGGGATTGAGTGTTATCGTCACATAACCCGAGTCATCATGTCAACATCGTTCATGGGACGAGGGAAGAATATTCGGGGAACATAAAGACGTCAGTAATGACCCCTTCAAACGACCTGTTTATAACAACTCAAATCTCTTCATCTCATGTGTTTGTCCACCGATCATCACATGAACCTTCTATATATTTTGCACTTTGACCGGACGGCTGCTGGATTATGTCCAGCTGATGACTCGTTGCATAACTTCGGCATCATGGCAGATCCGGGCACAAGTTTTTTAACCACAGGTGCATGAGGAAAAGTGGTTTACCAAACTGACAGCATAGAATCACAGAAGGACCGGAATATTTCAGGGATCGTAAGAGATTTATGGAACTGGTATCTATAAAGATATGGTGCCTCTAAAGAGAATAAACTATAAGTAATCTTGTCCCGATTGAACTGACCGTTTAGGAATCATCGGGACACTGTTAGAAAATGGCCGCTTCTTATCAGGTTTACTTGAAGTCAGTGAAAAAGATATGGTGTGTGCCTTGTTTCCCCAGGAGCTCGGAACTTGCCCAGGTCAACATTTTGTCGCACGATACAAGGCGCGCTGCGTTCGCTCTTTTTACCAGGTTTACTTGGAATGTACAATGCATCCTCTGGGGCCTGCAAACTTATGCCAGTCCACTAGGATTTTTCTTGCCTTGATTTTTTTTTTGAAGTAGTTCTTGCTTTGAATTTCATTCATGGAGACGTTCCAATTTTTAGCCTTCTATTTCTTTTGGGTGATAGCACTGGTATTTCTGCCAAATTAGCAATAACATTGTTACAATGACTTCTTGTGTGGCTAATCATCGATCATAGAATTTTGTCCTCTGAATGAATTACCAAGAGATATACTACCAAACAACTCTCTCTCCTTTTCAATTGATGTTGTTGTTTACAGGCTTAACAAAAAAAGATGTTCTAACGACAGACTGCAGGGACTGTCGCACTGCACGTCTGTCATAGTCAAATAAAACCAAACATCCATATATTTATTTATCAAAGTAAGAATAAACTAAGACAAGCCAGACAGGAACAAAATTTCTAGAATTCATGTTGTGAATTTTCTCTCTCTAGAATTCAGAATTCACGCGAGCAATTCAAGTTTAGGCCTTTTCTTTTGTTTAGGAGCCATTCAAGTTTAGTTGATGGGCCATGCTTAATTAGGGCCCAGTGGCAATTGTAATCACTATGGGCCATCAATTAGCAGGAAGGCCCATCTTGCCTTCTGTGAGACTGTGAATAGGCGCAAAGGGCCCAGGTACCTCTAACCAAGACCAAAACCACTAGCCCAAGCCCAACTTGTCACTCCTATCCTCCACTCGAAAACCGAAACCGAAGCCCACCGTCGCGTCGTCGGCGGCGTCCGATGGCGTCCACCTCCTCCGGCTCCGGCGGTGCGCGGCAGTGGCGTACGTCGCTGCTCACCCTCCGCGACGAGTCGGTCGCCTCGCCCTCCCCACCCGACCTCCTCGCACTCATCCGCCGCGTCCTCCTCTCCCCCGCCTCCCCCACCCTAGCCGCGTCCGCCGCCGCGCTTTCCTCTCACGAGGTGGGGTTCCTCGCACGCCTCCCCGTGGCGCCTCCCACGCTTCGTCTCGGCTCGATCTCACTCGCTGTGGCATATCTCGTGTGCAGGTGGGCTCGGATGTGGCGTTCCTCGCGGAGACGGCCGCGGCGGTGGCCTCTTGCCCCGATGCTAATGATGCACTGCGCGGTGTCTGCCACCTGGTAATGGCTCTTTGCTTCCGCTCGGTGGAGATTTATCAGCGGTTCGTGTCGAACTGTAGATCATTCTGATGATTAGGCTCTGTTCTGTACTTCTGTGGGGGGGCTGACAGTAAAATGTGCCTCCAAGCTTTAGTATGCTTGGCATTGAAGTTTTTTTATGGTCAATTGGATGATATAGACCATGGTTTTATCCATTTCACTACAACTTGCCAAATCATTGTGAAAAATCTACTACCAGTGCGAGATTGTTGTTGTTCTAGCTCTAATCAATTTTAACCATGAAGAAGCTAAACCTTTTATATTCTTTTGCCCCCTTGTTAGTTTAACGTTTCTGAACAATCCGCATTCACAGATTCATGATACCATTTGCAAAACGAATATGGAGATTGACTCTTCTGGTCGGCTTGCAATGTTGAAGTTCCTTGATGTGCTTGTGAAGTGCTCGATTGAAGGTGCATATGTGAAGGGGCTCTCTGTTCAGACAGGAACTTTGAATACAATATCTGAATGTTTACAGATCCTCAGGTTAGCTGTTAGAGTATGAAATACTTGGGAAGCTGCCTCATGTACTTGTTTTCTTTATACCAAATATGTGTTTGCTTTGCTATTTTGGGATGATTGTTCATGGTTTGAGTAAATTTTCGAGGATATAAGTATTTCTGGTTCTCCCACTTTTACTTCTACCTTCAACTATATTAGTTCCTTTTATTGATACAAAGGCCTCTATGACTATAGCATTCCCTTTGTAAAGGACTTAACTAGTGACGAGTTTTCTTTGTGTTATCCCAATCTTCTTACTAGATCTACATGCACTTTGTTCAACAAAAGCAGTCCTCTATGTTCATTTTCAAGAAACTGTACTGCACCACCTGTACCTTCGTAGATTCTGGAACCACATGTTTACTTTCAATTTTGGCAGTTCTCCAATAATTTTTTGTTGAATGTACCTATGAGATTCAGCAACTTGGCGGCTACAGTTTCAATCAAGGGCAAATAAACATTTTGATACTTTTTAGGGTTGAAAATGGGTGACCCTAAGGGTACCTTCCAATCTTCTTTGGTTCATTTGATTGAACTAAGGAGGCTTGAGGTGTCCTTAAGATGCATGAAAATTGTTGTAATGATATGCTGATATGATGCCACACTAGTAAATAATTGTGTTGAGAAATTAAGTAAACATGCCTGTGTATTTAAGGGTACATATGTTATGTGATAATACATTGCCCAAAATTCGAAGCACTGGAGGCATATTGCCAACAGTAAAGGTCTGTATCAACTCAGTAGTACATAGTACTGAAGTGGGGACCTACCGACTAGGAAAATATTGGTGGTCACAGTACATATTTTTCTCATCATTAATTCTTTTCAATTGCTTTTCGAAAAAGATTCCATTTAGTTCTAGTTTAAGTGGTAATGTCACTGGAACTAATTCATGTGATACCTGTACTCTAGCATCATTCACTGTGGTTAGTTAAAATGTCATCACTCATCAGGCACATACTAAACTTAAACTATATTGCTCCTTAAAGCCTTGTTCTCCCAATGGCCAGGTTCTTGAGCAGAAATTTTGGAAGTAACTCATTAACTGAAAATTCCTGTGCACTTGGAGTGCTTATCTCGATTGTCTCATGCTTACAAGCTGAACTGAATCTATCTGAGAAACCAAGTGCCACTGGCTTTTCTTCCCACGTTTCTGGATCAGCGAATAATAAAAATTCCAATATCTGGGATATGAAAATTTCTGCATTTTCTATGGTTGAAGATTTACCGTGTAAGGTCGCATCAACTATCTCAGATGATTTGTGGCAGTCAGCCATTGAGGTTAGTGTCGTTTATTTCCATCTTTCCTGATTGTGCTGTCACATGTTACATTTAGTGATGTAGCAATTACTGGGCCATGGAAATGCAGCAACATATGAGTAAATTTTCATCATCATTATGTGCATGGATCTTCTTTTTAATCATAGTCTCCTTGTATCCTGTAGGTCTTCAGGAAAGTTATGGATTTTGTAACTGCCAGAAACCTTATAATAGAGAGCAGTGTCATGTCTAGGTACTAACTTTGGTTGTTTTCATGTATATAGTGAATTGAATGAGTGCCAACATCGCAGCTAAATGCCACCATTTTGCAGATTTTATACTTCTTTTCTTCGTTGTCTACATTTGGTTCTTTCAGACCCCAAAGGTTCACTTTCAGGGCATGTAAGTATAAACAATATTTTGATTGTGTTTTTAACCTTTCTGCTATTTTCACCCAATGGTAATAATGGTCATCAAACTTTAAGGTAACAGGGTTTGTGGCAAATCTGCAAGTATTTTTTGTCTATGGGCTGAAGTCATCTTCTACTCCTGTAATAACTCCAAAGGAAATCAAAATAGACTCAAAACCAAGGGCTGTGAATCGTGGACGATATAGACCACCTCATTTAAGGAACAAGGACAGAAGAGGGGATGATTCATCTAATGATCGAAGTTCAGATAGTGAATTTTCCCAATATGATTTAAGCTCATCAGATTCAGATCTGAGTGATAGTGATGGGTATGCAAAAAATGGAGACCGTTTCCGGAGTTCAAAGGCTAGATTAGCCGCCATCCTTTGTATACAGGTATGTGGAGCTAAATGATTTGATTATATTTCAATAATACATCCTTTTTTTATTTCTAATACATGTGTTTTGGCCATTTGTTTCCTAATACTCTGTCAATTCTGTTTGTATTCAATAATGTTGTTAAGATCTGGTCATAGTCAATGTACTGACTATTCCCTTTATTCTGAGAATATGAATGGATGAACCCACTCTTAAATAGAAAGCTATGGTTTCAAACAAGATAGTATCTGGCCATTAAGATAACCTGGGACTTCACTGACCTGAGCTAATATGAATAGTTTGCTATGTTTGTTTCCAACAAATTAAATCAAACTTGAAATAAGACTCCATAATTTAAAGGAAATATCCCTCGACCTACTGAATGAAGCTCCTCATATTGTTGTGTTTCCTTCCTAAGTTAATTTCACAGAAGAGCAAAAACCAAATACGACATCAAATATTTCAATGTAATTATATTATTCAAAAAACTCTCTCACTTTCATGTTCTCACCTCTCTAAGGATATCTGTCGGGCTGATCCAAAGTTACTTACGTCGCTGTGGCCATTACTTTTGCCTGAGAATGATGTTCTCCAACGGAGGTAAACTCTTCTGCATGCAATAGGTACCACATTTCTCACATGCACGGGACTGTCATCTAATGGTATACGCTTGTTGCTTGTACAGGAAACATCAAGCAACTCTGATGACATGCTTGATTTTTGATCCTATTACAAAGGTACACGTCTGTGATCACCAGCGTACATCTGGATCGCAAAGTTCCTCAAATCTGCACATAGTCATAATTATTTGTATCTAGCTTTTGCTACACACACTCTCTCTCCACCACTCAACTAAGTGTTTAAGTAGTGTTTCTTTGTTTATCTGACGATGCAGGCATTTGTAGCTAATTTATTTTGTATTATTCTGTTTCATATGAATGCTTCATTTTTCTCTCCTTTCCAATTTTAAGAAAAGGTCATGTAGGTGTTAGCGATATTCTACCTTCCTGAGTTCTGCATATTGTAATCTGCAGGTTATGGTCATCTTGAATTAGTGATGTTTATATTAGAAAATTTCATGTATGTTATGGGTGTAGCCTGAGTTTGTTATGTACAGGTACGTGTTGAAGCAGCATCAACCATCGCTGTCATGCTCGAAGGGCAAGCACTAGTTTTGACACAAGTTGCAGAGTACAAGGAGTCATCCAAACGTGGATCGTTTACTACGTTATCTTGCTCGCTTGGTCAAATTTTAATGCAGCTTCATACAGGTAAGACCCTGACATTTCAAATTCCAATACATGAATATCTGGATATCTGGGATATCCCTGCTGGCTGCTGTCTGGTGGTTCTCACGTTGCTCAACCTGCGACCTAAGAAGAATAGATATCTAGGTTGATTTCAGTTCTATTAGTATCTGAAAACAGATGTAGATACATGTGTGGGTTATAGGCATCCTCACTCTCACAGACTCAGACTGCCACACCAGGCTCCCACTTCATCCACACGCATTACCTAGGTAATAGACTCCTATATCTGTTCACCTACACCTGCTGGATGCACCTTCCTTGCTCTGCTGCACTCGGTTATTATATCACTGCCATACAGCATATTCCTATCATTGTCATTATCATTGGCAACCTTCTTAACTTAGTCATAGCCTCATTGGTACAGATAAGCACTTGAGCTTTGGAATTGATTCCTTTATTTTAGTGTAACTCATTGGTCTCACTTGATATAGATCATTTTCTTCAGTCATTTCTCCTGTCCAACTGCATTCAAATAGCTAGATTCCTTAACATTGCAAAAGGATGTACTCAAGTTTAGTTTCTCTTGTTGGCAGGAGCACTGTACTTGATACAGCATGAAACTCAAGCTACTTTGCTTGTGGCATTATTCAGAGTTCTCATTCTTTTGATATCTGCTACACCGTATGACCCCCCCCCCCCCCCCCCCAACCCCAAAGGTTTTTTGTGTTTCCTTTACTTGATGTTGTATAATTAACTGTATGTTGGTTGAACAGGTACACTCGGATGCCAAAGGAATTGTTGCCAAATGTTATTACAGTCATGTGTGGTAGATTATTGAATGCAAAATCAACTAAGACTGAACATTATGCCTTGCTGGTTAGTTTTCAATGTTTGAATATTAATTCGTGTATTCAGGGACTGATTGTTATATTTCATGTATCTTACACGAGTGCATGGCAGGTTAATGTTCTAAATTGCCTGGAAGCAGCATTTTCAAAGGTGCCACCTGCTTTGGATGTCTTCAAAGTTCTCGTTGAAGATTCCTATCCTGGTGAGGCCTTGCAATCTTGAATTTAAATTGATATCCTTCATTTATGCTTTACCTTACTTTTCACATTTTGTTATCAGCAGCATAATGATAAAAATATGTGATTGTATTCATTTAAGTCCTACAAAGTTTATCATGTTCAAGAAGGTTTGGAAAATACTGACTGTTTTTTTCTTAATTTTTATACCAACACGAGCTATTCAGGACCATTGCATGATCAGCAAGAGTCAAGTGTGATAGCAGTTCTTCTTTATTTTATAGAAGAGATAATACATTTCAGTGTTCGATGTGGAGCTTTCCAGGCAAGTCTTCAGGGCCATCAGTCATGCTTAAATACTCCTTTTGCATTTGTTTGTTTATCCATTCCCCTGTCCCTCTTTAATGTGCTTTCCTGCTTATGTTTTGTTTTTGAAAATACACCAGGAGCATTCATCAATCATTTAAGAAGTAAGCATGCGAGATTACAGAAGTTAGATGACATAATAACTTGAAAATCTCAATGGCATCTACGTTAAGAAATTAAGCTAACACCGGGTAACCACATACCTGCTGGTGCAATGCTATCTGCTCCTTTATTTGCCCAAAAATCTGAACTGGCTGCAGCTCTTTCCCTTCGAACACCCACCTGCTGTGCTCCTTTGTTGCTGTAGTAGTATGAGTGACCATGACCACCAATCCGCTATTGTCAAGCCTGGCTGTGGAACCATAACTGCACTGTACTAGCAACCAAGCAAAGAATTTATGTTTGCCTTGCAAATTGCCTGACTTTCAAAAATGCTGTATGAGCCATTGAATTGCGTCAGGTAAGATGGCTTATACGTATAAGCTCCATTGTCCACCTCCGGAATACTGGCCAAACGGAACCATGTCCTATTAGATCATGAATTCACATTTCTTCTTTGGTGCCTCTTGTCCAACTTTGGTTCTCCAAGTCTTCTCTTACAGGTGACAGGTCATTCATTTTGCATTTGTATTCATGTTTTGAAGTAATGAGCTTTGAGGAAGGCTGATCTTCATGGTCGTTATATAACAATAGCACAGCTGTTGTTTCCATGTTTATAGAACACTAATGATGCTGTTTCATTCATCAATCGTCCTTTGCTTTAACTGAAGATACAACTCTATTTTATTCAACAACCACCTTTTACATGAAGTGAAGATAAAAGTTCAGATATAGTGAATAATATAAGGACCACCTAATGAGATTATCACTAGTCGAATGTACCTTTCACATGTTTCTAATTTACATTTGGGGTGTATGCCCATGTGGGGTGTGACCATGGGAACAAATTGCTGTGCGCCTATGTTGCACAATTTACGTTAAATGTTCTTGCAGTTTCTCTACAAACTGGCATTATTCATCCTTTTTTTATGTGTGGTCAGGTGCTAAAGTCAGCGGTGCACAATTACCCAAGCTGTGCAAATATGATTTGGGATAAAATTCGGGACAACGTTCTTGATCTATTACAAATTGAAAGCTTTGAAGAACAAAAGTATGATGCTAACATTGGGCCTCCTGGACCTAAAGAAGAACCATCAATTAAGGCAAGATGTCTTGTTGCTGGAATCAAGGTAATGTTCTCTGTAAATGTTTCCTATTTTTATGGCATGAAATGTGAACTGTGTATAAATTTTATTGATAATAAAGGGCAAAAACTGTACAACAGAACAAAGAGGGTAAGAAAGAGGTGACCAAAAACAAAACAAGCAAAACAGAGTTAAAATAAACTATTGTTAGGAAATACTGAACTGGGAGAAGTGGATTTTGGTGCTGCGGGAGCTGCAGCGTTTTCTGTTTATTGACTCGGCTTATATAGCCTAAACATTACATGACAGAGTGGCCTCTCATCGTGGCCTACCTGCCCTACAAACCAGGCCGTAGTGGCCTTAATCTTAGGCCATGACTGACTCAGTACATGCCTGAAGAATAGCTATGCTACTTGACTAGGAAGATATCTGAAACTCTAACTAACTCTAACTCTGACGCTAACAGAAAGAGAAAACTGTTAGGATTTTCATAGATAAATTAGTCAAAGTGTTATATTGAAGACCATGTTGACATCCTAAAGGACTTATATTGGGATCAGCGAAAGTAGTCAACCATTTTTTACTATAAGTGGTTACAATATTTTTTGTTTGTCAGGTAATGGATGAGTGTTTGCGTGTTTCATCTGGATTCAAGGGAGCAGATGATCTCAAAGATTGTAGATTGCTGGATATACAGCAAATTTCTGATTATACTGTAAATAAAAGTATTAAATCTGCACCTCACTTCGAAACTGGAGTTGCTGGATCATCTCAAAATTGCACCATGGACATAACACTTGGAATTAGCCGTTGGATTGAGGTGATAGAGAAACATCTTTCTCAGGGGTTATCCCACAACTCTGCTATGGTAATTTACTACCTCTAGAACTTGTCTTTTGCTTTTTTATACATATTATCTACAGAAGTAACACCTATTGGATTTCATTGTTTGTCTATAATCTGTGTTATTAGTTCTGATGTAGTGAAGCACAACGGATAAAAAAAAATCCTTTCCACTTCACTGACCAAAGCCAACCAATGTATAATGATTTCCAGCATTTGTGATTATTAAAAATTGCATTATCTTTCTTATGTTGTGTGTCATCTCCAGAATTTTGAGATTGTGTAGTGACATGCCAAATAATAGTGTGGTTGATGTAAACACTTGTAACTGATAACAGGAAGTACTGCTTATTTTAGGCCTAACTTAAGTATCTGCTTATTTGTAGGTCAGAACGGCATCACTCACATGTTTTGCTGGCATGACTTCTGAAGTTTTCTTCTCACTTCCAGAAAATAAGAGAGATTTTGTGACCTTTTCATCTGTAAGTCCGGCATCTCACTAATTTACCTCATTCCGTTTTTCTAGCCTGCTCAGAATCATCATCTTGAGATTTTCCTTTTATGTAGGTTCATGCAGCACTGAGAGATGCAGTCCCTACTGTAAGGTCAGCTGCATGTCGAGCCATTGGTATTGTTGCATGTTTTCCTCAAATACTATCAAGGTAACTTTCATAATTGTGCTTGCATTGTGGCCTCCCCTCAAATGCTGAACTCAAGGTACTTATGTGAAATTTCCTATTTCAGCCATAGTCTAACTGGCCAGTTCATTGATGCCATTGAGTTTAATACTCGTAACTCATCAACTCCGGTACAACCTCCCTCCCTCCCTCCCCCCATCCATCCATCCATCCATCCTTCTCATCGTAATACGTTAAACATGAATATTCAGGTTCGTATAACAGCTTCATGGGCTTTAGCAAATCTTTGTTCCTGTATTTGTTTTAAAGCATTGGAAGCGCATATGGATCCCTCTGCAGGTATGTATTTTGTGTCGATGGTTGTAGCATTTATAATATGTACCAACACAGCATGTTTTATTTCATCTGTAGGTGTACTCGATAAACCAACCATGGCTCAGTTGGTTGAGATTGCTCTGCGCCTGACCAAAGATGGTGAAAAAGTATGCATTACTGAACTGATATAGTTCATTTTGTTCATGGCATCCATGTCAGATTGTCAGTTTTAAGTTTTTCACTATAAAGGATGAAGAGATAATTGGAAATACAGACTTACAATGACATTGTACAAGAGAGAAAACAAAGCTTCATATATGCCAGAAAAAGTGTAGCATTGATATTTTTATTTTCATTTCTATTCAGGTGAAATCAAATGCTGTTAGAGCTCTTGGATATCTTTCAAGATTTATCAGATTCAATCACCAGGCTCACACAATAAATAACCTAAGGTTTTGCTTACATTCTGTGAGCTTTGTATTTTCTTTGATGGCAACTTCATCTTACAAATTTCTGGATTTTTGTAACAGTGACTCAGTTTACTTTGGAGATCCCATTTGGCTTGAAAGAATGGTACAGGCTTTGATGTCTTGTGTGACAACTGGGAATGTAAAGGTATTATAAGAAATGGTTGGATTTAAAGAAATTAAAATATTATGTGCCGACTACTTTTATGTTTTTTTAAGCGCAATCATCATTTCTGAGCCATTTCTTGTATCGAGGCGAGACTCGAGAGAAACAAACATGCATCTGTTTGTTCTTGTTTCATCCTAATGAGGAACACCTCGCTTAACAAGTACTTCATAGATTTGGCCATATATTACATGCAATATTCTGAAATTATGCAAGAGATATACACAGTGAGCAGTGGAAGTATTTTTCTTTCTTTTTTAATATAATATATGGTAATAAAAGTGGCTGTGGACTGTAAAGATTCTTGAGCTGAACAACTATTTGCAGTTTGACATGTCTTTTGGGTTTCATTTAGGTCCAATGGAATGTTTGTCATGCTCTTAGCAACTTATTCATGAATGACACATTGAGACTTCAAGATATGCCTTGGTACGTATTTGTACATACAAAAGAGCCTCGTTTGTCTGTTGCTTCAGCCAACTAGTGGGGGGATATTACTTTTGTTCAAGCATTGCATGTTTTCTTTAACTTTGAAAAATATTTTGAAATAAAAGTATATCTTTGAAAAGCAGTGCTGATTATTGTCCCATGTGGTTGGAGTTGTACGTGACAATGTGGTGTTCAGGTGTTGGGATGTGTTTTATTCAAACTCTCTCCATAATGTAATGATGCACAACTCTCCTGTGTTATATATTCTTGATCAGTTTTCTTAAGTAGACTTTATTAGCTACAAACTGATATCAATACACATTTTAGACATTGTCAGCCTTTTTAACTGGAATTCCGTGCATGTGGCAGTAGCATTTGAGGTTTTGTGCTACAAAGTGATATTGCGTTTCCCTCTAGACTATTATCTCAACTCTGATTGCATACTATAGCCTGTAGGCATTAGTGGTCACCAATGGGATAGGTTCACAAATAGCCGAATACACCGAGTATGACTGTTTGGGTGCTGAAAGAATCTTTTGATGGATAGCACTTGTAATTCACAGTTATGGATTAATTTCATGTGCTTAGATTTCATATTGCCTCGTACATTGTCCTTGTTTGCCCTATTTACGGACCATAACAATCACTATTCATTACAGTATCTCTGTAAATGCTTCAATTTTATATGTATCTGGCTGTTCTGATAAGGCGTAATGTAACAGGGCATCAAGTGTTTACAGCATACTTCTACTTTTAATCCGTGACTCAAACAATTATAAGATAAGGATGCATGCAGCTGTTGCTTTAGCAGTGCCAGTCTCAAGGCAAGGTTAGTTTCATCGCTTTTATTCACCGCCTTTTGTTTTTGTTAAGGTCTGAGTTTTCGCATTTTGGAAATACCATAATGTAATTCAATTAAAGTTTTGTCCCACACTTTTGAGACTGTATTTGCTGAAAATATGTGCTAAAAAACTGTCGCTTGGTATTTATCACAAAGAACCCGGATTTGGTGCTCTGATGGGCAGGCATCCATCAGCGAAAACTCAGACGTAAGAGAGGCTGTTTTAAGATTTGTGCTTTAACAGAGGCACCTGTCTAAACTAATACTGTGGGCTGAACCTCTGGGGCCCACCCACATGTACATCTCCACCTGCTCGATGCCTTATCCTGAAGCACCCATCAGCGGCCGGCCGTTCCAGACTTGATGCTCGCCGACGACGATCAGGAACTGCTGGTAGGCAACAAATCCGTGGCGCTGGAACCATAGCTCTGATGGCGACGGCCTGGTTAATGAGCTCCTTTTACAACCGTTAGCACTGCACACATCTTAAAGGATTTCCCACTGTCTGATAACCAGGATGCCTGCCCTTATGGGCACCTTTCCATTTTGTACTGTGCCATGTGTTCCATTTTGTACTATGCCATGTATTCCATTTTGTTAGCCATGTATCAGTATTCTGGTTTAACTCAGCAGATTTTTCAGCTAATGAACTAAATCCATGGAGCTGCTGAAGCTTATTCTCTTCTATGCAGATTATGGTACCTCATTTCCAGATGTTGTTCGAGGCCTTGTGCATGCTCTTGAGTTCTTGAGTTCAAATAATGAATCATTACCTTCAAATTTCAAACAGAAAGAAAACCTTGAGAAACAGGTTAGCATTATCAGTACTTCACATGGATATTTTGCTTACAATAAGGCTATTAGGTAGCATTGTTGATGCTCGTGACCCTTTTTTTACCGCAGCTTACATTTACTGCTCTCCATTTGCTTGGTTTTATCTCGCCAAATGATGATCCAAGTCTGAAAGATTTTCTTATCAAGGTAAGAACTTTTGTAAATCAGTGATCTTTTTTGCAATTAAGTGTTCATCTGGAACAATGCCCTTCAGTGGTGGTCAATTTTATATTGGTAGTTTTTAGGTGATTGAGTTTCAGTAGCATTTGCTACTCCTTTTATTATGGAATCATAATGTAATAATAAACATCAATCTCCTTTGTTTTGCTCTGAATCCCTGGAAATCAAATCATATGCTGATAATATCATTTCATTACTTACTAAGAAACAAACACAAACAGATATTTTACCTTTGACTTGTTGATCACTACCTAATTGTACATCCGACAGTGAGGGTCTAATTTAATCGTACCTATTCGATCATGAAATGCCACTTTAAAGCTTATGGTTAGGGGGGGGGGGGGGGGGGGGGGTCTGGTTTTAGGGTGCTTAAGGTCTGCTGGGCTTAGTGTGGGGCTCTCAGCGGTGTCCAGGTCAGTTGTGGGAGGTGGTCTGGTAGTGCGGCTAGGCGTCAGCTGCAGTGCCGGCGCTGCGGGTCTGCTGGTGGTGCAAGCAGCAGGGGAGTTCGAAATCAGATTGGTTAGCGAGAGAGGGGCAGTGGCAGTGGATCTGGCGGCAAGGAAGTTCGCTAGAGTCAGGCAAGTGGGTAGCCGTGGAGGAGCAGGTGGTCGTTTGAAGAGAGAGAGAGAGAGAGAGAGCACCATCGAATCGAATCATTTCAGACTGAAGTTAAAAGATGATTACTGACAGTTGAATCATGATCTGACATTGATATGCGATGACTGAACTTAAGCTTATCAGTTGCCTGACTAATAGCAATTTCCTAATTTAATATGACTGCTGTAGCTTTTCGAAGTATATATTACTAGAAAAATGCCAAGGTCGATGCAGATTTATATCAGTGATTTAAGACCTAAATTGTCATTTTACAGCAAATTCTTTTACTAGTATTCGTTAATGTGTCATTAATTCTTTAGTTTCCATAGCTGGCTGACTAACTAGTTTACCATTTGAGCAGAAAGCATCCTTTCTAGAAGACTGGCTTAAGTCATTATGCTCAACATTCAATAATGCTGAGCACCAGCCTTTGCCAATGGTGACCATAAATGACGAGGATGGTTTCAGCCCGAATGTGACACAGAAAGTTATGCTAAGTTCGGCTGTGAAGTCCTTGCTTGACGTGTTTACAAGCAAACACCAGCAAACCATTGTCAAGAGATTTGAGCAACTAAATATAAGCGTAGCATGATAGCAACCTTGTGGTCTCCACCCTGCAGCAAATAGCAGCAAGATGTTGGTCGAGGTTGTCTACCTCCTGAAGAGCCAACCCATCTACTATCAATCGTCCACTATCAATCGACAAGTGCCCAGTAGAGAGGCAACATGACAATCCTGAATTCGATGACCTTAAGGAAGCTTCAAGTTTGGGGTTGTTTCGGTAACTTTGGCCATCAGATCCTGGGAGCATAATGTACTTGATGCCTGTTCATATTCGTGTGTTGTATTTGTTGTAACATAGCTCATTAGTTTGTTAGGGTGTGATGATATTTTTATACCTAGTGTAACAGTAGTAACATAGTAACTGTGAATATTGGTCTTTCCAAAAAGAAAAACTGTGAATATTTGTAGCTGGTTGCCTACGACAAATTGCCATCCAAACCAAGGAAAACATCAAGTAGTGACTGACCTTTCTGTATACGTGCACAGTACACTGACTGTAATATCATGAATGCAAATATTAGTGCTCGATTGGCTTGATCAACTTTCTGGAAGACTTGAACGATGGTCTGAAAATGAACCATGATTGAATGCTGGTCGTTTCCGTTGAGCCTGTCGTTTGCGTCATTGCTATTGCCAGCTGCGATCATCTACCAACCTTCATAAATAACGCTGCACTGTTCCATTTGTTCCTGTGTTAACTCATAACATTGATGAAACGGTATTCATGATGCCACTACCATTTTTAACCTTCATAATTTCTCCTGTACATTGTAAGTACATTCGTTGAGAACTTCTGACTGATAAAAAGCAAACCGGTGGTTAATGACTAACAGTTGACGCGTTGACGACAATGATGGCAAATACTCATCAGCTGTTCGTTCGTGGCATTAGTATTAACAGTGGCTGACATGTGAGCCCCAGCTGACCCACATGTTAGTCATTGTTAATACTAATGCACAACTTCAGAGGATGTGCATTCTTCGTTCATGGGCTTGTTGCAGACTTTGACTCTCAGGCCCCACTCTGCCGGTCCATTTCTTCTTCTGACTGACCCGTCTCCCCGTCTCCCAATTGTTCTGCTCACTTGCTCAGTAGGAGCTCTGTGTTGACTCGCCGCTGTTCGTTCATGTTAACTTTTTATTTTTCCGTTTCACTTTCTTGAACGTCTGTGTTTGTTTCCTGTCCATTAAATTTTAGTATTATTCCATCAAATATTACAATACTCATTAGAAGTAATAAATATAGACTAATGATAAATTCATTACCTAATTCCTAGACTAAATGATAAGACGAATATATTAAACCTAATTAGATTATGATTAGACAATGTGATGGTATAATAAATATTTTATAATAATAATTTAATTAAGCTTAATAGAATCGTCTTATAAATTAGCCTCTAACTTTATAATTAATTTTATATTTAGTTTATATTTAATAACTCTATTTAGCGTTTGAATGATTAATCACTGCTTGGACCTTTGAGTTTTTGTACCTGTACTGCAACAAATTGTTGCTTGAATAATCTTCAATCTATCCTCTTTTTATGTTTTCTTCTTTTTTTCTCTTTGTTGTGGGATAAGAGCGTGCCCAATGGATCCGACTCAGCTAACTCTTAGAGTGAATATGTCATCACTGATTCTACATGGAGGAAAGAGGAGGAAAGAGAAGAGCACTACCTCTTGATCAAGAGGCAGCCTCTTTAAAAAATCGAGACGGCAAGAGGCAGCCTATAGTCTGCTTGGAGGCCGAACTAGCTCTTTTGCAGACAACACTTCCCTAGCCCGAACCATGAAATAGTTTATTCAATACTATCTTTTTGCAAGATCAATACTAGTTATTAGTAACACTTAAACATGGAAAAGTGGCAACAATCTATACGTCTCCAGCAGACAACAAACATTCTACTTCTACAGCTACATCCCGCGCACTTGCATATATGCACCACGCGAAGATGGTCCAAAGTGCAACCATCTTAACAAAAAGGCCGTGCACACCACATATGTGCAGCACAAAAACGGGCGAACATTTACTGCAGGCCGTAAACATGTGCACCGGAGGACCTGTACAGCACTTGCCGTAAGACGGCAACGGCAACTGTAAGCATCACGCGTTGATGGCCGTGGTCACACCTCTATTACTGGCACTGTCCCCCATTTCTGGCGCCACACGATCCATTTTTTCAGGTACGTGCGTGTGCGCCCACGGCTAAATTTCAACTGTTTCCAAAACTCTTTTTTGTTATTATCTAAAGGAAAAATAAGAGAAACATCGCTGGTTCAGGTAACTTTGTCAAAACTCTGCATGTTATATAAGGCCTTGTTTAGGTAATCTTAATCCATATGGACTGGAGTGGATTGGGGTGAAAAATAAACTAAATTCCTTTTCAATCCCTCTTAAACTATATAGATTGGAGTGTATTGGTAAGTATCCAAACAAGACCTAAATATGATTTGAGACTTTGGGTTATGTATGGCATCATCGGAGTAGATACATATATAGATAGATACCGTATCTAGAATTAGCATAAGAAATATTCCTATGAGATTCCTTATGGTAGTCATAGAGGGTTTAAATAACCACGGTTAACTGGCCGGTTTTCCGGTTAACCGTATAACCGGTCCGGTCCGGTTACCTCAGCCATCCGATTAATCGTCAATAACCGACTCTATTACTGTAGTGAATTGGTTAACCGATCAATTATCCTGGTTAACCGGTCGGTTTTCTCCCGAACCGAGCCGACCGATTAACTCGGTTATTTGAACCTAGACAAGTAGATAGTGCATATCGGGTTGCCTAACCTGGGGCTAATCTTGCTTATCTTATTATAATGTAGTGTTTGTGATTCCACGGTGCGTCAACCATTACTTCCAGTTAAATAAGGCATTGGTTTAGGATACAGACTGTACGTGACAGTGAAGTGAGATTTCTTTCAACAGAAAATAAATTATAAAACAAGCAATAAAGTTACCCCTTTTCAATTCGTATACACTTTGCTGCAATAAAGTATAGCTCGTCACAGACCACCCACGAAAATCAAGGGTGATTTTTTCCTATATCTCTGCATAATTGCATTTTTGTTTTTAAGTATCTGAACAGCAAAATCAACTTCTATGACGATCCTGTAATAATCTGGTGTCAAAAATTCGATAATGTACAACCAGACAAATAAGTGCTGGACTGCTGGAGTGGATAAGCATGCAGACAACGACTAGGCCGAAGCAATTAAGGTATGTGCTTCTACGGCCGAAATGTTAGCAACTTCATTAATCCTCCAGAAGGTGAGTGCATGTCCTCAGCTGTCTTCTTCTTCCGCATGTTCCTATGCTTTGTCAGCTCATGATTCCGTGCTGTCCATGCTGGCTCATTCGTTGGCACAGGCCCCTGTGGGGTAATAGTACTCTGCAGTGAGCAGCCGACACCGCAACAACACACGCGTCGGTTCAGAGGATTCATCCTGAACCTGCTGTCTCCGTCAAATCGAAAATAAAAGAGGATTCAGTGTCCATCAGAATGGTTTAGTACGCTATGAATGAATATACGAAAGATCGAAACAGGGCTGTCATCTCAGTAGACGTGTTCGACGCGTCGATGTCGCGCGTACGCCATGTCACCATCCATATATAATCCAGAGTGTTGTGGATGCACCTTTCCGTGACTTTGCAGCCTGCTCTTAGCATATGCGGTTCTTAATTATATTTATGTATGACGTTTCAGTTTTGTTTTTTGTTTCATTTTCGGCAGGCAGGCAGGTCAGAACTCTGAACACTGATAGCAGAATATATAGGTGTCGAAATCAAAGGTTGATCACCGTAACAAAAATAAGGGAGCGCTGTGGTATACTATATCACCGTAACAAAATAAGGAAGCGGTGTGGTATATATCACTGTAACAAAATTCTCTGTAACCTTTTGTTCTAGACATGGAGCCATTCTTCTGGGGCTTCTTTCATCATTCCACCTACCTGCAAGGCTGCAACATCATCATTCATGTTTCCTGGTATCATGGCAAAATATGATTACCTAATGATAAAACGAGAAAGGAATTATGAGTGCAATAAAAATTCACATGAAGCTTGGCGCTGTTTTTGCATAAAAAACTAGCTAAGTCGTATATACATCATACATTAGAGAGGTCACACACACACACAAAGAACATTTTCGATTTGTTTGTGTGTATTATTTTGGTGCCGTAGACGATTACTAAAAGAAAGAGGTGGAAGTAGTGGCATGATAGAGGTCACGTAGCACACCACTACGAACATGATTCACCCCTTACCGCACCATCCATTTTTATATACTTGTCTACTTATTGTTTCCTTGCATCGATCACATTCGCATTAGTGCCACACGCTAATTAAGTACAAAAAGACAATCACAACCACGTAAAAAGGCAAACACTCATAATGCAACATACTAGTAAAGCTTTTGGTTTATCCTGCTTGTCCCTTTGATATATGACAAAAAAATGTTCTTTTTTCCATCAATTTGAAACGTGAAAGGCTCAAACACACGAAATACGAAAATGCATAAAAGCTTAAAGCACTGATAAATTCTAATTCACAATTGTTTTTGTTATAATTTAATGGTGTACACGGTATGTCTAGACACGACTTCGTAGGTAAGCCACCACAGAAATCCCAAATATCAATCCTCCAAAATCAGACAACAATGAAAAAGGGTATGTCATGCTACACTAACCCCCATTTCCAACAAGTAAACATAAACCCTAGACAAAACAAACACACCCCCAAAAAGGCAAAAAGCCAGAGGAACCAAATCCAAATCGTCCCATCCAAATCTACATCTCCACAACCTGAACTAAACAACTATTTAAAGGCTCCCAAATCCCATCCCATCGCTCACCATTAAACAAGCAGCCCTGGCACAAATCAAAACTACCAACCCACCTCCCTCCCCTCTCGCCGTTGGGCCCACCAGTCAGCCGCCGCTGTCCACCTCGCACCCCCAACTCCCGCGGCGCCTATAGACCAGTGGCAGCTCTGGGGAGAGGCGAGCAGAGGAGGGAGGGAGAGAGCGAGTGAGAGAGATGGGGGAGGAGAGGAAGGGCGGGGAGGAGGATGCCGCGGCGGCGGCGCGCGCGGCGGACCAGGCGCGGGAGCTGCAGGACGCGGCGGCGGCGCTGCTGACGCGGACGCGGGCGGAGGAGGAGGCGCTGCGCCGACGCGCCGCCGCGCTCCAGGAGGAGCTCCGGCGGCTTCGCAAAGCGGCCGCGGCGGCTCACGCCGACAGCGACAAGGTGCGTTGCTTGCCGATGCTCGCGCAATTCGTGTGTGCCCATCCCCCGCCCCGTGTGGGGTTGGTATGGAGGGCTGAAGGGCCGTAGGTCGCTGCCTGCCTGCCGCCGCCTGCGGCTAGGGTTTCGTGCACTGATGTCTCGGCTCAGCGTGCCGTGTCGGCGGGCGGTGGACAGCCTGGGGCCGGATCGCCGTGGAGATCTGCGCGTGTGGAACTTGGATTTGGCGTGATGTAGAAGTCCCAACTTTCAAAATGTCAATTTTCCACTGTGGAAAATGACCTTTCAGAGTCACGGGATCACTGTGTCATTTTGCGTGCCTGTTTGCCGATTGATCGTCACAATGTGCATGGTTTCGCCTGTGTTGATGTGGCTGTGGTCCTGGCTGTGCTTGCGCAGGTTGAGGAGGATTTGGATCGAGCGACGTGCCTCATAAGTGACGGTGACATTGCGTCGTTGCTCCCAAGCAAGACACATGGTAATTTGGGTTATTTTGAGCTTGATCTCGTTTTCGGGCTTTGGCTTCTCATTTTCAGGGGTGAAGCTAGTATTCTATTTATGATATTCTTTTCTTCTGTTTTGGTTTGCAGGTGTTTTTCTGAAGATGTTCCTAGGCCCAGTCAATCTACGAGCAACAAGGAAGGAGGTGCAGCTCAAGGTGAAGGAGGAGTACAATAGCTACAGGGTATGTGTGGAAGTGTACTATTGATGGCATTCTTAATGCCAATTTGTGTTTTGAAATGAGGACTTCGGGTAAACCATATGTGTTTCTTCGGACCACATATAGCTTAAGACTTTGGATGTTTGGTTTGCTCTTTAATCCAAGTATCTAAGATAGAACATTCACCTATAGATTAAGACTTTGGATGTTTGGTTCCACTGATATATTTTCTGTTACTAATATTTGGATCATTCTACATTTGATCATCTTTGAGCAATTTTAACTACGTTGAGAGTATGTATATAGATATAGATCTGGACTAGCTATTTTTTTTCCCTCTCTTTGTAACCATATATTTCTTTCCTTATTTCCAGGATAGAACTGCCTTGCTATTTCTTGGTTTTCCTGTGATTCTGTTGTGTCTTCGATCTTGGCTATGGAATGGGTGCTTTCCAGCATTGCCAGTTCAGCTATACCAGGTGATGTTTGATGCTTGCTCAAAAGAATTTAGCAATGGTTAAAATTATCCTGTTCCTTGCTGTGCCAAAAGATACGTTGACATTATAATTTATGCATTACAGGCTTGGTTGCTTTTCCTGTATACAACTTTAGCTTTGCGCGAGAACATACTGCGAGTTAATGGAAGTGATATCCGTGCTTGGTAAGAAATACTTAAGATCTATTATTTAATCATATTTGGGAAAGCTATGGTGTTGTGGCCTGTGGGGCAAAGTTCATCAAATTTCCCATGTCCCTGAAACTCCTCCCCTTTGTTTTGGGAACAGTGATGATATGAAGCATTAAGTTTTTTTTTTCAAATCGATCTATCTAGTATCTACTTTTCCCCTTATAATATGCATGCCTTTTTTTTGTGTGTGTGATTTTCGTCTGTAAGCACAAACACCACTGGTTTTGTGGTGGCATTTATAGAAGTTGCTTTTGTTTTAAGGTGGATACTCCATCACTATTGTGCTATGCTGATGGCTCTTATCAGCCTCACATGGGAAATAAAGGGACAACCTGATTGTGCACGTAAACAGGTTCACATTTTTCTATATCTCATCACTGCTTACTGTACTACTGTATATAAATGCATGTGTGTAACTCGTGTCTTCTTTCACAGAGAGGTGTTGAACTTTTTCTGTGTTGGGCCATAATGCAAGGATTTGTCATGATGCTGCAGAATAGATATCAACGTCAAAGATTGTATACTAGGATTGCTTTGGGGAAGGTAACATATTTTACAGAAATGGAAGGAGCATTGCTATTTATTTATGGCTCTACTCTGGTGAACTCAGCACTACTGTCCTAATTTATAGTTGTTCCTGCCTAAAGTTCAGCGTCTTTATGAAATTTACATAATTTGGATTTCATTTCATTTCATCATCTAACTTGTTGTGGGACATTTATTTGCATATGCAATAATGCTAAAACATCAATGAACAGAACATTTTGTAACTGTAACTTTCCTTCACCATCAGGCTAAAAGAATGGATGTCGTATGGGGAGAGACTGCTGGTGTTGAAGGTCAATTGCTGCTTCTGTGTCCTCTCCTTTTTCTCTTGCAGGTATGGTTTATGCTCATGGTTGCATGGTGGTGATTGTCCACACCTCCTATTTTACTCAATAGTAATCATCTGATTCTCCCCCCTCTTATCTAGGGTTTTGAGGGCTATGTTGGGTTTTTACTTCTTCGTACAGCTACAACAGGAACCATCCCTGAATGGCAGGTCAGAAACTTTCAGCAGATAACACAACCAATTTTCTGTCAAATTTATCCATGTTATAACCTATGTGTTGTCACAGGTTGTGGTCTGTGGGATCTTGCTGATTGCAATGGCGATTGGTAACTTTGCAAACACAGTGGACACTTTAATGGCTAAGTCCAGGTTCAAAGCAAAGATGAAGAAATCGAAGAGCAAACGTGATCTTGACACATGCACCTCACCGAAAGGTTCATTGCCAACAGATTCAACAGTCAGAGCATGAAAAGTACAAGAGGAAAGTATTCCATTGAATGAACATCGCCCATGTTTGACCATGGCTTATTACCTTTGTAAATCATTAGTTTTTTTGACCGCCAGCTTCTCATCCTGACCATCTGTGTGAATGTTCACACTTGTGCAACCATCAAAACTAGGTTGCCGGTGGTCTCTGCTTGAGGGTAGTCAAGAATAAACTGTTGGTATTTGTTCATACTTTTATTCAAAACATCGAGTGTGATAGATATGTTTAGGACTGTAAGATTTAGCAAAATTTTCGTGGTATAGTTGTTGTGACTTACATTGTCAGAATCAAATATGTGAATTTGTACACAAGCCATGGTCTCTCTCTCTCTCTCTCTCTCTCTCTCTCTCTATTATTAGTTCTGTGATTTCTTTTTTCACAACATGCAAAAGTATTGCAGGTTCTAAATAAAATAAGCAAGCTAGTCCAGGTTTTTCTTTTCTCATATGAAAAAATATTTGTTAGATTTTATGGTAAAACCAGTTTTGACTTACGCAAATCACATTATGAATCGTGTCAAGCTGAGCTTCCATTTTCAGTTTATGATTCAACGCACATCATGCACACGAGCAAACCTAAGGCAACTAATTAAATGAATGCAACTTGTTCAAAATTCCAACCCTACAACCAATTTGAATTATATGCACATTGAAAAGGAAAATTAGAAATACATGCAACAACCCAAATAATGGGCAAAACTACATGTAGCTTTTAATTTTCAGTGAATTACCATGCAATGATGCGGAGTACACAAAAATTGATACTCCCTTTGTTTTTAAGTTGTTGTCCCCATTGAATTTTTAATTTACTGTAACCATTCATTCTTATTCAAAATATTATTTTAAATTTACAACATTATAAGTACTTAGATGAGAAAACAAACTATAATAATATATATGATATTTTTATAAAAAAATGATCAAAATTAACAAAACAGCCAACGGCAACAATAATTTAAAAACAATGAGTACTTAATAACAAAATAAAAATATACACGTGGCTAACAGTGGGGAGGACTATCAGTAGACAACCTCGTGTCCTTGAACTGATTTACAACCTTGTACGTATAATGAATAAGTGACTAATAGCGGGTGATACATTTTTACTACACATCACTTTTTCCTTTTTCAATATTGCTCAGAAAAAGCATGACCGTTGGTTTAGATGGCTAGTTTGATGCTCTGGGATGCTGGCCAAGCAACCGGCCTTGTGCTGGAAGCAACGAGCACTGCCATTCAGTTTGGTCCTCTGCACGGAGAAGCTCCCCATCAACACCACACCCATTGTGGGTATTGCCAAGCGGCCTAATCTTGACTTGTTTTACCTGTACTTGTTGCAAAGGCCAAGACTGGATTTTAGTGAACATGATTTACAAGCCAGGCGATCAAAGTTATGAGATGTCAGGTATTTTAGGAAAGCCGGCTAAAAAGCCCAGGAATGTCTGGGACTTCAACCTCAGTGATAAGAGTTTTTGCAAAGAGTAACATATGGAAATACGAGAGACCCGAAATACCTTGACATATTCCACAAAAGGTAATAAAAGATGCCAGCAGAGCTGATAGGCAATGAAGAAGCAGAACAGCCTGAGTCTACCGCTTCCATGTACAAGAATCAAATCCAAATTCCCATCATTGTGCTGTGCTTTTGGTGCAATAATTGGAGACAGTAACCCTTGGGCAGGTTTGCAGAAGTGATTGCACGAAAAAATGCCAAGAAACTCCCCTTTTCTGGTAATCCAATTATCTTCAGTCAGTGGTTTCAATTCAAGACCTCTCCCTGGCGATGAAGGAAGGTATTCTACCTCAAATTTGTATTTCGGTAGTGACAGAAACTTCAGAAAGCCAGCAACAACATAACGGAACGGGCCAAACTGCAGGCGGAAGTCTTCAGATAGTTGAACAACTAAAAAGGGAAAAAGAATACATTTGGAGCTATAAGTTGACTAAAACCATAGTGTTTAGGATTACAGGTTAATATAAGAAAGAGATAGTGCAGTAAAAATCAGAGTGAACTGTAGAAACCAGAATGACCCTATCAGTAATCCTTATCAGTTGACCAGACCTCTATGTTTTGTTACAATGTATTGTTTCAGACAGCCATAATGCCCTTTCTATTCTTGTTAGCAAGTAAGCCATGCGAGACAAAATTATTACTTGTCAAACCAGATAAGATTTATTGTTGGTAATGCACAGGAATAGAGTCAAAAAATAATAGCCAATACACCAAATGCATCACTTCAGAATCAGCCATGCTGAAGAGTGAAACTTACCATCAGCTACAAAACCAAAGTAGGAAGCTGTCAAACCGAAATGAGTAAATCCAGCTTGGCTCCGTTTTACGGCAAACACATCTATTGGTGTGGAACCACCCTAAAGAAGAATGATTTACATAGTTGCATATTAATATGTTCAGGAAAATTCAGAAATACAAGGGTTGGAGGACTTATTATGTAAACAAGGTCATGCAAAAAATTATCGAATGAAAAAAAAAATAACAAAATTACCTTAGTTACTGCATTTGCAGCAGAAACAGGATCCCTGATGCCAAGAACGGTCCAAACTAATGAATTATCAGAACCAGCAGGTATTATCCCGATTGGCAGTTTAATTGCCTCATTCCAATTATCTCTACCAAGTAAACCATTCAAAACCTGTATTGACATGCATAAATAAGTTTGACAAATGGATATAGAATTTTTTTCTTACAACAGAAAGAATGCATGATCCCTGTTTCCGAATGTGTCCAGAAGTGCACTGGTATCCAACAGCAGTCAATAAGTGTCGATGCACTTAGCAATATACAAGCTATAAATGATCAGACAGAATACAGAAACATATAAATAATAGAGATGAGTTTTAACACGGGCTAAACTTAGTCCTTTTGATAGTAGCAGCCTAGCAGTTAGCAATTGAGCACATCCAGACAGGACCAATAAAGAAAAATAGGTTTCCAGATCAGCTTTCTTGTATAAAAAATGATGGAACAGAGCTGACCTCATTTACGATTCCATCACCCCCTACACATATAATGCCTGTAAACAAGACAAATAAGAGTGAGCTATGATAAAGGAAGGTAGATGTTGCAATTGGCAAAGACAGTAACATAAAGGATTTTACCATCAGGGAATTTGCTGAGGTCAATGGTAGAAGCAATAGTCTTTGCATGACCAGCATAAGCTGTTTCGATGACTTCCATCGTGAAGCCTGAAAGCTGCACCAGATCAAATTCAAAAGTAAAAATATAAATAAAAGAATAAGGTTCTACAGAAGTACATCTGTAACCTTTTGATCATTGTCTTGAACATAAGTTATATATTACAAAACTAAGTTAGAAATGAAATGGTTTTCATTACATTTGATAGAAACTAAGACTGAAAATTCCGGAACATCTTACCTTCAGTGTTGATTGCACTTTCTTGTAGAAAACATCCCGAGAGCTACGAAATCCAGAATTAGGATTCAAGATAACGAGCACTTTACGAGTAGTTCCTTGTCTAGTATTCAATTGGTCTTGCAAAAGATTGACAGCTAAATAGTTTGAAACTTCCTCTCTACAGGAGGTACTGAGGTCTGACGAACAATGTGGCACAATCTTTTTCTGGGTAGCATAGGTGGTCTTCCACTGACTAGTTTTCCTTAGTTTGTGAGGCAAAAACGTCTGGCCTACTTGCAAACTTAGGATGTTAGTGGTTGGAGAGCACTGATAGCAATTTCTTGAACGACAGGGATTGTATGTAAAGCATCCACTTACAGCACCAAAAGACACCTGCAGTGATTATTACAAAATAGCAAAAGATTAGAGATAATCACATAGCTTGACTTGATTCAGAACTCAGTATATCAAGGAGAGCTATAATACTAGCAAGCATCCCTGTGCATGAGACCATATAGGTAGACATCCAGTGTTAAGATGCCTGATAACTCACATTGTAATGCATATTGAAGATATTTGCATACAATCTCAAATTTGAGGTGTTCGTTTTCTTCAAGAGCTAAAGTTTAGCTCCTAAAATTTGAGCTAAACTTTAGCACCTCATGGAGGACTAAAGTTTAGCCCTCCTTTTAGTCCCTTTTCTTCTCTAGAGCTAAAATTTAGCTCTATTTTTAGCCCTCCCAATCTCCCATTCGTCTCCCTAGAGCTAAAATTTGGACAAAAGTTTAGTTTTAGCCCTTTAGTCCATGGAAACGAACAGCCCTGAAGCAAATGCATTTGCAAAAGAAGTTAACATTAAACTTTGTAATCATGGGAAATTCCCATTCCATGCTTGACAAAAAGTAATTAAACAAGCTCAAAACTTGCAGCTTAATCATCATGGGACATTCACAGAGCAGAATCGAGATGTTCGTCGCATTCCCCTCGAGCTGCAGATGTGAAGAACTGCCCTTCTCCTAACTCAAATTCTACTCGTCTCAAGAGACAGCAACACCCGGGGGTACAAGATCACAAAAAAAAAAAAATTCAGAGACGAGAACGGCGAGGTAAAAGCTCACCGGGGAACGGACGAGGCTTCTCGAGCTCATGATCAATCCTGGCGCGGCGGGCCGGTGCGGGGCGACCCTACGAGATCCAGCTGCGGCCCGCCCCTGCACCTGCGCCTCCTCCTCCTGTCCTCGCCGCAGGGAAGCTCGTGCGTTGAGTGGGAGGCGGAAGCAGCGGCGAAAGCCCGGCGACGAACGGCGGGCTCGGAGATTGGAAGGGGAGGAGGGATGGGGGAAGAAGCGTGGCGCCTCAGGCCGCCTCTCGAGCCCTTTTGCGCATCTCTGTGTGGAACCTGTAATTTTGTTGTGGCCGTCTGATCGTCTGATCACGATTAGCAGCCGTTGGATCTTGAAAATTTACTGGCGAAGGGCAAAAATCTTCTAAGAGATCAAATCTCAAAAAAAAAAAAAGAACGGTTTACTCATTTTGCTTTGTATACATATTCAACGTTGATGGCGAGGTTCTCTAATTGGATTAGTGATCACATCACTATCATAGTTATGCTGGTATTTATGATGTTAGATGGCTAGTGGCTCGATATAATTCTTAGAACTGTGATATACTTTGTTTGGTTTTTAACTGACGAAAAATGTTACAGATATACTTTATTTATATTTAAAATAAGAGTGTTGTCCTGACATCTTCTATCTATACAACTTATTAATTGAGGTGAGGTCATCTAGATCACTTTTTTCATGTCCAGACATATCCATAACATTGTCGTATTCAGTTCATCAATCAGTTTATCGCTTATTAACTATTTTCTAATTTTTTGTTGAATTGGACTCTGATTTCAATTTAATATTTCATACTAACAATAATTAATCATCTATTGCTTTCTCTATAATCTATTAATTGAGCTACGGTCGTTTACTTCGTGTCCATAAAGTTAGAGATTGAATCCAAATCGATTTTGTACCTTTTATATCAAGTACCGAATTTAAAAAAAATCATAACTCCCACATTCGAAGCTCAAATGAGACAAACTCGGACTCTATCTCGTAGCTCTCAAAATGTTCTACAATTTTGATATTCAATGTAAGTCCAGATTTCACCGTTTTGGTTTCCAAATATGTAATGCAAAAATATCTGTTCTAATTCAGACTCCTCTACGTAGGTCCCTGTACAGGGCACATATCTCCTAGCTCCGTAGTCCAAATAATATAATCCATATATGTTTCGAAAAGGCCTCGATGAGATGTACAACTTTTATGTTTTAACTTTTTCCATTAGAGCAAGTCTTTAATTTCAAGATTGCGTTGCAATGCAGTGCTATTTCTGTACTCCGTGAATTAATTTTTCTTTCCTGATAAAGTTTCTAGAATATGGTAAAAAATGATGATAAAATTATTATTTTTAACATATAAAATAATATACTAAGAAGCACTAATAGTAATACAAATGTAATATTTCATGTAAAAAATATCAATAATATTGTATATATGTAATTGTTTTTTGCGATCAAAGTATATATGTAATAATTATATTGTGTAAATAATTTATATTTAAATTATAAAGAATATTTTGTTTTATAAAGTCCGTAGCACCGCATGGGCACTTTGCTAGTAACATTATATTTTGGATGGAAACTAATAACAAGAATTCCAACAATAACTCACTTCAAAATTAATATAATGAATATTCTTTTTAAAACTCAAAAAGATAAAGCAAAATAAAATTAGAGCAAATGCTCAAGCCAAAAAATTGATTAATCGAAAACCTTTTACAGTTAAAAAAACATTCTAACAATAAAATTTTTTTAACAAAGACCTGTGACAATACACGAGTATTTTGCTAATATTATTATTAAATCAGGTAGAGTCGTCTCTTCACCCATAATTCTTTCTGCTGTCCCTGCCCCTGTCCCGTGGAATTAGAAATTTGTCCCGTGAAAACTCGGGAGAAGTGGAACCTCATTAGGAAAAAAATATAGATCTTTGAGTCGAGGACAAAAAAAACACAACACATTTGCTTCTTATACCAGGACTCTTTCCAATCACAACAGTATTGTTGTTTGCCCCATTGTTGTTTACCCCATGTAGTGTTGGCATGTTTATGTTGGTTATCAAGTCATCCTGCATTATATATTGAATCATACTCGCAGTCGTGAAGTTTGGAAATCCAACCCTCGTACACTCATGGAAGACAGAAACCGAAGCAGACTTCTCCATGTTACGCACGTAGACTCTGATACTCCATCCAAAAAGTGTGTACAAATCGAGTCCATTGTGTTGGTGTCATATGGATTTTTTAAGATCCGAAACTTTATGACATCATGATTCTACGGTTCAACATATCGACCAATCGGCTCTACAACTCAGTGACATGTCTGTCTCCTAAAGTTTGAGACAAGACGATACAAGTGTTCTTAATATTTTCTTATATATAAAAAATAGTTGCTAGGAAAATTTGTATAAATTAACAAAACTAGCTACTTTAATTATAAATATGTCATTCTCAAAATATCCACACCAACACACGGGTATTTTGCTATTTATTAATTACAAGTTAGATATAATTTTTCTACATAGAATAGAGAAAAAAAAATTCACTCGAGCACATGGTCTTATATTTGGAAAATTTCCTAGTGGCCATCAAAACAAATTCTTATTCCTTATTGGCCATTAAAAAATGTGAAATTCCTTAGTGGCCATCGGTTCTAAATTTTATACCTTAGTGACCACTTTCATCCAATTCATGAGCTAACGGTGTTAGTGTGGAGGAGAAAAGACAAATATGCCCCTCTAAAGCATTTTTTGTCATAATAATAATAATGTAATAAATATTTTTTAGACAATATGTCCATTCACATGTTATATGTGCACAAGGATTTCAAACACAACATGCACAAGGATCTCAAAAACAAAAGTTCTAGTCATATCCTATTGTCTAAAAAATATTTACTACATATATATAGTAATATATTGTGCATTACAAAAATATCTTTATGGGTAACTTCCTCTTTTCTCCTCCAAACCAACACCGTTAACCCATGAATTGGATGAAAGTGGCCCTAAGACATAAAATTTGGAATTATGGCGAGTAAGAAATTTGAAATTTTTTAATAACCAATAAAAAACAAAAATTTGTTTTGATGGCCACTAGGGAATTTTCCCTCTTATATTTAGTTTGAGTATACCTGTTTGCCCTCATCAACTTCGTAACAAGGCGTGTCGACTGTCACGTCAGCTCCCTTGTTCCGTTTACCGAGCTAAAATAGTGTGGGCTTGAAGAATGTAGGCCAAAAGAAAAAAAGAAGAAAATAAAAAGCACACTCGATCTGTGTGTTTTCATGAAACCATACTGTGAGAGCATAGCAAACCTGATGCTTAGTTAATCCAGAATATAGATATTATTCCCTCGATATTTGGATTTGTATATATACTAAAATCATAGGAAGTGCTTTTTAATTATGGAATTGGATAGTTTTAGTTTTGTGACAAATAATATCGAGTAGTCGTCGCCACATCACTCGTGCCTGCATCTGTTTGTTTATTCCTGGCAAGTGGCAGCTACGGCTACGCAAACCTTTTCCTTCCTTCCCCGGCGGGCGGAGCACACAAAAAAAGACAAGAAAACGTCTAGACGACGGCAATAATCCAACAAGAATCCCCACGCAATCTCAGCCTCATCAGATCCTCGCCTCCCCTGTTGCGTCTTGCTGCTGTTGCTTCGCCCCAATCGGAAGAGAACAAGTGCTCGGGATCCATCCCCAAGGTGAGAGCTTGCCGCTCCTCGAGTTCTTGTTTCTGATACTCTCTGTTGCTTCTTGTATTGCTTGTTTGTTTGCCAAGTTGCCGCCGCCGCCGGCCGCCAGCCGGCGGCGGCAGCAGCTGCTTGTTCTATGGAGCTGGATGTGTAAGAAGCGTTGTTTGTAGGTTCCATTCCCCTTTTTAACCCGAGAACATGGTCCAAAGGTGAATCTTGCAGTCAGATTCTTGGAGCTGACAACTCAGTTGTCAGGAGCTCTTCCAGCGTGATCCCTCTAGCTTTTAGTTTGACCCCGGGCGAGTTCTTACTTGATGCAGTAGTTTGACGAGGATTCATCAGAACAGTGCTGGTAGGGAAAAGAAAAAAATAATAATTGCAAAGGCACATTTCTAGCGATACAGTTATTTCAGATTCTGAACTAGTAATTTTTAGTTGTCTGTCAGCATCTTTGCTTTAGCTGAGAAACACTAGCTGTCTGGATTTTGTTTTCTATCGGAAACCTGTAGATTTTGGTGATGGAAAAAAGAATTGAATGAAATTTTTTATAACTGGTCAGAGGCGGGTTACTAGCTATAGCCATTTGATCCTGTTATTTATTATTAAATTAGTGAATTCGATTCTGCATTTTTGTGTGTTGTTAAAGTATCTCCAGGGATAGATTGCTTTCTGAACTGTTAGTGTTCACACAATACAATAATCGTGGGAGATGATGTCTTTTTTTAGACACCAAACAATGTTTTGTAGTCCTGCTACTGATCCAAGATTTTTGTAGATATATGTTAACCAGCTGCTTTCAAAATTTTATCTTTCATTTGCCACCTAGCTATTACTGAAGGTTGTATGAAATAAGGAGTATTCGTAAATCTCAAGGTTGTCTCGCGGTGTAAATGGTTGCATTCGATGTTGAGACAGTGGTTGCTCTTTTTTTTTTATGTAAGTGGGTAAAGTTGCCAAATGGGTGCTTTTGTTGGTGCAACGAACATTGACATTGCCCTTCTTACATTGGTTATAGTATTTTCTGCTGTGTGAAAGCTCACTAATCTTGTAGTTTTCTGTAGATGACTTGTTCTGATGGTGAGTCTGAGCAGCAATGGATAGAGAATTTGAAGTCAGGAGGAGCAATTCCATTTTTGGCGCCTGAAAATTGTCCTAATGGATGGGCTACTCCTCCAGGTGACTCGTTTATGGTTAGAGGGCCAGAATATCTTACAAATAAGGTAAAAATACCTGGCGGAGAATATCTTCTTAAACCACTTGGTTTTGATTGGATCAAAGGCCCAACAAAAATTTGTGAGATCCTAAATGACAAGAACCACCGTGTTAGGAAAACCATTGATGAGGAAGTTTCACATGGAAATCAACCTTTTGTCTGGGCTTTCAATTTGCAATTGCCCAAGGACAACTACAGTGCGATATTCTACTTCGTATCACTGGAACCTATACCGGAAGGCTCGCATATGGATCAATTCTTGAAAGGTGATGATGCTTTCCGGAGGTCCAGGCTTAAGTTAATAGCAAACATAGTTAAGGGGCCCTGGATTGTTCGAACAGCTGTGGGTGAACAAGCCATCTGTATACTGGGTAGAGCCCTCTCATGCAAATACATTCAAGGATCAAACTTCATTGAAATTGATGTGGATATTGGGTCATCTATAGTTGCAAATGCAATTGTTCATTTGGCATTTGGTTATATCACAACAATAACTATAGATTTAGCCTTCCTTATTGAGAGTCAAACTGAATCTGAACTCCCTGAGAGGCTTCTTGGAGCTGTAAGGTTTTCTGAGTTAAACCCGGGTTCAGCTGGTTTGTACAATAAGCCATCTGAAGAGCATCAGGAAAGCAGTCAGACTCAGGTTCTGCCTACAAGATTTTGGCATGGGTTTTCTCAACTGCTAAACAACCCAGGCAGCCCAAGGGAGCCATCCTCTAGTTTGCAGAATAGTAATGGGACTTTGCAGACAGAAGATGTGAAGGAGAATAAATGGTAAGTTCATAGCCAATATCTTGCAAATTGCATTTCGTTAGAAAGTTTCCTACTCTGATAAAGAAAATATCAGAAAGCAAATCTAAACTTTCATATGATGTTGGGACAGTATGAATAGTTGCATTTTTTCTTTTTAACTTTTCAATGTTATCTTGAGGAGGTGGTACAATCAATTCGCAGCAGCATTATTGTTGGTACCATTCCATCACATTGTCGCATTGTTGACAAATTGATTTCTATGTTTGATGAGACTTTATCATGGGAAATGATGAATTTTCTGCTTCCGTATTGCAGATGCCCTTCAACCGCATACTAGAAGACATTGGATCATACATTCATTGATTGGGTGACTAATACCTCAGTTCGTCACTGCGTCAAGTTCTCTCTTAGGATGATCAGTAGTATCAGATAGTCAGGGGCTTGTTTGTTTGCCCCCTACATCAGTTGTAAAAATTATATAAACTGGTCACAGGCAAAACTGCATCACTCTGTACATAATACTGAATGCATCTTTACGTTTTAGGTTTTACCCTCTTCTGAAGAATTTGTTATAGACGGTTTCCTTCTTTGTAGAACGTATCTGTTGGACTGTTGGTGATAAAAAAAAGTGCAACAAAATCATCTCGTGCGATGAAAGCCACATCAAAATGATATGCGTCCTGGATGAGTACGTTGCTTTATCCTTTCTCCTATCCACTCCTGGTGTTTGCTTGGCCGACAACGATGCGTTTGAAGTGGCTCGTAAATAGATTTCCACATCTGTTCAAGTCTGGAGACTTCCAGGCCTAGTAGTTTAGCCTTGGCTATCAAAAGTTTTTTGTATCAATCAACAACTTTATATGAAAACTCCAACTGATAAATTCCGTAGAGCGTGAGAATTTCACAGGAATTTTACACTGTACAATCATTGCCTTCCGGCTTCCGGGCGAATTGGACTGTGAACCGGTGAAGAGCTAGCTCCCGGGCATATGGGATTTCAGTGAACCTGTAGTTTTGCTCGTCTTCACCTTCCTCAGTTCCTGGCAATCAGAATCGCAATTGGTTTCTTGTTCGGTCCTTCCCCTCTACACCAATTTCCTCCTCGCGGGAGAGAACGAAGAGAGCTCTAGAGAGGAGGTCCCGGATCCAAGCGCGAATTCATCTTCGTCTCTGCGGGCGGCGACGAATCTGAGCCTCCTTGCCGCTCGTAGGAGGCGGCGAGTCCGTGATGGTCGCCCGCCGCGGCTGACATGCACAACCCCTCCTCTCCATCAGCCGCCGACTCGTCTCCGCTGCCCCTCTCCCCCGCCGACGGCTTCCTCTGCGGTAACCATCCCGTCCTCTCTACTTGTTCCTTCGGGGAATTCCGTCGAGCACCTCGCTAACACTAACCCGCCCGTGTGATCTGCTTGTGCAGTGAAGGACGGCGTGGACGGGATGATAAAGTACGTCGCCAATGAGCCCTCCGTCGGGCTCTACTTCGTCCAGCAGCACGCCCGGGCCTCCATGCCCATCCTCCTCGACGTCAAGGTCCCGCCCCTCCCCTCCCCTCCCCTCTCCTCCCCTCGACCACATACGTCCCCCTTTTTTTAGATGCCTTTATCCGTGTCGCGTTGTGCATTAATCCTAAGATTCGAGTTAATAAATCAAAGATTCAAGACAAGTAGAAGAAGATTGTGGTCTTGATATGTTTGCTGCATTGCTCTATCAAATTAGCCACTGGCTGGTTAGGGTCTGTGGTCTGCCTATCTAGTGGTGTGTTGGTCACTTACATTGTGGAACTGACTAACTGAGCTGATTAATATCCGTGTTACTGCCATTTAATTTTTTTTTCTCCACTCTTGCATCCTAATTGAATTCCTTGCTGTTAAGCGTCATTTTTTTTTTTTTTTTTTTGCTGTTTGGCGTCAATCTGAATGCTATAGTTTGGACTTTGGAAAAAGTCGATTTTGAATATTGTGCTTGATAAGCAATTAGGTTCTAGCTGATGTAGGATATAGTTCAATCAAATATACTGCTTTAACTGGCATAGTGTCCAATTTCATGCCTTCTTTTTATTGTGTAAGTATTGTCATATCAAGTAATGAACTGCTGTCTAACAATTTGATCTGTTTTTGGACCTTGGTAGTGGTACGATGAACCAAGTTGAATGATTTAAATGATATTCCTTTTTTCTTGGGATGCTCTGACATGAGCTTTGTTTCTGTCATCAGGATAAGCTCATGGAAAAGACTCATGAGGTGACACTGCATACCGAAGACATGGAGGATTCTATTTGTGCTGTGAGATCCATGGCTGAGTTTGGACTTCCGCTTGCTGATGATATGATCAAGGACATAAATAGATCTTTGCAAATAATGTCAAAGGCCCAACCGAAGAGAGGGTACATCTTATACCAATCTTGGCTACATTGTTTTCCCATTTGCAACAACAACAAAGCCTTTTTGTGCCAATCAAGTTAGGCTAGGCCCCCTATGAAAAAAAAGTTAGGGTAGGCCAGAGAGGAAATCCACAAGAACTATCATGAAAAGTTTAAGAAAGAAGAGGTTGCACATGCTCTTCTTTTCCTTTGCGTTTTCTATAAAAACCAAACAGTTATTTTTTGTCTGTTATAATGATCGAGTCTCTAGAATCCTCAATTTACAAAGAGTACATCTTGATAGTTTAGGCATGTATCTTCAAGTTAATTAAGCTCCCTTGTGGCTTTACTTGAACATTCTAGTTTCCAGAACGGTTGAAAACTCCAGTATCACTTCAGAGCAGTATAAAGTATAAACAACTGAGTACCTTATTGCATCATATTATTTATGACTTCATCATCATTTATGGTTGGTTTTAAGGAGAAAGTACTTACATTCAGGTTGATTCAGAATCCCATTTGGGGGTTACAATCTGGGAAAAGCTCAGAAACGTGGGATGATTTAGGCACGTCCAAATCAAATGGAGGAAGCAGTATGAACTACCTTTCGTCCATGTTCAACAATGCCAAGCAAAAAGCATCCAGTCTTAGATGGCCACAGCCAGGATCTGTGATGAAAGATGACAGTAGTGAGAATTCAGCTTCATCTGCTGCCCCAGAATCGTCACAAGCTGGTGGACAAGGTGCATCATCGCCGGATACAGAAAAGGACGAGCTCCCTGTCTCGAGCCAGCTATCAGATGTTACAACTGCTGTGAATCAGAGCAATCCTGCTACTGATATCTCCGAAACGTTGGAGACTTTCAATAAGTTCCAAGAAGAACAAGAACTCAAACTGCAGGAGTGGCTTAAAGAGTCTGAAGAAGCTGAAGATAATAAAGAATGAGTGTTGCATTATAGCTGCTTTTCTGTGTTAGATGGAAAGCGTTAAAGGGTGCTAGACATTGAGATAAACTGCATCTTCAGCTTCTTTGTATGAGAAGACTACCTGCATCCAAGGTGAACATCTCTTTTATGAGACTACCTGCATTCCCAACCGAAAAGCAGCGCTGTACCGTTTTTTCATGAAGCAGAGCTTGATGGTTATTGATGTATAGAATGCGGAAATGCTGTAGTCTGTGAGATTCTTTTTTTTTTGCCAATGTTTGATTGTTGGTTGATAAAAAAGAGAGGTGCTCGGTGTACTCTGTAACAGTCTGAACCATAGGATTTTTGCTTTTACACAATTACACATACTGAAAAGCGTGTCTTTGCTGGGAACCCTTTCCCCTCCGTGCAAGTTTGTGTGTTGCCTCGTGTGGAATTAATTGGGCTCCCAAGAAAAGAGGTTGCTATAGGTCTTGACGGGATTTGACTGTATTAGGCATGCAAGCGGGTACCTAATGGAATGGATTAAATCTTTAGTTTATTTGTTGTACTAGTTGCATGAGATGTAGGAAAATTCTAGTTCATTTAGAGATTTTTTGTCCGATCCATAAAATACAAAACTTGCATCCCTAAATTGTATGCTGAAATACGGAATAAAAGAAGTGTTTCCGCCCTCCACATGGTCTTTTACGTAATTGATGAATATACTTTGTGCTATGTGTGATTGTACTGAATAAAAGAGATCAAAGCATTCCAAGCTCGTTGGCCAATGTAGGCGCTGAGTATCAGATTAGCCCGACGCTGCATCTGACGTTCAATTCGGCCGTGAAAGCCAAAGGTGGCAGACAGACAAGATCTCCTCTAGCTTCAGGTCGACAGCATATGGAGTTCATGTCTGCTTCTGCATGATGCTGTCAACCTGCATCAGGTTAACGCAGCGATTAGATTATTGTATTGAGTTTGTCAAAAGGCTACGGCGTGTTGTGCTAGAAGGCACGATTCGTCGACCGGAGCGGCCGGCGGGCAGGAAGGACGCGGCGTCATCAAGCCTCATCCGCCGTGCTGCGTACTACTCTGTTGTTGCCAGCGCCAGTCCACGTGGCAGAGGCCGGGGAGCGGCGCCAGTGCTGACGGACCCAGATGACTCATGACTCTGTCGCCGAGCAGAGCCATTGGCAATTGGCATTGCCGCTTACGGCAACCAATTCCCCCTTGCTCTGCTTCTTCAGTGCGTTTTCTCGTCAACTCCTGTTCCGCCATTGGAGTTCGTTTTCCCTGCCCTTGCGATGGGAGCAGGATCAGATGCAGTCACACTCACACTTGTAATGGTATATTGACGACTATTGTCCCCAGTGAGAGTGTGTGAGGCCACAGGCTAATGTTGCCTGTCTCTTCCTCCCTGTGAATGAAACGCAACAAGAGACCATATTTTTTTTGTCCTGGGAAGGAATTTCTCTCTCTCTTTTTTAGGAAAAAAGGAATTTCGCTGAAGGATAATACTGAAGTAGTACTAGTACACGAATAAACAAAGCACTGAAGCAAAGCTGCAGCACGAAGGACGCGGCAGTCTTTGCCACTTCTCATGTTGTTGAACTTGAATGCATTTTTAGCCACTTCACTATGTGTACACTCGCTGGCTGCAGATATGTTGCACTCGCAGCTTTGTTGTTCCTCTGTATTTGTAGCCGGCAGCCGCTTCAGTTTCAGTATCTGTCGCTACTGGTTCAGCTGATAGCAGAGCCTAGCATTGCCGTAACAAAACCGAGAGTTCCATTGTTTCTGAGATTACTGATTCCCATTGTTGCTCCGTTTATATATTCGTTGTAACTTGTAAAACCAGTTCAGTTACTCTGACAGAAGAGCCAGCAATCCTGAAAAAAAAAAAAAATTTGGGAGTGAACCAAGGAGATGCACCAAGTCAGGGGAAGCATCGGCAGAACCTACTGAACCTGTGTGTTGCTCGCCCCCATTTAGTTTGCAGGATCTCATAGCTGGAGCTGGAGCACCGCCGGATATCGACATGCAGATTAAGAGAGATTAGTGCCATGTTTGCCATTCATTAGTCGGTGAACTGAGACAGAAAACTCTTTTCCTCCCCTGTTGGTTGTTCATCTTCTCCAAGTTTCCTGCTCTTCTGATTCTTCCCCAGTTTCAAAGTCTCTCTCTTCAGTTGTGCTCGACGTTGGCGACCTCGCCATCTCCTGGAATCAAGCCGCCATTCCCGTTCCAGCTGCTCGATCTGATAGGACTCGGCCAACCGCGCGCGCTGCCACTGCCAGTGCCGCCGTCTGATCTTTGCTGAGGCAGTTAGATGCGTGTGAAGAAGAATGGTGCTTTCAATTGAGCCGGAGATGGGAACAGTGGAGCTGCAAGACTCCGGCAGGTCTGACGGCGGCGGCGGACCGCCGGGAGGAGCAGCAGAGAGGGAGGGAGCGGAGCCGGCCGTCGAAACAGCGGGGTATTTGCATAAATTTGAGTCGCGATTATTAACCGCGTTCCGAGTATTTACAGATTGCCTCCTAATTTGGATCGCGATACGATCCAAACCAGAGGGTTTTATGTAAATAATTGGATCGCGATTAATATTCACGATCCGTCTGGGGGTGTTCGCAAAATGTCCAGGCCGGCAGGATCGCCGCCGCCGGAGTCCGATCTCCACTACCCGGATCGCGTTGTGCTACCCAGATTAGACACGCGCAGGAGCTTCTTCGTCGATAGGTTTCGCCGGCAAAGAGGGGCAGCGGCCGCGTGGCCTCCGGTGGCGCTCGTCCCGATTGCTGCAGATTCTGGGAGGTTCGAATTCTGCCCACGGAGAACTCCATGCCTGACGGGCCTGTGATTCAGTCGACCTCCAAGCACATTTTTAATCACCGAGAAATGTCGGGTCCAACTCTGAAGGATGTTTGCCGTGCCTCACAGGAGGCTCACATTGTCAGAGGTCGAGTTACTCAGGGTTAAATGGTGTGTCCACTGTGATGTTAACAGAGCAATGCACCTGATATTGTTATGGAGAAGTAAACTCAGTTCTGAAAGAGAGAATGGAAGTGCAGGTAATTTATATCTTTAGATAGGCATCTGGGGCTGAGGGCAACGTCCTGAAAATTACAGGATTCTGATGTCTGACTGCAATATACAGGGCAGGTGAGTAACAATTGAAAAAACCAATGCTACATCAATTGGTATTCAAAGTAGTAATGCAAAAAACTTACATCAGAATGTGTCTTACAACTTTTTTTTTAAAAGAACTTTTTGAAGAAACGACATCTTCTTTGCTGCAGCAGCTATTGTTTACTTCACTGCATTGTAACAGAGACTAATCTGAAATTGCTGTCTCGCTGACACAGATAGTGGAAAGAGTTTAGAGTTGCAGCCTGACAGTGCCACCAAATTGTACAGGACTAATGGGAAATAATATCACCTTTCAGTAAGCTCTACTACACTACTCGACACAGAAAACTTTGCCTATTGGAAGCTGAAAGATAGAAGCAGCAGAGAAAACAGTAATCAAGATGAGAAAAAAAATGTTTGAATCCCACAACTTTAGCATGTTTGTTCACACGAAACATGCTGCCTTTCTGAAGGCTCAGTATGCTTGTGATTTCAAGTGACAGCCTGCAGACCACCAATTCAATGTGATCCCATTGTTTCTCGGTTTATCAGTTTGTTGTAAAACAAAAAACAGTTCAGTTCCTCTGACTCTGACAGAAGAGCCAGCAATCCTAGAAAAAAAAAAAGTTTTCGGGACTGAACCAAGGCGATGCACCGTGTCAGGGGAAGCAGCTGTAGAACGCTGGAGCAGCGCTGCTGCTACTGGAGCTCGATGCACAGCCTGCACATCGACATGCAGATTGAGAGAGATGAGTGTAATGTTTGGCATTGATCAGTGAAAGTTTCGTTTTGTTCACTGTTGAGCTTTCCTAAGTATTCTGCTCCTCTGATTCCTCCCCAATTTGAACTCTCTCTCTTCAGTTGCGCACTCGCGCTTAACGTTGGAGGCCTCACCACCATCTGCCGGAATCAAGGCGGCATGCCCGCTCCAACTGCTCGACCTGCTCGGACACGGCCATAACGTTGGAGAAGATATTTGTTTCTCGCCCGGTGGCGCGCTTTCACATCGACCGCCATTTCGGACTGATCATAGCTTGGGACTAGTGCGCCATGACCTGCAGTGCGGGCATTCAGTTCCTTCGTCTCCAGCTGTGCACGAGCCAAAGGAAGGCGCACAGGCGAGCTCGATGGCAATAAGAAGGATTAGGAGAGGAACGCGAGGAACGGCCAGAATTGGGCGGCGGCGCTCCGGCGAGACACGTACGGTAAGAAGCAGGAGCAGGAGCAGGCGCTTCTCGTCACATCGCAGGTGTGGCGGCCGTCGTTTCGAACTCCGGCCACTCTATCTCGCCGCGAGTTGGAAAGTATATGCTCGCGTCTGCGGCAGCACGAAGTGGCCCGGCGGGTGGCACATTGCGACGGCCACCTGGACCACCGCGCGGTGCAGTGGGCCCTCCACGACGACAACCCCATCGCCGCGCACATCATGCTGCTTCGCGATGGCGTCGACGAGCCCCGCGACGGTGCGGCGGCGGCGAGTCCGCCGCCGCGGATGAGGGGCGAGGGGTGGAGGGTCTTCGCGGCGAGGTTGGTCCGGAGCGCGGTCCAGAGCGGGCCGTACGCGGCGGAGGTGACGGTGCGCTGGCCGCTGGAGAAGACGCGGCCGGGGAGGGCGGCGGGCTGGCGGCCGGCGAAGGCGGCGCCGTGCTGGACGAGCGCGCGGTACGCGGCGGCGCGGCGCGGGAGGGGACCGGGTGGAGTGGAGGGTGAACACCGGCCCGTACCGGGCCTTGGCAGCCCGGATCACAGGCTCGATGCTGAAGTTTGATCGGCCCAGGAAGAGGAGCGGGCCGATCGCTGACAGCACGGATGGGCCGGACGGGAACGGCGGGGTTCGTCCTCCGGTGGGTGTTCGAAGGAGGGAGGAGAGGAGGTACAGGTAGGGATGCAAGTGAGTAGCTAATGAGTAGCTGTGGGTCTAAGTATATGTTTGCCAGAGTTTATACTGTTATTTATTGGAAATGTTTATGCTTTATAAGCAGTTTGGAATGTCAAACAACAAAATAGTATAAGTGCTTATAGAGTATAAGCAGTTATAAGTACTTTGCTATTTTGTACTATCATAAATAGTTTGAACAAATCAGCAAAATATAGCTTTTAGTGTTTATGGTGGTGTTCTCTCTCAGCATATGCAGTTTAGACAAATAAGCATAAGCAGTTTTACCAAACGGGTTGAGTGCTTATGCTACAATAAGTACTATAAGTATTATAAGTAGTTTTGACACAATAAGCACTTTTAATACTATAAGCACTTTGAGTATAAATCCTGCTAAACACACCCTAAGTCTTCAATTCATTTGTTATACTAGTTTAATAAGTAGGGGAGAAATTTTAGTTTATTTTAGAAAGTTTTGAATCGATCCACCAACTCATAAAATGCAAAATTTGTATCTCTAGGTACAGGACAAGGCATAAGGTGACGGAGAGGGAGTAGTACAGCCAGTCTTCCATGGCTCTCTGTGTACCTCTCAGCACTTGAATTTACGAAGACAGCATGCTCTTCTATACAAGTAGAGTAATACGGTTTAGGTTGCAGACTTATATTAGATGCTTGCAATTGTTAATCGCATTGTTTTTGCTTGGAAAGTGTGTTTGCCTGATGTGAAGTACACCAACTTGCTTATTTATTAAAACATTGATAATGTCTGAGGTTAAAGAACGATGCAGCAACTAGCCGGATTTAAGATGTGCATGTTGGAGCACTAATCTATAAACCTTTGCGACGGTTAAGTTTTATTTAGGGATAATTTTATAGCTCTCTATTAGAGATATTCTAACATCGCAAGGTCAAGATAATTTATAATGTGCATATTGGAGCATAATCTCAAAAAATATTTTTTGACTACATTGTATCTCACACATTATTGACTTTGAGTTCAACGCCAACTTAACCAAGTTCTCTTACATAGACAACATTCTAACACAATATTTTTAATAAAAAAACACTATCATTGATCGATTATTGGAATCTTATGACAAATTTAGCAATTTGAAGAACAATTACAATTGATTGTACTAATGTAAAAACCTTTTACATATAGAATGCCCTCCAACAATCATTCTCACATCATTTTCATGTAGGCCTTTCTCCATGATGATATCATGCATCTTAGTGCTCATAGTTACCCTCACCATCTAAGACAGTGATCTCATTTTTTTTATGGCATGTTTGTGCATTGTTTAGGTCTAGAGAGGGGGCGTGTGTCCCTTACAACTTCTTAGAGCATTTCCAATAAGTTTCTAAAAGCATTTATAAATTATTATTTTGAGTGTTATTAGAAAAAAAATGTCCTCCAACAAGTTTGTAGACACACATTCTAAATTTAGACACTTTCTAGTTGTAACTTTGCCCATTACAATATCATGTACTAATGTAAAAACCTCCTACTAATAGAATGTACTTCAACAATCATTCTCGCATCATTTTCATATAGAGCTTCCTCCATAGCGATATTATGCACCTTAGTGCTCATAGGGGCTGATTGGTTTTTTGTTGAGTCTAGCGAGGCTCTTACTGGCAAGACTTTGAAGATGCAATGCCACTACATGTATCTGATGCGAGTCTAGGAGAAGTTAAGATTGACTAATATGGGCTTTACCTGTTAATTGCCTTTTCTGGCTCTGATGCTGCATAGGAATATGGCACATGTGTTGTACCTGTGTTTTCTTTTTTTTTTTCCTTCTCTTTTTTGAAGAAGTCAGTTATTTTTTTATGACACCTCACCACCAAACCAAGACATCAACACGTTGGTCACTCAACCGTGATAGCTAAGTGTAACCAATGTACCCTTGTTCTCAAACAATGCAGTGTTCACAATAAACAACAGAGCTAAACACGAATGCAGAGACAAACGCAGTGGTGCGGACTTCATCCATTACCACATATAGCTTTTTGCATGCCGTTGTTCTTCTCCAACCGAGTGACTTTCTTGTCCAATCTATTCTGGCTGAAAATACAAGAATTTGATCCCACATTATTCCTTTCATTTATCAATTATCTTTTGTAGCCCCGCCGCTACATATGAAGATGGTATGTACTGATCTATCTTTTTGGTAAGTAAGCTAAATCATTGCACATGATCTGATTAACAGTGGTAGAATAGAGGGGTTGGCACCCCTCAAAATTCAAGTCTTCTATTGTAAACAAAATCAAGATTCTAAATTCAGCATTTTAGATGCATTTTGTGCAAGCTTTGTTGGGTAAAGAGCAACCATGAACACAATTAGCTCATGGATAACAGCTACACATGAATTGTGTTACCCATGAGCTATTTTTTTTAAGAAATACATTCCCGTGTTTCAAAATAGTACTATGCACCGTAAAAAGCAACCATGAACACAGTCGCAATTTGCAAATACAGAAAAAAATGGCACTAGATGCATCCGTTACCGAACTCGCATGCCATTATCCTCCTCCAACCGAGTGACTTGGTTATTTCGGTAAAAAGAATGGACAGCCCGTCACCTATCTCAAATTATAGTCATGAAACAAGTAGCTGACAAATCAAAATTAGAATTCTCTCAATTCGTAGAGTTACAAGCCTTTGCACAATTTGTCTCTGCTCTCGATAAAACAAGCCAGAATCAATTGGCAAAAGGACTCGAGGATTTTAGGAATTGACCTTTTCTAAGTGGGAATAGAATGAAATGACCGCCTATTATCTACTATACTAGTTTTTTTTTTTTGGAATTTCATGTACTGGTCTTTTTTTAGGAAGTCTATTGTACACCAACAAGACGTGAAACATTCGAGGACACTGATCACTGAACCACACGCATAACATGAGTGATGGGTCAAGTTTAACTAACGGACCTTTGTGAAATCGAGCGTTTGAAACAACACTGCCCTGTGCACGCCATGATACAGAGCAAAGATGGACGCGATTGCATTAGGAGTCATCAGAAACAGTGGTACGAGGTGCATCCGTTACCAAACTCTTGACAGAGAGCTTTTGCATGCCGTTGTCCTTGTCCAACCGGGTGACTTTCTTGTCCGTTGCAAACAATTGATAGGCACCGATTAACCAGCAGCAATTAATCAGCGCGTCACGTCGTGGTAATGGTGCCAATGAGCAGTGTCGCCATGACCATGACTTCAACACAGGCCACCGGCTCACTGGAGGACAAAAAAAAATTATCGGCACCGGATTACTTTCACCGGTCACACGCGCCACCATTCCCAGCCACCCACTTCTCACCGGCACCCAAACATTCCCCCGCCGTATAAATAACCCACCGGAATTATCCCCGGCGACCACCTGCCCACTCACCATGGAGGACTGGCTCTTCTACTCGCTCACCACGCTGCTCTGCCTCCTCTGCTCGCTCCTCCTGCGCGCGCGGGCCCGGAGCCCATCGTCCTCGTCGTCGGCCCACGACGCCACCTCGCCGCCGCCGCTTCCGCCGGGCCCGGTCCCGGTCCCCGTGCTGGGTCCTTTGCTCTTCCTGGCCCGCCGCGACTTCGACCTGGCGCCCGTCCTCCGCCGCCTGGCGCGCGAGTACGGCCCGGTGTTCACCTTCGCGCCGCTGGGCCGGGCCCGTCCGACGGTGTTCGTGTCCGCGCGCGGCCCGGCCCACCGCGCCCTCGTCCAGCGCGGCGCCGCCTTCGCCTCCCGCCCCCCCGCCACCGCCTCCGGCGCCGTCCTCACCAGCGGCGGCCGCAACGTCAGCTCGTCCCCCTACGGCGCCACGTGGCGAGCCCTCCGCCGCAACCTCGCCGCCGGCGTCCTCAACCCCGCCCGCCTCCGCGCATTCTCCCCCGCGCGCCGTTGGGTCCTCGACGTCCTCCTCTCCCGCATCACCACCACCAACAGCAATGGCGAGGAGGAGGGAGAGTCCCCTGTGGTGGCGGTGATGGAGCCGTTCCAGTACGCGATGTTCTGCCTGCTCGTGTACATGTGTTTCGGCGACCGGGTCAACGACGCCCGCGTAAGGGAGATCGAGGCCACCCAGCGAGACCTCCTCGGAAGCTTCCTCAGCTTCCAGGTCTTCTCCTTCCTCCCGCCGCTCACCAAGCTCGTCTTCCGCCGCCGGTGGGAGAAGCTTGTCTCTCTGCGCCGCCGCCAGGAGGAGCTCTTCCTCCCGCTGATCCAGGCCCGGCGGGAGGGCGGAAGCGGGGACGAGTGCTACGTCGACTCGCTCATGAAGCTGACCCTCCCGGAGGAAGAGGAGGAAGGCGGAGGGAGGCTGCTCACCGACGGCGAGATCGTGAGCCTCTGCTCCGAGTTCCTCAGCGCCGGCACCGACACCACCGCCACCGCGCTGCAGTGGGTGCTGGCGAACCTGGTCAAATACCCGGAGATGCAGGCCAAGCTGCGTGCGGAGATCGCCGCCGCCGCCGCCGGCGCTGGGAACGACGACGAAGACCAAGTCAAGGAGGAGGACCTGCAGGCGATGCCGTACCTGAAGGCGGTGGTGCTGGAGGCGCTGCGCCGCCACCCGCCGGGGCACTACGTGCTCCCGCACGCGGCGCGGGAGGACACCGAGCTCGACGGGTTCCGCGTGCCCGCCGGCGCGCCGGTGAACTTCGCGGTGGGGGAGATCGGGCTGGACGACGAGGTGTGGAGCGCGCCCATGGAGTTCAGGCCGGAACGGTTCCTCCCCGGCGGGGAAGGCGAGGACGTGGACTTGACGGGGAGCAAAGAGATCAAGATGATGCCGTTCGGGGCCGGAAGGAGGGTGTGTCCCGGCATGGCGCTGGCGATGCTGCATCTTGAGTACTTTGTGGCTAACCTTGTGAGGGAGTTCGAGTGGAGGGAGGTGGAAGGCGAGGAGGTGGACCTCACGGAGAAGCTCGAGTTCACCGTTGTGATGAAGCGGCCGCTCAAGGCCAGGGCCGTGCCGCTGCGGGCGACGAGGAAGCCGGTGGCTGATGACGCCGTCGTTGCGGCAGCTTGATTCGACGATGATCGTCGCCGGTGGTCTCTTAGCTTCTCCCCTAATAGCATGGCAATTAACGAGATTGTTGGCAACTGTGTCTCGGCTTCTCAGTGGCTGATCGATGATCATGTGTGTGTCATGCGATTAGGTTGATCAAACTGTTCTTGCAGTAGTTGTAGTAGAACCTGATGCTGGACTAGTAGTGTGCATGTGTGTAGGTAAAATAATTTACCAAATAGTAAATATAATCGTGTACTTGGAGCATCATCTAAATGCACATTTATCTAACAACATTGTTAAGCTGCTACACTTGCTGAGCATGTTGGCCATCTTCCAAAGCCCAACTGTATACCATAACGTGTTCCACGGTGTCACCCGGCCCCTTCGCTCTTGGTATTGCCTCTCTTTTTGATCGTAACGCCTCTGCCACATGCAGGCTTCCGTTGCTGGCAGTGGTCATTGTAGTCGCTGCAAAGCCTTCCTGCCTCACCACTAGCATCTCTTTGCTCATGACGCGATGACAAGGAAGCTTGGTAGAGGACGTCATGGGACAAATGTTTGAGTTGTTCTTTAATCCTCGCATACTACCTTTTAAAGTCACTACTCAATAATTAACCGTCTTTTATATTCCATTGACGTAAGGCAAGTTTTCAAGTAAACACTCAGAAATCCAAAAGAAAAATGGATTGTTCTTTCAAAGTTAGAAGCACTATGAGAAAATCGTTTTTTTGCGGAGTGTCCACCACTTTGCCGAGTGTTTTTTCACGGGCACTCAGCCAACCTTTTTCTTTGTCGAGTGTCTTACGAAAAACACTCGACAAACTAGAAACACTAGACAAAAAATTCTTTGAAGAGTAAACACTCGGCAAATCTTATTTGCTGAGTGTTTTTCTTGACACTCGACAAAGCTACTTTTTGCCGAGTGTTTACTCTTCATACTCGGCAAAGATAATAGTTTACCGAGTGTTTTTTCTTGACACTCGGTAAAAAAATATTTCTTCTCTCTCTTTTACTTTTAAAACTTTTTATGCTCTCCACATACAACATGTATTATTCCATATTAAAATGTGACATTTTTAACGATAAGTTTGTTATATTTATTCAATTTATTTCATTAAATGTATTTTCTTAAGAAAAATAAATTTTATTCAATTTATTCTAGCACTCGGCAAAAGTAGAATACTTTACCGTGTGTCTTGATTCAAGACACTCGGCAAAGGCTTTGCCGAGTGCCCGATAAAAAACACTCGGCAAAGAGCTGTTTGCCGGCACTTTTTTTGCTGAGTGCTCTTTGTCGAGTGTTGCACTCGGCAAAATCTTTACCGAGTTTTTTACCACCTTTGCCGAGTGCTTGAGGCACTTCAAAACATGGGTTTCCCGTAGTGATGCCTTACACTTTTCATAGATGTATCATAAACATGTTGGAACTATGCATTAACTCATCGTGAAACCGAAAGAGGTCCCCTGACCTTCTCAAAAGGAGCTTATGCATGCACGCTTCAATGCATATAAGCTAATATGTATTTTTGGAGTTTGGATGATGGAACTACCACAACTTAATAATTATTATGGTTCTCAAGCTATTCGAGCACAATCTCAAACTATTCTAGGAACTATATTAGAGAATTTCCAACAGAGTTCCATTAAATTTCTAAAAAACACTTTTTAGGGAACAACCAAACACATATCAGAGTGAATTGTTCTTGCCTCTTCGAATAATTCCTCTAAAAATAGATCTAAACATTCTTTAGGTTGGGCCACGTCAGTATTTGGGGCACAATAATATTGCTTCCCTTAAATGAAGGTAGATCAGGGCTCCCAACTCATTTCCTATTTGTAGGTATAAATAAGGAGAATTTAGAGGAAACCAAAATACTAGGGGTGGTTTGGGATCCTCTTGGAGGTGTTTTTTTTTCCTAAACCCCAATATTTTAGTACTGAGGAAAGTTTTATGTCTCTTCAAGAAGCTCTTACATCCATGTCACTATGGACTACTCAATAGCCACCATACCAACTCAAGGCAATGTTTTGACCAAGAAATGCCATAATGAGTGTCAATCCAGAACTACAATTATGAGGCATCGTTATATATGATCGCAATATGGAAACACAGACCATGGAATAATCATTCTAAAAAAGCATACTTGATGATATTATGCAACTTGATAGTTATAATTACATCATTCTTCAACATAGTGCCACTAATTTATTATATGCCATATTTGTTCAGTGGCGGAGAGGGGGTATGTGCCCCTTAAAACTGTTCAGGAAGATGAGCATCTGGATACTATAGTTAGAAAATAAAGTAAAAATATTGAGTAAAATTCCATTTTTATATAGAATTCTCTTGTTAAAAATGAGATGTGGGTTGAGATGGGTAAGGATGGGCTTGTGCCCCTTAAAACTGTTCAGAAAGATGTGGTTGCAGGAGCCAACAATGTATGCCTAGAGTTGTCTGAGCCGAGTGGCTAGCAGCAGAGCTGAGGTGAAGATTTTTTTTTTCTGCAGTGTTGAGAGAAATTTGTACCGATCAGCAGGCTGTATCGCTGCAGCCCAAATCACCACAGAAATCCCCATCGATCACACCATTTCTCTTAATGAACCATAGTTCTAGATAGTTGGTAACAACTCATGCTCTAGAAAGAGATAATAATGCTCGAGCATTGTGGATTCCTTGAAAAAATAAAGCAAATACCCAAGAACATCTATTGCATAAATACACTACACATGAGAAACATCTTTTAGCTGAACTAATTTGTTTGTGGGGATGTGAATGACCATTTATTGTGTAGGATCAGCACCGCTGGACGCTGTCCAGCTCGGGTGTTTACTTGTCCAAGTCTGCTTATGGTCGTTTTTTCTTGGGAACAATAGATTTTGAGCCGACGAAAAGGATTTGCAAGTCCTGGATGCCACCAAGGTGCCAAGTTTTCTTGTGGCTCACATCTCTCAACAGATGTTAGACTACAGATCGCCTAGCTCGGCGGGGCTTGGATCACCCAAACCTGTGCCTGCTATGCGATCAGGAGGAGGAGACGGTGCAACACATTTTGGTCGCTTGTGTGTTTTCTAGAGCTGTTTGGCACCAGGTGCTCTCTCTGGTCGTGCTGCCCCATTGTTCCCGAGACCAATCTGATCAAATCTTTCAAGACTGGTGGCAAGCAGCCAAACACAAGGTGCCTAAACATCAGCGTGCAGGTCTTAATTCCTTGGTGGCCTTGGTGTCTTTGGAAGCATCGGAAGGGGTATGTCATTGAGGGTGTCTCTCCAAGTATGCCACTAATTATCCAGGACATCACGGAGGATGCCAAGCTATGGTGTATGGTCGGGACACGCAGTTTGAGCTGACTCTTGCTATAGGTAGATCTGCAGAAGAGGGTGTGTCGTGGCTTAAGTGTGGGTGTGTTATTTTGTAATCTGCCATCTTGATGGATTTTATTAGGTCTACTTTGGACATTTTCTTCTTCTTAATATAATGATGCACAACTCTCCTACGCGTTCGAGAGAATGACCAAAACCATATGATAAAATTGTTGGACCTAGTCTAATTGTATGTTGTCAAATTAGGTAACTTTAAAACTATATGGAAGTCATGTTTATCATCAATGTAGTTTTAGGATCCAGAATGATAAAAATTCAGTAATTTCACCAAGATTGAATACCTTTGCATATATCTGTTTGGGCTAGTTTTCATGCCACCAAACCAAGGTTTTTCTCATACTTTGTCATTCATGCTCACATAATGGTAATTAAGGAACCACATTTCTTCTGTTTCTTACTCAGTGAATGAATTATGTGGTTCCTTTTGATTTGAGAGTCGCTTCATTGATGCTTGGTTTTCATATTTTGGAAATTAAATCAAAATGAAATAAGCCACCTTTCCTGCAAACGTTATATTCTTTTCCCTTTCGTTCTATACTGATAGAATATATATGTATATATGTGCTATATATGATCTTGAGGTCAAAGCTGGCAGCAGGATGAACAAGATGACAATGATTGGGGCAGAAAATGCAGTCATGAGTCATCCACCATGGGGTGATTACAAGGAGGGGTACTGCAATTTTAAGAACTCGGCTTCTGCTACCAGGCCTGTGCTGCCGTGTTGGGTGGCGTTGCCAATGCCAAGTGCATCCGGAGTCGCCCGTGTGTAAGGTGTACTTCTACAGGAGCCTGGAGGTACAAAGTGGCTATCGATTCTCCAACCTTGGTTTATCAGACATTATTAATTCTCTAAGATTAATCGACAATCGGAGAATGCCACATATAATGAAAATATGTGTCTGAAGTAGAAATGGACATGAATAGAGAAGAACTAGTTTCCCAGTGTGTTCTGCAATGGATGAGCTACAAAACTAGTATTCACAGCTTATTTCCCCACTAGAGTCATTTGACAATTGACAACTATAATCCATTCTGGAAGAAGTTGTTTTGCCAAAATATTCTCGAGATTATGCAAAGAAGCTACGTAAGCTTCTTTCAAAAAAATAATTTAGAGCTAAGACCATTTTTTTTGACATGACTTAAAGTCCTGCCAAACAGATCCTTATTTATAATTCCTTTAAAATATTTAATTATCTTTTAGTCCTACAATTTTAATTTCATACCAGTTTGAAATTTTAGTAATATATCTAAATTATTTTCATGAGAATAGAAATACGAAATTGCAATCCTTCATTAGTTATTTTCCTTATCATCCACCATAATTTAAGCAACAATTAAATGGTAAAGATATTATCCTTAATTTTCTTTCATTTAACATAATTGCATTCTAATGGTACCACCGAGGAGGTCAGTCTCTTGCAGGGTCCTCGTTTTATAAATTAACCATGGGGCAGCAGTTGACATTCGTCCCATTCATAGATCACCAAGTTGGATCAAAACCAAAGTCTATCTCAGATAATCCATTTGGGATGGCGAAGTCCATGAAGCTGGGGCTCGTGCTGATGCTGTCCTTGGTTCTTTTGGCATGTACCGTCACTGCTACACGCATACTAAGCGGTAACAATATGAACCCAATTGCTCCTCTTCTAAGTGAAAAATCTACGTGTTTATCCTGTTTCGAGATTCGTTATCATTGACCATCCACAAAAATCAAAATACATCAATTCTGCTTGGATATGCAAGCGCCATGTACTACTTTATTTTCTTTTGACGTTCTTCAGAGGATTTTACACATGCATCTGGTCCTCTCGGATCCTGTGATTGTTCATACAGATGAGGGCACGATGGCGAATTTCCCCTATTGTGGCCGGTTGAGGATGAGGTCCCCTTTTAAGCCAACGCCGCGGGTGTTCTGCTGCGTGCAAGGATGCTACCCATCGTTAGAGATTTGCCTGGCCAGGTGCCATCCACGGCCGCCCCGACAAAACTAAAGGCCTTGCGCAAACTTATAAAATGGGGCCTAGAAAAATCCTCAACTCCTTGTTTCTTGTAATGCATTTGGTTATTCCACAATCACATTTGTAGAAAACCAATAGCTTCCAAGATGAATAGAAGAAAAAAATTGATTTCAATGGCCACACACGATGGCTGATCGTTAACTAATAAAACTAGTGCATTGCCTCAACAATTCATATTGTATGAGTTATTACAAAAGGAATAAAGTACCGATAGCTGATAGCTGAGGGCTCCTGCTATCCTTACGATGTTCAGGTTTCACCAATTAAATAAACATGTGAGAGTTCCTGCTATCCTACGAGGTTGTGACCCGGGAGCCAGGCGTTGGGCGGCCATTTCATGTCCTAACCAGCGATGGCTTACTCTGACCCTGAACAGGCTGACGTCTTGACGGGATAATAAGACCCAAACCCAACAGTCTAACACTAACAGGCGACAAATAAATAAGAATCGATTTCACTGAGGGCCCGTTTGGATTCCCTGAATTGAATCAGTTTCATACAATTAGATTCTAGGAATTTATTTGTCTGGAATTGAATCAGATTGAAATAGATTCAATTTAATTATTCCTGTTTGGCTACACACTGAATTGAATTCAAGGAATTAAATTCCAAAGCTTGTTTGGCTGCTTGCACATGGAATTGCTTGCATTTTTCCAAATAAACAAATTCAGATGCTATTTAACCTTACTCAGGCATGCAACTCCAACCAAAATGGGATAAAAATTATAGGTACCTTTCATGCACTTTTATTGATTGATCCAAAAGAGACAAAATTACAAGAGCATTATCAAAGTTGATCCATTTAACAACAAAAAATCTTATAATTGAAGGTACCAACCCACACAAGTCACAACACTGAGTTTCAACAGTACAAACATGAACCTGAATGGCTGCAACAAAATCACAGGCAGTCCAAAGAGCTATCAGTCCCACTGTCAAAACAAAGTGAAACTAAAAGAAAGATCTATTGCTTGATCTCAACCTTCCTCTTCTACCACAGGTTGTCCAAAGTGCTATCGGTCCTACTGCCAAAATAAAGTGAGATATATCAGAACCTTCAAATTGATACTAGCTTAAATTCAACAGTAAACATAGGAGACTAAGTTAATACATATTAGAACCTAAGTTAATACCACAAACAGTTTCAGTTTGAACTACTAAACACCAGGACCATAGAGCAGGCAATAGATCATCCAATAAAGCTGTTTTTAACATGTTGCTTCACAAGCCTAGTAACAATAATAATCAGCCACTATTCTGAAGCTGGTTGTAAGGTGCACTCATTCACTACAACATTCCGCTACTTCAAATAAATAGTAATTAATGACGAGAAATAAAAGAAAGATCTACTGCTGGGTTGATATTTTAAAATGGGGGCATTACTATTTACTAAAGCACTTAGGTGACCAAAATACAACCCCTCTGCACTAATTAAGTGCAAGCTAACTAACTCCTCTGCACTAACATTGCATCACACATAATTCTATAGCAGCTGGAGGCATGTTACTGAAGTACAAGACATACTTTCAAAGGGAAAAAATATGCTACAAAATAGCAATATGAAATTGTATATATTCAAATCAAAACTTGACCAAATGTGTAACATGTCAAATGCTATTACTAGTATGAGCTCAAATGAGCAATGAGATTAGTACCACAGGCCAACCAAAATATGGCCTGACGTGTACACACATCACAGAGTACTAGAACTAGAAGTACTAGTGCACATTCATGTGTACTTCCAGAATATACAGACACGAGTACACATGATTATTGCTAATGCTAAACAAAATAATCTGGTAAAACAACATTGCATAATATATGGCATCTACTTATGTAACGTCCCAGGTATCAACCCCTAGAGGTTACTACAAAGTAACTATAATTACACTAAGAATAGAAAATATTAGAAATTTCAGTAGAATCTCCCCTACAACTATGACAATCTGTGGGCAGAGAAGTAATAATAACAGACACAATAGATACAAATAGGTATCCCTAACCATTAACAAACCATAATCAACTAACTAAACTTTTATCACACAATAGTTCAAAGACAATATAATTGTTCAAGTCTAATGATCTAGATTATTAACAAATGGTTAAATAATGTGTGTGTGTTCAACAGAGTAGTTACTCCCCTCCCATGCATATGTTATCATTGTGTACCTAAAAACCAAATGAACACAAGAGTGAGTAAAAACACTCAGCAAGTACAAATCAGAACCGGAATAACAATATGAAGAACAAAAGAAATTCAAAACTTAAGGGAACAACTTATTTCTTGAAACAACCATGAAACAATAGTTTCCGTCTAAAACGGACTTCCTGAAACTTCCTTTGCATTTACTGGTAAAGCCGAATAAGTGGGACCAACACTTCTTCATAGAAACCTGAATATAAGAACCAAATTGCACAACCGGTGTTTGCACAAACCTCCGGCACTTAAATAGTATGAACAGAAACCACAACCGAAGTTTAGAAAAAACTCTAGCACTTGAACAATATGAAAAGAAACACATAAAACCGCTAGCGATCGAGGGCAGCGACGCGGATCTCTCCTCCCATGGTGGCAATGACGGGGATCTTCACTGCCGCGGCGGCGGTGGCGGGATCTCCCTTGGCGATGATGGTGTGGAGCTTCCCACCAGCGTGCAGATCGGACACAGCTGCTGTGAGATGGATGGAGGATGGCACCTGCGGCTCCCTCCCGTGGTCGACGATGACGAGCGAGTCACCCAGCTGCGGATCGAGGATGGCGCACCACGGTCGACGATGGCTCGCTCGTCTCCCTCCTGCAGATCGAGGACGTGAGGTGCGGCTCCCTCTCACGGTCGATGACGGCGTGCGGGTCTCCCTTGTATAGCCGATGGTGGCGTCGCAGCAGCGGCGGCAGCTAAGCTCCTCTCCCGCTGGCCTCTCTCTCTCGCTTGACGGTGGCAGCGGTGACGGCGGCGGTGGCGGCGTGTGGAGTCGGGTGGAGAACGGGAGTCGGGAATGGGAGGGGACGAGCGAATTCCAAGGGTTTCGACGCTACAGGGTCGGAAATGGTACTGGGCTAGCAATTCACCTCGGGAAAAGGCCGGAATTGTCCGATTCAATTCGATGGGCTCGCCAAATAGTCGGCCTTCTGGAATGGGATTCAATTCGGCCTAATTCGAAGGATCCAAATAGGCCCTGAGCGTATTTTGTTGGAAAAGAAATCTGATAAAGTGATTGGACGGAGGGGGTGTGCTTGGCAGGTTCGAGCATCGAGCTAGAGAAATAGAAATGTATGCATATCAACTGTATTATTTGAGAGGACCCCTGCAAATTGGGGCTCTGTGCTCATAGGTCGCACACCCGTCGGGACGACCCTGGTGCCATCATTAAACAAAGTTTTTCTAGGTCGAAAATTCACCATGCTGGTGTTGGTTATTAATCCTGCGCCGTGTTCACTTTCATTTAGTTTGTTTAGTTGTGTATTTACTTGTTCAATCCAGTCCGGATTAGCTGGCCGGTTAGTTGCTTTGAGTCCAAGCTAGCAGCTTACTTGCACGCGTTTCTAGCGCCCACAACGGCCTTGTAACAGAGTCTTTATATTGAGTAATCAAAGACAGAAAATGCTGCCGCTATTGCAGCACAAAAAATCTGGAGTCCTCATCCTCTTCGCCGTCCTCACGTTGAGTTGATTCCCAACAGCTGGTAGCTACGCAGATCATATTTTGAGATGTTTTATAGCATGGGGAGTGTAATATCGTGTACCATATGCAAGCAGCTGAGAATGGATTCGCCATAATTTCTGCTTTTCAAGTTCTTGACCCTATATTGTTGGTACTTGCGGGAGCTTTTGTTTACAATTCACAGGAAGTAAGCCAACATTCATTGCGCTCTTGTAAAAATGTCTTTGGTTGCCGTCGGCGACTAATGGTGTCCAAACGGGCTGCCCGGCACGGCCTGGCATGGGCCCACCAAAGCACGTCCCATCTAATATCGGGCCGGCATGACACAAAATTCATTTTATCCTGTGCCGTGCCAGCCCACGGGCTAGGGCGACGGCCAATGGCACGACACAAAATTGATTATTCGTGCCGTGCCGTGCCGATTAGCCCGTAAGCATGATAGCCCGACAAGGCCCATTAAGTCTTAGTAGCCCGAAATTCAAAATACATCAGGTTTTACTAGATTTAGAGGAAGACTTCAAAAATTGATCCAGAAAATACAGAAACCAAAAAGAAAGACACAGATTTGGCCAAAAGAAACTTAATTATAAGTTACATTGAGCTGTTCTTAGCTGGCTACCTCATTAAAAACCCTTGACCTATGAAAAAAAGAGTACAACCCAGCTCATAAGTTCATTACCAAAGTTACAATCTACTAAATCAAATTTACACCCTACATCCTAAGTACCCACTCCATCACCATCAGCAGGAGCAACATCAACAGCATCTATGTCCAGATCTTTGTATGACACTTCAAGCTCCAAATGGTGTTTCTCAACACTTTGCTGCAGTCGATCCTCTCCTAGCTGCCAATCTTTCAAGCAGGTCAAAATCTCCTTCATTTCACTTGTCAAGCATCTCCTCCTCTCCTCAAGCAACCTGTCACAAAGACTGAAAACAGACTCCGAGCTAAGGGTTGAAACAGGAACAGTTAGCACATCTTTAGCCAAAAGAGATAAGATAGGATAGGTATGTTTATGCTCAAGCCACCATATTAGAACATCAAACTCGTTATCATTATACACAGTTATTGGATCACTATCAAGATAGATTGCCAATTCAGACAATTGAGGAAAAGATGGACTAGACTGCACTTGAATAGACTCACCAGAATCAGTATCATTAGAAGCATAAATCTTACCCCAAGAGGTTTTTTTTTCTCCCACTGGTTGCTGGAGGAGATGGCCTCTGTAGCCTAACTGCACCAAACTTACTCTCATATGTGCCAAAAAGATTAGTCACTGTAGTACGAACAACATTGAAATAACCAGAATAGTCATGTTTTATATTATCAGAAAGAAGCTTCAAGGTATTATTAAGACCTTTCATCTTGCCTCTAGGATCAAGAACAAATGCCAATGCATATAAGATAGGAATTTCCTCCCAATACTTGAGATACTTATCCTTCATAGGAACAACAACATGTCTTAGTAGCCTATCATTCTCAAAGGTATTCAAGTGACCAGAAATCTCAATAAGCTGATGCATAATCAGATTAGATGTAGGATAGTAAACACCAGAGAGTGTAACAGTTGAGTCATAAAACTGTTCAAGGAAAACAACAACTTGATCAGCCACATACCTATCATCTGGGGTGAGCAAAGGCTCACCAGTCATCTGTTGATATTGGCTATTGATAAAGACAGAAAATGCACCCCTATGTGGAAGAAGGTGCTTCAGCATGAGAAAGGTGGAATTCCACCTCACATCCATATCTAAATTGAACTTTCTAGGTGCAACACCAATTGCCAAGCAATATGTTTTGTATGTAGCAATGCGAGCATTGGAAGAGTTCAAAAATGAAATTGCAGTTCTGAAAGATTCAATAATAGGCTTCAAACGTTTCAAACCAGATTTGACAATTAGATTTATGATATGACATGCACACCTTTGATGTAAGAAAAGAGAACCAACATAACCAGAAAACTTAGGTGTCAAGATATTCATAGCATTAGCATTAGTAGAAGCATTGTCAAGTGTAACAGCAAAAACTCTATCAGGCAATCCAAACTCAGAAATCACAGCATGAATACATTCAGCAATGTTTTCACCAGAATGAGAAACATCAATAAGTCTCATACCAAGAACCCTTTTCTCAAGCACCTACTCAGAATTGACAAAATGAGCAACAACAGAAAGGTAGTCTTCTTTAGCTTTGCCAGACCAAATGTCAGAAGTAAGGGCAACAGAAGAGACACTAGTTTGCAAAACTTCAACAAGTTTAGAACGACATTCATTAAATAACTTGACAAAATCCCTAGTAGTAGTTTGTCTAGAAACACCAGGTAATCGAGGATTATGAGCACGCTTAATATATCGCTCAAAGGCCTCCGTGCCACCGAACCCCAAAGACAGATCCAAAGCAACAATCAAACGACATAATTCTAAGCGAGCAACAGCAGAGTCATACTCCCATGAACGAACAGAACCATCAGGATTAAATGAAAGCATAGACTGGGTTTTAGCAGCGTGCTCGATCTTAGATAAACAAGTAGTCTGATGTCTAAGTAAGTGACCCGTGCCCTTATGTGAGTGTGCAGTTAATTGAGACTTGCAATGGCGACAGAAAGCAGCGTAAGTAACAAGGACACCATTTACCTCCTTCTTTATCGGATTGAAGTCGTCCCAAGTTTGGACGTCCTCTTCCTGCCCCTCTTCGTGCCGCAATTGCTTGTGCTCGCAGTGTCGAAGCCGAGATTGATCGGACTTGCCGAAGAAGAAGGTGCAGGCGTCGGTGTTGGCATCGGCATCCTCGATGGAGGCATGTCCGGCCTCGAAGATGTCGCAGCGCTCGTGATGAGGACATCACCATGCTGGATACGCGCATATCATGGCCTTCCCCAAGTTACAAGTCGTCACCAACTCGGTCGCCGCGTTTGTTTCGGATTCAGCCGACACCCCTTCATGGTTTTGATGATATCTCCCACATCCGACATCCAAACGAGGCGTTCTTTGATGCGTTGGAAAGGGGACGACGACGCCGTCGTTTTGGTTCTGGTCCTAGCTCCTGAAGGGTCGTGAGTCATAATATGTGACCATGACAAGGTGTTGTGCTACCTACTTTGGGCCAACTTGGCCATGTATCGTGTCGGGCCTTAAGCCCATGTTATGGGCGCCCCCCCTAGTCGCCCCCAACCCTAGGACATCTTTGTTTCCTATATAAACTCAGTAGCCGCCGTCTTTTAGTTTCGGGTTTTGTTTAGTTCAGTTTTTCAGAGAGAAACTTGATCGATTTATTGTAACTGTGGTGACAAGTCCTTTTACAGTAATCCAGAGCCCCTGTTCTTGTTCTACACCACTGTGGCGATTAGTCCTTTTGTGATCAGAGCTTGAACCTTTTCTTGTGATTCACTTCATCCATATTCGCAATTTCAGATTGCGTGTTTATCCTCTCTTGCTTGTGTTCTCGATTTTGCTTGCAGGAACAATCAAGTTGTGCTTGGTGTAACGGTTGCGGGGTTGGATCGTGTCTGATTCACGCCGGGTCGTCGACGCTGAGTTCCCCAAATTCGATTTTATCCCCTTACCTCTCGGAAGATCGGGCCATATCTACATCAAGTGGTATCAGATTCCTAGGTTCTCCGTGAGGTATTATCGTGTTCTTTCCTTTAGATTCGTTTATATTCATCACCTTTTTGTCCACGAAAAAGCCTACAAAAAAAATTCCCCACCATCCCAGACACTGTTTAGCCTTTGTATAATTTAATTTCAGAGTCTGTAGTGTTGAGTTTGTGTCCTAGTCGAGTTCAGTTGCTGGTTTGAATTTGTGTTTCGATTCGGTTTGTATTTTGATCTCCGCTGCACACCACCATCACCATCGTGTTTTTCATTGGATTCACCATCGTGTCACCCACCCACCACACCCACAATCTGTTGCCAACAAAAAAACCCTACCCGATTCGGTTCCCCTCCCCCTCACCCCTCAAACCCTATCTTGACATACCTTCGGTAAAACAGGCATATTTTTTCGCTCGTTGCTCCGATTGGGCTGAAATTTTTACAGCAGATTCTTGACTCAAAGTTGAGGTGACCCACACTGGGCTTTGCCCTGTGTGCCCTCATCAAAAAATTCAAAAAAAATTGGGAAAAAATAGAAAAAAATTTGTGAAGTCAAAAATAGCGCTTTCGGTGAAACTTTGAGATTTTGCCTACCCTTTGTTTCTCCTCTGTTTGAGTTGAAACTTCTTGTGGTTCCTTCCTTTGTGATCCTATATCACAAAAAAATAGTGAAAAAATCATACAAAAAATTAAGATTTTTATTTGCACCCCCCCCTAAAAATTCTAAGTCTGTGAAGTCTGTTTTGTTCCTTGCTGCCTTTTCCATTGTTCTTTACCATTGTTCTTGCTATCACAACTGTTTTTGAACACGATTTTTTTGCCAGCAATTAGGACACTACTTTGGACATTTATTCAGTGCTACTATTAGTTATTGAATTGTGTTCCAGTGACATACATATTAGCCTTCCAAGCTATACATATTGCAGCACAGGTTTCTTCCTTGTAACTGTTACACCCAAGCTCAACTATAGATTGTGTCGACCTGTTTGGCTTTGGTAAGAACATTTGCAAGATTGTGATACATTGCTTCTGATATTGTTTTTCACTTTCTACACCCTCTGCTGCCTGCTAGTTGATAGGGCTAATCTTTTTGTTTAGTCTTGTCTTTTGCTTTTAACCATGTAAGAGAAAGGGAAAGGGACACCTAAAGAGTTGTAGTCCCCTACAGACTTCAATGATTGCGTCTCCAAGATCAAGCTCACGAAGCTTCTTGCGGACCAGCGTACATTCATGGAAATGAAGTTTGCCGAGTTGATGGGTCACATCAACACTGTTGTCCACCACATTGAGGATGTTGAACGACGACCTCCACCTCAACGAGCTGCTGCTGATGATGATTTTGACCGTGACGCAGACCGTCTTCACTGTAATCGACACGGTATGGGAGGTAATTACAATCGTGGTAATACTGATACTTTTGTTCAGCCCAAATTTAACATACCACCTTTTACCGGTAGTGCTGACCCTGAAGTATACTTAGATTGGAAACTTGCTATTGAACAGAAATTTAATTCTCATTTAGTTCCTACTGAGTATAGAGTTAGACTTGCTACTAGTGAGTTTATATGTTTTGCTCTCTTTTGGTGGAATGATCTTTGCAATACTAATGCTGGTATACCTGCCACTTGGCCTGTTTTGAAACAACGCATGAAATCTCGTTTTGTTCCTCCTTATTACCAACGTGATTTACGTTTGAAATTACAATCTTTAACACAAGGTAGTAAAACAGTAGAGAATATTATCAGGAATTGCTTATTGGTTTAGCACGTTGTGATATACATGAAGATGATCTTGAAACTAGTGCTAGATTTTTTGGTGGTTTGAACCGTGATATCCAGAATATTGTTGACTATAAAGAGTGGAATAGGTTCAACCAATTGTATCATATTGCTTTTAAGGCTGAACGAGAAGTACAGGGACGCCTTCCACAACAATCTTGCAGGTCCAACACTGAGCAATATCTTCAGCAATGCACTGGAGTAGAGAACTTGAAGAGTCATGTTGCTAAGACACCAGCAACAACTTTTCCACTTGCGCCTACTTCTGCAGCGCAATCGTCTAGTGTGCAGCACCAACACCAGAAGAAGGTTACTACTTCCGGTACTAGGAGTGGCTCCTCCACCACCATTATTTGCCATCGCTGCAAGGGCATGGGACATGTCATGAAGGATTGCCCTAGTCGTCGTGCTTTCATCGCTACCGCTGATGGGTATGAAAGTTCTAGTGATGTTGAAGATGAATTTGCTCGTATGCCTAACCTTGTTGCAGATTCGACGGAGGAGCAGGAGACTACCGCCATTGATTCTATTGCTGCCACCGCGGGCTTTACTAGCCTCATTGTACAGCGTGTGTTGACCACTCGGGTGGGACAAGAGGAACAACAACAACTCAATAATTTATTCTACATGTACCTCATTGTTGCGGATCACCGTGTTCTCACCATCATTGATACTGGGAGCTGTAACAACTTGGTAAGTTCTGATTTGGTAAGCAAACTTGGCTTGACCACGCATGCACTACATCAGCCCTACCACATCAAATGGTTCAACAATAGTGGTACGGCACAGGTAACTCGATCAACACGCATACACTTTTCAGTAGTTTCTTATCAAGACTTTGCTGATTTTCATGTTGTACCTATGCAAGCATGTTCGCTTTTATTAGGCCATCCATGGAAATATGATATGGATGCTCCCCACCATGGTAGAACAAATACATATACATTCGTGCATAAGGACAGGAATATTATTTTGCGTCCATTATTACCTGCTGATATTAGAAATCATTTTAAACTGCTTGCTGAAAATACTGAGAATAAACATGATAACAAATAACTTTCTGATGTTAAACATAAGGCTATTCAGTTAAAGGGAGGTGCTTTTTTTGCTATGACATCTACTGTTACTGATCTTTGTGATAATCATGATGCACCTTGCTATACTATGCTTTGTCATGATATATCTTCTATCGATGATCATGTATCTTGTACTTTGCATTCTGCTAGTACAAACCTTTTGCAGGAGATTGATGCTGAGATGGAGTCGAGGGCGACTCTAATTCAAGAAGGGGAGGATGATGAGGACATCACAATGCTGGATACGCGCATATCATGGCCTTCCCCAAGTTACAAGCCGTCACCAACTCGGTCGCCGCGTTCGTCTCGGATTCAGTCGACACCCCTTCACGGTTTTGATAATATCTCCTACATCCGACATCCAAACGAGGCATTCTTTGATGCGTTGGAAAGGGGACGACGACGCCATCGTTTTGGTTCTGGTCCTAGCTCCAGAAGGGTCGTGAGTCATAATAGACTATGACAAGGTGCTGTGCCACCTATTTTGGGCTAATTTGGCCATGTATCGTGTCGGGCCTTAAGCCCATGTTGTGGGCGCCCCCTCTGGTCGCCCCCAACCCTAGGACATCTTTGTTTCCTACATAAACTCAGTAGCCGCCGTCTTTTAGTTTCGGGTTTTGTTTAGTTCAGTTTTCCGGAGAGAAACTTGATCGAATTATTGTAACTGTGGCGACAAGTCCTTTTACAGTAATCCAGGGTCCCTGTTCTTGTTCTACACCACTGTGGCGATTAGTCCTTTTGTGATCAGAGCTTGAACCTTTTTTTGTGATTCACTTCATCCATATTCGCAATTTCAGATTGCGTGTTTATCCTCTCTTGCTAGTGTTCTCGATTTCGCTTGTAGGAACAATCAAGTTGTGCTTGGTGTAATGGTTGCGGGGTTGGATCGTGTCTGATTCATGCCGAGTCGTCGACGACGAGTTCCCCAAATTCGAGTTTATCCTCTTACCTCTCGGAAGATCGGGTCATATATACATCAGCTCGGCCTTGATGAAGTCGCACCGCTCGGCCTCGGATCCGCCGCCGCGTCCTGAGAAGGGGTACCCGGCGTTGGAGTCGTAGCCGCTCTCGATGGAGTCGCTGCCGATGCCTCCCCCTGCGATGACCCGAAGAGGAGAAAGTTTGCCTTGCGCAACGCGCCTTGGCTCATGTTCAGGCCGGTCATCGAGCTGGCGAGCAGACACTGCCCTTGCGACTCAGACGCGGACTACAGTCGGATCCCACAAAGAATGATGTGACGAGTCTAGCCGCAGAGGAAGGCCATCAAGCTGATGAGGGGACGGATCCGGTGAGAAATGGAGGAGATGAGGGGACGGATCTGGCCAGAGAGGCGGAGAGGAGACGGATCTGACCGGAGAGGTGGCTGAGTACGGTGCGGCGCGAGAGGGGAAAAGAAATGAGGGTTAGGGTTTGGACGAGAGGAGAGGAAGGAATTTATACATGGGCTACTCGGGCCGTGTCGGGCCACCTTCCCGTGTTGGGCCACCGTCGGGCTTTATCAGGCCAGGCGCTAAATGGGTCGTGCTGTGCCACCCGTCGGGCCAATGCCTCGGCCCAAGCACGACACGAAGGCTCGTGCCGGGCCGGCCCGGCATGAAATAGTTTTGGGCCATGCTAGACTCGTGCCTGGCTCTTTTGCCGTGCTTTGGGCCGGCCCATTTGCGTGTCATCGCTCTAGCCTGCATAAGATCAGAGAACCGAACAGTTTGTGTGTCAGGGCTGGGTCGTGATCTGACCCAGGATATGCCCTGACGGGCTGTTTCTCGCTTGATAGGTGGGCTGCCCCCAGCGAGAAGTCCTCGGGCCACATAGATGGGCCTGTTCTAGCCCGCATGTTGAGCCCAAGACGGTCAAAGAGCCGCCCGCCGGCCGGCGTCTACGGCCAGGCCATGTCATCGTTGATGGGCAGCGCCGACGTCGTGGAGGTGTGGAATGGGCCCACAAAGTTGAGGCTGGAGCGAGGTGGACTGCGTGGAAGCTCAAGTTCACTGTAGTCATGGAGGCCACGGTCGTGCTGCTGCGGTCTTCAACGAAGCTGACACCCAATGCCGCTGTTGCAGCTGCTCGAGTCCATGATCATCGTCGGTGTTCTCTTCTCCTGTGGCATTGCAATGGGATTATTGGCAACTTTTTGTCGTTGTTGCTCATCGTGTGTTCGTCGTGTGATCGATTAGGTTAATAATAGGTTGATCAAAGTTTCTCTTGTTCTTGCACAGTAGTAGAAGATGATGCTGGACTAGTGTGCATGTGTCTAGGTAAATTCACCGATTAGTAAATATAATCATACCATAGCTTGGCGCATCTAAAAACACACTTCCATTAATTGAACAACTTTTGTTAAGTACGCTAACTGAGGATTTCGGCCATCCAAGAAGCCAAACAACTGTACCAGAACACGTTGCATGGTGTTGTTACTCCACCACGATAAACCGATGAACCCCTTTCTCTCTCGGTGTTGCTTCTCTTCTTGTTCATAACGACTAATGCACCATGCTTCAGTTACCGGCAGTAATCATTGTTGTCGTCGCAAAGACTTCCTACCACACCACACACCAGCATGTCTTTTGGCCACCACTTGCCGCTGGCAACTGGCATTATCCATCCGAGCTACATTGTCTCAAAATCTCGTTGCTCATGTCGGGCTGACATGGAAGCTTGGCAGAGGTCATTCATGGAGGAAAAGGCGGACGTCATGGGAGAGGTGGCTCGACAGACTATATTTTGAAGTCACCACCCAATCCTTCTATATGTTCCATTGATATAAGACAAGGCTTCACCTAAACACTCACAAGTCCAAATGAAAAATGGGTTATTCTTCAAAGCTAGAATCCATACACAGATGTATCATAAACATGTTGAAACTACACACATTAACTCATCCTGGAATCAAAATGTTCCCTGACCTCCTCATTCCTCAAAGGAGCTCAAGCATGCACGCCTCAATATATATAAGCTCTATGTATCTTTGGATGACGGAACTACCACAACTTAATTTTGTGAGAGTTCTCTACCTATTGGTATTGGAGCACAATCTCAAGCTATTCTAGGACTATGTTACATCCCAACCACTATGGACCCTATAATCAATATGCGTCATCCCAACTCAAGACAATGTTTTCATCAAGTAATGCTATAATGAGTCTCGATTCAAAGCTAGGACTGGCTATGATCCACTGCAATTTAATTAGATACATACCTAAGCTAGAAGTTTTGGATGACTAAATAATTATTCTCACATTATTTTCAAACAAAGCTTCCTTGATGATATTATACAACTAGGTAGTTAGAATTACATCACCCTTGAAGATAGTGTTGTCAATTTCTTATATATGTCATTTGTGCAGTGGTGGCGCTACCACTAGGGAGGGAGCATGTGCCCCATAAAAATGTTTTGAACCTAGGTATTATGTTTGGCATTGATAAAAAAAGTACTTAGTATAATTAGTTTTAAACCAATTTGTTTCAGAAGAAGTTTTCTCTTAGCATGATGAACTAATGGTCTAGATATTCACTAGAGTGGCACAAGCTCCCACTCTAAGAAGAAAATTTATTTTTATGTTAAATCTTGCAGATTCCTTGAATGAATGAAGCAAATATCCAAGAACATCAATGGAATGCACACATACGTATGAGAAACATCTTTTAACTGAACCAAAGAAAACCTAGTCTAGTTGTGAATCTTCAAAACAAAGATTCATTAATTTCACTAAAACTGAATCTTTGGCATCTATCCATTTGTGTCGGTTTGTGCCACCAAAGAATTATTCAAAATAGTATGCGGGTTCTAATAGCTAGTTTCTTACATGATGAAACAACACATGTAAACAATCTAAAATATATAGTTCTCATGATTAATAATTAACTAGACAATTTGTTATTTGTCAAAAAAGGGCAATGTAAAGCTTGTCATGTAGCTGTGAAATGAGACAAGAATCTTCAATTCCTCACCCTATTCCTAATCCATGCGAGAAGGCTCCACAAGTCTACTTTTTAAATATATATATTTTCTGTGAGGATTGTGAGAGGGAGAGGGTCTGCCCATCAATAATATTTTGCACAATAAAAAAGCCGTGGTAATAAATTGGACAGCCCATTTTTCTTTTGGTAGAATTAGTAAAACTAAGCATGTTGAGTCTCCAACCTTTAAATTGTCTGACATTGTGAAGCAATATCACCATGCGACATTCCTTCATTCTGGGTCATCCAACTCTGAATTCGCTGTTGTGATTCTTGGTGTTGATGAGTAGCGTTGTCTTTTTCTTTTGGTGCAAAAGAAAGCAATATTTTTTCTGAGACAAAAAAGAAAGAGATATTTTTGTCCGTACCGCCATAATATGTTATATAATTATTTTGACGACGTATATTACATATATGGCAACCGTATCATATGGAAACTAATTTCGTATGCAAACTATGGAAACTCTCGTCACAACCGCTGGATTCTCATCCGGTGTCCAGATAGATAGGTGGAAAATTTTAACACTTAAACCCTCCCACCATTAGATTTACTAATCAGAAATTATCTAAACACAACTTCTCCCAAACGACTGAGGACAATTGTGAAAAGAATCAAGCATATTTGTGCGTCCGATGAACTCATGTGGTTGACGTTATCATCTTTGTGATCGGACAATTGTGTGGTTTGGGAATACCCGGTCACCATTGGCTCGGCCACCGGGACAAATAAAGAGATCCAACAGTCGTCGGTCCAACAGTCGTCGGCCATCACGCCGCTGCTCTTCTCCCCGAACCACCTCAGCTAATCAAACCGTTTGTCATCAGTCCACGCCATTCCCGGCACCTCGTTGGGCGTGGCCTGCCGGACCTTACCCCTGCCGATCATCACCGCCTTCCGCGTCCAATAACATCTCGCCGTTGGGTCATCGGGTGGCGCCCAGAGCTTCAACTGCTCCTCGGCAACGAGCAGGCTCGCTCGCCCGTCCGCCGATGACACCGGCAGAAGCTCTCCTGGCAAGCAGCCGCCACGGCCCGAGGGCCGGATCGCCCGGCCTGTCGCTCCCGCACCGGAGGCCCAAGAGACCGCCGCGTGACGCTGCGGGCTGGCAGAACTCGAAGAGGTCGCTATGCTCGGAGAAGAAGGCGCGGAACAGCTCGGGCGACGACGGCGGCGGCGGTGTGCCGCCGGCGATGCGCGTGTGCTCGCACCAGGGTCCTCGCCCTCGTCGCGGTTGCGGCGCTAGTAGAGGAAGCCGCGGAGGAGGGTCGGGACGAACCGGCCACTGGCGGCGTGGCGCCGGAGGGCCTTGCACGCGGCGGCACAGCGCAGGAGGGTGACCGGGTCGGACTGCGTCGCGATCTCCAGTACCAGGTCGATCGGCAGCAAGGACGACTCCGGCGGCGGGGGCTCCATTGATGTGTCTCGGTCGATCACGCGAAGAAAGTCGCGTGACCAGGATCATCAAATCAAAGTGTGTTTAATTTGGTCTTCTTTCTCTGATTATATTGATTATGTTTAGATAATTTATGATTAACAAATCTAATCGTAGGAGGGTTTAAATGCTAAAATTTCCCACCTATCTATTTGGTCATGAGATGGGGATCCAGTGATTGTGACTAGAGTTTCTATAGTTTGCATACGAAATTAGTTTTCATAAGATACGTTGCCTACATATATAGCTTACAGTCACATTCAATGATTTAAACGATCAATATTTGTCGTCTTTTTTTTTATTCCGGAAACCTGGTGTTTCTTTTTTATTTGAGAGTCTTTTATTGATGCTTGGTTTTCTTCTTGGAGAATTAAACCAAAATGTAAAAAGAACATTCTTGCAAACGTTTCTTTCTTTTCGCTTTCGTTTCGTGCTGTGATAGGATGAACAAGATGACAATGATTGGGTCGGAAAATGCAGCCATGGCGAATTGGCGGTTACAAGGAAGGGTGTTGCTGCAAGAACTCGGCCTCCCCTACCATACCTCTTCTCTGAGAAGGATTTTCTTCTCTAAACGTGGGCTCACCCCAGCGCATATTCGGCGTCCGCGTCTCCCCGAAAATTTTCCCTCCTTTGATTTCAATTGTCGGTGCGTGCGTGCGGCTAGGTAGAAAACGGGACGGTGAAAAAATCCCACGTGTACGGTACTGCCACGTGCTACTCCTTCATTCGAATGCTGTGGGAGGGTGCATTCATGGCGGTTGGTCGGCGGCCCCGTCGGCCATTTCCTTCCCTGTCCAACCAGCGGTCACGTCTTCTCCTCTCATTTCCCCTCTTGCTCCGAGTCGTTCCTCATCGTCGGTGCTCCTTCAAGTTACGTCGACCGCCATTTTTTGCCTTATTCTTCAAAGTTCTGCCTCCTGTTCTTAACTTCGGCCTCGTTCCCATTTGTGCGGTCATTGCTCTCAATGCGCCTTTGATTTACTTCCGCTTCTCATCTCGCTGGATTTGTGTTTCGCAGTTGCTGCTGTCACGGCTCCTACTCTCTCGGGGTTTTCTCTAGGGTTTTTTTCGTTCGTCCATTTGTTTTCCTTGCCTTCTTGAGGATTTATTTTCGTACGCCCCAGATTTGTTCTTGTTGACGTATTTTCGGCTTCGCGCTGCTCTGGATCTACCTTGAGGATGTCTGCTGTCAGAGGATTTTGTCTCGAACTGGCGTCTCCCGGCTGCGCTCGCGCGGGGAGTTTCGATCTGCCTTAAGGTCTTTTTATTTTAGCCGCGCTGCGTCTTGTGTTCGGCCGAGGGCCTGCCGTTGGCCGATACCTTCTCTTTGAGGGTCTCGCCGCTGCAAGCCTGGAGAGAGGTCCGTGTGGCGGGCCTATGTCATATACGGATCTCTTGATAATCCACCCGCCAGGATGGCTCTACAGATCTTTTCTTCCACCTCTGATATGTTGGTTTGATTTTCTTTCTGATTATTCATTCTGTCCTCATACGCCCATTTTCTTCCTCGTTTTTCCTATTCTCTACCCGATGATTTGTGCTTATTAGGCTGTGACTCTTGGTCTTCTGTGTCTAATCGATTTTCTTGTGCAGGTTCGTCTTTCCTCCGCCGGGTGCCGCCTTCGCAGCAGATCTGTCGGCGCCATGTCAGGCGTTGGTTGAGGTGAGAATGGGCCCGATTCCTCTGTGCCTCATCTTGGGTTGTTCGTTCTTTGCTGACGACGATTTCGTGCTTTCGTTATTAGGGTGCTGGTTCTCCAGGATCTGCTGATGCCCTTCTGTCCCTTCTTGTGCTGACGAGGTGAATTTGTGTCTTGTCATCTTAGTTGTTTAGTTCCACTGAACTATGTCGATTCTGCTCTGTGTCACTATAGCTCCTCAGTTTATTCGTTGCACCCTTCTTATATTTGTCATACTTCGTATTTGCCGTTGCTGAGATTACGTTGTTTTGGTCAGTCTATGCCTTTTAGATTTACAGGTTGACTTAATTAACAATGTATTCCATATGTGCTTCCTTTTTTACATCAATTGCTGCTGCTATTACAGGTCCATCTAATTGGTTCTACTTCACTACTTTCTCTGTTCATGTGCGATTGGTTTGGGCTACAAGGGTTATTCTGCTGCTTTTTTACAAGGGTATGATTCTCTTTTTGTTCTAAATACTGTCTGTCTCCTACATGGTTGTTCCGATGTCCATGAACTTTCATGCTCCTGCCCTTTCGTACCAATACTGTCTTCTTCATTAATTATGTTTTTTTCCCATTAATCCATGTCTAACATAGGTATCTCGTTTCTCTCGCCGCTGTTTTTTTTTTCCTGTCTCGGTTTTTTTAAGTTCTCGGGATAGTGTTGTTTCTTTTGTTACCTACTGCACATTTGCTAAGAGGTCGGGTGTTCCAGAAAACCTTTTTCTTTGGGGTAGACATGTTCTTCGTGGGTGTATCTTATGTTTATTTGTTACAGGCTGTGGTTTCTAAGTTCCGAGATGTCTCCGTCGATTATGTATGTGAGGTGGCCGATGATGGGTCGGTTCTAGCGGGTGTCGAGATTGGGTTGCCAGTGATGGTTCCACGGGCCAGTTCCCACCAAATTTTTTTCTAAAGTTGCCCTCAGGTTACAAGTATGTCTCTGTATGAGCAGGCGGCATTCCAGGCTGTGAGCTTTTTGCAATCTTTATATGGATTTGCTGTTGTTTATTACAGTTATCAGGGTCTCATGTACTATAGGAGTTTAGCTGGGTCGGCTTCTGCTTTTGCATCCGCTGCTATAGAATTTATGTCCTGTGTTGATCCATCAAACTCCTTCCTGCGTGCATTTACCTTGAGCTTAGAACATGTCTCCTGCCAATTCATTTGATTTCTCATTCTTTTCTAAAAAATTAGTTGGTTTTTTCCCTTTGTACTGGGTCCCTTCTTTTTTCTTTTGTAGAAGATTTCAATGTCAGATAGCAATTGTACTCTTTCAATTTTTGTTCCATTGCCCTTTTTGTAACCATAATTCTGCTCGTGAAGGTGACCCTGTCCAATATCATACTCACACTATGGTAGCTAGCTGTTGCATATTTTTACGGGTTTTGTTCTGTCATTTAGCATGTGAAAATGTGATCTGAAAGCTAAGTTGTAGCTTCAAAATATATAGAGATACTTCATTAATTCGGTGCAGCTAAGGAAATTTGTTTGCGGATGTTGTAGCAGACACACTAGAAACTTCCAATGAATTCATACGTGAAGCTTCCAATTAATTTGATGGAGCGCGTGCCAACAGTAACTGGTTCTTCTATGCAGGGCTCAAAAATAATTTTCAGAAGCATTATGTCCTCCATTTTTGTGGATATTGGCTGACGGAGATCACATTGATTTACTACTCAGAATTAAGACAGGGATAATTTATATTTGACATGACAGATAGCAGATTTGTTAGGCATGTGGAGTATTTCTGAGTTAAGAGAACTTCCTATTACCTCTCTAAATTAGTAAGGATTGATTATGCAATACATCTTACATTGAAATGATAAATGTGTCGTGTAGACAGATAGCAGATTTGTTAGGTATATGGAGTGCTTTACCTCTCTAAATTAGTTAGGACTGATTATGCAAAAGCTTTTACATTGAAATGATAACTATGCCATGTATTTATGTTAATATGATGTAATTCTAAATGTTTGTTTGCAGGAATAAATCTGGATAATTGAAAATGGTTACTTATCTGAAGTCTGAATAACAACTGCTCTCGATGCAGGTTGCTATTTCCAGGCTGGCTGAATTACTACTTTGTGTTGGTTATATTTTTACATGTCCTTGCTGTATTGTCATGAAGAATCATGGAAGATGTTGTCCCACGTTTAGGTTTGACAAGGTTCTAACAAATTTTTCAGTTTTAGGTTCAATGGCAATAGGAAATTTCAGTGAACTAACAAAAACAACCACTACAATAGTAGCATGTGCACCCATGGATCTGCTCGGCCATCCAGTAGTTTCCTTCTTGTATTTATGTAGACAAGAATTTTGCTACATCTGCCCTTTGTTATCGCTGAATATTACTGTTAAAATTGGCTAGGCCATGAATTGTTGTTGTCTCGTGAATCCTAAATTAGATATAAGCATGTGATTCTATGACATCTTTGTATATTAGCGGATTTCAAAAATAGACAGCTATACATTTAATTGTTAAATTAATATATAGCTGACAACTATAAGCGAGAGCTGATTCCACAAAATTTCTTGTTATGATTTCAGGATATCATTGATTCACTTCTACAAGTAATTACCTGTACTACTTGAATGTGCCATCATATTCTACCATAATTGGATTATGTTTCCATTTTTCAGATTTGATTATATTTTCACACTTTTATTGTTGTATATAATACTAAATATTCATTCCTGATTATGTTGTATTGACATGAATGCAGGATGCTGGTATTGTCTATTGAAGAATGAAGGGTTGTGCAGGTCATGCATCAAACTTATTCTCTTCCTACAAACCCTACAAAGCAGTCCTCAATCTAGGATTGGCAGCTGTTGTGCTGCTGCTCCCTCGATTTGATGGAGTGGAGTACAAATCAATTTCATCGTTTCGACTAAGGTTGATCTCTTGTCCTTTATGTGATGATAGTAAAGCTAGCTGGTCATATGTTTAGTAGGAAAATAATTCCCCTAAAAACCTGTTTCGCTTAAAAAATCCCTTCAATCTTCCACATATATACTATGCTGTCATTCTGTACAAATTAGTGCAAATCGCAAGTGGATCCTTTATGTTTATCATGTCCTATGATTATGTATGCAAAAAAAATATTGATGCACTTTTGAATTTAAAAGTTTGTTATTTATATTTTATAGTGGATGTTCTACTATTCATATCAGAAAAGTTACTCACTGATATTATCTCTTTTGTTTGGGCTGAGACTCCTGCCAAAATGGAAAGTTAATCTTAACAAAATAAATTATGGTTTTTTAGCATCTGAGACTATCTTCTAAGAGATATGTGCCATTGATCCTTGTCATGCTGGTAAGTGGTCCATTGTTTCCACTTTTCCTTAATAGTTGTTTAGTGTAACAAGCAGTTGTTGTGTTTAGACAAAATAAAATATCATCTTAGTTCGCATACTTACATGTGACGTTTTTTACTTAGGTCAGAAGTACTTCTTTATTTGTTTGTCCTTCTATCTGCAATAAACTTCCATTCAAAATACTAAATATATGTGATACATTAAAATTAAGCAAAATTTTACCTCTTTAATGTGAGCGGGAAACTGCCGTTTGATTTAATAGATAGTTATACTTGCTTTCATTATGAGACGATGAACTGTGGGTTTGAAGGCACTTTAGCACGATTTAGTTAAGAGGGGGATGCCTGTTAATAGGCTACACATCATTGTTAACCTTTGCGTCTGGTTTGATTTTTATGTATGATAACTTCAGCATGTGATTCTGATGCCACTACAACATACATGTGAAAAATTGGATGATAATGCAATATTAGGGTGTTGCTTCTTCTAATGAGGTTGCCATATGTCAGGGGAGTTGCACGTCTGGTGACAGTGCATAAGGAACATTGACATCTTAGAGTGTTGCTATTGCTTCTATGATATGTATATATGTACCTACTTAAGTGTTGGCATTTGCAGACATATGGTCCTCTGTTTTATGCAAATAATATTATATATGTACATAAGACTTGATTAGAACAAGTATCTTCTAAATATTTATGCTTGTGTTTATATCATGATGTAATTTAATTTATGGTCTTATTGTATTTTTTTTGTCTCTTTATATTACGTCAATTTATCTAACTACATAGTTTTTTCTACCCATTTTATGTAACTGGCGCGCAAGGGCGCGCCCTATCAACTACTAACCTGTGTGCTGCTCCGTGTTGGCCGGCGTTGCGAAGTGCGTCCGGACTCCGAAGTGTGGCCCGTGTGTAAGGCAGAGGCAGTCGATTCTCCATCCGTGGTTGATCAGGCGTTAAATTCCCCCAAGATAATCGTCAAGCCAATGGAAATCTGGTTCTCGTCCTCACAGAACCAGCACGGTTGGGACTTGGGAAGTAGAAACGGAACGAGAAGAGCAGGAGTACCGATCGTTTGTTGATCTCACAAGTCACATCCTCACTTTTTTTTCTCGTTCGACAGAAATCCGCCATGATTGGATGAGTTGCGCGGCTCGATCCATCCCGAGTTAGCATCCGGAACACGACGAAGGAAGGTGCACTCGCGGGTGGCGTGTGGTCAATTCAAATCAATCCCACGCGGCTCTGTTCAATTGACGCGGGGGAGCAAGCGGAAGCGGAGAGATCGTGATAAGCTTTCAATGTGAGATGGGACTTTGATTTCAGCCGAAAGATAAGATCTGGACGACGTCCCTCGGCGACCGCCGGCCAACGGACGAGCGGCACAGCCGGCGAGGAGTTGCAGGAGCAAACCAGGGGACCGCATTGCAAAACTATAGGGGGGTTTCTACAAATATTCGGATCGCGATTATTAATCATGATTCAAATATTTTCATTAATCTCCTAGATTGGATCACGATTATTAATTACGATCCAAACGAGGGACCTATATGTAAATAAATAATTTGGACCTTTCGCCGGCCCAGAAGCGGGCAATCCGCGCTCGGCCTCCTTGATTCCAAGCACCCCGCCTCCGCCTCCGGTGGCGCAGCACCATCCGCGGCCGTAGAGCTCGAGGTGGTGCCGTCAAGCGCGGCGACCAGCCACGGCGAGGGAGGAATGGGCATGGCGCTTGGTGCTCAGCGACGCGGCCGGCCTTCTTCCTTGACCTGTCGTTGACAATGGAGTACCTGCTCCATGGCCAATGAGCTTTACGCAGTGGTCCTCAACTGTGTGATTCGTCAAGCCCAGCAATCAGCAATAGCATGCCTTGGACAGACGGGAGCCTGGGAATGTACTGTCTAAACCAGAAGCAGAGCTATGCAGCATCAAATGAATCGAGGATGATCTTAACGCAATACGTTTGATTTTTATATTTCAGTTTAATTAAGCTTCATTAATCTGAACCTTATCCATAAATGGTAAGTTAAGGTTCACAAAAAGTTGGCCTCAGCTTGAGTTCAGGTTGTGACATGTGTGATCAAATGTAATGTAACCAATCTGAGACAAACGAATTCACAAGCACCTCTGTCACGCCGCTAGAGATGTCAATAGAACATAAGAAACTGGTTTATTTGACAATGGAGAATGTCACGAAGAATGGGAACTTGGGCTTGCTGACAATTCACTGCATTACGAAAATAACCTGTTTTTAAGCTGGGAAACCAGCACGATGAGCGTACTTAACAATCAAATTTCATGCTCGTCGACTCGTTGTGCAATGTTCTACAGCATGTGGGGAAAGGATTCCAAGTAAACCAATGATAGATTTCTCACAAAAAAAAAAAAAGAAGGTAAAACAATGATAGGTTTCTCACAAAAAAGAAGGTAAAACAACGATAGAGATGCAATTCGATAACTATATCCCGTGCACAAGCATCAGTTATCAGAATGCCAGTGAAAGCTCTCCAGCTCAACAAAAAACCAGAAATGCATCGATTGCTTGTTGTTGCTGTGGACACCTCACGATCATCAGAATACTGCCGTCCAAAAAGGGAGGACAAAAATCTTCGACCCTCTAGTTTCCATCGTATGATTGCCCAGGATCTTCATACCTACAAAGCCACATCAAGCATGAAACGGTGATGAAGATTCTTCCCAACAGACCTGTAAATCATGCGGCTGTGTGATTTCAGGAGAACAAGAAACTTACATTGAATATCCTAGAAGTGGCTTGATATTAATTTCCAGGGGAGTGATAATATTGGCAGATAATATTGTCACAAGCATGCCCACTCTTTTGTTGTGCCTTGGGTAGATGATTTCAATTTTCTTAAGCTTTTTGCAATGGAATGGCTCTGTTGTTTCTTCACAAAGGGGTTTCATTCCACCATCATCCCAAGGAAACCACTAATGTCATCGTAGACAGTACAATGCCAAGAAGAATATAACACTAAGATCATTCATGAGCAAAAATTGCAATGTCGAAATGGAAATGAAAAATATATCTAAGCTTGAAATCCTCAAAAGAACTTACATTCTTTAACTTCAGGGTAAGAATCTCCAGATTAGGTGATCGCTTAAGCATATACAGCAACACTTTGCAGTTATCATGCAAACACCAACTACTGAGAGACAAAGTTGTCAAATTAGTAAATACTGTTTGACACAATTGCATGTCACTTTGTAGTGAACGCTCTCCTTCCTGCAAGTTCCGTAACAAAAGACCATTAAAATGAAGTATAAAATAGACACACACAAAAATAATGAAAGAAAGAAAGTGTGACTGAAAATATAGATGCAAGTGCACTGCTCCATGTAAAGCATACCACATCATACAGAGCCAGCAACTCCACGTTCTTGACATTTGAAAGGGCGCTAAGAGTGTCACAGGCATAGGCAAATGTAACTGACTGAGTATGGTCTACGGAAATTGAGGCAGTTAACAGTGATTGCACTTCCACAAGGATAGGCTTTGCACGGAGAAGTGATCCAATGCGCAGAGAGACAAGACTAGGCATGTTTATCACAATATCATGATAATCTTCATCTTCACATGTTTCAAGATCTGGGAAATCCTTGTAATCAATGCTCAGGTTCTTCAATGTGGCAGAGGAAAATTCGGTGCCGACGATAACACAGTTTATCATCTCCAGGTCTTCCAATGCTGAGCAGTTACACATGATCTTGTTTAGAAAAGGACTAGCAATGTGAACATAGCAGAGATGTAACCTTTTCAAGTACGATGAGGTGAAGGGATAGCGGTAAGCTTGGAATGTTACAGGCCCGTTACTGTCTTTATAGTTGATTATACTCAGTGTCTGAACCTTACACCACAGGGCATGGCTGATCCACAGGTTGGCAATATTCTGAAATCTCGTAAGAAAGATGGCAGGCCCGGCAGCCTGGAGCCTGAATGATTCCAATGGCATACAACCACGACGAAGTAGCAAAGTAGTCACAAAATTGATGAATTTTCTCTCTCTAGTGAAGTCCTTGGCATCAATATTTAGGCATAGTGCGGTAGCCCAGAGGTGGCGCCACCTCGGTGACAGCACGCACGTCTGCACGGCATCCCTCGCGGGCAAGAAGGACATGATATGGTGAAGCAGCTCGTCAGGGAGGCTGCTAATCCTGTCTCCCACGGACGCCATAGCCTTAGCGATCTTGCAGCCTGGCGTGTCCATCATAAGCCAGCCTTCTTGTTGGAACGTCACTCAGGGGCATTCAGTCGAACGGATGGTGTGCGCAGGAGGAAACATGGCGAGCCAGAGATAAAAACCTACAGCATCCCAGCCACTGATTCAAGAACACCAAACACCCTAGACCAACAGCATCTTTCCTAAACACAACCTTCACAAGATCCAAGAATACGGACTCTGCAATATGCAAATAGTGGGAGCGCCGATAAACATTAGTCGCAATGCGGTATAGATTTCACATCTGCCGGAGGTTGACGACGAAAAAAAAAGAAAAAAAATCGAGAGAATACCTTTTGAACTTGAGGAGATCCGAGATCAACTGAGAGCGACGAGAGAATCCGGAGGGAAGCTGAAGCGATCCTGGGAGGAGACGAGGAAGCGTGAAATATGATCGGTTGGGCGGCTCCGTAAATGTCGCAGTAAACTTTGTTGCCTTCTCAAGCGCGTTAAATGCTCGGTTTTATTTGGAATAAATTTTAATCCACTTTAATTTGATACCCAGTTATTTTCCAAGCTGATAACCTGTTCCAGCTCCAATGTGAAGCACATATATGAGTTTTGTTGCGATTATACCATCTTTAAAAATTTCAGCTGACATAATTTCACAGAAATTGTGACACGGTAGTTGAAATTTCGTATCAGAGCATTTGAGCTGCGTGCGATGCATTTGAGACTCCCTCCAGATCCAAATCCTCTACATTACTTCACTCAATACAGAGGATGAATAATATTATAAGTGTGCTACAGTGAATTAATGCCATAAATAGTGTTCATTCTCCTATAGCTACAGTGTTTTCGCATACAGTTTCCTTATTTATTTTTTCCTTCACATTACTGTAGTGATCAATCTGATCTAGTTATTTTCGATCCAATAGTTTTAAGAGGCTCTTAATGTCAACTATAGTGTTACTCTGTATTTGCTAGTAGTCAATGCAGAGGATTTGGATCCCTCCAGAAATGCCCATTTTGTCTTCATCGTCGTTTGGCACGGTGTAGTCTCTCTCCGGTTGGCAATCGTACCATGTCACCGCTCCCTACCCTTTCACTGAGCACATGCCAGATCGATTTGGGGGCTCCGTCGGCTCGCCTATGGGCGACGAGTAGAAAGGGTCTCGGCGCTTCAGTACATGAGGAAGGTGTCAATGGCAACCCCAAATCCTTTACAGCTAAGTGGTCCACATGTCAGTCACTGTTAATGTTAATGCACAACTATAGAGGGCTTTCTGGGAATTGAGCCGCCGACGTGAGAAAATTGAAACATAACTGTATAGCTGGGCATCCGGGCTCCCCGGCACGACACGGTAAAGCACGTCGGGCCGTCAGGGCCATGCCATAGTGTTCTTCAGACTTGGGATCGAGCCCAAGGCACGGCCCGGACTAGTGTGAACCATGTCGTGCGAGCTCGTTTAACCCGCAAGCCTGGTGACACGGTGATCCGCTGCCGGGACTGTGGCCCGCCGAGGAGTGTCGGCACCGACTAGAGTAGATCTGGAACGGTGGAGCCCGGCGAGAGGAGAGGGAGGAGGGGCAGCAGCCGGGAGGAGAGGGAGAGCACGACACGATGCGACGGGGTTGATGCCTCTACGGGTCGTGCAGCGCCAAGGAGGACTAGAGGAGAAGGAGATGCAGAGAGCGTGTTGGGCGGCGGCCAGGAGGACTGGAGGAGAGGGAGAGGCAGAGAGCGCAGGGACATCGAGCGGGCTCGCGGGGCGCCCTCGCGTCGTCACAAGGAGAGGGAGAGCATGGGCGCGCGGCGGCCGGGAGGAGCGAGCGGGAGAGACAGGGTCAAGCGACCGGTTGGGATTTGGCGTTTGGGAACTGGGAGCCGGGATTCCTCTGGGCCAAGCCGAATTAGTCTGGATTTTGTGGACCGGGAGACTGTGGAAGGTCAAAAATGGTGGAAATTACCGGACCTCCTGGGCTGTCCCCTTATTTGGGTCGGGCTACATGCCATGTTGCGGGCCTAGGGCCAGCCCGTAGCATGGCCCACACCTTGGCGCTGGTCGGGCTGTGCCCGGTTAATACTGTGTCATGCCGTTTTCGGCTTCGTGTTGGATTGGTTCTCCACCCCGAATGCCCAGATATACATAAATGCCATCATATTTAGGGGGCCAAATATAATTATATGATCACAGTTAAGATTCATGATCCAAATTAAAAATATTTATGTAAATAGTTATTTTAGATGATATTTATGTAAATAGTTTTGGAATTTTTGGATAATGATTATTTGTCGCGATCCAAAATAGGAGGGCTTGTGCAAACATTCCGCACCCGGCCGCTGCGGGCGACCTCCGCTAGTGCTGCCGCCTTGCGCCCCGCACTAGAATGCGTGAAATTCGACCCCCTGGATGTTGCGTCCGGCCTTCATGCGCTTGCGAATGCAGCTCAGGCGAGAATGCAGTGGACAGATTACAACCTTCAACTACAAATTCGAGGAAACTTGTGTTGAGTGTGATTTATTTGACTTTTTTTTATTGAGAATATTTTTACTACTCAGTGTGTTTGTTCTTCCATTGGTAGTCTGGTGAGCTCAATTGAATACTGATGGAGATGAAGAGAAACGGTCAATCTTGCAATCGGATCCAAATCCTCTGCATCACTCCACTCAATGCAGAGGATGAACAGTATTATGAGTGTGCTATAATGAATTAATGTCATAAATAGTGTTCATTCTCCTGTAGCTTTTTCTTATTTATTTTTTTCTTCACTGTACTGTACTATAGTGATCAATCTGATCCGGTTATTTTTCAATCCAACGGTTGAAAGAGGCTCTTAATACCAACTACAGTGTTCCTCTGCATTTGCTAGTAGTCAATGCAGAGGATTTGGTTCCCCTGCAATACGGTACAACATAATTTAAATGTTTCTTGTATCTACAATTCAATACTGGTGGAGACGAAGAGAAGCGGTCAATCTTGCAATACGGTACAACAGAATTTAAATTTTCTTGTATCTCCAATTCTATACTGGTGGATACGAAGAGAAAAGGTCAATCTTGCAATACGGTACAACCGAATTAGAAGTTCCTGTATTGTGTAACAATATACAGTTTGTCCGGTAGTGTGTTCTAGGAAAAAACAAAGAATTTTCCTGGGTGCCTAATTATTTTTTTAATCAAAACAGGGCAATAAAAACAAAAAAAATATTGGAGGAGTGCAAAAATAAAATTGAGCAATGGAAACAGAAACCTGTCAGAGCAAAAGGTGAAGCATTCTTTTTTGAGAAATGGAGATGGCAGAATTTAGGGCGGGCAACGTTGACTCTTGCAACAACGGGAGCACGCCACAATGGTCCGTATCAAGTCCAAGACCCTCTGACAGCAAAATCAAATAAAGACTGCCGTTGCTGAATCAGCACTCTGTACAGATCTAGATTCTTTTGACATGGGGAGGAACATAAAAAAAAGTATAGATTGACAAAGTGAGGAATTCTTTGCGTGCCAAAAGATCAAGGGGGCTTAAGAATTCTAAACCTTGACTTACAAAATAGGTGTCTACTTAGTAAATGGATCTTTAAACTTATTAATGAAGAGGGGATGTGGCAACAAATCCTAAGAAACAAATATTTGAGAAACAAGACGATTATCCAAGTAGAATAGAAACCTGGAGATTCTCAATTTTGGTCTGGTCTCATGAAGGTTAAAGATGATTTTTTGAGAATGAGAAACTTTAACTTGGAAGATGATACTCAAATAAGATTCTGGAAAGACAAATGGTTAGGAAACGCCACGTTAAGAAACCGATTTTCTAATCTTTATAATATTGTTAGGAAAAAAAGCGTAACAATTACAATGGTGTTAGGCTCTGACCCGTTTGATATATCCTTTAGAAGAACATTAGTGGGTAACAATAGTGATGATTAGCAATGACTAATAGCTATGATCATGAATGTCCACTTAACCAATCAGTAGGATACTTTTGTGTGATCATTGCATCAACATGGGCGATTTACCATGCGTTCTATGTACAAAGCACTAGTGGTTCCACATGACCTACCAATTGATTATGTCATTTGGAAGCTTAAATTGCCTCTCAAGATCAAAATATTTGTTTGGTATTTGATCAAGGGTGTAGTACTAACCAAAGATAATTTAGCAAGACGTTGATGGGAAGGAAGTAAAAAATGTTGTTCTTGCAATCTTGATGAGAGCATCAAACATCTTTTATTTGATTGTAATCTTGCTAAAGTAATATGGAGAGTTGTACAAGTTTCTTTTAATATCCATCCACCTAATACTATTCATCATATGTTGGGTTCCTGGTTGCAAGGAGTGGATAAAAAACTTAAGTACAAGATTTTGGTTGGAGCTATCACTATATGTTGGGCAATGTGGTTAAATAGAAATAATATGGTCTTTAACACAACAAAAGTTGCTACTCCTATGCAGGTACTCTTCAGAGGAACACATTGGATTTGTGTGTGGGCACTTTTGCAGAAGGAGGAAAGAGCCTAAATAAAATGGGTTGTCATGTGCTTGAGACCACTATTATGGATATCTTTGCTAGTCATGAATGGTGCTTTAGTAATAGACTGTCTTTTTAAGTTGCTGTGTTTTTTAAAGTGCTCGTGTGTTGATGCTTGTTTGACATATGACATAAATTGGGTTGTAATAATGAACAGCTACATGCATTTATCGATGCAGAAGTTAGAATATTAAAATATATTCTCTTTTCTAAAAAGAAATGTACTCCTGCCTATATATATGTTCTACTAGATCCATCTCTCACCACACAAACTAAACTCTTCATCATCACTCTCAAGAGCTGCTACTGATACTCTTGCTTGCTTATTACAATTGCACACATTTCCTGTTGCACAACAGATAACTGATAACAAGTAAACAATGGCGTCCCAGATAATCGAGAGCCACCATGCCGGCACCGAGGTCATCAAAGGAGACGCCATATGCAGGAAGAAGACAATCGAGCTGCTGGAGCTGGGTCTCCCCAAAGGCCTGCTGCCACTAGAGGACATCCAGGAGTTTGGCTACAACCGTGCCACGGGTTTCATGTGGCTGGTTCAAGGCAAGAAGAAGGTGGAGCACACTTTCAAAGCAGACCGTCTCCTACGCTGCCGAGGTTACTGCCTTTGCTGAGAAGGGGAAGCTTAAGAAGATCACGGGCGTCAAGACGAAGGAGCTGATGCTCTGGCTCAGTGTCGTGGAGGTCTATGTCCCTGACGCTTCTCCGGAAAAGGTGACCTTCAAGACCGGCACCGGCCTCTCAGACACCTTTGATGCTACTGCCTTTGCACTCGGAGAGTAATCAAGGTGTCATCTGATTAATAATTGAAACGGTGCTGAGTGCATAATCGTATTATATGTTATAGATGTCCTGCTTTCGTGTGAGTCAAGTGCTTGTATTTAATCTGTTACAAAAATGGTTGTACTAGTCTATTTGCTATGTTTGCTCGTGTGAGTTTTAACCTTGCAGAGTTTTGGACAATGATTTCAGTTGATGTATGCGAGGCGGCATCCCATGTTCCTACTTGTTAATCCTGTTCTGTTCATTATCTAAAAAGAAAACAATCCTGCTCTGTTAATGCAATCTACAAAGTCGAAGAGTAGCAGAGTGGGAGACTGATTTTTTTTTTCAGGAATTGCAGCATAGGTAACAGAGCAATGGGAAGCAGAGATATTCAGACTTCTCAGGAACTGCAACATAGCAGATCTGTTCTTTTTTATCTTTCTCCTTACTGTATATGTTTAGCTTGTTAGCTACAGATGTGCAGAAAGCTGCATGGTGTCGTTGATACATCTGGCTAAATTTGAAGAGCGGAATTGTGACACAGAAGAAGCTAAACTACCGGGTGGTTCATGTTCATGCATGAACAGAACAGAGTGACAACTGAAGTTACTATGTCTATTGCTCTGTCGTCGTTATTGCTCTCTAGCTCATCGCCCACTTCGATCCGTCTTTGCAAACTTGCCCCAGGTTACGGCCCAACGACGATGAAGGCGCGTGGCACGACGTCTCGATGTCTCTCTGCATCTTTTTCCTCCAGGAGGCGGGCCGATCTGCAGGAGGTCGTGGCCATCTCGCCGCCCCCACACGGAAGCTTGCCCGCATCAGATCGAGGAGTAATTGACGGAATCGCATCGTCTCAGAAGAGGTTCTCCGGCCGTGGGCCGGTGACCTGGCTTCTTGTGCTGCATCGTGCTCCGGCGGTTCATCACCCGACCTCGCCTTCCGCCATGGCTCCGACCAGCTCAAGCTCGTTCATGAAGAGAGATCTCCACTCTAGGGATTGAGTTTCCCCTGATTGGAGATTTATCGGGACAAGGCCTAATGGTTCCGGCTCGGGGAGAGCACCGGCGGCGGCGGGGAGCAAGCGGGAGGAGCCGCCGACGGCCGTTCAAACCAGGGGGTTTATTGTAAATATTTGGATCGCGACTATTAACCAATATAACTCCTCTTTTCTATTAAATTATTTACATATAATCCTCTAATTTGGATCGTGGTCAATAATTGCAATCCAAATTAGGGGGTATTTTGCAATTACACCAGGTCAACGCTAATGGTAGCGGCGAGTCCACGCCGTCGCTGATGTTCGATGATCGATCCTGCCGGACATCGATTCTTTTCTCAATTTTCACATAGTCTTGGCGATGTCATCGTACCAATACTCTTAATATACGGCACGTCAGCAAAACCACCGTCCAAAACAGCCGGAGGAGGAAAAATAAACGAAATCAAGAGTTGAAAGTGATCCTACCCGGTTTTGTAATTAGAGGATGAAAACCGAACAACCATAAGAATTACTAAGAGAGATAAATCGGACTTCTTCCTTTATTTATCAGCACTCACTGTCAATCAATAACAGATGGGCCCTATGAGTTAGTGCTATAGCAGAATTTGAGGGAATACATAAATACTTTTATCTCTATTTTATTTTTTGAAAATTTCTAGGAAATTCATCATAGCTCAGAATTCATAAAATCTCTATTTTATTCAAACTCGTGCTTTTAGTTTAGTGATTCAAATTCAAGTCAAATTCATATATATTTGTTGTAACTTATCTATTTTATCCGTGATTCGAAATACAGACCCGCCAGAGACACCGCAGTATGAGCAAGAGCTTCATGAGGACCTGAATCCCACGTGGGAATATGGGATACTAACTCTCAAGGCAAGTCGCTACCTTGTCACCATTGCTTTCCCAGATTTTAAAAGTGCATGTGTTGTTTGCATCGTCTTACGTGTCAATGGTTAAAATGAGGCTAGTTCATAGCATGCTTACTTTTCCACTGTTAGGGCAGTCTCGCAACGTCGGTTTTGTATTTTGAAGCGGCTGGCTCGCCTATATGACCGAGGACAACTTGAGAAAACAGTGCAGGCTTGCATCATTCTTCATAATATGATAGTTGAAGATGAAAAAGCAGACGATATTGAAGAGAATCTTGATTTGAATGAAGCTCCAAGTGCAACGATTGTCCAAGAACCGGAATTGCCTTCGGAAGAAACTTCTCCATTTGAAAGAGTGTTAGAAACTCAACTCATGTGCAGCTTAAGAAGGACTTGATTGAGCATATTTGGCAAAAGTTCAGACCCCATTAAAAATTCTCTATTTTTGTTGATCAAGTTTTTTATTTACCTATATGGCCATGTTCTTGTATGCTAGTACTTCTAACTACTGCAAGTGGCCACATAATTTATATGACACATTTGATCATCATACTATGTAGCAATTTATTGTTCTGTGAGACCTATGAAACTGTGTCATAAAACTGTGCATATTGAGAGGTTGTTTCATTTTATAGAATAAGACAAAAAATCTGATGTGACACTTTTGGTAACTGTGAAATAAAACTGCGGACTGAGACTGGCCTTAAGTTCTAGAAATGTTTTATTACTATATACTACGAATGCTTAGTTGGCTTAATTACACTATTTTAACTATCATTTATGACACTTAAAATGAATTTGTGTAAATATTTTGAACTATGACTCAAATGTGTGCATATTGTAAATAAATCTACTAAAAACTAATTTAGCGGGAGCGAGCGTTGGTGATATCAGGTGCAGAGGGATAGATTGGATAGTCCCTCATGAGAGAGTGTCTGTGACGAATATAGTTGAGTCTCCATTTTTGTGTTGGTGTTGTTGTGTGGTTTGGTTGGAGGAGTGGGATGGAGATGCCTGCCCGCTGTATGAGAACTAGTTTACGTGATACATGTCTTCAGATTTTTACTTACACGCCACATTGAGCCTGTGTGACCAGTAACAAATTCTTGATACTTGTGGAGGACCATTATTCTAGTGGTAGGGCTTACAAGATGGGTGTTAATGGATTGAACCAGACTAGGCTTTTACTAGAAATATAGAAGAACATATGAGCATTCGATCTGAACAGACGATCTGAGGTCAACTGCTCTGACGTGTTTTCAATCAAGTCAAACGATCTTGTTCCATCAGCATTGGGGCAAAAAGCTGCATGATTCTATTAAGAAAGAGAAGGATTGAGGCTCTTCTAGTAGTTATAAATGAGGAAAATTTAGGAGGATCAAAATATTATGGAAGATTTTAGGTTCTTGTTGGAGGCATATATTTGGGCTAAATCCTAATATTTTGGTTTAGAGGATATTTTTGGTGTTTTTGGAGATGCTCTAAGTGAACGTCATATATTTGCACATCTGAAAAGATATGGAAATATCAATTCTTAGATCTTGAGGATGATATAGCGTAACAAGTGTATTTTTCTTATATAAATTAACCATGGAGCAGCAGCAGTATCGTTACGGTACTCATCCATTGGTCATACACCCGATAGAACGAACGGCAAGTCTAACTGATCTCAGTGGTTAGCCTGTTGCAATGGTGAGATTCGTCAAGCTGGGTCTTGTTCTGCTCTCCTTGGTTCTTCTGTTGAGCACTGCCATTCCTGCGCGCATAAGCGGTAATCTATGAACATGGTCTATTATCTTTGGAGGAAATAAAAAATGTTTATTTGGATTGGATTGTAATTTTATTGACAGTGTGTATACTCATCTCTCTCTCTCTCTCTTTTCTTAAGAAACTGAGGAAACATAACATCGATCATACATGCGCTGAATTTTTTCCACTCCTCTGATGTTCATGCAGTCGAGAGCATAGATGGCAGCACCATGGACAAGAGGAGGACACCAATGGCGGGGACAAGCGAAGAAATGGTCAACTATGGACATTACACTGGATGCTTCGTGACCCCGGTTCCTCCAACGGACGGGAAGTACTTTTGCTGTATGAAGAAGGCCGATGGGAATTGCTGGTCAACATTAGCGGAGTGCGAGGCACAGTGCTGAGTAGTTAATTAAGCTTTTGATCTCGTAAATATCCTCCGTGGTTTGATCATCAGAGATCAGAAATTGTGACTTGCCTAGCTATATATGCGAATCATAATATCATGCGTACGTGTACCACCAAGCTTCTGATCTTAACGAATGAATCGCTGATCAGATGTTCCTATCGCTAATTAAGCTTTTCCGGTCGACGTTTATTTATTTTAATTAACAAAAAGTTTGTTAATTATGGAGACTGGAGAGAGCGGCACCGTTTGTGGCTTGATTTTGCCGGTCCTGTTACCGTATTAGCTGCCGCACGATGACGATGAGGATATTATGATAAGAACATTAAAACTACTATAAACACGACAAACAATTCAAAAATTAAATCCTGAAATTAAAACTATGTTCATGAAAATACAAATGCAAAAAAAGCCTGATCGTTTCACTACTACAAAAACGGCCTGTAGCGGCGGGTCAAAACCTACTATAGCGGCGGGTTTACCGGCTCTCCACTACATTTCCGCAGCTAAAAATAAAAGGCTGTAACGGTGGATGACCTATGAACGGGGCCAACCACAACTAAAAAATATTAGTAGCGGTGGGTGACATCTTCACCCGTCACTACTCATAAACCCAAAAAACAAACAAACAAAAAAAGAGCAGAGCCGTCGGCCCGCTCATAGCCCTTAACGTCGGCTCATGGCCGCCCAGCAAAGAGCGAGTCTAGATCCGACAAAGAGAGAGAGGAGGAAGCCCCGAATCTGGAGAGGGGAGGACATCGTGCCGGATCTTTGCCGTTAGAGGCCGTCGTCACGCTGTCGGGGAGGGCGTTGCGTCGGATCCGCGCCATCGGGGAGGGCCGCCGCCACAGCCGACGGTGAGGGGGAGGGGCGCCCTCGCCGCGCCATCAGGGAGGTGGAAGGAACCCTGCCACCGCGCCCAGAAGGAAGGGGGAGGGGCGCTGCTGTCGCATCATCGGAGTGGTAGAGGGGCGCTGCCTCACCGTCCTCCTCCGCACCTCCACCTCCTCCGAGGCCACTCTCCTCCACGTCACCCGTTGAAGCTGCCCTCCTCCACGCCTCCCGTCAAAGCCGCCCTCCTCCGTGCCTCCTTTGTGCCTCTCATCGAAGCTGCTCGTCGCCTCACGTCGTCGAAGCCTCGCCAAGACCGGATCTAGTGCGCAGAAGTCATGCCGGGGGGAGGGGGCGATGATGACCCTGGGAAGGGGAGGAGGTCACGGCAGCGGCAGTGGCCGAGGGGAGGGGGAGGCGGCGGCGTTGCTAGGGAAGGAGGAGACAGTGGTTGGGAGAGGAGAGAGCTCAGAGAAGGGAGGAGGAGATGGCGGCAGGTGGGAGAGAAATGGAGGAGGAGGCGGGTGGGAGCTGAGGTTAGGGTTAGAACCCAGTGGCGAAGCTTAGTTGGGGCCATTAGGGCCCTCCCCCCCCCCCCCCCCCCTCCATCATCAAATCACCATTAAATAAACAGTAAAACGTTACTGTTCATGGCTTTTTTTTGCTAAATCCCCCCTCCCCCCCCCCCCCCCCCCTAGTTTCAATTTAAGTTTCACAAGTGTTTCAACCTATTTTATATATGTTATAATGGGCTACTGGGCTATAATGAATTGATGGGCTCAAAAGTAGGAAAATATGAGCCATCACTACAAATGAGAAATAATTATTTGTAGCGGTGGTACATAGAGTGACTCATCGCTATTAATTTATATTTAGCGGTGATTTGCCTCTGATATCTATTTTAAGAACTGTAGCAAATTGTAGTGGCAGGGAAGATTTGAGCGCCGCTAGTTGAGAATTAGTCATTTCCATACTAATCACCGAAATTTATAAATAACACAAATGCCAAAATTAAAGGCGTCCTTGTCTCCTTGGCATAAATAGTTAGTGATAGTGTAAGTTTAGTCATATATAGTGTATTGCAATTCCACATTAGTTTTTTTTGGAAATAAATACCAGAGAATCTAAACTATTTTTGTGAAAATTACGCAAAGGGGACAAAGTTAGAAAAACATTTTTAAAAAACTATTTTCATAAAAATAGCAAAAAATATTCAGTGATAGTTTCTGCTCATGCTTGGCGTGTATTGCAATTTTCACGGAAGTTATTTTGAAATAATAATTGCAGAAATTTAAAAATATTTTGTTGAGTATACAGAAGGACAAAATTAATGAGATCCTTCCATTACTCATTACGCAATTCCTTACTAGCTTAGCCACTGCAATTGAAACATCATGAAAAAGGACAAAATTATTGGTGTCCTTGCCTCCTTCCTGGATATAAAATGAATGCCATATCTGCACATCTAAAAAATAATAATGTTACAGAAATATCAATTTTCTGTAACATTACCGATTGTGCGTGCAGGAACGGCAGGTCTGATGATCGTGCCTCGATCGTCCATAATCTGAGATCAGCCATAATCTATAGAGTTCAAATAAGCTTTTTGGCATGGTGTCCTATATAAATCCGTGTGGTCTGATGATCGTGCCTCGATCAGCCATTTCGGGTGCGTGCGTTATACTAGCTTTTACGAGCAGAGAACGTCGTCGTCCTGGAGGTGTGTTTGTTTTTGTAGCGTGCACGCATGCTGTAATCGTAGCATGCATCTTCTATGATCAGATGATGATGAATGAATCGCCCGTAATTTCTCGGTTTCTTCCTTCCAAATGAAAAAAAAGGAAGCTTGCGGTTTCGTTGAGTCGTGTTGCCGTACACTGCGCCCGTCGTCCTCCGTGGCGGCCATGCATAGATTGGGCAATGAAGATGTTAACGCGCTGAAAACTATAATCAGATCGCAGACGAGATCTCAGCCAGCCAAGCTCTTACACAATTTACCGACGCTCAAGGAAAAAAAGAGCTAAGTTTAATTTGTATGTGGGGCGTGGTCGGTAAACGAAACAGCTGATCAATGCCCCTGTCTCCGGCATACAACCCACCAATAAGGCCGCGTCCCCCATCTGAAGATTACACGGGCGCCTAAAAAATCATGTGAAAAAAATCACGGAGACGGGTCATGGAACGACCAAACGTCACAACAAATTTCGCAATCAGATACGACCTGTGCAGAGAGAAATAAAAAAAATACAAATTCCCTAGAGGTGGTCGGTAAATGAAATACCCCGTCCACCTTCACGAACGCGAGAGATCGGCACCCAGCCCGCGTCCCCGCGGCGGCCATAGATTGGTGGTCTGGATTCGTGCAGAGCAGACTATTGGTTAGTTAAGCCATGTAAATACGGTGCTCGCGGCGGTGAGACTGGCGGATGCGAAGGCGAACGGTGTCCTGCTGCGCTAGACTCCAGACGCGTGGCCTGGATTACCTGTATCTAGGGGTGGTAACGGGTCATGACCTACGGGTCCTAGAAGGGTCCTTTTTAGCCCTTTTCTAATTTAAGTTAAAAAAATAGTTTATTTTCGGTCTGGTCAGTTTTCAATCCAGCCCTTAACTTTGCTAGTTCAAAATTCTGGGCCCATTACCACCTCTATGTATACCGTGGCCAGAATAGGTGAGAAATGAGGTTTAGCTATGCAATTGCGGCCGGGCCAGACCGAACATACATGCCCCGGTGGTGGCGATTGATCAAGATGCCGGAACAACGCCTGCTCTGCGTCATCCTACGCCCTGACTATCCATGGTCCCGTGTGGCATCTGTTTCGAAGGAGAAAGCCAAAGCCTTGAAGTTGGCGGCGCTCCGGCAAGCATTGGAGGAAGCGGGAGGTGGAGCCGGCGGCGACCGCTCCCTTTTCCCAACTTCCAAGTCCCGCCCAGGAGGGGGGGGGGGCGGGGATGGTATTTTCAAGTACCAACAACTCTTGGTGCGTACCAGCCGTCCGATTAGACCCGTGTGGCTCAGATCGAGAGCGTTGACTGGTAGTTGCCATTAAGAATATGTGGGCACTTGGCAAACTGACTCTTTGTCGAGTGTTACACCCGGCAAAGTGTTTGTCAAGTGTATTTTTGGCTATCACTCAATAAAGAGAGGTCTTTGCCGAGTGTTTTTGATGACACTTAGTAAATAGAGGTCTTTGTTGTATCTTTTGGTGACATTTGGCAAAGACCATTTTTTTAATTATTTTGATCATTTTTAATTTAAATAAAATGTTGAATTTTGAACTCAAACTTGTCATGTAACTGTTTAATAATAATTTTAACCTATTTATATTTTTGTTTCCTTTTTTTATAATTTTACAAAAAATATGTTTTAAAATGAGACTATATGGCTACTATATTATATATGGAAACATATAGTCATAATCTATATGTAATGAACGTAAATGGAAGTAAATTCTTTTTTAATTTTAACCAAAAATTATACTCATATGTGTGTATGGTTTCTGCATAGATACCAATTTGCATCGCAAATATCATTAAGGTTGTTAAATAAAAATTAATTAAGAAAATATAAAAAATGACATTATATTTTGTTGAGTGTTTTTTTCTTGGCACTCGGTCAAACATGGTGTTTACCGAGTACCCGCCATAATACTCTCGTCAAAGAGGTAAATTATAAAAAGAGTGAACATGGGATATAGTCACCAATAATGTGTGCTGCAGTGGTAGGGAACTATACATGCAAAGGGGAGGTCCCATGTTCGAATATTGGTGGACGTATTTTTCCATGTTCTTATTTTTTTTTCATGTTCCCATGTTTTTCATTCCTATGTTCAAAACAGGCCCTAAAGAAAAGCAACCAACTCGAGAAGGTGCATAATGCAGAGTTGCGACAGTTACAATGATGGTGATTTGAACTCTATAAATTATGGCTGATCTCTCGGTTTTCTTCATCTTTTATCTCTCATTGTTTTTCAATACTAGAAAAATGATTTTCAACAATAAAAGGGGTATTGGCATTGGTGGTGGACATCATTGGGCAGTACAGGTTTGTGGCAGTTCATAAACATGGTCCGCCACTAACTTGCGTCACCACTTATAAAAGAAGGGGTGTGGGGGGCTGTGCAAACTCTATTCGCTTTCCTTCCACCCCTTCTATTTTGCCGCCACTTTTGCCTCCTCCCTTCCACCTTTCCTCTTCTGCCACCCCTTATGCTCCTCTTTTTCCGCTCCTTCTGACGCTTCCGTGGTCCGCCTGAGCTACAGCGGGGGCGTTGGCTGGTAGCACCACAGTTGAGCGAAACACCGCTGTGACCTCCACCGTGTCGTGACCTGGCGCACGCCATCAATGGAGGACGCTCGCGCAAAGAAACAGAAGGCCGGACCACCACCCTCTGAGGTGGGGCTCTGGTTGTCAAGGCGTCGTGACGGCTCTGGCGAGGACAATGGCCGCGGAGGCACCAATGTCCTTGCTACTTCTACCATCTCAGATCTGGCCACTTTTGTGGCAGATATGACGGAGGAGATAGTGGCCGCAATGGCTGTAGATGGTCATGGTCGCCAAGGTCACCGCCAACATCACAACGATTGATGGCTGCCATGACGACGATGGCCCTCGACTCTGTCCGGATCACGTCGGAGGCCGTCGGTGACCTCCCGGTCAGCTATGAGCACATGTGGGGCACCCTATTCCTCACTAGGCATGCCGGCGTAGAGACCTTCGCGGTGGCAATGATGATGACAGAGGCGATGGCGAGGATGGCGGCCTTTACTGAGACGGTGGCAGTGGCGTACACCATAGTGGCCTAAGATTAGGGTTTGAAAGCGGGGCCCAACACCTTTTGGTGTGGACCCTGCTTTTTTTTTTGGGTCAGCGGATGGTGCGTTATCGCACTTTTTTTATGTTGCTAACCACGTAGTTAGTGGCGGACTTGCAGCGCGTCATGAAAAATGTAAAAATCAGTTACAATTTGTGACGGACACCGCATTAGTCATAAATGCTACTTATGATCCGTTACTTGAATGTGATTATTTTAGTAGTGTTTTTCACTCATACAGTCGATAAACATGTGGTCCAGGGATTAATAAAGTCCTTACTATCCATAAAAAAGGGAAGATCTCACGGTCAGCACCAGTATAGGCTCATGCCCAAGAAGGGTATGCTATTGACCAAGTGAGTCAAGGACCTGCAGGCCTTGGAGGGTGATCTTCTCTCTGTCGTGCATGTGGGTGTTCCTTTCTCCGACTAGGATTTTTAAAACCGGTGAAAGCCAGTTGGTTAATCCGACTAACCAGAAAATCACTCTGGTCTGGCTTCGTCGGAAGACTGGTTTTTGGTGAAAACCAAACTGAACCTGTGTATCGTAGAAAAACAGCTAACTAGTGGTTTTCTCGGTTAACTAGTTGGTCTTTGCCTGTTTCAGAAACAACAGTGCTCCGGTTTTGGAAACCCTAATTCTGACGAACGAATCTCCATTGCGTTCAGCTAGTGCACACGCCTAATTATCTTTATTAACTATTACATATTTTCAATGCTAATCAACTCCTTCTACATATTTTATTGTCCAAAAGTCAAATGCTTCTATAAAGCAATCTCTGAAAAGCAATCTCAATGAATGGTTTTATTTTGTTGTTTTCAAAGTAACATATACACAACAAGCATATTTGAAGTATGTAGCTCATACAATGCACATTTTGATTATATTTTTTATTTCATAGGCAGTGCATACAAAACAATATTGTTTTGGAAACAGTATTAGCTTGGTTTCATCACATGTTCCCCCTCTCCCTCTATTAATTTCTTGCCATAATCATTAAAAATGGTGACATGATATTTTATTTAATGAAAATAGAACTGTAATTGGGAGGAACCTTATGCACACAGTTACTTGACCATATGAAACCTCACGCATCTGCGCACGGCGCTCAGCACACGGATAGGTTCACCACGAGCTGACGCCTGCACGTGGCATTTTGCACTTGGGATCTGGCGGCAACAATGGATCTTCAGGTGCGCACCTTTGATGGCATTGGCGCCGCCGTCTCTTCTCTCCCCGCCGTGCTGCCAACATGCGGAAGCTGGGCTACCTTTCCGTAATAGTGGTGGTGCGGGAAGCATGGAGGGATTAAAAAAACAATCAACCTATACCTTTTCTTACCTAGAAAACAAACATGTCCAATAATATCCAGGCTTGCTGATCTTCGAAACGCACCTCATTTCCTGCAATCCACCAAACACCAGCTCTTGTTCATTTAATCGCCTTGCAAAAGAGATCTTAGCCTAAAAGCAAGAAGTCTTATAACATCTCCAACAAATAGCCTAGAACTATGACCTATCCCTAAAAACTAGCGAAACGTCCTAAAACACTACTCCAGTGGACAGGCTCAATGGTTACATATCCCAAAATTTATTAGGCTACAAACCTAAACTTCTCTCTTTGTGTCCCAAATATACGAAATGAAGACCCGTGACCCAAAAATTTCCTCCTCGCGCGCGAAGAGATGAACCGCCCACACGGGACCTTTCCACGCCTGCCCCGTGGCCGCCCCCCTCGCTCGACACCATGTGTCCAGCAGCCATCAGCGCCATGGATGGTGAAAACTGCATCCTCAGCCCTCATCCTCCACCCGCTGCTCCTCGGACCGCCAGGCCCTAGGTGCAGCAGCTGCTCACAGGCACAAGGCGGCGCGACGGCAACGGTTAACACAGCCAGCCACAGCCCTTGCTTGCGACATCGTGGTGGCACCTTAAGGGTTCGCCGGCAATAGAGATGGCGGGACCGTGGCCTCTCAGACCCGCAAGAAGCCACCACGCAACCCCTGAAAAGGCAAGTAGCTAGCCATGTCGACAATTTTGGCGACGCCAATTCATTCGATGGTCGCGACTCATCCCATCCAACCATCTCTCATTCCCCTTCACCTGCCTACAACGCTGCTCCAACAAGCTCTGGCTTCGCAGCAGGCTCCGCTGCATCCTACACGCAGGATGCACAACATCTTTTCGGTGAAATGCCGACAAGATATTTTTTTTTTGGATTAATTACTTGCTGTCAATTTCATGAAATGTTATGAGTTACAATACAAAATGAATATGGTTTGCATGCTTTTGTTATATAGTGTGGATGATGAGACATTTTTAGACATGGATGGTGAAAACTTTGCATTGATAATGATATGAACGCAACTTACGTTGTTGGTGAGGAAACCTTTGGCGTTCAGCCCATGGATAATGATGAGATTTCATCAGATGATGAAGTTGATGTGCCGAAGAAGAAGGGTGGAAGGGGAGTCAATTTCATGGCTCTAGAGGAGGATGAGATTGTGATGAAGGCATGACAGGCTGTTGCACTTGAACTAATCGTAAGGGCTGAACAACCTGGAATTACTTATTGGAAGCACATGCATGATCACTTTTGTGAGAACAAGACTGGCATATTTCGGTCTGACATAACCAAAAACTAATTACGTATGTCTGGAGAGAGTCAATCATAATGCAGGAAAGCTCTATGGCAACCCCACCAATTGAGAAATTCGAGCTTCGAACACAGAATTGAGGCTATAAAAAGAGCACAGATTGCAGATTCTAACGGGGCATCTCTTGTGATAGCTGTGGTTGCCGGCAACACGCCTGAAAATTCCAAAGCCAGGATCTTGACTAACGGGGATGGGTCGCAGAACTCACCCTTTCCATTACCGTCGGCATGGAGTATTTGCAATGAACCCTTAGTTTGGATGTTGGAGTTTCCTTCTGCATGCTTGTCGGCTCCATCCTCTGCCCCTAATCTTGACTCAAAGTGTTGATGAATGTATGGCTCGATTATTAGATAGAAAATTTGAGATCAAACGGCCAGGAAATCAAGGAGATGTCAACACACGAGGTTTGAGCTTTAGGAAAATTCTTAGGTAATTACTGGGCATATATGATCTATATGGATATATAGATTATAATAATGGTTCCTACTAGTGGGAACAACTTATATAGATACTATATGTTATAGATTTCTTCATTTAAACTTACTTTCACCACAGAAGTTGTAGAAAAAAAATAATCATCCCCAAGAAACTCAGCAAGGTTTGCACAGTTTCTCAAAAAAAAAAAAGTTCATCTCTTAGTGCAACGGAATATCATTTGCACTAGGAAAGAGATAAGAAGCATCCTATGTTCAGAATAATAAAATACAACATTATATGGCCCATGAATGCAACATGTTGTAGAAAATAAATTGTTGACTAAACATCAGTTAAACTTACATGGTTTATCCATTATGAACTGTAACTAGCCGCAAAATGCAACACCCAGTCACATACTCGAATAAAGTCAGATGTGGTTAATTTGGACTTTTAAATGTAATGGCTATCTGTTGTCTATGGAACATTCAATTTGGACGAACATGTTTAGATGTTCTGTCTGTTGTGTTAACATTTTGTGAGGATTGTTGTGGTGGCTCCATAAAAATCTCCAATTATTAGTGAATATAAAGTACGATACCAATTTCTTAGTGGACAAACGTAATGATGATGATCTGGTGGCAATAGTATTATACTCCCTTCGGGTTTTAAATGTTGTCATCGATTTTTAAACCTGAGGGAGAATTAAATAATATAATTAACTACTACGAATATTTACATATCATATTCAAATGAAGAACGATTTTATATTGTTACATGTCCAAATCACCATGCTGCCCCCTAGTCTTTAGCATGAAGCTGAGGAAATTTATAGGTGGTTTGGTGTGAACTGAAAGATTCGTGGCTACACGATAAGAGATCCACCCCTGTATGACGACGAAACTGTTGTGGCATATGTGGTGTATCAGTAGGTACGTATAATGTCATCCACTATATTAAAACTAATTAAATCGGGTTAGGTTTGGACAAATGGATGCATTTACCGTGTAAGTAGCACCTATACAATTATCAAATACACTACATGACAACTGTGATGCAGACGAAAAATTCAGTTAAATCGGCCACCGATAACTTGACTGCAGAAGGCATCCAATGTGCATTGCTTATCTTAATTTTTTATGACGTACTATACGTTAGTCAAATAAATCGGCCCCGCCGGTTGCATGGGCACAGCTGCGCCCTATCTTCTCTCTTGTTCCTAAAAACTATGATGTAGCCGGATGGTAGGAAAGCTCTGTAAAACTTCATTATTGAGACACGCTGGCCAAGAAACCCAAGACGGAGCAATACCACGGTTAAGATAATAAGAAGCATATAAGCTTATATATAGAGCCCGAACCCGGGCACCACGCCAGGCTAACAACCCTCCTCCCTACCGACGTTGCATGTGTGGTGATTCGGATTAGAGGGCTAAGCGGCGGCCCTTATCCTGGCCCTGATTTTGTATGTGTACTCTTCTATTTTTATAGGTAGCCCAACCCAGCTAGCCCAGTAAACCCATTGCACGGCCCTACATGCTGGCCGGAGAGCCCGTGCTATCTTGCGAGGTGACAAGCTCTTCATCGGAGGAATCTGCTACTATTGTCTTATTAGCACTCTTGGATATGGTATACTGCAGTATATTTATTGCTAGAATATTTTTTTTTTCACTATAGTATTTTCGATCAAGGTGTTTTCTACCACTATGCAGGTTCAATCTTGGCACTTACATTTGGCAACGATGACTGCGTGCTGAAGTAATACTATGAACTGCGTGCACAGGATCGGATCCTCTCTCTTGGTGCTTCCAGTTATGTGCTGTCAAGAATAATCTTGATTGCCCACATCATCAAACGTAAGACTAACACAGAGAGTTGTGAATTATACATCTAAAAATTGAAGATAAAATAAACATGGATAGATGTTGCGCTAATGTCTCAAGGTGCCAGAAGAGCCTGGTAACCGGAGGTGCCGATTAATTGATGCTGGGAGTCGCATATATATGCTTGTTTCAGACGTGTTTTTTTCCCTGCATGCATGCAGAGCTGCTCACTGGTAGTCACTGCTTACCCCCTGCTGCTTGCTGCTAATCGCTTCCTGCCCCTGCTGCTCACTGCTAGCTAGAGCTGTAGGCTGAGGCTAAGCAGCTACAAAAAATCATCGAGCAGCTCGCGTATCTGGACGACATCACATGACCGACGGCGTCAAATGTACATATTCATGGAGCAGCACGCAAGGGAGTCAAATGTACATATTCATGGATGAGTCATAAAGAGATGCGCTCGCTGCACCAAGTTCAGGACGTGATCACATGAAGGCTCCAAGCGGATCAAAAAGGGAAAACTGCACAAAACGCATAGTACCCAAGTAAGAATTACGTGGCGACTGGCAGCAAAAGGAAATAAAAAACAACAACAACAAGAAGAGCTGCTTCATCAGTCAAGCTGCATATGGCCCCAGTAGTGGTATGCCAAAAATTGCTCCTGAGCAAAAAGTTGTGGTTTCTGAGAGCTGCATTTGGCAGGAGATGATAACCGGGAGGCCTAGCTGCAATAGATCAATAATTACTAGTTCTGGTAGACCCTATTTTATATGAGCGAAAGAGAAAAATACACATTAATCACTCTAATATAAAAGTAACAAAGGAATCCGGCTAAACCAACGGCACGACCAAGGCATGACAGTGGCCCACTGGTTTTGGATTCGGGACGGGCTTAGAACGATCAGACGGCCCAGCCACGGTTTCCACTACTCCTCTTGGTTGTGCTTATGTGGGGTTTTGTTACTTTTGTGTTGTGTTGTGACGTGCCCTGTAATTTAGTTACAGAAAAGCTTATCCTTTTTAATTAATGTGATTCTAGTTATAATATAGATCCTAAAAGATGCACGTAATATAGAAATAACAATTAAAACAGAAGATAAACAAACACCTTTGAAAAGTCACCAAGCTTAAGTGTACATGAGGAGCAAATTTAAGCATGAAATATTAAAAACTTAGACTTCAGCATAAAGTAAATCAAGAAAATACCAAAAGAATGCCAAACTTTAGTAAAAAAAAATTAATAGAGTCAATATAGAAAAGGCTCATGTCTAGATGTGTCGCCCATGCACGGCTTAATCTAGATGTTGAATCAACCTTGCTTAGTTCGGCCTGGCTCGCTCATTGCAACTTGTTTGCATAACATATAAAAGCTTGATTCCTTGATGAAACGAGCAAAAACCAGGCTTGCTTGGTCCGTTAAAATTGCAAACCAGCTTATTATGGCTCGCTGGCTATACATAGAAGCAATTAATATAAGGACCGTAATTTTTTATGGTACATATGGTTTGGTCTATAGGCATCTGAGCGGCCATGCATAGATAGATCGGTCGATGAACGAATATGCAACGTTGCACATTGACATGTGGGTTTAGGTCGATGGGGGAGGCCAAAGCTCTTATAGACAAATCCTCTTTTACGAGTTGCTTGTTTTCTACACTTCTGAAATCTGAATATCTAACCAGTCATTTTTCATGCATATACGAAACAGCTCTAAACGACGATGCTATTACAAAGCAGCAACACACATACAATCACAGACCAAGCTCCACGGTGGCGAACAGAAGATGCAGCGTCCTGTAAAAAGCTCGTGTTTTGGCAACAAACCATGTTCATGTGCTAATACACAATGCTCAAGGCCAGACTAAAATGGTGAGTTTGGTGAATTATTTATTTAAGAAGGTTTATTTTTCCACTATAAGCTACAAATGATTTTATAGCGGCGGTTTAATCCGCGATAGGCCCCTAGGGCTCTTTAGCGGTGGCTCCCATTAACTCTTTCAAGGACATCATGAGTTCTAACTGATGCATCAACCCTGGTAGTGAGGCTTCATCTGTGTTTTTGAAGGAATGATCATGGAAACCCACCCGCTGCTTGATCAACAAGCAAACCTATGTAATCCCTGATACTGTATTAGCCTTTGATCAGCAAGGTCCATGAATGGACATGATAAGGGAAAGCAGTAGGATGATTCGATCTTTCCTATGCACCCTGATTTAGATTCCTTCTATCTTACGTGGCACACGTTGTGTTTCATCGCTACGGATTTTTTGGAGAAGCTGCTATAGAGCTGTTTTATGGTAGTGAAGGTACACCTCGATTTACCAACAAGCTAAGTAACCACTGCAATGGCATTGGATACTAAAATATGAGTGAGAGTATGTGTTGCCGTCAAACTCAAGTTTCAACGTCCCAAGTATCTTATGTATGCCTAAGCCATGCCCTGGACTCCATATATCGTCCAGTCCAAGTTTGGTTGTTCCAGACCCCTTCCATTGGCTGCTTTGCGTCTCTCGCTCGCTCCTGGCCCTGTGGCCTGCGTGGATCGCTCTCCATTTCTATTCCTTTATCTTGGCTGATTTAATTTGTGAAGCATTGCCAGCCGGTGTAACGTTGAACTAGCTGCGACAAGCTTGAGAGTGCAACAAGCATCATGACAAAGTGATGAGACTTTCAATGGCATTATCTAATTTGCTCGAAAATTAGTCATTCGTCACCACTTGAAAGTGTGATAATTACTCTGTATCGAGTGATTGATCCTCGATAAAACCTGACCATCCATTTTCTGAAACTATAATTTGGTATCTGCAGAAGATATATATATATATGGCAAGAAGTGTGCCACTGCGGAATGAAGGCGGCATGCTTGTGTAACAACGTGTGTTGATGTCGACAGAAATAACTGCCAACACGACACTGATAGACAGATCACAGATTGTTCAGCAGATACAAAACCAAGGCATGATCTTCAGTTCTTGCAGCTGAGCCATACCAACCTTGGATTATAACCATTTCTTCAATACCAAATGAATGTATTACATTGTTAGCAACAAAACTTTTTAGCAAATAGTGAGCAACAACTGACGAGCAATTTCATTGTATGCTTCTAAATAATCAAACCTTTGATAAGCAAGTGACAGTTTGTTGTAGAGAGCTGCCCCGTTCCTTGATAAAAATGATACCTAGCTAATGACATTAACCCATGAAGTTGGCCTCAATCATGATCCTTGTGAAGCTGAATGATCGGACTGGGCATATTTATAATTCTCGGATCGAACATGATACTCACTCTATGTGTGAATCACTATACCATTCAGCTCATATGTGTGTTGGATATTGAATGACCAGGAGCTGAAAAGATTGGATAAGCTACTATGCCATTAAGGTTTGCGATGTCAAAACATAGACAAGGGCAAACCCTTGTCTCCACCTCCATCAACTGTTTCTAGATCGTGGCTACTGCTGGCTACACGTGAGAAACTAGCACATCTACATGTGGTGCTCGTTCTTTGTACATGTGGAGGACCATGGAGGTGTGCTATCGAGTTATGCACTTTACCAAACCGTATGACTACTATTCCCAGCATTGATTACATCTACGTCATGTTGTGCTATAAGTCGAGAAGGTATGATCCATATCTATTTGCATTTCATTAATGTAATAATTTTTTAATTGCATGCTAACCTAGTATGTATCTCCCTCACTTCCCAACAACATGAACACAAAATAAGAACTAGATGCTTGATGCAGCTGGCCGCAAGTCCCAAAGATTCAATGTGATAGTTAGGTCACAGTCTTAGTGCAAGGTTTTATTGAACGGTTTTAAATATTGTTATGTCATATAAAGCTTGAAATAGTAAATAAAACAAGCTCTCTCAATGCAAAGTTTCATGTTGCGGTTTCATAGGTTAAGATGTCATTTAAATGTTGCATCTAGTTGACCTATGGTAGCAATAAAATATGTAGAGACAATGAAACAAATTATTCACGGTGGAGGTGCCATTCTAGTTTTGTAGTTTAGGTTATCGTGTACACTAGGATTCATCCTTATGAAACTCAACTCCTCTCTTTCTCTCTCATTATAAATTCTATGTATGTGGTTTTGTTTATGTGGCATGCCATTTAATGAGTTTAAAACCCATAAACTTGGATTCTTGCCTTACAACCAAACAACTGTCAGTCATCTTAGGACAATAGAAATATAGATCCCATAAAAAGGTGTACTTGCATGCACGTAGCTACAAATGTTGTTCCATGAAGCTCAAACGATAATAAGTGCATACCATGCATCGAAAAGTGCTTGACATACATCTGGTAGATGCAATAATATTGTGTTGCTATATTCGCCGTCGGTCTAGCCTTCAAATTTTATTTTTTATTCAGGAAGATTCCTGTAGAAACAAAAAAAATAGTTCAAAGTGGTCATAAATCACATCGGCAAGTAATTAGATCACAGTTTAGGAATATACTGGATAATACTGACATTTGAGGGATGTCTGTTCCACAACGCAAATACACAAAATAATATAATGTGAGATATGGGCAGGTACGATGCATGGACAAGATTACTGTAAACACTTACCAATCGTTTCATCACATTTGCAAGAGAATTGACCATAACTTGTTGGCACCCAGTCCAGCAATAGCCCCCACTATCTGGGCCAGTATCTTGAACATGACATGTATGTAGTTGCGAGTGGCAATAGCATGGCCTAGCGTACATGCCGGGTTCATCCACGCTCCAACTGATAGCCTACATACAGTAATTTCAATACAAAAAGTACTGGTCAGTTTGCAGTTGTTTGATCAGCTATTGAATTTAAAGCAACAGGATGGCCACAATTGCACCTAGTAGAAGCAATCTAGCAATATATATAGTAGCAGTCATAGGTACAATTTATAAACATGTACATTGTTATTTTGGGTTAATTTCTTATGATGATAGTAGCATGTAATTTCTAACCATATCTTGGGTTTATTTTTTGTAATGGAAATTAATGAATGGTGATTTGTAATCATGTATCTAGATATAATAGAAAAATGATGTATATTTTTGTTGGAATTAAAGTTTTATTATAATAGTAGTGGAAAGTAATGATATATATTTATACCAGAATTAAATTACTAGACCTTGACAGGAATGAGGTGACTCATTTTCTTGATCAAATACAAATATAATAGGTAGCTTTTAGCTGAATATAACAGAAAACAAATTTGAAGAATCATATTTCATGTTTATCTGATGCCTATTGTCATATAATGAGCTATATTAATGCTCCTACTACAAAGAACTTCTAGTACCGCTCATGATACTTGCGCAAACTAAGGATTTCATATTTGTGCTGATATATCAATACTTTAGTGGCCTAGGCATGACACTACCCTGACGAAAGGTCACAAATAACTGAACTCACTCCATGAGTCAATGGCACTCACCCGTTCTCTTTTTTTTTTCAAAATCACTAAGCACGTTTTCCTTTTTAAAGTATCCAAAAAAGAGAGCCATTCCACCATCCTTATAGTGGTACCACGGATCATGGAGTGAGTAGTACAAAAAACATATGCCACTTGGTGTAGAGTAGAAAAGATCAAAGCAGTAAACTTAGTTAAACTTCATTGGATATCATACATGCTTAGCCAGACTAAATTTACAACTCACAATGTACTAACTCTCTTAGAAAATACAATGAAACAACTTTATTCTGACAACACATAATTTACTATCTAAATATTTGATCAGAAAATTAAGTCATCACATCCAATTCCCAAGGATAGAAATTAGCACATTATGAATCAGAGGAAAAAAGAAGAAAACTTGCTTACAACTGCTATTATAAAGAAATTAACCCAAAATACCAAAATTAAAACTCGACCTAGGTGGGCAAGGTAGATCCCGGAATTTTGCTAAGAAGACGACCATCTCACATAGGTCTAGAAAGTAAAACTCCCGAACCTCTGCCCTACCCTTGCATAGTGGCATCGTGACCCGTGTAAGACGACCACGACCTGGACTAGGCATGGTGACAGGTGAGAGGATTTTTTTACCCCCAATCCATAGAATCTTTGCTCCAACTAAGAGTCAAACCCCGGGACCGAGGGTGCTACTACACTAAGCCGACTCAAGCACTATGCTGAAAGACCATTCACAGAATACCCAAATTACTCTATCTTGTAAAGTTATGCCTGGTCCATATATACTCCACTTCTCAGATGCATCCATTAGGCGAAACAGTTCATGATAAACTTGTGAATTAACTTGTTGCCCCCAAAAAAGAATGCTAAATGTTGTAGGGCATACATAATCTTGATGTGTAGAGATATATGCATGAGTCAATGAACTTTTACATTTCTATGATTGATACTTCGATGAGTCGATAGGTGAGGTTCAGGTTTTGGGATTTATATTAGAGCTCCATGCCCTAGTAATTGCCTCGATCTGGCTGAGGTTTAGGGTTCAGTAGAATCGGCAATGGACATGAGGCAGGTGTAGCAGAAGGGCCATGGGTTGTGGGACATGTCAGATAGGCTAGTGTTGGGGTGGGGGGTATCAGGATGACTATTTATCGTGACGGGGAGGTTGGTTCGTACGATGGGTAAGCATGAGAGAGAGAGAGAGAGAGAGAGAGAGAGAGAGAGAGAGAGAGAGAGGCCAAATATGACGGGTGTGTAAACCCTAGTGTGCAATGTCCAAGATGAAGCAAGAAACGTTGGATTTGTGTCTAGAAGCAAGCCACCAATCATGTGAACTTTTTTCTTGTTTTACTTGCTGAGTTTTACTGTCACCCTATGTCAATCCAGAAGAAATCATAATTGTTTGACGGAATATTATGGTATGGTGAAACTTAAGAGCAAATAGTGGAAGCGTGGTAAGGTTATGCATTAGAAGATGATCAGTAGTACATCTGACGATTATCCATATATACGCATGTTCCTTAGAAGATAACGTTCAACATCTATGGCTCTCCGGCACTCTTCTCCTACCTGTGATCGATATTTGGGGACAGATGGGAGTTGGCAACGAGAATCTGTTACAAAGTGTATCCAGTACTATCACTAACATATACGCATATAAGGGTCGGTTGTTGACTGGTGTGTCAGAGAGAATTGCATCTACACTATTCTACTCTGGGTGCATCGAGCCTGAAAATTAGGAACCAAGAGGAAAAGCAGTCAGATATCTGTGACTTTTCGTACATCCGATGCAGGATGTACACTCATTTCATTTGTATGCTTAAATACATCTTAACATTTCATGTAGTATTGTTGTAATTTGCTAGTGCGTTTGTTCCATTGTTTTGACTGTTTTGTACCTCCTGCCTACTCGTTAATCAATTCAGGTAGGTGCCTCCTCTCCGGACATCTTCCAAAAATAAAAGTATTGTGAATATAACCTTTGGACATAATAAATAAATGACATGACAACAGAATATCAGAATTTTCTTACCCCACCGGAAGGACATCAAGCATTATAGTTGCATACGCAGCAGCATCCTGGAGTGATTAAGAAACAATCAGATCCCCCTAAAGTTAACTGACTTATTCCTAGGTATATATACTAGGACATAATATTTCACATTAACATTAACGGAAGAATTTGAAAATAACTACTTCCTCGATCCCTTTTTCATGACGTTATGACAAGAAGTTTAGTCCAAAAATGAGCTAAAGTTTCTTGTCCGAACGCCAAAGAAAAAAAAAATATCGGTGGGAGTAACCCTTTCTGATTGCAAAGTCGATCGAGGGCGTAGCAGTTCTGAGGAAATTATAGGTCCTCGCTGAAGAACCATCCATGGACGTCAAGGTCAGTTACTTACCTGTTCGGTAGCTGCAGCAAGTCGATAAAGCAGGTCGAAAGTGTGGAAGAACTCCCGCAGGATGGCCTTATTAGGCATGAGCACGGCCGGGGCTACGAGCCATGCTTGAACTGCTGGATGGAACCTGACTGCCAGAAGCAGCACAGCTATGGCGCCCAGGGCTTGTGATGCGATGTAGGCGACGGCATCGTACGGGTTCATATGCGCGTACACAGCCAAGGCAACAGTCACCGCCGGATTGAGCTGTGCCCCAGAGATCTGAATTATGTATTGCACAGCCTCGAGGAGCAACTTCCTTCCGAAGTAAGCTACATGGTGTCCAAGCTGGTTCTCGAGCTCGTTGGCGGCGGCGTGCTGCTGATTATCCATGACAGCGGGGAGCACGGTGGTCAGAACTGCAAGGATCCCCGACCCAAAAAACTCAGAAACCAACTGCAGCGAGAAAAACAAACAATATCTTAGAACTTTGACATGCTATTGTAGAGGTTAAGAGCCAAGAGAAAAAAAAACTGCGCAGGACAAAGAGCTAGCAATCGTTTTTCCTACCCTTCGGAGGCTGATTGCCATTCTCTCTTTGGTGGTGGAACGGAATTTGATTTGTGGAGAATTGGAGATATGTGGTAAGGTTGAGGAAGGGGGCTATGATGTCCCCTGCCGGGGAAGACTTATAGGGAGTACTGGGGTTTAGCATAAGCCATTTTTTTATGCACACAAGGGTTTAGCATGAGAGAGAGAGAGAGAGAGAGAGAGAGAGAGAGAGAGCAAGCCACCCACCACGATCACGCGCACAGCACGCCACCCACCAGGTCATCACCACCAACAACCCTGCGCCACCTGTAATAAACTACAATCCGTTCATGGTAACCCTAAACCCTAGTACATTAGAGCCAATCCTGCATATAAAACAAGGTTTGGATCGTATCTTGGATTTTTCTTGTTATCGACACCCTGGTGCGGTTGTATACCCTTCTATATTGTAAAAAAATATTGAGTGGTGTGATTTCAAGGGAAGCAACTTGTAACCCCTCCCCAGTCCCCAGTCCCCACCACCTGGGCAGGTTACAATAATCAGATAAGGTGAACTGAAACTGGAGAAAAGGCAAATACGCCCCGCGCAAAGTACTCCCTGTGAATCTGCACCCACGCTCGTGCAACATTGCCTCAATGCATGCGGGAAGTTAGGTACAAGCAAGGGGAAGTGAAGAAACTGGTGGTTAGACGACTCCAAATTCCAACAGTTGTAGGTGTTTAGGCATATCTTCATATAAGCCATATTAGAAGAGCTGATGCTTCAGTTGATTTGTCACAGAAACGCGGAAAAATACATGGTTTTACATGGAATGTTTCCTCATAAAAAGGTCCAGAGGCTTGTCATGCTGAATACTGTGATACGTGAATATATTCATGTATATTTTTGGTGAGCAGGCACAATCTAAGGAACAATAAACATAGAGCACAACAGAAAGAAATTATCAGAAGTTACTATACATGTCAGCATGCGATGTCGAAAGAAATTGACCAGAAACAATGAGTAGTGCGTGCTTAGAATCAACTTTGCTTGATTACTCTGCCGAGATAGCAAAGTACAACATGTAATGTAACTAGTCAACTCACAGTAGCCTGATGTAACTTTTTTTTTGGACAACTAGCAAGGTTGCCCGCGCATTTGCGCGGCTAGGTTTGTTACTCTTATTTTTCCTACTTACTGTTGTTGTGAGCCCCATATAAAATTTGATTAACAAATTTATTCTACCATTGTTTTGAGCCCCCTATAAAATTTGATAAATATATCTCGTTGCTCGCATTTCTTAAGATAGGTTGCAACTTGTCTTGTTGATCGATGCTATATATAAGTTTTGCCTCACCAGTATGATGCAACTATCCAATTTTGCTTGGTCCATTCAATTTTGTAAGATCAAATATTGTCCACTACCATAACTGTGATGTATATAGTGCAATTTCCTTCATGCTATGTTGATATCATGATCTTGTACAATGCATTTGTAAATCTATTTTTGACTTTTTAGAATTTGTCAAGTGCATTTTCTCCATCGCTTGTTATGTGAGTGCAAGATTTTTTCTTTTGATTATCAGATATTGGAGTAACTTCAATACAAATCCAGCAGAATGGTTGCACGACATCTGTTCCGTTCATTACTGGATATTAGTTCCACGACATTTGTTCCTTTTATTCCATAATAATCTTGCTCGGGGAATTTCTTAAACCCCCATTACTGCTCGAAGGATTCCGACTGAACAAAGCAAAAACTTCCTTGAAAACTAATCATCAAAGATATAAAGCCCAAATAATTAATAAGTGACAGTATAAAGCTCGGTGATTTCAACTTTAACTCTGCATACTTATTTAGTTGTGGCACCACACTATGGCATTGGAGCAGCACTCCATGGCTAGCATGACATCCACAGCAATCTTGGTGCTAGCCGCGCACCCACTAAAGCCCCCACGGCATGCATGAGGACGAAGCGTAAGAGCAGCACTTACCCGTGTGAGGTTGTTGCTGGCTGGTTTTGCAAGGACCGATAGCTTTTTTGGCGTCTTGATCAATGTAGACTCCATATCACCATGTCGTAGGCGCTAGCACCGTCCTAGTTGAGGAGTTGTGCTCGCTCTTCCTACGGTAGCGTCGAGCCTAGCCAGACAGCGAGCATAGGCGACAGGCTCCTAGGAAAAAAATTTTGGTAAAATTTCACCGAAATATCCGATATATAATATTTATCGGTGAAGTCCGATATATTTTTATCGCCAAAATTTTATCATTGACTATGTTTATTCAACGAAAACTACTTCTATTATATATATAACTATGATAGTTTAGAGATTTAAGACTATTTCTTTTTAAATTATGGAAAATTTTTGAAAAATAATTTATTTTGTTCGCTGAAATTACCGATATTTCCGAAATATCATGTTTATCGGTGACCACCAATATTTTTTTTGTACCAAAATTTTTTTCCTAGGTGACAGCCGCTTGAGTGTTGTGACACATGTACATGGCTGTCATCACACCAACAATTCTTGCATTGATTAAGAAATATTGAAATTAGATTAGGGAAAGGATAATTTAGGGCATACCTGACTTGCCGAGGGCATGAGAAGCGACGACAACCATCGCAAGGGTGACCTGTTTTCTTCCTCCAATGTGTTGTCTCTCGACTTCTGTCATCGCCTCGTTCTTCCAAGGCTTCATAGCAAGGAGTGGAGGCAGCGCCGTGAGTCAATATGTTGCGAAGCCTTCCCATGTTACAAGACGTCTTTGTTAGGCAGCACTGATTCTGTCGGCCTTGCTCGAGCTTGTTGCATGATTAATACTGAGCCAACTTGGATTGTCTCATGCGCACGTTGTATAGCATATAGGGTGTGGCAGCTTCGTTTCTTAATGCATCGGCTTCAAGCTTTGTTTCTTCATGGGAGCACTTGCTTTGTTCTGTTGTGCGTGTAGCACTTGCTTGCATATGACAAGGTGCCGTTGCTTGTAGCTTGCCAGGCAACGGCCAACAAGGATCCTTCATTTGGTTGTAGAAGTAGTCATTGTACAAAAGATATCGGTATATAGGGTGGTGAATAATGATTAAATTTATATATCAGTATTTTAGTCTAGTTGATTATAATGTTAATGGTGGGTAATTTAAAAGATATATGAGTATTTTGGTCTAATATTTTCATAATGGCAGTGGTAATCTTTTTTTCTTCGATTAATTTGGTAAGTTTTAGGTCTTGAGAGCGAATGTGGTGACTTCTTTTATTGTTTTACTTTTTTTTATTTCTCCAATTAATGTGGTAATTTCTAGGCCTTGAGAGAGAACATGGTGTCTTATTTTGTTGGTCATATATATATATATATATATATATACTAGCAAAGTGTCCGTGCGTTGCTACGGACTTTAAAAAATAAAATACTCATTATAATTTAAATATAAATTATTTACACAATATAATTATTAGATATATATAATATTACTGACATTTTTTACATGAAAGATTATATTTATATTACCGTTGGTGTTTCTTAGTATATCATTTCATATGTCAAAAGTAATAATTTTATTACCATTTTTTACCATATTCTAGAAGATTTATCTGGAAGGAAAAAAATCAATTCACGGAGTCTAAAAATAGCACTGCATTGCAACGCGATTTTGAAATTGAATATTTGCTCTGATGGAAAAAGTTAAAACATGAAAGTTGTAGATCTCGTTGAGATCTTTTTGAAACATATATGGATCATATTATTTGGACTATGGAGCCAGGAGATATGAGCCCCGCACAGAGACCTGCGTAGAGGAGTCCGAATCAGAATAAATATTTTTGCATCGCATATTTGGAAATCAAAACTGCGGGATCTAGACTTCTATTGAATACCGAAATTGTAGAAATTTTCGAGAGCTACAAGATAGAGTTCAAGTTTGCCTCATTTAAGCTTCGGATGTGGAAGTTATGATTTTTGAAATTCGATAATTGATATGTAAGGTACGAAATCGATTTGGATTCAATCTCTAACTTTATGGACACGGAGTGGATGACCATACCTCAATTAATAGATTGTAGAGATAATAGATGAAAAGATTGTATCAATTTCAGCTTTGGCTCTTAAAAGAGAGAGTTACAGACAAATTCAGTCACCAGTTAATTCCGTGTCAACAGACGATTGAAAAGAAAAGCATATATTCTCTATGTCTTTATTATATATCTTCCAATGCAAATGGGCTCGGTAGCCTGTTGTAACTAAAACCACCTCATTTTGCAATTGAATTACACTGCCGAGGTAGTTTATAGTTCTGATTATACATGGGTGGCACAACTTCTGCACCAGAGCAACTAGAAAGTCATGAGTGCAGCTCAGCTAAACTGTTTGTCGTATCTGCATGTCCTGAGATTGCAAGCTTGCAACGTGTCCTAGCCTTGCTTCATTTTTTTAAAATTTGTTGTAACCGATAATGTTATAAATAGGCTTGTCAGTTAGATGACTGGAAATTCAGTTCTGGTAAATTCAGCTCTTGTTTGGTATTAAATTCAGTGGATGCCAGCCACAGAAAAAACCTCGTGTGACATGAGGACGATGAACAAAACCAGGGAAGCGGCGGACACGGCAGCAAATGTTTGCCAGCAGCCGACGAATGTGGTCCTCCATGAGAAGCATCATGCCTATGCTAGTTTGCTCGTGGCTTCCAGATCGATATCGCCAAATCGATGGAAGCGCAGGCGGCGTGAGCTAAGTTTCTGTCAACAAAGACTCAGCGCACGCGACTAATATACACTCAACCGTCTTGACCACCGCGCCCACGACGATCCGCCAAGTTTGATGAGGTACAGTTTGCATCATCCATGCGTTTACTGGCGGCATCGTAGCATCTAACTGAGAATTAACAAATTCTATGGCTTTTGTCTTGATAGGAAGACGCGATTAAGAAACAAACCAGTACTGCTACTTTCATAATTAATAATGATGAGGTGGAGTCACCTAGCTAATCTCAGGGGGCTAAACTTACCAAGATCAGTCTCTCGTATGCTTGGGAGTTTGCTTATAGGGTCAATCTAAAAGAAAGAAAATTTATTCTGGTTGAAACTGTGGCATTATGTTGGACAAATGCATGATGATGTTGCCATATACTCCCTCCGTTCCAAAATTATTGTCATCATTGACTTTTTTTGTGCACTTTGACCATTCGTCTTATTAAAAAATGATCTTAAATACACAAAATTATTGATTATATTTTAAATTTATCTAGTAATGAATTTAATCATAAAAACAAATATGATAATTTTTAAAATATTTTAAATAAGACGAATGATCAAAGGTAACGAATAATGTTAATGGCGACAACAATTTTGGAGTGGAGGGAGTAATTTTTTACAAGCTGATTTTAAGTAACAAACTGGTTGTGATTGTGGGCACTCTTGCAACCTAAGGTGGTGCTAGAAGTTCTGTTTTGCGAGGTTGTCATTGGAGGTTGCTGCCTTCAGGCTTTTTGTGAGTTATGAAAAAAACAATAATAGACTTTGTCGTTAAATAAAATTTTAAATGATTTGTTTCGTCTGATATCAATCGTATAGCTGGAAAATTGCAATAAGTTCACCCTGTGATGCAACGCAGATGGTGGGATATTTATTTTTTTGATCTAAAAAAAATCTATTCTGGAGCGTTTAGTTTGCCCGTGGCTCTATCAAATGTTAGTTTGCTTTGGCGGCACAACAAGCCAAGAAACCGGCCGGTCGAGTGTGTCCGTCAACGTACGCGCGCAATAATGCTGTCTCTTTGACAACGTAGATTTTAACTATTTGATGATGGGTCTACGGAACAATCGACGATTCGGGCTTCGACGCTAAGATAAGCATCTCGCATCTTGCACGTGATCAAATCTTTTGTTGACTCTTGTGGCAAGTGGTGAAGTAGAATACCATATATGAACAATTAGCAGCACTACAACAATCGCGTACTGAAGCGGCAGGTTCAAATGTATTGTAGCGGCGGATGACCATGCCCACTACTATGCTTCATATATGTATAAAAGTCATACCATACATACTTATCTTGTTTTATTTCTATATTGGTGGTACTACACTTAACGGTTACTTGGTTAGGTGGGAATTTAATTAAGCTGCCTATATATTCTTTGCTGTTGTGTGGGACGTGTGACGCCTACTAATGGACACAACCCATTTACTGGTGACGGAGCAGGAGAAGTGAAGGTCAAAACGAATCTTTTACTGAATCTTGTCGTGTGCATGTGTAGTTTAGTTTTTTATGCCAGGGATAACGACTTGTCGCTAGCATATGCGTCAGTGGCTCCAAGTTTGGCAGAGCAAGATACCTTTGAAACCTTTTTTCAATCGATAGTGACTATCCTGAATATTAAATTATTATCTGAAAGCTACATTTTTAACGATGGAAGTTTATAAAGTTTACATTTCACATTCAGTCATGTACTAGTTTGTTACTGTAGTATTTGTTGGACTACAGTAAATATTCGAAAATCTCAGCGTCAGATGACATTAAAAAGGTTTTCACTCACCCCATTCTTTTAGATCTGCACTGTATTACTCTTCGCGTTTGATATATCCTTTTACCTTCCATGAAATCTCATCAAAGCGTTTGGCAAAGTCCATTTATACTCTATCGAACAATTCACATTGTCCTTTAAATATTTAGCGATAGTCTCTGTTCTTGCATGGCACGCATTTGTAATTAATTTTCGCTGTAATTATTTCATCAAAATAATAGCAGCAGAAATTTAAAAATATTTTCATGAAAATGCAAAAGGCAACAAAGCCAGATCCGTTGTCATTAGGTAATCCTTACTAGCTAGCTACCGCCTTTTAAATATCACTAAAATGCCCAGGCTGGGTAGCATGTTCTACGGCGAGAGCTCGTCGTCGTTGCTTACGTCAGTACAGGCACGCCATAGATTGCTGGCCGGCGTCCGGCGTCACCGTCGGTCTCTTCGCGAACATTGCCGTCGCTTGGGCACTGCCTTCTGTTAGCTAGTCTCCTGATGCAAGATAGAGTAATGCCCAAAGGATGGGTCTGCTTGTGCTGCCCCATACGCGTTCTTCTTTTATAACTGCCCACATGCGTTCTTCCTGCTGGCTTTCCGAGTCTTCAGCCAACAACACTGAACTGAATATTTCATTCAGAGAATGTATAAACAACCCATTTGAAGTGAAGGTGCAGGTTCAAGTCAGGAGATCCGATATATATTGACAGTGACGAAACTGAGATGGACGGTGACTAAGCGTGCTAATGGGTTGCTGGGTTCAAGTGGGTTTTCTGAGTTGGATTTACGAACAGGTTTGCTTTGGAAGGGTTCTAACGGGTTTGTTTTGGAAGGGTTCAAATGGATTCCCTGCCGGACGCACCATCAAAACGCCGCCACCACAGCCGCCCCAACAATCGAATTCTACTTCCCATCCCAATCGTTGGGAATAGCGCATAGACGGAGCGAAAACAAGGACGGAATAGCAAAGTCTAACGTAGACGCACGTTGATGTAGTAAAAGTAGTCATACCGTCTGATATAGTAATGCGCAAACGAGCAGCACCTCCACTGACGCCCACACATACGGCAAAGGTAACGGCGGCATGACTGAGTTTGCTAGCACTGAGACGTCGATCTCTATGTACACCTGGCGCGTGCATCAGCCCTCGGCAAGCAAAGGCAAGGTGCATCAGCCCTCGGCAAGCAAAAGGCAAGTAGTATTATGGCCCTGACGTGGATTTCTAATTAGGGTTAGTCACCCCCTGGTGAGTGATTAGTAGGAGTATTTATTATTAAGCACGTAATAATGGGCCAGCCTCTTGAGCCAATTGGGCTGAACTGAAACTCGTGGGCATACAAGTCCAACATGCTGCATCGATAAAAATCAATCGCTACCTTAGTGTCAATACGTCTGGATCGGGAGCTGCTGGTCCAAATCGGCCGAACTGTCCGGAAGAATTCGCTGGCCCAAGGCAGGTTGATGTGCCAAAATTAACTGGCCTAGGCGGTGGAAGCAGAAAAAGGGGGCCCAACAGATGACGTGTTTCTTTTAAATTAATATGAAGATTGAAAGTTTTTAGAGAGGCTGTTGGATTACTCTAGCTTTTTAGAGGGTGTTTTATTGTAGAGAATGATTACATAATTCTGGAAATTTAGGGGATTGGGTTTAGAGAGATTCGTTGCTACCTTGTGCACCACTTTCTGCGTGAGCCATGGGCCAGCTGCTGCTACCATGTCATCTTTGTCTTGCTGAATGACCATTTTACTGCCCAAGATGCAGGGTGGAATGCCCATAATACTACTTCCCTCTGCGAAAGACTCGAGCTGTGCCAGAAGCCATGAACAAATTATGGTAGCCCCCATAATAGTACTAGTAAGCTTCTATATATATGATCAGATGATGATGAATGAATTGCCGGTAATTTCGCGGTTTCTTCCGTCCAAAAGGAAAAAAAAAAGGAAGCTTGCGGTTTCCGTTGAATCATGTTGCCGTGCCCTGCGCCCGTCCTGCGTGGCGGCCATAGATTGGTGGCCTGGATTCGTACGTGCAGAGCGGACGATTGGGTAATGAACCCCGTGCAAACGGTGCTCGCGGCCGGCGGCGAAGACGAACGCGGCAAGTGGCTGGCTGTTGCCGGAATAGGTGAGGAATGAGGTTCGGCTATGCGATTGCGGCCGGGGCCAGAACGAACATACATGCTCCGCGTCATCGTACGCCCTGACTGTCCATGCATCTGTTTCGAAGGAGGACTACGCCAGAGCCTCGCTCGTCCCAGGGCTCGCCGGCCGTGAGAACACTCGGAATGAAGCAGCGTCGTCAAGTCGGCGGCGCTCCGGCGAGCGTTGCAGGAAAGCTGCGGCGGCGACCTGGAGGGGGTGGACGGTATTTGAAACACCGACCACCCTTGGTGCCTGGTGACCCGTCCGATTGGACCCGTGCGTGCGGCCCAGATCGACATCGTTGACTGGTCCGGTGCCATCAAGAATATCACGACCGTTGGCGGCGGAGGCCCGCCGGGCCGTCGGAGGGAGCAGGTCGAGCTCGTCGTCGCTTAGTAACTACGGCGCGGAGATGGCTCGTCTCTGTCGGCTTCAAGCCTTCAACAACATGTTGGCATCTTCCAGGCAAATCTTTCGCCGTTTCTCGTGGAGGCTCTCGAGGCAGTGAGACGGCCGGCCGGGCCTGCGCTCCGGATTCAAGAAACCATACAAAGAGTGTACTAGTAGTAAACGAGTTTACAGGTGCTCCACAGAGTAGCAGCAAGCAACATGCTCTGCTCGTGGTGACCAATCATTTAGTGACGTGAATCAATGTCTCCACGGATCGAGTTTGGAAGAAAAACGCAAACAAGCACAGGCAACTACATTACTCCCCGAATTCAGTTATGAGTTATGACGCTAAAAAGAATTCTGTTCTGGCAGCCAACCTTTTGCACCTGCGGAGCTAGGCCAGTGTCGCCAAGAATTCTTTTACGGCGTGATTGGTTTGCTTCTCAGTGAGGCTGGCTCGCATCTGGCCAGACAGGCCCAGTTCATACAGGCTGAAGACATGCAACATGCCATTGTTTGGTTGACTGTACTACCTCATACAGGCCGAGTACAACAGCTGATTCGTTGGCTGCATAACATACAAAAGCTGCATGGCACATACACAGACATGTGTTTGGTTGGCTGAATGGCATAGGGTCTAAACACATTGCATAGCAAGAATGGTGAGGTTACCACCTCAGTTTTACATTGCATAGCACTTGAAAGATGATGATACAAGAATGAAAACTAAGACAACAATGATTATGAACTGACCAACTATGATGACATTTTTGAATGATATTTCCCTCTTCTGGGTGATTGCTTTGGGCCGATGAATATCATTAGTGCAACCTTTGAAAGCAGCAACTGCTTGTGCCTTTGTCTTGTATCCTTTATAGCAAGCTCTTGAGAAACAATTAACTTGTTCATGGTATTCTTTCCAGGTAGAGAAGATGCCAGTTTTGCGGCCAGAATGCACAACATACCAAGTCATAACTGTTATCCTAAAAAACAGCACAGAATATAAGAATTGAAGAGTTCAGATTTGCAAAAAAAAAAAAAAGTACACATAGGCAATGTAGTTGTGATCAGATAATGCAATTGAGTTGTGGTCAGATAATGCAAGGAGTATTTGTGCTCAGATTTGTAATAAAGGCCATCATAGGCAATGGAGTTGTGCTCAGATAATGTAAGATTGCAACATGTCACATCACAAGCAAAGGAGTTGTGCTCAGATCATGTAAATAAGTAGATAGAAATAGAAGGCAAATGAGAATGATCAACAACAACCATGCTCAACTGTCCACATCATTGGCAATTTAACTGACTGACCAAACACATCATCATAGCCACTTGAGATAGCTCAATTTAACTTGCCACAACCAGATACCCTAACAGACCTAAAAGACCATACACCACCATAAGACCCAGACAAGTAAAGTACCAATAGTTGCACAACAAGCAAGTTGTGCAAAACCAAAAGAAGGGAGCCTATTGTTGCTAGCTCCAGTCAGCCTTGTCCTGCACAAAATAGTCACTACACAAAAGGAGGAGATCAGCTAGGTTTGTCTCTCCACAAAATAGTGATCAGTCAGTATGCATGTTAAGAGTTCTAAAGGTAGTAGTGCTTGGCAAGCCATGTCCGAAGCCACAGGACATGGTGTGACTCAGTCATCTACACAAATGCATCACCTTGAGCCTTGTTATCAACCAGATGGGAAAAAGGCACATATGAGAGCCTCCTCGGTGAAACCAGGCATATACATAACTGCACCATAAAGCTCAGGATTGAAAGCCTCAACCTTGGTTTCACGAATAGCAGCAGCCACATCCTTAACTGCCTCAGTCATGCTACATAGGGCAGCACTGTCTTCTTCAGTCATGGCAGTCTTCCTCCTCTTGTTAGGACCAGCACTAGTGACCTCCTTGGATGCTTCACCCATGGCCTTGGCCATTTCCTCAATAGACTTCACAACCTTCTCCTCATCAAATGGCTCAGTTTTTAGCCCAGAGCTACCAGAAGCAGAGTCAGCAAAGGGAGTGCCTAAAGCCTCATTGGAGCCCATAGCGTACTTGCCAGTGGCCAAACCAGTCCCAAATATGATCATCATCTGCTTGTAGTTCTCTATTGGCTTGTTCAAGTATTCAGCATCCTTAGGATGTGCATGTTAAGAAAGAAACATAGTACATAATATTTGTTACTCAACAACACAAAATGAACAAGCTTAGCTAGTTATGAGTGATCAAAATTACTAACATACCTTAATGTGGCCCTTGAAGTGCTCTTCTTCAAGTGTGATCATACACAAGTCCTCATCCCAATTAGCACCACTCAACTCCCTCAACTTGGAGACCCTCATCCATTGTTGCCTCCACTTACGCAAATGGTTGTAGACCTGTGTACCAGTCATCTCATTGCCAGTGAATTCTTGTAGGGATTTGGCAACTTGGTTCAGGTGCACCTCCTTGAAGCCCTTATCAGTCCTCACACCTGTGGAGATCAGCTCACACATACGGCGAAGGACAAACCCAGACATGGCACTGGTCCACCGTATGGCACTCCTACCACATTGCTCAGTAACAACAGGAGCCTCAACAACCTCAACATCGTTCTTGACATGCACAACCTCCTCAGCCATCCTAATTATGTTAGTCAACCATTGCCTCAGTGGATGAAAAGATGTAATGCAACATGCATATGCACAAACCATCACAGCGCAACTCGTTGCCTCAAGAATAAGAAATGAATCATCATTGCACATGCACATTGCCTCAAGATCATATTGTGGAATAAGAAATAAATCATCATTGCACATGCACATTACCTCAAGATCAAGTTGTGGAATAAGAAATGAATCATCATTGCACATGTACATTGCCTCAAGATCAAATTGTGGAATAAGAAATAAAGCATCATTGCACATGTCCATAGCCTCAGCAAATAGTTATTACATCATGACACATGTCTCTAGTCTCATCTTATACAAAACATCATAAGACAACAAGCAACAAAGTATGACAAGAAAACATCAAACCCGATAGGTACCCCTATTGCTCCACATAAGGTTTGCCAATTCATCCCTCTTACTGCCTCATGTTGTATTGTCATCTTGTGTAACAACATCACCAGACACATTGACATTGTTATTAGGTTCCCAGGTGGCCTCATCAGGGAACACTTCATCTTGCCCAAACTCCATGATCCAATTTTGTAGAATGCAACATGCAAGAACTAACTTTACTTGTGTCCTGAAAGGATGAAATGGCTTGTTGTCTAAAATACGAAATCGACCCTTCAATGCTGCAAAAGTCCTCTCAACTAAAACCCTTAAACTAGAATGTCTCAAATTGAATAACTCTCTAGCATTTGTTGGGTAGTTTCTACCACCATATTCTTGCAAATGGTATCTAGTAGCTCGATAAGGGGGCAGAAATCCAGGCCGACATGCATATACAGCATCAACTAGGTAGAATTTACCTAAAACATGGTTATGTAAATAAGAACTAGTATTTGTGTATGCAAACGAAGCATTGAAACTACAAACTTTAGTGTTAGTACCTGGTGGAACCCTTAACCCATCATCCCTTTCTAGTGCATCAGCTAGAATGTGGGCATCATGTGTTGATCCCTCCCATCCAACAAGAACATAGGTGAATCTGAGATCAAAGTCAACAGTAGCAAGCACATTCAGTGTGGTGTAGTGTTTTCTACCCCTAAATGCTGCAGCAATCCTTGCTGGAACTCTAGCATGAATATGAGTCCCATCTATAGCACCAATGCAATCCTACATCATACCAAAAGAACATTACACCTTAACACAACACTACATTTCAATTTTAGTTAATTAATTGTCTTTTACCTTAAAGTATGGATATCACCTTGAGCTGGTTCTGATCTTAAGTGGTGTGTCATTGCTTGGTGGTTGTATCATCTCATCCCTCAGCTCACCAACAGCATAAAGAACCTCCCTAAAGTGCCTACTCACAGTCTCTATTGACCTCCTCCAATTTTGGTGAATAACTCAAAATCTTTGGTTGTGGCCAACAACATGTAGAAACATTGCAACTTGTTCCTCTATAGTACTATGGATAGTGTCCCGCAACAATTGTCTCTCCCTTAGGATTGTGCATAGGGTAAAGAAGGGAGCTCGACGCATACGTAACATGTTCACACATTCTACATCATTGCAATTGTATATAAGGTTTAAGTTCTTTTGACGCTCTTCGTCCATGGCACTCATAGGGGCATATGTGATTCTAGGGGTTATAGTCTGATTTAGCCTAAGCCTACCCATCAACCAGGCATAAACAACAGTAACAAATGCAGCTGCCCTAATAACAACCATACGTCTGTGCTCAGTTGGGTCCATCTATTGCAAAAAGAGGATGAAAAACATTTGCTCATAATTGAAACCTAACATCAAAAGCAATATAAAAATTATCATCGGTAGAGATATGTGTTTAGGTTGTGCCTTTTACTAAAGTTAACAAGCATCATCAGCATGAACATGTGCTCAGATTTGACATGTCAAACAAGACAAATGCAGTCATCATCGACATGTACATGTGCTAAGATTAAACATTTCAAACAAGCTAAATGCAGTCATCATTGGCATGTACATATGCTCAGATTAAAGCTTCAATCGGAAGACCACAGTGACAATGAATAAGAATGATACAACAACCATAATCATCACATCACAGAGGAGGGAAGAGGAGGGAATGGGATGGTCATCGTTACCACAGCAGGAGAGAACCAAACCCTACATGATCTGCACAATATTTACCTTCAATCCAACCGAAACCTACAAAGGGGCAAGGCAAATCGATCAAATGATATACGGTGCATTGAAGGCAGAAGGGAAAAACAATAGATCTGATCGTGAATCGATCTTATCTGGTCCAAATCGAGTCCAAAACACCACCAGAATGACTCCAACCCTGCGCAAAAACATAAGAAATAAAGCGAAAGGTTAGGGTATGATTTGAATCATAGAGGCGGGAAGGGGAATAGGAGGGTGGTGTCCATCACCTGCTCGAAACAACGATGGTGGATGAGAGCAGAGAAGAGGATGAAGACAAGGAGAGGAGAGCCTGTCGGAAGGGGGGAAACAATAAATCTGACCAGGAATCAATCTTACCCGGTCCAAATTGTGCCCAAAACACCACCAGAACAACTCCAACCCTACACAAAAACATAAAAAAAAGCACAAGGTTAGGGTACGATTTGATTCACAGAGGAGGGAAGGGGAACAGGAGGGCGATGTCCGTCACCTGCTCAAACCGACGACGGTGGACGAAGACAGGGAGAGGAGAAACCGGTGGAAGGGTTGGACGAGAGCAGCGGAACCAAGAAAGAGGCGAGGTTGAGAGCGCGAGACTAGCTATGGTCGCTAGCGGCGGTAGAAGGGAGAAGGTGAATATAACATGAGTGAAGCGGCGCGATTTGGCGCGAAGAGGCGGCGAGTAACCCTATTTTTCCCGCGCTTGGCCGCCTTGCACCGCAGGAGCCGCCGTTTTGCCCGCGCCGTGCTCCTCGTCATCCCGCGCGAGCCAGGCTGCGTAGAAATGGATTTCGTTTTCGTTTCCCGATGGCCAGGCTCACGGGGGCTATTTGCATCTCACGAGCCAGGCCCAATTGCTTGTATAGGCAACCAAACACGTCGACCCTGCATCTTGGGAGCCTGGCTGACCCATATGCGGGCAACCAATCGCGCCCTTAATATTCGGATGTGGTTGTCACAGCACTAAATAAAACGCACTGGTTCTTGCACATCGAACCACATCAACAATTTTAGACAGGAGAGATTTATATATGTTTTTTATTCGCTGTGGCCAGTCCACATATAAATAATACTTAGGAATAGCTAAAGCTATATGGAGTACTTCCTCCATCCCAAATTGTTAGCATTCCTAGCTTTGCCATTTTGAGTGTTCAACAAGGAGTGGTATAAAAGACACTGCTGCCCCCAAAAATTGGTCTTTCCACATTAATAGATTCCAGTGGCATTAAATACATGTCAGGAAGGAAGTGACATTTTGCATGGCGCCAAAAGCACAAAAATTTTCGTTTATCGCCACACTAAACATCCAGCCAACCATTTCAGTACATGTATCACTTGAAAAGTCTAGATTCACATGAAAGCTAAAAAGTAAGTTTAGCGCCAAATGAAAATTACAAGGATTCAAATTCAAAGGCAGCTCACTGTACATGCCCTAAACCCAGCTCAGTGCACACCCATATAAACCGACCACAAACTCCACCGGCATGGCGTGGTGGCGGTTGCAAGCGATGACGACGCGTCCGGCGGTGAGGGCAGGCGCGCTCGAGGTTGTGAGCGGCGGGGCCAGGTGACTGGAGCGGCGAGCTGAAGGGCGAGGCGGCGGTGAGGGCAGCAGAGCAGGGCGCGTTCGGCGGTGAGGGTAGTGGAGCGGGGCGTGTCCGACGGCGAGAGCAGCGGATCGGAGCATGTGCGCATAGGTGGGGATGGGGAAGAGAGGAAAGGATAAGGATTATAGAGTGTTCGGTGGGGGGTGGCCGGGTGGGGACTGGGGAGGGGAATAAAGGCTATGGGGCCCACTTAAACTAGAAATGCTAATAATTTGGAAAGATTTTGAATCTCGGGAATGCTATCAATTTGGGATGGAGGAAGTACCTTCTGTGTAGTGTGTACTTGTATTATTTTTTTTCATCAACTGTGGAACCCAAGAAAATGGGGCCCCCACATATGCTGAAAATGATATCTCCACTAACGCCACTGATTAGTGCACCAGGGATCCGATGGTGCTGATCACTTACCCTCGTAAATCCGCACTCGCACCACAGTTAACCCAATTGCATTTACACCGTGTTGGCCTGTTCCTTTCTCAATACAGGACCAAATTACACCGAGAACAGTTATTATTTTTTTCCCTTTTTCCTTCCACGGTCTTTGTGACTGCTGGGATAATAACAATTTTTTAATATAGATTAATATATACCTTTGTTTAAATAAAAACTCAGTGTTTATGGCCATTACAAATCTGAGCCGGGGAGGGTCCATCACTAAATTGAAGATTGTCTGCCACTAATTGGTGCAGTACAAGTTTGTGGAGAGCCATAAACATAGTCCGCCACTAACTTATACCACCACCTATAAAAAAGAGTGCGAGTGCGTGCCCTTCCGCCCCTTCTCTTCCACGGTCACTTTCACCTCCTCCCTTCCACCCCTCCTCTTCTGCCACCACTTCCGCTCCCCTTCTGCCGCTCCCATGCTCCACCCATGCTACAACAGGGGTGTCGGCCAGCTGTGCCACAACTAGGCGTAACACTGCCGCCTCCTCCATTGGGTCGTGGCCTGGCGCACACCCTTGACGAAGAAAGTCCGCACCAAGAAACGGAAGGATGGGCCTCCGCCCTATGACACAGAGTGTCGGTCGATGAGGCGCCACGACGACCGCAAAGACGACTGCGGAGGTGCCAATGTTCTTGCTATCTCTGGTGCCTTAGATCTGGCCCCTCCATGGCGGTTATGAGGCAGGGGATAGTGGCCGCCACAGTGGCTGCGATGGCCGTGGTCACCAGGGCCATCGCTGTCATCACGAGGATGGTGGCAGCCATGACGAGGGTGGCCCTCGATGCTGTCCGAATCACGTTGGAGGCCGTCGACGACCTCCCGATCAACTATGAGCAGGTGGGGGTTCCCTCTTCCTCACCAGGTACGCCGGGGTAGAGATCTTCATGTCGGCAACAACGGCGACAGAGGCGCAGAGGCGATGACGAGGTTGGCAGCCATTGCTGAGATGATGGGAGTGTCGTACACCATTGTGGCCTAAGGTTAGGGTTTGTAAGCGGGGCCTAACACCTTTTGATGCGGGCCCTACTTTGTTTTTGCGTGGGTTCATGATGTGCTACCACACCTTTTTTTTATGTTGCTAACCACGTAGTTAGTGGTGGGCATGTAGCTCATCACAAAAAATGTAAAACTCAGTTATGATTATTTATGACGGACACACATCTGCCACAAATGCCACTTATGACCCATTACTGAAAATGCTTATTTGTAGTAGTGTGTTTTCACTCGTACAATCAATAAACTTATAGTCCGGGGATTAATAAAGTCCTTATTATCCAAAAAACGAAGATCTCACGGTCATCACCAGTATAGGCCCATGCCCAAGAAGGGTATGCTATTGACCAACTGATTCAAGGGCCTGCAGGCCTAGCAGAGTGATCTTCTCTCTGCCGTGCGTGTGGGTGTTCCGTGCTCCGACTAGGATTTTTAAAACCGGTGAAAACCAGTTGTTTAATCCGTCTAACCAGAAAATCACTCCAGTCTTGTTTCGTCCGAACACCGATTTTTGGTGAAAACCAAACTGAACTTGTGTATTGCAGAAAAACAGCTAACTGGCGGTTTTCTTGGTTAACCGTTTGGTCTTTGCCTGGTTCAAATTAAAAACAACAGTGTTCCGGTTTTGAAAACCCTAATTCTGGCCGATGAATCTCCATTGCGTTCAGCTAGTGCACACGCCTAATTGTCTTTATTAATTGTTACATAGTTTCAATGCTAATAAACTCATCCTACATATTATATTGTCGCAAAGTCAAATGCTTCTATAAAGCCAGAAGGCAAACGTAGTATGCTTGTAGCTTCTGGCTTCTAGCAGCATCTAACCTATAAATCTCTGAAAAGCTAATCCACAAAAGTGACAAAAAGCGAAAATAAACAGGCCTGAGTTGATCCAAGTTGCAGCAACAGCCCACACATTTGCTTTCTAGTTTTGTAATTAATTGTAAACAAGCCCTCCACAATGTTTACCATGCAAATAAGTTCCTGTTTCACTTTATTACAGCACCATAAGTACCTTCGACAATTAAAATTCGGAAAAATGAATATTAAGTTCTCATAGTTTTGCATCTGATGCCACATGTATTTCTGAAATGTCTTCAAGGGAAATCTATTTCCATGATCGCAAATCCTTGCTGGCAACCGATCACAATCCTACAGGGAATAGCAGACACATATATGATTATCGATTTTTGTATGCTGGTCCAATATAAGAACAACAGTTAGTTGGATCATGACATAAACTGCCATATAGATACAATCTTGATGTTTATATTTTTCATCTTAATATAGTTTTGCTATGGCTTGGAGCAATTTAGACGAAGAACTCTTAATAATTATAGATGTTTGGAGGCAAATGTCACTATATAATAAGGAAAATAAGTAAATAGATAATATTAGAAATTCTGTCCTTAAAACAAAGCATTGAAGTACAACCATTACATTTGCGAGCTAGCCAATTATATGACACTTTATTTTAGAATAATTATATGCATGCAACTCATATATATTCTACTTTAAATGTAATAGCACGTTATTTGGTCACTATTTACTAGGTTCATGAGATACTTATGTCAAAGCGTGTGGGGGCATATGTTATGTTGGGCAATTTGGCAAAGCTATATTGATATTTTCCACAAAAGAAGTTTTACTGCCTAAAATATTAGCAATTGGTTTTGAGACACTACTAGCCAGTAGTTTGATCCAATGATATAAGTTTCATAATTCAAAATCATAACTACTGACCATTATTTTATCATTTTAAGGGTAATATTGGAAAAATAAGAGGGCTAGATTTATAATAATTTATTTTTATTATTATAAATAAAGTTAAATCAATAATATGATTAATAACCAATGTTTTATTTTTTACAAGATGAGCTTATGTTTAATTGATTTGATGTGGTTAATGTTTTATCTTAAAAATAAATATAAAATTATTAATTAATATTATAATTATAAAATTAACCTCAAACTACTATACAATATTTTGGACATTAAAACTCCCCTTTCACAAAGACATAAGTTTTGGATTATTTAAACCTTATTAATTATTACTTTCTCAATCTTTAGGATATGCAAGTCCCGTCCATCGCTAAATCATGTTTTTACAGATAGGGTGTTTGCGAGTGCGTTTATTGAGGTGAGTCAGCATTTGTATATTGTGTCAACATAATAGAGAGGTCTGTGTACCGTGGTTGTGTTAAATTCTAGTAAACTGAATTATAAATCTTCCAGGACGTGAACAATTCCGTTACCTCCGTAGACTTTTTACATATCCGACGGCACATACTTCTCCGAGGTTAACACCGAATATGTTTTCAAGCCTGAAGATTAAGAAGGCAGCCATTCAAACAACATGCACAGTATGATATCTTCCATGACTATTAAAGCGCATTTCTACAATTTTCATTTCATGTATTTCCACAAACGTATGTATCATGGTCTGGTTTTCATCTTGCAAAAAATAAAATACTAGCTAGTAACATGGAAGAAAACAATCCGTCCACAAATCCCTTCACAACATTGACGTCAAAGTCCCAAAATTATATAGTATGATGATAATGAAGCCTGGGACGACCTATACTATTTATTTATAATGTATTTGGAACGTTTGCCTCATTTCTGTCTAGGAAAATATGCATTGCTATATACCTGTATGTAGTGGAGTTCCATAGTCGAACAGTCCCGTCATGTGAACCTGTTATTATAGCTGAAATTTCTGGGATATGGTAGACCGAACTAATACACTTGCGTGTCCTTTGAGCGTCTGAAAGCATGTTCGTGTCTCTACGTCCCAGACCTAATTAACAGAAGAGAAATGGAACAATATTATGTATGGATGAAAGTAATATCAAAATGTAATATATTACATAAATGAAGCACATTATGTATGCTTGACAGAGATATATATATCAAAATGTAATGTATCACTCTCAGGTAAGTATGTCGTACTTGAGCTGTACCATCTGAAGAGCCGGTAATCAGATACTGATGCTGTGTATCGCTTGTGTAGTTGAGAACACAAAGCAGGGGGTCCGGACGATCTGACCATGTCATTATGCACTCGGAAGAAGAAATGTTCCAAATCTGCAGAGCGTCACATAGTGTTATGATTAGGCCTCTATGTATATATAGGAATGAATCACACGCTTCATGACAACTGTTAGAATCGCTCATCTCACAAGAACTTAAAACATACAGTGGTTTGGCTATGATGAACTTTTCGGGTGTTTTCTTATCTTTATTTATACCCCGATGTCCAGACTAAGTTGTGACCGCTAGAAAGTAGCACACAATCAGTAATTCGGTGCATGACTTCATAATTCTGAGATCCCAAGGACATGGACCACACACCGAGTGAAACTTACTCCAACGAAACTGAGAATTTGACCTTACTCAACACCTAACCTGACTGGAATCTGACAACATGCTCGCAGACAAACCCGTGCAAAACACTCAAGGTTTATAGGGAAAACCCCATTTTTGAAAAATATGATAGGAAAATAACCTTTATTGTGTGATCGAAGGAAACACTGGCAAAGTTGTTGGAGTCCAGTGGGCAAAAATTCACTTGTGTCACTCTGTCGGTATGCCCCTCAAATGTCTGTGCACACTTCCAGTCCTGCCCCCAATCCCAGAGCTTTATAAGGTAATCGTCCGATGATGACAGCACCAAAGAACGAACGGGATGAACAGCCAAACACGTGATGTCACTGTCGTGAGCTTGAATGCTTGCAACCTCTTCGTCTGTTATATAGCTGTATACATTGATAGTGCCATCGCCATCGCCAGCCACAATCCATTCTTCTCGTTCTATGAATTTAGCCGAGTAGACTGCAGATGTAGTGTTTTATTTGACAATAGAATTAATGTACGTCATGCACTAAAAGGAAATAGTGATATCATAAGCATGCCTGGTTTCTGTGCGAAGTCAAATGAGCTCTGCACCTCCTGTGGATGCACGAGCATATTTTCTCAAGCTATCATACAAAAATAACGACTTTCCTAGATCACAGATCTGTATGGAGAACTTCGCACGTGAGCAAATGTACCTGCTCCTCGAAATCCCAAATGAAAATCTCTCCGGTGTGATGGCTCGTCATAATCCTGCATTACACAGTATGAAATTTAAATCCACAGCAAGAAATCATCTATTATATTCAATTACTTGGGATGCAGTACAACGGACTGACCATGGCTCCGCTGGATGCACGTCCACAGACAACACCTGAGAAAATTTCTTCCCACATTTTATCTGATTCAGCGAAAACACATATATTAGTACTAGCGAATCCGCTATACTGTTACAAAAATAAAAACAATGTAAGAGAGCAAAGGAGAACCTCAATTTGAGACTGGGATGGCGACCGATTACAACAATGGAAAAAAGAAAACCAAGAGGTTAGATGGCAATTTCAAGAACATAAAGTACATACTTTGAATAAATAAGAAAATACCACATATCTTTGGCACATACATGCAATTTGCAAAGTTGTAAAGATTGTCATTTATAGATAGATTGGCAAAACAGTCACAAAACAATAGATTTAAAGAACTGCAGCACATAAAAAGGAGAACTGCTCCGGTGGAGCTGTTTTAAAATGTTAGCACGAATCCTAAAGCAATGGTATATTAAGTAAAGCCTTTTAATAATCTTTTATATTTGCCTGGGCCGGCCCTACCTAGCCCAGTCCAGTCCAGCCCTGATATGCCTTTCTTCTCCGATTGGTCACCGACAGTACGAAGAGATGTGCAAAACGAGCTCCCAGACGCAGAGCCCGTCGCACTCGCACGACACCCGTTCTCGATTCTCCTGTCAGATGACTTTAACCGCCGCTTGCCTGCTCGCTTATTCAGTCCATGACGGCAAACTTCATCCATTTCTGGACGCCTAGTGCCTTGATTGACAGTATGAATCTTGCGATGCAACAACGATAGAAAGTTACTATAGCATGGTTGGCTGGTTGCCTTGCTAACGAATGTGCACGTCTGGACATACCTATCAACTTCATACTGCATAGAGCACTAAGCATCCTGCCATGTTAATCTGAAACATGGGTTGTTAATTTAGTTCAGTGTGAATTTTTGATTGTCTGGAATTTAAGTTATGGAATTTTGATCACTTTGGGAAGCATTTTCCTAGCTTTTGTTTGGATCAGAACCTGATGTGCACTCGTCAATTAGCCATTTCTTCTCCGTTTGGTCACCGTCCGTGCGAATCCGGCGATAGGGTCAATGAGCCAATGTAGGCAATGGCATCCATGGAGACGACAGAAAAGGAACGAGCAATTGGTACCGATCAACGCCGCAGCAACTGTACTGCGAATGGCTGCTTCCTTGAGGTTCCGTTTGGTGGAGCTCGATTGGCAGGACTATGGCGGACACAACGAGATTAGCAAAAAGGGAAGTTGATGAGATGCGAAATCAACGCCGGCGCCTGGGCTGGGCTGGGTTGGGCGGGGCAGACGCAAACCCAGCAATTATAAGATAATATAGAAACCATTTAATTACCATGCTGCTTTAGGATTCGTGCAAATTAAAAAAAAGCTCCACCGGAGCATTTTCTACAGATTTAGTGTACCCTTACTATAGAAATAGACGTTTGAGACATTGAATTAAAAAAATCAAATCGTTTATGAGTAATGCATTTTAAATACTATATATTTACCATCCATTAGTATCATGGTTTACATACACTAAATATGTAAAATTTTGTCTGACAAATCTACTCTTTTTTTCAATGTGTAAGAACAGTGTTCCATACCTGACAAGAATTTTCTTCTTCTGGTGGATCAGAAATGACCTTCAATCTCAATTCATGCACATTATTCACGTCTGCCTCTTTTAGTTTCTTAAACATGTGCTCATACATCATGTTCATTGACTCTGGGTTACTATTCTTTAAGGACTTATTGAGCTCACACTCCAGAATAATGCTGCTCTCGAGGGTGAGTATCTCTTCGATATTATTTGGCGGCTGCTTCTTCTGCTCAGCGGTTGTTATTACGAGGACGTAGGTTGACCTTGCTGGGACAATACAGCACAGGGGCATCCGTGCCATGTACATTTTACGGTTTTTCGTCAAAAGCCTAATGCCAACACAGTCATCGGCTTTGTTACTTAGTTGCAAAGAACATGATGCGATCAACTTGTCTGGTTTCACTGGGAGGCCAACTTGTCCAGGGTACACGTCGAGTAGTTCAGTTGAGATGCTCAATATCTACAAAATTATAAGAGAATTCATGCAATGTAATTGGCAGATCGGAGGTTCCAAAAAAGAGTACAAAAATAAAAATCGATGCTAATGAATCTGAGTTCCTACATTGGCGTCTACAACCAACAATATCAGAGAAAGCACTGCCTATTCTTTGCTGGAAAATGCCCGATATATTGAAATGAGTACGATATTCCATGACAAAAAAATGGAAAAGGTTTATTTTAATTTACTACCTTCAACAACTCACTTTGTTCCTTTGACGACCTTCATATTTTTCCATTCATAATTTACTATAAACTATTAGTCATGGAAGAATTGCCACTAGAGATTTGGCATTTATGCTTCTCCTCGAACATTTTTACGATATCATTGGAAAGTTTAAATCGTACTCTCTCCATATTTAATTTTATATTGTTCTGACAGTGTTCAGCAGTTAATTTTCTTGGTCCTGAACGTCAACAACTGGTGAGCAGAGGTAGTAATGTTTAAAATGTTAAAACATAAAAATGCATGAAATGTAAGAATACATTTCCTAAAAAAATTTCTGGCATAGGTTATATATATTCAAACTAGATTACAAATAGTACAATTAACAGAGAAAAATGATTATGTTCATTATAGTAAATTGATGAATATTGTTGAATTTAAGGAGCAACAAATTAATCCATCATTTTATTTGAGCGTACAACAACAGACCTGAATTATTTGGGTAGTAAAATTGGTGTTTCTCACATCAAAACAACGACTATAGAAGGCTGCCCTTAGCAATGCGGGAGTACCACCTGGGTCTAATAACTCAGCAACTTGTGGGGTCAACAATTCGAAATGGTGTTGGGTGTTGGAAAATGTTTTGCTTGATCTTGTAGACTAGGAGCACAAATTAAAACGCGAGAAAGGTTGAAAGAAATACTTCGACACAAGGAGTGTCCAATAATGTACCTGACGACTTGTATTGACCTTACTAGCATTATTATTATCTTTCCCCATGGAATGCCTGTTGGTCCCGTCAACCGCTGAAATCTTGTTAATAATGTCGACTATGGAAGGTCTGCGGTCCCTATCAAGCTCCACGCAGCATAGCCCAATTTCAATGCATGTTTTTACTTGCTGGAGGCCATTTGCATCCAGTAGTGGGTACCTTGCTGTTATTTGGTCAACCCTGTTCCAGTTTTCATGTACCTACAGATTTGGAGTATGAGCCTTAAATCATATATACTTACTGAATTTCAGCTTCACTATAACTAAGTGATGTTGTCTTACATTCAGCACAAACTTTCTTGAGGCTCTGTCATCTTGAGTGGTTACATTCTTGTCCCCAGTAGTGATCTCCAAAATTAGCATACCCAAACTATATATATCTGACTTGGTGGAGATTTCACCTAGGTATAGGTATTCCGGAGCCATGTATCCACTGTATGAATCAACATTATTAGTAGATCGAAATTACATGATATGTGAAAGTCCTATTTAAACTATATTACAAAAAATGGTTACCCATGTTTGTCTATTTCAACTTACATTAGTCCCATAACATTCACTGTATTCCTCTGCGTCTGTTCTTTACCAAACAGTCTTGAGAGCTCAAAATTCGTAATCTTTGGCACCCAGTTATTATCCAACCAAATTGAGTTGGGAACAAGATTCATATGGATTAGAGGTCCATCTAATTGCCTGTGAAGGAAATGTAAACCCTCGCAGATTCCCTTTGTTACCTTGAAGCGTATGTGCCAGTCAACTGAACTAGTTTTATCTGAAAAAAAAACAATTATGTGATAAATACTCTAAAAGTTGAAAAATGTAATTCTAACAATACTGGCAATACAAAACGGGCATCATTTCACTCCAAGTAGTACTAGAATATCCATTCTTCCCAAGTAGAAAATGGCCATCATGGTCACTCCCTTCACAGTTTTATGTAGTCCGAAATTTCGAGCAGTGTAGTCTTGCAAGGAAGTAGAGAAAAACAAATGTGTTGGATAGGGGCTTTACGTACCATAAATGTATCTGTCAAGACTTCCCATTGGTAGGTATTCATAGCAGATAAAATGTTCTGTCCTGACAACAACCAAAAATTTTCCATCGTGCTCGACCAAATCACGATGCTCATTGTGGCAGTAGCCAGTACAAACGATTATATTCTCGTGTTGAATTTCCATAAGGTTCGTAATTTCAAATTCAGAGATTTTATTTCGTATCGCTGGTGAATTTTCCGCATACATTTTCACAGCAATCTCACCTCCTTCTGGCAGAGTTCCCTGTTTAACCGGTCACATATTACATCTTGAATCAATAGTAAAGCCATTTTGAGTGTCATTCCATGCTTAAATATAAGCTCCAAATCATACCTTGTAAATCCTTCCAAATACAGATTCACCAACTATTCTCTCCTTCGAGAAATTGTCTGTAATGTTTTTCAAAAACTCTGGTGTTACTTCCTTAGGAAGTGTAGCCCACGGCGGAATCCTCTTACTCACTTGGCCTTTGCCTCTGCCAGCGCCAGTGGTCACATCTGATAAATTAAGAAGTTATATTCATGACACTACATGCAACACTGTGTAATGTCACAGGTTCTATATTGTTGCTAAAACATGCAAGATATATTAGACTCACTACCACAAAAAAAGACCTAGTGGATGAAACCTGACTGAGGAACCCACCCCCACGCACTAATTGAACCTTCTTCTTTAAAGTTTCGAGAACTACTTTAAAATAAACTATTATTTGAAGCACTAACCTCGAGATGACGGCTTCAAGGATGCAACCTGCAGATAAGGGCAACCAAGGTTATACTTACTTATTAGTTTGCAGGTGCACATAAGAGCAATGTTAATAATTTAGCCAGCTGCTAACTAAATGCAAATGCCATGTCATATAGAGTTAATGGAGTATGTAGCTCATACTATGAATTGACTATTATATTGGCTAAAGAGAGTGATTATAATAATGATAGAAATATTTAATGTTTGCATGTGGATTGGCTAAGAAGAAGAAAGCGTTGGTTTCATCCATTAGCATCAGCTGGGAGTAAACATCTACCTCGAACGAAACAATTTAGCCCAGCGATTCACAAAGCGTCCGATTCCTTCTCTCTCTTATTTTCTCTCTCCACCAACAAGGATTCTTCGGACATGTACCAGCATTTAGCCGGCTTAGGTGGCCTTAGGCTAGTCTCAATGCATAGTTTTATTTTGCAGTTTTCAAGAGTGTCACATCAGATTTGAAGATTTAGTTTGATGTATGAAATAGTCTCTCTCAATACATTGTTTCATCTCATGATTTCATATATAAATTATAGCATTAAATTAACATATATTTGTTATATTGAGATTGGTCAAAATATATTCGGATGAAACCTTATGTTCTCAATGGGAGTTTCAATAGAGTTTCATACATATGAAATAGTGTCAAATGGGTTTTATACCTATGAAATAGTGCCAAATTGTTTCATCTCATGATTTCTTAATTGCTATGCCACGTCATCTCTTTTGCTTATGTGGCACCTTATTTAATACTACTTGTTCTATAAGGTGCTTGGCTCTAGACCGAGATGCTCAATGAAAAATGTGAATGCATGTTATTAGGTGAATGGACAAAGAGGAAAAGCATTGTTATGATACATTGCAGGGAACTTGCTAATGTGCACATGCCATATCGCTTTTGCCTAGAAAACTCTGAGCCTTAAAAGAGTATGTACACCGGTGGTAAGCATAGGTGCGATAAATGACTTTGAGTTTAAACATTTTAACATCAAAACAATAGATTAAAAACAAAAAATTAAAATAAAGAAAAATGAATAAAAGACCAAAACATATCAAATAAAACACACTGAATGTATAAACTTGATAATTTCAAACTGATTGCAGAAAAAATGGAATCAATTGTAAAATATATTTTAAATTGATAACAAGAAAGTTTCAACTCAATGATTATATATGAGGTCTTTCAACTCACATTTATGAAATTCAACTCGGATTCAAGGGTAATTTCGGTGTGCGGTGGTAGTGGTTATGACAAAGGCACGGGCAACTCCTCCAGCCAGGGCATGACCTGTCGCATGGTGGCAACACATGTTTGTGGCGGGCGCTGATGAAAGTGGTGATGGTGGAGGGTTTGCAACGCCACTGGGGGTGGTCTAATCTAGAGATCGACAATGAGAGAAAAGGAATAAAGGAAGAAAAAGTGTGGTTGGTACCACCTGCAGGAACGGTTTTCTTATAAAAGGGGAAGGAGTTGGTGGTCTTTAAGGGAGAAAGGAAACCGAGTGCTGGCTCTAAAGCGGATGCGTGCACATGTAACATGGTTTTTGCCTATTTACTGGCTCTGAAGCGGACGCATGCACCTTTAACATGGTTGTTTTCCGTACTTTTAGTACAACTTACGCACAATGCCTATTTGAGTTGGTTGCCTACATTAATGAGTATACACATCTATTACGTTTATAGAAATGCTTTTGTCCATGGACGATGTAATTTTAATTATTAAATATGAAATATAAAAAGACTGCTCGCTAAAGCTTACAGATTTGTGTTACACAACTTTCTATGATTGATACGATAAATAAATCACTGAAACAAAAAAAACATGTTTCAACCATAAATTAAAACAGGTTGAAATTTTAACATTGTGAAAACAATAATATATTTTAAATAAAAATGTTGGAAGCATTTCAAGAATTTGCAGGAATATCTTAATAATTGTGATTGCCTATTGTGTAATATACATAATTGTCCTCATACAATATTCAAATTGATGGAGCAGTAAATTAAATATTTTGAATTTTTTAGAAATCAAATTATATTCTTGTTGAAGCTTTATTTTATAAATTATCACAAATAAATTTTAACATTGCTGGCAAATCAAAACGCCACGCAGTAGCTTACATGGTGTTTATGCATCCCATCTACTAAGACATATAAAGAAATCCCCCTGGAATTCTCAGTCTGGCGCAAATAAGTGGCGAGCCTAATTGTTGCATGTATACGATATAAGCTTCTTTGGGTGAGGTGGCTTTGCCAAAAGCTAATGGGCTTGCTCTAAGAAAAAAACATTAATCTGCGCAGCTAATTATTGTACCTCTTCCATCTGAGGAGCCGTGTCCTTGTTGCCCTTTTCTGTCTCGTTCAGCTGGTCAATTATATATACAATATTGGGCCTTCTTTCTTTTTCCTGTTCAATACATTTCAGTGCTATCTCCAAACATTTCTTCACTTGTCGGCAGTCATTTTGGAGAGATGTATATCCTTGTATTGCTTTAAACCTTTCCTTCCATTGTTGATGTACCTTCAAAATTGAAACGTAAGGCTTTGTATTATATGTTCCAATTGGACCGCTAATACTGATAAGATCAATATTATCCCCTTACACGCTTGATAAATTTGGCTGGGCTGATGCCATCAACTAGGTAGTAGCCTTCTGCTCCACAAATGATCTTTATAATGATAACACCCAAACTGAAAATGTCAAACTTTGTCGAGATAATTTGATAGTTTACGAATTCTGGTGGGCAATATCCGCTGCATGACAGTATAAATTACACATGTAACACACATAATGATTTTGTTTTTCAATTTTGGTGCATGAGAAAGAAAACATATATATTGAGCACTAATATTTACCGTGTTCCCACGGAATTGATTGTCTTTTTGGTGTTATCTTCACCGAGGAGTCTCGATAAACCAAAATCAGCAATTTTAGGCACCATATTAGTATCTAGCAAGATATTGTCAGGTTTTAGGTCCAAATGGTAGACTGGACCTTCTTGTAGCCCCGTATGTAGGTGCTTTAAACCTTCACAAATCCCTTTAATTATTTTGTACCGTTTTTGCCAGTCCAATCCCTGTTGTTCTTCTGTGAGAGAAAAAAGAGGGTACTAATGAAATGCATATTAAAATTGTTTCTTCACTCTAGGTACTATGGATGTTGTAAGAACAAACATACGGAATAGGTGTCTTTGAAGGTTTCCATTGTTCATGTACTCAAAGCAGAGTGCTCTACGCATATTGTAAGCGATAATGTACTTTCCCTCATGCTTCATCGGTACTTCCTCTGCTTCATTGCAGAAGCCCACAAATTGGACTATATTTTCATGCTTGAGTTTAGTCAGGTTGTTAAACTCTCTGATAAATCCCTTGTCATCAACTCCTTGCATCCCATGAAGCAACTTCACTGCAATTTTGTGCCCATCTTTTTGAATGCCCTAGTGGACATCTCGTGTTACATCGAAAATTAAATACATGAATAATATTTTGGACCGAAAGATGAAAAAACAAGGTCGGCACCCATGTAAATGTTGTGGTGCATACTTTTATTGCTAACATAATCAGTTGTGCGTTGTTGTTCCTACCTTGTAAACAACTCCGTACGAGCCACTGCCTAGTATACGCTCATTAGAGAAGCCATCTGTAATGTCTTCCAATTGTTTGTATGTCATTTTCGTTGGCCCGGCATGCTTCATTATATCTGTTCTTTCCTCCTCAAGAATCTTCCTGTTACCACAAAAAAAAATGAAATCTTCATGTCACTCAATGTACCTTTGTTTGCTCTTTTGCAACCAAGGAGGCGCATCAAAGGTTCGCATAAAACTTGTCAAAAAAATATTTGCAAACACAAGCACAAATAACTAATATGATGAGAAGAGAAACTGATTTGTTTTCATTACGATTTCATACATGCAATCCGTGCAAAACCCCTTGATGCCCCGCCCACTGACCGGGCAATGGGACTATCATACGTATTCACGCCTAGATGGTTATACTCCCTATTCATTCACATGATAGTATACATTCTCATCTAATCTTTTTTTTTCTTTTGCAGATAATGTTATTAATGGCATGGTCCAAGATCTGTATGTGATGCATGTTTGTGGTTTTCATGGCTTGTGCGTCATGGTTAAAGCAACTCCGTTGAGGCCATCATGTTATTTTATAATAACCTACATGTTAACTTATGATGCTTAAAACTTTATGTAGTTCATTAGTGGCTATTAGATGTAGTAGCTAAGTATTTATTCATGAAGACTGAATTTAGATATTTGAGGAGACCTATAACAACGGAGATGGAGATCACCATGTAAGACAACTATACTATATTTCACAGTTAATATGATTACTTGGCAAGTGGATCAAGACTAAGGACAAGCTAGGCTCAAGTTTGTTGGATTACTTGGCTAGTTGTTAGGGCTTAAGTCCATAGAAAAAACTGAACTATGAAGGAGGTCTAGGTCATATCTCTTAGGTCATGCTTCTTAGTGATGTGCTGGATGCTCGGTGAAATCATGAGGCACTAGATGATAGTGGAGAGGTGTAAGGATCATGACTATTGAGGTACCCCGAAGGTATGAATATTTTGGTGATGAATAACAAACATGAAATATGACTAATGTCTACATGAGTGTTGTGCGTGTAGAAAACCCAATCTACATGATGATGATTGTTGATGGTTGACTTGTTGATTGATGACAATGACCACAAGCATGGAGCTTGATGAGCTTGATGGAGTTCAATCAAGGCTAAGGACAAGCTAGGAGCAAATGTTTCAAACACTTGTCTAGTTGTTAGGGCTTTGAGTCCATAGAAAAAACCGAACTATCAATGGGGTCCAAATCATATCTCTTAGGTCATGTCTAGTTCATGATGTACATAGATGCTCAGTGAGATCACATACACTAGGTGGCAGTGAAGAAGCCAAGGAGCTGTTAGAAGAAGCCGAGAAACAAAGTCAAGCGAGGATAAGGAGTTTCAGCTTCTCGACATAGTGACCATACATAAGTTCTGTAGTGATCGAACTGTACGGTCATCAGAGGATCAGAGAGAGGACTGCAAATAAGTTCGCCAGCACGAAGACCCATAGAGACCGGATGGTCCGGTCTGTACGGATGGGAACAGGGATAGAAGGGTGTAGTTTTGGATACTCTCTAGAATGAACAGGAATCGAAGAGACCAGACGGTCCGGTCTACTGATCGACAGTCTGGTTAGTATGGAAATCAGCTGGGGGCAGGAAGCAGTCAGTTCTGGAGGAGCCATCCCAGAGTGATCGGACAGTCCAATCTGACAGAGACCAAACTGTACGGTATGTACGTCCAGAAAGCTAATTTCGTGGAGCAACAACTAGTTTGAGGTTGGAAGCCAATTTAAAGTCGTTGCTGGGGTCTTGGAGACCTCCCTTGGTCATTTGGATAGCTGGGAGCATCAGTAGGGAGCCAAGAGGAAAAGAGAGGAGCACTAGGAGGAGATATTGGATATCTTGAGAGTGCTAGTGAGAGTAACAAGAGCATCTATACACATATAAGGCTAGGGTGTCCTTGATGGTGTGATCTGGGTCTTTACTCTTGGTCTATGGTGAGAACTAGACCAGTTAGTATTGGTGATTAAGCCTATAATGAACGGTTGTGAAGGTCGTCACACGTTTGTACATGGTTTGAGCCCGTCGCTAAAAGGGGCATCGATAGCGAGCACCTGTGTCGACTCGGGGAGTCTGGCAAGTTCTTGAGGGAGGCGAGCTTGTGCCTTGGTGGCAATGGTGACACAACCGTATCTTCACTCCGAGAGTGATTGCGGACTCGTGTGCGAGAGCTCCACTTAGAGGCAGAATGGACCGGTACTTCGGCGGGAGTGGTCCAACGAGGTGTAGGGGAAGGCACCATCCTTATGAGACCTCGGGAAAAAAATCATCAGCCACCTCTTACTCATGCTCCTTACTTTGATACCTTACCTTTCGCGTTTACATACTATGCTATTCATGCTTGTGTGCTTACCTTGCTCTTGTTGATTATCTTGTAGGTTTGCTTGAATAGACTCCTTATGCTTGCTTGTTGTTTGCTTTCACATGTCTTTATTCACTAGCTTACATAGGAGTTGCATTGTTTTGTGTGATCCACTAGTATGCTTAGGTTGTTGTTCCTTTCATATGACTATTATCTTGTTAGTGTGATCACCATTAGAATTGATATAGGAGTTTTTTGAGTGTTCGGTTTTAGAAATTGGTGAATTTGGTACATATAGCAAGTTCCCGATTTACGGCCCCCCCCCTCTCGGTCACTCGGTCCTTTCAAGTAGTACCAGCGCCAAGTGCTCATTATAAGGCTTAACCACCTTGAGTAAGAACCGTATTGAGTTGGGATGTCATCTCATTCGGGGTCGGGTCATGGCACATGGAAGGATCGCTTGAAAAGCTACCTAAACGCCTTGATTCCAGATGAGTTGATGGATACTCTTGTAGACTTTGTCAATACCTTTACTGATAATCATATGTATGATGATGATTGTGTGGATGTGCCTTGTTCTAGTGAGTGCCTAGTTTCTTCTTGTGATAACTTGATAGGTTGTGCTACTAGTGTGCCTAATGTGATGATTGATAATGATGTATCTCTTGATCTTGCTTGCCATTCTAGCTTGTCTAGTGTTGTTGATTATGATAGTACTTCTCCTATTGATGATTTCTTTGCTTTTCATGCTAATGAGAATGAGGACTTACTTGACTCTCTTATTCGATTTGAGGTATTGTGGACAAAATTGAAGCATCCGAAAGCCCTTTCAAGCTTCCAAAGATAATGATAGTAGAGAAGATCCTCACCTTGCTCCCTAGAAGCAAGCTTCTCTACATCACCCTTGATCTCATCATGGACAAGGATCTCTCCATTAATGCCTCAAGTGTCATTCCAAGTTTCACTCCAAGCACTATGGATGGACCACACATTGGTGTAGCGGGAGTGCCGACCACAATGCTCACAAGATCGGATGAAATGTTTGATCTCACGATTGAGGCTCCGATGCCTCCACCTCCTCCACCACAAGATCGACATTGGCATCTTCGTCGAGCTCACCAATAGGTTCTCTTCTTTTAATTTGGTGAATTTATGAGAAATTTGAATGATGATCTTTGTGAGACTCTTTTATGCATTCATGATCTTGTGTGCAGAATAAACTCATTTTGAGGCCTACAGAGGATTTCACCACATGAAGTGATTGACAAGTGCCTCATGCATATCACAACTCCTGAGAGGGGTTTCTTGCTTGAGGAGGTGATCGAGTGGAGGCATGATCCCTCAATTGAGAGAGCAATAGAGATGATACTTGTGCTCCACTCACGAATAGGACATATACTTGAGCATGTCACCGGCCTTGATGACCCTCCCCACTACTACATCGACCTTGACGATGTGCATGGGGGATGGTTATGAACATTGGAGGTATCATGCTCCCCACCATCCTATGGTTGCCAATGATCGCTAATTATGCGGATGGTCTCATTGTTCGGCATGACGAGGTTAGTGCAAGTCAATTGAGTAATGCTTTGGATACTAACCCTTCTTCCTCTAGTGCTTGTCTTATGGCTACTACTAGGGTCAACTACAAGAGTGGAGGCACCCATTGGATACTTGATATTGGGTGCACCCAACATATGACCGGGAAGCCAACCATGTTCACCAACATTGATGAAGACGAAGACAGTGAGAAAGTGACTTTTGGGGTCAACTCAAAAGGGAGAGTAAGAGACTCGGGTAAGGTGGCCATCACAGATGACCTCCATCTCTCCAAGGTCTTTCTGGTGGAAACCCTCAATTTCAATCTCCTGTCTATTGGTCAACATTGTGACATAGGATTCTAGTGCACATTTGATGAGGATGATGCAATGATTGAGAATGCAAAGAAAGGGCTAGTATTTCATGGAGTGAGGCATGAGAACTTGTATGTTACACACTTCAAATCTAGCAATATGCCACTAAGTACTTGCCTATTCTCTAAGGCAACCAAGGGACGGTTGTGGCATAGAAGATTGGCACATATTGCGATGAGTCAACTCAGGAAAGTGGTCAGAAGGAATCTAGTTAAAGGAATCAAGGATCTGACTTTTGAGAAGGATAGATTATGCAACACATATCAAGCAGGAAAACAAGTTGCATCTTCCTACCCCACCAAATCATTCATGTCAACATCTCATCCTCTGGAGTTCTTGCACATGGACTTATTTGGACCAACACGTTACAAGAGTCTGGGAGGCAATCTATATTATTTGGTGATTATGGATGACTTCACAAGATACACTTGGACCTCCCTTGTGAACAAGTCTCAAGCAAGTGATATCTTCAGCAAGTTTGCAAGGAGAGCAAAGAATGAATTCAAGGCAAGCATTATGAAGATAAGGAGTGATAATTGGACTGAGAGCATCTCCAAGAGGTCCCCAATAATTAGGTCCCAAAAACCTTTTTTTGGGAGCAGCCCAAAAAGTATTAGGGGAAAAAATTCTTTCCTCCTCCAACAGTTCTCCCCTAAAATAATGTAAAAACATTTTTTATTGGTCCATGTCAGCACTTGGATCTACATATTTTAATTTTCCCTTGAAGAAAGGTGGATTAGGGCTCCCAATTCTTCCCCTGTTTCTAGCTACAAGTGAGGAGAGTTTAGGGAGAAAATAAATATAAGGATGATTTAGGGACACTGTTGGAGATGGTTTTTTAGACAAAATCCCCTATTATTCAATTTAGGGAGAGGTTTTGGGCACTATTGGAGATGCTCTGAGTTCAAGAACACAACAATTAAGCAATATTATGACAAGAAGGAAATCAAGCGTGAATTCTCCGCTACATATATTCCCGAGCAGAATGGAGTAGTAGAGAGAAAGAACAAGACACTCATCACTCTAGCCCGTGCAATGCTAGATGAGTATGGGACTCATAAGAGGTTTTGTACTGAAGCAATCAACATGGCATGCTACACTTATAATCGTGTCTATCTCCACCGGTTATTGAAGAAGGCTCCCTATGAGCTATTGGTTGGATGGAAACCAAATGTTTCCTATTTTCAGATCGTTGCCTGCACATGCTACATTCTCAAGAAAAGAAGGAAGCCTGAGAAGTTTGAGAGCAGAACTGATGAAGGTATTCTTATTAGGTATTCAGGGACTTCTAAAGCATATTAAGTCTACAACTCAACCACAGGATGTGTGGAAGAATCCTATGATGTATAATATGATCAGTCAAATAGTTCTTAAAGAGGAAATGAATTCTATGAAGTGAACATTGGAGATGAGCCCATGAGGGAAGCCTTGAGAAACATGCCCATGGGCGAGGTTTTACCCCATGAGGCAAATGATGGTGATATTGATGAGCCCTCTACTCCTCCACCTCAACCAACCTCTTCCTCTGAGATGCAAGAACCAACCCATGATGCAAACAACACACCTTCTAGCTCCTCCCAAGATTCATTGAGAGCACACTCACCTAGCCATGAGGGAACCCATATGAGAAGTGAGTCACAAGCCTCCCCACATACCTCACCTCAAGCTACTTCTCCAAGCTCTTCACACAATACCCCCTCATCCACTCTAAGCTCCAAGATAAAAAGACATATGAGTGATTCCCCCACTTTCCTAAGAATCCAAGACACTCATATCTCAAGACAGCAAGCAATCCATGATACACAAGATACTTCACCTAGACCTCCTCCCACTCAAGAACAACATCATCCTAGACCCAAAGCTATCAACAAGAATCATTCTCGTGACTTGATCATTAGGAATCCATCTCAAGGAGTGAGGACAAGGTGAAATCAATATAAGCCCAACTATGGGAATAAAGAAAATGATGATGAGACAAATGTTGCAATTAAGATCCTCTCTTTCGTCTCCATGATTGAGCCTACAACAATTGAAGAAGCAATGGATGATCATAATTGGGTTATTGCTACGCAAGATAAGTTCAACAACTTTCAGAGATGCAAGATATGGAAGTTGGTCGAGAGGCCCAAGAAACATAATGTGGTTGGTACCAAGTGGGTCTTGAAAAACAAACAAGATGAGAAAGGGGCCATTGTTAAGAACAAAGCTCGCCTAGTGGCTAAGGGTTATTCTCAAGTGGCGGGTATTGTGAAGAAACATTTGCACCCATGGCCCCTCTTGAAGAAATTCAGATTTTACTTGCCTATGCATCACATAATGGCTTCAAGCTCTATCAAATGGATGTGAAGAGTGCATTCTTGAATGGAGAAATCAATGAGAAGGTCTATGTGGAACAACCCCCAGGGTTTAAGGATCCTAAGCATCCAAGGCATATATATAAGTTGAAGAAAGCTCTCTATGGTCTCAAGCAAGCACCTAGTACATGGTATGAACACTTGAAAAATTTCCTCTCCAAGAATGGCTTCACCATTGTAAGTATTGATAGCACCTTGTTCACAAGGCATGCTGGGAAGGATCTTTTTGTCTACCTGAAAGGATCGTAGTGACCGAGAGGGGGGGGGGTGAATCGGGAACTACCACTATGAACCAATTTTACCAAATACTAAACACCGATAGCACTCAAAGTAACTCCTACTCAAATCTAGTGGTGATCACACTATCAATATAATCCTATAAAAGGGAAGACATCCTATGCATACTAGTGGATCACATAAGTCAATACATCTCCTATGCACTTCTAGTGATCAAGCACACCAATGCAACTTCTACTCATACTAGTCATCAAATACGGAAGCTTAAACACTACTAGTAAGTAAGGAGTCTAAACATGCAAGTCTACAAGATAGTCAAAGAGAACTAATATAACACATAAGTATGAATAGCACGGTATGTAAATACGGAATGTAAAGCATCATAGTGAGAAGTAGAGTAAGGGGTAGCTCATGATTTTTTCCCGAGGTCTCGGAAAGATGGCGCCTTCCCCTAATCCTCATTGGACCACTCCCGCTGGAGTCCCGATCCCTCCCGGCACCAAGTGGAGTTCTCACCCACGAGCCCGGAATCACTCCTAGAGTGAAGACATGGTGTGCGTCACCGCTGCACAAAGCACAAGCTCGCCTCCCTCGAGAACTTGCTGGACTCCCCAAGCCGACACGGGCGCTCACTAACGATGCCCCTTTCAACGGCGGGCTCAAACCGTGTACAAACGTGTAACGGCCTTCACAACTGATCACGATAGGCTCGATCACCGATACCTAACCGGTCTAGGTCTCACAATAGACCAAGAGTAACAATCTAGATCCCACCCTCTAGGACACCCTAGCCTTAGATGTGGAAGATGCTCAAGCTACTCTTCTCTAGGACTCTCAAGATATGCAATATCTCCTTCTAGTGCTCTTCTCTTTTCCTCTTGGACCTTACCAAATGCTCTTAGGTATTCCACTGGCCAAGAGAGGTCTCCAAGACCCCAGCAACGAAGTTATATAGGCTCCCAACCTCAAACTAGCCGTTGCTCCACAAAATTGCCTTTCTGGACACACTGACCGGACTATCCGGTCTCTACCTGACCGGACCGTCTGCTCACTCTATAACGGCTCCACCCAGTCGTTGGCCTCCTCTGTCCAGGCAATCTTCTGAACTGACCGGACTGTCCGATCACTGGACCGGACCGTCCGGTCCACTTTCTCTCTCCAGTCCAGGAGCCTCCACGAAATGCACCTCCTCTGCCGTTCCTGCACTCCTACTGATCGAACCGTCCGGTCAGCAAACCGGACCGTCTAGTCTATATAGAGTCACCTACTGACAGAGTCCTGCTTCTCGCTCTAAGTCCTGGATAACTCCCCGTAGTGACCGTACAGTCCGGTCTCTACAGACCCCTCTGTTCAGTCTCTATGTCCAGAAGCTGAAACTTGTCGTCCTTGCTTGACTTCGTTTCTCGGCATCTCTAAACAGCTCCTTGGCTTCTCTACTGTCACCTAGTGCCTGTGATTTTACCGAGCAACCTTGCACATCACCGACTAGACATGACCTAAGAGAATGATCTAGACCCCCTTGATAGTCCGATTTTTCCTATGGACTCAAAGCCCTAACAACTAGTCAAGTGTTCCATACACTTGCACTATAGCTTGTTCTCCGCTTTGATCCATCTCCATCAACCCTTGGACTCCATCAAGTTCACAAGCCTCCATGCTTGTGGTCATTGTCATCAATCACCAAGGATGCCATCGACAATCATCATAAGATAGAAAAGGTTTCCTACACGAACAACACTAGTGTAGACATTGGTCTCATTTCATGTTTGTTATTCATTACCAAAACACCATACCATGGGGTGACCTCAATGGTTATGAACCTTACACTACCAAATCGATGTGGATGATATCATCTATGAATCAACCAATGAAAAGTTCAATGAGGAATTTTGGGAGATGATGGCAAAGGAGTTTCAAATGTCAATGATTGAAGAGTTACAAGTATTCCTTGATTTTCAAGTCAAGAAATTGAGAGAAGGGAACTTTATATACCAAGAGAAGTACACCAAAGACCTCCTCAAAAGATTCAACATGGAAAATTGCAAGCCCTTGCACACACCTATGGTGACATGCAAACCTTTGGATGATGATGTGAAAGGAAAATTAGCGAACCCTAAGCTCTATAGATTAATGATTGGTTCTTTGCTCTATCTGACCTCCTCAAGATCGGACATCATGTTTAGTGTGTGCTTGTGTGCACACTGCCAAGCAAATCCGAAGGAGTCACACTTGAAGGCCATGAAAAGGATACTAAGATACCTCAAGTATACACCTATCATGGTACTATTGTATCTAAGAGGAACAAGCTTTGAGTTACTTGGGTATTCAGATGCTTACTTTGCGGGTTGCAAAGTGAATAGGAAGAGCACATCGGGAGGTTATCAATTTCTTGGAAGATCACTTGTATCTTGTGCTCAAAGAAGCAAAACTCAGTGACTATTAACGGCTGAAACGGAGTACATGGTAGCGGGAGCATGTTGTGCCCAACTCCTCTATATGTGGCAAACACTCTCGGATTATGGCCTCAACTATACTCAAATGCCATTATACTGTGACAGTGAGGCAACAATGTTGAGAATAAGGACATTTCATGGTCATGCAAAGCATATTCAAGTCAAGTATCATTTCATAAGAGACCATGTTGAGAAGAAGGACATTGTATTGGTGAGCATGCGGACTCATGAACAATTAGCAGATATCTTCACCAAGCCACTTGATGAGAAGACCTTCAATAAGATAAGGGGAGAACTCAATGTTCACAACCTTTCAAACTTCACGTGATGTATCCTTGAAGCTTGTCTCTTGTAAATTTGTATAGGCTTTTCTTGTTTTGTTTTGTTGTTTGTGCCTTGTTTTGTGCTTGTTTCTCTTCTTCTTGTAGGTCAACTTTGGACCTCCTTGAGATAGCAATAGACATGGGTTAAGCTTGGGAAGGTGGTTCATGGTGTGCCCAAGGCTTTGAAAAATGTTCCATTGTGAGTAAGCTAGAGAAGAGAACAACTCGTTGTTGGCACTTTGGTTTGTAAGGTTTCTCTCTCTTTATTTTAGAATCGCATCATGCATTGAATACTTGTTGAATATGCATTCTTTGCATTCATATATTCTTGCATCATGATACCTTACATGCTCCCAAGCATGTTTCAAGGAGGAGTTGCTTATTTACAATATGAGTATATGACCCTCTAGATGATCACATTGTGATAATTGTGCTTCATGCCCATTGAGTCACGTTCGAACAAGCTCCAAGGCTAAATCTTCTTGCGCAGCTCAAAGATGAGTGGCTGATACATTCTTATCACACAAATGACTAACCATTGCACACTTGACAAAATATTTTGTGAGTCATGTGTGTAGGGGGAGCTATGGTGGAACGTCGTCATGACTAAGGAGGAGCATAGTGAAAGGGGAAGTTTTCTAACTCTTGTCAATTATTATTGCTTGTTGGTTCTCTTGTGTTTTGGTCTTAGTTTTTGTTTTTTGGTGATAGGAGACAAAGGGGGAGAAAAAAAATGAAGATCCAAAAAGGAAAGCCAAGTCAAGATTGAAAATAGCTTAAAGAGGGAGAAGAACATGAAGACACAAGGAAAACTATGAGGTGACAAAGGAGAGCATGAAGATCAAAAGAAGATGGATGTATAAACATGAAGGTCATATGAAGGAGAGAAGACCAAATGAAGATGATCAAGACAATGGTGCATGTCTACAACAACAATGAACATCCATACCGACATGAACATCTACGTCTATAGTGCATGTCTACATCAACATGGTCAACTACCACAACACCATGACATGCGTAAAATTCAACACAAAGATCAACATCAAGTGCGCTACGTAATCGGGTAGTTCTCCCTCAACACCTAGCATATTCCAAGGGGGAGACTACTTCCAAGGTAAGGACCAAGGTAATTCTTTCAAACCTATCTTTTCCTTTGATTTCTTGTTGCTTGTCCATTTTGGATCATCATAAGTAGTAGTTGTCATCCATCACCGAGAATAGGGAGATTGTAAGGATCATGACCATTGACGTACTCTGAAGGTATGAATGTTTTGGTGATGAATGACAAGCATAAATGTGACTAATGTCTACACGAGTGTTGTGCGTGTAGGAAACCATATCTACATTATGATGATTGTTGATGGTTTCCTTGGCGATTGCTGACAATGACCACAAGCATGGAGTTTGATAAGCTTGATGGAGTCCAAGGGTTGATGGAGTTCGATCAAGGCTAAGGACAAGCTAGGAGCAAGTGTTTGGAACACTTGTCTAGTTGTTAGGGTTTTGAGTCCGTAGGAAAAACTGGACTATCAAGGGGCTCTTGGTCATATCTCTTACATCATGTCTAGTCCGTGATGTGCATGGATGCTATGTGAAATCATAGGCACTAGGTGGCAGTGGAGAAGCCAAGGAGTCGTTGAAAGAAGCTGGGAAACAAAGTCAAATGAGGACAACGAGTTTCAGATTCTGGATAGTAACTGGACAGAAGGTCTGTAGTGACCGGACTGTACGGTCATCAGAGGATCAGAGAGAGGACTACAAAGATGTCTGTCAGAGTGAAGACCAATAGAGACCGGATGGTCTGGTCTGTATGGATGGGAACAAGGACATAAGGGTGCAATTTTGGACGTTCTCTAGAATGAATAGAAATCGAACTGACCGGACGGTCCGGTCTACTAACCGAACAATCCAGTTAGTATGGAAATCAACTGGGGATAGGAAGTAGTCGGTTTTGTAGGAGCCGTCCCAGAGTGACTGGACCGTCCGGTCTTGCAGAAACCGAACTATATGGTATGTACGTCTTGAAAACTGATTTCATGGAGCAACGACTAGTTTGAGGTTGGAAGTTTATTTAAAGTCATTGCTGGGGTCTTGGAGACCTCTCTTGGTCATTTGGATAGCTAGGAGCATCAGTAGAGAGCCAAGAGGAAAAGAGAGGAGCTCTAGGAGGAGATATTGAATATCTTGAGAGTTCTAGTGATAGTAACAAGGCTAGGGTGTTCTTGAGTGTGTGATCTAGGTTGTTATTCTTGGTCTATGGTGAGACCTAGACTAGTTAGGTGTCGATGATCAAGCTTATCATGATCGGTTGTGAAGGTTGTCACACGTTTGTACACGGTTTGAGCCCGCCGTTGAAAGGGGCATCGATAGTGAGCACCCGTGTGGGCTCGGGAAGTTTGGCAAGTTCTTGAGGGAGGCGAGTTTGTGCCTTGGTGGCAGCGATGACGCAACCGTGTCTTCACTTCAGGGGTGATTACGGGCTCCGTGCGAGAACTCCACTTGGTGGTGGGAGGGACCGATACTCCGGCGGGAGCGGTCTAATTAGGAGTAGGGTAAGGCGCCATCCTTCCGAGACCTCGAGAAAAAAATCATGAGCCATCTCTTACTCATGCTCCTTACTTTTATGCCTTACCTTTCATATTTAGATACCGTGCTATTCATGCTTGTGTGCTTACCTTGCTCTTGTTGATTGTCTTGTAACTTTGCTTGAATACACTCCTTATGCTTGCTTGTTGTTTGCTTCTACGTGTCTTTATTTAGTAGCTTGCATAGGAGTTGTATTGCTTTGTATGATCCACTAGTATGCTTAGTTTGTTGTTCCTTTTATAGGACTATTATCTTGTTAGTGTGAGCAGTACTAAAATTGCTATAGGAGTTGTTTGAGTGTTCAATTTTAGGAATTGGTGAATTTGATACATATAGCAAGTTCCCGATTCACCCCCCCCCCCCCTCTTGGTCACTCGGTCCTTTCAAGAGGCCAAGGAACTGTTGGAGGAAACCAGGAAAATGATGTCAAGGAGAGGATGAGAAGTTTTTAACTTTGGAGAAAACATCAGATAGCCAAGTGATGAAGATAGGACAGTACGGTATGTATGGAGTAAAATGTCTAGAAAGTTTATGGAATCTGATATGTTTTTAGAACTACATATGGCAGTGGAGACAAGATAGTCAATGCAGAGACCAAAGTGTACTGTCATCAGAGAGGAAATCTAGTACCGAGCATGACTGTGAGGAGAAGTTTATGTTAGAGAAGAATCATAGAGACCGGATAATCCGGTCTATATGGAAGTGATTTAGAACATAGAAGATCCAGTGTGCAATAGCTCTATGAGGACAAAATGATAGATAGGACTGGTTAGTCCCGTGTGTAGATCGAACAGTCCAGTTTGGATAGAAGCAGCTGAAAATAGAGATGCAACAACTCTAGAGGAGTGTTCCTATGGAGACCGGACAATATGGTCTTGTAGAGATAGACAATCTGGTCTATATGACTAGAAAGTTGTTTAGTGGAGCAACGACTAGTTGGTAGTTATAAGGCTATTTAAAGTGGTTGTTGGGGTCATGAAGACTTCTCTTGGCCATTTTCAGAGCAGAGCAGATTGCATATCTTGTAGCACTAGAGTGAAGAGTAACTTGAGCATCCATACACATCTAAGGCTAAGGTGTCCTTGATAGTGTATCCTAGGCTGTTACTCTTGGTCTATGGTGAAACCTAGATAGGTTAGGTATTAGTGATCAGGCCTATCATGATCGGTTGTGAAGGTTGTCATATGTTTATACATGGTTTGAGCTTGTCGCTGAAAGGAGCATCACTAGTAAGCGCTTATACTTGTACTAGGAGAGTACAACAAGTCCTTGAGGGAGGTAATCTTGTGCCTTGGTAGCAGCAGTGACTCGACTGCATTTTCAGTTTGAGTGATTACGGGCTTGTGGGCGAGGACTCCACTTTGAGTGACAGCACAAACCAATACTTCGGTAGGAGTGGTCTAACGAGGAGTAAGGAAATGCACCATCCTTCTAAGACCTCAGAAAAAAAATCATGAGCATTCTTTGACCTCTCTCATTACTACTCCAAAATTATATGTTATAATTGATAGGTTGACTTGTGGCTTGCATAGGCTAGTGTGGCTTTCCTACCACATTGCATCTGCCATGAACATTAGCATGTGTAGGCTCTTGGTCTCCTAAAATTACCAGGTTGTAATGATTGCTTGTATTGAGCATGAAAACACAACGTATTTATTTTAGAGGTTGTCTTACCGACCCCTTCCCCCCTCTTGGTACGCCTTCGATCAGATGGAGGACAAATGAGACCAGAGAGTACAATCATCATGGAAGGAGCAAAAGAATAGAGAGACATTAGGTCTCTAGAGGGTGCCAGTTGATGATTGAACAATATGGTCTTGTAGAGGCTAGATTGTGAGGTGTGTAGGTTTCACATGCTCTGTATAGCAACAACTATTTGCTGGATATGTGTTCGTTGGTTTCATAGTCGTTAGCAATGGTTACACCAATGCTAACTTCTGAACCAACAAGGACGATTCGAGATCATAATCTGGATATGTGTTTTGCCAGGCGGGATGGGTAGAGAAGAGCTCCAAAGATAGATACGGTTGCTAGTTCTGCGGTGGAGGTCAAGTACCTTTCTAGCTTGTAAAGCTGCCATGAAAGATGTTTGGATCAGAAAAAATTTATTTCTACTTTGGGTGTGATTCCTAGCTTGTCCAGTCCAGTGGGCTTTTACTGTGATAATAGTAGTTTCATTGCGTAAGCCAAGGAGCCTAGGTCACATCTCAAAAGAACAAATATATACTTAGACGTTTTCATCTCACTTGAAACATTGTTAATCAAGGTGATGTGAAGATATGGAAGGTGTACATGGATTCAAACAAAACTGGTCTATTGCCTCTCTCACAGTCCAAGCATGAGACACATATGAGATCTATTGTGCAATGTCTATGTTTATGTATAATTGAATAAAATATTATTCTGCTCCTTGGACAACAATCACTACATTGATTGGCAAATACATAACTTGTTTGTGAAATTCTTTGTTCATTTATGATATTATCCTAAAATAGTCCTAGTTTCTTATCGTTACATGGGACAATAATGATTCATGAAATAACACATGACTTGATTGATGATCATGTTTCACATATGATAGATATAAAGATATCAAATCAATAATGTGGACACATGTTAGAGAATATGATGTTGAATTGACCCACTAGTAAACGTTGTTGAGTTGTTATTTGTTGTGCCATCCATTGTTGTTTTATATGATGTACCCTCGGGATCCTTGGACCTGAGATCATTGTTGATTCTTATAATGTGTCATAGGGCACATAGGGGTCACCAAATGCTACTTCATAATTAACTAGGTAGTTATAAAAGTAGATTTTGGGTATGCTATAAAAAATGTTATGGTTGTGAGCGATCAAAACAAAATTTGCCCCTCTTAATAGCAGGAGAAATATCTCTGGCCCTTAGAGATACATGGATTTGAAAGTGGATAGTGATGTCAATTTGATTGATGGGTTAATCAAGATGACTAACAGTTAGTCATAATGAATCCACTATTTGTTTGAGTAAATGGACAAGCTATCACAGGGATAACATGTATCTTGCCTTAAGATTGACTGATATCGTGAGGCAAAATGATATGTATGTATATGAGAATGTTGAGCCGATATGATCTTTATGTGTCAAGGGAGTAAATATGTGCTGCTATATTGATTTATGATTTGAAAATGAGTTTTACATTGTCGTAGCACATGAACCTAACAGGTCGGACACTTTCACGGATTAGAACATCATGACTTGCCTGTGTGATTGTCTCTAGTGCTAGTGGGAGAGTTTTTTTGATAACTTTGCACTCTTGAATATGTGCCCAAGAGATAATATAGATTTGATCTGTATCATAGGAGCATATGGATTTTGATTCATGAGGGGGATTAGAGTAGTAATGGCCTGACACATGGAGGCCCATTAGTGTGGCTTATATAAATGGAGGAGGGTTTAAGGACCCACGTTGATTGATCAGTCTGGACCCTGGTCGTGGCCTCCACCTCTCTCTCTCTCTCTCTCTCTCTCTCTCTCTCTGTATGAAATACTACGCACGGACTCACTGTACTTGTGAATATCGTAAGAGGAGGCACTACTATTGTGGGGCTGCTTGGCTGTTTGAGGAGGAGATGGTTGATGTGAAAGATTACATCCTCTACACCAACGTGTGACTGCCTTGGATCTTGCTACTCTATTATCGCTTTTGTTCAGTCTATGCGTTTAGCAGTATCAATCCATGATCCCTCTTAGCTCTTACAAAGCTTTTTGATTAAATGGTAGAATTTGTTTTTTTAGAGATTATATAGTACAACTCAGATACTCATAATGCGCGCATACTCAACCATATGAACACACGTACACAAATCCTATCTCTATGAGTATTTTCGATGACTGAGCCGATAAATCCTCTAAATTGATGAAGTTGCCATTGGTGTCTTGCTATGGTTTATCACTAAAAGCACAATATCATTAAATCATAGAAAATCACCATAAACGGTAGAATTCGTTTATGGCTATCCTAGCCTATCGTTTTCTAACACTGACGCTATAGAGGATGGACACTGGAAGGACACGCTCGTAAGATAGCTCTCCTTGTATTGGCATATGCCCTGTTTCCTCGTCTCCACATCCTGTAATACTCCAGCATATGGTTAAAGCAGCGCTCTTTGCTTATGTGCTTGGAAGTCCGAGATGCATCTCGTATTTGGGCACAGCACTACAACAAAAAGCTCCTTTAGCGGCGGAGGCCCAACCCATGTAGCGGCAGCCCAAAATTAATCCGCCGCTGTAAATCAAAACTCATTTATAATGGCAGCCCACTTAATGAGCCACCGCTACTCCCATTTACAGCGGTGACTCATTTAACGGGCCGTCACTACTCAAGTCAACCCGACCCAAGTTTTGATATAAATTCACCCACACTCTAACCCTAATAGACTAGTTCTCTCCTCCCCACGCCTATCACCCGCCGCCACCTCCTTTCTCTCCCCGCGCGGCCCCTTCCTGCTCTCTCTCTCTCTCTCTCTCTCTCTCTCTCTCTCTCTCTCTCTCTCTCTCTCTCTCTCTCTCTCTCTCTCTCTCTCTCTCTCTCTCTCTCTCTGCACCCCTGTTCTCCGAGCAAATCCACGCAGCCCTCCTCCGACCTAGCAGCGGCGTGTCTCTCCCGGGCGTCTCTCTCTCCGGCTCGGGAGGCAGCTCGGGCAGGCGGCACGGGAAGCGGCTCGGGTAGGCGGCTCAAGACTTGTCGTGGAAGGCGGCTCGATGGAGGGATCTGCGTCGGATCTGCACGCGGCGGGCTCCTTCTCGTTGTCGTCGAATCTGCACATGGCGTGGACGAGCACGGGGTGGGGTGGGCCCCTCTTTCGATGGCCGTGTGCGAGCCCTCCTCTTCCAGCGGCCGTGCATGGGGCAGATCCATCTCCCCTCCTCGTCAGATCTGCGCGTGGTGGATCTGAACGACTCCCTCCCTCACGGGCCATGCATGGAGCTCCTCCTCTTCCGGCGACCTGTCTCCTTCGATGACCACACGTGGGGTGGATCTAGAGGCTGCCCTCCTCCAGCACATCGGATGGCCACGCGTGGGGTCCCTCCTCCGATGAACGAGCGCGGCGCCTCTCTCCTCCGGTGGTCGTGGTGGATCTGGAGGCGGCTCGAAAGGCGGGGGCACTTTTTTTATTTTTTAGGGTTTAGGGTAGGGTGAAGATGTCACCCGCCGCTACTAATAATTTTTTTGTTACGGTTGGTTTAGATCTCAGATTATCCACCGTTATCGCTCTTGATTTTTATCTGCGATTCCTGAGCGACGGAACTGCCGACCCACTGCTACAGTACTGTTCCACGCGTCGCTAAAGGCTGATTTTGTTGTAGTGTTGGTTGTGCTGTTTGGGTGAGTCTGGGAGTAAATTGGTGGACAGCCGTGCATTCCGCTCAGCAGAAGTGTTTTACTGCAAGCTTGACATTCCGTCGAACAACTTGCGTGTAGTGGTCATGGAACATCGGTTTTGTTTGTTTTAGCCGAAACCACGACGGGGCAGGGCACCTGTGGTGCGCTCAAAGGGACGGAGTGCGACCACGCCGAGGCTGATCACATCAACTCAAGTATGTGGCGCGGAGAACACGGCAGCTGGGAATCAGCGCGGGAAGAAGGCGATGAGTGACGATTGGAGGAAGGGTGAGGAGGGACGGGCCAGTCGCATAGAGGAGCTTCTGTTGCTAGCTCCCTCTGGATAAATCGGAATAATGATCGGCGTATCAACGGAACTAAGGATCCAGCTATATTGAGCTAAATTTAGATATGTAGAGATTGCTTTGAATCTCTCCTTGTCGTCCTTAACTGCCACACTAGGGGACTCGCACAATAATTTGTGATGATAAACAGTAATTCTTCATCGTGCAAAAGAAGCACACAGACTGGTAAATATTGCGCCTAATTTACAAAATGGATGCCCTTTTACGAACATCTCAAGACTCAAGCAACTGGATAAAAAAAACTGACCTCGATACTGCGGCAGATGGTCTCGCCGGGTTGTTGAGGCAAGATGAACGATGCAAATGCTGCGGCACTCGGTGAGAGGGAAATATATAATCAGTACAAGGCTAATTAAAAAGTCCCATTGGTTATTACTTATGTAGATGGTGCCAAATGATTCTGGGTGGAGTGACTAGCAGCTCCATCTAGGTACTAGCAGACCCGGGTACAGCGGCACCTCTCACAGTACTGTAGCACGGCACTGTAGTGCATTTGTTGTTGCAGTCGTGGTAGCTTCCTTGGCTCAAAAAATACCCTTTAGATTGTCTATACTCGTTATACTCTAAATTCATTCTCTAAAAGGAATATTCCGTACTAGTCAATAATATTCTCTCCTCTATATTTAGTTTTCCCGCACCCATTCATACTCTATATCCATCCTCTATATTAACTACCCAATATTTTATTCAATCATCTCCAACTACTATCTCATTATAATAAACATATTTCTTCATAACACAATTATTTTAAATGATAATTTTAAAATCATGCAACTAAAAATAATTAGTACCTGCCAATAGGCTTCTTCTTAGTCGTGGTTGTTGGGCTACAATTATTATCACCAAGGTTGATGGGGTCCTCCCCAAACCCTTCACTCGTAGCTTGCTTTGCCGATGCTCCGGTCTTTCGATCCTGCCATTTGGGCTCATCCTTCATGATTTCCCAACAATGCATGTAAGTGAAGTTGTGTTTCAGCACTCCCGTAAAATTAGCAGATGTATGAGTGGTCTGCATACAAGGAAGTTTCTTACCAAGCTTGAACATCACAGATATAAAAAACTAGAGATGCACACCTATTAAATAGAGCAAACAAGAAGAATTCTACAGTCTACAATAAAATAGAGCAAACATAGAAGAATTCTACAGTCTACACTGCATAAAGAAGGCAGCAAACTAAGCCAATGAAAGGGAAAAAGAAAAAAAAAACAGCAACAAACCTTATCGGCATTCGACATCCCGCTAGCATTCTCTCTAATGACCTCAACATAGAAAGATGCAAACTTCCCCACTTCAGCCTTGATATTGTCCCAACGGCTCTGTAGCGACCGCACACTCCTTTCTAGGTATGATTCCCTCCTCATGTTGTATCGCTGCAGAATACGTTCCCACATGCGATCTCTCTTTTGTCTGGTACTTGTAATTGGGTCACAACAAATTTCAAGCCATGACTTGACAAGGTTCACATCTTCATCTGGGTTGAAATTGCTTAACTTCGTCCTACCAGTGCCTTTCAACCTATTTCCTTTTCCAGAAACCGTTGGGGAACCGGTCACTTCCTCCACATCCACTAAGACATCTGCGTTTTCAGGCAGCTGAGCAAATCCTGGACCACTTATGTGCATCACTGAGACATTGGGTGCAGGCGGCTGCATTCCTGGGGGGATACCATGAAGGAGCAGGTTGGTACCCATACAAGAATGGATTCTAGGCACCCTGGTACGGAAACATGTTGGCACCTGAAAAACCTCCTTCTGATCCATCATTAGACTGGTTAGGGTCCATCCTGAAATCAAAGTAAGATCAGGAAGTGCATTTAGCACAAACTCAAGAGTTATGATGTCAATAAATCAAAGTCATAAACTGCTTTCCAGAAAAGAAAAAGAAAACCCTATACACTTCAGGCTGCAGCAGCAAAAACTAGAATTATTTTGGATGGGCAACAAACACGAGTTGATATGAATTAAGTGAAGAAACTAATTGATGTAACCTATCCACCTTTCTGTTTATCAGCAGCTCTATCTCTTCCTTTTTCTAGTATATAAAAGGAAGATAAAGCTCCTAGTGTTTCATCAGTATTCTTCTTACCGTATCAGAATTGAGGCAAACACTTAAAAATCCTCATGAGAAAAGCTAGGACGATGCTTGTTTTGTAGTCCAATCCCAAATGTGAGTGGATGAGTACAGAGACTGGTATGACGTCCTATGCTAGGCAGTGAGCTACTCATATCTTGTTTCAACTCTCAGCACTAAACAACTCTCAGTATAATCCTGTTCTACAAACAAACTTGTGTGCATTACAAGATTAGCTGAAAACGTTAGGCATTTGTTTTCTCCTATTGCATACAGAGAATCGGCTGATTTCACAAAGTTGTTTGAAGAATCACCTAATTTAACCATTCTTACTAGCCAATTTCTAGACAATTTAAGAGAATCAGATGAGCTGTAGAGAATCAGATGAGGCAAACACAAAGGGATTTGGGAAGGACGCCGGCCCTGTGCTCACCTGAGTTGGGGAGGACACCGGACGGACCGGGCAGTGGAGCTCTCGTCTGATGTGGCGGCCTTAACTGCTGAGGAATGTCATCGCCGCCCCGTTTGCGCCCACAGCTGGGCACGATGCCGTTCTCCAGGATGGCCTCGTGGTGGAGGTACAACTCCTGGGAGGAGCCGAATGGGCGTGACGACGGGACTGCCCTAGCTGCCGGTCGCGGATTGGCAGCTCCCTCAACGACGACTGCCCTCCACGCCGAGCTCCACGCCCACCTCCACGTCGCCGCCCTCGACCTCGACGGCGCTCCTCCTCGCGCTCAACCCAGCCTCCCCGAGCCCCTCCGCCTCTCTCCGTCGATGCGCCTCCTCTTGCGCGGGTAGTTGAGGCAGATCTAGGGTTTACCGTTGAGGAGTGGCGGCGGGCCTCCCGACAGTGCACGGCGCATCCTCCTCTCTCCTCCCTCCTCCGCCGGTGCGGGAGCAGCACATTGCCGCCACCGATTCCCCGCTCTCGTTGCAGCCCTCGAGGACCTTCGGCTGCCGCCGCCGCGAATCCACCGACGAGCGCTATGGAGGAGCCAGTAACGACCGCGAACAAGGGGCACGGACGGCGGGATGGAGGCAGGCTGCAGGTGGCCGGACGGGCACGAGGGGAGTCGTCGGTTGGTGTTGGTGGCTCGGGGAAGAGAATATCGTGGTCCTGGAAGTCGCTAGATTTGGAGGAGGAAACCGGGGTACGCTGCTTTACCGGGACGGTGCAGTACCCCGGTGCACCTCATTTTACGCTAAATGCATACTCCAGGTCTTTTTACAATTGCCCGGTGCAGACAGTCTTACCGGGGAGGGGGGGGGGGGGAGTTCTCAGCCACGGTTTTGAAGAGAATTCTTTTCCTCTTAATGTGAAACACAGAGATACTCAAGAGGTACTCCATGGTCGAATTTTTATTACTTATGTAGATGGTCAGTGCGTTAAGGCGAGGTGGACGAGGCAAACGCCGTGGGGACTCAAGGAAATATAAATCACACGGTTAATTAAGTGCACAACTAATTTAAAAGTACGATTGGAAGTCAAACAAGTGTATCTTTTATTTGACTTAGAATATCAGCTTGATTTGATATGTATGTGATTATACAACAACTTACAACTGACATTGGGTTATAGAATACTCCCTCCGTTTCAAAATTGTCGTCGCTATTGACTTTTTTCGTTACTTTTGACCATTCGTCTTATTCAAAAAGATTTCAAAAATATAATATATTTTTTTATGATTTGTTTTATTACTAGACAAAATTAAAATATAATTTACAACTTTTCATATTTGAACAAATATTTTGAATAAAATGAACGGTCAAAAATGATAAAAAAATGTCAATGATGACAACAATTTTAAGGGAGTAGTATATATATAAACACACGATGAAGGGAATCAAAATGACACTATCAGCCCAGCTGGATGCCGAAAAAAGTCCTCGTCAAGATAATTATTCTAAGACGAACAGGGATGATAGCACCACCCACCACCCACCAACTAAATTTCAGAAAGACTTTACTTCTAGATCTAGTCGTTGTTTTTCTGGACTACTAAAATCAAGCCAATCGAACAGTTTACAAGTAGCTCACGAGCTTGTTTGTTAAGGAGTTCATCTATAAAATAAAAACTCAGAATTGGGTGTTGTTTGGTTCAGATTTTGTAACGCAAACGCTAACGTATTGAGATGAAGGTGTAATGACAAATGGTGGAAGCTAATACTGACTTTGTTTGGTTCATGCTCTGCAAAGGGATTACAATCTGATTCTGGGAGGAAAAATTATTGGCATGGGAAAAAGATCCCAAATTACAAGGGTAGATCCGTTGCTTGCAAAACTGCTAGTCAAATCTGTCGATTGTTAACACCCATCACTCCAGGATTGAGCCAATCGAAATGCAATTCTTGAGCTCTCCGACATTGGACAGCTTTGCAGGATCGAAGAACACGGGAGAGCTCTCTCTTCCGCCATGAGTTATGAGATGCGGCATCAGCGATTGGAGATTGCCGCCACCGAATTCACTCCTCATGGTGCCACCGTCCAGTTCTTCGATCAATCCCACCTCAGTTGCGGGCGAAGATGCCGAATTCATCCATGACGTCATCCATAGATATCCCGCATCCATGGCTCGGCAGCAAAGGCACAAGGATGGGCTACGGATCCACAGAAGAGGCGAAGACCAAAGACGGGCTCGCGGCCATGAAGGGAGTCCTCCGGCGGCACCGAGGAGACGTGTTGCTTTTAATGCGATGGAGGAGTGTTTGAGCGGAGGTTGAAGACGACCACGACAATGTATATTTGATTACGGTGGGGTGGGGTGGGGTGGGGTGGGGTTGGTATCAAATTTGTACAAAGCTGTATCCGATTACGTGTGACTCCATTACTTAGCACCTGTTTGGCATGGCTCCACTCTAAAACTCCAAGGAAGAGCTGTCTGGAGTCAGCCAAACATCCCGGCTCCAAAACTCTACGGAGCAGCTGCTCCACCTGGAGTTGGAGCATCTCTAGTTCATTTTGGTGGAGTACCTCTTTTTCAACTCCAGAAATTGTGAAAATGTATGTCCTCATGGAGTTCGGATAAAATTACCCACATTTGCCACTAGTTATACAACGAAACGTTATTTTTCTATTTTTCTCTCCTCCTTTCCGGTGGTGTCCGATCCCCTTCTGCATCCAGCCAATCGCATCCGGCGGCGCCCGATCTGAAGCCCGCGCAGCCGCCCGCCCCTGGCCGTCCCGGCCGCCGCCCGCCCCCGGCTAAAACCCGACGCACGCCAGCAGCCGACTCACGCCCCGAGCCAACGCGCGCCCAGAGACGCCCCCGACCGACGGCCCACACCTGCCCCTGCCCCCGCCGACTCCCGACACCTGCCGCCTGCCCGACCCCGCCCCCACCGACGCTCGCCCCCGACCGATGGCCCACGGCCGGCCCTGCTCCCGCCGACGCCCGACACCCGCCGCCTGGCCGACGCCCGCCCCCGCCGACGCCCGACACCAGCCTCCTGGCCGACGCCCGCCCCTGCCAGTCTTCGCCGAGTCGACACCCGACTGCCAGACGCCCGCCCACGGCAATCTCTCGCCTGGAGCCGCCTTCAACCAACGATTGCTCAGAGCCGCCCCTCTGCTCCGGCCAGCAACTCCTTCCACCGACACAAGGTGAAATACATTCTTTCAATGTTGTCTTTCTGTAGTACACGATGATGTTGTTCAGCAGTAGTAGAGTGTTCCCTGTTCTTTTAGATATGACTAGAAATTTGATCATTGCTTATAGTCCTCAAGTACGATAGAATGTTCAGTGTTTGTAGTAGGTGAGATTTAAGCATAAATCATGGTAAAATGAGGTTCTTTATCTGTATAACTAATGTTCATTATTTGTAGTACATGATATTTGATTTATCATACAATATGAACAGTTCACTTATTTAAGTTATTAATGTGAGTTACATTAGATGCCAGAAATGGATTGGAATATTGAAACTACTCACGTGCTTTGTCAATTGTTTGTAGAATAAGTTGGAAGAGGAAATCGACCAAACACTCACTTGAACAGTGTAGGCTTTGCTGAGGTTGAAAAAGGTTTGAGAGATAGGTTAGATATTGCAGCTACAAAGGCACAAATCAAAAATAAATGGGACAAGCTAAAGGAAGATTTTAAGGCATAGAAGAAATTATTATTGAGACAGACAGGAACATGTTGGTGCCCGATAAAGAGCATAATTGTTATGCATGAAGAGTGGTGGAAGAAAGCTAGAGCTGTTAGTGATTGTTGTTGGTTCTTTTGTTTCTTCTCTTTCAACAATACATACAATTTGTTTTCTTATTTTATCATATGTTGTATTTTTTTAGGATATTCCGGGGTGTGAAAAATTTAAGAAAATGGGTCTTCAAAATTCTGATGAACTGGAAAAGTGTTTTGCTGATATCACTAATATTGGTGTGGACCATTGGTCACTTCATATGACCAATCCTTCTAATACTAGTGGAACTGAACCAAATGTAACTGAACCTGAACAGTGTGATAGAGACACACAGGAGGACGAAGTTGGAGGAAATTATGTTGACACTTTCCAGTTTGAGCAGGAGTCTCCTGTCAACCCAAATGGTAAAAGGCCACCAACACGGGTTGACGATAAAGAAAAAAGCCTAAGACAGGGATAACTGCACTTATTCAAGAGGCAGTATCGAGTATTGCTACTTTAACTAATTCATATGCTTCGAGCAAAGAAGGAAAATATAATATTTCAGAAGTGATGGAGCATGTAGTTTCTTGTGGTGCAAAAGTAGATAGCAATGAGCATTTCATTGCAACTGAGTTGTTTGTGAAAAAGGAGCAAAGGGAGATGTTCATGACCCTGCCTAGTGAGAGTAAGAAAAATTGGCTTACCAGGAAGTACAATACCAAGTATGGCAATTAGTTGTGCTTATGGTTGTGTTCTTTTTTCATTTTTAGAATAATTCATGTTGAACTAATGTATTATTGTTGTGACTTCTTTTTTCTCTATCGTCTAATGTAATAATTTTGTGACTCATTTGATCTTATTATCCAAATGTATTGTTGTTATGACTCATGTTACTTTTTTACGCCCTTATTTGTACAGATGTCTGACAGTGAGAGTGATGCTTCTAGTAACGATGGTGATGCATTCTTTCATATAGTCACTTCAGCTGCTAAGTTTGTAAATATCTATTCTAAATCGTACTTGGACAAGGCAGAACCTAGAACATCAATTCAGAGTGGAATGGACTGGGTGAATGAGACTCTGAATACTCCAGGAGAGTGCCATAAAATTCTACGGATGAACAAAGAAATTTTTTTTGATCTTCATGACACTTTGGTAGAGAGGTATGGTCTGCAACCATCTAAACATATGAACACCTATGAGATGCTTGTAATATTTCTCTTCATATGTGCTGGGTGTGAGTTCAATAAAATAGGTCAAAATAGGTTTAAACACTCAGTAGAAACTATAAGTAGAAAATTTCATGAGATGCTAAAATCTATTATTCAAATGGTTGAACATTATTTGAGACCAATAGATCCTAACTTTCATAGTATTCACAAGAGGATCCGGGATGATAAGAGAGCATATCCGCATTTTAAAAACTGTATTTGTGCTATTGATAGAACTTATATTCGTGTGTCTCTCTCATCGGAAGAGGAAATAAGATATATTGAAAAGACGGGGATTGCAACTCAAAATGTGCTTGCTGTAGTGGATTTCGACATGCGTTTTACTTATGTGTCTACTGGTCAACCGAGTTCATATCATGACATAAGTGTATTATATCATGCCATAGAGGAAGATAAGGAACACTTCCCATATCCTCGAGTAGGTATAATTTATTTTTATGTTAACTATATTATTATAATATTATATCACTTATTTCTACATCACTTACAACTTTATCATGAAAATGTAAGCAAGTACTATATTATCGATACGGGTTACCCTAATCGCCCAGGGTACTTATCTCCGTACAAGGGTGAAAGGTACGACGTAACTGAGTGGTATAGAGGTACAGAATCTACTACTCCAAAATAGAGATTCAATCGGGTGCATTCATCTATTCGCAATATTGTTGAGTGAATGTTTGCCATATGGAAAAATAAATGACAAATCCTTTACAAGATGCCCGGTTATTCAATGCTCACACAAAAGAAAATTGTTGCTGCCACTATGGTCGTCCACAATTTCATTCGTGAGCATTCTAGTGGCGATGTGGATTTTACTAATTATGATAGAGATCCAGAATTTATAGCTACAATATCCGATAGGTATAACAAGTATGTTGTACCATCGAGTGTCTCCGACGAGTCAACATCTGAAGCAAGTTTTTATACTATGGATACTTTTTGTGATATTGTAGCTATATCTCTATCTGTTGCATGGAATAGGTGAAAAATTTATGTAATAATTTTTATTCGAATACTCATTATGAATTATCGTATTTACTTTTCATAATAAAATTAGCTATCTTACGCAAGTGAAATAAGACCAAGCTCCACAGCAGAAGCGTTGCTACAATAGAAAATGGAAAATGATTCTTTTACAATAGCGTTGCTACACTACCACGTTTAATTTATTATTAAGTTTAATTTAAATATTATAAAAAAATAATATTTAAATTAAACTTAATAATACATTCATATTATTCAAGGATAATATAGTATTTTCACCCTTCAAACCAACCATTCTAGAGCTAAACACAACATTCTAACCAAACACCCTAGAAGACAACTCCAGCTCCACAGCAGAGCTGCTCCACCTTGAAGTTTTGGAGCAGAGTTGCTCTGAGATGGAGCAGAGCCATGTCAAACAGATGCTTAGTGTATCTAAACAAACACGATCTAACGAAAACACATAGCACCGTAATCAGGTAAGACCAAGCCAATTAGCTAAAAATCATGTCTCATCTTTTTTGTCATCCTTAGTTAAGCATAGCGGAGCTCACATCTGCTCTCAGCATCCCTTGTCGCACCATGCATGGCAGCACCGCAGCAGCATGGTTAAATAGAACTAAACTAGGATTGCAACAGTCTTTTTTATCAGCACACTAGCGATCGAACATGAGAGAGCTATTTTTTAGGATTATCGTATTTGTTTCTTGATTAGGCGCCGCCTGAGCCCGGTGCACGAATAACCATGGCCTCACGTGGGGAGCAGTAAGGTTGACAAAATCGATCGGGCCGGTATAACCGGCCGGGCCCGGTTCATCGGTTAACCGGTTAACCGGCGTAACCGGCCGGTTAGCCAAGCAAAATTCGATTTGGGTGGCGTGCGGTCGCCAGCCGGTTAACCGACCGGTTATACCGGTTAATCGGCCGGTTAGTCCGATTAACCGGTGATAGTAGTGACAAACTCGGTTGATGGAGAAAAAAATGATCTAAATAATAGGAAAAAATTAGTATAATATTTTTAAATATTAAGCACAATATTACACACCAATACACAATATATTGAGTTCATACAATATAGCACAACTATATCGTGCTATACAAAACATCAAAATATAGTTATCCTACACATAATTTTCTATAAATAATTATACAATAAGTTTCCACAATATATAATTATTGGATATATAGCATTCAAATAATATGCAAAATTTGTTACTTCCATGGAGGTGCTTCATCTCAACAACAACATGTACAATAAAATAAATCATGGGATGCTATATCTATTTTATAACAACATGTACAACAACATGTTTACTACTTTTTTCTATTCCAAATTACCTATATTTTAAAGACTAAAGTCTACATCTATTTTATATTGAGCTTAAAAAAAATTACCTTAATTTTTGTCAGCGGCTAGCCGAAACTCCATCTCGGTTAACCGATCTAACCGACCGGTTAACCGACCCAACCGACCGGTTAACCGAGCTCCACATCTATTTTTTCTATTTTTTCTTTTTTCATTTTTTCATTTGTCAAAATACCTTGGTTTGATTCGATTTTTTCACCAAATTTCCTTACAATTCATCTAGTTTTTTTAAAAAAATATTACATATAAAATTTTTTAAATTCAAAAAAAATTCAAACCCCAACCGGGGTTTAACCGGCCAACCGGGATAACCGGTCCACACCGATTCGTCGGTTAACCGGCCAGTTAACCCCGGTTATGTGAACCCTGGCGAGCAGGCAGGTGGACCCGGAATTCACGTTGGCTGCACACGGCAGTCGGCACAAGCTCTCGTGGACCGTCCGACTAAAGGTGGCCAAACGGTCGGCCCGCACGGTCCGGGCTTTAAACAACCCAACACATTTAATATAGGGCTGGTAATATAAGGCTGGCAACGGTTCACGGTCCATTCCGAGCCGTGTCGAGACAGTCTCAGACTCAGTTGCCGGAGCACAGTTCTAAAATATAAATTTGTATTAGACTGGCCCACTAGACACATAATTAAACACGGTTCAATAATTAAATTACAGTACATTAATACTTAAAAGTGATAAAAAAATAAAGAAAAATAAGGTGGATGGTAGGATTTGAATTTAAAACCACCACTAAAGTAATGAGATAATTTATCAACACACTAGAAAACTCTTTTTGACTATAATATTATAATTATACTTAAATAAACTTTATCAAGCACTGCCGTGCCAGCCCTTGGGTCTGTGCAGTAGCAGCACGGGTCTTAAATTAAGTGGGCCGTGTCATGCTTGAGCAGTGTTTTTTTTTGCGTGTTTTATGCCGGCCCACTTGACCCAACATCTTTGGCCCACCTTTACGTCTGACCACAACGTGCAGGCCAGAGCAGGTCCAGCAGCGTGGCCCACGAGCGTCTTGCCAGGGGCAGCCCGCATCGCTCGGAATAACCCTGTGAGAGCCCATCTTGAGTTAGGTCGGGAAATCGGGAATACTCGGTCGGCAGTGGATTCGATCGCGGCCCGGGCTCGTTTTCCGGGAAAGACCTTGGGTTACTCGTTATTTCCGGCCAATATTGTCGTAGCATGAGGCAATGCAGTGCAGAGATGTCTAAAAAAAAAAATTGCAGTGCAGAGAGCGCGACAGCTAGCGGAGGTCCACGGCGATGCGGGCGCTACATATCCATGGCATCAAGCAACGCCTGGATCGTCACGACGGGCTCGGGGCGTACATATCCATGGCAACAAAGTACCATGCATCCTCGCTCCAAACAAATTAAAACACCATTTTGTTTTGCACCTGTAGAGCAGAGCACAGAAACAAAAAGAGTTTGGTCATCGGCCGACGTGAATAGCTAGCCGTAGGATAGAAATAGAAAAGCAGCACTAGACGCTACTCCAACACACACACGCGCACAATCAACCGCGCATCACAAGATGCATGTCGACGCGCTGATGTGCCGTTTAATTATTCACGCCGTTATTATTCTGCTTGGTGCTTGGGCAATGCAAGGAACCAACCAATCCAGATAGCCTACCCCACGAACGGCGTCGCGTCGACGGTGTTGACGAAGAGGCGGACGCGGTTGGGCTTCAGCTCGCCGTCGTCGTCCGGCGCGCCGAGCGGCACCGCGACGACCTCTAAAACATTGTTGCTCCTGAGGATCGTCTCCTTGGCGTCCTCGATGCTCATCCCCACCACCTCCGGCCACGAGCTCTTTATGCTGCCGGTGGGAGCCAGTTCCGTTGGGGTCACCGCGACGGTGTCGAGGACGACGTCGACGCGGTCCAAGACCAATTCCATGGTGCCGTCCTCGTCGGCGGTACAGAAGACGATGTTGGCCTCGGGCATGTCTCGCTTGATGATCTTGGCCGCCTCCGCCGCGGACATGCCCTTCACCTCCGGCCACGCCGTCTTCTTCATGCCGCCGGCGCTGGAGCTCATCCTCTTGGGTGAGTGAGCTTTGTGTGTGCGAAGATGTTGTGACTGATCTGACCTGTCTCGATAGGTGAAGCACATCCCTCGTACCTGCTGGGTACTATATATGGAGACCTATATTTATTAACTCTAGGCCAAAGAGAATTAACAATGGTTAATATGTCATGAAGCATGCGAACGAAAAATTCAGTTTGGAAAGGGTAGAGCACTGAATGATTGATTATTGCAAAAGCACAGATTCTTGGCAGATGATTCATGTGGACGAGCTACTCGCCAGCTACCTTTCCGATGAACTGTTGTGTGAGAGCAGAAACAAAATGAGAGAGCCCTGTTGTCATAAACTGACTCAGGTACATACTTTGTTTTTCTGTTCAAACATCGATCCAAAAAGGAAAGAAAACAACAACATAAGAACTATAGGAAAGAGTGAGAAACGACATAGAAAGTTATGCAATCACTTGTGAAGAGATGGTGTTGTTTGCGGATGGGCTTGTAGCCCAGTGGATGGATGCGTCTATGCCGGCGGGGGTTCAAGCCCTCGTCTCGCACTTTGGATCCTAAAAAAAGAGACGATGTAAGATTATAAGACCAATTTGAGTGCAGTGGCGGATCTAAACTTGTATCTTAGGGTATGCCATAAAAGTTATAAAAAAAATTATTTAAGAAAATAATATTGTTGAGAATTGAACTCAAAATCTTTAAGCATTCAAAATAGCTATGGTCAATAAACCAGTTGAGCTATGTTTATTTATATAAACTAGCATGCTGGCCCGCGCCATTGCAAGGAGCTAGCTGATATCATGTAAGGTGTTTATTTCAATTAATTCCAAATTAAATATTTATTATATTTGTTATGAATATATCAAAATTCTTCAGATATAAAATTCTCTATAAATATGTCAGCCAACGTGGTCTCTCAACTACCATTATATACTTGAAACCCTCATATATACTATATGACATTTCCTATATCCACTTCTTGGAATCCCTTTCATTGCAGTGTTAGACATCTCATTAGTTTTGACAAAACATAGGAGAAAAACAAAATTTGAAATTGTGTATTGGAGCAAAAGAAGTGGCGACAATAACATTGTTCAAGTGAAGATTAGATATTTATCTGGATCACAAACAAATGACTCGTATGCATCCTAGCAGAACGTTGAAGGTTTCTTAAACACCAGAATAGAAAGACATATCAATTTACAACTTTGGTTTCTTCAGTAAATTCATCATCAACTTACTATTCAACGTTTGACATATATAATAACATTAAAATTTGGAGATCAAATAACGAAAAGGCATGAAGTCAAGTACAAGAAAATAGAGCACGTTAATTACAACTTATAGCCGGCGGTGGAGGAGGGGGCGCCGGGAGCTCCACCAGAGCCAGCGGCGCAGGAGGGGCCGTCGCGCCCTCCACCGGAGCCGAGCCCTCCATGGCCACCGCTGCAGACACGCCGCTGCCCGATAGCTGAGGGCTGAGGATGACGGGGCCTAGAGGTGGAGAAGGGAGGCGGAGGGTGGTATTGGCGTGGACAACAGCCACCCGACCCCACGAGCGCCATCTGTGGCGCGAGCGGCCCCAACGGCGCCTGCCCCCCATTGGCGGAGGAGGAGGCGGTGCGGCAGAGGAGGAGGAGAAGATGGTGTGGCGGCCGAACAAGGACGAGGAGGTGGCAGCGGTGCCGCATCGCCTCCTTTTTTATATACACGGCGCGTCCTCAGTAGCAGCTCTACACTGTCAGGCCTGCAACTATTGGGCTTTCAGGCCTTAGCTGCGGGCCTGGCGAAGCCTGCTACTGCGGTGTAAACCGTAGTAACGGGCTTTGTGCCCTCAGTAGCGGGCATATAGTGCCCGCTACTACATTTTGCTTCGTAGTAGCGGTCCCGGGTACCTACCCAATCTTAGTTGCAGGCTCTTATGGGGCATACTGCTGAGCTTTTTACCCCGTCCACCACTATAGAGCTTTTTTGTAGTAGCGCATTATGCAATACTCCCTCCATACTTCTATTAAATGTCGTTTTGGATATGGTTTATAATACCAAAGAGTGTTTAATTAGAAGATATTTTTTCTCTCTCTCTTTCTCTTTATTAAAGACGTCTTAGAACTAGCCCAATCAATAATATGTGCTTACTTGAGTTATTACTACTATGTATCAAAAGTGCTTGACCTATGAGGTCCTTGGTTCAAGTCCTATAACTGTAATATTTTTTTTTTTGAGAAAATGACTTCTTTTTATAAAATGAGCTATGGAGCCAGAACGAAATCTAATAGAAGTATGGAGGGAGTATTTCATAAAGTTATAAGAATTTTTATAAATAATATCTAGAAAAATGATACATTGCTGGTGTCGTGTCAGCAGACTTATGTACACATGTCTTATTGCTGAAGCATTGTCCAATTGGAAAGAAAATGGCCACCTCAATATACGAATTTATAGCAGAAACTTTTTCTAGCTTGCGTAAAGACCATGTAAGATGAGGTCTGACTGAGTCGACGAGCCATGCTTGACGGAGGGTTGGCCATTCTCGCGGTTGCATCCCATCACCCATCCTTTGTACATTCTATCTCCTGAGGTAGCATTTCTTTACTTTCATGATTCATGCATGGTAAGTTAAGTGGATGAGAATTTATGTTCAGCAAAAATATTTGGGCTCCCAATCAGATTTTCATGATCTGCAATAATAGCTTTTTAAAAAATTACTATATTTAGATTTGTTTTGTTGTCACTGAGACAGAAAATTTAGTTCGATTTAGCATAACCATGTTGTCAGAACGTCAACATTAGAAATACGGAGGAACTACATACCTAGGGATAGATGATTTTATATACTATGACTAATAATTGAAACGAACGACTCTATATGTTTTCTTAGAAATAAATATGCATGGTAGAACTGCAATTACTGCACAACATCACGCGCCAATGCATGCAGTCACAAAAATAGTGGGCCAATAGAGATATAGAGATTAATAAAACCACAACGACTGACATCCTCTATTGACGGTGGAATGACACCGGTTAGTCCCACTAAAACTTTGTCCTGCTATTTTAGTGAGGCATTAGTACTTTGCAAACACGGTGGAATGACACCGGTAACTCCCACTGTAGGGGGAAATTTTCTTTTCATTCCAAAATAAAAATAAAAGTGAAGAGGCAAATACGTTAAAAAGCAGCAAACCAACCGAACTGGGACACACGTCAAGGCCCACGCGGACAAGCAGGGTCGATTCATGGTTGCGCAACAAAGAAAAAAGACAGTAGAGGTGGCGCATGTGGCACACCTTATTATAGTTTGACTGAAACAGTACTCAACGGACACAACATCGCACATAGATGCCAGCTGTGATATACATGCATCATCTGACCGATTATTAATTATTATATGGATTATTTATTAGCCCACAACGGGCGTCTCAGCGACGGTGTCGATCAAGATGCGGACGCGGTTGGGCTGGAAGTCCTTGGTCATCCCCTCGCCGGGGGTCAGCACCTCGATTTTGGCGTCGGGCATCTCTTTGAGGATCACCTCCTTAGCCTCCTTAACGCTCATCCCCACCACCTCCGGCCATGAACTCTTGCCGCCGGCGTGGTCCAGCTCAGCCTGCAGGTCAAGCACAAACAACGAGACACTGTTAATTTCTTGGTGCTGCCCACAAACAAGTAAGTATATGTACAATTGTTACACGCTAGCTAGAGGAAACCGTTAACCCTTGGAGGCTCGGTGACGGTGTCGACGAAGATGCGGATGCGATCGGACCGGAGGTCCAAGGTCACCGGCGAGCCGGATGCGAGGACGACGATGTTGGCCTCGGGCATGTCCCTCTTGATGATCTTCTCTGCCTCCTCTACGAGCATGCCCACCACCTCCGGCCACGAGGTCTTCTTCTCGCTGTTGTCGGTGGAGCAGCCGCTCGAGTCTGAAACAGCGCTCATCTTTGAATACTATTTGCCTAAACCTGAGCGAGCAACAAGCAAAGAGCTGTGTGCGCGAAACTTAGTTTCGTGGTCTGGTGATACATATATAGGCTGCTCGATCTTATACACATCACACGCGCCCTGTTTTTTTTTATTTTTCGTGAACACGTGTAAGGGGCTCTCTGTCAGCTCGTGTCCAGCCGGCCGATTGCAGGAACACGTGGTCACGGAAAATTGCCACTAATTGGACACATCACATGAAACTTCAAACTAGCATAGCTTGGTCCTCTCCTTTCGCCGTTGTGCACACTGCAAACAAAAAAAAAAATCAGTTTGGAGAATGTAAATATTGATTGCAAGAACACCGGTACAGGTAGGTGAAGAGGATCAGAGCAGCGGGCGGCACCCGCGGAGACTTGTGAGTCAGCAAAAACAAACGGGCAGGTGCGCTTCTAAAAATATGCGTTGTTCAGATGTGCAATCTAGATTTGTTTTTTCTCCGTCATATATATGCTATGGTGTGTACAAAGCCTAATATTGCTCATATGGTCAGTACTGTGAGCTACAAGGAATTGAAAGAGCCTTGTGTGTGGAATCGATTCCTGTGTTGTGACGAGCTGATAGCCTGCCTGGGTTTTTATAGAGAAATAAAGCTCTCACGGGATGCAATTGTAGATGCTCTCGATCCTAATACAAATCACATGTGCTCTCTCATTCCGTGTCTCCATCTGGTCGATTGCAGGACCCCCTGACACTGCACTAATAAACTAGTTGGGTCTGTCATGATATATTATTGCGTCCATTCAGAGAAAGACTGCGTCCTATTTTTCCGATGCGTGTTGGAATCTTTACCAACCCTATAATTCTGGTGAGCTCGTCATCCACCCACTTCTTAACCCGTCGTCCACGTAGACACCGTTCGATTTCAATCCAACGGCCCATGGTTAACCCACCCCATGTCTCAACCCGCCACCGACAGGTGGGACCCATGCTCTCGCACCCGCCGCTCGCCCAACTCTGCTCCCCAACCCTAATTCTCGGCCTCCTCTACCCGCTCCTCCGCCGCCACCGCCACGCTCTCCTCCTCGCGCCATGCCCTCCCCAGCCCCGAGCCGCAGCCGCCGCCATGGCTGCTGCAGTGTCGCGACGTGCTCTCTCCGGCCCCGAGCCGTAGTCGCCGCCACCATCGCTACAGCTTCGCGCCACGCTCTCCTCCTCCGCCTCGTGCAGCCACCGCCACGGCCACTGCAGCATCGCACCGTGCTCCCCTCCTCCTCCTCCTCCTCCTCCTCCTCCTCCTTGAGCCGAACCCTAACCGAACCGAGGCGGCGGTGGCGGGATCCGCGAGCTCCTAGCTTGGTGGAACAAGACGAGGCGGCGCCATCCATAACGTCGAGCTCGCCGTGACGGTCACCTCCCCTTGCTCCTGTCGTTCTCGGTGAAGAGGACGGTCACCTCCCCAAGCCATCCTGCCTTCCATGCCGCAAGCGTCGACCACGCCGTCAGCCCCGCCCCTTGCCGTCTTCCCCCAGCTTGTGAAGTCGTGGCCTCGACGGTGACCTAGAAGGGTGGCGGCATTGTCTGCATCTCCGACATTGGCGGCGATCAAAGGCAAGGGTGCAAAAATGGGACCTTTTTTTGTCCCATTTCAGTTCATGAATTCTGTAGTGTTCGTAGCCCATAGCACACTGATTTCCTAAATGTTCAAAAATGTTCAGTAGATATTCTTACCTGCAAATGCAATTACATGGTTCCATTAAAAATAATAGGTGTTTTTTTCATCACTCAGTAGTTTCTTTGTAGGGATATCTCAAAGAGCAATACTACAGTTAAGTTGAATGTTTGCTCCTTTATATTTTCATAATCTTCTACATAAATTGGGCTCAATGATATAAATGATTTTTTTGTTGTTTCATGACATGTTCCTAGGTGCTGAAGGGATGGGATTTTCTCTTACTTCCATTGAGGTTTACATAGTTGATGACCCATCATCAGAATCTTTGTTTGCACCAACCAATTGGCACTTACAGTCTTACAATGTCTTCATAAGCCATAAAAAACAATAGGTTTCATTTGATTTTATTCCTGGAGTACTCAGGAAAAAAGAAGTCAGAAGCTCGCTATGTTTCATATTTCATCATTTTTAATTTCTTTATTTTTCACTGTCTTCTCAAATTCTTCATATGTTTATTTCAACTACTTAGCTATGTAGATAGATAGAATAGAAGGAGTAGAGATTAATAAGGAGTAGAGACTAGATCACAATATTGTTATCATTAAAAGAATTGTCGTTGTTGTATTGCACAGCAAGTCAAGGGGGTGAAAATTATTTTTGCTAGAATAAATTTGATCATGCGTCCTGTCATAGGGTTTACAACTGACACTAGCCTCAATCCTGTTTTAGAAGATATGCATATGTAGCTACATGTTAATGCGATAATCCTGGGTCTCCGAGGTTTTAAGAATCGAGGCTGAGGCCATGTTTCCGATAATTTGTAAATGAAAGAAACAATATCAGGCAAACATGAGAATGTCTGAGAATTTAGCATTGATTGTTTTATTTGTGAGAGCTGGATAGATTTTCATATAATCCTCTATCTTGAGTTGATTATTTTAGTGACAATGCCAAAATAGATTTTTTTTTCACGTTTTTATTGATCCACATATATTGCTTGAAATAGGCAGTTAGTTAGGTTGCTTTGAACAGTCATTAGAGACTGATTTTCTCTGGTGGTAGATTCCATGGACTTGAGTGATAGATCTTTTATGAGCCTTTTAATTAATTTTTGCACTGCAGATCTTGAATACGAAACTTATATAGGCATGTTTAATCTGGAAATTAAAAAAAAAGAATCTATGTTTTATCTTCTTGCTTAACATTAACAATGTTCGTTTCTTAGTTACAACTTTGTGCTGTAGACTACATGATGTTTAAAAAGGGCTTTCTGGAGGCTTTTAGATTAAGTATATGTCTTTCACAGGCCAGTATTTCGATATGGCAACATATATTGAGTCTGATTTAATTCATGATGCCTTCATGATCGGAGTAGCCCTCACTTTGTGTTATTTACAGATTTGAATAAAATGAAGCACTATGTTCACAAATGTAACAACAAGGAGGAGATTCTTGGGATTGTGATGTCTTATTATTTTCTTTTGCCAATCAGTGAGTATTCATATTCCTGTAAACTTGCACCTCTCAGCATTTATCTCTGTATTTATAGATAAATGTCTTCATAATATTCATATTTGATTAAACGCAAAGATGTAAATCACTGAATAACTGTATTTTTACATGTTTGATTTGGCCTTTGCTTTGAACATGTAATTTTTATTGAAAAGTAACTGTTACTAAGTAAATGACATGCTTTTTGACTTGCCTTTTGCTGCCTTCTCACTGATTTGCCATCTGATGCTAAGATCATGTTTCAGTAGCTTCATCATGACTTGCCATCTAATTTTCATGATTCTGAAACATAAGTAGATACTATCGATTAATCAAGTTTTACTTGACCATATAATGATTTTGTATAAAGAGTAAACCAAATACTCAGTGGGTCATCTAATTTTCATGATTCTCCCACTTGATTTTGGAGTAGGCCTGTGTGTTCAACTCTGTGTGGTCATTTAGGCATTCTTGGGTCCGATCTGTTGTATGTATTGGTTGTATGTAGCAGCTATAATTGAATTTTGGGGTTGTGTAGTGAAAATGGATGTCCTGGCTTAGAACCATTGCACTAAATTTGTATAGCCATCAGTAATGCATATGTTGTGTTACATTAAATATAAGTTATACAAAGTTGAATTTGTTATTTTATACTCACTTATTTCAATCACAAGATACTTTTTACTTACATGCAGTCTAAACCTAAATCAGCTTGGATCCAGTGTGATAAGATTGCTAAATTTAGAGATAACAAAAGGCCCATTCATTGGCGAGGTTGTTGGTCACGTGAGGCAGTGAGGTATGACGTCTTTGCTACATCCTTTGACCTACTTTATGTTTTGTTTCAGCTCTTTAGCCCCAATTTTTAGATTGCTATGGTGTCATGATCATATACATTGTACAGGTGAAACAACACACAATGTGGCATGGGCATACCGAATGGAGGCCGCAATATATTCAGAGATAGAACTTTTTTTTCTCGAACACGACAAAGATAGAACTAACAGCAGAGGTATGTTCAAATCCAAGGAAACCAGGAGCTTAAGATAGCATACCAATGCATTTCTACTCCAGATCAATGTGAGTTGGATGGATTAGACAAGAAAGTAGTGCTTCTCTATGTATCCAGTGTTTCTTGCTGGTAGTGGTGGATCTGGTAATAGAATAGCCAGAAGTAAAAACAATTAGTTCTGTTATATCAGTTGTACTTGTGACTTCAAGTTCCAATATGCGATAAATTTATATCCTAACTATTACAATTTTTCCGATCATGGATTGTTAACCTGATATACTTTCCTGATAGTAAATTTGGTATGCCTTTCAAGCATTTTTTTCTTTTCCTTGTAATTATCCAATCTATGAGAAAACTGAGAATAATTCTGTTTCATTTTGTGTAGTGCCGCTGAGAGAGACAGCTCTGGGACCAACAAGCCACAACATGAGGAGATAAACCAAGATATGTCCTATATAAGGCTCAGTTGTTTCAGTTGTATTGTAGGTATGCTCTAAGGAGATTTACCCAAGGAGTTTTATTCTTTGTAGATGACACTTTTGTGTTGTTAAGGTTCAGTTGTTTCAATATTCTTTATAGATGACACCTTTGTGTCTTTACGTGATGTGACAACCAAACTGTTTTAGAAGTATTTTTGGAAGTCAAGCATATCAAATGGGTGTAGTCTGGAAAAAGTGTAGTTGCAAGGAGGACCATGTACATATGGTTTTTTGCTCTTAGTGCAGAATGTAAAATAAATAAAAGCTTTATGGTGAACATTTGGACTTATAAAGTTTGTTTTTATGCATATTGTTTGGAGTTCGACATTGATTTTGTCCTGTTGTGCTTTGCGTGTACCGGAAAAGAAAATTGGGTTGTGATATTTGTTATTATGATTATGCATACTGTTTGTATGAACAAATCTATGTGTATAATATTATGTCGAGATTGTTGATTGTAGAAGTGTTTCTATGAACATAGAGTATAGATATGTGTCGTAATTCTTTTTACGTCCGTAGCAACGCACAGGCATTTTTCTAGTATTTCACATTTCAACATAAGATTTGATTGAGAAAAAAGAAAATAAATTCAGATGGCTAAAAATTAACAAATGTGGCAAACTGAGCCTAGCTCAGATGGTTAGGTTTATTGTAGTGGAATCAATTCATCCGGATTCAAATTCTAGATTTGACACACAGGTATTATATTTGGGGCTAATTATTCTTTTGGTGGGAGGCGATGTTCCCATCGATAGCAAAACAACTATGACGTGATTTTATGAATCTCATGATCAAGTTGGCTCAGTCTTTCAGAGGCGCTGATAGGAGTAGTGTTTTCATAGAGGTGGGTAGGACAGAATCTCCGGTCCCATACATGGAGCCACCGCTCACATATAGAATGATGCACATCTAATACTTCCCTCTAAACCTCAGAAGCCACGAGCGAAGAACTTTTTCAATTAATTAATATCCTATAAATATCTCAATCACATTTTTTTAAACAACTGAATATTTTAATAAATTTGCTAATTTTTAGTTAGCTGAGATTTTGCACTTCTCTTAGTCACATTTTTGAAATAAAACAAATTTATCAATTGAACTTCTTTTCATGGAAGAAGAAATATTTTATTATTAAAGTTGGAACATATAGTCATTCAAAATTTTTGGAACCTTTTCATCTTTAAAGGTGGAACTTTATTCCAATAAAGCTGAAACTTTTTTTTTCTAACAAAGGTGAAACATTTTAGATATATGTGTGGAATTTGTTTTTCTTAAAGTTAAACTTCTTATAGAAAGATGGAACCTTTTTATATTTATTGGCTGAGATATAAGAAAAACCTCAGCCACCTGATGATGATGAGACACACCCGTATTTGTATACAAACAATATGTTTTTCTAAAGATGGAGTATTTTCTATTGTAATCATAACATTTAGTTCCTATGGATTAAAATCTTACGTATTAACTTTGGATCATATTATACGGAATAAATGAAATGCAAGCATGGACTATAATTTTCTTTGACCTCGAACACATTTTTATTGAAGCTAGAATATTTTTGGTTTTTTGGTAAAATGTTTTTATGAGAGATAATATTAAACGACAATGGGAGATCTAAATGGTTGAATCCATATCTACGGGTTCAGTAGGTAACTGAGTGAGCTATCTCGGGGGGGGGGGGGGGGGGGGGGGGGGATAAACACTATAAATAAGAAACTTCACATAGGCTGCCTTGGGTTTTGACAAAAATAAAGCTCTCAAGGTTGCAAATGGTAGAGATGCTCTCGATCCTATACTCCATACTCAGTTCAGAGGGTGTTTAGGACATAATTTACAATACCAAGGAGTAATTAAATTAGATCTAATCTTCCATCCATGTCCCAATTAAATATATCACGGAGCTGCTTCATAACAAATCTCTCTCCCCTCTGGACTGGCTAGCGCATCTAACTCGAGTCCACAGGTCGTGGGTTCGAGTCCAACATTTTTGCCGCTTTTGCATCGGGAACAGACGAGCGGAGGAGTAAAGATGGGAGAGGTAGAAGGACGCCTGCTATTTTGAAAACTGTTGATTTCCCAGATGCCTACTAAAGTGAGTATGGAGGGAGTACATCACACACATCCTCTGTCACTACGTGTCTCTCCAGTCAGCAAAAAAACACGTGTTTCATGTTAAACAGCCACAATAAGAATAAAATCACACATGAAGCCTGAACTCTAAAACTAGTACAAAAATGCACATTAGACCTCGTGTTTCGTTGCTCTGGTCATCTGCTAGATAAGATAAAGGGTTAATAGCAAAAATTATACCCCATAATTCACTTAGAGTTTGAAATTTTCATCTATAAATCATTTTGTTATAAATTCCCTCCAATTCAGCAAAATTTACATGTTTAATTCATTCAACATATTTTTTATTTATTTGGAGTAGCCAACAGTGTTCTTATCAAACATGCAAAATTTTGAAAGTGTATTATTATAAAGAATATGCAGCAAAAGTGTCAATTAAAGTTTGAAAGGTATTTCACAAAGTTTGATATTTGGATAAATTTTTCTAAAAATAAGAGGAACTAAACTCACTAAAAATCGTTAACAATGTTTGAATTATTTAACTTAGTTTATTTTTAAATTTATATCAATTAAAACATACAAAATCAATTAAACATTTGTCAAATGAAGTGTTTTTTTATAACAAAACTCATTAGGTGGATGGAGATTTGTAAGAAAAAGGTTTATACATGTGAATATCAAACTCTAAGTAACTTATGAGGTGGTTTATGCAATTATCCCAAAACATATCATCACAGATCTAGAGCGGATTTGTTGACTACTATGGGCATGGACAACCGGTCAGAGTTCAAGGAAGTAGCACCTATATTTACTTATTAGAGCCTTGTAGACACTCGCACTAATAGGATGAAAAAATTAAAAATTACCATAAATAAGCAAAACATTCTTACATATTCTGCTGTAAGGTTGAAGATTGCTTCGCTTGGGTGCTAGTCCAAATGCATTGAGTTTTTTTTTATGAACGAACCAGCCCCCTTACCTAATTTTAATTTTATAAATGTGCAAATAAATACATGTACAGGGGGCGTAGGCCAAATAAAGACCGTAGAGAGTAAAAATTAGAAGCTACTCAACCAGACTTCTAGTCTCTGCTTTAAGCTTGGCTTTACTCTAAGCAACACCTTACGAATTAAGTTCTAGAATGAAACTCTGACGCTATCTACCGAGGCTAGGTTGTTGATGATCAAAGATTACTTAGTTACGTTGGCACCAGATTGTCCAAGTACCAACCAGCAATATTTCTCTAAAGATTTTTTTTTGACAGGTTAGGGGAGAGCATCCCCACTTGAGATTGTTTTTCATTGAAGTGATGGCAAAAGCCATGGTTACAATGGATAGCGTATATCGCTAAAGTTTAAGAATACATCAGCACGGGGAAGATGGAGAAGGATTACAAAGCAAAACAACAAAAGGAACATGTATAAGAAACAACACAGCACACATTGACAATAATATCTATTAATCAGCCTATGCCACAACCGAACGAGTCTACTTTGACGCCCTTCAATCCACGTGACCGTTAAGCTCAACGTCAATTGAGCTTTGACATGGTGGTTTGTATCACTTTAGATATCCATCCAGGATCCAAACGACACCATGTCAACGGCATTTTAGGGGAGCAAGCCTTAAGGGGAAGCACCACCAAGAGTAGAATGAAGAGATCCAAGAGGGGATCATATAGTCCCATTATCCTAGCATAAGATGAAGCGAAAACACTAGGGAGTGAAGGCAAGAACAAAATTGAGCCGCCAAGAGCAACCACAGGCCGACAAACAAAAGCAGATGTCGATATTGCAGAAAACCCACATGATCATGGAAGAATGCAGCAAATCAGCAAGAAAAGCAATGTTAACCTCATCGGAGAATTCAAGGCATTGCCTTCACGAAGGACATGATGTCAGGGACACCATCATTGTCCGATTTAGCGCCGGGCTAACCTTACTTAAGAATCCCGTTCCGGTACTGGCCGGAACGAATTGTCCCATTCCGGCGACCTGGACGGTATCAAAGTTGCTGCATCCCGTACCGGTCCAAATACCGGGCGATACTGGTCGTTTCGGTGAGTTCCGGCCAATTCCAGGCATTCCATCCATTTCCTGGTACCGGTACCGAGTACCTTCCTGGTTCTCAGGCCCAGCCCATGTAAATAAACGACTCAACCCCACCCGCTACCGCATGGACGAGCCTTTTATTGGTCTTGCTCATGTGCTGCCGACGAATATTTAACCGGTAAGCACACTAGCTAGCAGCTACATCAAATTAATCACTAGCTAATGTGCTGATTAGTGATAGCAGTACAATCAATTAGTGTTTCTTGTTGCTTTGATCGTTCTGCAACTACAGGTCATTTGACATGACTATTTTATTTGTCAATATTTTTAGCCAAAGTTTTAAAAATGTCTTATTTTTATGAAAATATTAATATATAATAAGTTCGGAATGGTAGGATACTGGAACGTTCCATTCCGACACCCAAACCGGAACGGTCACCGGAACGGAATTCGTAGGTAAGGGGCTAACACTATATATAGTGCCAGATCGGCTGGACAGCCACGAAGGTGCATGTGAAAACCTGATTGTGGATGGTAGCTTGTGAGCCTCCATGGTGTCAGCCAGGTTGTTGGTGACGCTCTGAGGATCCTCCCAGCTTACCATGCCACCATTGCGCCACAAGGTGAGCTTTGGTGCCACCACGGCACCGCACAACTGTGCATAGGACGCCCAAAAGTCACCATTGTCGATGGCATGACAGCAGCAGCCGTTGATGCTTGGTGGAGACGGTGGTTGCGTCACCCCTGGGAGTCATGATACCAAAGTGACACGTCCACGACTAAGGACCTGTTTGGTATGGCTCTGCTTCAAAACTCCAATAGAGAGCTGTCTAGAGTTAGTCAAACACCCTAGCTCCAAAACTCCATGGGACAACAGCTCTAGCTGGAGTTGGAGGAGCTCTAGTTCATTTTGATGGAGTACCTCTTTTCCAACTCCAGGAAGTGTAGAGTTGTATATCCTCATAGAGTTAGGGTGAAATTACCCACCTTTGCTACTAATTACACAAAACAGAAACGAATCGTTATTTTCTTTTTCCCCTAGCCTCTTCACCCCCGTACGTTTCCATCGAAGAGGGCCTTGCCCTACCCTGCCGCCGCCGGGTCTCTGGAGCCTCTACCGCACCGCCCGAGAGTCCCTGCTGGTCGGCGACCAGTCGGCTCCTCCCGCATCGGCGAGTAGCACCCCCTGCTCCGGCACGCAACAACCCCCCTGCCCCCGTGCTCGGCGCACCCGCTGGTGACGAGTTCCTCTGCTCTGGTGTGCGGCCCGTCCTCCCTCTAGGAATCCATGCTCGGTGACTCCCCCCGCGACACCTTGCGCGGTGATTCGCTCGACGACTCCCCCCGCGAATCCCTGGTCGACGAGTTTCATTATTTTATTTGTGTTGTAGATGATATGTCTAGAAAATTATTCATCTTTTTTAGTACACCGCATTAACTGAACATTTTGATCCACCCATCGATAAATTCTAGTTTTTGTAGTACATTGGTCATGCTTCTACCTGATTCTATTAGTAATTATCATACAATATATCTGGTTTACTTATGTTGAGCTATTAATGTGAGTTACATTAGATGCCGGAAATTGATTGGAATGTTGAAACTACTCGGGTGCTTTGTCAATTGTTTGCGGAACAAGTTGCAAGAGGAAATCGTCCAAACACTCACTTGAACAATGTAGGCTTTGCTGAGGTTGAGAAAAGGTTGAATGATAGGTTACGTATTGTGGCTACAAAGTCACAAATCAAAAATAAATGGGACAAGCTAAAATAAGATTTTAAGACATGGAAGAAATTATTGTTGAGGCAGACAAGAACAGGGTGGTGTCCAATAAAAGGCACAATTGTTATGGATGAAGAGTGGTGGAAGAAAGCGAGAGCTGTAAGTGGTTGTTGTTTGTTATTTTCTTTCTTTTCCTCCAATAGTACGTACAATTTGTTTTCTTATTTTGCTATATGTTGTATTTTTTAGGATATTCCGGGTTGTGGAAAATTTAAGAAAATGGGTCTTCAAAATTCAGATAAACTAGAAAAGTGTTTTGCTGATATCACTAATATTGGTGTCGACCATTGGTCTCCTCATATGGCCAATCCTGCTAATACTGGTGGCACTGAACCAAATGCAACTGAACCTGAACAACGTGATAGAGACACACAAGATGATGAAGTTGGAGGTAATTATGTTGACACTTCCCAGTTTGAGCAGGAGTCTCCTGTCAACCCAAATGGTAAAAGGCCACCAACGCGGGTTGATGATAAAGGAAAGAAGCCTAAGACAGGGACGGCTGCACTTATCCAAGAGGCAGTATCAAGTATTGCTACTTCAGCCAACTCATATGCTTCGAGCAAAGAAGGAAAGTACAGTATTACAGAAGTGATGGAACATGTAGTTTCTTGTGGTGCTGAAGTTGATAGCAATGAACATTTCATTGCAACTGAGTTGTTTGTGAAAAAGGAGCAGAGGGAGATGTTCATGACCCTGCCTAGTGAGAGTAGGAAGGAAGTACAATGCCAAGTATGGCATTAGTTGTGCTTATGGATGTGTTTTTTTTTCCTTGTAAGAGCAATTCATATTGAACCAATGTATTGTTCTTGTGACTCCTTTTTCCCTGGTTTCCAATGTAATAATATTGTGACTCTTTTGACCTTATTATCCAATGTATTGCTATTGTGACTCATGTTACTTTGTTATGCCCTTAATTGTACAGATGTCTGACACTGAGAGTGATGCTTCTAGTGATGATGGTGATGCATTCTTTCATATAGTCACTTCAGCTACTAAGCTTGCAAATATCTATTGTGAATTATACCTGGACAAGGCAGAACCTAGAACATCAATTTTGAGTGGAATGGGTCGGGTGAATGAGATCATGAATACTCCAGGAGAGTGCCACAAGATTCTGTCGGATGAACAAAGAAATTTTTCTTGATCTTCATGACACTTTGGTTGAGAGGTATGGACTGCAACAATCTAAACATATGAACAATTATGAGATGCTTGCAATATTTCTTTTCATATGTGCTGGATGTGAGTCAAATAGAATGGGTCAGAATAGGTTCAAACACTCTGGAGAAACTATAAGTAGAAAATTTTATGAGGTGCTAGAATATGTGATTCGAATGGCTGGACACTATTTGAGACCAACAAATCCAAACTTTTATAGTACTCACAAGAGGATCTGGGATGATAAGAGAGCATATCCGTATTTTAAGAACTGTATTGGTGCTATTGATGGTACACATATTCGTGTATCTCTCTCACCAGAAGAGCAAATAAGGTACATTGGAAAGACAGGGATTGCAACGCAAAATGTGCTTGCAGTGGTGGATTTTGATATACGTTTCACTTATGTGTCTGCTGGTCAGCCGGGTTCCTATCATGACACAAGTGTATTGTACCATGCGCTAGAGGAAGACAAGGACCACTTTCCACATCCCCCAGTAGGTACAATTACTTGTTGCATCAACTTAATTATTTTTATATTGTTACTTATTTCTACATCACTTAGCAATTTATCTTAAATATGTAGGCAAGTACTATGTTGTTGATGCGGGTTATCCTAATCGCCCAGGATACTTATCGTCGTATAAAGGTGAGAGGTATCACGTACCCGAGTGGCATAGAGGTACAGAACCTACTACTCTAAAAGAGAGATTCAATCGGGTGCATTCATCTATTCATAACGTTGTTGAGCGAACATTTGCCGTTTAAAAAAATAAATGGCAAATTCTTTACAAGATGCCTGGTTATTCAATGCTCACACAAAAGAAGATTGTTGCTGCCACTATGGTCATCCACAATTACATTCGTGAGCATTCTAGTGGCAATGTGGATTTTGCTAATTATGATAGAGATCCAGAATTTGTGGCTATAATACCCGACAGGTATAACAAGTATGGTGTGCCACCAAGTGCCTCTGATGAATCTACTTCTGAGTCAAGTTTTCATACGATGGACACATTTCGTGATACTATAGCTACATCTCTATCTGTTGCGTGGAATAGGTGAAATATTCATGTAATAGTTTGTTTCGAGACAAAGTACTCATTTTGGATTGTAGTATTTATTATTCTTAATAACTTGAGTTATCATTGTGTGATGAATTTATATTATAAATAATGTAACACAAATGAGCAAAGTGATTGCGTAAGTAAAAAATCAATTTCTTTTAAATATTATACGTAAATAATAGTTAAATTATCCAATATGTTTATACTATCCATGGGTAACAATGTCTTTTCATCCTTCAAACCAATCTTTTTGGAGTTGGACACAACCTCATATCCAAACACCTTGAAAAACATCTCCAACTCCACAACAGAGCAGCTCCACCTTGGAGTTTTGGAGCAGAGTTGCTCTGAGATGGAGCAGAGCCATACCAAACAGGTCCTAAATCTCTCTCAAGATTATAGAGCCAAAACTGTCTAAAGCATCCTGCAGCATGTCACTGGGTTGGAGAGTTGTGTCCCAATGAATATTCACTAGTAACCAGCGCTATTTACTGAAGGAACAATCAAAGAACAGGTGTATTAAAGTGTCTTTTTTTTAGACTGTATTAATTAAAGTGTCTTGCACTGAGGCATTGCACATCACACAGATATAATCTTGAAGATTCCTGTTATTTCTCCGGAGGAGGTTGCGGGTGTCCAAATGCATCGTTGATCCATATGAGAGGCATTGAGCTTCAATTCATCAGATGCATGTGTATAGATTGCAAACAAATAAAGATCGAAATGTCTCTTAGCCGTACATGGAGACATGTACTCAGCAACCGAGAATAAATGATAATGTTGCATGATCAAATTATTACAGATACAATTCACGAGAGAATGACGTGCCATTCACGAGAATGAGGTGCATGTGTGCTTGTAGCCTTGTAGCACAAGTAGACCAATAAATGACATTATTAGGAAGTAATTATTGCATAACATAAATAACCAATAAATACAATATTTAAGGTATTAATCAATCCATTGTGATAATATTAATACACACCATGTTTAGCGATGGCATTAAAAATGCACATCAAGAGGGGCACCCCATTTATTTATCGTATGGAATAATAAGGTTACTGGTTCTATATAATCAAGGCTGTGTAGTAGGATAAAATCAACCCACCCCTCACAATGGCAAGCCGCACCAATCAAGGATTCTGGCTGATTCTTTCCTTGGTTCTTGTTGCCAGCTCTGTCATTCCTGCACTCGGTAATGTACCAGTTAATTAGATGTCGTTTTTTGCAAGGAATTATGTCTTTTGATCGTCCATAGTCTGCCTTCATTAGTTTTCCTTTTTCAAAAAGAATATAAACGATTGTTTTATTCGGCTCCTTGTATATTTTCAGAAGACATATATACTGATATACACATGTATGTGACTCTTGTCATGGATGTTTGTTAGGTCAAAGCACAGGTGAAGGGACCAAGAGCGAGATGACTATGGGGGCAAGCAGCGACATGTTTGCCAATGCGAAAGGGCCTAAAAAATGTTTTGTGACGGGTAATTCGTTCTGCTGCTGGAGAACGAGCAACTGCTATGACTCGCTACCGGAGTGCCAGTCCCACTGCTGAGAAGCTGTCCGATTGATCCATCAGCCATTGTGCTTAGTAATGAGATTCTTCAGATGGCATGTCATGACCTCAATTAACATAGTAGAGATCGTCCACATGTACTGAGCAATAAAAAATGAACAATAATATAGTTACCGATATGGATCAAGTTATTACAAGCTACTTGTTTTAACTAGTCACCTGAAAATAACCATCGCCGTTTTCAGCGTCTGAAATCTTTTTTAAAAAAATCCTTGACCTGCGGGGGTAAGACAGCCCCCGGGAGCATCTGAAATCTTTTGTTCCTTATACTTTGTGAAATTAACATCTAAATTCTTGGAGGCACAAACAATACCTTGCCCTTGCGTGCTCCCTATTGCCTTCTCCGCCAAAAACATGGAAACATTTTGTATGGGACGTTAGTAAATGATTAAGAGTTAAATTGTTGACTTGTGTAGCTCTGGGCCCGGCCTTGTCGTGCTGTACCTGTAATAAATCAAGGGAGAATTGGCTTGGTGCCACTAGTAATATGCACCATCCCATAACACCATCAATAAGGACGGCCTCTTAAACATACCACTAGCAAAGTTGACTTTTACACTCAATTATCCATCCCTTTGTTAGTGGCATATTTAGGATAGCTCAATGATGCAAGCTTTTGCAAGGAGACTCGCATGGAAGAGATGAGAGGGAAAGAAAGAAATCATGATGTGGCATCTGATAGGTGGGCCCTATAGTGCCACATAGTATACAACCATCTTGAAAACTGTTGAGGAGGAAAAACAGATGGATTGAATAGATGAGAGACTGAATTTTGTAACTGAGGGACTAAAACTATGACGATCATAATAGTAGAAAAGACTTCTTACATGATAAAGATATCTAGGATCTTGTCGGAGCCAACTAAGAGCCATGGGAGTGAGGGTGTAGAGAGCACATGCTATCTAGAGAGTGTGAGTGCTGCTCATACCTGATATGGGGACAAGAAGATATGAGTTCTCACTCATCAAGAGATGGAACGCATCGAGAAGAATGACAATGGGTTACGATGGTGTGACTGTGTGATGGGCTGCTAGAGTGCTTGGTGGGCTGATTCTTTTTGGGTTATTGTGCATGCATATGAATTGTCTATGTTTAAGCCATACCAAACCAAACATGACTGATGAATCGTGTTGAGCCGGGATGCCCATCGGGTCACAATACCAGGCTCTCACACGTGCTGCGTAATTGCCCACTTGTGAAAAGTTTAACATCTCATTCCATTCTAAGTTTGCAAAAGAAAAATTGTAAAACATAGTAGAAAGAAAGAAACTCACAAACACACGCACACTCCTATGAACATAAGTGTACACACTCTATTCTTCTAAGGGCGTCAATAAGACTAGACCGGTTGATCTTTAGATTTATGAAGCCACCATAACCGTCTTGTTGCCATTACCAAGGAGAGTGTTGCCTCCTACTAGCAGAATAATTAGTTTTAAATGAAACACCCATACCAGGTCTGAAACTCAAACATGGGTGAGTTGGTTCCACGATGAAGAATAATTAGCTGGGTTATTCTCAGTTTTATTCTCAAGTGTGAAATTTTCCTTAGCTTCAGTGGCCAAAACGTTTGAACATTAGAAATATTGGTAAACTTTCCTCAAACCTAAAAAAAAATCAGAAAAAATATGTGAATGAAAGATATTATTACTGTATTCAATAACTGCTAAATTTTTTGACAGTAATGAGACGTTGTAACATAGACCATAATCAAAACCAGCCATTTCAGTATTGGCAATGTTTAGCAGTGATATCATGATTCATGAAATCGAGCAGTGCCCAAGCATGAAAACTGTTCCATTAATTAATTAGTATCAACTGATTGTGACATTAAATGGAAGATAAATGAAACTAGGATATTAATCATGCTTTCCTTCATGAAAAGCTACTAAACAATAGTACAAGGGAGGAGATAAATTACAGTATGCCGTGCGATAAATCTAAGCAGCTAATAATTGTTGATCATACGTGTAGCAGTAATAGGAAGGCGCCTTGTGATGATAGAGCAACAGACCACAATTTTCTAATGTATTACAATTTTAGTAGTTTATTGTTTCTTCAAAAAGTAGCAGTTTATTCACGCTTTCACTTTTCATATTAGAGTTCGTACTACATATACACAACCACGGAGAGAAGGTCCAGATCATACCCAAACCAATCACTTGTAATTAACACACAAGAAGGTGAATAGCTCAACCAATAGCTACTTGTTTTAGTCATTATGGCGAAGTACAATCCTTTGGTGCTCTCCATGGTTCTTCTTGCTTTCTCCACCATTCCTGCCCGCATAATAAGCGGTAACAAAAACAAATTCATTTCATTTCCGAATCTAACGTGTTCCTCTTGATTTTACATGTCGTTGTTTGATCGATCCTTAGCTTTCACAATTCTTCAAAGACTAAAACACAGAGATATTTTTCAGGCCAAAGCATCGACGTTGACGCCATGATCAAGAATGACGGCACGGAGGCTGCGAACGGTGCAGGAGTTATCCTCCGCTCGTACAAAGGGTGCAGCTACAACAAGAAGCCGCATGACCTCAACTCTATCTTCTGCTGCGACAAGGACCACGAGTGCTGGGGGTCGCTCCAGGAGTGCATGCCCAACTGCCCATGCAAGGCCAACTGTGCCCAGAAGAAGGATCACCGATCATCCGAGACTAACATGACCCCTCTGGTCCACGGTTAACTGGATCCTGTATTGGATCAGGCGGTGCGCTGATGCTTATAAATTGCCCACAGCCGATCCTTCATAAATACTGTTGTTGTATTGAAGTAAAAATCTGTCCAAGAATGAAATAAACTGACAGACATATTTAAACCAGGCCTGATCTCCTGCATCGCAAATCTTTTCTGGCGACTATGATTTTTTTTAAACAACTAAATGTCATTCGAATGATTTTTGTAATTGAAAACATGCAAAAAATTTACCATATGATTTGCAATAAGATTCATTCTCCAGTCTCAAGTCCGATGAACTAGATGGAGGTGGATTGTTGGATTTCCATCCGAGGGCCAACAATTCGCCTGATTTTAGGGTGAAAAACCATGTGAAAGATAAATAGGTAGTCCCAAAATATTTTGTGGCCGCAGTCTACGTTTGTGGTGTCTGAATTTCTGTCATAAATAGCTAGCTGACACCCTAGATCCCCAATTAGTTTTAGGGCATTCTTTTTTTTAGAATACACAGGAGAGGTGTGTATGTTTGTATTAAGTAGAAGAGTGGTTGATGACCTTATAGAACATGTGCTATTTTTTGTTGGCCGCCGGCAGTCTTACATGATGTTCAACAGGCTCAAGCGCTGCAGACTGCCGATTATAGAAACTAAGTCCTATTCTTAAGCTATTAGACTACCTAGGTGTCACCTAGATCCTTCACCTGCTTCCAATCCAGACTCTTGCTTCCTCCTTGATGAGTTGGCTAGCTTGCTTTACCAATTCTCTCTTTGTTACAACCTTTGAATCCCGGAATGTTGGACACGCATTATTTGATGAACATTAGGTTAATGCCATGCATGAGGAGTTAGAAAACTTTGAGAGAAACAAAGTCTGGATCCTTGTAGAGCCTCCCAAAAATGTCAATGTCATAGGAACCAAGTGGGTGTTCAAAAACAAACATGGGGAGGATGGTGAGGTTGTGAGAAACAAGGCTAGACTAGTTGCTCAAGGTTTTAGCCAAGTGGAGGGCTTAGATTATGGTGAAACCTTTGCTCCTGTTGCTCGCATAGAAGCCATTAAGATCTTGCTTGTATTTGCTGCCTCCAAGGGTATTAGACTATCAAATGGATGTCAAGAGTGCTTTCCTAAATGGTTTCATAGAGGAAGAAGTGTATGTGAGGCAACCCCTGGCTTTGAGCACCACAAATACCCAAATCGTGTGTACAAGCTTCAGAAGGCTTTGTACGGGCTAAAGCAAGCACCTAGGACATGGTATGCTAGGCTTAAGATCTTCTTGCTAGAGCGTGGGTATGTCATGGGGTGTGTTGATAAAACCTTGTTCACTCTCAAGCATGGCAATGACTTTCTAATGGTTCAGATTTACGTGGATGATATCATTTTTGGTGGTTCCTCTTATGCTCTTGTGTCCAGGTTTTAGGAAGCTATGGAAAGTGAATTTCAGATGTTGATGATGGGAGAGCTCACCTTCTTTCTTGGGCTTCAAATCAAGTAGTGCAAGCAAGGCACTTTCATACATCAAGCCAAGTACACAAAGGATCTCCTGAAGAAGTTCGACATGGTCAATGTGAAGCCGTTGTCTACACCAATGTCCACTACAACGGCTCTTAACCCTGATGAAGACTGTGAAGCGGTGGATCAAAGGGAGTACAAGAGCATGATTGGCTCCCTCTTGTACCTGACAGCGACAAGATCCGCTATACACTTTGTGGTGTGTCTTTGTGCTCGCTTTCAAGCTTCCCCAAGGGTGACTCATCGTAAGGCTGTCAAGCGCATCTTCAGGTATCTCAAATACACCCTTGAGTTCAGTCTTTGGTACTCTGCATCTTCATCTCTTGATCTTATTGGGTATTCGGATGCGGACTTTGCTGGGTATAGAATTGATAGGAAGAGCACTTCTGGTACTTGCCATTTCTTGGGTACTTCTTTGATCTGTTGGTCTTCTCGTAAGCAGTCGAGTGTTGCCTAATCCACCACAGAGGCTGAGTATGTAGCTGCTGTTAGCTGCTGCTCACAAATCCTATGGATTGTATCTACCATGAGAGACTATGAGTTGACTTTATGGGTGTTCCACTCATGTGTGATAACTCTAGTGCCATATGCTTAGCTAAAAACCCAGTCCAACATGGTAAGATCAAACACATCAATGTGCGATTCCACTTCCTGAGAGACAATGTTGAGAAAAGGGATGTTGAGCTCAAATACATTGATACCAAAAACCAACTAGCTGATATCCTCACCAAGCCCCTAGATGCTTCGATACATGCTTTTCTTCGGGGGGATCTTGGTGTTTGTCATCCCTATGGCATCATTTGAGGGGGAGTTGGTTTTATCTTGTATATATGTATCTTACCACTTTCGCTTTGCATCTCAGATGTAATATATGCATTGGTAGATGAGCTTTGATTCTTATGCTTTCTTGCATTTCTCTTTGCTATAATTGAGCTTGAGCTAAGTTGTGTGGATGTGATGATAATCTCTTAAGTTTAGATTTTCTAGATGGCCTGTTATAAACTCATGTGAGCAACTTGCTAATCTTAAAGGTAAACTGAGCTTCTTGTGAACCTTATGATCTAATCTTGCTAAAACTTCCTCACCATGTGTATAATTTCTTTTATCCTTGTTGAAACTTGCACTGAGGCTAGTCTAGAGAATGTCTTGGCTTTGGCACCTTGTGTTTGCGAAATGGAAGGCTTTGCAAATGTTTAGCTCATGATGAAACATTGTGGGAACGTGTGTTTCTTTTGACGCAAAGGCATGCTCTTTTGTCTTGTGCATAATCTTGAAAAATCTGCTAAGTGTTTTGATCAAGAACTACTCAATAATGCTAAATCCAAATATTGTGACTTGAAGCCTCGGGGTGTTTGCCGTACCCAGTCGTGTGACCCTCCACATGAATAAGAGGACACATGAGGATAAACTATAATCACTTGATCAACTGAGTCTCTGTTTCATATATGAGTGTTTGTAGAGCTCATTTTTTGCGAATGCTTGTTGCCTTTGTTGAGATTGAAACTGGCTAGATTCTTATGATTCACTTGGTTCTTGTTTTGTCTTGGATGAGAGTACTTACACATGTGGTGGCAGATTTTCTCATGATAAGCAAAATTTGATTCTATCTAAGCTAGTCAATCTTTCTGCTTAGCCTGTATAGCTCATGGTGTTTATGCCTTACTATCTATTTTTGATCTTTGCATGATTGAGAGCTATTGCCTTTACACTTCATGGCACTATGGTTATGGTTAGTAAAGTTAAATGCTTGTTTGCATAATTATTGAAGCTCCTTAGGCTTGCATTTTCATGTATTGCATGTTTGCTTGTTCTTTTGCCTCTTTGATGAGTTCATTGCCAAAGGGGGAGAAAATTTTGGGGTCATGCACAAATAATGCTAAGAAATTCATATGATCCGTTTTGCACTACATGAGACCTACCACAACTTGAGGGGGAGCATATCATGATCTTGAGCGGTTTCTTGCGTTTTTCACATTCTTTGCGTCACAAGTCGCTTTCTTTGCCAACTCGCTTTTCACATTCTTTGCGTCTCAAGTCGCTTTCTTTGCCAACTCTTGGTTTTGTGATCCCTACTTGCTAGATGGCTTGTTTTCACCTTTTCTTTGGATTTGGCCATTTGGATGTGCTTATTCGGCTTCGCATTTCAACCTCTAGTCTTTGTACATTTGGTGTTGTCAATGTACTCATCAAGGGAGAGATTGAGAAACCATGTGGATATGTGTCATGGTTTGCTATATTTGTGATGAGTAATTGACTTGAGCGGATTTGGTGTTTGAGTTGAAATGCGGGAATCCAGGGATTGCATGGGTTTGCATATCATGGTTATGACTAACCGGAGTTGATGGAGATATTGGTGGTATTGCAGGAGATAGGAAATGTGTTTGCTTGTCTTATGATGTGTAGGTCCCTAGAGTCGACTTGGCGGTCAACGGCGAGAGGATCGGGCACAAGTAGGGGACTTGGGCTAGACGATCGGGATGTCGGGTAAAGTCAAGGGTGATCCACACCGTACACGTGGAGAGGCAAGAAACATGCATGGTTTCGTGATTGAGCCTCAAAATCATGGTGGTGATGAAGACGACGTGTTGACCAAGTCAAGGCGAACGGGATGCCGGTGCAAGTGCAAGGGGGCCCGATGGATAGGGACTGGGAGAGACTTGCCGGTGGTCAGGATCGTTGGACAAGGTGACACGCGTCGACATAGAGAAGTCACGCTTTGAGAAGCGTGCAAGGCGGTTTCCTGATTTGGGCCTCAAAATCGGTGGCGGTGGTTGGTGGTGCACGTGGCACCATCACGGAGCTTGCTTTGAGATGAAGCAAAGACGTGAAGCGTCCGATGGTATTCGGGCGATGAGAAAAAAAATGGACGATTATACCCCCGGTGGTAGGTGAGTGTGTTATATAGGTCAAAGGTAGAGTAGTCATGTGGACAATAGACCCTAGACCTATATAAGGAGAGGTGCGGCTAGTGGGAGAGGTGTCTCTCTTCTATTAGCCTTGTGTTAAGACTCTATTCAAAGTGCTAGGAGAGGACATCATGTTTGAGAGGAGAGTAGTGGGTGTGTGAGAGATATCTCTTGCTCTTCCAAATAGTGGGAGGAAAAGGGTGGCTACCTAGCCTTGTACCTATGGATCTTGTAAGCACCTTTCTATAATAAGAGAAGTATTTTCGTGCTCAAGATTTCCCTCTTCACTTGAATCCCGAAATTTCCTTTTTCCTATTTTTGGACCTTTTTTATGGTGATTTTTTATCTTACTTTTGGACGGATTTTTTGTCCGAATTTCTTGAGAAACTTGTTGCTAGGATGAGCTAGGATAATCCTCTATGGATCCTTGATGGAATTATTGGCTCTAGCACCTTCGATTTGAAGGATTTCTCAAGTTTCCCTTTTTTGGTGTTCTTGGCACAGGATCTGAAATTCGTGATGATTCCTTAAGCCAATTGAGTTGATCTCCTAGGATTAGGGTCGTGATGTGATGAGGATTCACTGGTCCAAAAATCGCATTGTTTGGAGTTCGTTTGATTAGTTTTTGGAGAAGTTTTAACAAGATCCCGAGAGATTTTATGTTCTGTCGAGGGTCGACCGGGACTGCCGATGATCAGGATCAGCACTGCCGATTGGACTAGTCTGTAGGTTCCAGTGAGACTGCATCCCGCACCGGTACTGCCGATAGGTGGGATCGGCACTGCCGATGACACGCACCGGCACTGCCGATGCCGACCGGCACTGCCGATGGCAGGGATCGACACTGCCGATGAGTGTTCAGTTCTGAATTGTTGAGCATTTCATCTTCCCTTTTTGTTTCCGCTGTGTTTCTTTGGTGTGGTTGATCACTCCTAGGGCTAGTACACCACAAGTTGGTGTGTGTAGTCTTGGTGATCGATTTAGAGGTTGGCTTGGGTTATTTTTGAGATATAGACCAAATTCTCTTGGAGAATTTTATTTGGCTCCCATTCACCCCCCTCTGGTCGCCTTCTCGATCCTTCAAGTTGGACGATCCTTTGAGCATTGGGGCTTTCATTTCGAAAGACCATGGCGTTTCGTGCCTTCCATAGTTGCCACAGGCTGTCCAGGCCTTTCTTTGATATCTTTGGAAGTCCAGCACTCACAGATGTGTTCAACTGTTTCGGTTGCCTGATTGCACAGAACAGACTCATCTGTGTTCCTGCAGCCCATGTTTTTTTTTTGTGTGTGTGTGCTGCAGTCCAGGTGCGCTGGTGCATTGCCAGATACATGAAGAACTTTACTTTCGGAGGAGCCTAGGACTTCCAGCTTACTGCTGCTCCTGCAAATTGAGTCGCTCCATAGAAGAACATCCTATAAGCCGATGTGTAGGGCATTCTGTAACGCAGACATGAGAACTTATTTTCGGTTGCTTTAGTAATGGAGAAGGGGGATCTCCACATTTCGGGAAAAAATAATGAATATGTAATGGAAACAAAATCTATATTATCCCCCCCCCCCCCCTATCTTTTTCTAACAAAACATTTGTAACATAAATCATACTTTTAGCATGCTGAAAATGAACGAGGAGGGCGTCGCTCGTCTCAATCAACGCATCGAGCATTATGCGGTTGGGCTCGATACACGGTCTATAGAGATGAAAGATCAACCAGAGCACTTACATATTATTAAGACAACAAAAAAAAATTGTCGAGTTGGACAGTACATGATCCTTGTGAAAAGGGCATATTCGCAACTTGCAAGGCACTGACCTCTCGATCAACAAGCACTGAACAGTGGCACCAGGATCCACCATCTGTCGCGTGCTTTGCTTTCTAATGGCACTGGGCTGACACCTACGAACTGAATCTTGTTTGCAATGTTTGGTATCCGTGGCGTTCCAACATCAACCAAAAATCGCATCGGCATTGTCATCAACTGGTTGTTCCGGACCATGACAACCGTCAGCATTTTTCTCCTCCGCCTATACATTGATGGTCTCCCACTCTCCCAGCAGCGGTCACATGGCACGCATGCCCCTGTTCTCTCGGCACTAGAACGGCGTTGATGATTCCCGCTTCGTCATCTTCTTCTTCTTTCCACTCAGGTTGCCTCTCAAAGAGTAGTCCGGTTCATGTTTAGATTCATAAAATCACCATAGCCATCTCGCTGCTGTTGGAAACTCGTTATGCCTCCTACTAAAAAAATAATTATTTTAAATGAAACACCACTTACCAAGTCGATGTGACACTCAAACCAAGTTAGGTTGGTTCCACCGTAAAACATAATCAGCCGAGTTATGCTCGGTTCCATTCTCAACTTTTCAATTTTCCTTAGCTTGATTAGCCAAATTGTTTATTGAAGCCTAGAAGTATTTGTAAAAATTCTTCAAAACTAAAAACAAATCAGAAAACATACGAGAATGAAAGATAATATTGCTGTATTAAATAACTGCTAAATTTGTGGCAGTAAATATAAGATGTTGTAACATAGACCATAATAAAAACCAGCCATTTCTGTATTGGTAGTGTTTAGCAGTGCTATCATGATTCATGAAATGGAGCAGTGTCCAAAGCATCGAAATAGTTCTCATTAGTTAATTAGCATCAATTGATAGTAGCATTAAATGGAAGATATATAAGACTAGGATATCAATCATTGCTTTCTTTCATGAAAAGCTACTAAACAATAGTAGTATAGTACAAGCAGCTAATAAATGTAGATTATACTAGTAGCAGTAATAGAATGTGTCTTTTGACCGCTAGAACGACAGACCACAATTGTACTGTCTAAGTGTGTCACAATTTTAGCAGTTCATCATTGTTTCTTAAAAAAAAAAGCAGTTTATTATTCCAGCTTTTATTTTTCCATGTTAGAGTTCGTACTATACATACCCAACCATGGAGAAGGGCCAGATCATACTCAAACCAATCACTTGCAACTCACAACAAAGTGAATAATACAACCAATAACTACTTCTTTTAGTTATTATGGCGAAGTACAATCTTTTAGTGCTCTCCATGGTTCTTCTAGCTTGCTCCACCATTCCTGCCCACATAAGCGGTAACCAGAACAAATTCATTTCGTTTCCGGATCTAGCATGTTCCTTTTGATTTTAGATGTCTTTGTTCCATCAATCCTTAGCTTTTCACAATTCTTATAAGTGGGGACTTTTACTGTCCAAAATACTGACTAGTAGTTTTAAGAAACTACTGGCCAGTAGTTTCTCAATTTGAGGATAATATCGAGAAAAAAATAAGAGTTGTAAATTTATAGTAATTAGTTATTATTATTATAAATAAAGTTACATTAATAATCTGATTAATAACTAATGTTTTATAAATTTTTTAAGATAAACTAATATTTTATAATTTCATAGACTTAATATTCTACCGTGAAAATAAATATAAATAAATAAATAGTATAATTACAAAATTACCCTCTTCAAAACTACTGGCCAGTATTTTTTACAGTAAAACTCCTCTTCTTATAAACACTAACAGAGATATATTTTTTTCCAGGTCGAAGCATCGACATGGACGGCCTGATCAAGAGCGACGGAATGGAGGGGGCGAACGGTGCTGGAGTTATCCTCAACTCGTACAATGGGTGCAGCTACAACCCAAATCCGCATGATGCCGACGCCATCTTCTGCTGCGACAAGGATCACCAATGCTGGGGGTCGCTGCAGGAATGTATGCCCAACTGTCCATGCAAGGCCAACTGCAGCAAGAAGAAGGGTCACTGATCATCCGAGACTAACATGACCCCTCTGGTGCAAGGTTAATTAGATCCTGGACTAGTGGACTGGATCAGGCGGTGTGCTGTTGCTTATTAATTGCCTGCAGTCGATCCTTCATAGCTATTGTGTATTAACAATCTGTTCGAGATTGAAATAAAGTTACAAATACCTACGAGGCTAATGATGAATATCTAATGGGAAAGTTCTATTTTTGTCTTCCAAAATATCTTGTTTTTGAAAATGTCTTATAAATCAATTTGTTTCCAATGTGAAGATGAACGATGATGTGGCTAAGGCAGTGGGAATAGTGCTTGCAAACCAACGAAAATGTAATAATAATATAAACTCATTTTATTTATTTTTAAAAAACCCAAAACGCTCTACGAGAGAGCACTTGTCTAGTTGGATACACTTGATCCACTTCCACTGATCCTTGCGTAAAGGATTCATTAGCAACTTGCAAGGCGTTGATCAACCAAGCACTGAACAGTAGCCGCCGGGATCCATCGTCGTGTTGATTTTCCTTCCAAGTATTGCAGCGGCTGCACTGTACTCTTCTTGTTGAATCGTGTACGCAAGTTGACTCGTCAAGAGACTGGACGGGTTCTTGCCGCCACTTTTGTAAATATTACCCACGAATCTCTTTCTTCAGAGACACTGCCAATAGTATAAAGTCCGTTTTTTTTATCCGCGAGCGAGACAGCGGGTTACCAGCAACGGCTGAAAATTTTCCAGGAAAAAAAAATACCTGATCATCTATGTCGGGCGGATCATCACCAATAGAACTCGACGGAGGCCATCCTTGCCGTCATCGCCATGGAGATCTCTGCACCGGCATGGCTGGTGAGGAAGAGGGCAGGTCCCACCTACTCGTAGCCGTCCAGGAGATCACCGACGGCCTGCGATGTGATTCGGAAGGCATCGAGGGCCATCATGATTGTGGCGGCCACCGTCCATGTCAGTGGTGGCTTTGACAACCATGGCACTGGCGGCCACCGTGGCGGTGGAGGGAGACAAATCTGAGGTGGCAGAGGCGACAAAGACGTCATCATCATCGTGGCCATCATGAAGCCTCGATGCCCAGCACCCCGCGCTAGAGGGTGCAGGCCCGGCCTTCCGCTTCCTTGTGTGGGCATCCTTCATCGGTGGCGGCATGCGTCGGGCCACGACCTAGTGGACGCGGCGGCAACGCTGGGCCCAGATTTGGCACGGCCGACTGATGCTCCCACTATAGCGTGGACAGGCCATGGGAGTGTTGCTAGGGGAGCAGAAGAGAAGAAGCGAAAGGGGTGGCGAAAGAGGAGGGATGGAAGGGAGGAGATGAAAGTGGTGGTGAAAGAGGAGGGGTGGAAAGGATGCGTATAGAGTTTGCTATAGAGAAAATTGATCCACCAGAGCACCTACAAACTATGATAAGTGTTAATTGTAAAAATTACCTCATAATTCACTTAAAGTTTGAGATTTCCACACATAAGTTATTTTGTTACAAATCCTTACCCACCTAGCGAGTTTATTACAAAAATCACCCAAATATACACATATTTAATTTATTCAATATATTTTTATTTATTTAGAGTAGCCAATGATGTCGTTATCAAACATACAAAATTTGGAAAGTATAATTTTTATATTTTTTATAAAGAATATGTAGCAAAAATTATCAATTAAAATTTGAACGTGTTTCATAAAGTTTGAAACTTGGATAAATTTTTATGAAAATAAGAGAAATTATACACTATAAATCTTTAACAATATTAAACTTCTTTAACTTAGTCTATTTTAAAATATATATCAATTAAACATATGTCAACTAGAACAATTTTTGCATCTAAACTCATTGCTTGGGTGGGTAGGAATTTGTAACAAAAACATTTATGGGTGACAATCTCAAATTCGAAGTAACTTATGAGATAGTTTATACAATTATCTCTTATAATAACATAAAATGTGTCGAGTTGGACAGTACATGATCCTTGAAAAAGGACATATTCATAACTTGCAAGGCACTGACCTTTTGATCAACAAGCACTGAACAGTAGCACCAGGATCCACCGCCGCCTGATTTACTTTCTAATGGCACTTGACTAGCACCTATCTACTGAATCTTGTTTGCCATCCTTGGTATTCGTGGCGTTCCGACATCAACCAAAAATGGCATCGGCATTTTCGTCAACGGGTTGTTCCAGACCACGACAACCATCACCATTTTTCTCCTCGCCTATCGACGGGCTCTCACTCTCCCCGCAGCGGTCACGTGGCGCACATGCCCCTGTTTTCACGACACTAGAACAGCGATGATGATTCCCGCTTTGTCATCTTCCTCTTCTTTCCGCTCGAGGTCGCCAACAATGAAAGCCTGTCAAAGACTAGACCGGTTAATGTATAGATTAATAAAATCACCATAGTCATCTCGCTGCTGTTGAAAACGTTATGCCTCCTACTAAAAAATAATTATTTTTAATGAAACACCTCTACCAAGTCGATGTGACACTTGAATCAAGGTAGGTTGGTTCCACCATAAAGCATAATCAGCCATGTCATGTTCGGTTCCATTTGCTACCGGAAAACTAAAATTCTTCGTGTGCCCGAAGCTTTGCCGCGTGCTTTTAATCGGACACACGACAAATATTGTCAAGTTTTCAATTTTCCTTAGCTTGATTGGCCAAAAGCTTTATTGAAGCCTAGACATATTTGTAAAAATTCTTCAAAACTAGAAAACAATCAAAAAATATATGAGAATGAATGATAATATTGCTGTATTAAATAACTGCTAAATTTTGTAGCAGTAAATATAAGATGTTGTAACATAGACCATAATAAAAACAAGCCATTTCTGTATTGGTAATGTTTAGCAGTGATGTCATGATTCATGAAATGGAGCAGTGTCCAAAGCATTGAAATAGTTCTCATTAGATAATTAGCATCAATTGATTGTAGCATTAAATGGAAGATATATATAACTAGGATATCAATCATTGCTTTCTTTCATGAAAAGCTACTAAACAATAGTATAGTACAAGCAGCTAATAAATATAGATTATACTTGTAGCAGTAATAGAATGTGCCTTTTCACCGCTAGAATGACAGACCACAATTGTCGAAGTGTGTTACAATTTTAGCAGTTCATGATTGTTTCTTCAAAAAAAAAATAGCAGTTTGTTATTCCAGTTATTATTTTCCATATTAGAGTTTGTACTATATATACCCAACCATGGAGAAGGGCCAGATCATACTCAAAGCAATTACTTGCAACACACAACAAGGTGAAAAATACAACCAATAACTACTTGTTTTAGTTATTATGGCAAAGTACAATCTTTTGGTGCTCTCCATGGTTCTTCTAGCTTGTTCCACCATTCCTGCCCAAATAAGCGGTAACCAAAACAAATTCATTTAGTTTCCGGATCTAGCGTGTTCCTTTTGATTTTAGATGTCTTTGTTCCATCAATCCTTAGATTTTCACAATTCTTATAAACATTAACAGAGATATATTTTTCCAGGTCGAAGCATTGATGTGGACAGTATGATCAAGAGCAACGTAATGGAGGGGGCGAACGGTGCAGGAGTTATCCTCAACTCGTACAACGGGTGCAGCTACAACCCAAATCCACATGACGCCGACGCCATCTTCTGCTGCGACAAGGATCACCAATGCTGGGGGTCGCTGCAGGAGTGTATGCCCAACTGCCCATGCAAGGCCAACTGCAGCAAGAAGAAGGGTCGCTGATCATCCGAGACTAACATGATTCGTCTGGTCCAACGTTAATTGGATCTTGGACTGGATCAGGCGGTGTGCTGTTGCTTATTAATTGCTCGTAGTCGATCCTTAGTAGTTATTGTGTATTAACAATCTGTTCGAGATTGGAATAAAGTTACAAATATGTTTACCTACTAGGCTAGTAGGCTATGATGAATATCTAATGGGAAAGTCCGATTTTTGTCTCCCAAAACGAGTATTTTGTTTCCAACGTGAAGATGAACGAGGATGTGGCAAGGCAGGGCCAATGTCCACAAACCAACGAAAATGCAATAATAATATAAACTTAGTTTTTTAGAAAACAAAAGCTCTACGAGAGGGCACTTGTCCAGTTGGATACACTTGGTCCACCGCCACTGATCATTGCGTGAAGGATCCATTAGCAACTTGCTAAAAATTCAATTACTGCTTAACAGTTAGCCTAATATTTGAATTTATATCTTGAAATTACTAACATGCTTTTGTGTAATTGATGTTAAAATGGGTGTTTCAATGTTTATTCTACAACACAAAAAATCAACAAAAAATTGAAAATCTAAAAGTATTTTTTAATCAAAATTTAGAAAGATATAAGTGTTAAGGTGTAAAAATTCTGAAAAAATAGAAAAGTGCTACAGTGCTAATCAACCAACCAAAACGGGCAATTTATTTCTGTCGCCCACCGTTGCCTATGTGGCACCCTTGTCGCCCGGTGATAGGGAGACAAGTATGTTAATTTTGTCAAAAAAAAAAAAGATATGTGTGTTAGTTTTATTAATAAAAAAAATTCCGGTTACCTGGCTTTCATCACGTAGCCTCATTGCCCACTTGCTGCCACGGATCGACCTGCTAATGCGGCGCCGTGGGAGTTGAGGAGCTCCGGCCAGCGAATCTCCGTCGGTTCTAGCTGGCACACACCTGATTACCTTTCTTAACTACACGGTTTCGATGCTAATCCACCCCTCGTACGTAGTAATTCAGGTTGATTGAATGAATGTTCCGGCAGCTTCTCGTTGCTCATGTCACGTGATTACTCCCTCCATCCCAATAAGTAGCATGTGAGAGATTCAAATTTATTCCAAATTATAAGCATTTGAGAAGTTGCAGTGGACTCCATAATCATTTATTTTCTGGTTTTCCTTCACTCCACCAAGCAGCCATACAGTACTGAAGGAGAAAAGAAAGCAAGCAGCTGCCTGCTGCACCATGGAAAGAATTGTTATGCATTTAATGTTTCTCGATCAATCATTTGATTAAAAGGAATAATCAGGACTAGCAGGATCATTTTACTTTTTCCTTTGTTTTCTTCTCACATCTCTCAAATACTTATATATTGGGATGGAGGAAGTAGGTTAGAATTTTCATTGTCCTTTTTGTTGTCCTAGTGCGGTGAGACTAGTAAATTAAAGCTTGCAGCGGTTGCGTGCACGTGTGCTTAGTAAAATCGAACTCGAATGCAAATTTAGTTTATACGTTGTCATGTCAATGTCAATGAGATTCCGTTTATTTTTCCACTTTCAGATTCTGAAGTAAAGGAGCATCACTCAATTGTTCTTCCGGATTCAAAAAAAAACCATGTTGTTGAGTTCTCATAACCTATAGTTTTTACCCACGGGTACTTTTGCAAAGGAAACGATTCAAAGGTTTTGCTGCTGATGATTTTGCAGGTAAGGAACCCAAAAATATCAGCAATGTATATTAAAATTTAGGAGTAAAAACAAATATTTATTCCGTAGCAAGTACAGTGTAATAGTATTTGTAGTACAAACCATGTAGATTTATACTTAGGCTACCGAGATATAGACAAAAGTTATTGAAGAAGATAATATATAAAGATGAGGTAAGCTGACGAATATTACATATATGTACATTTCAAAGAAACCCAAAAAAAAGAGAAGAAACTGTACAGAAAATGAATTGATGGGAATGAGGAAAATTCTATGTTATACATCTACACTTTTCCATTGAACATATCAGAAATTTGTTTATGCATTTACATTCAAGTAGCATCAGCTTCCTCCAAGATCCTCTTGTTCCTTGCAAAAACATGTTGTTTCTTAGAATCTTGAGCAAATAGCATTACTATTATCTTGAAATGTACATTTATGAAATTCTATTACCTTTTAGTTAACTACAGCTTAACTACAACGTAAGCCCCAGTTCCAGCTATAGCACCCACCATGTAGACCCAAATTTGTGTGTACTTTCCGGTGGCAATTGCAGGACCAATTGTGCGTGCAGGAGTCATTGATGCTCCTGTTGATGGCCTGTTCATCTCTACTACATATTAAATTCGGTGTGGTCTTCCACTTTTGTTGGTATCCATCGTTTGGAGCATACGCTAATTGGACTCTAACTTGTCCTTTTTATTGAGGTTTCCAGATCTCCTACGATATGTTAGTCTGTCATTGGAGTTCTTTATTTGTAGGCATATGATAGAAGTCCTCACGTTATACTTTTTTTCCTCATATTATTTTTTTCTCTCTCATGTTAGCATAGGATTTTATCTCTTTTCCTTTTTTTTCTCAGGTTGGCATGTCAAGGGGCCTCTCTTTATTAACCACGCACTTAAGAAAATCAGATGAAAGAGATCTTCTTTTCCCTCACGTCCTCAGCGATCTGCTTGCCCTGCTCATCGTCTGTCAGTCACCGTCGACAATAAGTTTGAGACTATGAGCTTCGATCTTGATCATCATGGTCGGTCATCATCAATGTTGCATTCGAGACAACGAGCTTTGATCATGATCTTCTTGTTGATTGTCATTGACAATGTGTCCGAGACTACGAGGTCTGATCTTAATCATCACGGTCAGTCGCTGTCGATATTGCCTTCGAGACTACAAGTTTCGATTACGATCATCGCGGTTGGTCGCCACTGACAGTACGTTCGAGTCTATGAGCTTAAATCCTAATCATAATAGTCGGTCATCATCGACGGTGTGACTTGGATCGTGGTCATCATGGTCGATCGCCGCTAGCGATGCGTTCGAGACTCTGAGCTTCGATCCTGATCATCTAATCACATATTACAGTTTTTTTTTTGATAAAACATAAACTTTCTTTTCTAGGATTTTTCTCAGAAGTATGTACTATACTGGTCTATCTTCAATTTGTATTCGTAGATTAGGAGATAAGATTTGCTATATTTCATTTATACATATATAATAACTCATATTATTGTGTTGTATTACTGATCTCCAATAATAAATTAAATAGAAAAAATATATAAATTACATTTTGTTATGTAATAAAGTTGTCTATCACTTTATAGGGTTGGTTGTTTGTCGTATTATTTAAAAGCACGGGTACTTTACTAGTAAGATAACATATTTTTAAGTAAGTTGAATTACACAAGAAATAACTTTATGAAGAACCGTTATATTTCAGATGGACATATACCCTGCAACAAGAGCATTCATCATGATTGTTGCCCAAACTGCCACTGCTATCAACTCTTTCGCCTGAAATTTTTATGAGAAGACTGTTAGCTTTATACAATGAGAGAAGGGGGAAAATAGGCGAAAGATCAAAAGCAACACCAACTTACTGCATGGGGGTCAGTAGCCAGAGCGGTGATGATAAACAGAAGCACAAAAGTGGTGATGAATTCGAGGAAGAATGCTTCAACAGTGCAACCTTTGGTATGGTGGCGATCCCAAGATTCACCGGATGATAGATGCCCTTGGTAATGAATGAAGCAGCAGTAGAGCCGAGAATTTGTGCAGTCATGTAAGAAAGAAGGTGAGCAAGTGGGAGGTGGCCGAAGATAGCCATGGAGATGCTAATGGCCGGGTTCAGGTGGCAACCAGATATGTGGATGAGGGATAGCACGAGAACCGTCATGGCTAAACCTGCAGATGTTGCGATGCCGAGTAGGCTCTCCACGCCGTCATGCTGCTCATCCATAATGATGGTGGACAACACGGTGAAGATCAATATGAATGTTCCAAGGAACTCTGCAATCATCTGCAATAATAATAGCTTATCCATGTCAAGATGTCATCCGAAGGAAAGTGAAAGCTATATAAATGGTTGTTAAACTGCATGTTTAGTCATTTTACCTTCTTGATGAGAGGAACGGGCTTTATCTCTGGGAAAAAACCTTATTCCAACAATGCCAATGAGTTGCACGAGCATATGAGGGTTCTGCAGGATTAGCATGTGATTGTGAGCTGACACTGCCATCACTGGTCAATTCAAATGGCATGATCTTGGAGCTTGCAGCCCTTGGTTGGGAGATGATAATGGAAATCTCGTTGCTTTCACTTGTCTGCATGGGAGGAGCAGCAACTGTTACAGCTTCCATGCCACTCTTGCACCCTTCCATGCTCTTCTTCTGATCTTCTCAAAGGTAGGAAAGTAAGTTCCACGCAGCCCTCAGGCATACTGCGGCCGTCACGTAGGCAATCGACAACAATTTTGGTGACTGTGACAACGTTTTGTCGTGAAGATAAATTTGACGCAGCATTACTTCTTCGTGAACAAGAACATGCACGTATCATATTCGATGAAATGTCTGTGTATATAGAACATGGTGGACACTTGTTAAATTTTCAAGCAAAGTTGACAGGATGAGATCGCCGTGGTACGTAGAATCAAAACAAATTACCCTTATCAATGAAAACGTTTACAGCTAAGTCATCCATATTCTTTCCGAAAATACCCGTGTAAAAATTTTACTGCCTCAATTTACTGGTACTAATTCCGGACAGATCAAACTAATCTGGACCGTTTGATTATTTTTACTACCAGTAATTACTGGTGTAAAATGTACCGTAAAAGTCCTCTAGTAAAAAATGTCATCTCCCTCTTCGCGAGTAGCATTCATTTGTCAAACAAGAACTGTTAGCCGTTGTGTTTATTTATTCAGTAATACTTGTCATAATGTTTGATCTCTGGTCGTTCAGGATGGCATATTCTGTTCTAAGCTAAGTTGACCTCTTGTTTAGTGCCCTATTCACATGGACAAAACGTGCTAATTCCCTTCTGAGACTTTTCTTCCCCACAAAAATCTGTTGGACCCTGATGTTAGATGCCCCTGAATAGCAAAACAGGAGTAGTGGGATGACGTGGACTAAACTATTACTTAAACCTTCTTGTTGCCTTGTTGGACGACAGGAGCAACTTCTCAGCACGATCTTGGATAGTGTCGTTGTTCACCTTGGCATTACATTCTGACCTGAAAACTAGAGTCCAGAGTGCTGTTCCGGCGTGTACACCTCTGCCGCTGCAAATCGAGAGCTGTATCTTTATTGGTACCAGCAATATCTTGGGCCAAATACACACCATTTGAAAACAAAGGAGATCATATTTTTGTAACGACTAAGATGCAATTCAATTGACATGTAGTCTGTTTTATTTATCCTCATCATCCGTGCCATCCTAGACTCCTAGTTGTCTAGTTTCTCAGAGATGGCAGCAAAGCCGTGCATCAAAGAACTGACATAAGTTTTTTTAATAAAAAAAAGTTACATATATTCTGTTAGGATTTGTACCATTAGAAAACAACGTGTTCTTTTATTGGCGTTGGATATATATCGTTTTTAGACATGTTGTAATACTCATAACTTGTTCAATGATGATAAATATCCTCTTGTCATACAAATTTATGTGAATGTAAATATAAAAAATCCATAGTTTGTTTTCATGTAGCAAGTTATTAAAGGTGGCTTTAAGCCCACCTCACTGAATGCCGTTGATCTGTCCAATGCTGGGCTGAGGTTTGGTGGGAGTAGTTGGGCCAGCATGTGAGGTGGACTGATGGGCCGGGTGTGCCAAATTTGGGGGATAAAACAAATTACAGTAATTAAGTAATATATACCTGGGTATGCCTACTGATGTCGGCGCCTCAACGAATGGTGCTTTCAAATATTTAAAGTACCGAGTCTGGAAGAGGGTTCAGGGTTGGATGGAGAAGGCCCTATCATCAGGCGGGAAAGAAGTGTTGATCAAGGCGCTAGCACAAGCCATTCCAACTTACTCGATGTCATGTTTTCGACTCCCAAGAGGCCTTTGCCAGCACATAGACGGACTGCTGAGGCGGTTCTGGTGGGGAAGTAAAGAAGGGCAGCGGGAAAACATGTTGGGTAGCTTGGAAAGATATGACGAAACCTAAGTATGCAGGTGGCTTGGGGTTTCAAGAGATGGAAATTTTCGACCTAGCCTTATTGGCGAGGCAGGCATGGAGGATACTGTTAGATCCCTCCACACTGAGTGCAAGAGTGCTAAAAGCAGTCTACTACCCGGAATGTGAGTTCCTGGAAGCTAAAGTGAGTGCGTCGCCATCTCGGGTCTGGCGAGCCATCGTTGACGGGAAGGAAGTGCTAAAGCAAGGAATTATACGTCGCATTGGCGCAGGCGAAAGTACGAATATATGGGACATGAATTGGCTACCACGTGATAGGAATCTGAGGCCGTTATGCTGTATTGGCGCAGGCCCTCCTAAAAGGGTTAGCGATCTCATCAATCACGCTACACGTACATGGGATCCACAGGGGCTGGCGCAATTTTTTGCTCCACCAGACAGGGAGATCATAACTGGCATCCCGTTGAGCACTGATGGCGGTAATGATTTCTGGGCCTAGCACTATGAACGATGGGGTACGTTCTCGGTAAGGTCGGCCTACAAGATGATAATTCGAAACAGGCCAGCAGCGGATGATTGGTTGGAGCAGAGGGCTGGCAGGTCAGATTTTCGATCAGATGAAAAGGAGTGGACTAACCTCAGGAAAGTTTTTTTTTCTTGAACACGCAGGAGTGCTGCGTGTCTTTGTATTAAGAAGAAGAAAGCGGCTCCGAAATACAATGTCATACCCTAGCCGGGATTAGTTTAGAGTTATATACGCGCCCGCTACTAAGAACAGACAACCCATTATCAAAAAGGACTAATCTAACCTCAGCTTTCTGGCCCCCGCTAACTTCCACATCCCGGCTTCGTGTCGAACTGCCTGGACGAGCTTCGATACTCGTGGTTGTGCTCTATCGAAGACACATCTATTACGATTTTTCCATATTTCCCACGCCGTGAGCATCACCAGGGAGTAGAAGCCCTTCCTGGTCGATTTGTCCAACCTCCGAGCCGCTTTCCTCCACCATTTAGGAGGGTGGTGTCCACCTCCGGTGTCAGTTGTTGAAGACCGACCCTGGTGAGGATCTCATGCCATACCTCCCTTGCGAATACACAGGAGACAAGAAGGTGTTGGATTGTTTCATTAGCTTGATCATAGTGGGGGCAACGCTCCGGATGAGGTAAACCCCTTCTCCTCAATTTGTCGGCCGTCCAACATCGGTTGAGAATCGACATCCATATGAATAGTTTTATCTTGAGTGGCGCCCAGGATTTCCACAACCTATGATGGTCGTCGAACACAGTTGCGCCGGAGAAGAAGCGCTCGTAGGCCGATCGGGTGCTAAAAACTCCCGAGGCGTTTGGCTGCCAGATGTGTGCATCCGTTGTCCCGGGTTGTAGCTGAATATCTAGGACGGTATCCCAGAGCTGGACATACTGCCAATATGCAAGGACACTGAGTCCACCTTTGACGAATTTTGTCCAAGCATTTCCTTGTAGCGCTTGGTCGACGGTTAGCTTTTGCCATCCTCGTTTCTTGATAAACGACGCAAGTGCTGGTGCTAGGTCCTTGATGCTTCTTCCTTGCAACCATCTGTCCGTGAAGAAGAAGGTAGATTTATCATCTCCTACTGTTGTTGTAACCGAGATATGAAATATTGCTTGAGCACATTGAGGTGCTTGTATTTGCAGAAAAGCCCAAGGCTTGCCTAGTTCGGTCTTCTGCACCCAAAGTTGGCTCATCCGCAGAGCCCAGCTGAGATACTGCAAATTATGAATACCCAAGCCACCGAGCCAAAGCGGTCGTGTTACTCGTTCCCAATTAACCGGGCAATGACCTCCTCTCAGTTCCTTACGTCCGCGCCAAAGAAATTGCCGACGGTATTTGTCAATTGCCTTGATGAACCAGATGGGCACATCGAGTGCAAGCAACAGGTAAATTGGGATCGCGGTCAGAACCGCTTTCACCAGTACCAATCTACCTGAAGTGGCGAGAAGCGCGGCCTTCCAGGTGGGCAAACTGTCGGCAATCTTATCGAGGATGGGCTGCAATTCTGCGATTGTTAGTCTTCTTAGAGAGAGAGGTAGTCCCAGATACTTGCACGGTAGTGGAGCTGAAGCACATGCCATGGAAACCTGTACCAAGTCGGCTTGTTCTTGACTGCAGCGAATTGGTATTGAAACTGATTTGTGCATATTGGCGTGCAACCCGGTTGCGGAACCAAAGACTTTAAGTATCTCCTTGCTTATGTTGAGCTCGTTGGGGTGTGGCTTTATGAACAGCATCACGTCATCAGCATAAATTGAAATACGGTTTCCTACCGGCCTTAGCGCAAGCGGCTGAAGGAGACCCTCTGCCTCTGCTTTCACAATGACTCGACTGAGGGCATCCATTACCATGACAAAAAGCAAAGGCGAGAGAGGGTCACCTTGCCGTAATCCTCTCTTGTGGCTGATGTCGGGGCCCGGCTGCCCATTAAGTAAGATTCTGGTTGATGACGTGCTAAGCAGGTTGGTGAACATGGTGCACCATCGCCATCCGAACCCCAGGTGTGATATGATCTCTAAAACGAAGGCCCATGAAACCGTATCGAAAGCTTTAGTGATATCCAGCTTCAACATGATGGTGGAAGCGTGCCGTCGGTGAAGATATCGGACCATGTGTTGAACAAGCAAGAAATTATCATGGATCGTTCTTCCTCTGATGAATGCACTCTGGTTGGGCATTAACATATTCGGTAGCTTATCACGAAGCCGGTTCGCCATGATTTTTGTCACAAGCTTGGCGAAACTATGTATTAGGCTTATGGGGCGAAAGTCTCCCACTCTGATGGCCTCCTCCTTTTTCGGGATAAGCACCATAAAGGCTGAATTGAGCAGAGGTAGGTGGCGGGCATCCCCTCCATGCAAGGCCCCCACCGCCGCCATGACATCGAGCTTGATAATCGCCCAACATGATTGGTAGAACCTGGCAGTGAACCCGTCCGGGCCTGGGGCTTTGTCCGACGGCATACTCTTGATGACGGACCAGACCTCCTCCTCGGTGATCGGAGCTTCTAGGTCCTGCAGATTGTGTGTCGGTACGTCCAGTGCGTTGAGATTTAAGGTCAGTCTTCTCTCTGCCGGCGTGCCCACTAGCTTACTGTAAAACTCCCACAGTGCATCTTCTTTATCTTCGTGGGTCGTGACTATGGCCTCGTTCTCCAGTGACAACTTGGCGATGAAATTCTTTCGTTTTCGGTATTTGGCATGCATGTGAAAAAAATTCTGTATTCGCGTCCCCTTCTTGGAGCCAGTCCAGCCTAGACCGGATTCTGCAAATGGTGCGGTGTAGAGATGACAGAGCAAGAACATGTTGTTTCAGCTGCCGTCTTAGCCACCTTTCCTCTGTCGATAGATGCCTATTTTCTTGTGCTATATCTAGTCTTAGCAACAATTCGCGTGCTAGCTCCAGCTTGTCACGGACGTTGCCCACCTGTTTGGAACTCCAAGATTGGAGGGATTTGCTCGTGGCAAGTAACTTGGCCGAAAGACGCTTCAGTGGGCAGATTTCGTTATTGGCAGTTGAAGCCCATGTAGATTGCACCGCTTCTTGGAATCCTTGGAGCTTCGGCCAGAAACTCTCGAAGTGAAAACGTCTCTTGCCTTTGTTGTTTCCTTTTAAGGTTAGCATCAAGGGGCAATGATCCGATATACCCGCCGCCGTGCTCTGCAATAGATAATCGGGAAAAATTCGGTCCCACTCGGTTGTGCAGAAAGCTCGATGAAGCCGAACCAGCGTTGGCGACTCCCTTTCATTGGACCACGTGTATCGGCGACCGAGAAGTTCTATCTCCCGTAGCTCTAGCTCATTGAGCAACCGACGGAAGCGTCCCATCATAGCTCGATCAATGTTGGGGTTATTCTTGTCGGCGGCTCGGTTGATGAGGTTAAAATCACCGGAGACTAACCATGGACCTGAGCATGCAGACCGTATGAAGCGCAACTCATCCAGGAACATCAACTTGTGCGCATCCATGTGTGGACCATTGGGTGCCGTAACGGTTTCGGAAGAGAATAGATGCCGAGTAGGCGTCCACCCTTCTCGTAATCGCCTGTAACGTCGCCGTCTTCCATGTTATCATAACACCTCCACGAGTTCCTTCTGCCGGCAGACAGATGTGGTCGTCCAGCTCTGTACCGAGCGTTGTCATATTTTGGATTTTGGTCTCTTGCAGACAAACTAACTCCGGCCGAATCAAAGTAATGAGATCACGCACCGAGTCCCTGCGGGATTTTTTTTGTTGAGACCTCTCACATTCCAGATAACAATGTTCGAAAGATCCATAGAAGACATACGGGTACAACCAGGCGACTAAAGTTGGCGGCTTACTACTCCTAATCCTGCGCGTCCTGCATGCTGTTCGCGTCGGACGAAGGCCAGCCGAACAGCGCGGCAAGAGCTGCAATATGACTAGCTAGGGGAGAGAGGATGATCAAACAGTCGCTCATAGGCCTCTTTATTTTCTGCTGTTAGATTCTCTTGGTTACTCGTGATTCCTAGTTTCCTCATTAGGACGGCCTGGGCACGTTGTAGTGCATGGCTCGGCCCACCCGTATTGGCGATGCGGCGACTACGGCGCAGAGTTGACCCTTCGGTTTGTTGACGTCGTGACGTTCTTGGCGCCGGTGGGGTTGGCCCCGCCGTAGTTTGCACTGGCGTCGTTACCGATTGGATGAAGAGTTGCACAGAATCTGGCTGAGTTTCTGTTGCTTGTTCTGCATGGCTCTGTTCCGATTGAGGTGGCAACACAGAGGGCGTGCTGGCCTCCTCGCTGGCCGGATACCTTTCCTAGTTAATCAGGAAAGTTAAAGTACCATCCAAAATCCATATGTTTCTCTGGAGGTTAGCGAGGCACTCACTGCCAACGAATGATGTGCGACAGAAGAGGAACATGGCTACGAGTAATATCTGTGGTTTCTGCGGTATACCTGATTCCTGGCGTCACTCTCTAATTGATTGCAATATGTCGAGGAGTGTGTGGGCTTTAGAGAATGAGGAAGTAAGGGAGCTAGTGATCTATACGCAGAACCCAGATGCAAGGGGATGGCTTATGGAGATAATCAGAGCGCTCAAGCATGATGAGTTCATAAGGATGGCAGTGAGACTATGGGCAGTTTGGCATGCACGGAGGAAAGCAATCCATTGAAGAAATCTTCCAAAGCCCGCTGTCCACACACTACTTTGTGGAGAATTTCATTGCTGAACTGAGGTCTCTGAAACCGCCTCCAACAGAGACCCAACAGGGTCCTAGAAATCAGAGCCCCAGATGGATCGCCCCACCGGAGGGCATGGTGAAACTCAACGTTGAAGCGGCTCTTTCAAAGAACAGAGACATGGCAGCTGTATCAGCAGTGGCGAGAGATACTGGTGGTCTTTTTATGGGAGCATCGGTTGTGGTGATACAAGGGATAAACGATGCTGAAACGGCTGAAGTTCTAGCTTGCAAAGAAGGAGTCGCACTAGCAACTGATCTAAACGTGCGAAGATTTAGGCTGGCCAGCAATTGTCTCACGGTGGTGAAGAACATCCGGGAGCAGGGTAAGGGAAGCTATGGCCAGATTACACGGGAGATTGTGTCCAGACTACGCAGTTTTGAGTCAGCTCAGGTCGTGCACGAAGGAAGGAACTCCAGTATGGATGCCCATAACCTAGAGAGAGGCTCAATGCAGAGACAAATTGGTAGACATTTGTGGTTTTTGGCACCTCCCGAAGGTGTTTGTAACTCCTATTCAAACAATACTTAAATAAAGTGGAGGAGTTCATCTAAAAAAAAGTAATATATACGTATTTTTCATTTGAGTTACAGTTAGCTTCTGATTGGAGATTTTAGTTGTTTATATTCACTTACAATATTTTGTTCATATAATTTTCAATAAATGTTAGAGTAGATTAAAGTTAGGTGTTGGAGTCCTTCAAACACCTGAATTTTGGTTACGATGTTACTTGCACATACAAATACTGAATAAAATCTAAGCCATAAATCTCAGAAATAGCGGTAAAAAATTTCAGGTGATAGTACACGGTTCTCCTTTAGAGTCACTCCTTCAAACACCAGGTTAATTTTGAAACTGCTGAAGTTACCAGCAGCACTTTGGTGATTTTGTTTTTGATAATTAAATTCAATTCTGGGTTTTTCTTCGTTGAAATTTGTGTGTAAACTTGTCTCATTACTTATTATTCCCAGGTATTCTAAGTATACTTGTTGAAAACCTGTTTCATCTACCGATGCCTTACTCTTACAGTCTTACTCCACCTGTCCCCAACTTCACTTTGTTTATGTTTGTTCTAATTTGTCTTCCATACCAAATCTAAACAAACTATCAATACTTCTGAAAAAGCACCATGATCACTTTGTTTATGTTCGTTTCCTAGTGTTAATGGGCTAAAGCTAAACTTTAGGCTAAAGTTTAGCACAAGAGAAATGAACATGTATGCTAAAATTTATACTAAAGTTTAGCACAAGAGAGAAAAAGATGCTAAAAGAGGGGGGGGGGGGGGGGGGCTAAACTTTAGCACCACTAAAGGAAACGAACACCCCCAAAGATGCTCAGGAAGGACTTGTGCACTCTCTTTTAGGTAGTTGCACTCTGGCAGCACGTTGATCTGATAACTTAATTAATTTGAGCTACCTGACATGCATTTACATCCATAGCATTCGATATCAGCTGCAAGGCACCAACTTGTTTAACAAATTATCTGTCATGCTCATCAAAAGCTGTGATCTACAAAAGAGGCAGGGACGGCACTTGAACACGGTAAAGAAACCATTTTTTAATAAAACCATTGACCAAGTAAAAGAGGGCTAACAAGGTGACAAGAACAGAAGTAGTAAAACAATCAATTCAGAATGGATGATGAAATTAACTAGGATAATCTCGAATAGTCTCAAATTGTCATTGAACAATCACTGAGTTATCATCCTGAGTTTGGTGCTGACTATTTTGTTTTGTTTGAACATGCAGATCACAGTTATGCCGTGCCAGACAAAAGCAAGGCAGAGGCTAAGCTAAATCAGCCAGATATTGTGCTCTATACATACACCTCTCTGTTGCACCAGCATTATCCTCATCCAAGTACAAGAACACTGCTAAAAGAATCACTTCGTCTAATTGAATTAGCTTCTTGGTCAGAAACTTTTGACACTGGCTATACTGATCAGATTTGTCACTGAAGTTCATAGCTGTTACAGTTTGAGAGAATGGAGCATAGCAGGAGTGCTTCCATGGATCTCTCACTGAGCATCGAGGCTGCAAGAGCTTCCATGGAAAACATGAGTGATGACAAGATAGCAATTATCATTCCCAAGATGTCTCCTGTCCTTGCAAAGTCCCCTTCCAACGAGTTCCCGCCCCTCGGATTGCGAAATGATACATCTCGATCTCCAACCTCCGTGAATATGGTGGCGCTTGCTCTCATGAAGAAGGTATGTACGTGGACACACTTTCTTTGTTTCTTCAATGGTTATCGGTGAATTTTAAAATTATACACCTCAAAATTAATCAAAGAGAAAAACCTTAAACCTTACAATACCAAATAAACTTGATTTGAAGCATGTGAATTGTGCAGTCATATTGCCGTTTGTCAATTTTCCAGGTGGCGGCGGAGTTCCTAGGGACATTCCTTCTCATCTTCGCCCTGCTGTCAGCACTCATCATGAACGAGAAGAACAATGGCGCGTTGGGCCTTCTCGGCGTGGCTGCAGCGGCAGGGCTCGCCGTGGTAGTAATTGTTGCATCCATCGTGCACGTGTCTATGAGCCACCTGAACCCGGCGGTCAGCATCGCAATGGCTATCTTCGGCTACCTGCCCCCGGCTCACCTCGTGCCTTACATGGCGGCTCAATTTCTTGGATCCATCGGTGCCTCGTTCGTGGCCACGGCCATCTATGATCCAGCAAACGCCAGCACCACCATCGTCACCGTGCCGACGATCGGTGCCGTCGAAGCTTTCTTCGTTGAGTTCATCATCACTTTCGTCCTCCTCTTTGTTATCACCGCCCTTGCAACTGATCCTAAAGCAGTAAGTACTTGGCCCCTTTTTGAAATGCGCAAGGCAATTGGGGTTTCAGTTTAAGTTGTGGCATTATTCACGCGTGCCTAGCCAATCTGCGCAGGTGAAAGAGTTGATTGCTGTTGGAGCTGGGGCTGCAGTGACGATGAATGCTCTAATCTCCGCGTACGTATATTAGATTAACCAGTTGTTTCTATCAACACAAAATTAATTAGTTTGATTCGTTTTCTGACTGAGTCAAACAACAAAAAATCCAATATGGGCAGGGTGTCGACAGGAGCATCGATGAATCCGGCAAGAACGCTGGGGCCGGCCATCGCCACAGGGACATACACCAAGATTTGGATCTACATGGTTGCTCCTCCACTTGGCGCCATTGCTGGCACTGGCGCCTACATTGCACTCAAGTGATTATGCGTTTTTTTTTGTTACAAAAGTTTCTTTAGGAAGCTGTAGTAGTGTAGATCAGATCCAATGATCATAATACAATTTTATATATGAGCAAGTTGAAATCACTTGTAGATTAACTAAGTTTAACTGGAAGTGGTGATCAATGAACTTATATGTGCAAGATGATGTGAGAATTTCGTCTCGTCGTGTTTCTGTGAAATTCATCCACTTCTTCGATCTGCCCTGATGTGCACATATTTGATCCAGCTACTGTCGTCTCCGATATATATGTTCACTCTCTCCACCTCCTTGTAGTAGTCTTGCATTGTACTTGTACATAGATGCCTCTACCCTTCACTTTTGTCTCATGGCACGTTTGGATCGTTCATGGCTTCTTGATGACGGTGTAGGTGCCAGCCCCGGCAAGGGCTCCCAGCGGCGGCGCCACCAGGTACACCCAGATGCCCGTGTACTTCCCCGTCGCCAGCGCCGCCCCGAGCGTCCGCGCCGGGTTCATCGATGGCCCCGTCGACGGCCATTTCATAGACATCGCTGCCGCCCACGAGATGATCACGACCAGCTCTTTACTCTGCACAAATCCAAGCTTTTGCAGTTGGTACTCTTATCAATGATAGAAAAAATTATTGTGTTTTGATTGTGTGTGTCACATGAACTTGCCCGTTTTGGATGGTTGGCGCCGGCGGTGATGGCGAACACGAGGACGAAGGTGAGCACGAGCTCCATCAAGAACGCCAGTGCGGCGGAGCCGAGAGGCGGCACAGTAGCCATCACCTCCGGCGGCACGGACTGGTACACGGCCTTGGCCAGGAACGCGGCGGCGGCGGACGCCGTCGTCTGCGCGGCGGCGTAGGGGACCACGTGGGCGCGAGGGAGGCGGCCGAAGGCGGCCATGGCGAGGCTCACCGCCGGGTTCAGGTGGCTGCCGGAGACGTGCACGACGACACCTGTCAGGGTGCCCGCCGCGAGCCCGGCCAATGTGGCGACGCAGAGCACGGCCCACACGCCGCCCTGCTGCTCTTCCCTCACGATGCTGGACAGCACCGTGAACACCAGGAGGAACGTGCCGATGAACTCCGCAGCCACCTACACGGTGCATTTGACTATCAAGCTATATATATTACCATATTTTTTTCTAGCTTTTAATAAGGCTTTTAATCAATATTTTGTGTTTTAATTTTTTTTCTTTTATAAATTTTTTTATATAATAATTATAAACCGTAGGATCTAGATCTGATGGTTTAAAGTGATGATTGAAAGTTGACCAAACTTTTAATCAGCTGAAAATTAGCAAGTTCTATATATTACTAGTATAGGAATTTAGATGATCGAGCTGATCAGCCGATGACTCTTACCTTGTTGATGAGTGGCGCCTCTGGGCTATGCTCCTCCCCATCAAGATCATCTTGGTCCTTCAACAACTTCTCCTCCAGGGACTCTAGTTGTGATAGCTTGGTGTCGGCAGTCGATCTTGGAGTCGAAGCACCGGTGAGGCTCGGGTCACCGGCCGGTATGGAGGTGATCGCCACCTTCCTCTGATCTTCACCACTCATCATGTGATCAACCATTTTCTGTGATCACTTCCTTGCGATCTTTGTACACATGTTTTGAGTCGTTATGAAAGAGGGGTACATATATATATATAGGCACATCACGACTCCATGACTCCATTTTCTAGGGAATCAAACATTTTTTTCTCTTTTTGATGAAATGCATTTGAAGTTCCATGTGTACTTCAGGGGGGATATGACCAGAAATATTTAGCCAGAACTGATTTTCTCTAGGTGATAATCAATAGAAGGCAACTGATTAGTCAATGAACGTTATACTTCTTGTCGTTTACCTTCAGCCAGACAGAGCTCCATTAGATTTGACGATGCCAAGGGAACTTGAAGCATATTCCAAGGAATTTTTGGCAACACAAGTAGTGAAATACGAGACAGCAAGAATGTAGGTAACCTCTAGCATGTGCTCTCACCAAAGACAACTTAGTCAAAAGAAACTGACAAGAAAATGAAAATAATTTATTTAATATTGTATAGAAACTATACAATATCTTTTCATATATTGCATTTTTGCTAAGTTGATTTGGCAAATTATAGAGTGTACACTTCCTAGGTATCGAGGAATTATATTTTCATAGACTTATCGAGAGATTTTTTCATTTGATAAGAAACCGTTTGGTTTTCTTGGTTTATCACCAGCTTCCTCCAATTAACGTTCGATTTTCCTGTTTTCAAAATTTTAAATTTTTTAATTTGATTTGACTAGAAATCAATCATCCGTTCGAACCGGATCTGACCCGTTTGGTTGAAAACCATGAAAACGATCGGTTTTTATCGGTTTTGTGAACTATGGTCTAACCCATAGTGACCAAAAGCAAGTTGTTTTGGATACTGACACAATTTTTAAAATATAACTTTGACTACTACTTTTTTTATCAGATATTTATAAAATATAGTAAAAGTTCTTTTATGAAACCATATTTTGAGGCAAATATACAGATGCTGTTTTCATATTTCCAAACTTAATACATAATAATGTGTTTACAGTTAAAGTTTAAAACATTTGACTTAGTACAACGACTTATTTTTTGAGTATGGAGTACTGTATAACAATTCATGGCCGGATACCCGTATGGATGCATAGGTCATCAGGACACTGTTTCAGAACTTTCATTTATCTAAAAAAATATATTATCACTAGTCTATGACTCATTTTTTCAAGGAATTACCCAACACCATTTTTTTTCTTTTGAATGAATGCGTTGGAAGCAGTGTGCTTAGGGAATATGACCAGGAATATTTAGTAAGTGTTGGAGTAAATGATTTTCTTTAGAGGTGATAATCAACAAGAGGCAACTGCTGAGTCACTGAATGATATATTTTTCATTTAACTTCAGCCAGACAGAGCTCGATCAGATTTGAAAATGCCAAGAGAACTCTCGTGCATATTCCAAGAGAACCCGTTTTGCACCACCAATGAACTTATGTGAGCTTGATGAATGATGACTTGATGATGGCCCTTATTTTATATACAAATCAAATCAATAGCCAATTTTTTTTCTATATATATATAACACCCAACCCGTACATGGAGAACACTGTTCGGACCCTTCCATTTCTACAAGAACTTGAGCTAGCTTTCCCAGGACTAAAACTGTGACAACCCTACTCCGAAAAATAGAGTATGTCGTACAGGATCGTCTCGGGAGATGGTTAACGAAGTAACCATACACAGCATTCACACATGAACATTCATCATTTACAACATTACATCACTTAAGTGCATAATATTACAAGTCCAGAGGTAAAATATGATTAAGTTCAGATCTGCATGCATATGTCCTTAGTACATATTACACAAATTTGCGGAAGCGGTGAAACGACAAAATACAACGTTTAGTCCTACGTGAACCATGCCGGCCCTATGGCGATGGCTCACTCATCCAGATTAGGAGAACTGGGGACCCATTCGATGGTCCAGTTCTGAGGCTCCTCACCTTCCCACACAACCTTATTACAACAATCACAGTAGGTTGCTTGAGGAAAACCTGAAAAACAACATCGACGTAAAGCCTGAGTATCAAACATACTCCGCAAGACTTACCCGTCAACCGGTTTGCTAAAACCGACTCCTAGTATGCAGGGGGCTGACCGGGTTTATTTGATAATTGCATAAAAAGCTCCTATTAGTTCTATGCTGCACTTTCAATTTCCTTAAATAAGATTTTACTTTGCTTATTGTAGAACACAACTACGTTGAGTCTAGCTAGCTGCTAAGACATGAATATAGCTAAAGAGCAATACATCATAGCAACATGTATCCATAGCCTAAATAAATTTCAGAAACTTAACCATAACTTTACTACTTAACATATCATTGCCGCTGCTCGAACAAGAGGTACTCATAACCGCGAGGGACGGCAATTCGAATTGATTTACATCCTGCAGGGAAAACCCAAATACACGACATACGTATCATTTAAGAACACGTATGACCACCGTTCACAAGATTGCTATAAAATCGATCCGGAGCCATCGACCCCGAGTACACGTCCTCCCCGCGATACAGTACTTCGTATCCGAGGCTTAACCCATGCACTCTCCAGCGGTCCTCAAACCCGTGCATCCACCGTGCTGTTCACATCACCTCTGGATCGATGAGTATGGCCGTCCAACAATACGGCGCCCAAGTTACTAGGTTTACCAATTCCCATATTAAAGGTATGCACTTGGTACAGTTCAATACTTGTTCGCGGAGTTGCAACGATAGGTGCTCCATTTTTATCAAGTTCATCAACCAATTGAATCATAGTTGAATCTATAACCTACCGTTGACTCCACTAGTTTAAGCATAGCATTTGCTAACCGGAAAGCTTACTAACATACTAATCATAGGTCAGTGCGGGAGTATGCAAGTGTGTTTCATCCAAGTCCTACACTTAATGCACAATACAATATTCCTAACTTGCGATGAAGAAAAAGGACTCGAGTGATAAAATGGGTTATGCACCGGGGCTTGCCTTGGGTGTGATCGTAGTTAGCGTCGCCACCAAAGTGCACTTCAGCTCCTTGTTGGTCCGGTGTGATTTCCACGGTCTTGATTCCTATATGGAATGAACATGCATCAATGCTAAGGAATACACAAGGTTTTATGGAGTTTTCGTAACTAAAGATGCAAATGCATGGCATGAAGATTCATGGTACTTCCTCAACAAATAAATTAATGGACTAATCACTCATCCATGACTAGGGTTGCATACTTAAATATGACATGGTAGCCACTGAATTTTTAAGGGGACAAACTTCTACTTACTAGAATGCAACTTCTTAATCATCACACTCTTGGTGTATGTCCACTTTAACATGAGCATGGCCTAAATGCTGATTAATTGACATCATGGCTGATGATGACATGACAATGTAGTACCTAGGGTTAAATTTCAGAAAGTTCATTTTTGAGCCACTTAGCTAAAGTGACCATATGCAAACTAATACTATACATAAAATGGCTCTTTAGCTGCATCACTAGTTCTAGTTCATATAGTTAATCAAGAACCAAAGTATATAATTACACAAGGATAAATCCTGCTGCAATGTAAAGATGAGTTATTTTCCATGGACTTCCAGAAATTAATTTATTCTTATTTTCATCAAATACACACATAAAGTAACATTTATATGAAGAAATTCCTAGTTCCTTAGCAAATGATCAATTTCGACAGCAAATTTGTACTTAGGTAACCTCAAATTTTTCATGGGATTTTTCATAAGTGTACAAGTGCATAAGAAACAGAAATGCCAAATTTCATGACTAAATTCCTAGCCCATAATTTATATAAATTCAATTACTAAAAATGAGGATTATGCAATAATACTAAAAATATGCATAAAAATGGAAATGTGCTTTTGCAGAACGTTTGGATATGCCATGAAATGCTTACTGAGCAAATTTCATGAATTTACCATTTACACATAATTACTTATGGATTTATTAAGCAATTTAGGGTTGTGACTTTGGTGAATTAATTAAATTAATTTACTGAATAAACTTGGACTTGATCCTGTTTTTCTGGCAGAGCAATATTTTAGGAGTTGAACAAAATTAATTTCACAATTTTTGGCCTTGTATTTCTCGAGATATTGAATTTTGAAGTTTATTCAAAGTTCACTGTTATTTACAAAAATGCCACTGAGTTCAAATCCTTCAAACGCGCGCGCGCTCGCGGCGGCCGGTGACGGCGAGCTCGGCCCAGCGGCCGATCGGCGGCACGGTCGGGGCTCGCGTGCGACTCGGAGAGTCTCCATGCCGAGGGGAGCTCGTGGAGAGGGTCAGAGGGAGAAGTGGCTCACCGGAGATCGCCGGCGACGACACGCGGCGACAGAGGCAGCTCCGACGAGGTCCACACGACGGTGCCAAGGGAGAGGGAGGTTGGGGTGCGGTCGAAGAGCTTTGCGGTGGCTCGGGGACGGTCGGCGTTGATGAACTCGTCGAGGGGGAAGGCCGGAGGGGGGCTCTCGTCGGCAGGGGGGAACAAGATCCCGACGGCGGTGGCTCGGGCTTCGCGAAATCCGGTGAGCACACTGCACGAGGGAGGAAGCGGGTCAGAGGGGAGGGAGGTGGTGACCTTGCGCGTCGATTGTGAAAGAAAGAGGGAGTGGGAAGCCACCTAGTTGGAGCTGGACATGGCGGGGAAGAACAGAGCCTGGCACGGTTTTCGCCGGGGAGAGGGAGGAGGAGAGGGTGCCGACGCTCGGGGGTTGCTCTGGGTTGTGTGAGAACGGGTGGCGAGTTGAAAGAGTGAGAGAGATGAGGCTGGGTGCTGCTGCTGCTGCTGCTGCTGCTTCTGCCCTTTTGACCCGGCCGGCGGAGGAGAGAACCGAGGGAGGGAGAGAGAGCGGGCGGCGAGCTGTCGGGCAGGGAGTGGCTTCCCCGGCGGGGCTTCAATGCTGGCCGGTGGCACAAGCGCGGTTCGGCAGAGCAGTGGCCAGGATGGGTCTACAGGAACCGACGGTGGCTTGTACGGTGCCATCGGTGTCGATCGGAGACTGGCCGGAGCGAGAGGGAGAGAGAAGGGGCGGTTGACCCGGCTTGACTTGAACCAGGACTCGGGTTTGATACAATTCGCCACGTTTCCGAGCTCCAAATTGGACACCAATTTTTGTGTTGGTTCAGTGAAACGTGTTCTCCAACTTTGCTTTTGGGTGCACCTGCTAGTTTTGCTTTGAGAAATTATGAAAATTCCAAACCCGAAATACACTTTTCTGACTTTGGGGGAATTTTTAAGGGTATTAAATGGTTACCAAAAATTCTGAAAAATTCTCAAATTTCTATTTTATTATGGCCATTCAGAATATGTAAAAACATTTGGGTACTTTCATGGGTTTTGATGATGTTTGTGAGTGACCCATATTTGAATATTTTGGAATTTAATTAACTAGGTTTCTTTTCTTTATCCTTTGGCACATGGATTAATCATACTCTAGCTTAGTCCTTAATTGAGGTTAGGCTTAATTAACTTCATTTTGTGACATGGGATGTCACAGCACACCCCCCTTAAAGAAATCTCGCCCCGAGATTTGCAAAAGAACGAACGAGAGGGAGGGTTGCGGGTGGTTACCGGTTTTGGGAGGCCATGAATTCCGGAAAGTTGGTCCTCAGAAACTCTTCTTGTTCCCACGTAGCTTCATCTTCAGTATGGTTACTCCATTGCACCTTGTAGAAGGTGATAGTGCGGCTGCGAGTTACCCGGTCCTTTCGATCGAGGATGCGAACGGGGTATTCGAGGTAGGAGAGATCTTCTTCCAATTGCTCGGTGTCGGAGATAGCCACGTCAATCGGAGGCTTCAAACATCTCTTGAGTTGGGAGACATGGAAGACGTTGTGCACCCGCTCAAGATTTTCCGGTAGTTGCAACCAATAAGCAACGACGCTATGCTTTTCCGTGATCGGAAAAGGTCCGATATAGCAGGGTGCTAATTTCCCTTTGATTCCAAAACGAGATACACCTTTGTTGGGAGAAACCCGAAGATAGACATGATCTCCCTTTTTGAACTCCAATGGATGTCTCCTTTTATTAGAGTAACTTATTTGGCGGGATTGTGCGGCCTTCATGTTAGCTTGGATTTGTCGTACCTTCTCTTCGGCTTACGTGACTAGATCGGGACCGAAAGTAATTCTTTCTCCCGACTCTGACCAATTCAGCGGGGTTCGACACGAGTGACCATACAAAGCTTCAAATGGCGACATTCCCAAACTTTCTTGATAACTATTGTTGTAGGAGAACTCAGCGAATGGGAGGCAGGATTCCCAATTTCCACGATTGTCTAGCACACAAGCTCTCAATAAATCTTCCAAATATTGATTTAGTCTCTCGGTTTGTCCATCGGTTTGTGGATGATAAGCGGAACTGCGGATGAGAGTGGTGCCAAGACAAGCGTACAATTGCTCCCAAAAACGAGCAATAAATTGGGGGCCTCGATCGGAGATGATCGTCTTGGGCACACCGTGCGAGCATAGAATCCGCACAATGTAGAGCTCGGCATATTGCTTCGTAGAGTAGGTTGTATGGATGGGGATAAAATGAGCCGATTTGGTCAACCTATCCACAATAACCCATATGGAATCGTGCTTCATGGGTGTGAGGGGTAGTCCAACGATGAAGTCCATAGCAATGTCTTCCCATTTCCATGCGGGGATTTTCAATGGGTGCAAAAGACCGGCTGTTCTCAAATGATCGGCCTTCACACGTTGGCAAGTGTCACATTCGGAGACATAACGAGCAACCTCTCATTTCATGCGTGTCCACCAAAACTTTCCCCTTAACCCGCGATACATTTTATTGCTGGCGGGGTGTATGGAGTATTTGGATAAGTGAGCCTCATCCAAAATTTTCTTTCTTAGCTCCTCATTCTTCGGAACAACAAGGCGATTGTTGAACCAAAGTACTCCATCTTCATCTTGTCGGAAACATGTAGCTTCTTCCTTCCTGATTTTCTGGCGGATATACTCCATTCCTTTGTCCTGCTTCTGGGCTTCCACGATTTCTTCCCGAAGAGTAGGAATGAGAGCCAAATTATATCAGGATCCGTGTGGAATGACACGAAGACTTGGTTCGCTTGGATCTGAAATCGGGCGAGATTCCATAGAGCAAACAATCGTGTGATTGCATTGGTCCCTTTGACTCAAGGCGTCGGCAACCACGTTTGCTTTTCCGGGGTGATAATGAATTTCCAATTCGTAATCCTTGATCAGTTCCAACCATCTACGTTGCTGCATATTCAGTTCTTGTTGAGTGAAGATATATTTGAGACTTTTGTGGTCGGTGTAGAGGTTGACAAGATTACCGAGTAGGTAGTGGTGCCAAGTTTTCAAGGCTAGAACAACGGAGGCCAATTCTAAGTCATGAGTGGGATAATTCTGCTCATGCTTCCGGAGCTGTTGTGAGGCATAGGCAATGACACGACCTTCTTGCATAAGCACACAACCCAATCCGGTGCCAGAGGCATCGCAATAAACATCGAATGGTTTGGTGATATCGGGTTGAGCTAAAACCGGAGCGGTTGTCAGATGCTTCTTGAGCGACTGAAAAGCTTCTTCACATGCACTACTCCACTTGAACTTAGAATCCTTTTCCAGCAGCTTGGTCATAGGCTTGGCAATACTTGAGAAGTTGGGAACGAATTTCCGATAATAACCAGCAAGACCAAGGAAGCTGCGAATTCATCTGACCGATTTCGGAGCCTTCCAATTCAGCACATCCTCTACTTTGCTAGGGTCCACGGCTACTCCTTCTGCTGATATGATGTGGCCCAAGAATGGAACTTGCTTTAGCCAAAATTCACATTTGCTAAATTTGGCGTAAAGTTGGTGATCTCGGAGTCGTTGTAGAACAATGCGAAGGTGTTCGGCGTGTTCTTCATCGGACTTAGAGTAGATCAGAATATCGTCGATGAATACCACCACGAACTTATCCAATTCGGGCATGAATACGGAATTCATCAAATACATGAAATGTGCTGGAGCATTGGTGAGACCGAAAGACATGACCAGATATTCGAAAAGACCATATCGGGTGGAGAATGTTGTTTTTGAAATATCTTTGGCTCGGATTTTTATTTGATGGTAACCGGATAGGAGATCAACCTTGGAGAAGACTTTAGCACCTACTAGCTGATCAAAAAGGATATCGATTCGAGGTAGAGGGTACTTGTTCTTGATGGTTACCGCGTTTAACGGTCTATAGTCGACACATAGGCATAGGGTTTTGTCTTTCTTCTTCACAAAGAGAGCGGGACAACCCCAGGGTGATGAACTTGGTTGGATATAGCCCTTGTCCATAAGCTCTTGTAACTGATCTTTCAACTCTGCTAATTCATTAGGAGCCATTTTGTACGGCCTACGAGCGATGGGCGCTGTACTAGGGGCGAGTTCAATCTTAAACTCAACATCCCTGTCTGGAGGCATGCCCGGCAAATCGTCTGGAAAGACGTCGGGAAAATCACAAACCACTGGAATATTTGTTAGCTCCTTTCCTTCCACATGACATACTTGAGAGGTGGACGACTGGGGATACGGCAATCGGAGAATAGAAGTGTCGTGTAATGGTGAGTTTAGATGGACTTCTCGGTTCTCAAGGTGCAATACAGCTTTGTGACTGGTCATCCATTTTATACCAAGAATTATGTCGATGCTTTGGCCCTCTAAGACGATTAGGGAAGTGGGATATATGTTGTTGGCTAGTTTAAGTGGCACTTTCCTTAACTCGAGATGAGCCCTTATTTTTCCACCGGGAGACGTAATAACGTACGGGGTTCCCATAGTGGTGGGGGTAATTTTCAGATGATTTGTACACGCTTGACTAATGAAATCATGCGTTGCTCCCGAAAAAAAAGAACCATGGCAGCATGTTGGTTGATCGAGAACGTACCCGCGAGAACGGGTTCTCCAGCTTGGGTCTCTTCGACCGTGGTATAGTTGACTCGGCCATTCTTGTGAGTGGGGTAGACGACTGAGGACGACTCCCATGGCTTCCATTATTGTTGTTGCTGCTGTTGGGGTTGTTGTTATTGTTCCTGGAAGTGTTGGAGTTGTTGTTGTTGCTCGGACTGCGCTTCGGGAACCGACATTCGTTAGCAAAGTGACCAGTGCGGCCACAATTGTAGCACGGCTGTGAGGAGTTGGTCTTCACCACTTGATTGCTTTGTTGCGGTGGGCGAGAACCAGAAGATTGCTGCTGGTTTCCCCCATGGAATCTCGAGTGTTGCTGCGAGAACAACGGGCGAGGTCCTCCTCCCGAGGGTACCGCAGCCCGGAATTTCTGTCCGGTTGGGGAAGTGATTGCTAGCTTGTACTTGGGCGGTGCGGAGCCGGATGAACTTCCCATAGCACGCTTCCTCTTCTTGTCCTCTTGATTGGCACGAATGGCATCTTCTTGCACAATGGCGGCACTCATCAAGTCATTGAATATGCCGGCGGTGACTTGCGCCAATCGGTCTTGCAGCTTCGGGGTAAGTCCCGAACGAAAAAGCAGTCTTTCTTTTTCTCGTCCGTATCGGCGTGATACGATGCGTACTGGGCCAAGTAGTTGAACTTTCGTGCATACTCTTGCACGGTTCCGGAGCTTTGCTTCAAGTTGAGGAACTCCTGCAACTTGCGCTTCATGAGTTCAGCGGGTATGTGGTGTGCACGGAAGGCAGTGCAGAACTCCGCCCAAGTAACTTGGTGACCCGCGGCGAGAGCGGCGGTGAAGCTGGCCCACCAAGCACTTGCGGAGCCACGGAGCTGCTGCGCGGCGAAGAGGGGCTTCTGCTGCTCGGTGCAGTGGAGGAGTGCGAACTTTGACTCCAAAGTGCGAATGAAATTGTCTGCTTCCAGGGGATCATCGGCTTCTCCGAAGGTGGGCGGGTGAGTCGCCCAAAAGTCAACGTAAGAGGATTCCCGCTGCTGCTGTGGTGGTGGTCCGTGAGCTCCCTGACGGTTCATGTTCTCCATGAACATGCGGAACATCTCATTCTGATTGTGGATGAGCTGCTCCATAGCCGTCAGAGGTGGCGCGTTGGGCAGCGGCCCAGTTCCGCCAGTGTTCGAGGTGTCGGAAGCATCACCGACGTTCTCTCCACCACGGCGAGTTTGCACCATCTGACATATGAACAAATGTGTTAGCCCGATCATTATATGAGACAACATGATAATGAGGCTACAATATAGTGATGAATTAAAATTTCAGATTGCTCAAATTGAAATGCTGGACAATTACACGGTGCGGACATAAGAGATGACTTAAATTCCATAATTTCCACACCATAAACAGCATATTCATGAAAAAACCATAGATACATGTGCTGCAACTTTCGATACATAGCAAGTCTTTGATTACATCACTCGGAACACTACCCCATACGATCTTGGAGAGCTTAGGTTACAACTTAGCTTAGCATTACCACACCATGTACACACGGCTACGATGTCTCACGAGATTTCGTCCTACGTACATAAGGCTACTCGGTCACCCGGCGTGGTTGTCACCATCGAACTCCACGTCCATGGCTGTCGGTCCCGTGGGTGCTTCGAAGTCGGTGCCGGAATCACCGTTCTCACTCAGATCGGCGTCATCAGGGGGAATCACCGCGAGTGGAATGGGTGGTTCATTGTTAAGGATGGCGTTCAGCTGACCATTAGCAGCTTGGAGCTGCCCAATGAGCTGCTCCTGTTGTGCGATGACCTCGTGAGCGTCGTTGAGGTTCCCTTCCATGACATCACGATCATCTTGAGCTTCTTCGCGTTGGGCCTGCAGCTCGCTTCGCTCCTCCAAGAGAGCGGTGACCTGACCATGAAGAGAGTAAATCTCTCCTTGGGCAGCGGTGAGCTGGGCGTTGCGTTGGTGCAGCTGCTCCTACAACACGCCGCTTGCATCATCCTAGATGATGAGTCGAGCATCATGAAGTTGCTCGAAAAGGTCGGCCCGCTCCAACTTGCTAGTGTGCAGCTTGCCCACAAGGGCTGCAACCTTAGCGCCACGCTCCGCGAGCTGGGCATCACGGGCAACAAGCGTGGACTGCAGCGCCTCACGCTCTCGCTCCAACTCGAGGATGCGAGCGGCAAGGTACTCCGGGTCCAACATGCGCTTGCCATCATCCATCTGCCGGAATAAAGTTTTGCAACGGTGAGTCAAAACTTACTATACCACTAAGCACACATGCTCAAAACATCATAAGGGATGATTGGTAAAAGAAAGTCACGAGGTTCCCGATCCGTTCAATGATCGGTAAAGTTGAACTTCTGCGGTCGATGGAGTGAGCCGCAGTGACGGGCAAAAACACTTAGTTTCTAGACAATATTAAAATTTTTGTGCTTTACCATTATCGTAGAGAATTTCTTCATCTTTCCAACGCCTACTCACACATATCCATCCAATAAGGTCCCGGGGAGTTACGATCATCCAAAGACAGGGGACAGAAATGAGGCAGTTTCTGATTTCCAGAAAAAGGCTACTATTTTTGCAATATTCGACCTAGTTACAGATTTTTCCAAGTCAATCTTCCTAAACAAAACTTGTAGAGCAAAACCTCAGCTTTCCAACGAGTACTTATTTGCCTACTTTGAATTAAAATTGAGGAAGTTATCCTTGTTTTAGTGATACTGATTTTTCTGGTAAGGTGGTACACTCACCGGTTAGGTTCGAACTTCTGACCTGTTTGCAAAAAGGGGTTCAATTTCATCCAGAACTTAGTCATTTTACATGTTCACAGTATCAATGACATTTTTACAGGTTTTGGTAAAGTTTAATGCATATGATGTGTATGGATGCCAATGCTCAATATGACGATTTCCTACATCCTCACAAAAAGAACACTTGACCGATTATATACTCGATCTTTTCGGTGGCACACACACCTCTCACACGTTTCTAAGCGAACTACACGTGGTTAGTGTACCTGCAAGAGATCCATTTCAGAAATATTATATCAAAATGAAAAAGAAACAAACCAAAATAACAATCACAGTTATGCCCAGGTATTCGCCCACCCGGAAGGCAGCCGACGTTTAAGCGCATTCGGTCCGCGCATCAATCAAAGCCCAGGTCTTTGCCCACCCGAAAGGCGTTCGGTATTTACAGCGCAACCGATCCGCGCACAAATACATACCTTTGTTGAAGAGTCTGTAGTTGCAAGTAATTTAAACAACCATAACCCGGGGTTAGCTTTGCCACCTACAAGACTCTTATATGGATACTACTAGTTCATACCTCACCGTAAGGCATAAAAACGGGTTGTTTACATTTTAAAATGCTTATTTGTGTGTAGCTTATTCCAAGACGGCTCTGATACCAGCTGTGACAACCCTACTCCGAAAAATAGAGTATGTCGTACAGGATCGTCTCGGAAGATGGTTAACGAAGTAACCATACACAGCATTCACACATGAACATTCATCATTTACAACATTACATCACTTAAGTGCATAATATTACAAGTCCAGAGGTAAAATATGATTAAGTTCAGATCTGCATGCATATGTCCTTAGTACATATTACACAAATTTGCGGAAGCGGTGAAACGACAAAACACAACGTTTAGTCCTACGTGAACCATGCCGGCCCTATGGCGATGGCTCACTCATCCAGATTAGGAGAACTGGGGACCCATTCGATGGTCCAGTTCTGAGGCTCCTCACCTTCCCACACAACCTTATTACAATAATCATAGTAGGTTGCTTGAGGAAAACCTGAAAAACAACATCGACGCAAAGCCTGAGTATCTAACATACTCCGCAAGACTTACCCGTCAACCGGTTTGCTAAAACTGACTCCTAGTATGCAGGGGGCTGACCGGGTTTATTTGATAATTGCATAAAAAGCTCCTATTAGTTCTATGCTGCACTTTCAATTTCCTTAAATAAGATTTTACTTTGCTTATTGTAGAACACAGCTACGTTCAGTCTAGCTAGCTACTAAGACATGAATATAGCTAAAGAGCAATACATCATAGCAACATGTATCCATAGCCTAAATAAATTTCAGAAACTTAACCATAACTTTACTACTTAACATATCATTACCGCTGCTCGAACAAGAGGTACTCATAACCGCGAGGGACGGCAATTCGAATTGATTTACATCCTGCAGGGAAAACCCAAATACACGACATACGTATCATTTAAGAACACGTATGACCACCGTTCACAAGATTGCTATAAAGTCGATCCGGGGCCATCGACCCCGAGTACACGTCCTCCCCGCGATACAGTACTTCGTATCCGAGGCTTAACCCATGCACTCTCCAGCGGTCCTCAAACCCGTGCATCCACCGTGCTGTTCACATCACCTCTGGATCGATGAGTATGGCCGTCCAATAATACGGCGCCCAAGTTACTAGGTTTACCAATTCCCATATTAAAGGTATGCACTTGGTACAGTTCAATACTTGTTCGCGGAGTTGCAACGATAGGTGCTCCATTTTTATCAAGTTCATCAACCAATTGAATCATAGTTGAATCTATAACCTACCGTTGACTCCACTAGTTTAAGCATAGCATTTGCTAACCGGAAAGCTTACTAACATACTAATCATAGGTCAGTGCGGGAGTATGCAAGTGTGTTTCATCCAAGTCCTACACTTAATGCACAATACAATATTCCTAACTTGCGATGAAGAAAAAGGACTCGAGTGATAAAATGGGTTATGCACCGGGGCTTGCCTTGGGTGTGATCGTAGTTAGCGTCGCCACCAAAGTGCACTTCAGCTCCTTGTTGGTCCGGTGTGATTTCCACGGTCTTGATTCCTATATGGAATGAACATGCATCAATGCTAAGGAATACACAAGGTTTTATGGAGTTTTCGTAACTAAAGATGCAAATGCATGGCATGAAGATTCATGGTACTTCCTCAACAAATAAATTAATGGACTAATCACTCATCCATGACTAGGGTTGCATACTTAAATATGACATGGTAGCCACTGAATTTTTAAGGGGACAAACTTCTACTTACTAGAATGCAACTTCTTAATCATCACACTCTTGGTGTATGTCCACTTTAACATGAGCATGGCCTAAATGCTGATTAATTGACATCATGGCTGATGATGACATGACAATGTAGTACCTAGGGTTAAATTTCAGAAAGTTCATTTTTGAGCCACTTAGCTAAAGTGACCATATGCAAACTAATACTATACATAAAATGGCTCTTTAGCTGCATCACTAGTTCTAGTTCATATAGTTAATCAAGAACCAAAGTATATAATTACACAAGGAGAAATCCTGCTGCAATGTAAAGATGAGTTATTTTCCATGGACTTCCAGAAATTAATTTATTCTTATTTTCATCAAATACACACATAAAGTAACATTTATATGAAGAAATTCCTAGTTCCTTAGCAAATGATCAATTTCGACAGCAAATTTGTACTTAGGTAACCTCAAATTTTTCATGGGATTTTTCATAAGTGTACAAGCGCATAAGAAACAGAAATGCCAAATTTCATGACTAAATTCCTAGCCCATAATTTATATAAATTCAATTACTAAAAATGAGGATTATGCAATAATACTAAAAATATGCATAAAAATGGAAATGTGCTTTTGCAGAACGTTTGGATATGCCATGAAATGCTTACTGAGCAAATGTCATGAATTTACCATTTACACATAATTACTTATGGATTTATTAAGCAATTTAGGGTTGTGACTTTGGTGAATTAATTAAATTAATTTACTGAATAAACTTGGACTTGATCCTGTTTTTCTGGCAGAGCAAGATTTTAGGAGTTGAACAAAATTAATTTCACAATTTTTGGCCTTGTATTTCTCGAGATATTGAATTTTGAAGTTTATTCAAAGTTCACTGTTATTTACAAAAATGCCACTGAGTTCAAATCCTTCAAACGCGCGCGCGCTCGCGGCGGCCGGCGACGGCGAGCTCGGCCCAGCGGCCGATCGGCGGCACGGTCGGGGCTCGCGTGTGACTCGGAGAGTCTCCATGCCGAGGGGAGCTCGTGGAGAGGGTCAGAGGGAGAAGTGGCTCACCGGAGATCGCCGGCGACGACGCGCGGCGGCAGAGGCAGCTCCGGCGAGGTCCACGTGATGGTGCCGAGGGAGAGGGAGGCCGGGGTGTGGTCGAAGAGCTTCACGGTGGCTCGGGGACGGTCGGCGTCGATGAACTCGTCGAGGGGGAAGGCCGGAGGGGGGCTCTCGTCGGCGGGGGGGAAGAAGATCCCGACGGCGGTGGCTCAGGCTTCGCGAAATCCGGTGAGCACACTGCACGAGGGAGGAAGCGGGTCAGAGGGGAGGGAGGTGGTGACCTTGCGCGTCGATTTGTGAAAGAAAGAGGGAGTGGGAAGCCACCTAGTTGGAGCTGGACACGGCGGCGGTCATGGCGGGGAAGAACAGAGCCTGGCACGGTTTTCACCGGGGAGAGGGAGGAGGAGAGGGTGCCGACGCTCGGGGGTTGCTCTGGGTTGTGTGAGAACGGGTGGCGAGTTGAAAGAGTGAGAGAGATGAGGCTGGGTGCTGCTGCTGCTGCTGCTGCCCTTTTGACCCGGCCGGCGGAGGAGAGAACCGAGGGAGGGAGAGAGAGCGGGTGGCGAGCTGTCGGGCAGGGAGTGGCTTCCCCGGCGGGGCTTCAATGCTGGCCGGTGGCACAAGCGCGGTTCGGCAGAGCAGTGGTCGGGATGGGTCTACAGGAACCGACGGTGGCTTGTACGGTGCCATCGGTGTCGATCGGAGACTGGCCGGAGCGAGAGGGAGAGAGAAGGGGCGGTTGACCCGGCTTGACTTGAACCAGGACTCGGGTTTGATACAATTCGCCACGTTTCCGAGCTCCAAATTGGACACCAATTTTTGTGTTGGTTCAGTGAAACGTGTGCTCCAACTTTGCTTTTGGGTGCACCTGCTAGTTTTGCTTTGAGAAATTATGAAAATTCCAAACCCGAAATACATTTTTCTGACTTTGGGGGAATTTTTAAGGGTATTAAATGGTTACCAAAAATTCTGAAAAATTCTCAAATTTATATTTTATTATGGCCATTCAGAATATGTAAAAACATTTGGGTACTTTTATGGGTTTTGATGATGTTTGTGAGTGACCCATATTTGAATATTTTGGAATTTTATTAACTAGGTTTCTTTTCTTTATCCTTTGGCACATACTCTAGCTTAGTCCTTAATTAAGGTTAGGCTTAATTAAGTTCATTTTGTGACATGGGATGTCACAAAAACCAACTAGCTAGAAATCTAGGATGTAATGTAATCAAGGAAGCATCTGTTGAGACCCTCTTTCAAATGTCATATATTCGTCCGTGTTTTGCAAGAGATTCATGCACTTCGATCAGGCCTGATGATGTGCACACACTTGATCCAGTTCACTTTGTCCGTGTTTTGTAACTGTTGAATCCTCCCCTCCTCGTACCCTCCCTGCTCGTGTCAGATGCTCGACCATTCACTTGGTTTCATGACACGTACGCGTTCGTATGTCACGGCTTGATGAGGGTGTAGGCGCCAGCTCCGGCAATGGCGCCCAGCGGCGGCGCCACCATGTACACCCATATGTCCTTGTACTTCCCCGTCACCAGCGCCGCCCCCAGCGTCCGCGCCGGGTTCATCGACGGCCCCGTCGACGGCCTGCATTCGTGACATGAATCACTTGCACAGTTGCACGCGTTTCATACTTATTTTTCAATTGATCTTATTACTATGCAGCAGCACTTACCCTCCGACGAGTGCGTTCATCATTATCGCTGCTGCGATCGAGATTGCGACCATCTCTTTGCTCTGCAGAAAATGAACACACTTTTGTTCAAAATAATCGTGCACGCACAGGCTTCGCCATTTTCGTATAAATTTGTGCATGTGAACTTGCCGATGCCGGGTCGGTGGCGACGGCGGTGATGACGAACATGAGCACGAAAGTGAGAACCATCTCCAGGAAGAACGCCTGCGCCGCTCCCACGCTCGGCACGGTCGCCATCACCTCCGGCACCGGCGGGCGGAACACGACCCTTGCCAGGGCCGCGGCGGCGGCGGAGGCCAGCATCTGCGCGGCGGCGTAGGGCAGCACGTGGGCCCGCGGGAGGTGGCCGAACGCGGCCATGGCGAGGCTCACCGCCGGGTTCAGGTGGCTGCCGGAGATGTGCACGACGGCGAGCACCACGGCCACCACGGCGAGCCCCGCCGAGGCGGCGATGCCCAGGAGAGTCTCCGCGCCGCCGTGCTCCGCGTCGGCCACGATCGTCGACAGCACCGTGAACATCAGGATGAACGTGCCGATGAACTCCGCAGCCACCTATATATATAAGGTGCATTGTTTCACTCGTCCTTATCAAGTTTTTACTAATTTTTTTTTTTGAAAATGGAAATCGTTTTATCAAGTTATATATCAATGCTTTATGGAGATGAGCTGATTGCATTGATAGATGATTAGATTAGTTGATGAACAATGTGCACCTCATTATTTACCTTCTTGATGAGTGGCACCTCTGGGGTGTGCTGATCCTTGTCGTCCAGACCATAATCTCGATCCTTCGACTTGTGCATCACCTTCTCCATGGATTCGAGCGGCACTAGCTTGACAACGCCGGCCGTCGATCTCGGAGTCGAAGCGCCGGTGGCGGCGGCGATGCTCCAGTCACTGGCAGGTGTGGAGCACAGGCTGATTGCCACCTGCCTCTGATCTTCACCACTCGTCGTTTGATCAGCCATTTTCTTCTTTGCTCAGCTAGCCACTCTAGTTATAGATATATCTTTAACAAACCAATGAAATGTAAAATTCTTCTAATTTTTTTTACGTAGCTGTTTATGTGGAAGTGTAGCATATAACCTCTCTTCCTTGTGATCTACGACCTATGTTCACATGTTTGAGTGATCCTTTACACGTTATGGATGAGGAGTATATATGGTATCACGACTCCGTGACTCCACTTCCCAGGGAACGAATTACCTTTTTATATTTTTTGTTCCTTTTGAATGATTGCACTGGAAGAGAATATGACCAGGAATATTTGGTGAGAGCTGGAGTAAATGATTTCTTAATGCTAATCAACAAGGGGCAGCTGTTGAGTCAGTGAATTTTCTACTTGTCGTTAACCTTAGGCCAGCCAGAGCACGATCAGATGTGACAATGCCAAGAAAACTTCTCGTGCATATTCCAAGGAATTCTTTGGCAGCACAAGTAGTAAAACACCAAAAGGACAAGAATGTAGCCTCTGTTCTTGGGCCAAACAATCCATCTCACGATTAACGGTTACAGCGTTTTGCTCAGTATATACTAATATAAAAATGCAAGCTAACGATTAACGACTGATACGAGTGACACTCAGTTGAGATATAGTCAACAACAACAACAACAACAACAAAGTCTTTTTATCCCAAGCAAGTTGGGGTAGGCTAGAGATGAAACCCATGGGAACCCAAAAAAGAAGAGACAAAGAAACAAAAGCCAAAAGAAAGAGAGAGAGAAAAAAAAGGACAAAAATAAAAAGAACAAAAGCCAAAAACGAGTAAGTAAGAAGGAAGGAAAAAAAGATCACGATTCCGGCACGTCTATTGCTAGTCTCCAAGCGCTCCTATCCATAGCTAGCTCCTTAGGGATATCCCATGCCTTCAGGTCTCTCTTAACCGACTCGTCCCAAGTCAAGTTAGGTCGATCTCTACCTCTCTTAACATTAGCATCTCTCTTTAAAACCCCACTACGTACCGGCGCCTCCGGAGGTCTCCGTTGGACATGTCCGAACCATCTCAACCGATGTTGAACCAATTTCTCCTCGATAGGTGTCACTCCTATCCTGTTCCGGATATCTTCATTCCGTATTCGGTCTCTTTTTGTATGCCCGTAAAACCAACGCAACATATGCATCTCTGCTACACTTAGTTGTTGAACATGTCGTCTTTTCGTAGACCAGCACTCAGCACCGTATAACATCGCCGGACGAATTGTCGTCCTATAGAATTTACATTTTAGCTTTTGTGGCACCCTCTTGTCGCATAAGACGCCGGATGCTTGACGCCATTTCAACCAGCCGGCTGAAATTCTATGCCTAACATCTTCATCGATGTCACCGTCCTTTTGCAACATCGATCCTAAATAACGAAATGTATGCTTCTTGACCACCAATTGTCCATCAAGGCTAACGTCTTCATCCTCATGTCTAGTCACGTTAAACTCACACATCATATACTCAGTCTTGGCCCTATTAAGTCTGAAACCCTTGCACTCTAATGTGTGACTCCACAACTCCAACTTCCTATTAACCGCATCCCTACTCTCGTCAACTAACACCACATCATCAGCAAAGAGCATACACCAAGGGACATCACTCTGTATTTCTCGTGTGACCTCGTCCATCACTAAAGCAAATAAATAAGGGCTCAATGTTGATCCTTGGTGTAGTCCTATTTTAATCGGAAAGTCATTGGTGTCGCCATCACATGTCCGAACACACGTCGGTGCACAAAAATTTAGTACAACAGGTTGCAACTGCATGGAGGCCTTGTATTGACCCTGCGTTGCTGGCCCAAAAACACAAACTACCAATGTACATAACAACATTCAAGAAAAATGAGATAAACGTTCCATTCTATCATATTTATCAACCCTTCAAAGGGCGATCAACAATTTATTTTGAAGCTACAAATGATGATCATAGGTTCATCTTTTTTTTCCCCTGAAAACTATCACAGGTTCACCTAAGAATTTGCACATTATTGTTTTTGAGGTCATGTGGATTCAAAATAAGCAGTGATGCAGAGATTCAAGACTTTCAAACACCGAGGAATCGTTAGGAGCATCATATTAAAGAGCGCTTCTTGCAATATCCAGTGCATCTTCGACAGAAGCTGCAGCCTTGAGCTTAGCTTTGTCAACAATGGGCTGGGATTTTGCCAGTTGGGGAAGAAGCCCGAATTCCTGAAAGATGGCAGAAAAAATGGTATGGTTCAGGTGTTCTGAAAAATCCACATCTGTTCATTTTTAAATGGAACATTGTGCTAAGTGTGAAACAAAAACAAAAAAGCTCTGGGTGTATGCAATATTGTTATGTCAGTATGACGTTACCTCTGAGATTCCACTCTCAAGGAAAACACCCTTCAATCGACTATCTGCAGTTACATGAAGGCAAAAAGTTCATATCATCTGCAACTGAGATAACTGAAATCTGAATTCCAAACAGCTAGTTACCAGAATCAATCCAAAAGGTAGCAATCTTTGGGTCGAAGTTCCCTACTTCAACTGTTTCACCAACTGCTCAGATAACAAGAGAGGATGTTGATATTGTTATTCATCATGCTCAACAACAGGTATCAAAATAATTAGCAGAAATTGACTACTGATGTATTGTACCATTATCGCCATAAAATTGCCACCAAACTTTCCTTGAGCTTCCTTCATACTCAAAAACTCTCGAGTAGAAATATGGAAGGTAATCATACCTGCATCAGACCCAATTTACCAAAAGGACTAGAAGCTAAGCAAATGGAGTAGAGCACGCAATAACCATGAACATACGCTTTTGTCTGAGATGTTAACAGTGTTTCAACACAGTGGTGTGCAGACTTCCGAGCATGGTCCACATGCTCCACTCGAGCTATCCTGTTGTACATCTGTTGAAGAATTTTATTAGAAAAAACATATCATGGAGGAACTTTTACTTCAATAAAACTAGAGAAGGTAACTAGTACATACCTTGAGGGGGAAAGCTGCTACATCTCCAATAGCAAAGATGCCAGGTACACTAGTCCTAAACAAAGAATCAACCTACAAACACACACATTCAATTATCTTTATTAATGAATAAGACACAACAATTGGTTATTAGAATGAGATGCCCAACGCCTGAGTAGATTAAGAAGGTTAACATCTCATTTACAAATGCCGCAGAACATAACCAACAAGAGAATATGAACAAAATGATAACAAAGTTGAGGGTTATTAAAATAATTGGCATGGAAAATAGGTAAGAATGGAATTGGAACAGCATGATCGTCTGTGCATTATTGTTTATTGTTAATATAATGTGATCCGATCAATGTCGCTCTTGCAAAAGAATGACAAAATAACAGTCCCATAAAAAGCAAATCATAGAACAGGGGAATTACAGTGGGCTTCATAAAATTTGGCATCAAAACAAACCTCGATTCCACCAACTTGAGAGTTAACTCCAACAGCTTCAAAGGGGCTGACAGCTGGTTTTGCTCCTATACCAACAATAACCTGCATTCATAACATAATGTTAAAACATTTAAAGATATAATACTAAACTGTTTGTTACTCTTCTCTTTTTATATTTATTTCTATAAAATGCAGTGCATAATCAATACACCAACTGAACTCAGAGAATGAATAAATCTATCAAATGGGTTATATAAGCACTCATATTTTACCCACAAAGAACTACTTTAGTTCTCTCTCTTAAAAAGATAAATATGATTTCGAAACTCATCTGTAACAAACCAATAACCTCAATAAAGTAGTGCAGGATGAAATTTTTTTAATGAAATAAGGAGCATTACTGTATCAGCTTCAACAACAGATCCATCCTTAAGTACAGCAGAAGACACTCTTCCATCAGAGCCAGCTTCAAGTTTGTCAATAAGAGCTCCCTGGTTACCAATAATTATACACGCTCAAATAGACTGAAATAAGACTAACAAATGAACATGGCTAATGGCTGAATTAGTAACCTTTATGAACTTGACACCATTCTGTTGATACAATTCCTCATATTTCTTAGCTAGAGAAGGCGTAAATAATCTTGGCATAATGTGGTCCTCCGGGAATATAATCTATACATATAGCAGATTCCATTAGACAGTTGCCAGTTTTTAACATTTAGAGAAGAAATACAAGCTTCAGATACATCAAAAGGACAGATGAAAGACCATCCTTACAGTTGTATCAAGATTCCAGTCACATGCTGCTGCAGCTACCTCCATCCCAATATAGCCCCCACCGATAACAACAATTTTCTTTGCTTTTCCCTGTATAAAAATAAAACATCATCAATGCTAAATACAAGACACAGATTTGGAACATTGTCACCATGTCAAATGAGAGAACATCAGTTCTGCTGGATGAAAATCAACTATAAAGTTTTTTCCTGAACATACCAATGAAGATACTAAAGAATCAGCATCTGCAACATCACGTATGTAGTGAACACCAGGTAAGTTTCCTCCTATTTTTGCAGGCAGTCTTAAAGCAAGAATAAATTAAAATCAGTAAAACACAATGCTACTACATGAAACGTACAGAGATTGTGTACAACTCGTATGCAAAGCATATTGAAACTTTCTTTTGATTAGCATAGAAGTTTGTCTGATAAATTGGAGTGGAATGTTAAATGAAACCAGTAATCATGATAAGTGTACTAGAAATCTGGTTTCTCAAAACATTTATAAGCACATTATTCACATATGCACTATTACTTACCTTGAAGCTTCGCAGCCTGTAGAAATAATAAGTGATCCATACTTCAGCATTTTCCCCGATGACGTTTTCAAGGTCTGTGTTTTGCCATCAAATGCTACAACTGGATCCTCATAGAGCACCTTTCAAAATAACAACACATATATTAAAATAGTGACTTTGCATTTTCAAACACAATAAGCAAATATACAAATTGTCATGTCACGTCATCAGTACCTCTATGCCATTCTCCTTGTACCATTCAGTAGTCTGTCTCTGTCCACCAGATCCAACGCAGGTATGGAAACCCTGCAAAAATCAAAAGGTAAAGGTTTTGATTCTATCTATGACTTTGTTTTGCTTTATATTGCACCATCAGCTCATTGGCTGAAAGAACACACATAAAAATACAGTAAGAACTGGTGGAAATGCAATGCTGATAGTGATATGCTAAAGCAGATCTCACTAAAATCCAAACAGATTAACATAAAGAAAATCTCATGTGATGCATATCATGGCTTCATGCCTCTCTACTTGTCATTGTAAATTTGTCAGCATACTTACAGGCAGGCGAGCTGGCTTCTTCTCTGGAGGAAACAGATAGCCTTTGGTCAAAGCTGGTCGCTCATACGGTGGAACAGGCTGCATAAGAGAAAGCACAGATACTATCAGAAATCGGACCATCTATATTTCGCTACTACTCATTATATATTTACAGGGAAGCAGTGCGAAACCAACAACACCACGACACGGTGAACAAACGGACTGGACCATGACTGCAATTAACATAGCAAAGTGCACCCAAAGAATCAAATTAGCCTACCTCCTTGGAGACGATGCAGAGCCGGCCGTCAGCCATGCCGTGCTCGACGAAGGTCCTGGCCGCGTACCCTGCTGCATTTCCTCCACCGACGATCACGTACCTGCAAGCCCGGCAGCCAACGTTTAAACATTCTCACTCATCCACTCGCTCGCTACAGAGTCTGAGACCCAAAAGGTACAAACTTTTTCGAAGCACAAGAACAGAACAGGCTCGGATCAAGAGAGGAAGGGCACCCACTCGCGGTTCTCGTTGTCGTACCCGCCGCCTGCCGCGGCGACGGAGAACCTCCGGCGTGAGGGGAGCCTGACCACTCGGGCGGCGCCGCCGCCGCCCTGCCGCAGAGCCCACGCTGCCGGGGACGAGGAGTAGCTGTAGCACTGCGACGCCGCAGCTGAAGCCATCTCCGCCGCCTTCCGCCGGAGAGCTGCGGCCACCTCCAAGAAACCGACGGGTGTCAGATGGACCTAAGTGAAATTACAGCGAGCTGCGGGGGGCGGATGCGGAGAACCTGAAGTCATCGGTGCTCTCCCCGGCGGCGCGCTTATAGAGGAGGACGAGGACAGGGGTTAGAGTACGGAATTGTTTAGACGCGAGGGGTTTTGGTGCGATTTGGATGGGGCGGAGGGTCGCTTGACCGCTGCGAGAGGCCAAGGGGCGACGAGACGGCGCAGTGGGGAAGAAGAGCTGAAGGGGGGATGGAGGCTGTCTGTGTACTTGTAATTTCCTTGACTTATTTCCTTTCTCATTCATACCCTCTTAAAATGTAGAATTTTCAAATCAATCCTCATAGATTTAGTTTTATTTGAAATATTTGCTTGCTCTGGTTTATTTTTAATATCCCATATTTTAAATTTTAAAGCTCAGCTGTAAGCTGTAAAGCACCGGATTTTGTTTCTGAATTCTGACTTCTGAGACCTTATTTTAAAACCCAAACAAGTTACTGTGAAATTTCTGACATCTCAAAAACAAAAGGAAAAAACATAACAGAGATTTATGGATTTTTAAAGCTCGACTCCATCTTTCAAACTCCTAGTCGGACGAACACATTTTCCTGACACATGAATTACAGACGGTTAAGGCCATGAGCTATCTGGTACCAACAGTGGTATACTGGTATTCCGGTGACGACTTTGAGAAAGAAAAATTGATGTGTGTACCTTTGAAGAAAAAGTCAGCAGATGGTGTAGCTTTCCACTAAACATCCTTTTCAGTGTCTCCAGAAGCTGAACACTAGCAGCAAGAATACAAACAAACTAGAGATCTGACCATGTTCGGTGTCTCATTATCGTTGGTCTCTGGACAACTGCTGTGTAGCTTCTCCAGAGATCTCATGTCCAGAGCACCTTCTAGTACCTACCACCAAACTCTATGTATTCACATTTATTTAGATCAGCTGAAGGATGTAATACGCTACATTTTCAAAATTCAACACTACACATGCTGACAAGGTACATCCGAGATAAAGTCAGGTTTCTCAGTTCTGATGTCAAAAGGTTATATACTGGCTAGATAATCTCTGGAATGCTTTAACTATTGCAAAACTTGGATTCAGTTCTCACAGTAGTGGAACCTATAGAAATACAGGTCAAAGGCAATAGATGCTATTCACATAATCTGTAAAAAGCATCATCTCTTGCCAAAGAAGTGATCTATCTGAGATTGTCCAGCTTTGCCACCAACCTTCGGCGCCTTTGGCCACAGTGCTGGAGACTTGCTATCCTGCAGTAAAATGACAGTGATGTAAGAAATTAAGTTGCTTTTGTTGTCTGACAGATGAGAAGAGCTTGTTGAACTGACTTGGAATCGGCCAAGGTCTCTTAGAATTTTGACACTGCCGCCACGTCCATCGGGCCCTACTGCAATCAGATTGCCTCTGTTTATGTTTGTGCTTGCAGATCCAAGTGCTGTTGAGCCCTTGCACCATTTACCAATGCTTTTTCTTGTTCCATCCGCGCCAAGAATTTTAGGTGTTTCGAAATCATCATCTGATTGTTGATGACACAAGGTTTTGTCATAAGCATGTCAAATTGCGATACCAGGTAAAAATAAATCAAATTATAATGTTTTCATATTTCATAAATTTTAGAGAAAACCAGGTATTCTGTTTTGTGAATTTTAGTTGAATGTAGGTACCCTCCATAAAATCCTAGGTATAGTTTATGCAAGTTCAAAGCATAAGTTATTTACTAGAACTCAGTAAAACTCACCAGAAAAAGGATTAAAGTTGTGAATCTGCTGAGGTCCAGTGCCAGAACTCAACCGATTCACTTGTTTGGAGATGCCACTAATTGTTAGTGTTTCTTTCTCCCGTGTTGAAGCTGAAGCTGTCACTTTTGTGGTTCCTGAAATAGGATTCTGTTGAAGAATATGCAGTTTGGCCGTAAGGTTCTCCTGAGAGGTGAATTTTCCAATTGCATTTGTGTGTTTGATGAAGGATGTTTCTTTTGCTGCATATGTAGTATTGCATTTAAATACTGTCGACTTTGTGTTATCATTTTGGCAAAGACCAGACTTATTTGGGGAATCCACAGTATTACCACTAATCTGAAACAGTTTGGCAGAAAATCCTGCCTTCTGTTCATTTCTGAAAATGGAATCATCAGCATCAAGGTCTATCACATCCTTTTTGCCCAGGTTACCTTCTGCCTTCAGATCACTCATACCTTCATGCTTTAAATTGTCTGAGTGTGGTTTGACACTGCACGGATCTTCCATCACTTCATCAAGCACTGCTTCATTCCCATATCCAGAACTTGGATTACGAAAACCAGAATTATCTGTGATACTCCACGATTTTGGTTCGTCTACTTTCATTTTCTTTGAAGACCTCAAGTCCCTGATCAAACTATTTTCCTTTTCCTCTAATTCCTTCTCGAGTTCATGTACCCTCGTCTGTTCATATTAAAATTGATAATCATCATACAGGCCATCCAAATTAAAAGAAAGATTATATATGTGGCTGAGCCTACCTTCAATTTTTTAACAAGCTCTTTGGCCTTTTCAAGCTTCTGCTGTGTGCGGGACTCTGATCTTCCCAGAACATTGCATTGAATCATCAACTCCTTGTAGCTCCTATAGAAAGAATGGATTACTGAAGGTCCGAAGCACTATAACCAAGCAATTTCTGATACCGAAAGTAAAAAAGGAAAAACACTGTTCAATTCTAGCTCATTTTATCTAGCGTTCCCTCATTGTCAATTTTTTAGCAATGTCGGTGACCATAGAGTCTATCCACGTTGGAAGCATGGTTTAGTAGCAAACAATGAATATGTTCTTCACTCTTCACCATAGATTAAACAGTAATGCACAGGTGTATTCACTACGAAATTCAACACACTGCTGCACATTAGTGCATCCAGTGACTTTTCTTCTGCCATAAGCTATTAACTGGTTAGTAGTTCCGGTCCTATATATTTCAAAATTTTGATTTGGCACCTAGGACTGATGCTCCACATCAACAGTAGACCCTCACAAGTCCAATTTGAAAGCCAATTCAGTCTGAGAATCTTATGCTTCCATAAAAATAGAAATTATGTCAAGTTGGGTTACACTTGGCAATTACAGCACATCGACTGAGGTGCTTACAGCTAGACAATGGCAGATAAAACCTATAGTGCATTGACGGATTAAAGTGCAGTATATTATTTCAGTTCTAGCTGGTTCTGCTGTAACAACTAGTATAGAAGTAATGTACCCTATAATTCATTTAACGGTGCCTGTGGCATGCATACTAGATACTAACAAGAATGAAGTGCATCTACATATTGAAATCAGGAGCATTACTTGTTCCTGATAGCAAGTGATCTCTTTAGAACATCAACCGCATTCTCCAGATTTCCATGGTTACCAAGACTCGCCAACTTAAGGATCTCTTCCTCCTGAAGATTCATATCTGACGACCTAACAGACAAGAAATCAGAACAAAAAGAAACTTCCCCTCATTTTTAAAGAATATAATATTCAGAAAAGCATACAGCTTCAGGGCAGCAAGCTCCTTCGCCAATGCAAGGCTCTTTTGTTGCAATCTTCCACACTCCGCTGTCTTCCTTGACAACTCCTACAATTAAGGCAATGGAGCAGTCAGCTAATCCATGAATGGACGAATAAACAGGGATAGACATTAAATTTGGCGACCAGATCCATCAAGTTACCTCTGTTTTCACATTGAGCAGCACCTGAGCGTAATCTTTCTCCTTCCTCGCAGATTCCCGCATCGCCTCCGCTGTCGCCGCCTGCTCCCTCCACCGGGAAACCTGACCCAAGACCACCATGAATCCATCAGCAATCCACGCTGAAACAAAACCTAGCACACAGATCTGGAGAAGCAATCAGCAGCGCTCGCCTCGGCATTGAGCTTCTTGATGCCGTCGCGCTGCTCCTCGATAATTCTGGCAAGGGACACTGCCTTCTGTTCCAGCCGGGTGACCTCGGCGGCGAGCTCTTCTGGATCAGCGCCCTTGGAGGCGTTCTGGGAGGAGGGGCAGGCCTGCGTTGGGCACGCGCCGGTTGACTGGAAGAAGAGGCGGGTCGGGGGGTGCGCGGCGCCGCAGGGATGCTTGCAGATGGGGCAGGTGCCCTTCTTCTTGCCGCCGGGGCAGTACTCCAGCCATTGCTCCAGGCTGCACGCATCAAGAGTCGTTAAGCCATTGCAGGATTGAGACGAAAAAGGATTTGGAGATGGGAGCGAGACCAGAGGGCGTGGAAGACGTGGCCGCAGGAGGGGAGGGAGTAGATATGCTGGTCGGAGAGCGGGCGGAGGTCCTCGTAGCAGATGGTGCAGACCGGCCATGCGGCGGCGGCGGTCATGGCGGCGCCGGCATTCGGAGCTGTTGCTGCTGGCTCCTTTTGTGGTCGGTTTTCGGGGTGGGAAACGAAGAGCTTTTTCCCCCCATTTCGTTTCGCACGACGGCGCCAGATCGCGGGTTTCAAAATGCACAGAAGATTTCGTGGCGGGACGGTTATTTTATTTCTGCACGCTTACCTGTTTCTCCAATTTCCCTCTTTGTTTTACTGCTACATTGTATTTTTAATTCGTGATTTTTTTAAAGAGAACTCGATACCATCACCATATAACAAGAAGCCGCTTTGAATGTCGAAATTTTGTTGAAGTCATTAAAACCTGGAGTCATGCGGAAGTAGTCCAAGGTTTCTCAAGCCAATCCTGTAATCTAGAAAAGGGAAATGGTCACTTGTTTCAATCTTGTAATTTTTGCTGTCTCATGTAATATAGAAGCAGAAAAAAAATATTTTATTTGTTCATAACGCAATAACGATAGGGGCAATTTATAATGCACACACCCCTTACATAGGTTGGGTGGAAGGAAAAGGAATCATGCATTCAAACGTTTGCTTGGATTTAAAACACCTCATATGTGTACATGGTATGGACAAATTCTACACAGAAACTATTCATGAGCTCGGAAGCACCTTCACATAGCTTACACATAACAGTGAGATCGATGCACACAAGTCAAAAGCTCCGCAACCACAACACAACACATACTACACTGCACAGAAAACATATGTATGGACTATACATCGATTTTTACTCTCCAAAAAATAAACGGTAGAACAACTCTACTGGCCATCAAGGGACAAGGGCCCTGTCAGAAGAACCGCCTCTTCAAGCTTCTGGTTGTTGCTTGGTAGGAGCGCATGAGGAGCCCGACACCTATGCCAACACCAACACATACTCCCAATCCAATCCCCACTCCAACTCTAACACCAGCATTGAACCATGTGAGTTGGCCATCATCATCATCATAGTACCAACCTTCTGGGTACTGCATGCTACTGGTGTTCATGTAACCGTCGGCTTCACCACCTGTAGCCTGGCAAATAAGTTGCAGTTGTTTAGGGCTTCAATAGTTTCACTGTCACTGATGATGGTGAAACAAACTCCTAATTCACTGCCAACAATGTAATTTCAACCAAAGGCAGAGGCACAAGGACAGAACAAGATAATTCAAATTCAGGCCACAGGTTTCTTGTCCTGTGACCTTGTATGCACGATTATATAGTAGGAGTATATAGCAAATTATAGTCAAACATCCATAATTCCTAGTTTCTTATGATTAAAATATCTTTTTCTCTGGATTTTGTCAATTCCAATTCCTTCATACAAATCATCAATTGAAATGCTAGGTGTAGCTTTCAACAATTAGAAATATGTGTTTAATGTTTTCTGAAAGAAAAATGAAATGGATACCAGAGGTATGTTATCCATTACTCCATCAGTAAGCAAGTACTTTTGGGTAATCTCAAAGAAAAATAAGATGAATCCCAAATGTGTGTTATAATCCAGAACAAACAGGTACTTTTGGGAACACGCACAAACATATCAGTCCAATAGTGGATAAAGACATTATTACCCATCAATCAATCACAGTCACCAAAATAACGATGACATCTAAATGCCCATTTCCCGCCTATGAGCACACCAACATAAAAATATCTTAAAAAGTGAGTATGACTGAAAAGAAAAATATACCATGTGAACAGAACCACAAACGTAATATGCGAACAAAACAGTCACAATCACAACAGACTGCAACATGAGCCGAGCCATTGTAATTTACACCAAGATATCGAACAAAGTCTATCCATTTCGCAAGCGAAGAAAATGTTTACTTGGAACCTCGACTATAGGAACAGAAGGTGACTACCAGCGTTCAACAAGATTTGGTATACAAGTCTATCCATTTCTATGGCATTTAAATAACCACTTGACACAGTTTGTCAATCAATAGTGATCACAAGAAACTAATAACATCAGCTGGCAATTTTGTTGCTAATTGCTGCATACTAGTTGAACCTAGTGTCGGTCCCTATGTGTTTTTGTAAGTTGTAACAACAGTTATATCCTCTCGAAATCGTATTACCAACTAGAACGAAGCAACTTATGTTCTTACATTCGATTAACACTCACCTTCAATGACTGGCGATGAGCCAAGCCGCCGGCAGCCTCCTCGGGGGTGGCGAGCCGCAGGGCGCGCGTGAGCACGGCGGGCTCGCCATCGCAGCATCCGGCGACATACAACTCGAACGCCGAGGCCGAGGCGGCCGCGCCCGCGGCGGGGACGCAGTCGATTTCCCAGGCGGGGGAATCGGCCTTGGCGCCGGGGCACCGCCGGAGCGAGCCGCGGAGGAGGGCCGCGCCGCGGTGGTCGGCGACCTCGAAGGCCGCGGCAGGCGGGGCCAGCCGCGCGGCCGCGGTGGAGACGTAGGTGGCCTCCCCGGAGGCGGCGTCGTGGCGGTCGAGCCGGAGCGGGAGGTCGAGCGGGGCCTCTTCGCGGCCGGCGGGGCTGAGCGCGAGCGTCAGGCGGGGTGGTGGGGCCCCGCCGCCGTGCGGCGCGAGGCGCACGTAGAAGAGGCGGACCTCGAGGCAGCCGGATCCCGGGTCGTCGGGGGGCGGCGGGTGGTCCATGCGCGCGGCGCCGAGGTGGCGTGAGGAGGGACGCGTGGGATTAGCTTAAGGTTGCGCCATGGGAAGGGGCATTTGGAGGAGACGGGGTGATTTAGCTAAGGAGAAACGGATGATTAAGTCAATAATTAGGTTTTGTTTTTTGAGAAACTAAGTCAATAATTAGGTGATACTTAATTGACTATATATGGGCTTGGACTGGGCTTGATGGGCCGCAACCATCAACTGATTGACTGGGCCAATCTAATCGGGAGAGCGACTCGATTGAAAGCGTATTGAGAGGAGAGCAACAGGGGGAATCTCCGAATCCACCAGCAAGATGAGCGGCGGCCGGAAGACGGCGGCGCCCGACGGCGAGGAGGCGGAGGTGGAGGCGCTGCTCCGGGCGGCGCAGGACGCCGTGATGCTGAAGCTGCAGGCGAACTCCCACCTCATCTCCTCCGCCTCCGCACCGACCGCTCCTTCGCTTGACGCCGACGCCGCCGCGGTGCCCGATCCCCTGGAGGCCGACCTCGCCCGCCGCTTCGACGCGCTCAAGTCCCGGCCTCCGGCGCCGGCGCCGAAGCCCGCCGGAGCTGGAGCAGGAGGCGGGATGGAGGAGCTGGAGGAGCGGTTCGCGGCGCTGAAGGGGGCGGCGGGGCCGGAGACGGAGACGAGGGTGAAGCTCGAGGATCTGGGAGGAGACTCGTCGGAGGACGAGGAAGAGGAGGTGGACAAGCTGATGCGGTGGGCGATGGACGCCGCGCGGCTCGACGTCGCCACCGCGGGCGCCAGGGTGGGAGGCAAGGCGAAGCGTGCGGAGGAAGAAGAAGCTGACAAGGATGAGAAAAGCAGCGTGAGTAGCGAGGACGACGATGACGAGGAAGAGAGGTTGGAACTGGAGATGGCGAGGAAGAGGAAGGAGATGGCCAAGAGCAAGTCCAAGAACAAGTGGTTCTTCTGATGATCGCACACGTTTCCTGCCTCCATATCCAGTGTAAATCTCGTTCAGGGATTCTTCCTGAAGCTGTGCAACTCTATTGTTTGAATACTGAGAGATGAGAAGAGATGTTTTGGTGCTGGTAAACTTGCAATTTATCTCTCCTCTTCTTGTATAGTCTCGAGGCTATAAAACATACAAGCGATTCCAGCAACATCCAAATATGTTACCAGCATGAAACCAAAACGTAAGAAAGAATGGGGCAAGCTTTGATTAAGATGAAAGCAAAAAAGATGTCAGTATGAATATGGCTTTACTGTCTAGTTAAGTTAATTTTAACAGCACAAGTGAACAGGTCATTATCTCAACATCTTGCATACATCTCACAGAACTTGGCTCAAGTAGTTAATACATCTCTCACGAAACCACAATGGCATGCGACAATTCCGATGGACGGAGTACAATGTGTCACAGCAACTAATCAACATAACAATGAACATCACCCTGCTGGAAGAATCTTCACTTCCCACTGCAAAAGGTTTGTAAATGAAATATTTTAGATGGCGTCCATCCAAATATAAAGTTAGAACACTAATATGGTGATGGTCTGCATTGTTCACTTACCTGCTCATCATCAAAGTTATGTTGTCACCCTTCAGAAGTATCCTCCCTGCAAACAGTTTAAGCCACACATTAGAGCATATAAATTCATTCATGTCAGTGAAGCAGTTTCCAAGGGTTCCAAATGTACTAACCCAGTGATTTCCTAGTGTCCTTCTTAACATTGATTTCCTCAGCATCATCAAGGACCAAGTTCATATACTCATCAAAGCCCTGCACATGTATAAAACCAGTATAAGAAGACCACACTTCAGAAACACACAAACTGTTGCTATACTCATAGTTGGGGTTTGGGTGAGCAAAAGTTGCACCGAGGGTCAACTGATCTGAGAAAATAGTGTTTTCAATCACAAAACCAAAATTAACTTTTACAGTAACATATTCAGGAGCAACATAATGGCACAAGTACGGATAGCCGCACGGCCCTTGTGAATGGCTCTCTGGAAAGAAAAAGAATAGATAAACATGAGGTTCTAGCCTAAGCATTATGCAGCAACCTGCCCCATGCTTTGAAATGAATTAAACATCTCAAAAGCCCTAAAGTTATATCAATTAAGATTGATATCATAAACAGATCCTAGTCTGTAATAGCAAAAGGCAACAAGGTTAGAGCCTAGGCATTATGCAGCAACCTGCCCCATGCTGTGAAATGTGGAGTACATTTTGAAAGCCCTAAAACTATATTAATTAAGATTGATAACATATATCCTAGTCAGTAATGGTGAAAGGCAACAAGACATCTATATACAAGCCCAACAGTTGAGAGTCACTAAACTATACAATATACATTCCTCAGTTTTCAAATCAGGAGACATGTATTTTCTCGAAAAAAAAGTTCAGGAGATATGTAAGAAAGGAAGGATCCCTAGACTTGAAGGAAAAATCATGACAGCACAGTGTTGACAAACGAGCGCATCACATACAGTACACTCACAGGACAACACAAATAGCTGTCGAAATTGATATACAACAAGAAGAGCAAAAGGCTTTTAGTCCCAAGCAAGTTGGGGTAGGCTAAGGTTATTGAAATTGATATAAACCACAAAAAGAATATGCTACGACAGGGAATGCAACTTGTCCCATGCAAGTATTTCTTTAGGAACACAATAGAGATATCAAGGCCATAGTGATCTTTGATAGTCACTCATCACCCAGCATCCTTTTTCCCAGTCTTAGTGACTTACAACAATAAATCATAGAAAATACAATCACAATGTTCCACACTCAGAAACTGACATCAATGATCGGTTAATGGCTAAATAAACACATTCTAAACAGGAATTTTAAGAAATACTCTCTTCTTGTCTGATACTCGTATTGATAATGTTCTGGTGGGAACAAATAGTTTATTGTTTTCATGAGGAACAGAACTCATCAATAGTTGAGAAACTTGTATATGGATAATTTATTGTTTTCATGAGGAACAGAACTTCTAAAAAATTTTATTGTTTTCATGAGGAACAGAAATTCTAAAATAGTTTATTGTTTCCATATACAGGTATTGTTGTTCATATAGGTGGGTAATTCTGATTGGACAGGTTGGTATTTCTTTCATCAGAAAGCAATAGAACTCAACAGCTATTTACAGATCGTCTGTTCATACTTCATACAACCAAGACGTCTAATTTCCAGGATAACGATTAGGGTAAAATTCAATTTTAAATGATTATAATTTGTTGAAACAAAAAGATTGAATTAGAATGCACCTATTTTAATCACCTATGAAGATAAAGAGGAAGGTTGGGCTTCCAGAACATCAGGGCAAAGCCACATATGCACACCAACTTATCCAAGATTTCATTGAAATAAATCACTTCTCAAACCTACAATTCTACCTAGGCCATCACCCTTTTGAAAACATCATTACTTGAAGTCAGCAATTAACTTGGTTGTGCGTCCAATTAGTTTTAGAGCTAAGACCCTTGAACAACCAATAGTCAGATCCTGCTCAGAGCACACTACAACATGAAATTGTTGGTCACTGCTGAGCATTTGACTAAGTTCACAATTATTTTAAAAGTCTCTGTCAACTGTTTCATGCTAACTTGCATTCCTTTGGGTGTTTCAGGATGACTCTTCCCTACAAACTACAAAGCAAGAACTGCTTATTATGATCCATAATAGTTGATGAAACTACACTACCACCATCCCAAGTATATGTAAACAAACAAGTTAATCAGTACTGAATTTTTGCAGTTTTTGACAATAGACTCTGCGAGAAACTTACGATGATGCGACCCTCAATCCGGAGATCCTTCTGCTCGAACAGCCAGATCTGGATGCGCGCTTTCTGCACAGAATCGAATTCAAAGAGCAAATTAATTTCAAATAAAAAACCTCACAGAAGCACAGTAAAGTAACAAAAATCTTAGGCTAAATCAGAGCGAAAAAAATTTCCAATCCACTTACGCTCTGGAGGAACCGGAAGATGAGGTTCTGCCGCCGCGCACGCGCACCAGGGAATCACCAACCACCACAGCAAAGAGAAGGCAAATCGATTAGGAACGGTAAGACACCATAAAGGGCAAACGGAGAGCGGACGGGGGAAAGAGGCGGCGTACAATGGGCTGGGTCATGATACGCTGGACCTTGGTGGACGCCATGGCTGCTGCGGCGGCGGGAGCTTCCCTTCCTCGGAGCGTGTGGAAGCTTCTGGAAGCGCGCGCCGCGAGCGGGGAGGCCAAACCCTAGCTGGAATCGAGGATGCGGGAGGTAGGAAGGACCTGAGGCGGACGAGGGTTTTGTTTCGCGATGTGCCGTTCGAAGTGATGAGGGGACGATCGCATCAAGATTCGCGCTGGCGGAGCGGAGGGTCCGGATTGAAGCGTTTTCTCGGATTGGGCTGTCTATACATAAGGGCCGGAATTGAGTCGAAAGTGGACAGAGCTGAAATATGGCCCGGACTCAAAATGGTTGGGCCGCGTTTGCCCGTGGCATCCTTTCTATAGTTCATTCCAGTCACATTTCTCTTCTTCCTAATCTGAACAATATAATGTATAAAAATGTTCTCCTGGAAAATAAGGAATTTAAACTGAATTAGCATTTTCTTTACCAGCCCTATAATCACACACACCACAACGCACGTCTACACACACTCATGCACATGATCAGCCCTACAATTACACTTAGTATGTGTCTTTTCAGAGATCGCTTAAAAACCATCAGTCTTCAGCGCGTGACGCGGAGCGTCACATTCCCATTGTGGCATCACGCACGGAGAGGTACCGGTAAATTATTGGGGACAAACCCTATGAGACACCCGAGTGTGATTTCTGAAAATGGCGGGTAGCGCTCACCACCGAGCCGCTTGCCACTAGGCTACCACCTATATGTACAATGAGTGGTTGTTTTAGTTGTCTCACACTAATCATATATTTTTTAAATTTCTAGATGAAAAAAATTATTTATGAGTTGCATGACAAATACAACTCGTATAATGATGTAAAAGTCATCTCATACTCCTAAATTATAGCATATTGGATGGTTTCTATGCGAAATAATCACCTCTTTCTATTACCTTCTTCTCTCTCCTCTACATCTTTAAAAATCCTACATACTATTGCATGAGACATATTATAAGACCATTTACATGTAGCATTATACTTGTCCTTAGATCATATCTTCTAGTTCAGTCTTGTACTAAGGGACGGCGCTAGCATAGTTCATGGATGGTCACTTGAACACCCATGAATTATGACACAAACATCAACTTTTAAGGTATCTCACACATCTACATATTCAAAGTGAACAGAAAGAAAGGGTATTTGGTGTATATTTGTTTTCTAGCCAACATAATATTTTTTGTTTTGAAAACTATAACAATGCTTGCTCCACTATTTATCTAATTTTGGTGTCATTTACATGATTTTGAACACCCATATTTAAAAGTCTAGCTCCACCATTGTTGCACTACAAAACTTGTACTAAGGTCAACAATATAAATTCGGAGGTAGTAGTATTTTGGGAATGTCACTTTTTGCATGTCCTAACGAGAAAAACTGCACGAAATAATTAAGCAACAATCCGGTAAGTTTTCTCAACAACTCAAAGGTTACACATATATATGCTACTGTACGCGTGAATCCATGGACATGGAGAGACCTTACAATGATGCCGCCGACTATTTCATTGTATCCTGGCACACTCCACTTTGATAGGGACTGAAATGTATAGACTACTTTCATATGAAGCTTATTTCTCTTTCATCATAGAGCTAGACCTGAGGGTACCATGTATTGGAGACAGCGTGTCTGTCAACGCGGCCTTGCTTATAACCTTGTATAAACCAACAATAACCATCATGTACAGACGACAATATAAATTGCTACTATGATGTAGGATGTGGCTACTGTGAAGCACATGGGTAGGTAGCCCAAAAAGGGGTGTGAGTGATCGCCGTTAAGCCCCCACTTAGAGATGCTGTTGCTTGCAGAACAGGGCATTATCAACAGTCTGTTCATCCACAGTGCCCGCTGTACTCATCAGCTCGATCTCCCACTTGTCCCCATTGGACCATAGTGCCCTGCGGAACGTGCGCGAAGATTATTGAAGCACAGGTGTACATGGATTCATCAAGCGTGTTCATTGTGTGTGCTTGATTAATCAATGATTCACTATGAACAGAATTATTTGCTACCTAGTATGGTCCGGGCTATGGCAATATAGCTGGTTATAAGAGAGCATAGCAGCCTATAGAAGTCACTACGTCAGAGAGAGGGGGGAGGGGGGATAGAAGAAGATCAACAAGCCGGAGGAGGGAGGACTGCACCACAAGGAAGGGTGACGTCTTAACCATTCAGACTGGCTTAGCCTAACCAACTTCATGAGAGAGAGAGAGAGAGAGAGAATGTTGCAAAGGCTCTAGTTAAATTCATTCGCTACAGTGCTAGGGAGAGAGTGTGCTGCCGGCGACCAAGGGCCCCTGCTTGTTCCTGTTGAGATATGAGATGCTCCTTCCTCAAGCTACGTGCTAATCAAGGTCTCAATCCGCTTTGACAAAAAGGCCCCTCCGATTGATACAGTGGCGGGCCCCTTATATTCAGGCAATTAAGTTGATGCGCCTCATTAACCATAATCTCCATTAGTTTACTCTACTAATTGCGTGTGTCATTGAAGGTTTGTGGCAGTGACACGAACTGCATGTCCGTTTGGTTTGTGCTCAGATCAAAGTAGCTGGAGCTAGTAGACAGTTAATAAGGGTCCGTTCTATTATTGGTCTTGGTTGAAACGAACACATGTGATTTTGTACATTGGATAATTGGAACAAATTACAGATTAATGTGCTCTCTTGAGATGAGAATGAGATCACAGTATTGCCTAATACGAAAACAGATTACAGTAGAGAAGAATCTGAAACAGAGAGATTGGATACTAAAGGACGTTCCTGCACGTTGTGCTCTTGTTTAATTAGCAACCCACATCCTTGGATGGATTGCTACCCATCTAAGCAAAAATGGAAGAAGGAATAAAGAGATGTCGAAGCTTGAGCTGCTCACATCACAGATGGTGAGTTATATGCCTCAATCCTGTCAATCGCGCATCACTCTGTCCTGTGCCGTAGAAAAACGTTATCGCCACAACACAGCACAACATGTAACTAACATTAGCAATAATATTACACGTACGCAGGTACTTTGTGAGAGTGACCCATTAACCTACACATCCATGAGTTCTTGTTTTTTCTTTGCTCCTCATGCCACTTGTCTTTTCGTTCCCTTTGAAAATGGAATTGAATTGAGCCACTTGGAGCAGGCAAATTGAGTTCCAGTATAAATTTAAGCAAATGGGCACAATGTTAAATTATCTATGTTATCTTAATTACTACTAGCACCTGTTTTCTTTTATTCGATGAGTTTCTAATAAAATTTATTAAAAAATGAAATTCCTACTAGAAAAATCTTGCAAATGAAAATAAATACAAATCTCCACTTAGATGGGTTTTTCATAAACTTGTGTGCAACTACTTCTATTATAATCTAACTCTTCAAGTTATATGACTTAGTTTCATATATCCATCCGTTGATAACTTGGACTAATGAATGTGGCTCTAGAGAAGCGAGCTTCAGTCCCCTGGTAGTGTTGCTTGTTGGCAACTTACAGGTTGGGAGTTCGACATCCACTTCTTATTGAAAAAAAAAATCCCTCACCAATATTGTCATGTCACAACACATGATAAAGAGATGATCCGTACTCACACGGTAACGACTCCCTATATAAAGGTGGAGCAGGGGTTCAGGAATTTTCTCGGTGTCTGTGAGAAGTTTTTACCCCAGCAGATCGTGTTTTTTTTTTATGTAGCTCTTGCCTCTTAGCAAACATTCAGTACAGCTCAAATGGTCTCATAGTTGAGTAACTTATGACATTGTTTCAGTCACACATATATCATAATTCTTAAGCTTCTCTCCCTCTACGTTGCTCATAGCGTGTTGATAGATTTTCACGTTGTCGGTGATATTAAGATGAAATTTAGTGTCTAAGTGATAATTACGCTAAGGTGAAGTATCTGGCTGAATGTTGAAAGCCAACCAAGAGCCACATTGTCCAGTCAAATTTGTCAGGGATATACAAAATATAAATGTAACTTTCAGGTGTTATACTGAACCACAAGTATTTACATGTGGATATATGAAAACCTCCCTAGATATAAGTAGCTATTTGCAATTTTCTCAATGAAAATGCAAAGTAAAGCCAAATTTTCAGAGTGTGTTTGACCATATGTGTTGTTAGTTGCCTCCCTTTTTGGCTTTGGCTGTTAAAGGGCCACTCTCGCTGAATGTCTGGCCTCACAACTGCCCATGACATCTCTCTTGGTTGCTATTTTGAAACAAGATTACACATGGACAAGACGAATCGCTTTGTTTCCACTCTTCGTCTCTCGATTTCATTTTTCTTTTTGTTAGCGAACAACCTAGTAAAACTAAAGATATAATTCTTGGACTGATATGCTTCACCAAACTATAGATATAATTCTTGGACTGATATGCTTCACCATTGGTACATTTTGTCAGGGAACAATCTGATGAAACTAACAGGTTTTATTTGCTGATGCTTCACCAGCCTTAGGAAACGTTTTCTGCGGTGTGAAATAATATTTATAAAACGGTGCATACCCATCCTAGATTAACGATCATGAAAACAACATTTTTGTTATCAGTCCGTTAGGAAACAACATTTCTGCGCACCACACAAGCAGTTAGGCGGTGGCACGTAACAAGCAGCCGACCACAAAAATTTACAGTACTTACTAATCATAAAATAATTAATTAGATAATCAATCATTTGTCATTTTCTCTTGATCATTATAGGAAAAACAGAGCCATATCACCAGCTAAGGAAGTAGCACAAACTCACAAGGATTCAAAAACACATCAATGGGAACAAGAAGTCAAGAACATGCAAGGCTCCTGTACTTGTCTTTCAGTTAGCCACCTATAGACGCATGTATGAATTTTCTTCACTGCAATTAATTGCTCAAGGACTCTCTGTCTCTCGGCTGTTCTTGATCAGTTAAGGATATCTACATCAACCTACGTTCAGCAAGCAGGAATGATCAAGCACATTAATACCGTCAGTGTTTTCTGCAGACTAGGAGCCTGAAAGTTCAGTATGCGACGTCCGTACGATGAATTCGATCTCAGCGTCGCTGCTGAACTAACATGTACTGTGTTCGTCAAGGAATCGGTCAATCTTCCTGATGGGTCGTCGATGGCAGCGCAGCGCATCTGCATCAGACCGACGGTGGGGACGTTGAGGAGGTACATGATCGAGGGGAAAGCGCGAGCGAAAGGGACCGAGAGGTTGCTTTTCTGGTCCCGAGCAAATCATCTTTTGGGTTGGTTTAATTATATCACCCTGTTATTAATATCAAGATACTGGAAATCTTGGGGTACTGATTTTTTTTTAGAAATCTTGGGCTACTGAGTTGTAAGAAATAATGGACGACGATGAATATTGTCTTAGATGTTATAATCTAGCAAACTGACTTCAGCGCAGTTGGTTAGTGTCTCAGGTTGTGAGGCCTCTTACCAGGTTTCAAATCCTGGTTTGCACAAGTAGAATTGGGTGTCCGTTATCCGGCAACATGGTCAACGACATTCGGCCTAAGTATCTATGCAACCATATAGGACGATGCCGGAGTTAACATGGTCAATGGTATTCGGATTCGGGAATTTTTCTCGACCGTAGAAGGTTGAGCTTCTCTATCAAAAGAAAGCCGTGGGGCGGTTTTACCCCTACTGGTCGAGTTCTTTTTTAGATGTTATAATTTGTGTGCCCATTTCAGTTTGTTCAGACCAGTCAGGATCTTTTTGCTTTGAACAATGGCAATTAGGAGATGTCTTAAGCTTCTTATCAGACAAGGATAGTTTAGAGTTGCTTAGAACTGGGTGCAATTTTTCTTTCTTTTGGTTGGTCTGTGGATTGATTTCTGATTTGAACAAAGTTGTGTTTCACCAAATTCTGGCTCAGGCCTTGCCATCAATTAGTGATTCACTCTCTTTTTGTATTCAAATAACTGATTTTTATAGTATTTTTGTCATATAATTTACCATAATCTCAATTAACTAATATCTAAATATTTAAAATTAAAAATTTTGCACACAAATAGGTCATCGGATCATGAAGTCCATGTCTATCAGAAAGTGTTCTATATCAAGGTCTGTTCTGATATTTGTTAGCTACAATTGGACTACCAAAATATCTAGTACAGTATATCCAAGGTATTTATGATTCTTGTTCCATTATCCACAGTATTCATGATGCATGAACTATGTACTCTGAGTTCAGAAATAAATCTGAATTGTACGAACAATTGTGGCAGGAATTAAGATAGGATGATCTTATAATAAGATCATTGGGACATTCAATCAATGAGGTCATTACAGAATCATTTATCAAGCTACGACTTCAGAAGGTAAGGTTAGTGTGATGCTGCAAAAGAACAAGCCGATAGTACTGGGATGATGCGAAGCTTATGGTTGCCGTTGGGGCGAGCTCGAGATGAGAAGGGGACTGTCCTGCGTGGCGTTGCTGTCACATTTCGTGGTCTGATTAATTTCGTTTATTAGATTTCACTTTCAAGCCACGCCCACCCTCCACATGTGTGTTTTGTTTTCGCACAGCTAACGCAATGATCTGTTCCATTCCATTTACGCCAGATTCCTCCAAGGACCATGCATGGTGTTTGAATTCCGACGGCGAGGCTTGGAAATCTCCTTCGTGCAGGACAGCCACAAATCAACGAACCTTGAGCCCAGAGTTGGCGTGAACCACTGGATTTCTTTGTTCAAAACATATACTGTCTATATTTCTGCAAAGAAAAAATTGTTAGTATTATTGCTAAGTGATGATGCACTGAGGAAGCAACATCATTTATGTTATCCTTCTACCGTTGGAATTCATCACTCGGTTTGAGAAGAATTGAAGAAACTCATACAAAACAGAGGCTTACTAATAAGGCTCTCATGTCTTTAAGAACAAAACATAAAGCATTTGTTGTTTCCAATTTGAACTTTTCTTTCGGAACTACAATACTTAGTGATTAACGTTTGTATGTAAAGTTTGATCATTAATGTGTTTTTGAGGGTTTAACCATTAATACATCAACAAAAGATCAACTAAACATTTTTCACTTGTTTAACTATTAATGTGTGAGTTCTTTAATTAATCTTGTGGGTGTATTAATGATTAAAGTTTGGGTGCACATATCTCCAAAGGACTTATTTGAAAATGAAGGTAGTAAAAATAGAAAATCCTCTAGATATAATTAAATTGGAGTATGTACACATTGTTTTCAACCCCTGTCTTTTTTATTTTTCTTCACTTGACCTCGTAAAAATTTGAATAAAAATGTCCCATGTGAACATTTTTGCAGACATTGATAATAATCTCTTCACTTAAAACTACATGCAGAGGTAGCAACACATTTTGCAGTTGCACGGCCTTAGTTCAAGAATTCAATTCTGGAGGGAGTATTAAAATTATTTGTTCCATGTGACTGCTCCATTCTAAGGCGTTTTACTTGTCTAGGATTATTATTTTAGAAGTTTTACCTACATAAATTTATAAAAAATGTTATTTTAAATGAAGTTGCCTACTTTTTTGTCCATTTGTATCAGAAATGTCCCCTGATTCATCACATAAATATGATTATATTAAATTGAACTACGTGTGAACTAACATATTTAGAACTAGCGATAGTACGTACGTGAAGGTCATGGAGTTGCAAAATACTGTCCTATGTGAGGATGACATATATGGCTTGGGTCCACATTTCAATGACACATATGATGGTATTTTGATCATTGCGATGGTACTGAACAAACTACCTTATATGGGTTCGTAGATTGGAAGACAAAGTGCATATGGTCTAATCAGGTCGTATCTCAGTATTCATTTCATCAACGTGCATCAAAAAGTAGGTTGACATCAAGATCACGCATAATCTTGCGCCGACTACATACCAAACGCCAAATCTGCTTGCTAACTACCAACAGGAGCACCCAAAGGCACATTTCCACTTCTTCCGATCCCTTGACAATAACAACACCCTTATTCACACTATAGGTACGCTAAATATTTGTATATATAGTATAATAAATCCATGTATATACCGCACAAAAGTATCTTTCAATCTTCGTGTTAGTTATGCTGATGATATCATGCCTCTCATACGGATGCCATGCTAGTATACCAAGTCACGACGTGAAGGTTGTTATGTACAGTATCTAGCGAAGGAACCAATATATTCTTCCTTGGCTGTATGATGTCTGATGCCATGTCGCTTTAGGGTTAGATAGAAAGGACCAATTAAAGTGGAACAAGGGTAGGGCCCTCATAAGGGAAATGCAATGAAGGGGAGTGTCATGGTGAGGCCGGCCTTTTGCATGCTTAATTTCTTATTAATCAGCAGGAGGATCCCTCGAGACGCAATGACTATAATGGAGGATTTAATTTAATTTAATAGATTAATAATGAGGAAGAGTGAGGAAGGCAGAATCCAGAGGTAGAAGAGGAAGGGACCAAGCCAAGCCGCGAGAGTGGCAGCTCATATTAAAAGGCCTAAACACCAACCAACCATTTGCACCCATGGTATGTTGTCATATCTCGCTACTAGCTTGAGACATAGTTAGAAAACACAACAATTTGTTAAGCTATCTACAAGTTAACAATCAGCATAATCAAGTGTGTAGTGTGTCGTGCATGGGGCATCACTCCTGCTGCAACCAGCAAAAGGTGAAGAGAGGCCTGTGGTCTCCTGAGGAGGACGAGAAGCTCATCAGATACATCACCACCCATGGCTATGGGTGCTGGAGCGAGGTCCCTGAGAAAGCCGGTAAGTCGATCGATCGCCTCACTGACTTTCCATGATCGAATTTGATCGAAGGTCAATGATTTATTGTTTCATGGATGAACATTGCTGGGTGATTCTCTTATAATCAACAAAAGTTTATTCAATGTGATGGTTCGGCAGGTCTACAACGGTGTGGGAAGAGTTGCCGGTTGCGATGGATCAACTATCTCAGACCAGACATCCGGCGAGGGCGGTTCTCGGCCGAGGAGGAGAAGCTGATCATCAGCCTCCACGCCATTGTTGGCAACAGGTCGGCTGCATGTTTGTTTTGTTGATTTCAGTTTGTATCAAACCCAAAGCTTCAGTCTGTTCTTTTCTTCTTTTCCCCAAACAAGTTATTTCGTGAGTCATCTCTTCTTCCCCACATTGGTGTTTTTCTTCGTGAGTCCATGAATTTCCGTGCTCAGTTATTGTGTGGCAGGTGTTGACTTAGCTTGATCAGTTGTTGCTGTCGATTCTTCGTCCTCTTCTCTCTAGAACTTTCTCCCTGTTTCATTTTCGTTTCTTGACACACTGATCCAATCTTGTGTGTAACATCATATAACAAAGCGATTTCAAAATTTCTTCAGAATTATTAATGGTGATTTGAAGTCTCTCTCCTAGGGAAAAGCATCGATCTCTCTTGCTCTAGTTGTTACTACTACACACTGCTCCAGGTTCTCCCAATGTATTTTTAATCAATGACATGTGCGTACGTCATCATGACATCACAAATCTCAGGTCCTGCCATTTTAGAAGTCGTTGTCGACTATGCAAACTTGAACACGACTATAACAAATCAAGCAGTATTATTATTATAGACTACTATTTGGAGTGAACGAATTACTTGAAAACGAAGGCTTGATGAAAAAGCAATATTGCAACACCTAGCTTGTTGTTTGATGCGTACGTACGTACCTGACCAGAGCATTATTGTCTTGTCATCCCTTCGATGATCTGCAGGTGGGCCCACATCGCCAGCCACCTCCCCGGCCGGACTGACAACGAGATCAAGAACTACTGGAACTCTTGGATCAAGAAGAAGATCCGAAAGCCAGCGATCACCACCACGACGACGACCTCGTCGGCGGCGAGCCCCCCGTGCAGCACGGTCACGGCGGCGTCGGACCACCTGCAAGCACTTCCGTTCAACGTTGTAGACCACCAGCTCGACGCCATCATCAACCAGAGCCTAGCATCCCTGCCGCCGGCGAAGCTGCCGGCAGGACACGACTCGCCGGCGCCGCCGTCATCGTTGCCTCCACATCACTGCCCCTTATTCATGTTCGACACCAGCAGCATCAGCCCGCCGTCGTCGCTGTCGCCGCCGGCAGCGCCTCAGCTCCAGCACCCCTTCCTGACCTTCACGACGGCGGCCATGGACGTGCCAATAAGCTACCATCTACCTCCTTTGGTCGATGGCATAAGCATGAATATGTCGGCTCTGGATTGCAGCAGCTTAGGTGGTGATGAGGAAAGAGGCCATGATCATCACGAGGGGAACAATGGCCAAGCAGCTGCCGGCATGTCGAATAATGGCGGCTGCTGCTACGAGCAGCAGAAGCAGCAGCAGGAGGAGGAGCAGTTAGGGCATGACCAGTGGGATGAGGAGTCAGCACAACACCTGCTGATGTGGGATGATGACCAGGAGCTAACCCAGTCAAACCTGGAAGTCATGCAAAGTGGTGCTCACTCCCTGCTTTTTATGGGACCAAATGACCATGCATGATAATAATAAGTAAGCAGGGTGATGAACTCATCTGATCTCTATACCTCTCTGATCCTTCTCTCTAGCTCTTTCTCACTTGATCCAATCTGTCTATACAAAACAAAATAATGAGGTTTCCGAAAGGCGCGTAATTTATTATGTTGGATTTTTTCATTTTTCATCTGGATTTAACCCTTTTTTTTTCTTTCTTGGTTTGGAGTGAAGACTGAAGAGTGTGTGTACATGTAATTTTTTGGGGGGTTTGTAAAGAGGAACTGCATGCAATGTGTGCGTGGTTGCATGGCCTTGCAGCAGCTTGGAGTGTAATTTGATTGATGTATCTAAGTGAATTTAAAATAAGCAGAGAAGATGACATCAGGAAGAATTGAAAGGAAAGTGAGTCGCCCGCTTTTCTCCTTTGGATTTTTGTGTATGTTTTGTTCCATAGTATGTTTGACGTGCGTGCACATGCATGTGTCCGTATGTCAATGGATAGAAACATCTCCAGTCCAGCTATCTATCTGTCTATTTGTTGTTTTCTTCTGTTAAGTATATAGCCTAGCTAGCTACATAATGTTAAGTTTGTATGTCAACAATATGTTGAAAGAGAATTAATTATTGCATGAATGATTCATTATAGGCTCATAAATTTTATGCACTAAAGTTAAAAACATTTCACTTCTTCTCAATAAGAAAGGTGAAAAACGCGACCATGAGAAAAAAAAAATCCACATGGTCTGTATCACGGTGCATGACTTAACAAAATAGCAACATATATAGTACAGCAATCATGATCTTTCTGTATATGTTAATACATTGTCAAGTTTGCTTAGCATTGATAAACCCTTGCTTAATTATTAATCAAGCACGCTACAAAGCCAATCTCAATCGACGCCATTATTGTGAGCCCCCACAAAAACCGGGCAGTACGTGTATCAACTGTCACACGATCTCAATTATGCTGATACACAAGTACAACGACATGCGCATATATGCATGCATTGCATTAGTTTCTTAGAACCCAAGCATATGTGTGGCATTAATTTGTCAATCGTTGAGATCAAGTTGGGTGGACTTGCTGTATCCTGGCCACCCAGGAATGTTCCCTGTGTGTCACATCACACACACACACACACACACACACACACACACACACACACACACACACACACACACACACACATACACACACATCATATACAGTATATGATTATTGTGTACATATATGTGGTCTGGTTCTTTTTGCAGGAAAAAAAAGTCTTATTCTGAATCCATCCCTGAATTTTAGATATGAAATATATTCAGTAATGAACACTTGCATAGCACATTTCTTCTCCAAAACGAATGTTGTTTGGTGTTACGTTAGCCAGCACGGCACAGTAAGGAGACAATCTTCAGTGCAATAATCCCTTGCTAGACTTTGAGACGAGCAAGTAACAATTAAATAATTAGTTTGCAGACAGCTTCTTCTCGAAATGAACAAGGCATAGGCCCATGTTGACAACTACCTTCGTCCAAGACAGAAAACGACTCGAAAAAAAAAATGCATGCAGTGGTGTGTTATCTTGTGCATTAATATATAAGGTGGTACAACGATGCCGTCTTATCAATAACAGAATAACAGATCTAGGAGAGAGTATCTGGGTGCGCCCATTGCAATACACAACAATTTCTAGAACGCACACAGATGATTTCTATGAGAATCGGCATGCACTCCCGAGAATTAGAGTCAGAACGACAGATAATTATTTCTTCATCTCTCATCATGTTTTATATTTTTGTCTCAAGGCCGGAGTTGGAAAGAATTTACTGTCATAAGATTTCAGTTAGTCATAATGATGAAAAGTTAAACATTCCTATTGCACCATCCCAAGTGCACTACACAATATAAGTGCAATTAGCTAGAGCGAGCATGTGAATAATGATCGCTGGTATACGGAAATAATACCATCACATCTCCTTGTATGTGACCATCACCTCTCCTTGTATGTGACCATAATGTCTCGCTGGTATATGCAATAATTCTCCAATCTATTGTCATGTTTTTAATGAAATCGCTTTATACATCTTTAAAACACTTAATATTATGATAATTCGGAGAGATACTGTTCATGTCTCCTCTCCTGCTATTTTTTCTCTGACACGGTGTCAAATAACCATTATTCCATCACATATATATTTGCTCTGTAAGTTTTGAGTTGGTCAGAAATTATTTGTCCCGTTTTCATCCCTACCATTGTATAATCCATTTTTCCATTATCAATCCAAGTGTTATAACCTGGAATAACCATACTTGTCCATGATCCCAACTGCATAGCTACATAGTGTCATGCTTAACTACATGCATATTCTTGTTGTAGTTGTTTTCATCATAAAAATGACTCCAGGAGGACTCCAAGCAAGTAAAGTTAATCATATCACTAAGGACAGGTACAATGTTACACGTAAGTAATCTCATAGATTGTCACATGCATTATCACGTAGGATTTCTAATGATATGAAAAAGAGAGAAAGAGTGGTGAGAGAAAGAGGTGGTTGTTTCACGAAACAACCACCTCATGCGCTAAAATTTAGGAGTATAGGATGACTCTCACACCATTGTATAAATTCTAGTGGTCTTCTAACCTATAATATTTCTTTTTACATCCACAAATTAATGAGTCATATAGTTAATAGGAGAAAACCACTAGCAAAAAACCGAAAATCATCGTGTGCCATAAACTTCGCCATGTGCTTCTCATCAGACACACGTCTTAAGATTACGTGTTATACATGAGACGACCTATAAGACGGCAACATTATTATACTTGCTCTAAAGAGACTTTGTGTTGAAAGTAATTATTCTTGAAGGTTTTCTCGGTATGGAATGCTCACTCCGACCCGTCCATTTTTATAAAGCATATTTTGTTTCTTTAAGACAAGCCTTTCGATAAGGAAAGTTATTATATTATTTGATGGTATTAGATTTATCTTAAAATTATTTATTACGACTATAGTTTAATTTAATAAAGAAATTTATCGTCAACAGATTTTCCCAACGAAAGAAAATATTTGATAGACAGTTCCATCGGTACGCCATTTCTGTAGAAGTGACCGTCACGGTTACACCGACGGAAACATGCAGCAATATAGCAGCTTTGACCCCACACGCATCATGCATGCATGAGTTAATAATAAATATAACTAATTATCGTCGGTGAAAACACTTTACATGGCTCACCAGCGCCTTCATGTGTGCGGCTCATTAGGTGGAGTTAGACTTTAGCAAAGCAACAAATTAGCTGAAGTGTCACACGCTGTTTGATGGCTACGATCCATCGCATGTCACTGTGCACCGACGGCCAGAGATTCAAGCATGCTTTTTTTTTCTCCTTGCTTGCAATTGCTTTCATGGAAAGTGTGCGTATTTTTTTAGCATAGCATAATAGTTTTGCAGAGCAACATGCCATTGCTTAGCTGCGTGTGTGGTCTCATGATTCTGTTCTCTGTGGTGTGGTTTTCGTAAGGATGCAGTCATGGATTGGTATTGGATGAGGGCATCCGTCATCGTCGACCGCAGCTTGATGTGTATGCTTTCTGTTCTCTCTTTCATCCTTCCGTTGTTTCTCTCTCTTCCTTCCAACATCAGAGTTTGTTAGGGTTTGAAATCCTGTAGTGACCACTGCAAGCCGACAACTTACTGTTATGATATACTACTTTCTCGAGGTTTTATTTTATTTTCTGGAATTGTTTTTGAAGTCTCTCTCAATCGAGAACCGACAGCAGGATTGATGCAGGATCAGACTATAGGGCTGGAGGATTGTAGTGTCAGTGACACCTATTGATCTCATTTGTCGTTTGATTTATTTACTGATTTTTACGTGTTCGTGTTTTCATTTGGATGAGTTGTCCATTGTCGAAAAAGGGAGTGATGCGACTGCTGCAAGGGACTACACAAGCCGATCAAGGCTGTCTTGAAGTACAAGCTACCCTAGATTCTTGGCCGAATGTTGTTCGTTTAACTGTTCACACACTGGCTTTAGGTAATATTTGAAAGTAAGGGATATTAATGACCTGCAATGACGTGCGCATAATTCTCGAGAATTTTGTGAAAAGCATTCGTGTGCTGCAGAAATTACAAAAAAAAAAGTTCCAAAATTCAACTAGAATGTGAGTCATCTTCTATAGCCCTCCGTTTAGACAGATAACAAAGGATGGTCCGAATCAAGAGGTACAGGACAGGCTTGCATTTGGCCAAGTAGTTTCCATCTTTTTCTAATTTCTAATAAGTGTTTCCCTTGTTCATAGTTGTCACCTGTGCACCAATCACCAAGTATAATTTCTTCCAAAACCTCCAGCACACCTCGTTCACAAAAAAAAAAAAAAGGAATTTAAGCCAGCACTTTCCATTACAGCAGCGAGACATAAGCTGTTTAATGTACCATAGTGCCAACCATGAGGTTCAGGGGTAAAGAAGCAGCTATGCAACGGTTGGGAAACATTCTATGTTCCACACCTTTCAGTCACTTCCCCAATTGATGATTTGGTCTACCTCAGCTGGACTTAATGCAAACAAGAATGCATGCATATGAACTGCACTCAGATTCCAACCGGCATACAAACACATAGAAAATGATTAGTTCAAATGCACAGTTCGTAAACAGAGTAACATCAAAATTGTATGCAGAGGGGGAAAAAATGGCAATAACTGCTGTGTACGCAAAAACTTCTGTAACTAGACAAAAAGGCAACAGCTACAGTATGATGGGCTCATGCAAAGTTACAGATCATGATTGTCTTCAATTTATGCTTTTATTGATATATATGCTAATAGAATGCTAATGTTTATTCGGTCATCTGTCAAACAACATAGTAACATAAAAAAATAATCAGCTCAAATGACTTGAATCACGCCTACCGAATTTTGGGATGAGATACTGGTCATGTTTTGTTGGGAGGATGGGCCAACAGTCAGTTCCAAATCCTTCTTCTCTTCTGAAGGATCTGCCTTTGGAACAGGCGGTGATGAAGGATCGTTTTTTGGGCTCAAGAATGTGGTAGTACATGCAGTCATGTTAGTTTGAGATGCCATAGCAGCTATATTGGCACTAGCAGGAATCAATGAAGTCCCTTCAGGGGCCCTTGGAATTGGTCTAAATGGAAAGGGAGTTCTCCATCGCTCCTGACAAAAGGACAAAAGCATGAAAAGTGCTTGATCACTAAGAAATAGTTTCTTCCAAAAAAGAATTAAAATGGCTCACTAAATTTAAAATATATAAAAAAAACTCAGAACTCTGCAAATAGATCTGCATTTGATTATATGTGTTAGGCAGCTACCACAGAGAAGCAAAGTTCCTCTTAATCAGTTATTATGACTGCCAACTCCAAAGATCCATTATGCTACAGTACAAAATGTTATGCAACTCCTACAGGGGTATCTGATGCAGCCCACCTACTAAATGCTCCACACTCTCTGACAAGTGACCATCCAAAATCATCACAATATATTCTACAAAAGTATAAGAAGGTATGGATTAGGGCGGTCTACTGACTACTGTCCAGCAAACACATGTCTTCACATATCAGAAACAGAGAAGTCCTAGTCCACTCAGTACTACCATTTTCTTCATTTTTATTTACTATGTAATTTAATGTTTGAGTAAAATATAACTTTTCATTATTGTCTCTTTTGAATACAAACTTGAACTTTGCACTGCAATCGATTTTGGTTTTTCCAATGAAAATAGTCTGAGAGTTCTACTCCTACCACGCCTAAGTTAGATAGTCTGAGAGTTCTATTCCAGTCACCAAAACTAGGCTTTTCAAGCTAACTACAAATGCAATCTGTGGCACTATGATCTGCCAACCATGCACAAGTTAGATAGTCACAGTATGACAAAAACAAAGTAACTAATACTACTGCAGATACTGGCTAAACCTACCAAGATAAAATAAAATGAACTATGATAAATATCCAAACTCAACATAACAATTCATCACGTCATCAATAGAAAAACCATACCCATTTTTTAGGATCCCAGTTGGAACTAGATAAACATATGCGCAAAAGTGGTAGATAATAACGTTACCATGAGGTTCAATTTGCTGAAACTTGAATCTTTATTTGTTGCATCAAATGATGGAATCGGGGGCAGATCCCTTCCAACTCGGGATGCTATATTAGCTGTGTTTGAAGATGAGACTCCTTCCTGAAATTGCGATCCTTTGCAGTCAGCACTTGAACTACAGAGTCAAAGTCAAACTGTGAGGAAACCATGAAAATACCAGTTTGCTATTCTGTAGTTGTTTAGTCATAGCTACAACATCATGCACTTTTGTCCCTGTGGGTGGTATTATGTGGCAATTTGGCACCGGTAACTGCAGTTCACAAGTTCATGAAACGTTTGTGAGAAACAATGTTTCAGATGTTAGTGCATTACACCATTGTTTGGTAGAAAGTACCGCATCAACTGGCATCATATCAAAAAGACTAGATCTGCGCTTCTTCTTGTTTGGATTAGTTTGTCGAAGAAAATATTTCTGAGCATGACTTGCTACTTGAGTTGGTGTTCTGGTAGTAACAAAATTTTTTGCTATACCCCTCCAGTCTCCCTTCCCTAGCTTTTCAAGACCCGCAAGAAATGTCCTGTGCTCTTCTTCAGTCCAAGGAACAGCTGCAAAGTAACAGTTGATTATTAACTGACACATGACAGAAAAACGTTATGCTCATGCATTTACGAAGTCAGTTGGATATACACATCAGTATCCTTTTTCTTAGATTAGTAAGGTGAAGCTTCATTTTGAGTTGGCTAAGGGAAAAAATCACTCAATAGAAATAAGAGAATAATATACAAAGAACAACAGTCAACAGACATCATGGGATAACGGGAAGCAGTGCCAGTGCCCTGAAGAACGTTTCAAAACTAAATCTGGAACATAATTCATTGTTATAGGCTTCGCTTTCTCTATGTTTCAAAAACATGTGCCAACAGTCTTCTAAACACAAATGTGCCCTCATCGCATCAGACCAATCTAACAAAACCTAGAGAACTACTTGAATAGGAGCAACTAACAACCCTGAGAAAAATTACAAACTTTTATCCAATGCAATTCTTATCTAGCTTTTTCCTACAAGCCAAAACTTCTTGAAACAAAACTACATCATCCAATTTGCCTACAGGCACAGGGAATATTTTGAAATCATTTCAAGCTGCAGGCAGCTGTGCAAATTATGGGCAAGCAGGATAGGTGTTTAGTGCTGCGCGCCTGCGCACTATACAAGGTGCCAAAGGCCATGAAGCGGATCAACAAAAGGAAGAATTTAGTGATTCACAGCTTTAAGCACAGGACCAATAGCTCTCTCTGTATTTCAAGCTGCGGGCAGCTGTGCAAATTATGAGCAAGCAGGATAGGTGTTTAGTGCTGCGCGCCTGCACACTATACAAGGTGCCGAAGGCCATGAAGCAGATCAACAAAAGGAAGAATGAAGTGATTCATAGCTTTAAGCACAGGACCAAAAGCTCTCCCGGTATCCATTATCCAAAACAGCCACCGGCTGCGTGATTGGCAATATCATATTATAGCTAGTAGCTTTTGTTTTGGCATATGAAGAATGCTGTGGTGGTGCTGTAGTTTATGCCCTTTGGTGGCTACTAAAAAATCCAGCGGTCTGCTTAGGAGTTAGGATACCTTTCTCTATCTTCTCGCTTAGCCCATGTAATCTTGCAGTGACTTTGGGACTTCATTTCTTTCACAATGGAAGTGGAAGACCCAATTCAAAGAAAAAAAAATCTTCATCGACCATAATTGATGCCAAAAGGAATTTCTTTATTAAATATTAAATTCTGAGTAATATAGGTATAAACTCAATATTTATGTGATATTCATCACTCATTCAAGCAGAACGAGCACAAGTTACTATGACTTACTCCATCATCATCCCCAAGTCCGAAGCATGGCCACATGCTTTTCTCAGCAACTAAACAGGATATCATTCTAAGTCCAAACTAGCTATAATCAATTGATAAAAAAAAAAATTGAATTGACAAAGCACTAGACAGGTTTCCAATTTTATCTCCACTCAATCAGGCGCTAGGTGCATTAGTGAAAAATTTGGCTATATGTACAGAATGATTGCACCCACATCCCATAAACCAAGATAAATCGAACTAACAAACTAATATAGTAATAACCATTAAAGTTAACAATAACTGCAAGCAGCAACGGTTTTTAAGCTTCGGTTTCATCATTTAGCCTCAGGCACTAGAAACGGGCTCCTAAAAGATTTCCTAGTGAATGGTAAGTCATTTGGTACAAAACAGAACATAAATGGCATCAAATAGGGCTGTGAGCGTCAGTGTAATACTACAATGTTTGTTCAACTAGTAGAATGATTATGCAGGTTCATAGTATATGAGACAATTCAGCACTGAAAAATAGTAACATTCAGGATCACAGACCATCACTACCCCAATAAAAGACAGAGCTTGTCTTTCCTAAGCACAATTAAAATGAACATGTCAAAACTTTTCTCTTTTATGTCTATGATGATGTGAATACTGAATAGAAGTATACAAGCAGTACACTTTTGATTTAGAAGTGTACCGTAACAAAGATCAGTGATTTCCTAGACGGTAAACAGTAAACACTTGGCGACCCCTCGTTTAGCCAATTTTCAGTTTAAATGGCCATTTAATCAGGCTAAATGACCATTTAATCAGGTTAAATGGTTGTTTAGGCCAGTAGGAGTACCCTCCATCTACCGTTTAAATCCGTTTAGGAACTGACATCAATGAAACACTGGTCTGGTGACTATCTTATTTGACTTCCATTGTGACTGAAAAAAGGGCAGGGCTCATAGCTAATCCTTACTGTGAATGAATCAATCTGCATCTCATGATATCACTACAACTACAAATTCCAAAAGCAGGGCTTTTTAGTCAGTTCATTATTTCCCAATCAAACTGAAGGCATTGCCAATGCAACCCTATTATGAACACAACAAATTGATAGTTCACATCATTTGGAAGGAACATTCATAAATACCACTCAGATAACTACAACATGGAAGGCAAGTAGGGCCTGTTTGGAAACTCCAACTGTGCTAGAGGTTAGAGTTAGTTTCTAGCTCATGACTAACTTTGAACTAACTCTAACTCTTGAGGTGTTTGGATGCAAGAGTTAGATTGGTAATAAAGTTGCTGATGTAATCATTTGTCTCCTTTGAGGATAGAGGAAAAAGTAACTTTTTAGTGGACCCTACTCACACTAGCTCCAATTAGCACCTCTTGGATGGGCTAGTTTTTTGAGGTGGGTTAGATGCAACTAACCCAAACTAACCCTATCTGTTTGGAGAATTTAGGGTTACTTGTGCTCAAACTAACCCAAACTAACTCTAACCCATGGATCCAAACAGGGCCTTTAGCTATACTCAAAAGTCAAAATCTTCACATAAGCAAAGGAGGTTTACACATTCATGAATCCACACGCCTTCAGCAATGAAATGGATGTCAAATGGAAGCTATGGTACAGCCCTTGCAAGAAATAAGCTTGAGATGAGCAGACCGGACAGATTATTACAAAGCTCAATAACCTAAATCAATCACTTCTGCTATGAAACGAAACAAAGCTTATCTTCTTACTAATAATCCGCCCTAAATGGATGTCAAATGGAAGCTAAGGTACAACCCTTGCAAGAAATAAGCTTGAGATGAGCAAACCGGACAGATTATTACAAAGCTCAATAACCTAAATCAATCGCTTCTGCTATGAAACGAAACAAAGCTTATCTTCTTACTAATAATCCGCCCTAATGAATGCACAGGTACAGTCAAACACCATTTTCAGCAATAATAATAATAATAAAAACAGAAATGCCGCCTTTCTACATCCAAACATGCTCGGACCAAACAATGCATCGTTCAACATAAATGGGACTATCCATCACCAGATCTTTGCGTATTTCTACACATTCAGCCACCAAAAGAGAGATTTTTAGGCAAAGCAAAGAGCAAAAGGCGGACACCTTTCTTCCTCTCGTGTGCTCTCCGCCGCTTCCCGGACGACTGCATCAAGCCGTCATCAGAGAGGTACCCATCGCCGGCGCCGCTACCATCCACGGACGCGGCGGCGGCAGCAAGGTTGCTCATGCTCTTGCACTTGCGCATCACGTCCTCCCTCGCCGCCAACGGCGGGTTTGGGCTCGGATCCCGGTCGGGCGGATCCACCTCCGGCGCCGGCGCCGGCGCGATGGTGACGCCGAAGAGCCGCATCCCGGCAGGACGCGAATCTTGAGGCATCCGGCGACCGGGGTCCGGTGAGTGGGCGGTGGCTTTATTGGGAGGTGTCGAGGTCTAGACAATTGCTCTGATATATCGGACACGGAGAAGCTTCATTTTTTTCAGTCTCTCCCTTTTCTTGCCATTTTATTTTAACGCAAATAGATTCTTTAAGAGAAAATTTTAAAATTACAAATATTTATCCCTATGTCACAAAATTAGAACTTTTGATATCAACTTTGAAAAATTACAGCAACTTTGATACATTGTATTCTGAAACTATAGCTTTTATGTAAAAAATGGTCATTGTTTGAATAATTGATGTAGCGAGGCAAGACATAAAAAGTTATATTTTTGAAAAAAAAAAGATAGAGGATCAAAACTGTGGTAGTTTTCTGACATTGTCCTCCAATTTTTATATAATTAAGAATTAAGGACTATTAGAGTCTTGATAAAAATAATAGTAAGATTAATTTATACCACTCATGTTACTTCACCTCATCAACTCCACACACACCAACAAATCAACTATATTTGTTTTATCCCTAAAAATGTTTATAAAGAGAGTAGTTCTCTAATACAAATATTATAGTTTAATATAAAGTTTCTATTTATTTTTTTAAAAAATATCATAATACACGGTCTTCGGCTTGCATACAATAACTCATTATTGCATAACAATTATCAATTATCATAAGACTAATCTTACATGAGGAAGCTGGATGTGAGTTAGACTCGTAATCTTTTTTTTTTCAATTGGCTTGGTACAGGAGCGAAAGAAGAGAAATTTAAAAAAAATCTATTATACAGCAGTACGTTTTATATGTTTAGAAGCATAGCAATTGAACTATAAGTTATAATAAATAATACAGATTTATCACAATGAAACTTCTCCATATTTACATCACGCTAACCTCTTTTAGTCATTTTTTGGCTACCTATGGGTTTTTCTTAGTTGCTATGACGGTCACCGTTCCATCCGGACATGATAGTCTTTTTTGCACGAGCATCCAACGCTAATGAAGAAGCGGCCCTACTATGCAACTCCACCACCCGCCTCAAGCAGCTGTAAGAAGATAGGGGGTACAACTACTCCCCGTGTAGACCTTCAATAAGTTTAGCAACAATTTGACTACAAGTTTGTATTTTGTAACATAGTGTCATTATGGAACGTAAATAGGTAATATTACAACTGCTTGTTTTGACATCCTCCAAAATTTGTTACCTAGTAATCGAACTCCTATATATATATATTCAATCCTAATACCTGCCCTCTCCCGTGATATTGTTATAACTTTTATAGCCACAATCGTCTGACATTCTCATCTCTTCCCATCTCACCATATTCGTTTCCACAACGTCTGGGCGATCTTTTTCTTTTCTTGAAAACATAAAAGAGTTATGCTTCGTTATATTAAGAAAAGAAGGACACAAGACATACACATGAGATTAATTACAGTTGTGTCTATCATAAACTTTAGGATGACCGAACAACAAATATGAGAGAATTGAGACACTACTTGACCAAACTGATGGTTGTTTCATCAATTCGCTCCCACCAAGCTAGGATAGATGATTCCGTAGGTTGCAGAGAGATGAATTGCAGGCCGACCTGATAAAGGAAATGGAACCATAATTGTCTTGTGAGAATGAAAGCATAATTGTCTTGTGAAAAAACATGAAACGAGTAAGTCTTGAGTTGTTTCATCCATCTGATCACATAACAGATATTTCTACTACGGATGGGGCAGTCCTCTGCCTCAAAGTGCAATTGTGCTACTACTCTAGAACCTAACGACACCTATGTTACACCGTTGCCAATGAGTCTGAATGGATGTCATGCTCTATTTTAGTCCTTTGTTGCTTCATAGTACAAATCTACAGCTCGACCATCTTCAACCTCAAGTGTTGTATACACAATGTTTGCATCTTTGCACCGAAATATCAAAATATCTATTCGTACTCCCTATGGCTAGGCACTCGGTTAATATGATTCTTATAGTTTGGTTTTTTTGGTTTTAAAATATCTCAGTTTTGAAAAACAAGAAACCTAAATAATGTTGAGAAAATTAAAAACCTAACCTAAATAAACAAAATATTTCGGTTCAGTTTTTTTATTTCAGTTTTAACCTATTTTTTAAAAATACTCATCAGAATTTTTTTATGGTATAAAGATGAAAATCAATATAAAAGTCATACTAATATATATTGGCTAACCCGGGGGTGGGTCTGAGCAAGCAAAACCCGACGGGTTTCCACCCATTGCCATCTCTAGTTACATTGGCTAACAAGGGACAAACTTTGCCCTTTCAACAAGAATCACATGAAAGATGTTATGGCAAATGACAAACAAAGCACTGCCAACATAAGTTTGTATCCAAGATTGTACAATTTGAAATACATGATCCACACACAATTTGTTCCCTGCTATCAGCGACACATGAGCATTTAAACATTGCAGCTGACGCAACTTTCCAGCATAACTCCACTATCTAACGGCCAATGGAAGATCTGCCACTGTATCATAGCAACACATATATAATAATGTAAAAATAAAGAGTCTAAAGCCATCAGTAATGGATCAGCATCCAAAAATCACAGACGACAATTTCCCACAAAAAAACAGGATCCTCTCAGCTGGTTACTCTATACTTCTGCAGAAGGGTAAAAGTTCCAATTAGTTGCCAAAGCTGATCAAACTTCAAATGTTAGAAAACAAGTTGTGAAAAAATTGCAATTCAGCTTGTTATTACTCCCTCTAAATGCAACTTGCATAGTTCTACTTCTGCTTGCTTAGAAAATTGCATAACTCAAGGAAATCATTACACATTTTTCTCTTAGCAAATGTTGACTGAGGCAAAAGAAGGTACTAAAGAAAATGCATGGACTCAATATTTGAATACTTTATCAATTAGCTAAGTCAATCTCAGACAATGCATCCTGGATGAATGAGATATCAGGATGCAAGAAGTTGCTCAGTCTTACTGAAGAACAATAGTACCTAGTGTCTTTCTAACAATTTTTTTGATCTTCTTTTTTTTTACCTTAACAGTGTTAAGCAGAACTTTGGCTTCATTGTTGTTGTTGAAGTGATCACGAACAGGCTGGAAAAAGGGAAATCAGTAAGTACAAACAGCAAAAGTGTCAAAACTATAAATATGCAAGTAAATGAAGCATCACTGAAGATAAATTATCTCCCTAAATACCCATGTCCAATGACAAACATGCTATTACAAAACTGATAACAAGATTGATACCAAAAAGTCCTACATTGCATGGATATGCAAAACTGATAACACATTAAATTCGCTAATCTTGAGTATACATTATTTCTGGCTTTAGAAAGACAGCACTATGAAATTAAAAAAAAAAAGAGTACGATCAATTACCTGCAATATCGCATTTATTGCTTTTGCTAATGCAGGCTTGACATCAGCAGGATGCAAAGCACCACTCTCATAATCAGCAATGAGTTCATCCATATTGACGAATGTCCTGTTTGAAAGCAAATATATTTAGAAATCTACAAAAGTAAAAGAATGGTGTCATGTCAAAAATTTAAATAACCTAATTGCTGCACAACCATCACATGTGCTCTGGTGGATTCTCCCACATTTGGTAGTTCAAAAGAAATTTCAACATTTGGTAGTTTGGAAATAAGAATATTACTTGTTACCACCATTGCTTTCCTTCCGAACAACTTCAAACTTCTCAAACCAAGGGAAAACAATGTACTTTATGTACTCCAAGCATGGGTTGCCCTCAACAATTTTGGGAGGGCAGAATGCCTGCTTTATCTTCACGTTTACCTGAGCCTGTAGTTATAAACTTGGTCATAAAACTATAGCTTAGGCAGGGAATGATACATATATGTTGCTATGAAACAGAATCAATCAAATCCAAACATGAGAAGGAAAATCATAGAGATGTAACATACAATTGACAAAGAAAATAAACACATAAGCCCACTATCAGCTAATTTCAATATATGATAATGGATGGCTGGACACCACTTATTATTCAAGTAACCAAACAGGAGACACCAAACGAAAGATAGAAACCATATATATATAAAGAAGAATTCAAAGTACCCACTGAAATATGCAAATTGAAAACTGCAATTGGCATGCAAAGGCACCATTAACAGCTCTCTCTCTTTTTTAACACGAACAACCAACAGATTTTCAGTTTAACAGCTGTTTCTCTACCAATGTCCAAGACAATACAGCTGAATATAAATCATTGAGCCCAACTAAAAGTACATTGGTTACAAATTCCTTTTTTAAGTAGTATAGGACTATAGGACCTTGTCCTACTAGCCATGTAGTCATAACCCCAACATAAATTAGAAGGCTACAACAATCTTAAGCAATCATTGACAAATAATATTATACGTTGATCAAGTGAATTTAAAAAACCCTACTGCATGGTAGACCTGATTTATTTTTATTTTTTTTTGCTTTTACACTGCAGAATTAGATGTCACAAGCTTTAAAAACATCCAAAATTTGTTTGAGAGGAAACAAGCATGATAAAACCTCGTCGTCTTCCATAAAGATAGCAGAGGTTGGATCGCTCTTCGACATCTTCTCCTGGCCTTCTTTAAAACCAGGAAGCATATCTGCAATTTCGGTTAAGGGATTTTTTCTTCTCTCACAAATCCAGCAATAGACAACCACTTCAGAGTTATGATGCATGAGTACAGATTCACATATGCCCATAATAACACATGACAAGCCGAATTTAATAATGTAAACAAAGAACAATATAAGGATACGGTGTGACAGAATAATAGGTTTGTTCTTCCTTTTGATGTCATCACAGTACTCCCTAGCTAGCATATTGACCTTCCTTTGATCCATCCCCAATTGGCATATGTCTGCCTACAGACAGAAGGTAAGAAACAATTTTATATCCGTAATTCTTATTTCTAGATTATTAGAGGTTAATAACACTATGATACTGAGCAGGTAAATTCAGAATGAGAATACCAAAAGGCGTTTAGGCTGCAAAAGTGAATAAAATGACTTTCTTTTCAACGACATGGAGTTTAGCTACATTAAAATACTAACCTTCAAGAAAAATATATCAGCACACTGCATGCAAGGATAGAATATCTGGGCAGCAGTCAATTCCTCCTGGTCACTTCGGCCCATGATTTGACAGCATCTACAAGGTATTAGAAATAGAATTATATGCATGCCAGAAGCATATATAAAATGAGATTAACTACACACAAAGCTCAAGCTATGAGATTAGCTAGATACAAAGCTCAACCTTTAGAAGCAGATGACCTACAAAGGCAAATGCAGTATAAACAAGCGTATACCTCGTGATCCTTTTGACGTTATTTTTCCGGGCAATGTCCATTACAAGTGGCCAGTATTCATGCGCACGCTTGTTGATCTCTTCCGAAGACCAAAGGAACTCCACGCCATCAAGGTTCATACCAGCCGCCTTCCAAATTTCAATCATGTAGCGTCCGACAGTCTGGATTTTCTTCAGGTCACCGCCCATCTTGTTGTTGAGCTGGGCAAACCAGTCAGCTATCCAAATTTTCACCTTGCATCCAGCCTTAATCATCTTGTTGACATTGATTGTCTTAACAACTCCCTGGAAATACATGAGAATATATGTCAAACGTCACAACCAAGCCACTGTTCAAATCCTGCAATCTTAAACCCCTTTTTCTTTGCTACTGGTCCTAATTTTTATTGTGTTCCTAGAAAGCGCCAGTTGGAGAGCAATGATGCATATCCAGTGTCAAAAGTAAATGCAGCAACATCTGAATATCAATTTGAGTGTAATAAAACATGAAGTACTTCATCCGCAATTACTAGTCAGAGTGGATGGTATAAGGGGGTGTTCGTTTCCATGGGCTAAAGGGCTAAAACTAAACTTTAGTCCAAATTTTAGCTCTAGGGAAACGAATGGAAGGGCTAAAAATAGAGCTAAACTTTAGCTCTAGAGAAGAAAAGGGGCTAAAAGTAGGGCTAAACTTTAGTCCTCCAAGAGGTGCTAAAGTTTAGCTCAAATTTTAGGAGCTAAACTTTAGCTCTTGAAGGAAATGAACACCCCCTAATACAATCCAAGCCAATTCTTTGTTTGTTTTATCCATTTATCGAATTCTGGGAGCAAAACCAGGCCCATTCCGGTTCTTCCATAAACAGTCTAACGGACATCGATGCAATTATACACTCTACTTCAAGTAGTTCAGGTCGTAGATAAGACATGCAATGCGGGGGAGTGCGAACCTGCGCGATGTGCATGCGTCCGGAGGGCTCGAACCCGTCGTAGCAGATCGGCACGGGCTTGTTCTGCAGCAGGCGCATGAGCTCGTCCTCCTGGATGCACTCCTCCCCGATCCCACGCATGATGGCGAACCGCTCCTCCAGGCTCAAAGTCTCGACGCCAGCCGCGAGAGCATCTGCTGCGGCGGCCGTGGTGCCGGCGGATGAGGAGGAGGCGCCGGGGGCTGCGTCCGGTGCCGGCGCGGCGTCCATCGCGGCGGCGGCGGCGGCGAGAGGGAAGCGAGGAGGGTTTCGGCTTCAGCGGGGAGACGGGACTGCACGTGCGAGGCTGGTGGGCTGTGGGATTCAGGCTTTTGCGGGCATCGCTGCGGATTGGGCCGCTATCCCCAAAAAGTGGGCCTAAAACTTCTATTCTCGTGCCGCCTGGTGTGGCCGAATCTAACACTGGGCTGCAATCAGTCCATTGTACCAGAATGGCTCAACGAACTTTTATACAGTATTATTTTTCAGAAAAAGGTGTGCATTTTCAGGATATGTTTCATCACATCAACAAAACGAGTTCATTCCAAAATAAAATGGAGTGAGAGAGGTGCGATATCCCGTGAGGATACCGTTACAAATGTTCTGCCCAAGAATCGGGCAGTGGTTACACAGTCTTTAAGCAAGACAGAGAGATGTGACTACATGAGGAAAATAAGGACTAGCCATATACTCTATAATTATACTGTTTCACAATTTTAAGAAACAGGCTTAGGAGTTGCTCTAAACAACTGAGAACGTGTGCTCTACCACGAGGAGGCACTAACAACTATACAGGCCTATAATCAGCCAAACTACTGAGAACTAGGCGCATGAACAAACTACAAGCCATGCATCATCAACATGACGCATGCCTTCAATCAACCAGTACAGTCATGCAGATACAGAGAACACCACAGTTGGACAGACTCATATGCATGATCACTTGAGCGCAGTGTAAGCTCCAGATCCAGCAATGGCGCCGAGCGGAGGCGCAACCATGTAGACCCAGATCTTGGTGTACGTCCCTGTGGCGATGGCCGTTCCCAGCGATCTCGCCGGGTTCATCGACGCTCCCGTCGACTTCCTGCATGATGCTCTCACCGAAATTAATAACCTCCACTATTTTCACTTTGATTGGAGAATTGAAATGGAACTTAGTTAAGTAACTGTTGCACTTACGCGGAGATAAGAGCGCTCATCATCACTACGGCCCCAACTCCCACTGCTACAAGTTGGTTCACCTGCTCGGATAAAATGATTTAACATATGACGAAAATCAAACTTCAAATTCACAAAAAAAAAAACTCAGGATGCGGCGTAAGCAGCCGGCACTTACTGCATTAGGATCGGTGGCAAGAGCAGTGACAACGAAGAGGAATACAAACGTCGTCATAAACTCAATGAAGAACGCCTCCGTGGCGCCGATCGCCGGCACGGTGGTGACGGTAGAGGCGAGGTCACTCACGAGACCACGATACATCGCCTTGGCCGCGAACGAGGCGCAGGTGGCGCCGAGGACCTGTGCGGCGAGGTAAGGCGCGAGGTGGGCCAGGGGGAGGTGTCTGAACACGGCCATGGCGATGCTGACGGATGGGTTCATGTGGCCGCCGGACACGTGGCCGATGGACGACACCAGCACCACCATGGCCAGCCCCGCCGTGGACGCCACGCCGAGCAGGCCCAGCGCGCCGCCGTGCGCCTCGTTCATGATGAGCGCTGAGAGCACCATGAAGACGAGTAGGAATGTCCCTAGCAGCTCGGCTACCACCTGAAAAAAATGTAGATAATGGAATCATGGCTTGATAAATTGAGGATATGAGGAGTATGTTATCAGTGCCAATGCCATAACAACCTTTTTATTTGGTAGTAAAGTGTCGATTTTTTCCCTTGCAAGCAGGCCATTTAATTTTTTTAATCTTTTTGGTATTAGATTAGCTTTAAAATGTGCATTCGTGTGGAACTTGATCTTGAGTAAGGTTCAAAAGTTAAAACTTAACAGACGCCTTGAATCATTTAACCTGACAATGGAAAACGGAGTAGCACGGAGTGTGCAATTACGTACCTTCTTGATGAGAGGAAATGTCACCCTTTTCGTGAAGCTAGGATCTGGATGAGATAGCGGGGACTCAGCATGAAACCCTAGTGGAATGATTTTGTTGGGGGAAGACACTGGCATTGCAGTACGCCTTGGTAGCATCATGACTGGTATCCTCTCCTCACTCATGCTCTCCTCCATGGAAGCGGCTGGTGCAGCTGGTGCAGCAGGGATGTTCAGGGAGACATCCATGGCTGTGCCTCTCCTGCTGTACTCCATCAATCCTGTTCACACGAGTGCTTACTCTGTGACGAATTTGATTTAGTTGAATGTCAAATGATGCTTCTGGTGTTCTCGTGCCTTGGAGAGGAGCATGCAGGACAGTGTGCAGCGGAGGGCATATATAGTGTTCTATATCCCACATTACTTTTGGCGGTCTGCAACACACTTACTCAAATAAACAAAAACAGTAATCTCCAAAATCACTGGTGATGTTGCAATGATTGCCAAATGGCACGCAGCATCTGGTGATCCTAATAAATCCCCATTTTACTCGGTCAAACCACAGTAAGAGAAAAAATATATAGCTTCCCTCTTTCCAAAGGCATCTCAGTGTTCATTATGCCAGTCACAAATCATTTGGAAACCGGTTGATTCTGAATGGATGGTGCGATGGATTCTACAACTAGCATATTCATCAGCTGGCGTCTTGGAGCTGGTACTGACTGACTGATATGTCAGTAAGTGCAAACCAGGTAGCTCAAATCACCTCAATCATCACAATAATCGGCCGGCTGGGATGCAACTAGTTAGAGGCTGCTTAGATATAGTCAACTATCATCTTTCATCCTTGTAAGAGGTGGTTGCTTTCAATAAGCATTGTTTTATCTGAAGAACGCCTGCAAATGGCCGATGCAAAAAGTGGCAGGTCTGGGTACAGAGGGTTATCATCAGACTGAATGATACTTCTTAATCCTACCGTCAGTGTATCCTTTACTATGATGTGCCAAAATAACCCAATATAAAATGTTATCTCTTGGTACCACAGTAATTATGGTAAAAACGTGCTCTCAACTAATCTAAACCAAGTACAATCAAGGGTTTCGTGAATTGATGTAATTTGTAAGAGTTCCTAGGAACAAAAACAGAGGAAGACTGGTGGATGAACAACGCCTTAATAAGAATTTTTGGTAATAAATTAGAGCTGGTTTTCCACCCCGCTCCCCCCCCCCCCCCCCCCCCCCCCCGCCTCCAAAAAAAAAATGAGCTGTCCGATAGGAAGTGATATGACATTTTCAAATTTTCTCTTTTCTTTACTGACTGAAGATCTCCAAGGCTGAGTTGGAACAACGATGTGGTTTGTCATTTTGATTTACCTTGGTTTTCGTATGCTTGCATGGTGTGTGGTGTTGCTTATACCAAAACAATTTCAGATTTTCAGCGGCAGAGGCCGACACCGTATCAGCATCCTGGTTTTTGGTGAAGAGAAGACTCAGAAGCTGTTTCCGTCCTATCTTGGTCCTGCACAGAAGCTGTTTCGGTCCTCCAACTGCTAGGTTTAACTAATGGTTTTGCTTGCATCATCTCCCTTGTCCAGTTCTGTTTTGAAAAAGCATTTAAATGATGGCAAGGTCCAACATTTATTTCTTTAAAAAATCAGTAAGAGAATTAACACATATTGCCGATACGAACAGGTAAACAAGACGACGATCTTAGCTATACAAAGAATATTCCATCCTGAACGTTATTGAATAAATAACTACAACTAGTGAGGGTTCTTATTTGATAATCAAACACTAGTCCAAAAGAGCATTCCAGAAGAGCGGGTTGACATTGCTATTATACTTACATGGTTCTAACTAACATCCCTCTCCGTGGCATTCCGTCCCCGCCTTTCCAAAAACCATGGATCCAGCAACTCTGCCGCTGCAGATTTGGATTCCGTTGGTTTCAACAACAGTGGTTGCCATGCATGTTATGCACACCAAACCACACACACCCTATATATACTTCTCAACTTCACTTCTATGCTACCCATCCAATCCAAGCATCAAAGAACAAACATTCCCTTAGTCCACAAAGATCAAACACCTAAGAAAAAGCATCCCCAGCAAGTTCCTTGCCATTGAGCGGAAAAGCATGGATGAGCAAAAGTGCAGCATGGAGGCTCCTGCAGTTACAGTCCCTCCCATGCAGACAAGTGAGAGTAGCAAGATTTCCATCATCATCTCCCCAAGGGCAGCAAGCTCCAAGGTCATGCCATTTGAGTTGGTCAGTGCCGGCAGTGTCAGCTCAAGACCTCATGTTGAGCCTACAGAATCCTCTGGTGCAAATGCAAATCATCATCAGAGATGGAATCAAGGCTTCCAAAAGATAAAGGCAGTTCCTCTCATCAAGAAGGTACGGTTACAAATAATAATAACAGTTCAAAAGGTCATAGTCTACTGAAATGTAATCTTGACATGGAAGAAATGTTGTTGCAGGTGATGGCCGAGTTCCTTGGCACATTCATACTGATCTTCACTGTGCTGTCCACTATCATCATGAACGAGCAGCATGATGGCGTAGAGAGCCTACTCGGCATCGCAACATCTGCAGGCTTAGCTGTCACTGTTCTTGTGCTGTCCCTCGTCCACATATCCGGGTGCCACCTGAACCCGGCAGTCAGCATCGCCATGACTGTTTTTGGCCACCTTCCCCTAGCTCACCTTCTGCCTTACATGACGGCACAAGTTCTTGGGTCCACGGTAGCTTCATTCACCGCCAAGGGCATCTTTCATCCGGTGAACCCTGGGATCGTCACCGTGCCAAAGGTTGGCACTATTGAAACATTCTTCATTGAGTTCATCACGACATTCATACTTCTGTTCATCATCACTGCTCTCGCAACTGATCCCCATGCAGTAAGTTTTCTGTTGCTTCTGATATCTCAATTCTGTCTTCATTCCTCACATAGCTGAAGGTTAATCTTCTTACCAAATCTCTTCAGGTGAAAGAATTGATAGCAGTGGCAGTTGGGGCAACAATCATGATGAATGCTCTTGTGGCAGGGTATGTCCATCTGAAATGGTTCAGAAATATTTTTCAAAAGGAGACTTTTATGTCTTAATTTTTCAGAAAATAAATATGTTTTAACTTTGTTCTTGTTATTAATCTTATGAGCAGGCCATCAACAGGGGCATCAATGAATCCAGCACGCACAATTGGTCCAGCGATTGCCACTGGTAGATACAGTCAAATTTGGATCTACATGGTGGCAACACCGCTAGGTGCTATAGCTGGAACTGGGGCTTATGTTGCAATTAAGCTATAGCTACAAAAAGGTAAGCAGAAAAGTTCATATATGTATATATATCTAAACTTACTACTCATGTTTGCTATAGTTCTAACAAATATCATATTTTCTTTTGCAGGAATAAGCGACTCTCAAAGGGTAATTGCCGATACTACCTGAATGTAAATACATTAAATGTACATATATGTAATTTTTTAATGGTTCCTTTTGAATGTACATGCATTAATATTTTTTCATGTCTTAGTTATAATTGATTGTCACTCAAAACTTAGCATTTGTATATATCTCAGTAACCTAAATTATGAATCCCAACGATTTCACACGGCAAATTTAAAGGCTCGACACAGTAAAATCAGCATTGTTGGGCAAAGTTTAGTGTGCTGCTGGTACTTGGTCGTGCACGCCTGCAAAACTTGCTACAGGCACATGCATAAGCTGTGACGATTGCCTTTACAAGATCAGTTCAGTATTACCACCACACGCACACACGCGCAATGAGATTTTTTTTTTGGAGGAAACTACGGTGGGGACCATGGAAATTACAGTGCCAGAATGGGATCTCATGACCACTACTTGAGTAAAAAAATCAAAACTAGCATTCATAGTTTACTACTACCAAACAAGCATTAGTTTACTAATACCCAAAATGATAAGAGAAACATGTCAACAACATGAACATCTAATCAACCTCTGATTGATTATAATACATAAGATTGATTTGACCGAAACGGTATTTAACCAAGAAAGAAAATTAGGCATGCCTACAGCAAAGTAGCCGATGTGGCTATGATCCTGTTTGGATACATAGGTTAGAGTTAGTTTGAGTTAGTTTGAGTATAACTAACCTTATATTCTCTAAACAGATAGGGTTATTTAAAAAACTAGCCTATCCAAAATGTGCTAATTGGAGCTAGTTTGAGTAGAATCCACTAAAAAATTACTTTTTCTTCTATCCTCAAAAAAGACAAATAATTATATCAACATCTTTATTATCAATCTAAACCTTACATTTAAAAACTTCAAGAGTTAGAGTTGATTTAAAGTTAATCATGAGTTAGAAACTAAAACTTAGGGGTGAAATCGGATCGGATACGGACGGATATAGCTTATCCCATATCCTATCCTGCATTTTTTTCTCGGATCCGGAGTCGGAACGGATAGTGCCGGATAATTATTTCTTGATCCCGTATCCCGTCCTATATTCTTATTTCAGAGTCGGATTCAGACACGGATACTATTACAAGATTCATATAGATGAAAAATTATATAATAGATATATTATTAGTGTGAAAATGAATATAACAATAGCTAATATATGAAAACAAATCAATTTATTTACTTATATACATTAAATTTCTAGATTTTTTAAATATTTTTAATGTCTAAATTATTGAAATTAAATCAAATTATAAAAATCTCGGATACCGGACGGATACGGTTTATCCCATATCCTATCCCGCTAGTTTTTCTCGGACTCGGATTCGGACACGGATAGTGTCGGATGACTATTAGTGCATCTCATATCTGGCCATATTTATTTTCTCGATGATCGGATCGTCGGACGGTCAGATATTATCCGTTCCATTTTTATTCCTACTAAAACTCTAACCTTTAGCATAGTTAAAGTATCTAAATAGGGCCTATGTGCTAGCAGGGGATAGAGATTGATATCCCCAGCGTTCAGAGGCAGGAGCGCCGAGGGCCAAGGTGGTCGGAGAAGAGAGCACCGACACCGCTGCGATACAGGACGGCGTCGGACGGCCGGAGCGCGAGTTCCCTGCTTCCCTGGCGAGCGGCTTCTCTCCACTCTCCAGCGGTCTCCCCCTCCCGGGCCTGGGCCGAATGGACCTGGTAGTATGACCGATCAAAGATGGGCGGCTGCCCACTACAAGATCTCCTGGACTCCATTGAGACCACTTGGGCCGTCTCGTGGCCACAGAAACAAGCCAACCATATGGGCCGTCTGCTCTACGTCCGGAAACGCAATTGCTAGCCCAAGGTAGCGGGCTGGTATTGTATTGTATCTACCCCATCATCTGCTAAGCTAGCTGTTCGATTCATTTGAATTTTCAGAAGTTGCTCAAAAAAGGAGATTTGAATTTTCAGAAAGGCCGGCTACTAGTACATGAGTGTGGTGTGTGCGTAAGAGCATCGGACTTTGCTTGTACTGGAACAGAAAATAAAGAGATCATCTGAGCTCAGACAGAAGAACGTGTTTTAATTCGATGGAAGACATATTGCAAGAGCTAAGCAACGACGCATACTAGTTGACCCATGATGACGTTATTAGGAGAATCTTTTATGTTCAATTTATTATACAAATCCTAACAGATTGTCGTTTGTGTAGCAATCACATACAAAAGAATGGGATTCGTGCATTTGAGTCACACGACAATACGAACACTCGACTTCATCTAGTGCGCTAACTTAGTTTTGCTCTAGATTCATTGGCTGCCAATGAGTGACAGACAAGGGAAAGCATGAACAGGTAGGTCATGTCGACTATTCCTCATTTTAATTTCAACCAACAATATGTTCTGATGTTTGAATGGTTGAGTATATATCAACTATATCTTCACTGGACTAGGGACAAGTTTTTAGAATCTTCTAATTCTGGTTTTAGAGTGCAATGGTACAAAATCAATGTGTGATTTCTACCTAACTATGCGTTGATCAACAATTCAAGATTCATAAATAAACATTACTACATGGATCAATCAACCAATGGACTCGGTTTTCTCGCATCATAAATGATACATCGTGTCTAGGTCTAAATGGACACTGAGGTCAACTAGAGTTTAACATTGAACATCATTTTTCAAACTATGCATCATAACAAAACTAAAATTCAATTTTCATAAGATAAAGTTCATCAATTACAAATTAGTACAATAAATGTTTTTCATAGTGAATCAGAGACATAATATGAAATAAATCAAGTAGTATTTGATAAAGTTCATCATTTATATTATTTTAAAAACAAATCAACTTTATTAAACCAATTGGAAATAATTCAATCTTATCTCACTTTTAATTGAATCAAACACACACTTTTTTTTAAAAAAATTCTTGGCTAAAGACATGAAAACTGAAAATGGACTAAGTGTAAAGAATTATCATAACAACAACTAAAGTTGTAAGATTTATATTTCTTGTAAAATGATATCAAACCTTCAAAGGTGTGCCATAAGCTAAAAATAGGTTTTTGTCACATGAACAATTTTTAGTTCTTAACTGAACTAACATCACCATGTGAAGGTCATTATTTTTTCTATTTCACTTATATCACTTAATTTTGGTGGATCAATATTTTAACATTTATATCACTTACTTATAATCGATAAATATTTTAACATTTATATTGTTTTCTCTATTTTGATACAACAAATTATTTGACAACAATAGATTTTTGTCTTTGTATCAATGCAATAGATTATTAAGACCATAGTAGATTACAGATATTATTTTGATAATGTTTTAACATCTCAAACTAAAACCGAAGTGTTTTTGAAAGTCTATCAATCATTAGTAGTGCATGGCTAAAGGGGCAAAGGATCAGGAGTGATGTTAATACATGGGTATCGTTTTATGAGAAAGGTAGAGTCCACTCTTCCTTTGCACGTTGAAGGTACCCCTAACACATGTCTAGATCAAATCCATAGTCCTAGCAAAAATATCTGTGAGTCCAATAGGCATTAGAGGAAAAAAAAGGCATATCAAAGGTTACATATACCATGAAGCTTCGCTAAACAGTTTACCCCATAGAAAGTTTTGATCTTTACATATATATTTTTTTAAAAATCTTCCAAATATTACCATGTATATATTGCATTTTTATGTGAAAAATGTGACAAGAGCTTTTGCACTCGTTTAAGAGGGAGAGTGGGACAATATAACGAAAGATGAAAGCAACTCAATGAGGAAAGCAGCATCTCCCTGCTCTCATCGATCCTAGCAACATAACCTTCTACTACACTTTTAGTCTCAACATTCTTTTATTTGTCACTTTAACAACAAAATAAGGTTCCTACATAACGCCAGAGAAATAAACCCATGAATGACCTTGAAACTACATTGAGGGACCGTGCATGACCTAACCTAGCTTGCTGCTATTTTCAATCGCCAAGAATAACAAGCACCTGAGTCGAAATGCTTCTTGTCCACGTATATACTTTTATTGAGTATATGCTTCTTGAAACTACATTGAGTATGTATGTACAACACCTGAAGAATTTTTTATATACTTGTACAAACTACAAAGCCACTTAATTGGCCTTGTTTAGAAGATGAACAAATCGTAGCCTTGGCTTCTTTAAAGCCTCAATGGGAAAAACAACAAGAAGAAGATAAACACATCAATGGACCTGAAGCCTGATCAACAGTTGATGATTGATAAAAAACTATTATTATCGTCAGTTGTGTACCGGCCTGAACTCTATGCCCTCAATGATGAGGCCACGCTTGGGGTACCATCCAAACACCTCGAAGCTCGCCACCACCTCCTCTTCTTCCCCAACCGTGTCCGTTGTCTGCAACCGCCCCATCTCCATCTCCCACCACCCATCCTCCCTCCTCCTCGGCCCCCTCGGCTCCTCGCGTGCAGCAGCAACACCGTCTTCGCCATGGCCAGTCCTTCTGAACTTGCGCGTCTCCGCGTCATCGGGTCGAAGGCACACGCTGTGGCACTCCAGCACGCGGCCGCCGACGGCCACTGTCGTCTCCTGGTCAGGGTAGCTCAGGCCGCGGTGGCCCTCCGCCGTGCCGTACACGAGGTACGCCGCGTAGCTGGACGCCGGCGTGAGCGCGGCGGCCGAGAGCCGGCCGTAGATGTCCAGGCACGTGCAGTCCACCAGCTCTACCACCTCCCCGAACCTGCATAACCACCCCCCACATGAAACACATGCTTCATTAGTTTAGTTCATCAGGAGATCAAATTAATAATCGGGTCGAAGACTCGTGCAAGAAATAGCAGGGAGCGGATGGTGGATGCGGTTGTGTAGTTTAATCGCTCGCGCGTGACGTCGGTCGATGCTGACGCCTGACGCGCGCCCCCACAGTGTCGACTTCGCGAGAAAAAGGAAGGTTTTTGCCCCGAAATCAACTGAGGTTACTGTTACGGAGCAGAAACTTTGATATCCGTGGAGGTTGAATTGGTGCTGGATCTGGATGCATGCCGGGCTGTGCCATCCATCTCTTCCATTGGCCTTGGCCGGCGCTGTGCCTCTATATTTCTTCATTCTTCTGTGTCGTTTTTCTTGGGTGAGGTTGACAGAAGAACGTTGAGGAGTTTAATGGGTCACGGCAACTGCACGCCGGAGAAGTAGACGCACAGAAGCTATATTTGACCTCATGTACATGTATACGTGTCTAACATGCCCACTCTCGCTTTATTTGCTTGGGATCCGGAATCAAGGTTTTTTTTTTCCCCTCTGTTTAAGCCGTTGATTCATGCATTGACTTAATTGGGACGGTATTTTACGCGTAGGAAAGTTCAGTGTGCTCTGTTTGCTGAAAATGAATAAATTTGGACGGAGCAAAGAAAAGCCTCTGTATGAATCCTGAAAAAAAAAATCTAATCTGAGAAGCAAGTAGGTTCCTTCGGTGGCAAGAAGGGTGTGACAGCTAACCCAACCAATTATGATTGATGGTGACATTAAACTATGATCATCATTGTGTCGTGCTCTTGCAAGATTTGACCCAAACAAAAATAATGGTGGAAGAAGCGATAATCGGCGCCTGGGGAGAAGAGATCAACAAGAGAGAGTCGAGATGATGAACCAACCTGGAGCTTGGGTGCGGGGTCCACTTCCAGCTATACTCGCCGTCGTCCCACGGCAAGCTGAGCCTCCTCGCCGCCAACGCGTAGCACTTGGCGCCGCTGGCCTTCTCCAGCCACACCCGGCACCCTTCGCCGTCGACGGGGACGCCGCCGCCGTCGCAGAGGCCGAGGTACGCGTCCTTCTTCCTCGCCTTGGCCGCCGGACGGTCCGATGATACGGATCGGTGGTGGTCGTCGGGGATGAAGCTTCGCCAGACGTGGTCGGAGTCGGCGGCGGCGCGGAAGGCCGGCGAGACGGCGGCGAGGCGGCAGGCGTCGCGCGGGGTGGTGCGCGCGATGGCGTAGGCCAGGCACGACTCCGGGAGGTCGCTCACCTGCGTCTCCTGATGATGATGATGATGAGTAGTCTCCTCCGCCGCCATGGTTAATCTCACCTCCTGCTTCTCGCTAAGTCGCTATTATCTACTATTCAGCTCAATTTTGAAGGTTTGGTAACACGGGCTGCAGGTTCTTCAGCGCGTCCGATCAATCCGTTCAGGTCACACGCGCACTAGTTTTATATGTCAAAAAAAATAAACTATATATAGACTTGTTCAATTCAGGCAAGCTAAGTATTAAAGTAGCACGTTTGTGGTTTATCATCGTTAAATTATCATCATGACATCACTATTTTGTTTTTTAAGCATCTCCAGCCCAGTCTGTAAAAATGACCCGCAAATTTCATTTACAGGCCGGCCTGGAAAAAATGCGGACCTCAAATGGAGTCCAAACTCCAGCAAGAAATAGGTCCAAGCCCCTATTTTTCTTTCTGACTACTGGGCCCCACGTGTCAGTGATTGAATCCATTTTCTTTCTTCCTCCACGAATCGAGCTTTCTCCAGTGCCGCCGTTCCGCTCGGCCTTCTCCGCCGCCGCCGTTCCGCCCAGCCTTCTCCGGCGCTGCCGTGCCTCCCGCCTGCCTGCGCTCCCATGGATCCACCCTCGTCGTGGCCTGCCCGATACCCCGGCCCTACATCCCTCGTCGTCGACCCCGGCTCCTCGAAGCCGCCCGGCCTCACCTCGCTCGCCGTCGACCCCGGCATGTCCGTCCTCGGTACGGCCGCAGAGGCCCCCGACACAGCTGCAGCTGCCAAAGAAGCTGCCGACTCGCCCGTCTTCGGCGTGGTGCCGCCCGGCCTCAGTTCATTGCTCAGCCACCGTGGTGCGGCAGCTCCGAGCAACCAATCGGTAGCCATGTCACAGCCATCGTCCTTCTTGACTGAAAGTTCCTGTTGACATAAAAGTTCTCGGCAATCCTATGCCAATAAGGTTTGCTAGGCTGCTCATTCGTCGTGATTGGATCATTGCTAATGTTTTTCCATGAAATGCAGGGTTGAATATCTTTATTGTACGTGTAGTTCACTCCTCGCTTGGATGCTCCTTTACCGCCACTTGGAGTGGCATCCAATACTTGTAAATCAGCATCAACATCCTGTGTCATCAACTCCATGAAACTTAGCGACCCTGAAGCCAATGGATCATATAAAGCATAAATTGTCCAATTTTATATTCAGATTAATTACTATAAAACAGATATACACATACAAACCATAAAAAGCATTAAACTTATCCAACAGTTAAATAATTCATGCACTCCTTATATCTCTCTAGGGAAAACAAGAATATTCAGATCTAAATAGGTGCAGCCATTTTCTCAAAAAAAAAAAATAGTGAAAATGACTCTTCTTGAAGTTCAGTGGGCACTAGTTTAGCAGAACTGAACAAAAGGAAAACCAACCACTTCCAAGGTTGGAGATCTGAAAGTGTAAACATGTTCATATGTCTAGTAACGTGGCTCCAAAATTATTTTGATGGGTAACTTCACAGCAGTGACGGGGAGACAACATACAAACAGTGATATACCATAGAACAAACAAAAACAGGGATATGCCATGACCAAAATTATTTTGTTTGAATCAATTGTTTCAGCAGAGTTTCTAGAGCACTGGTACTTGATTACAAAGCAACTAGTACTTGATAACAACTGGAATCTGTTACCCCACTTGGACAGAAGTGATGTTGATTTTGAGATGCAAACTTGATCTTCTTTTTATTATTTTCCTAATTCTTTTAAGAACACATGATAAAGCATAAATACTCCAATCAAACCAACCTTGTTGACATTGTCGACCATAGACGGTGTCGGGGAGGGACTCCAGTCGACAGAGTCTTGGTGGATGCCCCAGACGGTGTCGGGGTGGTAGTTGCCCCCATGTGGTAGGGTCGAAGTGCACCGGGTTACACTCCAAGGCAGCATCATGGCTCGGTTGCTTGTATCGCGATGGCGAGGAAATCATGGACGGGTCCGAGAAGCACGGTCGCTGAGTTTTGTTGACGTCGGCAACGGTGGGGCGAGGTTGATGCACGGCCGATGGAGCATTGGAGCTATGCATATGGAGTCCGAGGCTGACGTAGGGGTGACGGCGCGGACCAACATGGAGGAGGCCGTGAGCAGCGCCATGGTGGGGGAGCCCACGACCAGTGGCTGCGCCGTGGCATAGGCCGCCACCGGTGGCAGCGGCATGGGGGAGGCCGGGCCGTGGCACAGCCATGACCGGAGCTCGCCACCGGGGCAGGAGGCACGAAGGACCGGCGATGATTCTTGGACGCCGTCGGGCGGGGAGGCCGCCCGCCATGGACCTCCGGATTGGGCACTGCCGGTTCCATCCTATGGCACGGAGACGAGCCTGTGGCGAGGTGGTCACCGGAAAGGGCACAACGGCGTCGACTTCCGCGGCAGGCTCGGGCTCGAAGGCGTCGACTTCGGTGGGCTCGGGCTCGATGGCGTCGACTTCGGCGGCGGGCTCAGGCTCGACGGCGTGGACTTCGGCGATGGTCTTCGGATTGGGCACGAAGGGCACAACGCGACGGCCGGCGGGCGGGGCGCGGCGGCCGGCGGACGGAACAGCGACCGGCGGGCAGGGAGAAGAGGCGAGGGGGATGACGTGGCCACGAGGTGGAGAAGAGGCGACGAGGAGGACATGGCCGCGCGGGGGAGAAGAGATGAGGGGGAGGTGCAGGCGGTGGCGGCCGCCGAGTGGAGGAGATCCCGATCAGAATCGGGAAGGAGAAGAGAAGGAAAAAAAAATAAGAAAAGGTAGGCCCCATGATGAACAGTATTTTGTGAGAAAAAATAGGAGGCTTCAAAAGTTGGGGCTGGGAGAGGGAAATTTGCATGCTCATGTATTTTGCATGTCGGATCTGCTAGAGGGATTTTTTTTTCCTTAACATGTAAAATTTGGATTTGAGGCTTAGATGAGGACCTTTAATGGAGATGCTCTTAGAGATTGTTAGATTATCATGCCCACGGTTTCGCTCGACCATATTCGGCGGGCGGAGTGACGTACGGGAGCTCACGAGGACAAAAGGAAACAGGATCCGATTCCGTTCCAATCCGTGCACCGCTCAAGCAGGGAGGAAAGGGTCGCCCGTCCATGCCCGGCACCTCTTGTGTTTTTTACTAGTATTTTCTTCCTCCTCCTATTTCGGAACTTGAATTTGCTGCGGCTAAATGCGTGTCGGTGCAGCAGCGTTTGGCTAGCTACACCGTATCGATTACAAATTGGACGAAGCAACTCTGGCGTTTGGTGGGTGGGGGCCGCGCACGGAAGCGGCAACGATTGGCTCGGCTCAGGAGAAACATGGCGATTCCTGTGTCGCAATCACTACAAGATTCCGGGACCAATAGCTGAGTGACCACGAACATAGGGACTGCATCTGCCGCGCGTGTTAACTTCGCAAGATTCGATGACCGGCAGCCAGTAATAAGGACCCCCATCCTTCTTCCTTGTCTGCCTCCAAAAAAATTCCATCACAGAATGCGACGGATACCAAACAATGGACAAACGTTTTAGCTAGATTGGTGATTCCGTACATAACTGGACCTGTAAAATGAACGGGAAGAATCACTTCATACTCTCTCTTTTTTTTATCGCAATCATTTCATACTTTGATTGATTGAAACAAAAAAGGATCCGATGCACCAAACAACGGATGCCTCTGTATTGAGCGTCTAGTCATAGGCAGGTGGTTGGTTCCTTCGCGGTCCCTGAATACACTTAGGTGGCTGTATGTGACTTGCTCCCAAGATTGTTTTTACATGAAATGGAAATTTGTTTAGTGCCAGACTCTGCAAAAGCGAACGCATCATACCCTGCTACCTGGTACCAGATGCAAATAAAAAAAGGACATTAAATTTTTTTGGAAAACCTTGGCCACGGGTAAAAATGTTTTCACACACGACACCTTCTCCAGTTGAGTCGAACCTCGGTATCACCTTGTAAGACCATCCAATTACTTATAGGCCATACAGTGTTGACCGTATTGGTGACACTACAACTGATTCCATATAGGAGACTCTAAACCTGCCCACGGCCCAAATACCTGGCATCGAAGTTAGTGTTGCCGCCACTTAATTTTCAACTATCAACAAGGGTTCTTTTTTTTTAACTCTACAAATTGAGCAAACCAGAATTTGGCTCTTGAGGCCTCAAAACTTGAGGCATTAACCAACTGAACTGTTCTCAGTTTGCAAGTGTTAGCGTATATGACTAGGTCTAATTATAACGTTTGGATCCTGCGTGATCTCTTCCTAGATACCCGGCACGTCTCTGTGTTTTCCTCGCTTGTAGGCATGATCGTTATCACGATCTCCCTCCTGCGTGTGTGTATATGTACGAGTATACTGTCAATAAAATCGGTGTGCATTGCCTCCTCTTCTCTCTACAGCAAGAATGAAATTCACAAGGCGAAGCAGCAACAAGGGGCTCGGGCGAGGAGGATAAATACTGAATCCTTTAGTAATCATGCAGTGCCACAAGATTGCACCGAAAATGAATGTATGAACATGAACAATAAACTGCAACCGATAAGGAATCCTTAAATTTCCATCATGGAAAGTGACGGATACCAAATATGCAGCAAACATGCACATTTCCATCAGTGAAGAGGATGTCGGACATATACTGGACCTCCAGAACCGGAAGATTCATTTCATACTTGCGAAACAAAGCAGATTTCCATCCACCAAACGGTGACGCCTCCGCATTCAACGGCTTGTGATAAGCACAAGCTCCATGAATATACTTACTGGATGTATATGACCTGCTCCCCATATTTTTTTTCTTGGATTTTTTTTTAGAAAAAAGATATAAATCTGGCCTCTACAATCGTACACAGCCTCGAAATTATTACACATTCACAGCATTATCAGCTACATAAATGAGTTGAGGGAAAAGCAAAGGAGAAAAATTACGTTAATTTATTATTATATTTCCATCCATGATTGGTCTGTTCAAAAGCAATGCCTTCAAGTGATGAGCTCGTCATCATGAACATGCCCTTTGCGTGATTCTTGGAAATGAAAATTATTTGATGATTCCAGCTTCTACAAAAGCCAACACAGGATAACCTGCTCCCTATTAGTAATTAGTAAGGATGGAAATGGAAAGAACAAAATTCAACCGGACGTCAAAGTCTGCAGGTTCATCGTGATAGTTGTGCTCTGTGCTACACCTTCGGTACCAGACCGTACGTCGTTACACGACTGTCAGGTTGATCACAAGGTCAGCGCCTTGCAACTAGCAAGTTGACCAAGCCGGATCAGTTGCATGCTGGTGATCACAAGGTCAACGTCTTGCAACTTGCAAGTTGAGCAAGCTGGGTTAGTTGCCTCCCATTCAGCTGCCATCTAAGGAGGAACACATGTGATTCTTTGTGTGCTGACCTAAGACTAAGCTAAACACTACAATCTGTTCAGAGGATGTGTGCATATTTGTTTACGGTTTAGTGAAAACTTTTTCTTTCTTTGAACAGGAGCCAAAGGACGTGCAGACGACGATCCTATAGCGCCGTAAAAGGCCTGACAAGGGATGGTGATGGTACGCAAGAGCCAACTCCGCTCTTTGTCTCTTAGCCTGAATGGCATTAGGTTGTTAGGCATTAGCCGTTGGATGTTCTTTTTCAAGAGTTTTATTGTCAAAAATAGAAACTACTGGCAAAGTTTGATTCAATTGTACAAATTTCATAATATAAATTATAACTACTAACCAATATTTTATTAATTTAAAGGTAATATTAGAGAAAAGAGTGGTAGATTTATATAAATTAATTTTTATTGTTATAAATAAAGTTAAATTAATAGTCTAATTAATACTAATGTTTTATAATTTGTTTTAAGATTAGCTGATGCTTAAATGATTTGATAGGATTAATGTTCTATCATGAAAATATACATAAATTTATTAATTAATAGCACTATTATAAAATTATCTTTAAACTACTAGCTAATAGTTTTTTAAAACTACTAGCCAATATTTTGAATAGTAAAACTGCTTTTTTTTGAGACCGTTGGTGTGGTTGGTAAATAGTAATCACCACAGTGACTATTCTACTTCACACCTGATGAGGTATTATATATATATGATAGTATACTGCACACCCATACAGGTACATCGCCCTACTCAATAAATCTCTCTAACTCGGAAGGTCCAACTTTTTTTATGTACTCTCTTGGATGAGAAACAGAATAAAAACATACTCAATATGAAAATAGGAGGCACCAGGAGCGTGAGCATCAAACGATAACATCATTCTTTGAGTATTCATCTGTTGCCAGTTGCTGAAAGGCGTGGCAAAGCAGTTATAGGTGACACTGGACCAAGAAGAGGCGGTTGCTTCAACAAACCCAACGTGAAGATAACTCTGGACCAGAGTGGGCCTGAGTGTGCGTGGGTTGCGTCTCTCTGTTTTCCCCCTATTTCTTCGCTATTCTTGAAATCTAGTGCATTTCCTCTCTGTGTATTAACGTACACAGAGTTGTATAAGTTTTTTTTTTCTGATTTCCATTATTGATTACCCCACAATTTTATTATATTAAGCAGCAAAATAAGTACGCATTGTCAACTTCTTTTATATCACAATAAAGACGATCCAAACTGCAGTTTTAACTTCTCTAAAGCATATAGTTTGATGCATCCACTTTGTAATCTTGATATTTTTTAAATAAAACTTCTAGGAAATTTGTACACTTTAAATGAAACCCTTGTCAGATGTCTTAACTGCCTATTCCAATGGGATTCCGTTCCCTACTCATTTATTGTTTGATTCTTTTCTAACCAAACCTACCACTTCTAGTGTGATAGACCAGTATTCCAAAGTAATCATTATTTTATTAAGATGTTTGATTGGTAATTAAATAATTGAGCTACATATCCGGTAAGATAAGCTAGTGACACTGTCATTTGTCTTATATTTCCCATGCTGGAGGATATAGTCTTGGTGTATAAACTTCAATATTCTTCTCATTTTTCAGAATTCACTAGGAGAGTGACACGTGGTCCAATAGGAGAGTTACGCGTATAAGAGTACACATGTTGATTGCCATGTCACCTGCCACGTATCCTTGCCAAGTCAACTACCACGTCAGCTGTCATGTCAATTGATGAGCTAACTATGAGGGGTTCTGTGATGAAAAAATATTCATCATAATTGTGATTTCAGTTCTATGAAGCAAAAGGAGCCAGATCTATGACGAAGTCATCATTTGATCACATGTGAACAAATATATATGACATTCCGTTTTTGGCAAATTCAATTTTGTCATAAATGTGTACCAAATTGTTACCGTGACGAATATGATCTCTACTATGACAAAAGTAAGATGTCATAGAGCTTCACATTTCTACTAGTTAAAACATGACAGAGGCCAAAAACTAGTGAACTAAGGATCCCAATATACGTGTCGTTTTTCCGGTTCTTGATCACAACGACGTGATCTTCCTCTCTTCGGCCAGATTGTAGATATTAAGATTGATGACGGCTGGCAAGGCAATGGACAAGACGGGCATGCATCAAGTGCAGAGTCTGCATCTAGGCTCCAAATTTATCATGGAGTTTTTAGTTAGATTAATGATAGCCAGAAATCTTGTGCACCATGCCAGCTTTGTAGGCTGTTGGCTTCTGGCTTTTTGGCTGCTGCATCGCCACCGATTGCACCGAACTTTAAGTCTATCTAGGGCTTTTTGGCCTTGATCCCGGGGTGTTCCTTTATATGAAACTAGATGAATACCCGCGCGTTGCTGCGGGATTTTAAAATGTTTTGAAGGAAATAGAAGGTTGGATATGCTATTATAGATGTTGTCTGGAAAAAGAAAAATTAACTCGCAATAGAATTAATTAAAATAAAAAGTTGCATTTATCTCTGAATATGATCTAGAAAAGGAATGGACTTGTTGAGAACGTTAACATGCATAACCTAAACATCCAACCTGGATATAAAGAAATAATAAAATAATATATTAGAAGTAGCCATTCATTGCAAAAAAGAAAATCACAGACACATTTCAACCAATAGCTTAAACAAAGTAACCGACCACTAATTTTGACTAACCATTACCATTTACATTAGGATTAAACTTGAATGAAATTTAAGGATAGCTTCACTCAAGATTGAAAGGGGTACGTGCATACTTTCAGCTTGGATTCTTCTTGGAGGCAGTGAAACCATAACACGACTCATGCAACCGGATGGCCGCGGGCTACTTGCACCAATCTTAAAGCTGCATGCAATTATAGATATGTATGGTTGGAAAGGCTGTGTCCTGTGTAAGCCTATTGATAAAATGAAATCAAACAAAATAAAAACTGAGATGATAAATTGATTATATTTAAACACCTGTAGAATGTTACACATGGCCAACTGGTGAAAAGGAAAATATAGAGTAAAGTGAGCAAGACAATCTGCCATTACAGAAATGGCAGCCAACGCCATGGAAACATTTGTGATCTTCGAGTAGAGTAATCAACACCAATCTGAGAAGGATTTAGGATTTATTAGTAATTATTAGTCAGTCACTCTTTTAAAGAAAAGACACTCCCTCTAGCTATGGAGTATCTCGGAGTTAGGCGCTGCTTATATACAGATAAAATTGAAAAATACCTAGGGACTGGTGGATCTCTGTTGCATGCATATCCAGTGCCGGAAAAGGGAGCTAGGAAGGAGACGGCGCACATCATGGAATGTCCCTGTGCGGACTGCAGGAGCCAGGATTATGTGGAACAGACAAGCAAGGAAATGATTGTCTTCTTGATATTTTCAGCCAGCGATAAAGGAGACAAATGAGTTGGGATCCAGTAGCCATAGTACAACTTAAGTATTAGAAATTCCTAAATTTTATATAGGAGGTGATGTACATAGCATAGGCACACTGATGTCATGCATGCGGTGGCTATTGGGCAGGCCATCTCAATATATAGCATGCGAGGCGCTTTATTTTTTAGTATTGATATCTTGAGTAGTTGGTAGAGGATTAATGTCCTTATTAGAGCTAGTAATTGCATTAACATCATTGAGTGGCATGAGCGCGAGAAGTACAGAGGAGGTGAGCAGTCGAGAGGAATAAGATGCATTCAGAATTGGAATTGGTCACATTGATTGTTGCTAGAGAATTTAGTGTCATTTGCTAGTAATCAAAAGTTGGTCCACTGACTGCATAGAATTTAATACCCCTCTCCACTTACGGGAAATTGCAACACCTACAATAAATATCTAATGGAGTACCGTTTCCACTGGCAGAAACGAAAGACACTGTCAGATAAAATGTGATGCGTTTGTAGAAGAGAGGTTGGAGGGTTGGATGGATATGATGAACCTAAATACATAATCAGATGATGATGATTTGCAGATGACGTGGTTTAATGTGAGAGCAGAGAAATACTCTTAGTGGGTTGCACTTTTAAAAGATATGTAGATGCTAAAGTTTAGCACTTAAAGTTTAGACTTTAGTACCAGGGGCTAAAGTTTAGCCTTCTTTTAGTATCTTTTTCTCTCTTGGGCTAAACTTTATCACAAACCTTAGCACTCGTGTTTGTTTCACTTGTGCTAAGCTTTACCACTTTAGCCCCAGAAAACGAAAAGGTCTGAGCGAGATCATGGAGGGCCTGCTTATCGGTATCAAGGCCATTAAGGCTTGAGCATGTATGACTCCGTGCTCCCGCAGCAGCAGCGTGCCATAAAGAGATGGTGAGAGTTGCACAGGCAAAAAAAAAAAAAAAAAAAAAAAACTTGGGGACCAGAACAAGAATGCTGCTGCTGCGACGAGATGATACAATCCATCATGTTCTCCGATCATGTGCATATTTTGCATCAAAGGGTCATGACATGATGGTCGTGCCGCAGCCCACAACAAGGCCCCGTGGGGTGGTACACGGGCAACTTGACAACTTGTGTGCTTCACTCTGGCCTGACATGTAAGTTCTACTATTTCTTCTAATATATTATCCATTATGACTAACCTTAGTGCTTCCACTAGTAGAAATGTGAAGCTCTATCCATTATGACTAATATTTTATCCATGATATATTTATGACTAACCTAAACAATACGATCTGTTCAGAGCATATGCATATTTGTTTAGTGAAAATACTTTGTTTCTTTAAACAGGAGCGAAAGAATGTGCAGACAGTGATCCTACCTCCAAAGGCTTGACAAGTGACGATGACAAGTACCAAGAGGCAACAGCTGACTCCTCTCTTGGTTTTTTTTAGTCTGAATGATGTTTGGTTGTTGTCTTGTTGAGCATTGCCTATGATGTTTTTATGACCGTCTACTATAATATTTTGTTTCTTTTGCTAATGGCTCCAAGAAATAGAATTATCCTTCTTCTGTTCATCGTCCTTCCTTACACACTGTTATCCATTAGACGTGAAGTTATACACATTGAAATAGAGTTGAGTGTGGTTGGTAAATAATAATTCACCACCGTGACTGTTCTGGTTCACAACTGATGAGACATGTATATATGTACTATGTAGTAGTACACACCCATATATACTGCTACACCGCCCTACTCAATAAATAATTGAGTCAAGCTCTTTGGCAACCACTGACCTAGGAGTTACATAAATCTCTCCAACTCTCAACTTCTCAAGGTCCAATTTTTAGATGACGAAACAGCACACCAACATAATTAACATGGAAATAGGAGGCTCCAGGAGTGCGAGCATGAAACTAATATAACATCTTTTTTGTAACTACTGATGTGTTGCGGGTTGATGACCAGGATCTCGTGGCAAACCAGTTACAGGCCACACTGGTCCAACAAGTGCTGATCGCGTCAAAATGGACAGTCGTACTGGGCTGCAATTGGTATGAGTTTGTATGCGTGGCCGCCTGTATGCACGTCTTCTGACCCAGTCGTTGTAAGCATAAGAGGAGATGTTGCACCTCGAAACAACACTAGTAAACGCGACCAGAGTTTGATATCTCTAAGCATGGTTAGTCTATATTACCATACCATTATCCCTTTTTAACATGTTTTTGTTTGAGGACTTTTATTATCTAAAATACTGACCAGTAGTTTTAAAAAACTATTGGTCAGTAGTTTGATCTAACGGTATAAATTTCATAATCTAAAATCATAACTACTGGCCAGTAGTTTTTCAATTTGAGGGTAATATCAGAAAAAATAAAAATTATAGATTTATAGTAATTAGTTTTTATTGTTATAAATAAAATTACATTAACAATTTGATTAATAATTAATGTTTTATATTTTTTAAAATAAACTAATATTTTAATAATTTTATAGGCTTAATATTCTATAATGAAAATAAATATAAATTTATTAATTAATAGTGCAATTACGAAATTACCCTTAAACTACTAGTCAGTAGTTTTAAAAAACCACTGGCCAGTATTTTGGACAGTAAAACTCCTCTTTTGTTTTTCTTTAATAAAAAACTGGCCTGTCGATTGATGGATGTGCCTTGCCTCAATCAAAAGCATTCTAGACGGGATTTTTACTCGAACCGGACTTGTTTTCTTCACGTTGTTGCCTACCGAACCCAGGAAACACGAAGGCACCTTGTCTGTCACCCATCCCGTCCTCAACAATGAACGCCCGAGCACGTGTGTCATTAGCCATGCCGTGACAGGTCGCCCCAACGCGCGCACTCGGCAGAGAGCACGAGACGACCCGCTATAGCGTGGGCGCCAGTCGGTGTAACCAGTTCTTTGGAAGCAAACGTTGAGTTCCACATATCAGGCATGCAGGTCTGCTCGCTTCAATGCCTCTGCACCAATCAGCTGATTCGAAGACTGAAGCTTATACCATACAGTGATCGGAATCAGTGAGTTATTTTTTTTTTTGTATTATTAGGCTAGTCTCAATGCATAGTTTTATCTTACAGTTTCCAAGAGTGTCACATCAGATTTGAAAATTTAGTTTGATGTATGAAATAGTCTCTCTCAATGTATAGTTTTATCTCACGATTTCATATATAAATTATAGCATTAATTTAACATTTATTTGTTACATTGAGATTGGTCAAAATATATTGGGATAAAACTTTATGTTCTCAATGAGAATTTCAATGTAGTTTCATACCTATAAAATAATGTCAAATGAGTTTCATCCCTATGAAACCCATTTGCCCAGTTTCATATTAATTGCTATGCCACGTCATCTCTTTTACTTATGTGGCACCTTATTTAATACTGATGAAACCTCCACTGAGACTGGCCTTAGGGCAGGTACAATGCTACACGTAGGCAGTCTCATAGGCCGTCTCATACATTACCACATAGGATTTTTGATAATGTGGAAGAGAGAGAGGATGGTGAGAGAAAGAGGTGGTTGTTTCGCATAGCAACCACCTCATGCGCTAAAATTTAGGAGTATGAGACGGCTCTCACACCATTGTACGGGCTCTAGTAGTCTTTTAATGTATAAAAATTCCTTTTTATGTCCACAAATTAAGGAGTCTTATAATTAATAGAAGACAACTAATAAGACCATCCATTGTATAAGTCATCTCATAACCCGTGTTAAAATTACATGGCATGTATGAGACGGCCTATGAGACAACACCGTTGTACTTGCCCTTAGCACTTATGTAATTTACCTTTACGTGTGTTTTCTTTTTCATTTAATGTCTAAATTAAAGAAGTCTGAATGACTGATAGGAAGCTAGAATCTTTGATTTGTCTTCCTTACAATTCAATCTGGCTGGCTCTGGTTGAGAGTCTGAATTTGCAACTTGCAAGCTGAGCAAAGCCGGATCAGTTGCTTGCATGAGCTGCCATCATGTAAGGACGAACATGCAGTGGTTCTTTGGGTCCTGATTTAGGCCTTGTTTAGATACTAAACAATACACTCCAATCCATATGGTTTGAGAGAGATTAAAGGGAAATTTAGTTCATTTTTCACCCCAATCCACTCTAATCCATATGAATTATGATTACCCAAACAAGATCTTATGACTAAGCTGAACAGCATGATTGGTTCAGAGGATATGCACATAGCTGTTTACGGTAAGGTTAAGTGAAAACTCTTTGTTTCTTTTAACGGGTGCCAAAGAACGTGCAGATGGTGATCCTACCTCCAAAGGCTTGACAAGTGATGATGAAAGTACCAAGAGGCAACAGCTGAATCCGATCTCTTTGTATTTTAGTCTGAATGACGTTTGGTTGTTGTCTTGTTGAGCATTGCCTGTGATGTTTTTATGACCGTGCATGCGCTATAATATTTGGTTTCTTTTGCTAATGACTCCAAGAAATAGAAATATGCTTCTTCTGTTCATCGTCCTTCCCTTTTTTATGTATACACGCTGTTATCTAGTAGACGTAAAGTTATACACATTGAAATAGAGTTGAGCCTGGTTGGTAAATAATAATTCACTACCGTGACTGTTCTGGTTCAAACTTGATGAAGCATGTATATATGTAGTAGTGTACACACCCATATATACTGGTACACCGCCCTACTCAATAAATAACTGAGACAAGCTCTTTGGCCACCACTGACCTAGAAGGAGTTACATAAATCTCTCCAACTCTCAACTTCTCAAGGTCCAATTTTGAGATGACGAAACAACACACCAAACATAATCAACATGGGAATAGGAGGCTCCAGGAGTGCGAGCGTGAAACTAATATAATTTCTTTTTTGTAACTACTGATGTGTTGCAGGTTGCTGACCAGGGGTTCGTGGCAAACCAGTTACAGGCCACACTGGTCCAACAAGTGTGTCGTGTCAAAAAGGTCAATCGTAATGGACCGGAATGTGTGTGCGTGGCGCCTGTATGCACGTCTTGCGGCCCAGTCGCTGTAAGCATAGGAACTGTATGCACGGCTTACCACGTTCCTTCAATCCAGTTGTTGTAAGCATAAGGGGAGATGTTAGCTCCTTCCTTCGAATCAGTTGTTGTAACCAGTTTGGTCTGGCTGGCTGAGATAGTTACATGAGGCTGTTTGAGGCTAATTGCTGTTGCAAACTCAAAATACTGCTACGGACCTGTTTATTAAGAGCTTGCACCTGTGAATTTGAATCTGCTCCAGATCCGAGTAATCAACTTCATCTGGTAACGACTCCTCGGAGATTCCATCACAGAATGCGACAGATACCAAATAGCAGCAAACATGCACATTTCCATCAGTGAACAGGATGCGTGTCGTACATCAACTGGACCTGTAAACGGTAAGATTCTTTTCATACTTGTGAAACATATAAAGCCAGTGTTCATCCACATAACGTTGACGCCTCCTTGAATATACTTACTAGATGTGAATGACCTGCTCCTCAGATATTTTTCTTGGAAATGGAAATTGTTTGAGTCCAGCTTCTGCGAAAGAGAACGCAGCTTAACCTGATCTGAATTAGTAAATGATGGAAATGGAAAAGAAAGAAATCCAACCGGACGTCAATGTCTGTAGACGGCAGGTTCATCGTGATAGATGTGCTGCACCTTCGTACCAGACCGTATGTCGTCATTTTTTTTAGGAATTCGGGGGGGGGGGGGGGGGGGGGGGGGGAGCATCCCCATCTTTTCATTTCATTTTCAAAGGTTCATACATAAGCAAGATGTTACATGTCGTTTGAGTTGGGTACAGAGGGGGGTTGAGAAGGGAACATCAAAGCCCAAGTTTGGGCAATATGCCGATCAGCTCGCGGTAATCTGTAAGACCAAAGCTCTACATCTTCATGACATTTAGTGAACAATCGAGCATAGCACAAGGGCATGGAATGGAAGACGACATCATGACGATGGTTCCACAGCCGCCAACAACAGAGGAGGAGGAAGGCATTGAAGTGTACAGCCGACATGGTTGCAGGGGACTGAACTTGCTACAAGCTAGGAACTGCTTCTTCGGGGAGATCAATTCCAATACGTTGCCAAAAACCAGCAGCAAGCGAGCACCCCGCGATGAGGTGCGAGGCAGTTTCAACTTGTGTGCCGCACAGCTCACAAAGATTAGAGTCCACACAACGCTTTTTCAACAAGTTTTCCTTTGTCTGAATTCTATTCTGCACAAGCAGCCATCCAAAAAACTTGACTCTCGACGGTGCACAATTTTTTCATATAAATTTGTAGTACTCGCAGCCAGCCCCATTGGAGATAACTGACTTGTATATAGTAGATGAGCTGAGACGGTGAGCCTTATCTTCCCAGGGGCACACCCTCACATCAGGTTGATCTGTTAGAGCAATGTCAGCAAGCAATTCCGACAGCTTCGAGAACTCTTTGGCAGCCGTTGTACTTAGCCGGGGAACAAAAGCTAGGCGCAGTGCAGAAGACATCACATTTTTCACCAAGATTTCCGGGTGCCGAGCATGCGTAAACAAGGCTGGTAGTGCACCTGCCAGAGGGCTGACAGCGAGCCAGCAATCATGCCAGAACGAGGTGGTGTGGCCATCCCCTATGTCGACAGTGGTAAGGAGCCGGTAGTCAGGTAGTAATCGGCGCAGCGCCGCCCAATGTGTGCCAGCTTCATTATGAACCGGAGCGTCAAGAGGACCACCAAATTCTGCCTCGATCCATCGAGCCCATGCCGAGTCCGTATGTCGTCATATGATGGTCAGGTTGATGATAACGCCAACGTCTTGCAAATTGCATGTTGAGCAAGCCAGATCAGTTGCTTGCATGAGCTGCCATCATCTAAGGAGGAATATGCAATGGTTCTTTGGGTCCTGATTTATGACTAAGCTGAACAACACGATTGGTTCAGAGGATATGTGCATATCTGCGGTAAGGTTTAGTGAAAACTCTTAATTTCTTTCTTTGAACACGAGCCAAAGTACATGCAGACGATGATCCTATACCGCCGTAAAAGGCCTGACATGAGATGGTGATGGTACGCAGGAGCCAACTCGTCTCTTGATCTTTAGTCGGAATGACGTTAAGTTGTTGGGCATCGGCCATTATTTGATGTTTTCAGGAAAAAAAATTGGGTGTGCCTGGGCTCACGCGCGCACGGGTGTGCCCCTCCCTATGATGCCCTCCATTTGGCATCGAACGTGCACGAGCGCTGCTGCAGTCCGCGCCATGTGATGAACCGTAATTAGGTGTGAACCTTTTCTTTTTGTTTGGTTATGCTGGTGGTGGTTGGATTCGTCTTATCTCCGCTTGTTTCCGTGAAGGGAATCTGTGATCCAGGTTGGTATGGTGTACATGTGGTGGATGGCTAGCTGCTATGTGTGTTCACAGTGGCCGGTGGTGCAACATCGATCATGCGCATGCATGTGTTCGATGCCGAGCAGACTGCAGCAGCGATCGTGCGCGTCCGATGCCAAACAGAGGGCATCGCAGGGAGGGGCGCACCCGTGCACACGTGAGCCTAGGGCACACCTAATTTTTTTTTTCATGTTTTTATGACCGTGTAGTATAATATTTGGTTTCCTCGCTAACGGTCACAGGAAATAGAAATATGCTTCTTCATCTTCCTTTTTTTTTATACACACTGTTATACAGTAGACATGAAGTTACACACGTTGAGAATAGAGTTTGATGTGGTTGGCAAATAATAATGCACCGCCGCGACTGTACTGCTTCACAGCTGATAAGGTATCGTGTATATACGATAGTACTACACACCCATATACACCGCCCTACTCAATAAATAACTGAGTCAAGCTCAATGGCAACCACGGGCCCAAGAGGGGGTTACATAAATTTCTCCAACTCTCTGAAGGTCTAACTTTTCTTACATACTCTCTTGGATGAGGAAACAACATATAAACATACTCAGTATGAAAATAGGAGGCACCAGGAGCGTGAACATCAAACGAGTACATCATTCTTGTGACTAGTCATCTGTTGCCAGTTGCTGAACAGAGGCGTGGCAAACCACTTACAGGCGATTCTGGACCAAGAAGAGGCAGTTGCGTCAAGAAGCCCAATGTGAAGATAACTGGACAAGAGTGGGCCTGAGTGTGCGCGCGTGGCATCTCTCTGTATTTTGGCATGTTACTGCTAGTGGTGTCCAACTGGGTCGTGCGGCACGGTTTGACTCAGGCACGAAAAGGCACGACTTATTTAATTTTAGGCTGGCATGGCATGAAATTAATATTGGGCCATGCCGGACCAGCCTACATGTCCAGGCATCAGTCCACGGCCCGACATGAATTGGATTAATCATACCGGGCCGGCCCATTAGGCCCGCTAGAAGAACGGTCCATTAAACCTTTATCAGCTCATTTACAACTAAAATGCTGAAAATGAGCAAAAATTGGTGTGGAAGTGGAGGTTTGAAATCAGGACCTCCATTGTTTAATGTAGTTTACTTACTAGCAGGCTACTATGTTGTTTATATTTAGTGTTGAACTATTTTTATATTTTTAATAATATTAAACAGGCCATGCTGTGGACGGCCCAAGCACGGCCCGGGCCTTGGACCGGGCCGTGTCAGGTTCATACTGTGCTTTGGGCCGGGCTGCGGGCCACGGGTTTTTTGGACAGCATTAGTTACTGCTGGAAATCTACTGCTTCTTCTCTCTGCTAACAATCTTTTGCCTGGTGGAGAATATTGGATCCCAAAGTCATTGCATGGTGCGTCCTGCATAAACGTCCAGCTCCAGTTCTATGGAAGCTAGCGTCCAGTTCTCTATACCAATCGGCTCGCTTGTAGTCTGTGACATGCATTGATTGGAGTCAGTGACTAAATTTACGCATCATTAACTCTTATATATGTAATCCACCTCCACGTTGTCATGTAGTTTTCATGAAAACACAGCTCCTTCATATGCTCTTTTTGAGAAGTTTTACTATATTGGTCATTAGTTTTGAGAAACTATTGACCAATAGTTTGAGAGTAATTTTAAAATTGTATCATTATAAATGATTTTATGTATATTTTACAATAGAAATCTAACGCTACCGAATTATTAAAATATCAATTGATCTTTTAAAAAGCAAAACATCAAATATTAATCATATTTCTAATTTATTTTTATTCATGACAATATATATATAATAATTATTATAAATCTAGAAAAATTTTCGATATTATCCTCAAACTGATAAACTATTGACCAGTAGTATGTGTTTAGATTGATGAATCTAAGCTATTGTATCAAACTATTGACTAATAGTTTTTCAAAATTAATGGCTAATATTTTAGACAGTAAAACTCCTTTCATAAAGAAGTGATAGGAAGCTAGAATTTTGTTTTGGTCTTCCTCCCAGTTGGATATGGCTGGGTGAGATCTTGCACGTTAGTGAAGCGAGCATACATGCGAGGATTTGAATCTGCTCCAGCTCTGAGTATGGATCTAGCAGCATCCGGCTGCACTGAATCGATTACAAATTGCAGCGACCCACGGAAGCAGCGGCGACGATGATCGGCTCGGTAGAGGAGAAACGGCATCGTTTATTAGTGCAAACTGCAAAGTTCCATTGCTAAAGCAGCTTCTATTTTTAACCGTCCAAAGCACCAGGCCGTTTTGAGCATTCCCCTCCCATTTGAGGCCCTCTCGTGCCGCCGCAAACCTCTCTGCAAACTACTATCTCTCCCTTCCTCTCTGTCTCCCGTACATTCTGCTCGTCAGGTAATCCTCCTTGCGTTGTCCTGCGCCCGTTGCCACAGCTTCCTCTGGTTCCCTGTTCCTTCCTCTTCCACAGACGCTAGAGGGAGAAGGACCAATCCGAGGAGGCGTGGCCAGAGATGGATTTCCACATAGGCATTCCTCTGGGTGCGGCCTTGCTCGCGGCCGTCCTCAGCTTCGCGACAGCCGGGTTCATCTCAAGTCAGCCATCCTCATCACATCGCTGATAATTGTTGGTGAGATATTTTTTAGTTCTTACCACTAAATCTGGACGTCTTTCAGGACATGTCATAATTTATTTATTTTTGAGAATTTGTCATTTTCTTGTTTTTTATTTTTTCTCTCTATTTAGCACAATGATCAAAATACCCTTGCCGCCTATACCTCTCCCCTGGGCCTAAGCATGTTGCCCAAATATATGTTGTAGTGCCGCCTCTATCTGCACGTCACTAAGCTGCCTTGGAACGGTTGATTTTGCCATGGGACCGGTTTGATTTGTAAGCGATGCACATCAGCCCTTGGTAGAACCCCAGGCAGGTGCAAACAGAGAAGCAAAATGATGGTAGGAAGAAAGTGAACGAGAAGAAAGCAGATAGGACATTGCATAAATTGAGGGCAAAAGAAAGATAAAAATATAATAATAAAGCAAGATAATGGCTTATCTGAAAAAGGAACATATTTCGTGTCACAATCTGAAAGGTTTTCAGATTTAGTGTCGAGATTGTGAAGATCCCAGATTTAGTGGTAAGAGCTAAAAAAACAAATCCAAAATCCGGAGATCTAAATCTAATAGTTAGTAGCCCTTGCTCCGTGAATGCAGATGACGCTCTGCTCGATCACGGGCACGACGGCACCGGCCGGAGCTTGTTGCAGGCCACGAAAGGTACCGCATTTCTAGCTTTGTTCTGGGTCTTCGCCATACCATTTGGTTTATGACTGTGCCTAAATGTAAAGCCTTTTTTCGCTGCTAATTTTTTTTGCCGCAGTTTGCCCGGTGAACTTCAAGGACGCCAACTACACGGTGATCACGAGCAGATGCAAGGGCCTGCTTTACCAGCCATCTGTGTGCTGCAACGCGCTCAAGGAATTCGCCTGCCCCTACTCCGCATACATCAACGACCCGAGCAGCAGCTGCGCCGCCACCATGTTCAGCTACATCACCATCTACGGCAAGTACCCGCCGGGGCTCTTCTCCAGCACCTGCTGCCAGGAGAACAAGGGCCTCGATTGCGCCGAGGAGGATCCGCAGATCCAGCAGGGGAAGGAGGAGGACTCGTTCGGCACGACGGCCGCACCGTCTGCGGTAGCGGCGCTCATGGCCGGCGTCGCGGCCTTGTTGCTGATGTCTTGATGAGGACCGGCGGCTGTTCGTTGTGGCCAAAGAGCCTTGTAACCAATAGCAGAGGAGATGTGATCATGTGACACAAGAGGGAAGTAGAAGAATCAAGTCTCAGTTGCCGTTTCTTCAAAAAAAAAAAAAGAAAACTCTTTGGTCGTCGTATATTTCCATTCCAATCTGTGCACTGCCGAAGCAGGGAGAGATATCTTGTGTTTTTTCTTCCTCCTGTTTGGGTCACTCCAAAACGTCAGGGAAGTAAGCTGATGACCTGGGAATTTCAATTTGCTCCGGTTCCGATGACTGATCGAGAGCAGCGTCTGGCTGCACGAACACTGTTTCCAAATTGGACGAAAGTGACGGTCGCGTTTAGTGGATGGGGCCCCGCGCGCACCAGAACAGTTCAAACAACGGCAATGCATTTCGCAATCACTCAACGCCTCAAGTTTCTAGGCAAAAGTGACAAGAATGAACACGACTAATCAACTGCATCTGACTCAAGATTCCATCACAGAATGCACCGGATACTGAACTCGTATGTGCTTGGCTGTTAGCTACTGGCTTGTTTCACTTCGTACTAACATCGAGCAGATGATCTGATGATGCACCTTTTTCGTTTAGAGATGTTGTTCTTTGCAACCAATTATATACCCCCATGCTGGTTCTTCTGAGATGTCACTATTCGACTCGATTATTTTTCTTTTGCAATCCTTTCTGTTCATTATATATATGTTTTATTAGGTTGTTGGCCATCTGATGGTTTTATAGCCGTGTACTGTTTGGTTTCATCACGTGAACTAGAAGCGCTGTCTTTTCCCCCCGTTTTGGTCATCTTCTCTTGTTTTTTTAAAAGCCCAAATTACAGTATTCAGAGTTCAAATTAACAAATCGAGTAGACGTGTCAAGTTATACATATTGAAAATGGCTGTGGTTATTAAAAAAATGGCTGTGGTTGGTAAATAATAATGTCTAACCACTATGGTTGTTCTATGCACCCCACTCCATAAATAAGAGTGAGGAAGCTTATTGACAACCGCTGACCAAGAGCGGATGCTATTGGTAGCTCTCTAGCTCTGAAAAACCCAAGCTTTCCTTACTCTCGTGGATAAGAAGACAACACATGCCCTTATACTCATTATGGAAATAGGAGGCACCGGGAGCAAGCATCGAACAGCTGCAAAATTTGGGTCCTGATAGAGAATATTAGCTCCAAGAATCACTGTGAGATGTGTCTCGCATGAACTTCAACCTCGTGGCATTTGGTAACAGATGTTCTGCTCCACTAGTTGTTAGTGCAGAGAGCCGTACTGCACGCTCTGAACCTTTGGAAGGCTCTGCTTTGAAGTTTATAGCATGCAGTGATCGGAGTCACTGATACTAACTATCCTCTTGCTTAGCACCGATGTAAGTAAGGAGAAATGCTCCGGTGGAGCTGTTTTAAAAGTTTGCACAAATCTTAAAGCATGTTGCTTAGTTAATTACCGATTAATCGTAGAGCCCGACTGTACGCACACCCACACCCAAACCCAGTTGAGGCCCATCACGGGTAAAGCAGATCGAGCCGATCAAATCGACCCAACCGTTCTCCTTGGCGGTGCATATCTCCATGGAGAGGCTCCTTTTTTTTTTTTTTTTACCAAGCCGCGCATTTCTTCTTCCTCGTGCTCCGGAGATCCATGAAAGGTGGCAGTTCTGTTATTACTTTGTTGAGAGATCAGTTATTGTATTTTCTGCTATTGGCAGCATTATATTGCCAGGGAGGCATGTTTCAGGGACCAGGTGTCATATGCAGAAACGGCAAGACGTTCATATTTGGACTTATCATTGTTGTTCGCACTACAACAAACCTGGCTAGTAGCGACACTTTTGTAGAGGCAGTTTTGAAAATGTCTCTTAGACTCATAGGTCGGCATCCTAGTGACATTTTTTTGAGGCACTTTTCAATGATGGCACAAATATATGGCTTGTGCCATATTTTCATGCAATGGTCTTCAAATTTGAGGCAAATGGTAAAGGCATTTTGAAAGCACCTCTCCTTTTTCTTTTCTATCTAATACATAATATGATTTATAATTAATTATGTTGTGTATATTTTTTGGGACCTGCACCATTTGTTATGATAATTAGGAGAAAAAAAAATGGCAAACAGACCTCAACCTTCAGTATTCGAACCTGCAACCTCGTGTGTTTTTACTATAGCAGCAAACCATCGGCGCCAGAAGATCAGTTGTTAATATAAAAAAACTTATATCTTTTATAGACTCACGCCTTTACTCGTTCCCTTCCCTGCTTCCCTCCCCTGTAAAAGCTGTCACGGACTCTGCTCATGAAATTGCTGAGCGCCGCCGGCTCAAAAATAGGCCAGCGGCACAACTGGGCGGACGGACGGAGGCTAGGGATTCAGCCATTCCAGTGGCAGCGAGCCGTCGAGCGGTGAGGTTCTGCACCCCTTGCGATCTGTGGCCGTGCGCGGGGTGCCCCCGTGCGGGCAGGATTGGGCGTGCGCCGTGCTGTGGCTGAGGCCTGCGGCCCTGGTTCTCTGTTCTAGCAGTCCGACAGACACCTTTCTGGACTACGGGTGACCAGCTCGGCTTTCACAAGCAGTGACCAACAAGGTATGGTCCAATCCGGCTCTGATTGAATCAATTGCAATTACAATGCACCCTAGGATTTATTAGCATCACAAATTGGTAGGTCTTTCTATGAAATTGGACTGTTGTTATGCATATTTTCTAATTCGATGTTGGATTTGTATTCTCTTAATTTCCTTCTCATCGCATTAGTGGTTATATGGTACTCGGAGTGCAATGCATGAAAATAATCGAATTATGACGTTCCGTATCAGTAATTATCTATTTTGTACCCACGGTAGCAACTATGCTCCAAAATTATGATTTTCCTAGCATTGTATCAACAGTTTACCATAATAGTAATAAGTGTATATCCTTTTAGTTGTTTCAGTAGAACTACTATGATGGACAAGAGTTGGATGAGCAAACCAAGAACAAGTGATGAGTACAAGGATGGTGTGGTCGAATTCCTTACTTTCGCATTCCGTAATGTTCGCCAAGGTGGAAAGGTTAACTGTCCATGTGTTCAGTGTAAAAACAAGTCAACAAAAAGTTACGATGATGTTAGAACCCATTTGAGATGCAATGGGATTCTATAAGGATATACTACATAGGATCGACATGGACAGGAACATGATTCAACACCAGCTCCTATTTCTCACATGTCATCAGCCACAAACAACAATGATCCATTTGGACATCTTTATACTTCTTGTGCCCAAACTGCAACCAAGAGAAATGATGACATGCAAGGGCTCCTAAATGCAGCATTTCCTATGGTTGATAAGTATGATACAACGTCTAGTTCAGAAGAAGAAATGTGTGATATTAATAATTATGATACGGTGTCTAGTTCATCAAAGGAGAGTATGGACGACATTTCGTATGAGTTTCCTAACATAAATGATAGTCAACAAAAAGATGATGTTGTACCAGAAGAGGTTGGTGATGGAACTAAAGATGACATTATTTCTAGCATCCTGAAAGATGCTCGGGAAAAGCTATATCCAGGGTGCGATGAATTCTCGAAGCTTTCCTTTCTTGTCACCTTATTTCATCTGAAATGCTTACATGGATAGACTCAGTAGTCGTTTACGTCACTACTTGGTGTTCTTTCTGCTGCACTCCCTGCAGAGGCGAACCTACCAAGAAACAACCATGCAGCAAAGAAAATTATCCGTGGGTTAGGTCTTGATTATGTTAAGATTCAGGCATGCCCGAAGGATTGCATGCTCTTCTATGGTGACCAGGCCAAACAAGAAACTTGCCATGTATGCAACAGTTCACGTTGGGCAGAGACGAGAAAGAAGGGTGAAGCAACAGAAACAAAAAAGGGGCATAAGAAAAAAACCTGCAAAGGTCTTGCGCTATTTTCCATTGATACCTAGGCTAAAGAGGTTGTATGCTCATGAGCAAACAGCAAATGACATGCGTTGGCATGATAAGGATAACGATCGCATAGATGATGGACTACTGAGGCATCCAGCTGATGGGCGAGCTTGGAAAGATTTGGATTCAAGATATGCTGATTTTGCTGTAGATTCCCGCAATGTGAGGCTTGGTCTTTCTAGTGATGGAGTTAACCCTTACAGAAACATGAATATCAAGCATAGTACATGGCCAGTATTGCTTATTCCATACAACCTACCTCCCTGGATTTGCGTGAAGCAAACATCTTTTATATTGTCTATGATCATTCCTAGACCAGATAGCCCAGGAAATGATATTGATATCTACCTGCAACCTCTTATTGATGAACTACTAGAGCTATGGAGGGGTGTTGAAACTTTTGATGCCTCATCAAAGACGAAGTTCTCTCTAAAAGCAGCATTGATGTGGACTTTAAATGATTTCCCTGCATTAGCTAACTTGTATGGCTGGTGCTGATTTGACGAGGTCAATTTATTTAAAAAAGGGGCGCAAATGTTCATATACGGGTCACCGGCGTTGGTTGCCACAAAACCATCCATATCGTCATAGAAAGAACCATTTTGATGGTACCGAGGAGAAAGAATTTGCGCCTGTAACAATGAGTGGAAGTGATATTTTGAGGATGATGGATGGTATAACTTTTATGTATGGCAAAACAAGGGACCAACCAGAGGAAGAACAAATATGAGGGAACAAAGCTAGAGCTGGAAAGAAAGGAAAAGGAAAGAAATAGGACAAAAAAAGGAAAAGAGACCAAAGGAAAAGTCAACAGGGTAAGAAGGAGAAGAAACTTGAGGATTGGATAAAAAAGAGGTCAATATTCTTTAAACTACCATACTGGGAGCATAATATGTTACGTCACAATCTTGATGTGATGCATATAGAGAAAAATGTATGTGATAATTTAATTGGGACCTTGTTAAATTTGAGTGGTAAAACAAAGGATGATTTGAAAGCAAGACTGGACTTGGAGGAACTTGGAATTCGACCTGAACTGCATCCACAACTGGACAACAAAGGAAAGAAAATATTGTCTGATGCACCATTTACTATGTCTAGAGACCAAAAGGAGATTCTTTGCTCCGTTATTCAGAATCTTAGGACACCAGATGGTTATGCATCAAATCTTTCCAGATGCGTAAATGTTGAAGAGTGCAAATTGAGTGGTCTTAAAAGTCATGATTGCCATGTATTGATTGAGGAAATTCTTCCAGTGGCACTGCGTTCTTGTTATCCTAGCAAAGATCTCATGAAAATAGTTGTTGAGCTAGCTTCTTTCTTCAAAAAGTTATGCTCAAAAGTCTTGGATATCTCTGAACTTGATAAACTCCAAGAGAAAATTGTTCTTACACTGTGCGACATGGAAAAGGTTTTCCTTCCATCATTTTTCACCATTATGGTACACCTACTTGTACACCTGGTTGAGGAAGCAAAGCTTGGTGGTCCAGTCCATTATAGGTGGATGTACCCTATTGAAAGGTAGGCTTGATTGCACAGAATCTACTCATTTATTTTAACATCAACTCTTTAATGTTATCTCAACTTATATATAGGTGGTTCGTTCGACTCAAGGCCCATGTTCGCAACAGGGCACACCCTGAAGGTTCCATGGCTGAAGGATATAAAGCAGAAGAGTGTCTGACATTTTGCTCAAGATTTCTTGATGGAACAACACGTTTTACCAAACCTTCTCGAAATCCTGACCCGCCAGATATGGCTAAAGATTCATTCTTGTTTTAGAGTGCTGGTGAACCCATAGGGAAAGCTACTATTGTAAACCAATTTGACAACAAGTTGCTCATTCAAGCGCACAAATATGTATTGAGACACTATGATGAATTAGAAGATCTTCGTAGGTGCATAGACTAATAAAACTTTAGTATGGATATTCTTTCTCCATTTTATTAAGTATGATCAAAAGCATATTTAATTTCAGGGAGTATGTGGATTCATTGAGAAATCAGCATCACCAAGATCTCATGCTGTCCAACATTGAGGAGTTGATGGACAAACATTTTGCCGATTGGTTGGAACAGAAGGTACAACTTCAATATTCTTTAGTCAATTTTGTATTGCTACTTAAAGGTTTTACCATATATGCAGATACTGCTTAGTGGTGAATTACGAATCACTGGAAATATACAAGCATTGGCCGAAAAACGCTTGACATAAATGGTTTCAGGTTCCATACTAGGAGCCGTGAGAGCAAACGCTTGACACAGAACAGCGGTGTAGTTAACACCACAATGGATGGAACTCGTTATTATGGAAGACTCACTAACATAATAGAGTTGTCTTATAAAGGTGACTATAAGGTGGTTCTCTTCAAATGTGATTGGTATAATGTTCATCACCGTAGTGGCATCAGACATGATGAATTTGGATTCACCCTTGTAAATTTCAAGCGATTGATACACACTGGAGGCAATATAGAGCATGATCCCTTTGTTTTCTCTTCACAAGTCTCCCAAGTGTTTTATGTGGAGGACCCAAAAGCAGAAGGATGGAATGTCGTAATACCAGTAAGGCCAAGGGATATATTTGACATGGGTACAGAACCATTGGGTGGTGATGAGGATGACACACCATAATTTTGTAGGAGAGTCAAGCTAGGTCTGGCTGCTGAGAAATGAAGAGCTGACATAGGAGGCACCATATACATTGAATTCTTCCATTTCTCCGGTTCTGTTCAAACATTATCTCGTGAGTGTTTTTAATGCTTTTGTTGCTGCTATGTGTTTATTGCAGGCTGTTAGACGTTTTGTGTGTCTTGGCATATTGTAATAGCAGGCATAGGTTCAGTCAGATACATTTTTTTCTGGTTCTGAATGAATAAAGAGAAAACTTGCTGGTTGCAACAAAATTCTGAGAATTTATGGATATCCTGTATGAATGGGTCAGACACGATCTTCACTCTAATATCTCGTGGTACTTTCTCTACAAGATCATTTCTGCTTAGCTATACAGCGTAACCATGAAGCTAACTACCTCTGAACATCTGTGCTACCTCTGACATCGGTGGGTCAAAAACTAAACTCACAAGAATTGACTGTCAGCTCTCTCCCTTTGTGGCATATCATTTTCTTTAAGCCGAGATGTAAAAAAAGTGCAAATTTTAAAAGCATGATTATCACATGACCCCTGAACTTGCTGCAAGCACTTTGAAGTCTGTGAGTCGTTGAGAAAAATGTTCTCTATTTTCAGTATATCAATTGTGAACCATGGCCAAATGAAAGATGAAAACAACAAATAAAAAAGGAAAATAAATTAAGTGTAGAGATGAATCGAACTGTTGACCATCATGCTGATGAAACAAGGATACCCAATACACTACTTGTTGATTTCTGTTTGCATTAGTTCTATTTGAACTAGCGCGTAGTTCTTTTTTCAGACACAAAAAATGGTAAAACAGAGAATCGAACCAACGACTTCACTCAAAAATTACAAGTAGTTACCACTATGGAATTTGTACACCACTGTTAAAGTTAACCATTATACTGTTATATAAACAAATCATATGTTGTTCATCAGATTGAGATGAAGAACTCATGAATTGTTCGTCTTTCTCTTTTTAATCCAGAACTAAAACTTTTGGCTGGTATTTCTCTATCATAAAAACTCCAATTTCCTGTATATGTTAATTGCTATATCCTGGACTTTGTATGTATTATTTTCCTCCATCCAAGTAGAATATTTAGAAATATATACCAATATGTATGTTTTGCCTAACAGTAACAATCTCTAATACAACTTCGTATTGTTGATATTATGGCAAACATAAGGCTGTATCAAAATTTGAGGTGCATTTAAGTTCACAAAAGTTATGACGTATGCCAACTTGAATGTTTGACTTAAGTTATATTGAAACTACATGAGAGATGTATCCATTTGTGTACATAGTATAGTAGAATCATTTTAAACTTTTGAATTCATTTAAGTTAGTATAATTTACTAACCAAATTTAGATATTATTACAATTATTCCACTATAATTTTGAGATAGAAGGTTGAATTATCCCTAGCAAACAATTGAATCATTTCACACATAGGCTACAGTAGAACTTTATAACTCTTACCATGTCACTCGCCTGTATGGATGGTGGCACGTGTACCTAGCTAGTATTCATATTTTTTGAAATGGATTTGTGTATAAATAGTGAGTACATATTAGTGTTTGCATTTGTGTTTTGAAAAAAAAAGAGAACATAGTAGCAATGTAAAACCCATTTGTTTGATAATTGACCAGAACCAACCAATATCAGGAAAAAAACTAATATTGTGATTATTGCACGCTAAAATTTCTAGGAGAAATTGTGCTCCCGCCAAAAGTACCTCGCCAAAAAAAAAATCTTTATATTTTTGTCGGGGGCTAAGCAGAACCAACTAATACGCTAACAGAAAAACTGATCAAGTTATTACTATGCGTACTAAAACTTCAGGGAAAAAAATGTGCTCCCCGCCAAAAAAATAAAAATCGCCCCAAAGCTATTTCTTTCCGTTCGTGCTGCAACCTCCCACACGATCTTCCTCGATGCGTGCGGCAGGTCCTCCGAGAAATCTCCTCCGGTTCCCCAACCTCTCTCCAAATCCTACCTCCATTCTTCTCCCTTCCACCATCCGCACCCATCCTATCCGTGCTCCATGGCGTCCTTTCCATTTACCATCTACTCTGCCTCCCTCCTCAAATCCTAGAAATCTCTCGTCTCCTGCTCTATCTGCTCATCCTAACGATTCTTCTGCAGTTTCTTTCCCCATATCGGCTTGAACTGCACCAACTTGTTCGAGTATTTGGTGCTAACGATCAGTTGGAACTGATCTACTCAGGTATTTTGCTAAATTTTGGGATCAGTATGTTGATTTCTTCGTCAGTTCCTTTAGAAGATTTCTGATTTGGTCCAAAACAATGAATTCTGTCTATTGAATAAGGTTTTTTAGTTATGGGAAGGCAGTTCATATGAGCATTATTGGAACATGCGTGATAGGTTGTGGATTAGGTTTCAATTTCAAGAAAATATTAGTTTTAAGTATACTAGATGAAATTTTGATCTGGTAAATTCTTAGATTATTTTGGGATATGTCTCGAACACTGACTATATAACTCACCCATTCAATTAATAACCACTCAACCAGGCATAGCAACAATATGCAAAATTGAACCATTTTGAACTCCTGTTTCACTGCTGGTTGACTCAATCCTTGTTGCACCCTTTCTTCAATTATGGGAAAGCAGTGGATATGAACATTATTGAAACCTGGATGACATAGTGCTAGATTATTCAGTTAGCACATAATAGACAATTAAAATACTTCATTTTATTTAGTGCATCCAGATTATTGTAAAACATATACGATGGTGTACTCTCTAAGATCACAAAACAACTTATATGTTACTGAGTGAAAACATAATTGCTAGTCACTTCAGGTTTTGTTTCTTAGATAAGTAATATAGAAAGGAGTATATAAATGTATTCTATTTCAACAACTTTTAAAACTTCTCATGTAAACTGAAATGTTAATTTTGAAGGGAAAAGCAACAATGCCAAGGAAACCTAGAAGACTACAGAATCTGAACTTGGAAGCTGAGGCAGAGGAAAGTGGACAGCAAAATGGAGGTGTGCAAGATCCACCACCAGAGCTCAACATTGGGTTTCCTGAGGAGGCGCCAGCACCAAATAGGTCAATCAAAATAATATGTGAGTTTGACATTTTGTCTTGAACATTCTGTAACTATATATATGAGCATCATTGTATTATCCATAAATTTATGTTAAGGGCCAAATGGAGGTGTTCGGGTGGTTTCCAGATGTTTCTGAACTGCTGAATTGTGGGGTCTGAATGGAGGAAGGGTACTAGTTGAAACTGATGAGAATGGTGTTCCAAATCAGTGGTCTGAATCCATTCTGTCCTCATACTTTGGTGAGCTAGCACAAAATTCATCTTTTGCACCACTGCATATCCCAAGATGGGACAGCAAGCTATTTAAAGGTCCAAAGGAATGCATTATCAAAGATGTTGAGGTACATGATATTCTTTACTATAAACATCTTTTGTTTGTTACAATTTTGATTTTAACTTGAAACTGCAATTTCCTTACCCATTAATCTTTCATTATTTTCAACAGAAAAAATTTACCTACAATGTAGAGACAAAGTGGTTTACTCGAGACTGGATCTTGAAGAAGGTGAACAAAAGGTGGAGAGACTACAAGTCAGATTTGAAGAAACAATACTTCAATCCAAATCAGAGGACTTTGGTGGAAGTTGAAAAGAATGTCCCTGATGGTGTGAACGAAAATCAATGGAGTTCTCTGTTAGGAATATGGTGCAGTGATGCACACAAGGTTAGCATTTTCTCATGCATAGTAAATTTGTTTTTGCAATGAATCTAGTAATAAAATAGCTTGTATTTGCATGACCAATGTCGCATTTTTCAGAAATTATGTCAAAAAAATGCTGAATCTGGAAAGAAGCAGAGGCACCCACACACCAGTGGACGGAAAAGCCATGCTAGACTTAAGAAGGAGATGGTAATAGCGTTGACTGTTCTATCCCTTCCAATTTTGATATTTGTTAGTTATAAAAACAAAATGACGCCCAATTTATATTGTGTTTACTTGCACAGGAAGACAAGAAGAAGAGAAGCATCACCAAAATTGATCTTTGGGATGAGTCTCATAAGAAGAAGAATGGGAACTATGTGAATCAAAATGTCCAAATACTTATGGTATTCATTGAATGATTCTTCTAGTATACTTTAAATAAGTTTTACTCGAATTTACAGTCATATTCTCTCTGGTTTTAAAATCTTTTGAAGGACAACGCCTTCGAAGAATTAGAGAACAGAAGAAGAGTCAAGGGGTCACTTTCTACCACTGATTATGATGACGTGTTTGAGGAAGTCATAAGAAATGAGTTGAAGGTTGTATTGGAGAAATGGGCCTGATTCTCTTGTTCACTCAGAGAAGAATAAAAAGATTAGAAGGGACCTAGAACTTGCTATTTCTGGGTTCAGGGACATTAGAGCATTCCTAGAGAAAAAATTTCCTGAAGAGGAATGGATCAACACAAGACCAGCTACTGGAAGCACTTCAGTAAGTTTGTTGTGTCAGGTTAAAAGAAACTTTGGTTATCTACTGATTTCCTTTGCTTTCCAACAGGTCAATGATGGGAGAGATGATCAAAATATCTCAAAGAGTATTTCGATGGAGAGCGATTCACCTATGACATACCATCGTCACCAAACAATGAACATGCAACCTAATTTTCACAATATGCCTTTGATTCTGTAGACTTCTTCACAACATATTAGGTACTATATTTCATCACCTATAAATTTTAATTGTAATGCTGCAGATGCGCAATGTGTACTGTACAACTGCCAACATAGGTTGCTCTGATCCCTCTGTATCAAATGACAACATAGTTTTGAAGGTAAATGAGGAATATATTTTTTGAACTTTAGATCAATGAAATTCGTAATAGGCAAAATTATGTGTGTACAAACTATGTGGGAAAATTTATGGTCTTAGCTAACATTAGTAATTGTTCAATATCATAATTTCTGCTCATAATCAGTTGTTTTTCTTACATAGAAACAATATGCATCATTACAGCAACCACAAGTTTTTTTGACTGAAACACAACAACCACAAGTTGATAGCTATAGAGACGGAAACCAGGACCTCAATAATGGATCATTGTCACCAGAAGAAGAAAGGACACTTGTGGTTAGTAGTAGACAATATTGCATTACTCAAAGTTTAGTATGACATGCACTGTATCCTTTTCTTTTGTTTGCCAGTGCTCACTATAATATTTGTCATAGGAACCTCAAAGAAAGCGACGGAAGCAAAAAAGATCGCAACAGGTATGTCCATATCAGTTGTTCTTTCAAGCTTCATGCTACTTCTTTGAGTCAGGAAAGACATGGTGCAGACCATGTGAAAAAAATTTACAGTCTTCCTAGTAATTGGTAGAAAGCTTAGTATCATAATTCTGCTCATAATTATTTGTTTTACTCACATGAAAGCAATGTGAATCATTACAACAATCACGAGTTAGTGGCTCTAGTTATGTAAACCTGGAGCACAGTAACGAATCATTGTTGCCAGATGAAGAAATAACTCTTATGGTTAGCAGTAAATAATATTTCTTACACTGCATAAACTGCCTCTTTGCCTATCTTATTGGTAGTGCTAACGACCTTATCTGTCATAGGATCCTCAAAGCAAGAAACAAAAACAAAACAAGTCACAAGAGGTATGTCCATATCAGTTCTACTTCCAAGCTTCTGCTATTTATTTGATTAAGGACAGACTTGATACATTTCAATTCTGCATATTAACATTTGTTTGGGATGCTTTTGCTGTTTCTGTAGGACCAGAAAATGGTCTTGTTGTTCTCAATAAGGAAAAGAAAACAAGGTCAAGTTGTTGCTATTGGTAATCTAATATCTAGAGATACCAGTCATGAGATTGGAGAACTATGCTTGGGGATGAATATTTCGCTGTTGCAATACATTGCCTTAACAATGTTGAAAATGAAAGATTACCTCGACCACATGGAGATCTCACAACTTTAGAGGATGCTGTAGGCATGTGTGTTGCTTGGCCACGCACACATGTAAGTTGAGTTTGCATATTTCGTTTTATCCAAAAAATTTCACTAATATTTATATGACAAAACTTACTTGTGATTTGCAGCTTAAGAGAGTGAAGCCAAAGCGTACTTCAAATGATTAGAGGATTGAAGATTCAACAGATGAATGGAGAAATACTATTGTGGAGTAGTCCTAGGATCATAAGTTCAGGGTGTCAATATGTTTATTCAGTTGTCTTAGAAAACTTATTTTATCTATTCTAGGATGTCTAATTTCTATCTTGAGACCCCTTTTCATTTTGATGAATACTTTCAGTTGTTTATCTATGAAACACAATACATCAATCAATTGATTTATTATTTCTATGTTATATCTGTTCTATATATATGTGTACAAGTTAACTGTTTGTATATGAGCAAAAAATAGCAATTTCAAAAAGTAAGTGGTGCCAATAAATAATTTTAAAAAATCAAGGCAATTTTGGAGAATGTTAATAATAGCACATTTAATATCCATATGCTTCTAGAGACATTATATAACGTCTCTACTTACACTAAAGGAACCTTATTGCAGAGCGCCTCTACTTCCTTAATGACATGATAGCATGACGCTAGAAATTGTCTCTATTTTTGTACAAATACAATGTGATTGCATCTAAATGGTGTCTCTATAATTATTAAGGCAATGTTTATATGACACTAAAAAGCATGTCTACCTTTGTAGAGATACAATACAAATGCATCTAAAAAGTGTCTCTATGTTTATTGAGGCATTATTAAATGTCTCTAAAATAAATGTCACCAATATTCTAGAGGCGATTAACAAAGTGCCACTACGGACCTAGAGACAATGCATGAGAAGGCATTCATGAGGCATTTTAGAATTTGCCTCTAGAGTTGTCTAGAGACAAGAAAACAATGCCTCTACTATATAACAAAGCTGCCTCTAGTGGCCAATTCTCCTGTAGTGTCGGCTGGAGGATGCAAATAGACCGAGTACTCCGCCGCTGGAGATTCAATGGGGATGAAATGGGCAACCGGGTCGACAAAGGGAATGGAGCAATGCGCGGCGAGGTCGACAAACTGCCACCGGCTGACTGGGCGCACTACAGCTACGGATCTGCGGAGGAGGCCGAGCGGCGGACGCTCGCCCCGGCACCAAAGCCAACAGGCCTCTCAATTGAGAAATGTGCCGATTGCTCGACGAACAGGAGGCCTCTCCATGGAGATATGCGCCACCAAGGAGAGCGGCTGGTTCGGTTCGATCGGCGCTTTACTCGCCGCGCTGGGCCTCCACAGGGTTTGGATACGGACGCGGGTAGGGTCAGAGTCAGACCCTGTGATTATGGGTAATTAATTAAACCACATGCTTTAAGATTTGTGCAAACTTTTAAAACAGCTCCACCACCGGAGCACTTCTCGTAAGGTATCTCCATGCTAATCACTAATTATATGGCATCGGTCTCAACTACCTTAGCGTCCGAGTCTAAATAGCGTTTTGGTACGTGTTCTTTGCTTAACTTCTGAGAAGTCTGAATCACCAGGCATGGAAACATAGAATCTTGTTTTTGTCTTCCTCCAAGTTATATATATATATATATATATATATATATATATATATATATATATATATATATATATAGATATAGCTAAACTATATCACACCGTAGATGTGATATAATATTCTACTCCCCAGCCACATTGTTCCAGCCGAACCAAACAATAATTACATTCGGACTCAATGCAATCAAATTACTAAACCACCTGGTGTCCGACACATTACTTGATTCCTGAAATAATAATTGCACATTAACTATTCGGGCTCAATAATAACTGCACATCTATCTTTTTCTATATATTCTCTCGATCCTCTCTCAACCTTGCCTTGCATTTTTTTTTGCAGCGAAATCCAATGTTGCATAGCTGATGACCTTTTTCTGGAGGCTGGTGTGCTCTCAGGCTGCAAGAGGACAAACAAGTGAACCACAGGCCCACAACTAGATACATAATACTACCGTGAATTCTCTTTCACTTTCACAATATGTTTTTTTAATAATGGTTTAGGGATTTTTTGTTGCAGCAGCATGCAGGAGAACCGGAGAACCATGAGCGCTATGCATGCTAGCCGAGTTTATAGGCCACTATTCTTTGCAATGAGCAGCACACGTGGATCTTCGTAGCTCCATGCATTATGTCCTGCTGGGATGCATAGGACTGCAGGTAGCCCCCTGGCATGGCTGATGACGAGGACTATAAGCCCTGGCTCAACTGAATGCATATGATTCATAAGAACACCACCCATAAAGGTTTTGTATCATCTTACAAAGCACATTAGAGCAAGTTATGCTCCCTGATGCCCTAATGGGAAAGGTCATAAGGATATTGATGCCATGGGAGAGTGACAACAAGCAATAGTTTGTGATTTCCATTCCCAATTGTAAAAATATGACCCATAGAATCGTAAATATACTTTGGCTTTACGATTATGAAAAAGTACTAACTAGTAAATATTGGTTAATGATTACGTACTTGTGCTTATAATTATGTAAGAATTTAATTGCACTTTCGGTACCTGATGTGAAGCAGCAAATTCTTGCATTGAATTTTCAATCACATAGAGGATTTTGCGATGCAAAATGGTGAAAGTGTAAATACATATATGCTTATGAAGTTGCAAAATTCACTTATGTTTTAATAATATATACTTATATGTTTAAATTAAGAGTAAACAGAATATAAAATAGTCCACTTTTACAAATATCAATCAACATCCTTCAATCACAAAAATCAATCAATGGTTCATCATCAAATATTAGTTTTTGCCATCGAGCAAAAGTACCATCACAAATCTAAATAAGCAAAAAAAAAAAGAAGAAAATTCTGACGAATACTGACACATGCATGTCTGTTCGCGCTCCCAACTTTTCAGAATCTAGAAGCATAAAAGTTCTTGTGGTGCATGAAAAAAAAGTTGGTGTGCTATGTGTCAACATAAAAATTGATAAGCTTTGTGTTCAATCAAAATTTCATGATTGCACATTCCTTTTTCTTATGATGTGATGATATTTTTTGGTTCTTGGTCTGAATTAATGGGAGCAGGCCATCATTCATGCGTGCGAGCAAATAGTAGATATTAGGAATGTAATTAATAGTGTTAATTAAGAGACGACCATGCATGCAATCAACACGGAAATTAAGTGAGGTGCACAAATGCATCCATGCATGCATATGCATGCGTGAGTGCTGGTGGGTGCTAGGTGTTGATTGGGATATGGTGGCTGGGTTATTTGTTTCGAGAATGCATTCAGGAATCAGGAGCTCTCAATTCGATTGAGGTAAATGATTATTTTCCAAACGCAAAATATTCCTCCCATGATAAACTGACTTTAACTTAAGCGTAAGTAACCAATCCACACTAACATAGTAGCTCAAGAATAAATGTACAGTTATGATTAAAAAATTACAAAAACAAAGAGCTATGAGTGAAAAAAAAAACATATGGATTATGTTATGTTGCCAACCGCTACCGGAGAAACATTTTGCGTCTACCCATGTAACTATCTACACTTAGACATAATCAAGCAAAATATAAAGTTCATTGTGTTACTCCAGATTGACTCAGTTCTACTATCAAATATACCCACTTTTTATTGTGATTGAACAATCATGTTCATGACATGATTTCACTTAGAATATTCTATAAGAAAAACCATGATTTTTTCCTTTGCATATGGATGGATTACAAGATATCTGTGATTAGGGAACTAACTCAATGCTTGGGTGCAAATTGTTTATGTGGCTTTCTGGTTTCATTGTGGGTATTTGCATTTAGACATGTTATTATTCGTGATCAGATGTTTGATGAGGCTTCTTGGGGTACCGATGGGGGCGTCATGCATCATGAGTACAAGTATAGAATAATGGTGATTGCATAAGTATAAAACCATATCGATTGAAGCAATAAAATTATACTTTGTCCAATCATAAAATTAAACCCATAGTCCAAGTCTGTAATGATTCATATAGTAAAATATGGTTCTTTTTCATTCTAAATCATAAAAGTTATAATATTTTGTGTTCACTCATAGCACAATTTGCGCTTAGCTACAATAAAAAAAAAGGACATAGGGTTGTTGTTAAGTTTAAGACTGAAGGACCGAGAAGGCGACCAGAGGGGGGGGGGGGGGGGAATGGGAGCCAATAAAATTCTCCAAGAGAACTTGGCCTATATCCCAAAAAGAAAAAGAGCCATTCGGATGGGTATTTCTCAGATCTTCATCGGACAAGTCCGATGCTCATCGGACATGTCCAATGGATCAAGTTGGTGCAAGCTCTGGAGTCCAAGGGACTTATCCGATGCCTCGGACAAATTGACCATCGAACAAGTCCGATGGTCATCGGACAAGTCCGACAGATTCAGAACAGCAACAGCGAACCACAAAGAAAAATTGCAAAACCTTATCAAACGAACTCCAAAAATCACGAAATTTGGACCAGAAGATCCTCAATACATCACGACCCTTATCCTAGGAGATCAACTCAATTGGCTCAAGAAATCATCATGAATTTCAGATCTCGTGCCAAGAACACCAAAAAGGGGAAACTTGAGAAATCCTTCAAATCGAAGGTGCTAGAGCCAATAATTCTATCAAGGATCCATAGAGGATTATCTTAGCTCATCCTAGCAACAAGTTTCTCAAGAAATCCGGGCCAAAAACTCATCCAAAAGTGAGATCGAAAATCACCACGAAAATGCTTCCAAAAATAGGAAAAAAGGGAATTTCGGGATTCAAGTGAAGAGAGAAATCTTGAGCACAAAAATACTTCTCATATCATAGAAAGGTACTTACAAGATTCATAGGTACAAGGCTAGGAAGCCACCCTCTTTCTTCCACTATTTGTAAGAGCAAGAGATGTCTCTCACACACCCAGTACTCTCCTCTCAAACATGAAGTCCTCTCCTAGCACTTTGAATAGAGTCCTAATACAAGGCTAATGGGAAGAGAGACACCTCTCCCACTAGCCACACCTCTCTTTAAATAGGCCTAGGGTCTATTGTCCACATGACCACTCTACCCTTGACCTACATAACACACCCACCTACCACCAGGGGCATAACCGTCCATCTTTCACATCATCACCCGAATGCAATCGGACGCTTCACGTCTTTGCTTCATCTCAAAGCAAGCTCTATGATGGTGCCACGTGCACCACTAACCACCGCCACCGGTTTTGAGGCCCAAACCGGGAAACCGCCTTGCACGCCTCTCAAAGCGTGACTTCTCGATATCGACGCGTGTCACCTTGTCCCACGATCCTGACCACCGACAAGTCTCTCCCAGTCCCTGTCCATCGGGCCCCCTTGTCACTTGCACCGGCATCCCGTTCGCCTTGACTTGGTCAACACGCCGTCTTCATCTCCACCATGGTTTTGAGGCTCAACCGTGAAACCGTCCGTGCTTCTTGCCTCTTCATGTGTACGTTGTGGATCACCCTTGACTTCACCCGACATGCCGATCGTCTGGCCCCAAGTCCCCTACTTGTGCCCGATCCTCTCGCCGTTGACCACCAAGTCGACTCCAGTGACCTACACATCATGAGACAAGCAAACACATTTCCCATCTCCTACAACATCACCAATATCTCCACCAATTGCGGTTAGTTATAACCATGATATGCAAACCCATGCAATCCCTGGATTCCCGTATTTCAACTCAAACACCAAATCCGCTCAAGTCAATTACTCATCACAAGTATAGCAAACCATGACACATATCCACATGGTTTCTCAATCTCCCTCCTGATGAGTACATTGACAACACCAAATGCACAAAGATTAGAGATTGAAATGCGAAGCCGAATAAGCACATCCAAATGGCCAAACCCAAAGAAAAGGTGAACACAAACCATCTAGCAAGTAGGGATCACAAAACCAAGAGTTGGCAAAGAAAGCGATTTGAGACGCAAAGAATATGAAAAGCGCAAGAATCGCTCAAGATCATGATATGCTCCCCCTCAAGTTGTGGTAGGTCTCATGTAGTGCAAAATGGATCATATAGTGCAAAATGGATCATATAAATTTCTTAGCATTATTTGTGCATGACCCCAAAATTTTCTCCCCCTTTGGCAATGAACTCATCAAAGAGGCAAAAGAACAAGCAAACATGCAATGCATGAAAATGGAAACCTAAGGAGCTTCAACAATTATACAAACAAGCATTTAACTTTGCTAACCATAACCATAGTGCCATGAAGTGTAAAGGCAATAGCTCCCAATCATGCAAAGATCAAAAATAGATAGCAAGACATAAACACCGTGAGCTATACAGGCTAAGCAGAAAGATTGACTAGCTTAAATAGAATCAAATTTTACTTATCATGAGAAAATCTGCCACCACATGTGTAAGTACTCTTATCCAAGACAAAACAAGCACCAAGTGAATCATAAGAATCTAGCCAGTTTCAATCTTAACAAGGGCAACAAGCATTCGCAGAAAATGAGCTTTACAAACGCTCACATATGAAACAGAGACTCAGTTGATCAAGTGATTATAGTTTATCCTCATATGTCCTCTTATCCATGCGGAGGGTCGCACGACTGGGTACGGCAAACACCCCGAGGCTTCAAGTCACAATGTTTGGATTTAGCATTATTGAGTAGTTCTTGATCAAAGCACTTAGCAGATTTTTCAAGATTATGCACAAGACAAAAGAGCATGCCTTTGCGACAAAAGGAACACACATTCCCACAATGTTTCATCATGAGCTAAACATTTGCAAAGCCTTCCATTTCGCAAACACAAGGTGCCAAAGCCAAGACATCCTCTAGACTAGCCTCAACATAAGTTTCAACAAGGATAAAAGCAATTATACACATGGTGAGCAAGTTTTAGCAAAATTAGATCATAAGGTTCACAAGAAGCTCAGTTTACCTTTAAGATTAGCAAGTTGCTCACATGAGTTTATAACAAGCCATCTAGAAAATCTAACCATGAGAGATTACCATCACATCCACACAACTTAGCTCAAGCTCAATCATAGCAAAGAGAAATGCAAGAAAGCATAAGAATCAAAGCTCATCTACCAATGCATATATAACATATGAGATGCAATGCGAAAATGGTAAGATATATATATATATATATATATATATATATATATATATATATATATATATATATAAGAGGAAACCAACTCCCCCTCAAATCATGCCATAGGGATGACAAACACCAAGTTCCCCCCGAAGAAAAGCATGCCTTGAAGCATCTAGGGGCTTGGTGAGGATATCAGCTAGTTGGTTTTTGGTATCAATGTATTGGAGCTCAACATCCCCCTTCTCAACATTGTCTCTCAGGAAGTGGAATCGCACATTGATGTGTTTGACCTTACCATGTTGGACTGGGTTTTTGGCTAAGAATATGGCACTGGAGTTATCACACATGAGTGGAACACCCTTAAAAGTCAACCCATAGTCTCTCATGGTAGATACAATCCATAGAATTTGTGAGTAGCAGCTAGCAGCAGCTACATACTCAGCTTCTGTGGTGGATTGGGCAACACTCGACTGCTTACGAGAAGACCAACAGATCATAGAAGTACCCAAGAAATGGCAAGTACCAGAAGTGCTCTTCCTATCAATTCTACACCCAGCAAAGTCCGCATCCGAATACCCAATGAGATCAAGAGATGAAGATGCAGAGTACCAAAGACCAAACTCAAGGGTGTATTTGAGATACCTGAAGATGCACTTGACAGCCTTGCGATGAGTCACCCTTGGAGAAGCTTGAAAGCGAGCACAAAGACACACCACAAAGTGTATGTCGGGTCTTGTCGCTGTTAGGTACAAGAGGGAGCCAATCATGCTCCTGTACTCCCTTTGATCCACCGCTTCACAGTCTTCATCAGGGTCAAGAGCCGTTGTAGTGGACATTGGTGTAGACAATGGCTTCATATTGACCATGTCGAACTTCTTCAGGAGATCCTTCGTGTACTTGGCTTGATGTATGAAGGTGCCTTGCTTGCACTGCTTGATTTGAAGCCCAAGAAAGAAGGTAAGCTCTCCCATCATTGACATCTGAAATTCACTTTCCATAGCTTCCTGAAACCTGGACACAAGAGCATGAGAGGAACCACCAAAGATGATATCATCCACGTAAATCTGAACCATTAGAAAGTCATTGCCATGCTTGAGAGTGAACAAGGTTTTATCAACACACCCATGACATACCCACGCTCTAGCAAGAAGGTCTTAAGCCTAGCATACCATGCGCTAGGTGCTTGCTTTAGCCCGTACAAGGCCTTCTGAAGCTTGTACACACGGTTTGGGTATTTGTGGTGCTCAAAGCCAGGGGGTTGTCTCACATACACTTCTTCCTCTATGAAACCATTTAGGAAAGAACTCTTGACATCCATTTGATAGAGTCTAATGCCCTTGGAGGCAGCAAATGCAAGAAAGATCCTAATGGATTCTATACGAGCAATAGGAGCAAAGGTTTCACCATAATCTAAGCCCTCCACTTGGCTAAAACCTTGAGCAACTAGCCTAGCCTTGTTTCTCACAACCTCACCATCCTCTCCATGTTTATTTTTGAACACCCACTTGGTTCCTATGATATTGATATTTTTGGGAGGCTCTACAAGGGTCCAGACTTTGTTTCTCTCAAAGTTTTTCAACTCCTCATGCATGGCATTAACCCAATGTTCATCAGATAGTGCGTGTCCAACATCCCGGGGTTCAAAAGTTGCAACAAAGAGAGAATTGGTAAAGCAAGCGAGATGTGCAGACCTTGACCTTGTTGTCCTCTCATAGAGATTACCAATCATTTGTTGAGGTGGATGTCGGCGCTGAATGTGGTGAGGAGCTTCTCTCTCAGAGAGTACCTCCCCCTCAACCATAGCTGGAGCTTGCTCGACAACTACTGAAGTAGATGTAGAAGCTTCAGGACCCTCTGCTAGAGTGGTGGTGGCAACAGGAACAAGCTCGGATGTGAGATGGAATGAGTCATCATCGTCATCATCCAAGCCCTGTAGGTCATCTTCTACAAAGATGCTCTCCTCCATCTCCTTGGTACCTGTAGACTCAATCACATTTCTTGCACAAGAGTTTGATTCATCAAAGGTTACATCACATGACTCTATGATGGTGTTAGTCTCCAAATTCAAAACTCTATAGAAATGACCATGAAGAGAGTAACTAAGAAAGATGCCATCAGAAGACCTCGACTCAAACTTATCAAGATTACCGCGCTTGAGAATAAAGCACTTGCAACCAAAGGCACGCAAATGAGAAACCGAGGGCTTTCTCCCAAAACGCAGCTCATAAGAAGTCACATTAAGAATTGAGCGCAAGAAAATCCGATTGGAAACATAGCAAGCAGTGCTAATGGCCTCAGCCCAGAACCGCCTCGGAGTACTATGCTCATCGAGCATCGTCCGGACCATCTCCACTAAGGTTCTGTTCTTTCTTTCAACCACACCGTTCTGCTGGGAAACCCGAGGTGCTGAAAACTGATGCTCAATACCATGCTCAAGACAGAAAGCATCAAAGGAGGAGTTCTTGAACTCGGTGCCATTATCACTATGAATTGCTCGTAATGCACCAGGGAGTTTCTTGAACAACCTCAAAGCTAAGCTCCAAAAGTGATGAAATACTTCATCCTTACTCTCAAGAAAGTAGACCCAAGAGTAGCGAGAGTAGTCGTCAACAATCACAAGAACATACCACTTCCCACCCGCCGAACGAACCCGAGAAGGACCAACAGTGTCCATGTGAAGCAACTCTCCAGGGCGTTCAGTCATCACCAAATTGATTGGTGGATGAGAAGTAGCAATCATTTTCCCATGAAGACAAGGAGCACAAACCAAATCCTTATCAAATTTGAGCTTACGCAATCCTTGGATCAAACCTAGGCCACTCAAGCGACATAACAAGTCAAAGCTCATATGACCCAGTCTCCTATGCCATTTCCAGAGCTCAGAAGAAGATTGAGCAAACAAGCACTTGTGAGAACCAGGAGAACTAGCAAAATCAGCCTGAAAAACTCTACCAATGCGAGAAATCCCACAAACCAAGGAACCACTCGAATCAAGAACACAAAAAACATTCGACTTAAAGCGCACTTCCAAACCAACATCAAGAAGCTGAGAGACAGAGAGAAGATTGTACTTGAGAAACTCAACCAAACCAACATCATTGAGAGTGAAGTTCTCATTTACCTTTACCGCACCTCTTCCCTTCACTCTTCCTCTCTTGTCATCTCCAAAGGTCACATACTCCTGACACTTCAAGGGAGTGAGGCTGGAGAACCACTTTGCATTTCCGGTCGTGTGACGCGAACACCCGGAATCCATCAACCACTTGTTCTCCAAGCCTCCACCTGCTGCCTACAAAGAACGAGAAGTGAAAGTCGATGGCTCAGTGCTGGGGTTAGTCAAAAAGCATTTGGGAATCCAGCACTTAACCATACGACCAGTAGTAGTCATCACAGTTCTTTGCACTTTATCATTCGAACGCATGGGACGAGAACCACGATGGGGAAAACGTGGCCTGTCAAAGCATTTCGACTCAAACCTTGAGTTGTGAGGATAGAAATCATCTGTGTGAAAGCCAAATCCACACGAGTGACGCTCACCACGATAGGGAAAACGTGGAGCGCCAAAGCGCTGCTGCGCAAGACCTCTGTTTCATGAATCAAAGCCATATGAGGAATGACCCTGTCCACGATAGGCACGAGAAAAAGAGCGAGACTGAAAGTCAACAAAATTATCATAAAAAGGATCCCTAGTCAACTCAGCTTGCTTCCTCTCAATCCTCTTACGCCTAAAACAGAATTCATCCAAGTGGCCCTTACGACCACAAAACATGCAAATGTAGACACCCTTAGGATTAGGCTTGGCTTGCATTGCAGGTTTGGGTTTTGGCTTCTCTGTCTGCTTTGGGTTGAAGATGATGAGGACATCACTATGCTGGATATACGCATATCATGGTCTTCCCCAAGTTACAAGTCGTCACCAACTCGGTCGCCGCGTTCGTCCCGGATTCAGCCGACACTCCTTCATGGTTTTGATGATATCTCCCACATCCGACGTCCAAACGAGGTGTTCTTTGATGCGTTGGAAAGGGGATGACGATGCCGTCATTTTGTTTCTGGTCCTAGCTCCAGAACGGTCGTGAGTCATAATATGTGACCATGACAAGGTGCTGTGCCACCTATTTTGGGCCAACTTGGCCATGTATCGTGTCGGGCCTTAAGCCCATGTTGTGGGCGCCCCCCCTGGTCACTCCCAACCCTAGGACGTCTTTGTTTTCTACATAAACTCAGTAGCCGCCATCTTTTAGTTTTGGGTTTTGTTTAGTTCAGTTTTTCAGAGAGAAACTTGATCGAATTATTGTAACTGTGACGACAAGTCCTTTTACAGTAATCCAGGGCCCCTGTTCTTGTTCTACACCACTGTGGCGATTAGTCCTTTTGTGATCAGAGCTTGAACCTTTTCTTGTGATTCACTTCATCCATATTTGCAATTTCAGATTGCGTGTTTATCCTCTCTTGCTTGTGTTCTCGATTTCGCTTGCAGGAACAATCAAGTTGTGCTTGGTGTAATGGTTGCGGGGTTGGATCTTGTCTGATTCAAGCCGGGTCGTCGACGCCGAGTTCCCCAAATTCGAGTTTATCCCCTTACCTCTCGGAAGATCGGGCCATATCTACATCAAGTGGTATCAGATTCCTAGGTTCCCCGTGAGGTATTATCGTGTTCTTCCCTTTAGATTCGTTTGTGTTCATCATCTTTTGTCCACGAAAAAGCCTACAAAAAAAAATTTCCCCACCATCCCAGACACTGTTTAGCCTTTGAATAATTTAATTTCAGAGTCCGTAGTGTTGAGTTTGTGTCCTAGTCGAGTTCAGTTGCTGGTTTGAATTTGTGTTTCGATTCGGCTTTTATTTTGATCTCCGCTGCACACCACCATCACCATCGTGTTTTCCATTGGATTCACCATCGTGTCACCCACCCACCATACCCACAATCTGTTGCCAACAAAAAAACCCTACCCGATTCGGTTCCCCCCCCCCCCCCCTCACCCCTCAAATCCTATCTTGACATACCTTCGGTAAAACAGGCATAACTTTTCGCTCGTTGCTCCGATTGGGCTGAAATTTTTATAGCAGATTCTTGACTCAAAGTTGAGGTGACCCACACTCGGCTCCACCCTGTGTGCCCTCGTCAAAAAATTCAAAAAAAATCAGGAAAAAATAGAAAAAAAATTGTCAAGTCAAAAATAGCGCTTTTGGTGAATCTTTGAAATTTTGCCTACCCTTTGTTTTCCCTCTGTTTGAGTTGAAACTTCTTGTGGTTCCTTCCTTTGTGTTCCTCTATCACAGAAAAATAGTGGAAAAATCATACAAAAAAATCAAGATTTTATTTTGCAACCCCCCCCCCCCCCCCCCCCCCTGCCCTGAAAATTCTAAGTCTGGGAAGTCTGTTTTATTCCTTGCTGCCTTTTCCATTGTTCTTTGCCATTGTTCTTGCTGTCACAACTGTTTTTGAACATGATTCTTTTGCCAGCAATTAGGACACCGCTTTGGACATTTATTCAGTGCTACTCTCTGTTATTGAATTGTGTTCCAGTGACCTACATATTAGCCTTCCAAGCTATACATATTGCAGCACAGGTTTCTTCCTTGCAACTGTTACACCCAAGTTCAACTACAGATTATGTCGACCTGTTTGGCTTTGGTAAGAACACTTGCAAGATTATGATACATTGCTTCTGATATTGTTTTCCACTTTCTACACCCTCTGCTACCTGCTAGTTGATAGGGCTAATCTTTTTATTTAGTGTTGTCTTTTGCTTTTAACCATGTCAGAGAAAGGGAAAGGGACACCTGGAGAGTTAGAGTCCCCTACAGACTTCAATGATTGCGTCTCCAAGGCCGAGCTCACGAAGCTTATTGCGGACCACCGTACATTTATGGAAACGAAGTTTGCCGAGTTGATGGGTCACATCAACACTGTTGTCCACCGCATTGAGGATGTTGAACGACAACCTCCACCTGAACGAGCTGCTGATGATGATGATTTTGACCGTCATGCAGACAGTCTTCACCGTAATCGACACGGTATGGGAGGTAATAACAATCGTGGTAATACTAATACTTTTGTTAAGCCCAAATTTAACATACCACCTTTTGCCGGTAGTGCTGACCCTGAAGCATACTTAGATTGGGAACTTGCTGTTGAACAGAAATTTAATTCTTATTTAGTTCCTGCTGAGCATAGAGTTAGACTTGCTACTAGTGAGTTTACAGGTTTTGCTCTCTTTTGGTGGAATGATCTTTGCAATACTAATGCTGCTATACCTGCCACTTGGCCTATTTTGAAATAACGCATGAAATCTTGTTTTGTTCCTCCTTATTACCAACGTGATTTACGTTTGAAATTACAATCTTTAACACAAGGTAGTAAAACAGTAGAGGAATATTATCAGGAATTGCTTATTGGTTTAGCACGTTGTGATATACATGAAGATGATCTTGCAACTAGTGCTAGATTTTTTGGTGGTTTGAACCGTGATATCCAGAATATTGTTGACTATAAAGAGTGGAATAGGTTTAGCCAATTATATCATATTGCTCTTAAGGCTGAACGAGAAGTACAGGGACGCCTTCCATAACAATCTTGCAGGTCCAACACTGAGCAATATCTCCAGCAACGCACCGGAGTAGAGAACTTGAAGAGTCATATTGCTAAGACACCAGTAACAACTTTTCCACTTGCGCCTACTTCTGCAGTGCAATCGTCTAATGTGCAGCACCAACACCAGAAGAAGGTTACTACTTCCGGTACTAGGAGTAGCTCCTCCACCACTATAATTTGCCACCGCTGCAAGGGCATGAGACATGTCATGAAGGATTGCCCTAGTCGTCGTGCTTTCATCGCTACCGCTGATGGGTATGAAAGTTCTAGTGATGTTGAAGATGAATTTGCTCGTATGACTAACCTTGTTGCAGATTCGACGGAGGAGCAGGAGACTACCGCCATTGATTCTATTGCTACCATCGCAGGCTTTCCTAGCCTCATTGTACAGCGTGTGTTGACCACTCGGGTAGGACAAGAGGAAGAACAACAACGCAACAATTTATTCTACATGTACCTCATTGTTGCGGACCGTCGTGTTCTCACCATCATTGATACTGGGAGCTGTAACAACTTGGTAAGTTCTGATTTGGTAAGCAAACTTGGTTTGACCACGCATGCACTACATCAGCCCTACTACATCAAATGGTTCAACAATAATGGTATGGCACAGGTAACTCGATCAGCACGCATACACTTTTCAGTAGGTTCTTATCAAGACTTTGCTGATTTTCATGTTGTACTTATGCAAGCATGTTCGCTTTTATTAGGCCGTCCATGGGAATATGATACGGATGCTGCTCACCATGGTAGAACAAATACATATACATTCGTGCATAAGGACAGGAATATTACTTTGCGTCCGTTATTGCCTGCTGATATTAGAAATCATTTTAAACTGCTTGCTAAAAATACTGAGAATAAACATGATAACAAACAACTTTCTGATATTAAACATAAGGCTATTCAGTTAAAGAGAGGTGCTTTTCTTGCTATGACATCTACTGTTACTGATCTTTGTGATAATCATGATGCACCTTGCTATACTATGCTTTGTCATGATATATCTTCTATCGATGATCATGTATCTTGTACTTTGTATTCTGCTAGTACTAACCTTTTGCAGGAGATTGATGCTGAGATGGAGTCGAGGGCGACTCCAATTCAAGAAGGGGAGGATGATGAGGACATCACCATGCTGGATACACGCATATCATGGTCTTCCCCAAGTTACAAGTCGTCACCAACTCGGTCGCCGCGTTCGTCCCGGATTCAGCCGACACTCCTTGACGGTTTTGATGATATCTCCCACATCCGACGTCCAAACAAGGTGTTCTTTGATACGTTGGAAATGGGACGACGACGCCGTTGTTTTGTTTATGGTCCTAGCTCCAGAACGGTCGTGAGTCATAATATGTGACCATGACAAGGTGCTGTGCCACCTATTTTGGGCCAACTTGGCCATGTATCGTGTCGGGCCTTAAGCCCATGTTGTGGGCGCCCCCCCTGGTCGCCCCCAACCCGAGGACGTCTTTGTTTTCTACATAAACTCAGTAGCCGCCATTTTTTAGTTTTGGGTTTTGTTTAGTTCAGTTTTCTAGAGAGAAACTTGATCGAATTATTGTAACTGTAACGACAAGTCCTTTTACAATAATCCAGGGCCCCTGTTCTTGTTCTACACCACTGTGGCGATTTGTGATCAGAGCTTGAACCTTTTCTTGTAATTCACTTCATCGATATTTGCAATTTCAGATTGCGTGTTTATCCTCTCTTGCTTGTGTTCTCGATTTCGCTTGCAGGAACAATCAAGTTGTGCTTGGTGTAATGGTTGCGGGGTTGGATCTTGTCTGATTCAAGCCGGGTCGTCGACGCCGAGTTTCCCAAATTCGAGTTTATCCCCTTACCTCTCGGAAGATCGGGCCATATCTACATCAGAAGGAGGGTTTTGGATTGGGTGGATAGTATGTGTCAGTGGGTTTGATGGTGTTTTCCTCATCCTTGTAGCTAGTGCTAGGTACAAACTTACCCACATTCTCACTCTCCTTGTCACACCTCTCAAATCCCAAACCCAAGTTATAGGTTGATCTAGAAGCATTCTCCTTCACTCTTGCCAAGTCACTCTCAATCTTCTCTTCACTCACTAGGGTTCTCTGGAGCCTAGACACAAGATTGTCATTTTCCTGAACTAGGGCTTTGTTTTCCTCCCTAGTGATTACAAGCTTGTCCTTAAGAGAGACACACACCTCACAAGGTGGTGGAAGAACCTTAGAGCGAGTCTCATGAAGCAACTTGGACTCAAGCTCTTTGACTTTGAGGGACTGAGCTTCCAACTCATCTGTGAGCTTGGGACACTTCTGACATGCACCCAAAAGAGTTGGTCTAGCTTTGAACTCATCAAGCTCCTTGAGGGCACTCTCAAGCTGACTGGCAACTTGAGCATGCACACTCTCCCTCTGTGCAAGATCACTCATCACAACTTGACAAGACTCTCACTCAACAACAATGTCCTCACGAGCAAGCTTGGACCTAAGTGAAGCAATTTCAAAATCAGACTCTCCAACTTAGACTTAAGCTCTCTACCCTCACGAACAGCACTGCGAAGCTTATCATCTTGCATGAGCAGAACATCGCGCAAATGATCAAGTTTAGAAGAGAGCTCATCAAGAGTGGGAGATACCTCGCTTGTGTCGGAGTCGGATCCAGAGTTGATGTCATGGTTGTTCTTTGCCATGAAGCAAAGCCCGGTGAAGTCATCCTTCCTCTTGACTCGTGGCTTTTTGACCTCCTCCTCCGAGCTTGAAAGACCTTCGCTTGATGTGAGGTCGACATCGCTCAAGGCAGTAACGCAAGCGCGTGCAATGGCCATGGCGAACTTCTTGGAGTTCTCGCCCTTCTTGTAGAAGCGGTTCTTCTTCTGCTTGAAGTCTTCAGTATTACTGTCTCGGTACCCGGCCTTCTTCTTCTTCTTGGGACATTCTGCGATGAAGTGTCCCGGGTCATCCCACTCGAATCAGGTTCTTGAACCACCTCCTCTTCTCTTGTTCTGGTTGTTGTAGAACTTCCTAAACTTCCTTGTGAGCAAGGACAGCTCCTCGTCAGCAATGCACTCCATCTGTTCATCGGAAGCTGCAACAAGAGAAGACAAAGCAAACTCCAAGGAAGACTGATCAAGTGAGGGGTTAGTTCCATGAGAAGCACAACTGTGATCACCCTTCTGAGAACTAGAAAATAAAGCCATGCTAGAAGCAGGAATAGCAAGATTAGGATGAGATTTCCTAGATAGTTCATGAGATTTCAGCTTGCTATACAGTTGCTCACAGTTCAGGGTATTGAATTCAGCAGTTTCTTCTAGAGTAGCAATTTTAACCCCCCAAACATTTTCATCAAGTGAGTACAATAGTTGCTTAGCTCTATCATTGTCATTGTACACAAGGGTACCACAAGCCCGCAAGTTGCACACAATTGCCTCAAACCTACGAAAAGTGTCATCTAGTGACTCGCCCGGTTTTTGAGCAAAGGTTTGGTACTATCTATTGTAAGAATCCTTACGCATAGACTTGACCTGGTTGGTACCCTCATGGTAAGTGCAGAGCTTATCCCAAATAGCATGAGCAGTGTCAAGGTGTGCAACCCTACCATGGTTGCTCCTACCAAGTGCAGAAAGCAGAATATTGACAGCTTTGGAGTTGTTCTCATACCTGAGTAACTCACCTGCAGAAGCAGTGTTCAGGTCTTGTGGTATAGCATACTCCTGATCAACAATCTCCTAAATTGCACATCCTTGACTCAGCAGATACGCCTTGGTCTGTGACTTCGAGTAGGGGAAGTCCTCTCCATCAAACATCCACATCTTGACAACGCGCTTCTCCATGTCGCCTTCGGATCATAAAGCCGGTGAAGGTCAACTAGTGATCAAACTGGCTCTGATACCAATTGAAGGACCGAGAAGGCGACTAGAGGGGGGGGGGGGGTGAATGGGAGCCAATCAAAAATTCTCCAAGAGAACTTGGCCTATATCCCAAAAAGAAAAAGAGCCATTCGGATGGCTATTTCTCAGATCTTCATCAGACAAGTCCGGTGGTCATCGGACATGTCCGATGGATCAAGTTGGTGCAGGCTCTAGAGTCCGAGGGACTTATCCGATGCCTCGGACAAATTGACCATCGGACAAGTCCGACGAGAAAGTCTGACAGATTCAGAACAGCAACAGCGAACCGCAAAGAAAAATTGCAAAACCTTATCAAACAAACTCCAAAAATCACGAAATTTGAACCAGAAGATCCTCAATACATCACAACCCTTATCCTAGGAGATCAACTCAATTGGCTCAAGAAATCATCATGAACTTCAGATCTCATGCCAAGAACACTAAAAATGGGAAACTTGAGAAATCCTTCAAATCGAAGGTGCTAGAGCCAATAATTCTATCAAGGATCCATAGAGGATTATCCTAGCTCATCCTAGCAACAAGTTTCTCAAGAAATCTGGGCCAAAAACTCGTCCAAAAGTGAGATAAAAAATCACCACGAAAATGCTTCCGAAAATAGGAAAAAAGGGAATTTCGGAATTCAAGTGAAGAAGGAAATCTTGAGCACGAAAATACTTCTTATATCATAGAAAGGTACTTACAAGATTCATAGGTACAAGGCTAGGAAGCCACCCTCTTCCTCCCACTATTTGGAAGAGCAAGAGATGTCTCTCACACACCCACTACTCTCCTCTCAAACATGAAGTTCTCTCCTAGCACTTTGAATAGAGTCCTAACACAAGGCTAATGGGAAGAGAGACACCTCTCCCACTAGACACACCTCTCTTTATATAGACCTAGGGTCTATTGTCCACATGACCACTCTACCCTTGACCTATATAACACACCCACCTACCACCGGGGGCATAACCATCCATCTTTCACCTCATCACCCGAATGCAATCGGACGCTTCACATCTTTGCTTCATCTCGAAGCAAGCTCTGTGATGGTGCCACGTGCACCACTAACCACCGCCACCGGTTTTGAGGTCCAAACCGGTAAACCGCCTTGCACGCCTCTCAAAGCACGACTTCTCGATGTCGACGGGTGTCACCTTGTCCCGCGATCCTGATCACCGGCAAGTCTCTCCCAGTCCCTGTCCATCGGGCTTCCTTGTCACTTGCACCGGCATCCCATTCGCCTTGACTTGGTCAACACGCCGTCTTCATCACCACCACGGTTTTGAGGCTCAACCGTGAAACCGTCCGTGCTTCTTGCCTCTCCATGTGTACGTTGTGGATCACCCTTGACTTCACCCGGCATCCCAATCGTCTGGTCCCAAGTCCCCTACTTGTGCCCGATCCTCTCGCCGTTGACCGCCAAGTCGACTCGAGTGACCTACACATCATGAGATAAGCAAACACATTTCCCATCTCCTACAACATCACCATATCTCTACCAACTCCGGTTAGTCATAACCATGATATGCAAACCCATGCAATCCCTGGATTCCCGTATTTCAACTCAAACACCAAATCTGCTCAAGTCAATTACTCATTACAAGTATAGCAAATCATGACACATATCCACATGGTTTCTCAAAGACCAAAATTTCTGTCGTTCAAAGAACTATGTCGATCCGCTCACTCGGTATATTTTATAGCTTAAAAGCATAAAAGTTTCCATGGTTCAATAGTAAATATTTGTGTGCTACGCCGGAGGAAAAATTGATAATTTTTTCCTCACAAAAAAGTTGATAAGTTCTTTTCTTATTAACCAGATATTTATGATCGCACGTGTGCAATTCTCATGGTTTCGTGAGATTTTATGGTTTGGAATTAGTTAGTGATTGCCATCAACGTGTGTCAGCAAAAATACTCCCTCCGTCCCATGAAGAGTGTTGCTTTTGACTTTTTAACATTGTGTTTGACCGTTCGTCTTATTTAGTTTTTTTTGCAAATATTATTTATTTATTTATAATTACTATTATCAATAGATATACTTTAATCATAACATATTTATTTTAATATTTATATAAATTTTTTGAATAAGACTGAAGGTCAAAAGTGATGTCTCAAAGTCAAAAGCGACACTCTTCATGGGATGGAGGTAGTAGTAGTTAACAAAAAAATAGTAAGAGCTAAGGCCAGTCTCAATGCAAGGTTTCATTCAACGGTTTCCAAAAATGCTATGTCATATAAAGGTATTTGAAATAGTAAATGAAACAAGCTCTCTCAATGCAAAGTTTCATGTTGAGATTTTATAGGCTAAGATATTATTTAAATGCTGCATCTAATTGACCAATGAAAGTTCATGAAATATGTATAGATGAAACAAATTATTCTCAGTGGGAGTTTCATTCTAGTTTCATAGTTTAGGTAATCGTGTACATCAGGTTTCATTCCCATGAGACCCAACTCCTCTCTTTCATCATTAATTCTATGCCACACCATTGTTTTTTACTAATGTGATATATCATTTAATGAGTTTGACACCCATATGAAACCTGGATTGAGACTAGCCTAAGGATGCATGCATGTAATTAATGGACCTAATTAATAGTGCATCGTGCATGCATGCATGTAATTAATAGGTGTAACTAAGAGTGCCCGTGAGTGCATGCTCTAATTAGGAGGAAAATGCAGGGATGCGTGTGGATGAGTGGATAGGGTGGCTGGAGTGTGACTTAATATACCACACCCTAGGTGTGATTTAGCGCTTCCATATATATATATATATAGCTATGCTAATTTACACCCTGTGTGTGATTTAGTATTCCACTCCCTAGCCACTTTGGTTCAGCCGGGTCAAACTAAAATTGCATTCCGACTCAATCCAGCCATAATAACCAACCGGGTGTGTCATGTGCCATTTAATTCTTCAAATAATGAAAGCACCATAATCACAGCAATTTATTTTGGGAAGTTATTTCCTTTGATCACGTTGCTATATTGCCCATTTATTCTTCTATATATATTTTCTCTCTCTCCTCTCAGTCATATGTATTTGATGTTGTTCTAGCGATGTGCCTAGGATGCAAGACAAGGTCACGTCAACGACAACCAGGTATAGAATTCTACCATCATAAATTTTTTTTCATTTACCCAATATCTTTTTGATGGTTTTGTGGATTCTTTATATAGCAGCGTGGAGACCAGGAGGAAGCAAGCACCAACGCAATCAGCAGCTTACCCATGTTGAAGATGTCAGAATGTCCTGCTCGTACGTATTGCCTTTCTTTGCCATTGTTTTATTTGTAGATTGAGTGGATTCCAATCTGAATCAATTTCATCTCAACCATTTTTTTTGTTCTGATCAATTTTTCTTGCAGGTGAGTTAGAGACACATTGTTGAAGTAATAGGCAACGAGGAGGAAGTAGCCGAAACTGATCCGCGCAAGAGCTGGAGCGGAACTGCTTGAGTGGGTGGCAATGATCGTTTTTGGCAACAGCAACAACCATTTTTGTTTATAAGATTACTTTTCACATAATCAGAATATATTTATATGTAACGGCTAGAAACTAGTTTCTGGTCAAAGCACAAACAATTATTCATTTCTAATTGGTACCCACAACAAATTAGCAAATGCATGGCATGGTTTGTTGGGCGTGTTGGGTGTGTGCCCATATGATTGAAATTCTTACCAAATAGTAAAATATACTTCTATTTATGATCATATGAGAATTTGTTTGCAAATTCCAAACTTTATATGGAGAACAAGATTCTTGAATTAAAACTTTAAAACCATAGAGGACTTTGCGATTCCAAAATGTGTGAATTTTTGCTATTGCTTTAAGTTTTATGTTTGAACGCTTATGTTCAGACGACAATATTTGCGACTAGGACATTATGACTGCAAATTTCATGATCAATTATCATTTATTATGATTCACCAGCTTAAGTCATATAGTTATTAACTTGGATTTTGCATTGACACACATTATTTTTTGTGACTACAAAGCTAGTAATACCAGTATTTTCGGTCTAGCGACACTCCACTTGATTGAGGATAACAAAATTTACTATTATAATTATCATAGCAATTATTTTCCAGAGACAAATTAAAAAGAAACACCTCTAATAGTAAAATTTTGTGCACTCAAGGTTAAATGATATGTTATGGCCATTTTCTATTTGACTCTAGAAAGAAACAAATAAATTATTTCTCTAGAACTAGAATGCATGCATCTGGCGGGTCTCCATTTGATTGAGATCAATCGCTTTTAAAAATAATAAACAATATGACCCAATCCTAAATAATCATTCACTTGAGAGTAAAAACCCCAGAAAAGCACCAATTGTCAGCTCAAAACACATTTGGGTGGTGTTAGATTGTAAATAATAAATAGCATTTTACGTTCACCCATGTTACTATTTATGCTTACGCATAATCAAACATAATATGAAATTCGATCATGTTATTGTGGGTCGATTTAGTTCTAAGATCAAAATGACCGCAAAGTGAAACAACAAATAGGTGGCATGCTTGTCATAATAAAACTTATTTGTGTCTCTGCACATGCAAACCTATTTTTTGAAATTACTCCTAACCATCCATGCATTCAAACCTATTTTTATGCAATTTTCAGGTTGAATGGGTAGAAATGTAGGAAAATACATGCCTAATTATTTGTGCCTACATGAGTAGCTAGAATTAAAGTGCAGGACACATACATGTATAGATCTCTTATTGTTTTTATACTATATAAAATCCCATGTAGCATGCAAACATCAGAGAAGCCATGTTTTTTGCATTGCTTCACCTCGGCTACGACTGCCACGTTTGATTGTACCATTATTGGGATGCGTTATGGCCTTACATTAAATTAAATAATGCAATTAATTGCTTGTATTTACGGCTACAATTAATCACTTTCCTAATGATGGGATGAGCTACGTGCATGCAACCACAAAGCCAAATATACAGTGACACCCCTCATGAGAAAAATATAGACACGTGTCCTAAAATCATGAAAGCCCAAGAGTTATGAGTATTTATGATTATGTAAGAATTCATTCGCAATTGGGGTATCTTATTGAACAACCATATTCTTGCATTTACTTTTTAAATTATAAAGAATTTATAGATGCAAAATTGAAAAAGTGTAAATACATAGTTGATGCAATCATAAAAAGCACCTAAATTTTTTAATACTTAGTTTCAGTTCAGAGTAAATGGAATAGTAAATACTATATTTTTACTAACGAATGATATACAAAGTCATAAAAATCAGTATTGTATGATGCAGCAACGGGACAACCAAATATTGAATTAGAAAGAACATTATCACCAGTAGTTAACACCTATAATCAACATGTTTTGCCTAAAATTATTACATGCATAGTTGGGTGGGTGCGTGATTGAATAAATGGTTTCCACATCTGCAGCTTGTGTTCTGTACACAAGCACGCCAATCGGCTCCAAATTTTTCAGAAGCTAGAAACATAAAAGTTTTACGGTGCAGGAGCAAAAAGTTATGTGTGTTATGGGATCACCTTAAATACTGGTACAAGGTTTTAATGAAACAATATTTTATGATCACATCACTAGTTTTTTATGGTTGTATGATATTTTGTGCTGACAAGTTTTGGAATTAATGATAGTGCACCAGCTAAAATAGTTAAATTAGCAAAGTAATTAATAGTGTTGATTAAGAGGTGCTGATGCATACAATTAGTAATAAAGGTAATCAAGAGGTGGCCGCCTAAACAAATGCATGCATGCATGCATGAGTCAGTGAGTGCTCCTGGTGCTTTGATTAGTCCTGATAGGGTGGCTAGGATGTGACTTAATATACCACACCCTGGGTGTGATTTAGCGCTGCCCTATATATACTCCCTCCATACTTCAAAAAGAAGTCGTTTAAGACATGATTTAGCATACCAATGACTCATTAATTAGAAGGCTTTTTCCTTCTCTATCCTTATTAAATATGTCTTGGAACTAACACAGTCAACAATATGTGCTCAGTTGAGTGGTTGCTGCTATATAGCAAAAGTGCTCAACCTATGAGGTTCCTGGTTCAATTCTCCACAACTACAATATTTTTTTACGTATCGAGAAAACGACTTGCTTTTGTAAAATCAGCAATAGACCCAGAACGACTTCCTTTTGAAGTATGGAGGGAGTATATATATATATATATATATATATATATATATATATATATATATTATAGGGTAGCGTTACATCACACCCAGGGTGTGATATATTAGATCACTCCTCTATGCCACATAAGCAACAATAGTCCTAGGTGTTCTAGGGGGTGCGCCACCAGACCAGGAATTAACCAAGCGGTTTTCTCTCCCTCATTACCGAACCCATACGGGTTTTGCTCTACCAGCTGAGTCGGTTGTTGCCACGAGTTAAACACACATGCACTGATCGAGGCATGGATCGGGGATTAGTGTCCATTAAATTAATGGTTTGGGAGCATGAAGAAAGAGGTTCACGTGCATGAGCACAACCGACACCTTTGGTGAAGACAAAATTGATTGTGTTTGATCGCAGAAAAGTTTACTACTTTGGAGTTCACGGTATCATGTTGGCACCAGCAGATCTGAGTGTGCGCCGCCAAGGCACCAGAGCCAGTTCAGCTATTGGGTGGCACAGGTTAATCAGCCACCAATTGAGCCATGGATCTAGGATCGGACCCAGTAATATAATGGAAGGTGCCAACGAAAAAAGATCACGTGAATACAAGAGTAAAACCAACCTTCCCTGAGGACAAAAACCTATAATGTTTTTCCTCATATTTCAAAATATTATTAGTCGCAGAAAAAAAGAAAACACCAAGACCACCGTCACTGTAAATTGTGGTAGGATAGCAAACAATTTTAAAATCTGTTATTATGCTAGGATAGCAAAGCATATAGTATGTAAACATAAAAACCTCGACTCTATTTAGAACTGGTGAGTGATGAACCAGATAATAAATAATAATATGTATAAGCATAAGAATTAACAAAAAAAAATGTGATTTGGGAGTTTGAAGGACATTTGTAGATTCTCTCTCACAAGGATAGTTGTGCACTAGCGTATCAGTTGATCAGAATAAAGGTGGTGGGAGTATAGGAGGTGACGGAGTTGCAGAAACGTGATTGTGAAAAGATGACAAATAGGATTGTAAATTTTAAATGGGCTAGTAGCAAATATCTATTTGTTTAATTTGCCACGAGGCTCATCAGATATGATCATAAAATTGTATCATTTATGGCCAGAAAAAATAATATGTTGTAATCGCAAATATATTATGTTGTGTGCACACTTCGTCAAATTTTGCTTCACTTCCATTCTTTAGGATCTCTTCCCTCAGATAAATAAACGTGAGGTACTAACTACTAACAAATGGTTGGAGACCAGAGAGAATCATTTATTGTCTCCAGAGACATCCCAGAGAGAGAACCATAAACATTTTATATTCTTGCACTTGCCTATGAACTCATGATCGCAAAGAGCAGTGTGCTTGAACACAAAAATTTAAATTATATGTCTCGTACTCGAGACTGAAATAACAACTATCTCAATCACTTCTTAATCATAAAAAAATCAGTCTGTTACGTTCATGCACATTTTATATTTACAGCAAGAAAGATGTAGACTATGTCGAAAGACAAATATCAGTTTGGTTACTTCAAGTTCTTATAGCAGATTGCTAGTCGGGACAAAAAAATAAACAAAGTACAATTTAGTGTTTTCAGTGGAGGCTAGTAACCACAATCTTTATCATAAAACTCTTCCATCCTTTGTGATTCCATTATTCGTGCGGTTATTGCAATAGAAGACAGTTGTCATTCTTTGAATGCACTTCTGAAAAATGAAAAAAAATGCATATTTTGCTGTTTCATTTACTTTTATAATCACAAAGCCAGAAAATACACATATGGTTCACATAAAAAGAAAAGCACTCCCATCGCAGAGATGCATTTGCATTAAGAAAAATATATTATTACAGAAATAAGTGGAAACTGAAGAATTGAAAAAATCTAATGACATTTTTTTATCGCAAATTCCACTAGTGAAAATCTTCCAGCGTGGTGTATCAAGATCTGCAAAAAAAACAGGAAGGTATTAGATTAAATGGTCAACAGATATATGAATTTTAGACCTTAGGTAACTGCTAGTTATGATCAATAGCCTGATGATCTTGGGGAACTTATCAAAAGGGGACCTATCAACAACAACAGATTCGTTAAGGCACTAATCATTCAAGTCCTAGCAGAAGAAACAAACATGGTTGCGTACCTTGCAGGGGTTGCGGCTGCCATATATCAGAGCATATGAACTCCAACCTGCAGCGGCCTTCGATATGGTCAAAAGAAAAATGCCACAGCAGTGTAAAATAAGGAATGGATTGGGCTCTTGTCTGCCTGGATCCATTGGCAGTGAAAATCTTCCGACTTTTAGATCAACGTTGGAGGAGAATGTTTCATGATCCCCCCCCCCACCCAAAAAGAAAAGAAGGATTAATCTGGCACAGGATACAACAGCTGCGATTGGCAGCTCAGAGAAAAAAACGAGGATTGAATCTTGGACGTCTCATTTTGTGCTGGCGATTGGAGTTCTTCAGCACCCTTGTCAACGACCTGATTATCCCTGTCCATCTGGAGGACAGTTTGACATCGATTGATGAAGAATATAGATTCCCATAGAAGATATGAAAGTAGATGCAAACCTTGTATGGGGTACAGCTATTAGGAGCACCACACCACCATCCAGGACTCGACCATGAAGTAACCTGCCGCCGGAGTCGATATGGTCGAAAGAATTGCCGCGGCAACCTTAAAAACAAGGATGATTTAGGAAATGCCAAATTGTAAAACAAAAACCATTGATGTGTACCAAAACGAGGTACCACCGCCGCACCGTCGTCATCGAGGCAGACAGTGCAACAGCCGTCGCCGTTGAGATGGCCAAAAACGAGCTACTGCAGCGGCCGTGAAAAACCTAGAACGGGAACAACAGCCTCAAACAATGGGAGAAAAATATACGGAGGAGTAAATTATGTTGGCTATTAAAGGAATTGAACAAGCGTGTTGCCCTGGGCCCCACAAAATTCTATAATGGTGAGAGACGACCTGATATTTAAATGGAAACAAAATAAATGGCTCCTAGTTTTTTTTCCAAGCTGTTTTTTTTATGGTTGGTTTTTTTAATGTTGGGGTGCTGCCTGGGTGTAGTTTGATCGGGTTGGGAGGGATCGGGTGTGTGACGTGGCTGCCTAATTGGCTGGCGTGTGGAATAATAAATCACACCCTGAGTGTGATATAATAAAGATATATATATATATATATATATATATATATATATATATATATATATATATGGAGCGCAGCGCGCTGAATAATATTCAGAGCGCTGGTCGGTTGGTGCAACCCAACCAACTCAGCTCGCGATAGTATATTTTATTTCGCGGTAGTATATCTCGCTCTGAAATAGTATATCAGCATAATATATATTCGAGTAATCCTGTGTCTTTCTCTCTCTCCATCCTCATTTTGAATCTCCTCTTCTCTATCCTCTTCCTCCTCTCCTCTCCTCTCCTCTCCTCTGCTTGAGCTCTAACCCGTGTTGTCCGCTCGAGCTCCAGGATCTCCACAGGCAGTAGCAGATCTAGGCAGAGGAGTACATCAGGGAAGCTTGGGGGCGCTCATCCTCGGCACTGTTTCTTGATGGGGATGATGGCGCCGCCATGTTGGAGGCGCTGCTACATGCAGATGAGGTCGGTAGATTCATGGTGGCTGGTCAGACACAGACTGATGTGCGTCACTACTTGAAGGCCACTGCTATGTTTCCGATGAACTCCGTCCACATCACCTTGTACAGGTGACGGTTCTCATTTTTTCCTCTAGCTGGCCGTCCACAACACCTTGCATAGGCTCCATCCATCTGCGCAAGATCCAGATCTATGTGCACAAGCTCTATCATGAATTTCTTATTTATTCTATTTTTGGAGCTATTTTTGGGTGAATTTTTAATCACTATTTTGGCAGCGTTTGGGCTCAGATTTTCTTGGGGATTCAGGTGCTAGGACATGTGAGAACATTTGTATGTCATGGAATAAATCAGTTTTCTCAATAGCATAGTTTAATTTTAGGTTTCTTATCTTTTTCTTATTCTTTAGAGTTATGCGATTATTCTGAAATTGGTGTTAAATGCTCAATCTTTCTTGGGGCTTTTGGTTGGAATGGATTTCTCATGATGGAGTGAGCATGCTGTTAAAATTGTGTGATTTTTAGAGCTATTCTGATGGGTCTTATGATTTTTCAGTGAAGGAGAAACTAGCGTATCGCGCTCTATATTCTTGATAGAGCAAGCAGCCTTGATAGTATATTACTTTGATGATAGTATATAATTATTGATAGTATATTACTTTTTGTAGTATATATACTATTTTCTATTACATATATAATTTCCAGATGCGTGAACAAGGAAGGAAGCAAGCACAAAGTATATATAATTTCTATAGTATATATATACTATTGAACTCGTAGTAGAATAGTATTTTTTTTAATTCAATAATACACCTCTGCTGATGTTTTTGTATTTTATAAATATTCTATTTTATAGTAACCTCAAATAGTATATATACTACCTCTTGTAATCCATTTTCTTATATTTTATGATAGTACATCTATGATTATATACTGGTTCTTGCTAGTTGTTCTGCAATCTCATATTGTATATATAATATCCTACAATACACAAATAATCACTTTTAATTATGTTTGCTAAACATTGATATGGACAGTCGTATATTTTTCTTGATTGTTTGCATCACTTGTGTATATTCAGATGTTGGATGTTGCCTCTCACAATCATTTGATTTTTATTTGTTTAGTTATAGATTTATTTTAATTTTTATTTTTAGATTTACATCATATATTACTGAATCAGTATACTATTGTTTGAGATTAGTATTTTATAACTCCTATAAATGAACCAGGTAAGTATATATATACTATTGCACTTGTTACAGAATAATATTATTTTCAATGTTATAGTATATATCCATGATAGTATACGAATTCTGTTGATGTTGATATATTTTATAAAGAATCCATTTTCTTGTAATCTCAAGTAGTATATATACTTACTTCATAATGTAATATATATATTACCTCTTGTAATCTACTTTAAGACTAACAATATACATAACAGAGGAGTATATATACTAATCAATTTTTTTTCTCTTTTCTACTAGATTTTGATGCCCAAGTGCGATACCTTTTTGTCTACGTGTAGCTCACAGATCTTGTTCAGTTGAAGCTCTCATAGTATTTTAAGGTAGTATTTTAACTTTTATTCTCTCCGAATTCATACTACAGTGTGTATTGTAAGGTAGTATATATACTCCATGAGATTTTAGGATAGTATTTTATCACAAATATACATCTCTATGAGTATAAATCTATGTACTTATGAGTATGTATAAGTATTTATATACTTATGACTATATTTTTTGAAGTGTATACGATAACATTCTATGAGTATATCTTGTCTTGGTGATAGTATATCTCTACTAATTGTGTTATAGACATCGTGATAGAATATTTCTACTCCTGTGATAGTATATCTCGTCAGGCTTATAGTATATCTCAAAATATACTACGGCAGTATACAATCGTGAAGGTTGGTTTGATTAATTGGTGATCAAAATAATGTTGACCTGAAAATATACGACCATGATAGAAAATATATCACTGTATACTTGAAAATATACGACCGTGGTTGAAAATATACTATCATGGAGGTTAGTTTGACTAGCTGGTGGTCAAAAAAATATATGACTATTGATCTACAAATATATACTACCACGATTATATATATACTACCACGATATACGATCAAAGATGTTGGTTTGACCACCTGGTAATCAAAAAAATATTGACCTGAAAATATACAACCTCGGGAGAAAATATACGACTGGTGACCTGAAAATATATGACCACTATTGTACATATACTATCACGTTATACCATCATAGAGGCTAGTATATATACAATTGCGGAGGTTGGTTTGACCAGTTGATGATGGACAAAGTACTCATGCAGCTGCTGACACAAAAAGTAGAGGACACAAAAGATTCCTCATATACAGCTCCTGACACAAAAGTAGGAGACCAAGAACACGGCTTGGATGCCATCGCTTGCTCTACTGCTTCAACAGCATGCATGCAGCAGACCATGACCCGCCTGGTGGTTAAACGACCGGCACGCTGAATAATATTCGGCGCGCCATTTAGCGCTGTCGTGTATATATATATATATATATATATATATATATATATATGTCCAGGCTAAATGATCAATTGAGTAGTTGGTAAACACAGTAGACACACCATTAACATGCATATGCATGGCTTTGGCAGGTAAATGAAATTGTTTCATATAAGAAGGGTTGAGTTTCGTACAAACTTTGCTACGTCCATGATATAAGGTCACTACTCCTCCGGTTGATGTTGTAGAGCACATTAAGAGAGGACCCTTCTCTGATAAATCTTGAGTAATCTGTATCCTGGGGGGTTTGGATCTGCCTATGGATATCAGTATATCACGGTTGATAGTTCTTGGACCTGTTAGCAAAATAAGGCTACAGGAAGCTGAGTTTTAGGAAAATGTCCAAATAACATGTACGTACAAACTAAAAGCTATGCATGCAGTATGTCTCTTCAAGTTTCTACAGTAGATCATCAGGAAGATGAACCAACCAAATAAGATCATAATTAAAGGTTGAGTCTCTACTTGGTACCACCCCAACATCTCGAAGCTCGCCACCTCAATTGTTATTAGCTTTGGCTGTTGACGTGATTGAGTGCTAGCTATTGTTTTTTTATCTACGATAACTAGCAGATGACCAGAACAAGTTATCAGATGGTGATACGCCCTGTTTCATTTTGAGATGTTATTCCTTGCAACCAATGGACGAATACGTACTACTAATCTTATATGTACTAACTAGAGTCTGGTCCCATCCTCAAGAGCCGTTCCAGTGGTTTGGACCTTAACTTATGCTTTGATCCCACCCCATATGAGGGTCTGTAAAATATGCACAAAACATACTCATCCAAAGGAGTAGGAGGCACTGGGAACTAGAATTGGACGATAACATCATTTTTGACCAGATGGAGAATATAAGATCCAACAAATATTATGATGCGAGTCATGAATGAACATCCACCATCAGTTCCACTCACCGTTCAAACAGGGAGGCACACTATACGGTCCTCAGCTTTGAAACAATTTGACTTGAAGTTTATAATAACATGTTGTGTTCGAAGTCCCCCACATTAATTGTCCTCTTCTTAATACTCATTTATGTCCATGTTGAAACCAGTCATGACATTGTCAAGAATGTCTAGTCAAAAAGGTCCTTGGTACATGTTTATTTTGAAGAAGTTTGAATCATTGATAGAAAGCCAAAATACTGCTTTTGTCTTTTTTTCCCAGTTTCATGCATGAAGTGTTTCAGGGTAACTTGTGTGCAAATTCAAAATGCTACTACCAGTATTCTGTTATGACACTAAGGATATGTTTGGTAGAGCTTATATACCAGCTTATTGAGCAGCTAGCTTATGCATAAATAGGTTAAATAAGCCATAAACTCTGTCAAATAGGTTAAAAGCATAAACACTTATTACAATAAGAAATCATAAGTCAAAATCTTTTTTGTACTATAAGCTATAAGCAAGAAAAATCTTACTTCTCCAGTTTATGGATCACTTCTCCAAGATAAGCTGTAATATAAGTTATTTTGTCAAACGAGTTGATTGCTTATACTATAATAAGCTAGATAAGCACTTTTGACAGATAAACTAAAATATAAGCACTCTTCAGCATAAGCAAAAGTTCTACCAAACATACCCTAAATATTATATTATTATTAGGTAAGTAAATAAATCGGTTTTATAAAAGAAGGGTTAGTTTCATGCAAACTTTGCTACATCTATTGTATATATATTTTATCAATAAAAGAAGCCACCACGTTTGCTCTCAAGGGCTATAAATTACCACATTAATTAGAGAAAAAGATAAATAATCCACCGCTTTCATTATAAAAATATTAGACCAAAATATCCATATATCTTTTTTAAAAATTATCCACCAATATCATTATAATCAACTAGACTAAAATACACTGATATATAAATTTAGCCATTATTAACAAACCTATATATCGATATCGATGACTTTTACAACCAAACAAAGGACCCATGTTGACCGTTGTTGGGCAAGCAACAAGCAATGACACCTTGGCTCGTGAGCAGCATGCCCCAAACATCAGATGCAAGCGAGTGCTATAGCCACAACAGAATGACACAAGTGTTCACAGGAAGAAGCAAATCTTCTAGCCGATGTGCTAAGAAACAAAGCTGTCAGCCTATATGCTATCCAACGTGAGAATGAGGCAGTCAAAGTTGGCTCATTATTCACCATGCAACAAACTCGATCAAAACAGGCAGAACCAGTGTTGTCTAGCAAATACATCACGTAACATCGGAAGGCTTCACAATGTATTGACTCACGATGATGCCTCCGCTCCTTGCCCTCAAGCCATGGAAGAACGAGGCAATGAGTGAAGTGAAGAGACAACGCATTAGAGGAAAGAAACAGATCTCTCTTGCCAGCGATGGATGGCATCGCTTCTCATGCCCTCAACAAGTCAGGTATGTCCTAAATTATTCTTACCCTAATCTAGTTTCAATATTTCTTAATCAACAAGAATTGTTGGTGTGACGGCAGCCATGCACATGTGTCACAACGCTCAAGCGGTTGTTGCCCATGGAAAGAAATTCTCTGCAGCGGTGTTGTAAACTTTTTGATTTACAACACCGCTCAGATGTACGCCACGTGTACTCCAAACTTAATCTCAAAGCAGCTTGTGCCTCCCACGTTAAGCCACTCCCGTGATGCAGCCGTAAGCCAACCACGGTTCCCTTGAGCCGACGATCAAGCCACTCGCCCATCGGCTCGGCTTCTTCCGCAAGTCGCTCATAACTCTCTCATCGCATCACCTCGATCAACAAAAAACTGAAACCCTATAACCCAGAACGGCGGCAATGGAAAACTGCCGCCGGGTTGAAGCTGAAGCCCCCGACGAGGTCGAGCCTGTCACCACCACCGATGCCGAGTTGATTTCACGTTCGCAGCTAGCAACCGGCGGCGGCGGCGAGTCGATTTCCCATCTGCTGCTATCAACCACTGTCGGTGTTGACATCGGCATCAGCGTCGGCACCGAGTCGATTTCCCGTCCGCTACTAGCAACCGGCACCGGCATCGAGTCCAGTTCTTGTCCGCTACTAGCAGATACTTCCAGGTTATCTCTTCTTGATTTGCTATTTCCCGTCTGCTGCTAGCAACTGGCACCGGCATCGAGTGTTGGTGGATCGGAACATTATGTTTTTACGTATGTCTAATTTCATTTAGTGCAACTATAATATTGCCTCACGTCATCTTGATTTGCAGTTCATTGTCTTTGACCACGGTATTTCCGACGATGATCACAACAACTCTACAAATACCCCAAGTCATGGCACATCAGGATTCACCGGCGGAGGTACTACCAGAACTAATGTAATTGGGATTATTACTATATATTTTTTGTGTTATAGTTATATCATATTTTGGTCCCATTGAAACCTAGGTGGATGAGGAACATGGAGAAAAGGCCATTGTACCAGAAGTTGGGATGTGTTTTGAATCAGAGGAAGATGCATATGACATGTACAATTGTTATGCTAGTAAGATTGGGTTTAGTATTAGAAAGAGCGATACGAGGCGTAGAGTAGACAAAAGTATATATCAAAAGCATATAGTTTGCAGCAACCAAGGAAAACGAGGTACTCATCCCTCGCATGAAACTTTAAAGGAGAATTACACTACTAGGACATCATGCAAAGCTCGTGTTCAGTTTAGTGTTAGGCGAGATGGGGTTTGGCAGGTCCAGAAGGTTGAGCTTCAACATAATCATTATCTTACAAGTCCAAATAAGACACGCAAGATAAGGTCACATCGTCATATTATAGAGGCAGATAAACACTTAATTAGTCAAATACGAGAAGCTGGAATAAAGCCAGCTCTCAAGTGTTTGACTTTTTTAAGCAGTGGTATAGAGGAAATGAGAATGTACCTTTCTCACGGGTGGATTGCAATAATGAGATAGGTCGTAAGCGTAAGAAGTATTTACCAGCCAATGATGCACAAACCTTGCTTGAGTATTTGGAGAATAAACAGTTAGAGGATCCTACATTTTTTTATGCCATAGAAATTGACAAGGAGAAAGATGGTGAGATAGCTAATTTATTTTGGGCGGATGGTCAGGCTATCATGGACTATTCGTGCTTTGGTGATGTTGTGTCATTTGATACGACATTTCAGACTAATAAATTTGAGATGCCATTTGCTCCGTTCCTTGGTACCAACCATCATAAGCAGACAATTATTTTTGGAGCTGCATTGCTATATAATGAGAAGACAACATCATTCATTTGGCTTTTCAATACATTTTTAGCAGCAATGTCTGGCAAGCATCCCAGCACAATATTCACAGATCAGTGTGCTGCCATGGCAGCAGCAATTAGCATTGTGTTTCCAAACACAAGTCATAGTCTTTGTTTGTGGCATATTTTTCAAAATGTTGGTAAACATCTTGGTAATGTGATTGGTGCCAATAGTGAGTTTCTATCTGAATTCAAGAAATGTGTATATGAAGATAGGTCAGTGGCATGTTTTGAGAAATCATGGCACAATATGTTGGTTCGCTATGAACTCAAGGAAAATAAATGGTTGAAAAGTCTATATGAGTTGCGGGATCATTGGGCTGCCGTAACACATGACTCTTTTACTGCTGATATGACCTTAACTCAAAGAAGTGAAGGTATGAATAATGTTTACAAAAAACGGTTTTGTAGGAAACTCTGTCTTTCAGAATTCCTAGAAGAATGTGAGAAGTGTGCAGCTAGTCTTCGTGAAAATGAGTTGATGCTGATTTTAAGTTGCGGCGTTCTGATCCAGTTACTTACATCCGAGATTTGCCAATGTTGAAGACTGCGGTAGTATCATACACAAGGCAGATTTATTTGGATTTTGAAGGAAAATTTAAAGAGCAATTTTCTTTCTCTTGCAAATTGATACAAACTGAGGGGACAGTCATGGTTTACAAGGTTATGCCTACAGAATTCCAAGATGAAGCAATAGTTGTCTTTAACTCTGAAAGTATGAAAATTTCTTGTTCATGCAGAAAGTTTGAGACCATAGGTATGTATGTACATTTTTAATTATTTTAGCACAATAAATATAGATACATATGATATAACAATTACATGTTCATGTAAAAACTTCATATTGTATGTTTTAGGTATATTATGCAAGCATGCTCTAAGAGTCTACAACATAAATGAAGTTTTTGACTTGCCAACTCAATATATACTACATAGATGGTCAAAATATGCAAAAAGAGGATATCTTTGTGAGAAACAAAGAACAAAGAACGAGCCTTTACAAGCACAGGCTGCTCGTATCTCTAGAAAGGCAACATCTACTGCATTGAAATGCTCTAATTCAAAAGAACTTCTTGATGAATTGGAAAAGGCTATAGATAAGTTGGACTTGGAAGCAGATAATTCCCTAAGCGAAAGACCTGCCAAAAATTATGAGGTTCCTCAAAGTTCTACCGAATATCTTGGAGATATATTAAAAGGAAAAGTGTCAATAAGAGTACCCCAGGTGATAAAAGGTCCAAAGACTAAAAGAGGAAGAGATCCACTTGAAAAGAATAAAGGAAAGAATAAGAAGACTGCTAAGAAAAAATGTACGTATTAAAATATCATGTACCAATTACTATTCTGTTATTGTTGCTAAAGTTTTTGTTTCTCTTTTTTATTTTTGTAACAGGCGAAGATCCAAGAAAAGCAACAGATAACAGAGATCATGATCATGACCCAGAACAATTGATTGTAAGTCCAGTTAAATCATTTTGTTATTGGTTTTCTATAATAAATTTAATTGCATGGGTCATGATAGTTTCACTTTTTTCAACAGACATCTTTTGATACAAATATCAGTGCTAATTTGACAATACCAAATGTTGCAAACAATAGTGGCATGTATGCCAAGTTTTCAGCCATGTCTGGTCCAGTTATGCAAGGAGGATTTACAAGTCTTTTACTCGGAGTTCACCAAGATGCATCAGCTGCTCGAAAATTGCATTTTGATGAAGGAGGAAATCACACAAAATGAGTAGACACCCTTCAATGAATCTAATGGAACCACCATATAATTTTTCATTTGTAACATTTATTAGCTTTGCAATCAGACATGTGTCTTTTCATATACATTTGGACAAGTTATCGTTTCATATACATTTGCGCAGGGACAGATTGTCGAGTCTTATTGTTATCAGCAAAGAGTGATGAAATGGTTGTCAGGATCCTATTGAAATGTGAATATAACAAGATGGAGATCTGGCATACCACCAGTTCAGAAATATGCAGTTCTCTAACTGAAACTAGTATGAAGCAAAGCAAACTGTCCAAGCACATGATTGTTACGCACCGTATTGCCAAGCAAAGCAAACTGTCCACCATTTATGTAAATCATTATTAGATCACAATGTTCGTTATCTAACATATTGTATAAATAATTTCATCTTTCGTCATTCAATCTATGAGTACGATGTTCATTGTCAACATTGTCGGGACAACGTGATCAGGTGCCGACGTTGAACGATGCTGGCTATCATTACGCTGTCGATGATGGAGGCCTTTGCTGGTGGAAGGCGGGGCAGACGGGAACTACCAGAGCGTGGTGATTGATATGGATGATAGAGATGTTAGACGATAGCAAGCAGAAAGAGATGGCTGGAGCGTCCCGGCACCGGCGTATGCGTGCCATCGACTACGACGGCGGGACAACACGCGGCGGTAGGGAATCGAAGCGGTTGATGGCCGACAGTCGGCTCCATATTATCTTTTCTGATGACTTTATGGCTGAATCAGTCTTTGTTAGTTTACACGAGCCGAGCTCGGCTCGCTAGCATCGATGGTTGGCTTTTGGGAGTGGCTTAACGTGGGAGGCACAAGCTGCTTTGAGATTGTGTTTGGAGTACACGTGGCATATATCTGAGCAGTGATGTAAATCAAAAAGTTTACAACACCGCTGCAGAGAATTTCCTTCCATTGCCCATGCTCACTGTCTGGCTTGGTGCTGCTATAGAAAGTGTTGAACCATAAGTGAATTATTCACCCTTTCCTATCAGCTTAAGCTTTTGCGTGTAACTGGTTGGTGCATAGTAGCTTAACATGGTATCAGAGCTCTGATATCATGTTAATCTATTATGCACCAACTAGTTGCACCTAAAAGTTTAAGCCGATAGGAAGCTCTGATATCATATTAAGCTATTATGCACCAACCAGTTGCATTCAAAAGCTTAAGCTAATGGGAAAGAATGGGTAATTCACTTATGCTTCAATACTCCCCCTCACGTAAACATAGAGATAGGAGCGACGTAGCGGAACATGCGATCGCTAGGACTTGAACTCAAGACCTTTGGCTCTGATACCATGTTAAGCTACTATGCACCAACTAGTTGCACTCAAAAGCCTAAGTTGATGAAGAAGGGTGGGCAATTCACTTATGATTTAATAGAAAGAGGGACCACAACTCCTCTACTCGGATGGTGCCAGCGCCTATGGCATGGTGATATGGAGTATCCATTGATCAAGCCGCCAATGAAGCTATTAGTCCTTGTGACACCAGCCGGCAACAACTTCATGCTGGAAGTTGCTGCTCTTATGCTTCTTGCTCATGCATGATGCGAGGGCTTTAGTCAGTGTGCAGCTAGCGGCGAGATTGGCGTGGATGTCATGCTAGCCATGGAGTGCTGCTCCAATACCATACTGTGGTGCAACAACTAAGTAGCAATATTGATGTTCCATCACTGAAGATCCATAATTAAAGTTGAAATCACCAAGCTTTATACTGCTACTTATTAAATATTTGGGTATTATATATTTGATGATTTGTTTTCATGTGAAGTTTTGGCTTTGTTCAACCGGAATTCTTCAAGCAGTAATGGGATTTACAAAATTCCTTGAGCAAGAATATTATGGAATAAAAGTGTTAGATTACCATCTTTAGATAGCCTGCGTGCTATGTTTCCATATGCATGCGGAACTTCTTTTGGTTACTTTAGATATTGATGGACTCCTTCCTATCTTGCCGAGCACTGCTTCTATAAGTCGGTTATGATACGGCAAGGTTCCTAGTCCATATAACTGTAGGATCGCTTCTTTGACCTATTGACAATACAATTCGATCGTCCTTCATGGTATCAGTTTGGTTCATTCCAAACCGACGCTTCTGCATCTCCAAACCTATGCCGCCACCCCATAGCCGACCATGGCCGACAAAGCTGCCGGCCTTGCCGTGGAGCACAACGTCGCCACATTCACCACTGCTCACTGAGAAGCTGTGCGCCTAGAGGCCGCACGCACCAAGGCCGTGCGCCACGAAGCCGAGTGCTTGGAGCAGGAACATCGTGACACTGACACTCGTGGCCTGGTCATCGCCAATGAGGTCGCCACAATCACCACTGCTCTCCACTCTCAACCAGCGGCCATCCTCCACGTGAAGTCGCTCGTTCCCATCGTTCTCGATTTTACGTCGCCCTACTTTAGTCAATGGTGTGATCTCTTCCTCAACACCCTCGAGCGCTATGCTCTTGCCAACCATGTGCTATCTGACGACGATCGCTCCGCTGACCCTTCATGGAAGCTCATGGACAGCAACGTGCCCTCTTGGCTCTACAGCACGATCACCCCCGAAATCCTGGAGGTCGTCATGAACCAGGAGGAAGGCCCTCCCACCGCTCGCCTTGTGTGGCTCAGGATTGAGCAACAATTCATCGGCAATAAGGAGACCCGTGCCCTTCTTCTTGAATTCCACACCTTTGTCCAATAAAGCTTGTCGGTCTTTAACTACTGCCACCACCTCAAATCGATGGCCGACCAGCTCGCTGCTCTTGGGGAACCTTTTCGTGATCATACCTTGGTCCTCAACGACATCCGGGCCTCAACGAGGGATTCACTTTCATGGGTGCCCTGATCCAATGCCAACACCCATTCCCATTGTTTCGCGATGTGAAGTCCGATCTGCGCCTTGCTGAGATCAACATGAACACCAAGAACAGGCACTCGCCCCAGGCCCTTGCTGCCGTGTCCCCTCGAGCCCCTATGCCACCCCCCCCCCCCCCCCCCCCCCCCTACAATCCTGCTACTGCTGAGAATAGCGGCCACCAGAACAACAGGCGCGGCGGCAGGAAGAACGGAGGCAGCGCTCCTGGTCCAGCGGCTCACCCCTTGGGCCGGTCCTCCATCACGGCCTGCCCCACCTCCTGGATGGCAGCCAGCCTATGGCACATTGACATCAGAGATGTATCCAAGCTTTACTGCTAGCTACTGGTTTGTCATTGCATCTTCTTTCTTTCTTTTATACATACTGTGTTCAGAATTCTGATTAATTGAAGATAAAGAAAAGAATTTTGATTAACTAATAAATCCACCAGATGAAACTACACATTGAAAACGGTGTTTTTTTTATAAACTGAATGGAGTTTAGGTGTGGTTGAAAAATAATAATTCACTACAGTGATCGTTCTGGTTCACATCTGAACAGATACACTTATATATAAGAGTAGTGCACACCCACACGCACCATACTACTCTATAAATAGCTAGGCCAAGCTTATTGCAACCGATGACCACAAACATGTTGAAGAAATCTCTTCGACTCTGAAAGCACAAGATTTCCTTATTCTCATCTTGAGGAAACATCACACGCACACTCAGTATCGAAATAGGAGGCACCAGGATTGAGAATCGAGCAATAACATGACTCTGTTCTGGATGGAGACGATTGGGTCGAAGAATCACAACAGGATGCATCCATCGTGAACTAGTATAGGCAGATTTTCATGGAATATAGGAAAACAGACTCAGTCTCTTCTATACTTGTTGTCAAATTCATACTTTTCACCTTTTCTGTTAGCCTTCATACTTTTCACCTTTTCTGTTAGCCTCATCGAAGCTCGCACTTGGTGACGCCAAATGTAATTAATCATACAACTCGTTGGATGTTTTTGAGATATTATTCTTGGACTCAATTAGTTTTATGCCAAATGACTGTATTGGGAGGTTCGTTGTCATATGATGGCTTTATGGCCATGTACTCTATTGTTTGGTTCCCTTATGGTCACGGGAGCTAGAAGCTAAGTTTCTTTTGGTGATTTTTTTAATATTCAGTTAGTAAATAACTCATGTGTTGCTATAGGAGCTAAAAAAATCTAAATGAAACTATAGGCTCACATATTTTTATTGATGAAATAGCTTTCGTTTAAGGCAAGTTGAAGGTGATTCTTGCATTCTCGTGCCTCGGACATGTCACGTGATCGTGGAGTTGAGTGACCAAGGAAATGAATTTTTGAATTCCTTGATATATTGATGAAAGTTCATCATATTACATTTATTATTGCTATCAACTATGACATTTTATAATTTGTTTTATAGTATATTTTCGTGCTTATGAATGAAAAAAAACGATATATACTACATGGGGTGCCAACTCCATCAAACACAAGGATCAAAACCCAACCCGTGACACCTCATGCACTCCCTGAACATCTATAAAACCCAACAAGTAAGGCTCTAAGCTCATATTCTTCCTTTTAAGTCTCTTAAAAGTACCATAAAAATATTTCTGAAATCTGTAGATTTTCGTGGTATATAGAATAGCAACACTTTGTGATGATGATTCGGAGATCAAGACGACCTCAAATGCAAATATTTTGAATATCAAAGTCATATATCTAGCTGAGGGCTTCCCAGAACATATATGGACGACATCATTTGGATCCTGAGTACGTTACGAACCTCTTGGAAATCTTGCATGCTAGTAAAGCAATCAGACCTGCAAATTTGAACTTGCTCCAGCTCCGCGTATCGATCGAGCAGCTTCCGGATGCACCCAATCGGTCATAAATTATATGAAGCAATACCCATGGCTTCTTCTATTTTTAACTGTCTAAAGAACCAGCCAGTTTTGAGCATTCCCCTCGCATTTGAGTCTCTCTCGTGCTGCTGAAAACCTGGGCATCACTCTCTCTTTCTCTTTGCCTTCATACATTTCTGCTCGTTAGCTAACCCTCCTTGCATCCTTCTGCGCCTATTACCACAGCTTCCTTTGGTTCCCTCTCCCTTCCTCTTCCACGGACACCGGAGGGAGAAGGACCAATCCGGGGAGGCATGGCCAGAGATGGGTATTCGCAGAGGCATAGCACGGGGTGAAGACTTGCTTGCTAACATCCTTGATTTCTTAACCGTTGGGTTCATCTAAATTCAGCCATCCTCGTCACATTGCTGATAATTATTGATGTGACTTTTTAGTTCTTACCACTAAATCTGGGCGTCTTTCAGAACAAGCCACCAAATATATATATATATATATATATATATATATATATATATATATATATATATATATATATATATATATATATATTATATTAGAACATGCCATTTTCTTGTTTCATTTCATTTTCATTATTGATACGGGCAACACCAAATCGTCAAGACCAAGCGCAATGATAATCTCACTTAGTTTGTTAAGGAGTAGTATAGAGAAGATAGAGGACCAAGGTTAATGAATCCAGATGATATGGAGTCAGACATATTTAAAAAATGGAATTGGGTGTTGTTGGTAAATAATAATTCACCATTTAATTAGACAAGTACTGCACAAGCCAACACACCCTACTTCAATAAATAATTGAGTCAAGCTTTTTGGCAACCTCAAACCGTGAAGAGGTTAAAGAATCCCTCCAATTTTGAAGGCTGGTTTCCTTATTACACTCGTGGATGATAAGACAACACACACATACTCATTACAGAAATAGGTGGCATCAGGAGCTAGCATCATCGAATAGTAGTATAATTTTTTCCTTGGTGGAAAATATTGAATCCAAGAATCACGGCATATTGTAAGTCCCACATAAACATATTCATCTTGTGAACTTTGGAAGGAGACTTTCAACTCCACACACATTGTTCGAGCAGGGAGCCATACTGCACACTCAACGTTTCTAGACGTATCAACTGGTTTGAAGTATATAACATGCAGTGACCAGAGTAAATTATTTTCTTAGCACTTGTGTAATTACCTTCATGTCCAACAAGATGATGGCGTTAGTCAATTACCTAGTTCCCATGGTATGTAATGTTCACTTCCCAACGAAGAAGATTTATAGAAAGCGAGAATCTTGTTGTCTCTTCCTCTCAGTTAGATCTGGATCACTGAGGCGGTACCCGCCCCACGACTTTATTTAAGAGAGAATCTTAACCTTCTCTGATTGAGATAGTCCATGAATCCTAATCCCATCCTCATAGAGCCGTTCTATGGTTCGAGCCTTAACTCATGTATCAGAAACTAGAATTGGATGGAATATCATTTTTGACAAGATAGAGAATATTACATCCAATAAATATTGCAAGTTGAGTCCTCAACATCAACTGTCAGTTCCACTCATCGTTCAAGCAGGAAGGTGTACTATACGCTCGACAGCTTTGAAACAGTTTGGCTTGAAGTTTATAATATGCTGTAACCAAAGTCCCCCACATTAACTTTCCACTTCTTAGCGCTCATGTTATATATCCATGCTGAAACCAGTCATGGCAATGTCAAGAGTGTCTAGTCAAGAAGGTCCTTGGTACATGTTTAAAATTTTATAGAAGTTTTTTTAGAAGAACTATTGAAGAAGTTTGAACACTTGAAAGAAAGTCAGAATACTGCTTTTATCTTTTTCCCAGTTACATGCATGAAATTGTTTCAGGGTAACTTGTGTGCGAATTCGAAATGCTACTATCAATGTTCTCTTATGATACTGTATATGGTATTGTTATTAGGTAAGTATAAATAAATTTGTTTCATAAAAGAAGGGTAAGTTTCAAAGAAACTTTGCTACATCCATGATAAAAGGTCGGTACTCCTCCCCAATCGATGTTGTAGAGCACATTAAGAGGTCCCTTCTCTAAGCGATCTTTAGTATATTCTATATCCTGGGTGTTTGGATCTGTGTATGGATATCATGGATAATAGTTAAAGTATATGTTAGGAAAAAGAGGCCTCGGGAAGCTGAGATTTAGGATTGAGGTACCTATAAGGCTTAGATGTTCAGAGAGAAATGGAGAGGATTGACTTATTCTTGAACTTATTTGACTCCATGTGCGATAGCTTAGTGTAAAAAGTAAGTGATGAAAATTTGTTGGGGGGACGTAAGCCCTACAAACCACGACACAATTCATATGGGGTGGATGTTAATTGTTTATTTTCCTTTTTTAATGTTTATAACCACTTCTGCCCAAAAGGTGCCAACTCATTTGGTCCTTTAATTGAGAAATAGATTGAGTACCCATGTGTAACTCACAACCACAATAAATAAATAAATTTAATCTGTATCCATAACAAGGACTATAAGAAATTCCTCGAGACATATACGTCATGATGAAGAAAATTGTGCTGCTATGTACAAGGCCGTAGCATAAATCTTCAAAAGTGATACATGTACAAACTAAAAGTCATGTATAATATATAGTATTTCTTCAAATGTAGTAGTTCATCAAGAAGATGAACAAAAACAAGACCGTATTGAATATTTATACGTGTTTTCAATGATTAGATGATACTATCAACTACCTAGCAGACGGGTCGGAACTCGATGGCCTCAACGAGGAGACCACGCTTAGTGTAAGTACTCCAACACCTTGAAGCTCGCCACAATCTTCTCCTTGTCATCCGTTAAGATCGCCACACACAACATCACCATCTCCATCTCCCACCACCCGCGTTGCTCCTGTTCGTCAGCATCAGCTCATCCCTCATCTCTAGCGATGATGCTACTATCGTCAATTATGTCAGCACATTTCAACTTGCACATCTAAGCATCCTCAGGCCTGAGACATGTGCGGTGGCTCGAACACGTGGCCACCGACAATGGCAAACACAAGATCTTCAAATTGGATGCACATGACAACCAACTGTTAAAATCAGATCGCTAAAATAGAGTGAGGTATGAGGGGTGGACAGATGGCTTTGCTGAAGTTGATTTTGATCAAAGTTTGCACAAGTTTCAGTTGCCAGTTGAAATAAATGTGTCCTATCTGATTTTTGGGGAACAAATAGCCCAGTTCACATCCCTCTTTTAGCATACAACATGTAGGACTAGCTCCGCCACCACAGCCGTTCAATTTTTTATGTCCAGTTCACATCCCTCTTTTAGCATACAACATGTAGGACTAGCTTCGCCACCACACTCCATTCCCCTAAAATTTCCTGGAAAAGTGCAGTCCACTAGCTCCGCTACCTCCACAAACTTGACCGATACACAGTCCAAAATTACTGTATTTAAATACTGAATCAGGAACCCAAATCAGTTTAGAGATGCGTCCTACGTCCAGAAAAGTTTGATTGATCCTACATGAGTTCGTGTTAGCACTAATGGCATAGACGACCAACATGGTTTTTCTTTGTCATGGACGCTTGGTTGAAAATCTTAGACGAAGTTTTGTCATAGTTCAGAGTTTATGGCGAGGACCACTACATCAAGAGTTTATACAGTGTTCTCAGCCTTTTTTATTGGAAGAGTGAGGCGAAGTAGTGACAACCTCGCCGTGTTGTATGATTTCGGGCTGTCTTTGATGGCCTTGACTGTTGACGTATTATTTTGGCATCGGCGATGTATGCGTGCTTGGCTGCTGGCAATTGGTTTGTGGTTTCATCCTCTTGCTCTTTTTATTTATACAGAGTGTTCAGAGTTAGTTTAATAAATCCAGCAGATGGAAATTACATATTGAAAATGGAGTTAGGTGTGATTAGTAAATAATAATAATTCACCACAATGACTGTTGTGGTTCGCATATGATGAGATATAAACTTATAAGAGCAGTGCACACCCACACACACCCTACACTATAAATAGTTGTGTCAAACTTTATTGGCAACCGATGACCACATACATGTTGAAGAAATCTCTTGGACTCTGAAAGCCCGAGATTTCCTTACTCTCATCTTGAGGAGACATCACATGCACATACTCAATATCGAAGTAGGAGGCACCAGGACTGAGAATCGTGCAATAACACGACTCTTTTCTGGATGGAGACGATTGGGTCAAAGAATCAGAGCGAGGTGAATCCGTCAGTTATATATGCTACTCTCAGTCGCTCCTCCTACTCGGCTGCATCGCCTCATCCTCGTCTTTAGAGACGACGCTACTCTCAACAGTTATGCCGGCGCCTTTGAACTTGCACGTCTCAGCATCATTAGGCCTGATACAGACCCGACGGCACTCGATCATGTGGCCACGGACTACCATTGTCATCTCCCTCTGCTGTGCCGTACACCTGGTATGCAGTCCACCAGCTCGGCCACCTCGGGAGTCAGGAATTTACATGGTGCTCATTGTCTTGGAAGGAAGATAAAAAGAAGTGATGATTGCCACGGTGTGCGGCCTAGCGCTTTGACGGCCTTAGCTGTTGACGGATCATCTTGGCATCAGAGATGTATGCGTGCTTTACTTCAAGCTACTGGTTTGTCGTTGCGTCTGCTAACGTGAGTGTTCGCATGGAGCCGCATTGCATACTGCCTCAGCACCTGTTCATTCTCTGACTCCTTACACAACCTTTTTGTTATGTTACCATGAAAACCAGTGTAGTAATCAGGAAGCCAAATCAGCTGAGAGTCAGGTCATCCGGCAAATTGGAGCGATCCTGCAACAAGCGACACCCGTATCTCTTGTCTGTCACTTGTGCCGTGGTCTAGTGATGTTGACTGCCCTTACTCTTGTTTTTTTTCTTTACTCTTGCTTTTTAATTCTTATACGTGCTTTTGACGTAAGGATATAGGATTGTATTGGCGACCAGGGCCGGTCCTAAGTTTACAGTGGCCCGGGGCGACTCTAAAAAAAGGGCCCGTTGATACAATATGAAAACTGTTAGTACGTATATTTTTTGCTATTTAAAATTATGATTATTTTTATGATTTCACTTTTTTGTCATTAACATTAGTAGATTTTGTCGTAGATGATTTTAAATATTGACTTATAACTAAAGAGTTGAAGGTTTTATTCTATAATTTGATTTGTATATTTACTCGCCTCCTTCTTTTATCATGGTCAGATACATGCATTGTACAAAATAACCAAAAGGATAAGTAAAAGAAGTAGAACTAAAAAAATTAATTCATCATTGTTGGTGATGCATCAATAACTTAGGGGCAGACTAGATCCAAGACGCGAGTTGAGACCTTAATCTGATAGCAGCAAAATACTACTCTTCATCTTGGAACTCTAGATCAAACTATGGTCTCAACATATTTGTGATGTGTTTGCGTACGGTGAAAAAGGTGAATTATTGACTTCTTGTATTATGTTTGGGTAACAAAGAGGTAGGCAAGCACGGTGAATAACTTGGTGTCCTAACATATGTATGTGCTAAGAATCCTGAGAGTCCTGATTAAAATTTGTGTGTCCTAGGACTGCTACTAGCTTTATTGAGTTAGAATTTTGAATTACACTAGTCATAACTATGGGCTTCATACGTATTAATTTATATTGTACATGTCATGGACAGGGGCCCCTTGAGATAAGGGGCCCAGGGCAGCCACCCCTTTTGCCCTCCCCCAGGACCGGCCCTGTTGGCAACGACCACTATGCATGCTCTTGAAACATGATGCATGCTATTTCAATGACGAGATATCATGCCTGATCGAGAAAATGTATACCTATCACATGCTAATGGATAGGACGAAACTCAATGTTTTTGATGAAGACGGTGTTGGATAAAATAGCACTTTTAGTTTTATATTAATCCAGAAATAAATTATAAGTATGATTAACAGATTGTATAATAAATTAGACAAGTCTACACAGGATCTAGACATGTTTATAAAGCTAGACAAAAGCACAACATCTACCATACTAGCAACATCCATTATAGACAAACAGACTATAAAAGCTAGTATGAAAGACATGATTTGAGATGAGAGTACATACGTTTCCTTCTGGACTAGGTAGAGAAGGCGGCGACGATGTGCAACACCGTCACGTTGTTGGCGATGGCGGGGGAGACCGACTTGATAACGAGGAAGACAAGCTATGGCGACGAGCTTGACGAAGATGAGGAAGCGATCGAGCGATCATGTAGAGCATTTCCCAAAAATCTTATTCGCCCTCTCCCGATGCAGGATCGTAGAGGACGACGGTTCCGGAGACCTGCTCTCCCGTTTGCCGGTGCATGTCGACAATCGGGATGGAGAAGTCTTCGCGGCACAATAGTAGCGAGAGGCAAAACCCTAGGCGATTGCGTGATATGATTTGCGGCGGTATCCGTATGTATTTATAGGGAGGAACCGCTAGAATTGGGTGTCCCGCAACCGAGTAGGTTACCATATTAATACATCGGTTTTCATAATTAAATATATGGAATACGCAGCAAAAAAGGTGCAAAAGGAAGTTGCGCTCCCGCAAGGCAAGGGACCGGATTTCGGTGGACCATTCATGCAGGTGATGCGTGGCCGCGCCCATCCCGATGCAGGATCGCAGAGGACGATGGTTTCGGAGACCTGCTCTCCCGTTTGCCGGTGCATGCCGATAATCGAGATGGAGAAGTCTTCACGGCGCAACAGTAGCGAGAGGCAAAATCCTAGACGATTGCGTGATATAATTTGCGGTGGTATCCGTACGTATTTATAGGGAGGAACCGCTAGGATTAGGTGTCCCGCAACCGAGTAGGTTACCATATTAATATATCGGTTTCTATAATTAAATATATGGAATACGTAGCAAAAAAGTGTAAAAGGAAGCCGCGCCCCCGCAAGGCAAGGGATCGAATTTCGGCGGACCATTCACGCCCACGCCCCGCCCCGCCCGGCCCGGTGAGGCGAGGCGAGCGAGCGCGTATGTTCTTCCTTTCTCCCATCCACACACTTGCAAGAGATGCTAGAGCAACTGATCTTATAAGTTAGACTCTCTCCACCTCTACTAACAATGTAGGACTAAATCTTTATACTTCCATCACTTATGAATGAGCCTTTGAGATTTTCTAGGAATTATTGTGAATATTATTGGGCCAAACCCATATAATTCCAACAGAGGGCACGCTGGCTTCATGGTATATATACTTCACGAAGCTCGCCACCACCTCCTTTTTGCCACCGGCAGCCAAGCTCCATCTTCAGCTTCCACCACCCGTCGCCCCTCCTTCTTGGTAGCTTTGGCTCCTCGCAACTAGTGATAACGGTGCTGCTCTCGTCATAACATGCACAGTTGCAACGGTACCTCTGAAATTGCGCGTCTTAGTGTTTGTCGGTCTCTGAGATAGACGCGGTGACACTACAGCATGCTGCCGCCATCTCCTTCGTGGGGGTAGCTCAGGCCGCCGTGCCCTCCACCGTGCCGCCATACACCAGGAACGCCATGTAAAGATGTCACCAGCGTGAGCAGCACGGCAGTCGGGAGCTGGCCGAAGATTTCATGGCACGTGCACTCCACACCAGCTCGGCCACTATATTACGGCACTAGCTATACATAATGAGTGGATCAGGAACACAACAAAACAGGTTACAGACACATCATTCGGTCCGGCAAGCGGCAAGTTTGATTGATGATCCTGCAACTGACACCGTGCCGTCCTCTACCAGTTGTGTCTAGTGGCGTTAGCAATCACCCCGGTGTTGCTTGATATTTTTTTACATTGTTTTCTTTGTCCTGGACCTTTGGCTGAAAATCTTTTACGAGCTTATTTTCACATAAAATTCAAGCTCTTAACGGTGACATCCATTGCATGAGTTCACACCGTACTCAGCTTTGTGAAGGGACAGACAACGAGGTCAAGATGCAGTTATATAAAAAAAGGTGATTTGACCACCGCAAAGTATACGTGGCCAATGCCAGGCCAGCACAGCACGAGCCCGTGCCAATCATAACGGGCCCGAGGCGAAGAACAAAAACGACACGACCGCTTTTACACGGATCAGACCAGCAAAAAGCACGCCACCGCTCCAATGACTCACCCGAGGAGGAAGGCTAGTGTGCGAGATTGTGACAAGATCATGATGCAACGGGATCACGGCGGGAGGGAATTTCTGCGGACTGTAGGACAGGATCTCGGGGAGAGACGATCACGGAGGTCTACGCGGCCTTGGAGCTCGACGCCTTTGGCTCCATCGTCCTCGACAACAGCAAGCCGCGGGGGGGGGGGGGGGGGGGGGGGGGGGGAGGCAGCAGCTGGGGAAGGCTGGGAAGGGCTGCGGTGCAGTGACAAGATGGGCAGGCGGTGCCGTCGAGGGGCGCAGTGGCATCCAGGGGCTGGTAGGGGCGGTGGCACGGTATGGGCAGCGGAGAGAGTATGGGGTGGTCACTAGGGAGTAACGGGGTGGACAGAGGGAGAGAGAGTGACCGAGAGAGGATGAGGACTGATCGAAGCACCAGCGAGAGAGGGGCGGGGGACCGTGGAGGAAAATAAGAAAAAGACCTCATGGGCCAACCAGGCCATGATCCATACGGGCCAACCAGGCCATGATCCATGCGGGCCAACCAGGCCCGCCTTATTCGGGCCAGCACGACAGGCTTGTGCCTGAGCCCACACTGCCCATGTTGAGCTTTGAACAGGGACAGCCCGTGTAGCCTCCGTGCCGAGTTGTACCTATGCTGGGCCAAAATGGTCAGGCCTCGGGCCAGCCCATTTAACCCGGCCTAGATGGCCAGCTATATCACAAAGTACGATCATGCATGGATTTGTTGGCCTGGGCAATGTTTGCCTGCTTGGCTTCAAGCTACATACTGTTTGCCATTTCATTATTTTTATTTTTTTATTATAAAAGTGTTTAAAGAGTTGAGTTCTGGTTCCATTTCATTAGACACAATTATGACAGTAGTGTTAATTACATAGTAGGCCAATTCACGACAGTGACCTTCCCCCAACCCAACTACTCCCTCCTTCCAGATATATAGGGTGTATTCTCCTCTGGCACTGAGACCAAGAAAATCAATTGATGATCCTAACTTCATGGGAACATGCATAATGACCCCAACACTAACCAATCGTGTTGTGTGATCACAGCAACATCTGCATGCCCTAACCAATCGAAGCAACATGTAAGTTAATGACATAATTAAGGTTCCCAAGACCCAACAACCACACACACAATACTAAGCCATCAATTAAAATACGCCCTATATACCTGAAATTTTATTTTCTTCTAATACGCCCTATATAGATGGAAAGAAGGAGTATATAAATATCTCAGTCAAGTTTATTGGCAACCAATTACCGTGAAGAAGTAGAAAGAAACCTTTTGAAATCTGAAAGCCCAAGCTTTCTTTACTCTCCTCTCGTGGATGAGGAGACGAAACACACACATATTCACGGAAATAGGAGGCATGAGGAATGAGAATCGGACAACAAGACTATTGGATCCTAGAATTATAGTGATGGACATCGCGTGTCAAAGTCTTCAGTATCCCACATTGTGCATGCAGGTAGCCGCATTAATAGTGCACGCTCAGTACATCGTAACCAGACTTGGGCGAGGCTGTCTTCTATTCCTTGCTCAAAGTTTACTATCTCTTTCCTCAGTCTTTGCACCTTTAGGAATGGAAAAAAAGTTGTAGGCAGAAAAAGCTCCTACCAGTTTCTCTCAACTACCTTTTGCTTTGGCTACTGACTTATACCACTCTTTCTCCTTTTCGGCTACAGAGAAAGGGAATAGTAGCCATCTATACCAGATTTGGGGCACTCCTTTGTGCTTGAATATTTTATAGAGAACCTCAAGATCTTGAAGATATGTGTAACGATTCTCCTCCTTTGTTCTAGAAAACTTCTTTTCTTCAGCCATGCCGATGATGATTGGATTAAGCACATAAGACGAAGCATTGATCTTTTCATATGATACTTTGCGGAATCAACAATCTCGGAGATGGCAATGAGCCATCTCTGACCAACAAAGACAATCGTGGCGTTCCCATACTGAAAAAGAAAAGCAAAACACAAAGAACACAAACTAAAGAAGATTAAAGGAAAGCAAATCAAACTAGTAGTGAAAAAACTGGTTTGCTCCCCGACAACGACTTCGAAATTGGTGAAATCGAGAGCATAGGGGGTTCCAATTTTATAGGGAGCCTCAGGGGACTAGCGCGGGGCTCGAAGATGGACTCCAGAGGTGGCTTGGCGGTGCTGGATGGTACAGTCCGCGTCGGGCATGGGAGGAAGAAGATTCAGCGAAGGCGTAAATATAAGATGGGGCGTCTTCGTGTGTAGGGATCGGAAACAGAGAAGAGGGAAAGCGGATTTAGGTGGCTGGGCTGGCTGATAGGCCAAATGGGCTGCGCGCACATGGGTTGAAGCAGGCCAAGCGGGGGAGAAATAGAATGAAGAGGGAGTTGGGCTGCGGCTTGGTTTCAGCCCAGGTAAGTTTTCTTGTTCTTTTCTCTTTTCTATTTTTTTAAATTTCAAACAATCATTTTCTAAATAAAATTCCTAAACAAATTTTACATGATTTAAAAAATACAATACAGTCCAAAACTGTACTTAGAGCATCTCCAACAGACTCTGTAAATCAAAGCTGGTAGCTAAATTTTAATAAATGGCATAAAAAACCCAATCCAACAGACTCGGTGCCGGCTTCTGTAATAATCCCCGCTCGCTATCCACCCTCCCTCGCTAGCTATCTTTGCCGAGACCGGTGCGCTTGCCATCCCGCATCGTTGGCGCGCAAGCCCCACTTTGCCGTGCCCATTTTCCCTTCGTGTGCATCGCCCTGCTCCCTTGCGCGTGCTATTTTTCACGGTTCTGCATTGCAGCCTGCCAGTATCCTCGATTCACATGGCCGATTTTCTTTCCTGTTGCCCAGTTGCGGCTCAAATCATCCAGGAAGTGCAGACAGGAAGCATCCAACAGGCAGTAGCATTTTGATTGCTGGCGGCGATGATAGGAAGCACAAGATAGGAGCGTGTTAACTTCTGGCAGCATCGTCAGAAAAATCCAGCGCCTACAGGATCCACCATTGGAAGCAGGCTCGAGCTCCGAACCCGCCATGATCTTCTTCTCCAAAGCAGCCACCATTTCTCATGGCTTTTACCTGATTTTTCACTTCAAATGGGTGCGCTACACGTAGAAGATTTGATTTCCCCACCTCCAGATCGTCAAATCCCCTTTTTCCCGTGCTGATTGGAGCTCTAGGAGCTCATCCATGTTGTCTGAAAACACATAGGAGCCTAAGCTGTGATGGGCTGAGCCCATGGTTACTGAAGCAGTGACGAATCAAGTCCACAAACAAAATTCTGCAGCCCACGATGATTTTAAGTATATAGAAGACAATAAATAGAAAGACTGTTGGGTTTAACCAATTTTCTTACAAGACTTCTATTTTACATAATAGATAAATCAGAATTTTTGATACTTATTTTTGGCTAGTCTGTTGGAGATGTTCTTAATAATTCAATTAGAAATCCAAATCAGGTTCGAGAGACACGTCCTACATCCGGAGAAATAGATTGAGGGCACATCGGGCCATTGAATTGAACGCAAGAAACAGACCAAGCCCGCTGATGATCTCTGGAGCTCAACCGTCACCGTATGATTGGATAAAAAATCCCCCAATCCCCAGGTTTTCCTCAAATCAACGCCGACGCCGTCCAAGGAGGAGCCCGTCCACCCGGATTGGTCTGGCCTTCATGAAGACCTGATGATTAGTATCCGTCTCTGTTCCCAATTGGAAGAGCGATCTGAGAATTTGCCAGGATCAATAATCCCACAACTCCCCTCTGCTTGCCTAGCTTTTCCACCAATAAACGGTGCCGTCATCGTCGTCCATGGAGGAGGCCATCTACCCCGATTAGTCAGGGCGCCAGGCCTCCCTGAAGACTTGATGGTAACAGTGATGCAGGTGCTGGATATTCCAGATATCTTCAGCGCAGGATCCGTCTGCACCTCTTGGTACGTACACTGCCTACTCCGCAGTCCGAAGCTTCCGCATCCCAATCAAGGACGCCTCCCCATGTCTGCTCTACTCATGTTTCAGCGATGACAACTACACCGCCACATTGTACAGCCCTTCCGCAGACGTGGCCTTCAAGGTTCGCCTGCCGGAGCCCGCGTTCCGCAGCCGCTACGTGCTCGGTTCAGGCCACGGCTGGATCATCGCCGCCGACGAGGCTTCCAACCTGCGCCCAGGTTGACCTCCCGCCAGCGACGGGGCTCCACCACGTCGAGACCTGCTCCGACGAGCAGGGCCGGCCGGCGTACATCGTTCACGACGAGATGCTGCCGCACGCCAGAGACGTCCACGGCCTGCGTGCGCTGTGGCGTTTCATCTACCAGCGGGTCTACCTCTCGTGCAGCCCGTCCATGGGGGCCAAATGCGTCGTCCTGCTCCTGCACAGCCACGACGGGGAGATGTCTTTCGCCCGGGTTGGGGACAGCCTGTGGACTCAAATTTCTTGGAAGGATCCGGAGGACGAAAGCTTCATGTGGGACTTCGGCTAGCTGCCGATCAGCAGCGTACAAACAACAAGCAAGGACGGTTCCTTCTATGTGCTGTTCTCGGATGACTCCGTATTTGCACTGGATCTCAACGGGCATTCACCGGTGGTGACGAGAATCCTAGACGGAGCTGCCCGTGCAGAGTATTCTGCTAAATCTATTGCCCTGACCCCATGGGGCGATATCTTGCAAGTACATATATAGGAATATACTATCGTGGTTGCTAGATACTCCTGTAGAAGTACCCGCAGATCATGTGGAAGAGGTCATTTTGATCCATGCTCGGAGGCTTTCACGGTTGAAATTGACCTTTACAAGGTTGATATCCACGACCAAAAGCTGGTGAAGATCAGCTGTGCAGGTTTGCAAGAGCATGCTCTTTTTCTTGGTTTTAACACTACACTGCTCATACCAACAAGGGATCTTCCAATGTTGAAGCCAAACTCTGCATATCTGACTGATAACAATTTGGAGCAAATATGCGTCAACATGTATGGTTGCCGTGAGGTGGGTATATCTGGAATTTTGAAACGAAGACACTAGAGAGCCTTGCAGACGTGCAATCTACTCGTCCGTGGCTAAACTGGCCACCTCCAATATGGATCACTCCATCCCTCTCTTAATATATATATATATATATATGGTGGTGAACTTTTTTTTTTTGTGGTTTTTTGCTTTTGTTTGATTAACGTGCAGCCTTCTCCTCTCGAATCCCTAATTTCTAGATTAGTAATTTTTCTTTCCTGAGGCAAAGTCTATAACTCATCAGTCACTTGACTATGGGCAACAGCTCCAATAGAAAAGTTTTTTTTTTATTAACCATACCTGTATTAAGTTAAGGACAGAGTAAAAAGAAGGATACAGGTGCATCGTAAAAGGATACAGAGGAAAGTTGTTTCAAACAACAAGGAAAGAGGTCCCTAGAGAAGGCTAAAATTATGCAAAGGTCCCTGGACCTCATCCTTTTCAGAGCCGACCAAATCCAGGCACCGCTGGCGCCTGTAAATCCGGTGGCCACCACCATCCCGAAGCTGGAAGAAGCTTCATCGCCCTTTGGCTTTGAAGTGAGCCGGAGAAAACACTCGAAGACCGAGTTGTGCCATAGCTGACCGCCCAGTCGGCCAGGGCCGCGCCCCAAGCATCTTCCAGCATGAATCGACGCTCGCCGCCGATGACAGCTGCCATCGCGGGAACCACGAGCTTGGTCCATCCTCCATCGATCCACCGAACTCCAACTTCCTCTGCATCCTTGACTCAACAAGGCGGCATCTTCCTCGCCAAGACCCTGATGAAGAAACACCAGCACCTGACTCCTGTACAGAAGCTCCACACCGGAAGCCTCTCCTCCACGAGCTCGCTGTCGACGCCGGAGCTGAACGCCAACGGGGCGGAGAAGAACTCGGAAGGACCTTATTCCTTGACGCCGCCGCCGTAGCCGCCTCGACGCCGTTGCCGAAAACCTAACCCTAGAACTACTAGGACCTAGAACCCCAACCGGTGAGAGGACAACGGTCTCCTCCAACCACCGAAGACCCGAAGGCCTATGGAGTCGAGGAGGACCGCCGCCTCTGCCGGCGAGGACAGGAACGCCTCGCTCCGCTCTTCTCACCTGTGGCCTGGAGAGTTCGAGAGGAGAGGAGAAAAAGCCAACCCTTTCTTTTCTTTTCTTTTCTTTTGATGGTGGCGATTTCCAATAGAAAAGGTTAACAGAATAGAACACTTGAACTCAACAATCCTTTCCTCTGTTGATATATATTTCAGAACAGGTAAATTAGGTCATTATAATGTGTGCAGTTTTCTTCACTATGCTTTTGTCTGCTCTTCTTACAAGAGAGGGATACTATTCACTCTATGCTGTCGGCCAGCACACTACAGGAAAGTCGCTGTTTGTCAATTACCTCCTTATTTGCTGAGTGTTTTTATACTGGCATTCGATAAACAATGTATTTGCCAAGTGCCAATATAAAAAACACTCGATAAAAGGATCTTTGCCGAGTGCCACGAAAATACACTCGGCAAAGATTAGTGTTTGTGGAGTGTTTTTTCGTGGTACTTGGTAAAGAGCTCTTTATCGAGTGTTTTATTTTTTAAACTCAGCAAAATTGAAGGATTGCCGAGTGTTTTTTATTACACTCGACAAATAATTTTTTTCCCTCTTGTAACCTCAAAACTTTTCCTATTCTTTACATACAACATGTACTACACTCTCTGAGAATTTAGTATTTTTTTTTGTATTCGTTTGCTATTTTTAATTAATTAATTATATTTCAAGTAATTTTTTTAAATCAACTCAAATTTAAACTGCAAGTGATTTAAATAATAAAATACAATAAGTATAAAAATTATATTCATGTTATTTAGTTCAATTTGACATCATACCCATGAAATGAAAAGAAATTTGACATATGTTGTCAAAAAAATATGACCACTAACATGTGTCCGAATAAATTTTAAATTCTAAAAAAATAAATAAAGTCTGAAAATTATGAGATTTGCCATGAGGTGATGTGTATTATACATGGAAGCTATGATAAAAAATAAAAAATATTTTACACAATTTGTCACATACTCTATTTACAAAATAGAGTCTCTTCAAGAAAGAACCTTAGGTTTGAGAATGAGTTGTTATGATTTAGAGCCAGACTGATGGGTGAATTTGAATTTTATTTCAAATCATTTTGTATAGATAATAGATCATATAAATTGTTTCATGCTAAAATTTGATTATATTTTGATTTTGTTTGATAATTTTAAATTGTTTTTGAAGTATGCAGGGAAATTCTCGGCATAGAAAATGTAGCGCGCGTGCAGCAGTTTTCGTATGCTATGGCGCGCAACTTGAAATTCTTTATTCTCTTTTTTTTTCTCACTAAAGGGCACGCTCGGCCTTATCTTCTCCTGAGGCCAGCAGCGGCACGCTCGGCCTTATCTCACCCCAATCTCCATCGCGAGCGCGGCCAGCAGCGGGGCAGCGACAAGAGCGGTGATGACAGCGCGGCAGGTGCCGGCCAGCGGCCTTCTCCTTCTCGTGAGCGCGGCCAGCAGCGGGGCAGCGGTCTTCTCCTTCTCGCGAGCGCGGCCAGCAGCGGGGCAGCGGCAAGCGCGGCGACGACAATGCGGCAGGTGCGGGGCAGCGGCAAGCGCGGCGGAGCGAGGGGTGGTGGTGGCGGCGGTGCAGAGGTGGGTCGCTAGCTGAGGCAGCGGCAGCGCGGCAGGGGTGGGCCAGCGATGGGGCGGGAGATTCCAAAGAAGATTCGCAATCCAAGAAACCCAAGTTAGAGGATTTTCAGGCTAAACAGGAGAAGCAAAAGAACAACTCCAACATAACCAGCAACAAATTCAACTCTGCCCCGCCAAAATTCATGGCAAATGCGTAGAAGGCTTTGGAAATGCAAATAGAGGGAGAAAAATGTAGTTAGAAGTATCAGGGGAAGCAAAAGCAGATAGTTTCAGAGGAAGATCAGTATAGTGAAGATGATGAAGGTCTTAAGATGGGGGACCTAATCCAACCAGGAAGTGAGATGCTGCATATTGAGATGGCTGAAACCAGCAATGCAGGTGATGAAGAGAAAAAGTTGTAGTATCTTCAATGCAACAACGCCCATACAGTGGTGATTAATGAGTATGGCTCTAATATGATCAAATCCAAGTTCAATCCACTAGCCACCTTGGAGGCTAAAGTGGCGATTCAGTCGGCATCAAAGGGTCGGGTGAATGATAATGTTCTTAACTCTATCAACTGGGAAACAAACATGGGTACTGAAAGGCAACCTATGGAAAATCAAAACCATAGGCCCGAATTCCCAACTTCCCCAAGCCCATTCAAAGATACTCAGGAAGGCCCTAGGATTGACCTGTCCAGTCAAGAGGATGAATATGAAACCTTTGCCATACAAGGCCAAAACAACAACAAGGGCGTTCTGAACATACAGGAGGAGGGGGAGAAAGTCCAGGATAAAAAGGAAATTGAAGGCAACACAATTCAGCCTGTTCCTGATCAACAACAAAAGACAAGGAGGAGCTCCAGATTTATTGGCCAGAACATGAAGATAGCTGAGAAAGCTGAAGAACTAACAAGAAAAAAGAATCTGGAAGGTACTAACCTCTCTAGTAAAAATTCTTTTTCAATTCTTAGTGATGATAACATCAAGAACAAAGCGCAAGATGGGGGGTGCAAATTAACATTGATGAAATGAATGCATTTGATGTCTTAAAGGACCTTGAAATAGCCAGGCATACTCTTGAAGATAAAAGAAACCTAGATAATAAACAAACTGAAGAACAACCAAAAGTTGATAGCCCCTCGGTGGAACAACATTTACTTGGCTGGATTTCTGAATCATCTGATGAAAATGATGGTTTTCAAAAGGTCTCTTATAAGAAATCAAAAAACAAGAAGAGAATGTCCTTTTGTGGTAATAGAGAGAAATATCTGAACTCACCTCCAGTGAGTACAGAGAAGGTTAAAGAGATCACCAAGATTAGCTCTAAGGTGAATCTCAGGAAGGGTCCCAAAACAAAAAAGCCAAAATGAATGGTCTTATTTGGAACTGTAGAGGAATTGAAAAGAAAGGCCTCAGCCCTTTCTTGAAAGAAATGATGCAAGACTATCAACTGGACTACCTTGGAGTCCAGGAAACCATGAAAAAGAAGTTTACTGATAAATTTTTCAGAAAAGTTGATTTTCGAAAAACTTTTGCCTGGCACTGGGTGCCCTCAAAAGGCAAATCAGGAGGGATGCTTTGCGGGGTAAATCTGGATAGGTTTGATGTCATTGATTTCATTCCTGGGGATTTCTCCATTGCTACAACTATTCATGACAAGAGAAATAAAATGGACCTGAAGCTTGTTTTCATTTATGGTCCTGCACATGGGGAGGGAAGAGAGCAGTTCCTCCTTGAACTGGCTCAAATTTGTAATAACAACAAACTTCCTATGCTAATAGGAGGTGCCTTTAACATTAGGAGATTCTGTAGTGACAAAAATAAACCATATAGCCTAAATAAATGGAGTGATATGTTCAACCATGTCATCAATACTCATGAGTTAAGGGACCTGCACCTTAATGGAGGGAAATACACCTGGAGCAACAACCAGAGCAACCCCACCCTAGAAAAATTAGACAGTCTTGATCAATAAGGAGTGGGAAATGCAGTTTCCTCTAACTGTCATCCAGAAAAAGCCCAGATTCATGTCTGACCATAATCCTATCGTCATGACCATTGGTCATAAACAGTCCAATAAAAGGAAGCCTTTCAGATTTGAAAATTCCTGGCTCAACCAAGAGGATTTCAAATCTAAAACCAAAGAAATTTGGGAGCAACCTGTGATGGCTAATACTAATATTGAGAAATGGATGATTAAGGAAAGGAGATCTAAGAAATATTTCAAGGGGTGGGGGGACAGAAAAAGAGGGGACAATAAGAAAAGGAAAATGGAACTTCTGGATGAACTCCTAGCTCTGGAAGCTATGGAGGAACAGCAAATTTTGAGTGACAGGCAACTCCAAAGGAAAACGGAAATTCAAACTGATCTGATGAAGATCCTTGAACAAGAAGAGCTATATTGGAATGAGAGGGCCAACAGTACCTGGTTGTTAAAAGGGGATGGAAATACTGAATTCTTCCATAGAGTTGCCAATGGGAAGAAGAGAAAAAAATACAGTTTTCTCTTTGCTGCATGAAGATAGAGTCATTGAAGGAGATGAAAATCTGTTGGCACATGCAACAAATTATTACAGGGAGCTATTCGGCCATGAAAATAAACCTGATATGAAGTTAGATCCTTCGTGCTGGACTGAGGTGGAGAAAGTGACTTCTGCAGAAAATGAGGCCTTGTGCAAAAATTTCTTAGAAGAGGAAATCAAAAGGGCAGTAGTTTCAATGGAGAAAAATACTGCCCCTGGCCCAGACCACATACCAGTGGAATTTTACCAAGAGTGTTGGGAGATCATTAAGAAGGATCTGGTTGATCTGTTTGAAGACTTCTATAATGACGCCTTTGACATCAGTAGAGTCAACTATGGAATAATCACGCTCCTCTCAAAACTGAAGAAAGCGAACAAAATTCAGCAGTATAGACCCATATGCTTATTGAATGTGAAGTATAAAATTTTTACAAAAGTCCTCACCTTAAGACTCGAGAAGGTGATGGATAGGATAATTGACAGATGCCAAAACGCGTTTATTAAAGGCAGAAATATTATGAATGGCATTAAATAATGGTATAATCCTTAAGCTGGATCTTGAGAAGGAATACGATTGTCTTGAAAACAGGGGATTTTCCAGCAAATGGTGTAACTGGATTAAAGCGGTTGTGAGGAAAGGAACTCTCTCAGTCAAAGCCAATAATGAAATTGGCTCATATTTTCAGAGTGGAAAAGGGGTAAGACAGGGGGACCCCTTGTCTCCTTTCTTATTCAATATTGCGGCAGACTCTCTTTCAAAAATAATAAGGATGGCCCAACAAAATAATCTCCTTATTGGGTTGGTCCCTACATATATTGAGAAAGGAATCGTAGGCTTACAATATGCTGATGATACAATAATTTGCCTGCAAGATGACAGGGATATGGCAATAAACCTCAAATTAATGCTTTATCTCTATGAAGTAATGTCTGGTCTGAAGATCAATTTCCAAAAAAGTGAGATTCTGATGATACAACAAGATGAACAAAAAATAGTCTTTTACGCTGATCTTTTCAACTGTGCCATCGGGGAGTGGCCAATAAAATATTTAGGTGTGCCTGTGTCACACTCAAGGTTACATGTAGTGGACTGGATCATGGTGGAAAACAAGCTTGTAAAAAGACTTGATGGATGGCAGGGTGGGTCTCTAACCCTTGGAGGCAGGAATATGTTAATCAACACTAGCCTGACCAGCATCCCCACCTATGACATGTCCATGTACCTTCTTCCCAAAACTAATATAGAAAGAATGGATAAAATCAGAAAGAGATTTTTTTGGCAAGGAGAAGCGTTGAAAAGGAAATACCACTTGGTTAAATGGTCCAAAATCTGCCTCCCCAGAAAGAAGGGAGGATTAGGGATTAAGGACCTGAGAAAACAGAACATCATTCTTCTTTGTAGGTGGTGGTCGAAACTTGAGTATGGTGAAGGCATATGGCAGGAAATTGTTAGAAAGAAATATGTCAACAAGCATTGTATATCACAAATCAAACATAAGCAGACAGACTCTCCAGTCTGGTACGATCTGCTAAAAGTCAGAGATAAATATCTAGAAGGCAGGAAAGTGAAAATTGGGGATGGTTCTAATACGGACTTCTGGAATGATAAGTGGTGCGGTAATTTCTCCCTTAGAGAGAAATTCCCAAACATATATGAGGTTTGCAGGGAACAAAGTATCTCTGTTGCTGAGCTAGCAGGAAAACATTGGAACCTTACTTTTAGAAGATGGCTTTCAGAAGACTTGCAAAAAGAGTTGAGGTTTATAGATGACATTCTAATTTCGGTAAGCCTGTGTAATCAAAGGGATATGCCAGTTTGGACCTTGGAAAAACATGGCAAGTTTACTGTAAGATCGATGTACAATCATTTGTGTGATAATCATACAACTTGCCCCAATGAGGAAATCTGGAAAGCTAAAATTTCTCTGAAAATTAAAATTTTCATGTGGTTGGTGAAGCAAGAAGATATCCTTACAAAAGATAATCTAATTCGTAAGAAGTGGAAAGGAGATGCTAACTGTGCCTTTTGTGACAAAAAAGAGTCTATTCAGCATCTATTCTTTGAGTGTAATATTAGCAAATAGCAAAAAGGAGAGAAGGACATCTATCGGATGGCTAGGATCCGTGAGCGGAAGACGAGGGACATCAACCAAATCAAATGTATCAAGGATGGGGTAGACCGACTCCTGGTGAGAGATGAGGAGATCAAGGACAGATGGCGAGAGTACTTTGATAAGTTGTTTAACGGAGAGGAGGAAGGTCCTATACTTGAGTTGGATGACTCATTTGATGATAACAACAGACGCTTTGTGAGAAGAATTCAGGAGACAGAGATAGAGGAAGCTTTGAAGAGGATGAAGAGTGGTAAAGCGATGGGCCCTGATGGTATCCCCATCGAAGTATGGAGATGCTTAGGTGCCAGAGCCATAGTATGGTTAACTAAGCTTTTTAACCTCATCTTTCGGTCAAACAAGATGCCGGAAGAATGGAGGAGGAGTATAGTAGTACCGATCTTCAAGAACAAGGGAGATGTTCAAAGTTGTACTAACTATCGTGGGATTAAGTTGATGAGCCATACGATGAAGCTCTGGGAGAGAATCATCGAGCATCGTCTAAGAAGAGTGACAAGTGTGACGCAAAACCAGTTTGGGTTCATGCCTGGAAGATCAACCATGGAGGCGATTTTCTTAATGCGACAATTGATGGAGAGATATCGGGAGCAAAAGAAGGACTTACACATGGTCTTTATTGACCTCGAGAAGGCATATGACAAAGTGCCAAGAAGTGTCATGTGGTGGGTCTTGGAGAAGCACAAAGTCCCAACTAAGTATATTACCCTCATCAAGGATATGTACAGGGACGCGAGGACGTGTGTTCGGACATGTGATGGCGATACCAATGACTTTCCGATTAAAATAGGACTACACCAAGGATCAGCATTGAGCCCTTATTTATTTGCTTTAGTGATGGACGAGGTCACACGAGAAATACAGAGTGATGTCCCTTGGTGTATGCTCTTTGCTGATGATGTGGTGTTAGTTGACGAGAGTAGGGATGGGGTTAATAGGAAGTTGGAGCTGTGGAGGCACACATTAGAGTGCAAGGGTTTCAGACTTAGTAGGGCCAAGACCGAGTATATGATGCGCGAGTTTAGCGTGACTAGACATGAGGATGGAGACGTTAGCCTTAATGGACAATTGGTGGCCAAGAAGGATACATTTCGTTATTTAGGATCGATGTTGCAAAAGGACGGTGACATCGATGAAGATGTTAGGCATAGAATTTCAGCCGGCTGGTTGAAATGGCGTCAAGCATCCGGCGTCTTATGCGACAAGAGGGTGCCACAAAAGCTAAAAGGTAAATTCTATAGGACGGCAATTCGTCCGGCGATGTTATACGGTGCTGAGTGCTGGCCTACGAAAAGACGACATGTTCAACAACTAAGTGTAGCAGAGATGCGTATGTTGCGTTGGTTTTGCGGGCATACAAGAAGAGACCGAATACGGAATGAAGATATCCGGGACAGGATAGGAGTGGCACCTATCGAGGAGAAATTGGTTCAACATCGGTTGAGATGGTTCGGACATGTCCAACGGAGACCTCCGGAGGCGCCGGTATGTAGTGGGGTTCTAAAGAGAGATGCTAATGTTAAGAGAGGTAGAGGCCGACCTAACTTGACTTGGGACGAGTCGGTTAAGAGAGACCTGAAGGCGTGGGATATCCCTAAGGAGCTAGCTATGGATAGGAGTGCTTGGAGACTAGCAATAGACGTGCCGGAACCGTGATTCTCTTCTTTTTTGGGTTCCCATGGGTTTCATCTCTAGCCTACCCCAACTTGCTTGGGATAAAAAGGCTTTGTTGTTGTTGTTGTTGTTGTTGTATTAGCAAATATGTGTGGAGCATTATAGCCTGGTCTATTGGTGCGAATTGTCGACCGGAATCAACAGAACAATACATGATTTGGATTGAACATTTCCTGCCCCTGAGAGCAAATCTGTGCTTTGTAGGATTAGCCGCAGTTTGCTGGGCCATTTGGAAGTTACGTAATAAGAAATGTTTTGAAAGAAAGCTCATTAGGTCCCCTACTGAAATTGTTTGCTATGCTTGTGTATTTCTCAATTACTGGGCAGGGCTGCAAAAGGAAACGGACAAGCAAATGCTGGAAGCCGGAGCAAGGATTCTGCAACAGAACGCAATAGCAGTTCACCCAAGAAAAGATGCGGCTGGAGGAAGGAACGCCCAAAACAACATACAGATCACTGAGCATGAAGGGTAAGGAAGACAAATGGAAGGATGTCAGAAAAGTTAGGGCGATCGTGCCTTGTAATAGCCTAAAAAATTCGTGTAGTGCTGAGCGATATTCAGTTTGCTGGGTGATGGTTATTGACAGCTCTCTGACTGTGCGTACCTTTCTGTTTTGGTTTTTATTTTTCATGTTTGAATTTCTTGTAATTTCGTTGCGGAAGTAATGAAATTCCAGGGAAAGCCCTGTTATGGAAAAAAAAGAAAATTGTTTGCCTAGTGTTGTTTGGGACACTCGGCAAATATTCTGCTTTTGCCAAGTGTCCGATGAAAGACACTCGGCAAATGGGTCTTTGCCGGCACTTCCTTTGCCGAGTGTTGTCAAAATGTTTGCCGAGTGTATTATGGTCTTTGCCGAGTGTACCGGGCACTCGGCAAATAGCGAGTTTTGTGTAGTGAGTATTCTCTTATGATATTGTATATGGTATTGTTATTAGGTAAGTATAAATAAATTTGTTTCATAAAAGAAGGGTAAGTTTCAAAGAAACTTTGCTACATACATGATAAAAGGTCAGTACTCCTCCCCAGTCAATGTTGTAGAGCACATTTAGAGGTCTCTTCTCTGAGCGATCTTTAGTATATTCTGTGTCGAGGGTGTTTGGATCTGTGTATGGATATCATGGATAATAGTTAAAGTATATGTTAGAAAAAAGAGGCCTCAGGAAGCTGAGATTTAGGATTGAGGTAGCTATAAAGCTTAGATATTCAGAGAGAAATGGAGAGGATTGACTTATTCTTCAACTTATTTGACTCCATGTGCGGTAGCTTAGTATAAAAAGTAAGTGATGAAAATTTGTTGGGGGCACATAAGCCCTACAAACCACAGCACCATTCATATGGGGTGGATGTTGATTGTTTATTTGCCTTTTTTTAATGTTTATAACCACTTCTGCCCAAAAGGTGCCAACTCATTTGGTCCTTTAATTGAGAAATAGATTGAATGATAAAACCCATGTGTAACTCACAATCACCAAAAAAAAATTGAATCTGTATCCATAATCAGGACTATAAGAAATTCCTTGAGACATATATATCACGATGAAGAAATTGTGCTGCTGTGTACAAGGCCGTAGCGTAAATCTTCAAAAATGATACATGTACAAACTAAAAGTCATGCATAATATATAGTATTTCCCTAAATGTAGTAGTTCATCAAGAAGATGAACCAAAACAAGACCGTCTTGAATATTTATACGTGTTTTCAATGATTAGATGATACTATCAACTACCTAGCAGACGGGCCAGAACTCGATGACCTCAACGAGGAGACCACGCTTGGTGTAAGTACCCCAACACCTCGAAGCTCACCACAACCTTCTCCTTGTCATCTTTTAGTTAAGATCACCACACGCAACATCAGCATCTCCATCTCCCACCACCTGTGTCGCTCCTGTTCATCAGCATCAGCTCATCCCTCATCTCTGGCGATGATGCTACTCTCGTCAATTATATCAGCACATTTAAACTTGCACATCTAAGCATCATCAGGCCTGAGACAGGTGCGGTGGCTCGAACATGTGGCCACTGATAACGGCGGACACAAGATCTTCAAATTGGATGCACATGACAACCAACTGTTAAAATAAGATCGCTAAAGTAAAGTGAGGTATGAGGGGTGGACAGATGGCTTTGCTGAAGTTGATTTTGATCAAAGTTTGCACAAGTTTCAGTTGCTAGTTGAAATAAATGCGTCCTATCTGATTTTTGAGGGATCAAATAGCCCAGTTTACATCCCTCTTTTAGCATATAACATGTAGGACTAGCTCCGTTACTACAGCCGTTCAATTTTTTATACCCAGTTCACATCCCTCTTTTAGCATATGACATGTAGGACTAGCTCCGCCATCACACTTTGTTCCCTCTTTTAGCATAAAATTTTCTGGAGAAATGCAGTCCACTAGCTCCGCTACCTCGGCAAGCTTGACCGATACACAGTCCAAAATTACTGTACTTAAATACTGAATCAGGAACCCAAATCAGTTTAGACACGTGCCCTACGTGCAGAAAAGTTTGATTGATCCTACATGAGTTCGTGTTAGCAATCATTGACGTTGATGACCTACATGGTTTTTCTTTGTTTTGGACGCTTGGTTGAAATTCTTAGACAAAGTTTTGTCATAGTTAAAAAGTTTATGGGGAGGACCACTACATCTAGAGTTTATACACTGCTCTCAGCCTTTTTTTATTGGAAGAGTGAGGCGAAGTGGTGACAACCTCGCTGCGTTGTACGATTTCGAACTGTCTTTGGTGGCCTTACTGTTGACGGACCATTTTGGCACTGGTGATGTGTGCGTGGTTGGCTGCTGGCAATTGGTTTGTGGTTTCATCCTCTTTCTCTTTTTATTTATATAGAGTATTCAGAGTTAGATGGAAGTTACATATTGAAAATGGAGTTAGGTGTGGTTAGTAAATAATAATAATTCACCATAATAATTGTTGTACTTTGCATATGATGAGAGATAAACTTATAAGAGCAGTGCACACCCCACATGCACCCTACACTATAAATAGCTAAGTCAAGCTTTATTGGCAACCGATGACCAGAAACATGTTGAAGAAATCTCTTCGACTCTGAAAGCCCAAGCTTTCCTTACTGTCAATCTTGAGGAGACATAACACACACATACTCATTATCGAAATAGGAGGCACCAGGATTGAGAATCAAGCAATAACATAACTCTGTTCTGGATGGAGATGATTGGGTGAAAGAATCAGAGCGAGGTGTAGCTGCCTGTTATGCTACTCTTGTTCACTCCTCCTCAGCTGCATCCTCGTCTTTAGTGATGATTGCTATTCTCGTATTTGCCTCTTCGGCTGCATCGGCTCATCCTCATCTCAGTATCATTATTCATTAGACCTGAGACAAACACGGTGGCATTCCAACACACAGCCACCAACTAACACTGTCATTCCCTTGTTGGGGTAGCTGAGACCACCGTGGCCCTCCGCTGTGCCATACACCAGGTACGCCCTGTAGGTGGTTGCCGTCATGAGCTCCGCTACCGAGAGCCCGCCTGGCACATGCACTGGACCTGCTCGGCCACCTTGGCAAACCTGACCGTCTTTTTTGCTATGATAAAATGTGTTTTATGATTTAATCAGGAAAATCCAAATCAGGTTATAGACACATCCTACGTCTGGCAAGTCGGATTGATCCTGATTTTTCTACGTGGTTTTCTTTTCTTTGTCTAGGATCTTTGGATCACTATGTAAAAAAGTGATAAAAAAGACACATTCATCAGAGACTCTGATTTGAAACGAGTCTGTAATGATATATTAAAGACTCGTATTTATGAGACGAGTCTCTAATATCTTTGATCCTGATAGGAGTGTTAAAAACATTATAAGATATACACATATTAGAGACTCATTTAAACAAATCGAGTCTGCAATAGAGGACTAGTTTCATCGCAGACTCGTATTATGCAGCCGAGTCTCCAACAATTCAAGCCAGACCCGAAAATTTTCTTCTCTTCAGTTTTTTCCCGTTCACGTCCGTCGTGCTCGTCCACAGCCCAACCGAGCCTCTCTCCCCAGTGCGCCTCTCTCTCTCTCTCTCTCTGTCTCTCTCTCTCCCTTCACCGCACCTCCTCCTCTCTCACCGTGACTCCCCCATCCCGCTCACTTCTCTCCAAGCAATGGCTGCCCCCTCCACACGCGGCTCCATGACGGCTGCGTGACCGGGACGGGCGGGCCATGAGGAGGCACGCACAGCGCGTCGCTGCTGCTTCCATCTTGTGGGAGCGCGATTCCAGCCCAACAGCGGGCGGATCCAGCCGTGAGGAGCCATGCGCGGTGTACGGGTCGGCGTGTGGGGCTCCCTCGGCAGCAACGCAGCGCCCCTCAGCAACGGCGTCGGGTCTCCATCGATGGTGGCACAGGGCTCCCTCAATGTTTCTTACTTAGGATCAGGCGGATCTAGCGGCGAGAGAACTGAAGGAGCCGCACCAAGGATGGAGAGGACGGATCCGGCTGCGACAGAGCTCCAGCACCAGGGCCCCCTACCTCCCTGTCGTCATCCCAAGTCCCAGATGTAGGTAATCTCTCATCCCAAACCCCCCTGCTCTGTTCTAGGTTTTTGGTCCCCTCACATGCCTGCACCATCAGTTCAAATTGAGCTGCAGCAGACACCACAGTACACAAAATCATGATCCAAGTGGGTACGTGCTATATGCAGAAGCATTGGGTAAGAGTAGGCTTCACTCAAGTGGGTCAGATTTTCACTCAAGTGGGTCAGATTTTCACTCAAGCTCTGTTTGTAGTTTTGCACTATATGATGTTCTGCTGCTCTTGTTCAGTTCAGGGTTCAGACTAGTGAGCTCCGCCATTAATCAAGTTATGCAAATCGATATAGCTAGGGATGAAAAGAAACAAACTGCTTATTTTTATCAACTTACTTCATGTTATATACTGTATGTTTTTATTTCCCCACTGTTCAGTACCCACCTGAACTGAAACTCTGCACTTTCACTCTGAAGCTGCAGTTCTAAAGTTCGAAATTGCAACTTGCAGTTTCAGAAGTTCATCACTCAAATGTAGCTTAAAATGTTAACTCATTGTTTCCTGACTGCTTACTCAGAACTGGTTGTGAAACTAAAACTCTGAGCTGGGCTTACTCTCACGTTTATAAAACTGAAACTCTGAAGATTTTCTTCTTCTATGAAAATATATCATATGTTAACTTTGCTTGAAAGATTACTCTTGTCGCTTCTTTTGTTCATCCTAGTACTTTAATAATTCTCTGTCCTGTAGCTACTTTATTTTAATCTTGTTTGCCTTCATCAATCAAGCGTTTTGCTAATTACCAACTGGTACTCTAGAATTATTGATTCCTTCTATAGTAGCCTGGTGGGTGCTAGATTCTAAAGTAAGTCTACTATATAGTAGTAACAGCACATTTGCAACATAGTTGAAATGTTAAGGGAATGCTGATAGTAATTAGTTTGTTGAGCAAAGATATCAGTGAAATGTTTGCTGTATTCTTGTTTTTTTTTGTCAAATGTGCACACTGCTATTCTTGATTTAAGTATGCTTATACTAGTATGAGTTTTCTAGGTAGTTCTGCCCTTGTTCTGAGTTCATGGCCCATGAACTAAGTCATGTTTGGGCCAGGCTTGATCTGTAGCATGATAATTTGTATGCAAAATGCATATCATGCTGCTTATTATTATTGTCATTAGTTAGTAATCAAGATCATGATTGAATAAACTGCAGCACATCTTTGTTAATGATTTAACTGTATAAGGTTTGGCTATGTAGGTCTGACGATGGTTTGAGTGAAGATGAGTCCTAGGGTGTCACCATCTTGATTGCCATGGAATCATGGGTACGTGCTATATGCAGAAGCATTGGGTGTCTCATGCTTATCACTAGTTTAGGACTGGAAGGTATTATGCAGTTAAAGAGGAAATATAACTGAAGCTTACTACTTGCTGTGATTTTCCAACTTGCTGAAACTGACAAACTGTTATGAGTTTGCTATGTTGTTATTGTTAAAACTAATAGTAGCCTGATAGTTTCAGGGATACAGACCAGTTGTATTTCTTTGTATTTCCCTTCAATGCTATTCCGATTAATACTACAATTTGAAAAGAAAGCAATAGCATACCTTGTTGTATGAGTAATGAACAATTAGAAAAGTGCTAGTGAATTGTAAGTCTGTAGCATAGGTTAGTAAATTTGGCTTCAGTTTGAGATACACTTATGCACATTTGTAAATTTAGTTCTGTAGCTAACATTTTGCATTCACTTCTTATGAAGCTAGATTTTAGTGCTACATCTATGTTGAAATCAATGATAACTCAGATTACATGTACGTTCTTGTAGAGATTATGGAACAAGTTCAGAGATTATGGAACAAGTGTGTTTGCAGAATTTGGATGATACTGTCAAGCTTAGCCTAAAGACAAAGAAGATTATGGAACAAGTTCAGAGATGCAGATGATCATGTATTACATCTGAGTAGGTGTATAGTCCAGTTAAAGTTATAGCTATATATAAACTGATGTTTAGGCTGCCTTTCTTTTGGCTAATCTATAGAAAAAAGAGTTTTACTTCCATATTCTATTGTCCTGAACTGAATATTTTATATAACAAGCTCTTGGTTATGCTTGTATGAGTTTTACTGATTGTTGACTCAATTTGTCTGTTGCTTAAAGCAACTCGATATAGAAGCATCACCTTTTTTTTGTTTCTGAGCATTATCATTGTAGAGTTTGTTTTGCCAAAATGAGTCTCTAATGAATGGTTATTGGAGACTTGTTTTGGCAAAACAGAGTCTCCAATGACAGAGACTGAGTCTGTTTTGCCAAAACAAGTCTGCAATGAGAAAGTCATTGCAGACTCAAAAATCCGAGTCTCTAATAACTTCACATCACAAACGTAAATTTGAAGACGCAAAAGATAGAGTCTCCAATGTAGCTTAAGCAGAGTCTCTAAATATGTTTTCTTACATAGTGGATGAAAATCTTAAACGAGCTTCTAAGAGTTTCACGGCATCAGGATTTTCAACGTGCAAGTCCTTTTGGAAGAGAGATAAAGAAAAGACGATCGCCGCGGTGTACTTCAAGCGCTTTGTTGGTTTTAGCTGTGTTGATGGATCATCGTGGCATCGGAGGTGTAAGCGTGCTTTACTGCTAGCTGCTGGTTTGTCGTTGCATCTTCTTGCTTTTATTTATTTATAGTGTGCTTAGGGTTGTGATTAATAAATCCAGCTGATGGAACTACATATTGAAAATTAACTCTTCTATTTTTTCTTACTGAAGTCAGTTTGGAAGACCCTACTTATCACTATGTAAGAAAATGTATTCAGAGACTCTTCTCAAGCCACATCAGAGACTGTTTTTTTGCGTCTTCAAATTTGCGTCTGTGATGTCAAAACATTAGAGACTTGGATTTTCGAGTCTGTAATAACTCCCTCATCAGAGATTCTCCAATGACACTGTCATGGGAGACTCATTTTATCAAATAGAGTCTCCAATGATGAGTCATTGCAGACTCATTTTGCCAAAATGAGTCTGTAATGACTCATCATCGGAGACTCTATTTGACAAAACGAGTCTCCAATGATTATTTTAAAAAATAAAAAAATAGAAATACACACATCCATTATACACAAATACAGGCATGCTTTTATCCATTATATTTACAGCCATCTCCAATCGATAGACATTACAAGTATTGCTTTTACAATCAACAGATATACATTCACTAGCTGCTCAAACCAGTCAAAATAGTTACAGATTAGATGTGCCATTTGTTCAAATGCTCGAGCATACATGAAATTGTCTAGCATAGAGAAAATGATATAACCTATATCTGATATTTAGCCTCACACACACAAAAGTAGACTACAGCCTATATCGGGTAATGAAGGGCTTATTATAGCGTGCTACAGAAACATCTATCACATGAGCTAAAGATGGGAAGTTTTATATTAGTTAGGCTATTAGCATTCAAAATTTATCAGGCAAGAGATAGTTAAACAGATATATGAACTTCTACTAACTTGTTGAATGTTCATTAGCAGCATGAAGGTTCTTGTGCCCCATTATCGCAAATGGAATGGTAACTATGGTTCTATGCCTGCTTGTTCTGCAAAACGATAAAGCAAAGTTATGTACTGATAACAAGTTTCAAATAGAGTATAACTCAACAGATAATAGTCTTTTCTTGTTGATCATGTGTCCAGTAATTAAACATTCCATTTGGTCATGTATCCATAAACTGAATTTCAATTATACTTGTGGGCAACTATCAGAATAGAATTGTATGATGAATAAGTAGCAAGAGTTCATTGATTCAAGTCAAACATGCATAACTGAGACTAGCTTGTTACTATTGTTATTGGAGTCAACCATGTACAGTAAAATATTTCTTACTTGAATTTGAAAAGTTTTCACCTGCTACTGGTTGAAGCTTTTTGTGGATCCGTTAAATCATTCCCAGGAAGCATAGCATGTTCAGACTCATGGATACAATATCTAAATAAGCACTAACTAAAACTCCCTACGAGCATGAGTTTCTGACCACGCAAACTAACCGCATAATAATTCATTTTCTGACTCTGCAATCTACCGTTTGAGACAACTAATGTTCAGATCAACATAAAAATGCAGAGTATAAGTTTCAGATAAGTTCAGTTTCAGAGAAGTACCAACAAATAAGTTTAAACAGAGCATGAGTTTCTTTTTATGCAGATATAGAGTAGAAAGCTTTCAGCCAACACCAGATTGACTAATTATGACTCATTTTTCACATTATTTATGCAGACATAGAGCAGAAAGATTTCAATCAATCTCATTTCTGCTATCACTATATTTTTATTCAGTTAATATAGTTCAAGTGCATTGCCAATAACTGAAGTTCACAATGATACTTGAGTAAGCAACTAACAGAAGCAAATAATTCAGATATTAATACATGAAGTTAAAATATAATCAGCACCTGACAAATTTGACCTCACAGAGAACTGAATAGGTGTATAGCTATTGACTAACTACATTGTTCAAGTGGCAAGTAACTGAATAAAAGTGTTTAATGAATAAAAGGGCATACAGATATTAACTGTGGAGGTACAACTGGTATCACACTCATTTGTATCTCTGAAACTATATGATCAATGCAACTCCTAACTTGCAATACCTGATCATCTGCATCTATGAACTTGTTTCATAACCTCTATACAGGCTAAGCTTGATGGCATCTCTACAGGCTAAGCTTGACGGCATCATCTAAATTCTGCAAGCACACATAGACAAAAGAGATTATAACATTGAATTGTCATATTTGGTTATGCAAAAATTTTACCATCATATATACTTAGCTAATGATAACATATCACAAGTGATCAACACATATATGGATTTAAAGGCTAAACAAAATAGCTCACTAAGCAATATTTACTGATGTACAGAATTTAAAGCACACTGACCTTCTAAAACAAATTGAGGACAACAAGTTTCTGGCTCTTCAGACCTGAAAAGGAACACTACATATTTGTTGCATCATTGAGGCACAAACGATTTCTACCATGCTACTGCATACTTGAAAACAGATAAAAAAATAAAAGCATAACAGCTGCTGGCTTACGTTCAGTATGGCATGTGACAAAGATAAAATAAGAGATGCCGGATAGCACATCAATTTGCATGTGCAATGTTCATGTCAAATCAATTGTTCCTTTTTTTTTATCCGAAGCAACAAACCTGACAAACATAGAAGCTAAATACTAGCTACCAGAAGGATATCAGTCAAGCTGTTGAAAAGAAAAAACAGATGCATTAGTGACCAGGACTTATTGAACTAACATGGCTAATCGAGACTCGCAAAAGAAAAGTTAGGAGCATCGATTGAGTGAACACAAGGCAACAAACAATACTTACTAATCCATGTGTGCAAGCAATAGAATGATACTCGTTTTGTTGAGCTCCCTATGCTAGCGTGCAATCCTTTGATTTGTGGACTCTCTCCAGACCTGTAGACAAGACACAACATACTGAACATGGGAAATAAAGCCAGGAAACACAGAGGTGAATGATAGCCCAAATACCAAAATCACGCAGCCCAGAACTCAGATTATGTGGCGTATGGGTAAAGCAAGGCAATAACACATGAGTGCATCGAAGAGCGGGTGAAGAGATGGGACACAAGGTCTAGAGAGGTACCAAATCATGTTCCAGGTCGGTGGAGACACCAACCGGGAGTCATCACCGGATCTACAGGGACATGGCAATTTTGACGGCAGATCCAGCGGGGAAACAACACCGTCAGGGTGCCTGCTTGAAGGAGAAGAAGGGGGCAGAGGACGACATGGCAGAGTTCGAGCCGACCCTCAGTGCCGGCCTGGTGTATCCGTACACGGCGGCGATGACGAGCGTAGGCCACCCGAGGCGAGCAGCAACCATCCGAAGAGGCCAGCAGGAGAGGGAGCTAGCGGGGGATGTTTGAGCGCCTCGAGAGACACAAGGATGATCTGATGGAGTGCGTCAAATGCGTTGATGCGCATGGCCATCACCGCCTTAATCGACCACACGCCATGGAAGTGAAACCCAAACCCTAGACCTTCACCACCGTATGGGCGCGTGTGGTGGCGCGGGGTTGCTCGGGCGAGGGGCTGCAATGGCAGAGATTAATGGGAGTGCTGGCACAACTACTGGTGAGATCTGCATTGGAGGGGAGAGGACGTGAGAGGAGTTGCGTCCAAGGGAAGGAAGGAGGAAGAAAGGGTCGGGGTCACGGGGACGGAACCAGGGCGTGGACTGGGCTCGGACTCAAGCCAGCTAAAAACATAATTGATAATAGTTTCGGGTCCGGTCTAATAAAAAAGAGACTCGGTTTGTTGAATGGAGTCTCTAATGGCATGTCGTTTTAATCAGAGACTCGTTTTTAGTACTAGAGTCACCGATTATGCTATTTTAGAGACTCGTTTGATTGAGGCTAAATTCATTAGAGACTCTACTAATTAAAATGAGTCTTTAATATGATATTACAGACACGTTTAAAGTTAGAGTCTTTGATTATAGTGTCTTGTTTAATACTTTTTTATATAGTGTAGTATATATATATATATATATATATATATATATATATATATATATATATATATATATATATATACTAACAAAAAACCAAAATGGAGTTAATAAGTGTGGTTGGAAAATAATAATTAACTCTGTGACCATTCTGGCTCACATCTCATCAGATATATAAACTCTTATATGAGAGTAGTGCACACCCAGACGCACCGGACTCTATAAAAAGCTAAGTCAAGCTTAATGGCAACCTAGATGACCACGAACAAGTTAAAGAAAATCTCTTTAACAATGAATGCCCAAGCTTTCCGTGCTCTCATCTTGTGGATTGAGAATCAAACAATAACATAACTCTGTTCTTGATGGAGACGATTGGGTCGAAGAATCATAGTGAGTTGCATCCGTCATGACTTTACGATGAGAGTCCTTCTTAGACTGACGTTCAGCTCCACTCATCAATACTGAAGCGAGCCGCACTGCATGTTCAACACCTGAGATAAACTGATTGGAGTAACTCACATGTATGTGACTGTACATGATTGAGAGCGTTGCCAAATAAATAGCACATTATTGGTACATCTTTCCCTTTTAGGGTGTGTTTGTTTTGAGGGTAAAATTGGATGAGATATGGTTATCCAGATTTTTTCGGATGGGATGATTCAAGTTATGTGTTTGATTGAGTGGATAGGATGATCCAATTTTGTGTTTGGTTGGATGGATAAAGATGGATACGACAAGATTAGATAATAAAATTACAGATCTTTAATAATTAACTATACACTAATTAATATGATTTATAGTAATAATAATTTTAATCTTATCATAATAATTTATAATTAATAATAAATATGCTAATTATTACTAATCTTTGTATGATCAAGCTCTCATCATATAACTATACACTAATTAATATGATTTATAGTAATAATAATTTTAATTCATCTGGTCATTTTTGTCGGACAGACTCATTCAGCATATTAAGAGAATATTCCTCTTCCAGTTCAACCCTATCCAGCTTGACCGTGAAACAAACACTGGACTAGATGATCCTATCCAAGTCTATCCAGTCCAATCCAGCAAAACAAACACATCGTTAACTTCTGAAGAAGTTTGCATCACCGGCAGAGTTATATTCGATCTCTCCGGCAGAGGTACACGAGGTCCTTTACTTGAGCGCTGAGGCTAACTTGTGTTGGAAAATGTATACTGGCACCAGATTTGATTTTTCTGTTATGAGGGACAAGTCGATCAATCAATAGTTGGTAGGTACACACAGTACACACGCTATTACCATACAGATGATATTGGTAAGCAAATCAGGGATTTTTTCTGTTTTTTTATTTAACTTTCCTAAAAAATCAAGAGTATATTTGATTCCTGTTTTACCTCTTTTGGAGGACAGTAAACTACCATAAAAGGGCTCGAATAACAAGGGTAAGTTTCACACAATCTTTGCTGCATCCTTGATAAAAGGTCACAACTCCGCCATGGCACCAATGGATGTTGTAGAGCACATTAAGAAGTCCCATGTCTAATATATCTTTAATATTCTTTATTCCTGCGAGGTTTGATTTTGCATATCGAAATTGTGGCCCATAGTTCTCCTTGTAAATGATAGCTAGGAAAAGGAAGCTTCAGGAACCTGAGATTTAGGATTGAGGTACCTATGATTTCTAGAGTCAGATAGAAAAGGATATGATTGGTTGATTCTTTTACATGTTCGTTTCGTCCACCTGTACCTTAAGCATGGAAACTAAGTGAATGAAAATTTCTTGGTGGCATGTGACAATCACACCGTTCAAGGATGAAAGATTCCAACATAATTTATCAACATTGTGGCCAACACATATTATAATAACAACACTTGTAACATTCGCAGGATTAAACACATCAATAGCTATAAAATTGTCAAGCCAAATTACTAATTAAAAAACTTGTTGTGAGAAAAAGGCTGCAACTTAATCAAAGAAACAAAAACCACAACAAAAGAGTGACCTTAAAATTTCTCCACTATTCTCACAACCAAGAAAGTTCACCACCATATATATATATATATATATATATTAAGAGAGGGATGGAGTGATCCATATTGGAGGTGGCCAGTTTAGCCACGGACGAGTAGATTGCACGTCTGCAAGGCTCTCTAGTGTCTTCGTTTCAAAATTCCAGATATACCCACCTCACGGCAACCATACATGTTGACGCATATTTGCTCCAAATTGTTATCAGTCAGATATGCAGAGTTTGGCTTCAACATTGGAAGATCCCTTGTTGGTATGAGCAGTGTAGTGTTAAAACCAAGAAAAAGAGCATGCTCTTGCAAACCTGCACAGCTGATCTTCACCAGCTTTTGGTCGTGGATATCAACCTTGTAAAGGTCAATTTCAACCGTGAAAGCCTCCGAGCATGGATCAAAATGACCTCTTCCACATGATCTGCGGGTACTTCTACAGGAGTATCTAGCAACCACGATAGTATATTCCTATATATGTACTTGCAAGATATCGCCCCATGGGGTCAGGGCAATAGATTTAGCAGAATACTCTGCACGGGCAGCTCCGTCTAGGATTCTCGTCACCACCGGTGAATGCCCGTTGAGATCCAGTGCAAATACGGAGTCATCCGAGAACAGCACATAGAAGGAACCGTCCTTGCTTGTTGTTTGTACGCTGCTGATCGGCAGCTAGCCGAAGTCCCACATGAAGCTTTCGTCCTCCGGATCCTTCCAAGAAATTTGAGTCCACAGGCTGTCCCCAACCCGGGCGAAAGACATCTCCCCGTCGTGGCTGTGCAGGAGCAGGACGACGCATTTGGCCCCCATGGACGGGCTGCACGAGAGGTAGACCCGCTGGTAGATGAAACGCCACAGCGCACGCAGGCCGTGGACGTCTCTGGCGTGCGGCAGCATCTCGTCGTGAACGATGTACGCCGGCCGGCCCTGCTCGTCGGAGCAGGTCTCGACGTGGTGGAGCCCCGTCGCTGGCGGGAGGTCGACCTGAGCCCCGGTGAGGGGTTTGAGCGCCTGCAGGTTGGTCCGAGCCGAGCACGTAGCGGTTGCGGAACGCAGGCTCCGGCAGATGGATCTTGAATGCCACGTCTGCGGAGGGACTGTACAACGTGGCAGTGTAGTTATCATCGCCGGCACATGAGTAGAGCAGACATGGGCAGGCGTCCTTGATTGGGATGCGAATGCTGCGGATTGCGGAGTAGGCAGTGTAACAAGAGGTGCAGACGGATCCTGCGCTGAACATATCTGGAATATGCAGTAGGTGCATCACAAAAGCGCCACCAGGTCTTCAGGAAGGTCTTCTGGTAAGTTCAGCCTGTAAGAGCATCTCCAGCCGGGTCTGTAAATTGAAGCCCGCAAACTTCATTTGCAGGCCGGCCTGGAAAATAGGAGGCCCTAAAATGGGCTGTCAACTCCAGTGGGAAATCCAGTCCAGGCCCCCATTTTTTCCCTGACGAGTGGACCCCGCGTGTCATTCAGTCAAGCACTTGTTCCACCTCCCGACATCCGGCCGACACCGAGCCATGCCCGTCCTGCTTGCCCTGCTCTGGCGCCGCCGCGGCCCATCCATAGATCCACGAGGAGAGAGCTAGGGGAGACGCGGTCGGGCGGCGCGAGGAGAGGAGGAGCTGGGGGAGGGGAGGCATGGCCGCGCGGGGGACGACCGTCGGGTGAGGCACGCTAGAGGCGCGGCCGAGCAGCGCGAGGAGATAGCTGGGGGCGCGGTCGGGCGACGCGGGGAGATGAGGAGATGGGGGAGGGGAGGCGCGGTCGGGAGGTGCAGGGAAGAGGAGGAGCTGGGGAAGGGAGGCGCGGCCACGCGGGGGACTGGCGGTGGAAGGCGACTAGTAGGGGAGGTGCCAGGCGGCGTCGGTCGGCGGGCGATAGGTGGGCTCGCCGGTGGCAGGGTCGGGTGGCGAGAGGAGTGACGAAGCCGAGGTGGGTGGCCGCGCGAGGGAGCTAGGGATGGCTCGCCGGCTGGCGGCGGGGGCGGCACGCTCGACCGGCAGTGGGGGGAGGGAGGCGGAGCTCCGTTCAACGGCAGGAAAGGCAGGCGGTGCTCCGGCTGGTAGCGGGAGAAGGTAGGTAGAGGCGCTGTCGGGTCGGACACAGGAGAGAGAGAGAGAGAGGAGAGAGAAATGGAGGAGAAAGAAAAAAAATAAAAACTGAAACAAAAAATATGTGGGGCCCAATTTAGGTGGGAATGGGGGCTCCAAAAGTTGGGGTTGGGAGGGGGCAATTTGTAAGCTCATGCAAAATACATGCCCAAATAAGGGCCTTGCTTGAGTAGAATTTTTCATTTAGCATACAAATTTTGGGATAGGGGCCTTGATGCATGCCCCTGCTGGAGATGCTCTAAGAATCCTCCAGCCATCTCTGCGGCAGTTTGAGGACCTTCTAAAATTCTTTGCCCCAAAGCGCAACGTATCTGATTGTGATGATCACAACTTTCGTGAGTAGTAGGAAAAGGCCAGTCACCTTCACCTTCCTACACGGGTGGTCCTCGCATCGTCTTGCTCAAGGCAGCCCGGGGGCAACACCAGCACCCACCAAAACACTCCGGCGACTAGTAAATCAATGGCCGCTGCCGTCACCGATCGGTGGTGATGGCGATACCGCCCAATGGCTGCCATCCGTAGGTCCCCCCCCCCCCCCCCCCCCCCGGTCGTGTTCTCCTCTCTTCTCTTCTTCCTCATCTTGTTCTTCGCCATTACTGCTAGAGAGAATCTTATAAGAGCTTCAGGTCATCGTCCATGCCCGGATCCGGGGTCCCATGACCTAGATCTGGTCCTCTCCCATGCGGGTCAGTAAGATCCCCTTCGAGCTGGGCGTTGGTAGTTCATCTGCTGCTGCTATGTGGGGGTGGTAGCATTGGGGAGGTCCTGAGGGCTGCGTGGTGACGTGAACTTGTGTTTCCACAGCCTTTTTAGTGGAGTGGTGGTGCCGTGAGGCGCACAAATTGACACGCGTGGCGCCGCTGATTAATGGCCAGACACGCAGATCGGCGGCATCTGTGGCTGCTCTTTGTTAGTTCGTCACCTCAGAGGCGGTGAGGGAGGCCGGGCGAAAGCCTTACTCCGGCTATATGTCGGCGTCGGCAATGACGACATCCTAGGGCACCGTTCACCTCATTGGAGGCACTGCCGTGGCATCCTGACCAGTCGTACTCATGGAAAAACTCAGGTATTCTGCTTCATATTTGTTGGTCCTGATGCAATGGTTGTATTAGGGACTCTGCTCGCTCCAATGTGTGGTCGGTGGATTGAGCGATCGTGGTGGTGGTCGTGCTGCTCATCTACATGTTGATGGTGGGCTGAGCACGGTTGTGAAGAAGACATGGATAGTCTCCAACGAAAGTGCTGCAAGATTTGCAGGGAGGTGTTCTACCTTCGGATAATCCAACATGGCTCTTGTGCTTCTCCTCTTAAAGCTTTTGGGAAACTCTTGTCTTGTAAGTTGTATCCCATCTCCTCTCACTGGTTCAAAGCTGGCTCTTTGTGTTGGCTCAGTTGTTGGCTCTCGCTGTGGTTCGGTGGGTGTTTGCTTGCTACCGACGTCTCTGCTTCATTGTCGGACTCCTTGTTGGTGATTTCATCAAATCATATGCCGTGTGCATCCATGCTTGATGGCTCTCCCTCCTTTGTGGTTTCCTCCCCATAAAGGGCGTCAGATACCGGCTCGTGGAGATCAGATGCTCTGGAGAAGGTGTCCTCATCAGTTTCAAAAAGGAGGTCGATGTTTCCGGTACTGCAGTGGTGGTTGTTCTTCCTCTACCCTTATCCCCTTTCTATTGGACGGTCCCTTGGTCCTTCAAGGATTCCTCCCCTTGTTGGAAGGCGGAGGGCGGCAACATATCGGCACAACTACGAGGGGTGTGTGGTGGTGCAATGCCTAATGTAAAGAAGGCAAGTATGCTGTTCGGTGGTGCCACTCTATTGACGATCGGTGATTGATCTTCGGCCTGTGTCAAGACTCGAGCTTGTCTCTAGGCGTTTGAGAGTTGTGCTTCTCTTAGTCCTCTCCGTAGTTTTCTTAGTTCTCTGTTTTGTACCCTGGAGTCTCTGTTGTGCCCCGTTTGTGGTTGTTGTTGTTATCCTATTCTCCCCCCTGCTAGTTTCTCTTAAACGACATGTAATATCCTGCTCATGTATGTGCCTTTTATGAAATGAAAATATGGGATGCTCTCCCCCCAAATTACTCAAAAAAAAAACTTTTGTGAGTAGAGAATATGGAGGAGGAAACAGGGAGCCCTAGAACGAACAACTACTGCTAGAAAAATGATCATACTAGATTGGGATGGTGGACTATCAATCGATTGTCGTTGCCGATCAATAATTGTCATGCAAGTAGTAGCAACAAACGTGAAGATCTATCAAATGCTTAGTATGTGTTGGGCCCGCATAGGACAGATGGCATGGCCCTATTGGTCCTGTACCTTATATGTGCAGGGTGCCCTGTACCAGAGCCAGACTCTCCCACACAGATCCACACCCAATAAATAGATATAAGTCGAGCTTACTGGATACCAGTGATCGAGAAGAAGTTAAAGAAATATCTTCAACTGAAGCCCAAGCTTTCCTTGCTCTAATCTCAATGTATGAGGAGACACTACACGATACTAATTATGGAAATTAGAGGCACCAGGAGCGAGAACTGGACCACAACATCACTTTTTGCCCGGTCAAGGCAACTGGTTCGAATTGATAGCGAGGTGCTTTTGTCATGCAAGCGAACCTAGAGTCCTCGTGGAACACACATTCAGCCTCTCTTGTGGTCGACACAATCAGATCAGTAGTGCTTGTTGATGCTTTGTGGATCTTTGTTCTGTGCGCATTTTACTTCTTCTGCCCATCTTTATTAATATGTCCCAGCAAGGTTAGCTTGTGCACAATTATGCTGTAACATATTGCTTACCTTCAATAACGAACGGCAGCACTCATGTCTTATTTCCAAACAAAAAAAAAAAGAAGAAAAGAAAACAGATTACATACAAGGAGCCATACTGCACTGGTTTGTTGATGCTGATAACATCCTATCAGAGAGTGCAGGTGCACTTAAGGTAGCCGGTTAATTAAAACAATATCACCGTTCTGTACCGGCCTGTAAACAATGTCACCAATTTGAATGCAGTGACCGGAGTCAGTCACATTAGGCTAGGCCCAATGAAAAGTTTCATTTTGTTGTTTCTAAGAGTACCATGTCATCAAATATATTTTGAAACCGTAAATAAAATCATCTCTATAATACATAGTTTTATTTTGATGTTTCTTTACTTGTAAATTGTAATTCTATATTGTATAATTGGTTGCCTATAGAATGAAATTAAATTCCTCTTCTTCAATGCTAGTTTTATGGTGTTTTATATCTAGAAAATCATGTATACCCAATTTCATCTAGATAAAACTGCTTTCTTTTGTCTCTTCCTAATTTTGTTGCCATATCATCCAATTCATTGATGTGGCATGCTATTTAACTAGTTCATCTGTCCGCGCATTTGCGCGGAGATTTTATTTTATGAAAATAGTAAGATATTTTTTCAATGCTATACTTGCACCATATACAAATTGAATTATTAAACTATTTCATAAAATCCTGCGTCAAACACAAAAGTTGAGTATCAGTTTTAGTTATTATTTCAAAAGTTGTTTAAGTTTATTCAGGATTTTCCGTTAATACACCATATATCTTTATGGACTACTGAGATGATTTGAAATATTTTTCTTTTTTTACCTTCAACTTTAATGATTCTGGGAATTGAACATGATTCTTTATCTCTACTATTGGATGATTTATTGTAATATTTTTCTTTTTTTGCCTTTATCTTTTTGATTCAAAAACTTTGCTACCTTGTTAAGTTACTCTCAAAGCACTCATTTTTTATTGGAGCTTATATAGAACTAATACTTTATTGATTTAAAAAATGTTACTATGTTTTCACCGTCCTAGTTTCGTTTAACACTTTGTCATCCCTTTGCTTTCTATTCTATCGATGGAGCTACAGAAACAATGAAATCTGATACAATCAAAGGAGAGGTGAGAGTGTTCATATAATATAGCTGGGGAGGAGAAGATTTTATTAAGCCTTATTGAGCTAAAGTGAGATAGGGTCATCGGGAAGAAAAGGAGGAAAAAAAATCTAACAGCTAATACAAAATGAATGGAATAATAATTTAATATGTGATATAACTGTTGGTTTGATGGAAAGTACATGGATAGGATCAGAGAAACTCAGAGAAAAAAAAAGAGAAATATGGCACTTGGGCAATTTTGTATTCAGGAACAAAAAATATGGTACATGAGCAATTTTACGGCTGTAAAAAAAGAGTTGTGCGTGACTAATATTGAAAATAGTAGATAATCAAAAAAGAATTTATGATCTACTTATTATAATGGTATTGGTGGGGCACACCCACACGCACCCTACTCTATAAATAGCGTAATCAAACTTATTGATAATCAATGACATAGAAAAAGTAGAAGAAATCTTTTCAGCTCTATAAATAGCTTTCCTTACTCTCATCTGGTGAATGAGGAGTCAGAACACGCACAGACTCAGTACGGAAATAGGAGGCACGAGTGATAATCAGACAAGACCATCAGATCATGCCGAATGAAGACTCTTGGGGTCAAAGAATCACAGCAATGTGCACCCGGCATGAAGGAACATCCAGGATCCTCTGAAAACAAATGTTTTCCTTTTCGAAATATGAGCAGGAGGACTGCGCTCTCAAGAAAAAAGCAAGTTCAGCAGTACAGATGTTTGGTTAAATTACATTAGGCAGCAGAGGCACACTCCATTGTTGACTTACTCCCTCTTCAGCATGTTATATCAACAATGCCTTCTTTTTGCCGCGGCGACTTATGTTATGTCAACAATGCCTTCTTTTTGCCGCGGCGAGGTGGATCCGGCATTCCCGCCTCCACACCTTTGAGCCCATGGACCTCTTCTCTTCTCCCCTGCCTTGAGGTGCGGCCACTGAAGCAAGGCTGGAGAAGGTGACGTGGCCGGGGAGCGTAAGAGCAGTATGATGGCGCGGGCGGGTTGTAGACGGGTGCGAGCAGGGCGGGAGAAGGGTGACAACGCAAGCAGAGGAGCAGGATGCAGGTGGGTCGTGGCCTGGGGTGGGCGCTCGGGTGGCGGTCTCTAGCAGGGAGAAAGTCAACGACAGCTGCGACCAGGACACCAGCACCGACAGGTAGCAAGGCGGCAGCAAGGGCAAAGAAGAGAGTGCTTTTACTGTCCTTTTTTGTCCTACTAGCGTGTCCCATAGAAATAGGAGCCCATATACATGCTTCCACTAGATTTGGGAGCAAATTTGAACTCTCAAATTTTACAAGTGAGCTTGCAAAATTAGATTTGGAAGTCCAATTTTACATGACCCACTGGAGATACTCTCATGAGAGTAGTGCACATCCCCACTCAGATCCTACCGTATAAATAGATAATTCTACCTTATTGGCTACCAGTGATCGAGAAGAAGTTAAGAAGTCTCTTCTCTTCTGCTAAAGCCCAAGCTTTCCTTGCTCTAATCTTGTGTATGAGGAGACACTACACTCACAAACTAATTATGGAAATTTGAGGCACCAGGAGCGAGAACTGGACAATAACATGACTTTTTGCCCGGTCAAGACAACTGGTTCAAAAAATGATAGCGAGCTGCATTCGTCATGCAATCAAACCTAGAGTCCTTGGGAACACACAATTAGCGTCTCTTGTGGTCGACACTATCAGATTAGCAGTTCTTGTTGATGGTTCGTGCATCTTTGTTCTATGTGCTTTGTACTTCTTCTGCCCTTCTTTATGCCCAAAGCTGACCTGGCTTCCCAGCCGGATTAGCTCGTGCACAATTATGCTGTAACATATTGCTTATCTTAATGAACGGCAGCAGTCATGTCTTATTTCCAAACAGAAAAAAAAAGAAAAAAGGCTACATATAGGGGCTGTACAATGTGGCGGTGTTGTTGTCATCGCTAGAAGATGTGCATCCTTGATTGGGATGCGAAAGCTTAGGACTGCAGAGTAGGCGGCATACCACGAGGTGCAGACGGTTCCAGCGCTGAACATATGAGGAATGTCCAGCACGCGCATCACATTCGCCATCAGGTCTTCAGGAAGGCCTGACCAATCCGGGTAGACCGCCTCCTCCATGGACGGCATTGATTTGTGCTATGGAAGCCCTAGGCAAGCAGAGGGGAGTTTGGGGGGACGATTATGTCAGGAAAATGTTGCACTTGTATTGTCAGGAAACTCACGGATCGTCGGCGGTGACTTATGTTATGTCAACAACACCTGCTTACATTATTGGATCAGAGTCGGATAATGCAGTGGACATGGGGCGGGGCAAGGTCACCGGCTACCACGTATACAAGTGATCTCTGTTTGATAACACATATGGCATGGTACACATGCATCACTTCTTGATGACACGAACGTCATATAAAAGAAGTGACTGTTCTGATTTTCATCTGGTATAAGTCAGAACGTATTGGATCCAAGGATGTGATGAAAATATTATCGGACATGGAACAACACTACAACACCGATCCACAACAGGATGCCGTCCTAAGTATTGATGGCCAAACGGGCGTCTCAAATTGCCCAGCGTGTTTATTTTCGGGCCGGCACGACATGCAGGCCTTTTTGGACAGTGCCTTGCCAATCCACGTGCCTAGCTGACAGCCCATGGCCCCGCACAAATTTGACTACACTTGCGAGGCTGGCCCGTTAAGCCCGTTAACACAAGAGCCCATTAGCGATTTTTACCCATTAATTGTACAAATGATGAAAAATAGGAAAAAAAAAGAGGGACAAGATGGGGTTTGAACATTAGATTTCCTAGAATCAAAGTAATAGCCTTATCACTAGAGCATTCAGCACTTATTGAGAAGATATAAGATATATAATTTATTTAAAAAAGATTTCATGCCGTGGCCTGCCGCACACCGGGCCGCACCTCCGGCCCAAGCACAGGTGCTAGCCCGGGCACAAAATGCTTTCGGCCGTCCCTTGGCTGGATTGGACCAAAAATATCGTGCTTTGGACCGACCCGGCTGAACTATGCTACTGGCCCACAGATCACCTGGCCACGAGCGTGAGTCACAAACTATAGAACAAAAGGCGAATGAAGATTGGAACATTACAAGAGCAATATACACATGTGTGTCTCTCTGCACATGGTTGGTAAAATGATTCATGAGCGATATGCACATGTGTGTCTCTGATCTGCCTACATATGTGCTATTCACTTTCCCGTTCTCCGATAAATGGTAGCTCTCCCATGGCTTTTTTGGCACTTTGTGTAGCTTTGAGCAATTGCTTGTGGTGAGAGATGAGGGAGAAAGATGAGAGTAGCCATGGGTGTCAATAATTTCATAGACAATGATAGTGATGTTTATTCAGAATTGGAGGCAGCAGGAAACAGAAATAAAGCAGGTGAATCAGCAAAAGAGGAGGAACTGAAGATGTATGTAGTACTATCTGCACGACAGACCTAATGAATTCCAAGTCCTTCCCAGCTAGAATCGCTCGATTTACACGAAAGGTGCTCAATCATATCTCTCCTGATATTTTTGGAAGCATATATCCACTTGGGTGCTCCTGCCCTGCTTGTGCTTTTCTATCAACTTCCGCCGGACTCAAGTCCGAGATGGACCTATACACGAATAGATGTGTTGAGAGTGGTGATTGATAAATGTTCTCATGTTTGGTTTTCCTCCTTGGATAACTGCCCATAGAGTCACATCAATCATTATCATGTCTTCATGAGAATTGATTTGCACTTTGTTTAAGGTTTGCTTGCGTGCATGCACACATGTGTAGGCACCTGCCACAAGAAATGTTTTTTTTTGGTTGGATATGTAAGAATTTTGAAGGGGAAGAAAACAGTTCGATCAACTACAATATAGAAATCCTCAAGAAATAATTCCCCGCCATCCCGTGAGAAATAGGAATATTTAATTTCTTAATATAGAGATGCAAATGGCGTGTCCAAAATTGAACTATGAGATAGCAAAAAAAAAAAGAAAATTAAGATTTATCGGTGTGAAACATAGGTTCGACTACATGGCACGTGACTGAAACGGGAGATCATGTCAGTCACGCACCCTAATTATTGGATCCATAGTTTTCACCATTTTCAGGAGGCTAGCAGGGAATTGACATGACAAACCTAAACCTTAAACCCTGCCCCACTCTCCAAGCTCACCTCTTGCAGCAACTGAGAAAGACTACTAGAAGTTTTGGTAAAACATTCTCCTAGAGTTTCAGGCCTGTAAAAAGCATTGTCAGGCTGCAGCAGTAAGTTATGCGTTGATGTTTTGGCGCCTATACATCCGATCGATACTTATAAGAGTCGTGCACACCCACACGTACTTTACTCTATATATAGATAACAAAGTCAGTAAGCCTATTGGAATGCACTGACTGAAGAACCAAGCTTTCCTCACTCTCATAGATGACTAGAGGAACACGCACTCATGTACGCATCTATCTATTTAATAATAAAAGAAGATGACTTTTCCATAAGGATGCATAGAAAAAAAGAGAAATAGGTTAGAAATTCTCACAAAAAAAGCAAAACATCTCCTTTATATGCAATCTTAGATTAAAATCTAGCCCTCCACGTAAGTACATATCTTTTTATTGAAAACACATCACAGATCGGTTCCCCTTTGTGACTCTATCCCCTCACGTACCGTTTCCCTTCACGATGCAACGACTGCCGCAGGAGGCATAGGCGCAGGGCAGGGTGGGCTGTACGTGATGGTGGATGATCTGTAGTATAAGAGGCGAGCAGAGGCAAGCAGGTTTTTCTTGGGATGACAGGCGATGTGCAGAAGGATTATGAGAAGCGTTTATAGCAGGTAGCTTCCAGGTCGATCTGAACCTAGCTTTTCCCATATACTCTCTTGAACCACGTTCTTTGTGCTCGGCTTGCAAGCTTTCGGATAGTGAACTACATATATACGCGGTAGAGACTAGAGGTGACGGTGGTGACCAAGGTGCCTCCGATGCCAATGACGCAGCCCAAACTCTATGGGACGCATGGAGCCACTTCTGCCGAGATGCCAATCAGAGGCATATGTCCTTTATAGCATCATAGCAGGGTAGAATATGCAGCTTGGTCCATGAAGATCGAAATCCACAGCAGGTTGATGTCGTTTAGAAGGTATATGCCCCCATTGCAGACAACAGATTTCAGTGTCAGCAGTCAAGCTTGGGTAGTAAATTTAGAGCAGTTTTACTATACATATTACTTCCGGTAATTACTGGTGGTAATATAGTAATTACTAGTGGTAGAGCAGTAATTACTACTAGCAGTAATGGTTTTACTGGGGCATTTTTAGAAAGATAAAAATGATAAACTTGTAATTTATTTTGTTATTTAGGTCTAAATGTCTTTTTTCCTTTCTACTATGACAAAACTGATTTTTGGATCGACGGATGGGTTCAAGATGCTTAGAAATAACCTCTTTACCTCTTATGATAATACAGGTAAATAATAAATATGTAAGTAAATTATATTATTATCTCTAAGTATTACCACCAGTAATTACTGGACATAGTAAAACTACTCGTAAATTTATCAGATAGACTATGTATCCAGATATACCTCAGCCTCCTGGGTTAGGACTTCCAGAACAACCCACGACAAACCACATATATTCAGATTCATAAGTTATGGTAAGCAACTTCATTTCATTTATATATGCTTGATCATGCAAGCTAGCTATTCACAACTTTTACACAGAAATATTTCTTTTACTTAATATGTTCAATGGTTCTAGATGAGTTGGCATGAACAAAACTGATCAGCACGAGGAGTCTCAGCTCTCAAGTAAGTTTAATTATCTCGCTCAGAATTAAAAGGTACTATTTTACTATGTTATATAGAGCAGACAATCATATGAAAATGATTCCACTACTAGCATATGATTCAACTGCAAGCCATATGTAGTAAAAGTATTAAAGGTTCCATATAAGGGTGTATTTGAAAAACAAATTGGTCTCATAACTTGTCTCAAAAAAGTTTTTAGATATATCAAATTTATTAATTGTTTAAATCAATTATTTGCATACTATATGAACATGAGTCTCAGCTCTCAAGTATGTTTAATTATCTCTCTCTGAATGAACAAGTATTATTTTACTAGGTTATATAGAGCGGACAACCAGAATATGATTCCACTACCTATATGGATATGATTGCACTACAAACCATATGTAATAAAAGTATTAAAGGTTCCAAGTAAGGGCACATATGAAACAAAATTGGTCTCATAACTTGGCTCAAAAAGTTTTTACACATACAAAATTTTGTAGTTGTTTAAGTCAATTATTAGCATACTATCTAACTACTGAAATTTGATGTCATAAATGCCATAAAAATATTATACATAAAGTTGGAAAAATGTATGCGATATTTATGTGATACTAAGAATTCAAAGATGTCTCAGAAAAACATGTGCCAAGTACTCAGTCCTGTGACACCCATTGATAAGACATCAAGTCCATCCGGCATGGTGCCATTAACGCTGCATTATTGTTTCCGGGTACACACAAAACTGCATGCCGCCGCTATGTTTCTCATCTGATTGAATCATTGTTTTGGTCATGCATTCAATCAAGACATGACTATAATGAGCAAGATAACAAGAAAGACTACCACACATCTTATATTGAATAATATATTTTTCTTGAATATCTGTCCAGATTATCATAATTAGAAATTAACTTTTAGGCATCTTACCATCTCAATTTGTCAGAAAGAAAGGTGTGATGTTGTAATCTTGGATTGGATTGTTCAAAGTTTCTCTGATTTGGATGCACAGTGCAAGACTGTAATGTAAAAGAACATTACTAGAAAATGGAAACCATTGGACAAGGCTGCCGAGAAATATATACAAATGTGCAGATTACCTTCTATAAGATAATTAAACCTTCAACACTATTTAAAACTTCTTTTAGAACAGTTGATCCATATGTTTTAATTGTTGTTGAAATATATTATCTTACTTAACGTTGGAAAAGAGTTCCAAAACTAGGTGATTTGGATATCACCTCTTAGGTGATAGAGAAGAGATGTGTGAACATTTATACTAAAAACCATGATAGAATATAGTTTCTTGTAATCAATGAAAAGATAGAACAACACCACCATGCAGACTGATGTACTGATATAACACATACGAGATATACCAATGGCTACAAATTTTACATATATTGTTACCTCACACATGGATGGATGAATGCTTCATTTAATAAAATATTTAGTGGGAGTTTTAGATATTTTTGTAATTATTATAGGGCAACGAGGGCAATTTATAATACCGTAAAATTATCTTGCAAGACATTTTCATACTTTCAAGCAACGATGATTGGTTTACCAAAAAATGCATCTACCAATGGCTACTATCTGATTCAAACTCCATTGTTAAACCTATATTACTAGGATAGCCTTGCATTTTTTTTGAGGTTTTGAGGTACTATATAGTTTTTTTTTACCATATATCATACTTTTTATCCTTATTTTTATTTAAACCAACAAAACACAAGCTAAAATTATTAATAAATACTTCTCTATCAAACATGGTCATTATAAAATAATACATGTCATTTAATTCAAATCGACAGAGTAATTCTAGCATGTACTTGTATCTTTATTTCAATGTATTATTCATTAATACTATATAACAAAAGAAGTGATTCTACAATGGAATAAAATGTATCTCTTTCTGCTCATCTTTTGCATCTAGCCGGTGCAACTGTGCGGGCTGTGCAATCTAGTTATGAAAATAGGAGGCACCAGGAGCTAGCATAGTTTTAGAACTGCCTTGGCTCCTCAAGTCTCGGGTGTCCGCGTTGTCAAGCCAGAGATAAACATGGTGGTGCTCCCGCACGCGGCTGCCCCTTGACACTGCATCTCATGGTCGGAGTAGCTCAGGCCGCGATGGCTGTCAGCTCTGCCGTACACCAGATACGCAGGGAGCAGGAGCCGGCCAAGATTTACAGGCATGTGCAGTCCAGAAGCTTGGCGATGTCAGCAAATCTGACGATCATTATGTTAATCAAGAAGCAAAATCAGACTAAGTCGTCCGACATAGTTGGGCCCTGCAACAATTGACACGACCATGCTGTTTGCCACTTGTGCCTTGTGGTGTCAGCACTCACTACCACTTGTGCGGATTATTGGTATGGTGTTGACTGTTTCTTCTAAGTGATTTTTTCTTTTTGGACTATTAATTGAAAAATAAATCTTATACGAACTTTCAACTTAAGATCTTATGTGTTCTTGTTTCGTTTTAACTTGTAAAGAAGTTTGAATCACTTTCAGAAAGCAAGAATCTTTTTTTTTTTTGTCTTCCTTCGAGTTCGATCTGACATTTTGGCTGGCATAGTGTTTCATACATGAGGTTCTCTGAGGCTAACTTGTGCTCCACAGTACTCGGTTATATATAAGACATGTCTGTCAAGCCAATAGTTGGTAAAGGTAAACCCACTATAAATGTCATTTAACATGCATATGGACATTATTATGGTATTGGTACATAAATAATTCATTCAGTAAAAGAAGGATAAGTTGCATACATGCTTTGCTACATTCATGATATAAGGCGATCGTCACTCCATGAACAATCGATGTTGAACAGCACATTAAAAGGTCGCTTCTCTTTGAAATCTTTTGTATTGTTTATCTTAGGGTTTTGGAACACCATATGAGAATCTTGCTCTACGTGGATTGGATAGTGCTTAGTGTGTTAGGAAGCAGAGGCCCCGGGAAGCTGAGATTTAGTTAAAAAATTCCATTCGCAGCGTGCAAAAGGAGTTGTTGTACGGACCAGCTCTATCATGTTGCCACAGGGAATAACGCAGCCGCCAGAAGCCTTGTTTTGAAATGTGGTTGGCGTATGCTTGGCTGTTAGCTACTGGCTTGTTTCACTATACTGCATACGAACATTCAGCAGATGACTTATGTGCTATCTCTGATGGTGCACCTTTTTCATTTTGAAATGCGGTTCTTTGTAACCATTACAAGCAACCAGGTTATAATGGTTTAGTTTACTTCTGTTGTGTGCAGTCCTTGTTGTTACATTCTATATTTGTTTAAGGTTGTTCACCATCTGATGTCTTTATATATGTCCGTGTGCTATTCGGTTTCGTCAGCTGAACTTACAAGTTATGTTTCTTTTGGGTTTGACCATCTGATGTCTTTATATATGACAGTGTTTAGAGATAATAAATCAAGCAAACGATTGTAGCGAAGCATTGAAAATGAGAAGTTATAACCGGCATGGTTGCTCTGGTTCTTATTTGATCAGATACTTGTGAGAGTACTGCACCCCCACATGCAACTTTACTGTATATAAATAAGAAAAGTCAGTAAGCTTATTGCCAACCGCTGACTGGGAAGAAGATAGAGAAGCTAATCTCTCTAGCATTAAAGGCCCAAGCTTTTCTTACTCTCGTCTGAATCAGAAGACAGCACACCCACACACATAGTAACTTCGGAAATAGGAGGCACCGGAAGCTAGCATGGAAGCATAGCAGCATTTTGGGCGTGTTGGACAATATTGCGTTGGGTCCAAGAATTACTGCAAAGTGCGTCTCACACGAAGCTGGATCTCGTGTCCTTTTGAAACAGACGTTCAGCGTGAATCCTCGACGATGCAGGGAGCCGTAATGCAATTTTACTGCCAATCAAGATCCTGGTTTGAAGTTTATAGCATGCTGTGACGGGACTGACTATCATTGAATTGTCTAATAAGAAGCTCCTTTCAAGCTCCTTGCAAAGGGGTTTACGGTGCAGTGGTAAAGATCATTGGCTGGAAAGCTCCCACCCAGGGTTCAATTTCTGGGTGCTGTATAATTTGTGGAAAATAAAAAAATTCACTCGCTGAGTCTCATTTACTCGGTTGAAACCGACCTATGATGGGCGGGTCCTCATGTATGGGATGGGCTCAAAGCATGGGTTAAGGCCCGAACCATAGGGTGCGGCTCCTTGAGGATGGGACCACGGTTTGTGGATTTTCTCGACCAGGAGAGGTTGAGCTTCTCTATCAAAGAAAGCCATAGGGGCGGTCTTACCTCGACCAGTCGAGTTTTTTTTTAATAAGAAGCTCCCAGTATGTGTTGTGTTTTTTCTCAATGAAACGGGCGATGAAAAGGCACCTGAACGATTGAATAGCATAAAACACAGCTGGGGACTAGGATGTTTTACAGGGGGTGGAGGACGGCTCGGGAATTCAAAAGAAAATTTTCACTTTCACGGGAACGAAGTTGTCCTACTTCGGAGACTGCAGATGCACGCCGTGGCTATCCAGTTTGATCAGGCGATGGTCGCTTGGACCGCAGCCGAGCCCAAATGCGGAAGAGAGGCGGGCAGCACAGGACAGTAAGGTGCCAGCTTGGAATGTCGCAAGACTGTGGGCCCGAGCAACGTTCAGTTGTCATGTAAGAACGATACTGTTGCGATGCCCCATGCCTCGACGACAGTGTTTTATTCTTTTACTTCTAAAGTAGGTCATCATGAAGATGAACCAGAACAAGATCTTTCTTCATCTTGATGTGTGTTTCCAGTGATTAGAGGACAGTATCTACTACCAAGCGAACAGGTCTTAAATCGATGCATGACTTCGACGATGAAGCTGCTCTTGGGCATATACCACCCAAACACCTCAAAGCTCGTCAACATCTTTTCAAATGATGATCTAGCAGACAAACCAAAAAAAGATTTGAGATACTAGTTGATACATATATAATTTTCTTCGTCCAATTTGCAATACTAGTCGATACATACACATTTTAACTGAAAAGTGCAAAGACAGTGACAAATGCTGTACATACACATATGTGTAGAAAATGATACATACACATTTTAACTGAAAAGTGTAAAGACAGTGACACATGCCAAACACCGCATTATAGCGCAATCCAGAAACAAGTGCGCATGAGTTGACTTGGACAAATTTTGCAGTTTGTTTGGAAATTTATGAATCTTGAAGGAAGGAAGAGTACCGTTCAAACTCATGTTGGAAATGGTCATATGTTCTTGTTTTGTTTTAAGTTCTGAAGAAGTTTGAATCACTGGCAGGAAGCCAGAATATTGTTTTTGTCTTCCTCCCAGTTCTATCTGGCATTCGGGCTAGCATGGATACATGAGGTTTACTGAGGTTAACTTGTGTTCCACGCTACTTCATTATATAAGACATGTCTGTGAAGCCAATAGATTGTAAATAGAGCACAAATGTCACTTAATATGCACATGGACATTGTTATGGTATTGGTATAAAAATAATTCATTCAATAAAAGAAGGTTAAGTTGCATGGAACGGTTTGCTATATCTATGATATTAGGTCACCGCTACTAGAACAATCAAAGTTGAAGAGCACACTAAAAGGTCGCTTCTCTAAGAAATCTTAGAGGTTTGGAATGTGCATTGGATAGTTCTAGTGTGTTAGGAACAAGAGGCCTTAGGAACCTGATATTTAGGAAAACAATTCTGTGTGAAGCGTCCTCAGGTCTTAAATGTACGGTCTTCATCCAGATTGCGGTTACGTGGATGTATCCTCCATGTTGATCCGACACCACCCGCTACACGACTTGGCTCAGCTCGACTCCCTCTCGTGGCTTGACCTGACGGTTGGCTCTAGGTGTCGTAGAGGAAGGTAGAAACAAGTGCCTCCTCGCCAACAGTGCATATATAGCACTTGGTGTCACTGGTCTTGATCAGCTGGGACGTCGCCACCATCGCAGAGGCCAAGGTAGCCGTCCTTCTTTCTCGCCTTGATGTGCAACGATATGGCTCCTTAACGAGGATAGCTCGGTGGTGGGGCGCAGCTAGACATGATCACATACGGCAAGCAAGCCTCCGGGGTCTAACCTAGTTTCGTGTGATTCTTGGAATGAAATAGAACCATGTAATTATCAGGTGATGGACAATGTGGCACTGATAAAAACCAGCAGTCAAAACCAGAGGGTAAAATTTGCTGATGGATACTTAAAAAACACGTGGTATTTGCTATAGAACACTGGAACAAATTTTATTTGCTGCTGGAAACTACTCCCTCCGTTCACATTTACATGTCATTCTAAGGTTTCCAACTTTTCTCCAATTACATGTCATTCTCGCTTTCCAATGCACCTTTCTCTCTTCCCAATACAATATTCTTTTTTCCAACTACATCTCTATCTCTCTCCTTCTCATTTTAGTGCACCCATCTTTTTACTGCTCCTTATTTCTCGCCCCCAACTCCAAAATGATATCTAAATGTGAACAAAGGGACTATATCTTTCGTTGTTTCTTAGTGTCTTGCAGCAAATGAAACCTACCTCAGTGTCCTATAGCAATTTCTGGATTGAAGAGTGTTCACCAACAAATTTGCCGAAACCAGAGATGTATAGAACTAACAGCTATATGTGACTTTTGCAGCAAAGTAAAGTGATTATTCTTGGTGGCGACGACGTCAAGTGTGGGACGCCGCTAATTGTCCAAGGCGCACATACACTTGTCTTGATTTACACAAGGTCAATGTTAACCAGAACACACGGGCATGAAATTGTGGGGCGGATCAGAAGGACGGACTGGTACCCTCCACTTGTTATTGGGAAGTCTTACGGAACAAAAGCTGATTAGCTTTGCTCCTGAGTATTACATACATAATTGGGGATTCATTTCTCTATCACTGCATGTAATGACGATGAGATGGTGGGCCAGCTGCTGCTCTGGCCCTTCCAATCCATCTACCACTCGTCGGAGACGGCACATGTGCAGGTCATGTATACTAAGGGCCATTTTGGGCCGGTAATCCCGCACATGTTGAACTCATATATATGATGGAGCGCGTCGTCCCTTCAAGCGCCCACCAATCTTCTTCAAGAGCAAACATGATGGCTCGTCTTCTTGGTCAAATAAACAGATGGAGCTTGGGTGTTGTTAATAAATAATGACCCATTTGTAACTCTTGTGGTAGCGTCTGATCAGACATTTATGAGAGTAATGAACAACAAAACCACAGCATACTCAGTCAATATTTAGTGAGGCTTATTGGCACCACTGACCGAGAAGCTGCTAGAAACATCTCTCCAACTCGGAAGGCCTAAGCATCCCTTACTCTCATATATGATGAGACATTGGACTCACATGTGACATACTCAATATTGAAAAAGGAGGCACTAGGAGTGATCGAACCCTAACCAAGTATTTTGTCGGATGCACTTACAACAGTTCAATATAAGCGATGCACGATCGGCTAAAAGCACCTTTAGCATCTTACTATCGGTCAGTAAAGACCTTTTCCGACCGACAGCCACGGTCGGTGTAAGTGGTGTCAGTAAATGTTTTACTGACCGATGCGACTTTTAGCGACCAATGATCGGTTGTTATTGTGAAAAGCTAGAATCACTATGTGGTGCGTCTCTCGCGTGGACATCTAAATAGAGTCATGTGGGGACAGATATGTTCATGGGCAACTCATGGTCTTGACAAGGAGCCATGCTGCATGCATGTCCTGGTGAGAGCCGCTTGTTTGTTGTGGCCCAAGAGAGAGCCTTGTAACCAACATTTGTTTTGAGTCTGGGGACGTGATTGTTGGAAAGTGACCGTCAGGGCCAACGTCATATGGTTATTATGGAATGGGCTAATTACTGATTTCCTTAATTATGTTAATTACCCCATTAATTATGTCATTATTACGTCATTAATTATGCGCCTTGATCACAGGCGCAACCAACCCTTCTGGTTGCAGCCCCTCTCCGTGACAGCACATATATAAAGCAGGGAGCTATCATCTCAGATTAATCCAACGATTAACACGAGTGTTGTCTCCACCCAAAACCCTAACTCGATCATCATGGTGCTGCTAATGGAGTGAAGGCTGCTGCCACCACTGCAGGGACGATGACGACCACATCGGAGTGGAGAACGCCATCCCCAGTTCTGTCACCATGTCTGCATCAAGCAGGCACGGGACTTCGCTGGCCAAATGGCTTTGCCTAACGATGGTACAGACCCAATCATTCTTTGTTCTAGGTGGTCAAGTCATGAGACTAGTGTTAAGATCCTGATGTCATACTTTAGTCAAAGATTATGGTCAAATTATATCCTACAGTGATCTAGTATGTCATTCCATCATAGCGACCTAGTGGGAGTGACGAGAGCGCTTAGAGTGATCTGTCCCAGGAATTTGAATTAGCTTCTGCTCTAAATACCCGACGAGCCTCCAAATTTGGTGAAGCAACACCCACGTTCAATGGGCTAGGCCGTGCATGGAAGCAGGGACAATTTGCTGTGCAGAAGACAATGACTGTGATTCTCTCTCGCGATCACACTCGGCAATGGTATAAGATTTTGGGCAAAGTGCATCTGGTAAGAACTCCTCAACATTCCATCACAGAGTGTTATGGATACCAAACAAAACAGGAGCAGCAAACGTTCATGTTTTGCGAACACATCCCACATTGATCACTAAAAATATGTTCCAATCATTTATATGTTATGTCACCACTTATACACGCATGAAATGTGCTCACTCCTTTCCTTGAGAAATAGATTTGAGTACCTCATCAAGAATTCAGAAGCAAACACAGTTTCAGATGGCCTGGCTATGTATAGGCCACAAATACAGAGGACTGTGCACACAAACCCTCATCGCGACGCCAGGTTTCAAGGAAATCAATCCAGGAGTTAGTTCTTGTCTTCCAGACATATTTGTGGATTCTGGATGCTATTTCTGGCCAAGTTATTGGTTCCGGTCGAGCAAACAGCCCATTCTCTGGAACCCGCCGACACGACGGTCCTCCTGCTGCTGCTGCTGCTGCTCCGGTCCTTCAAATTCATCCATCACTCGCCAGAGGTGGTACAAGCACACGTTATATGCTCGAGAGTGTCACAGAGTGGGGTGGAGCGTTTGGGAGGTTTGGACGGTGTGACATATGGGGGAGGCCTGCTCTACGGGAAGGCCTAACACCAACGAGTATGCGGTCCCAGCAACCAGACCTTATCACATCGCTCGTGCGGTGTTAACACCACCCGCGCGTGCTTGGGGCCATAGATTTGGGCCACACTTTCCTTCTCTGAGTGACGCATAGCAGTGGTGTGGCTCATCATGGCGGCAATGTCATAGATGCGAGTGAAATGGCATGGGGGACAGAGGATGCTTAATAAAACCGATAAAACCTGCTGCCTTTCAAGATCGGTCCAGTTCGATCAATTAGCAAAACTGGATTGTTTTTGGGTAAAACCAAATTTACATACTGCAGCAAAATTGTTTTTTTCTTGTGGTATGAAGAAATCACTGCTATAGCGGTTTTGTGAACAGAGAGCAAAAAATGAGACTTGGGACTTACAACAATACACATAAATGGTTTAATAGCTAAAATTTGCAAAATGAGAATTCAGGGGCCAATATGAGGATGCGGGAATATTTTAGTGACTGCTCATACATTGCAGTCATATACTATAGATTCATAAACAAAAAGCTATCCTAATATGTGACTTTAAATTTAAAATGGTTATATTTAAAACAGAAGTAGTATATAGTTCAGACACTATCATAATGAAAATTACATCTCCATTACTGCATGCTAAGAGAGATAGCTCTAATGACTCCAAATATGTTTATATATTGTGAGTAATCATAGTGGCTTTGGCGCATACAAAAGGTCAAATGAAATTCTTCATTTGACTCGGTGCCTGGATTGCGGTAGAGATAAAGCCCAGCAAACTATTTTATAATTTTGACAAATATGATTTATTATTGTTCACTTGCTTGTCCTTATATGCAACGTGATTGATGGCTAATCTTGTAGCTTGACTCAGTATTGAATTCAAACACTTTTAAAATATTATATTCATAGTATATCTGATCGATTTTGAAACAATATAATAAACTCTATAAATTATTGCGAGCAACCATATATATAGTAGCTTTGGCGCATATACACAAGGTCATATGAAATTCCTCACCTGTCTCTTGGTGACGGCATAGTTGGACAGATATAGTGAAACTACTTTATGATAACAGAGACCATCTATGATTGTCCAATCCTTTGTCCTTACGCGTATGCAACATGATTAATCAATAATCTTTCCTTATTCCGGATAGAAGAACTTATAGAGCCCAAAGAGCTATTTTATTTTGAAAGTTTCCTCGTCCTTTCGACATGATTAATGGCCAGTCTTGTAGCTTGACTCGGTATTCAATTTAAAGACAAGTAAAACATTATTACTCTATCACTACTATGCATATAATAATGTTTTACTTGACTTTAAATTGAATATCTCTATCACTACTATGAGAACGATAGTTCTAACAGCTCCTAATATATTTATATATTGTGAGTAATTATAGTAGCTTTGTCGCTTACACAAGGTCAAAGGAAATTTCTTTAATTGAATCGGTGCCTGGATAGCTGGAGAATATAGCCCAGCAAACTATTTTAGAATTTTGATTGACAGATAAATCATTCATGATTGCTTACTTCTTGTCCTCATGCAACATGCATGATTTATGTCTAGTCTTGTAGCTTGACTCAGTATTCAATTGAAACAGTTTTAAAATATTATATGAACAGTAAATCTGAACCATTTTGAGCGCATATAATGAATTCTATAAATTATTGTGAGCAACCATAGTTGCGTTGGCACATACACATGGTCTTATGAAATTCCTCACCTGACTCTTGGTGACTTTATTATGTTGACAGAGACAATCTATGATTGCCCGCTTTTTTGTCCTTTTGCGTATCAACATGATTAATGATCAATTTTTCCTTATTCCAAAGAGCTGGGAGGATATAGTGCAAGTAGCTGTTTTATTTTGACAGAGATATATGATATGTAATTGTTAACTTTCCCCGTCCTTTCATGTATGCAACAAGATTAATGGTCAATCTTGTACTTTGATTCGTTCGATTCTAACCCTTTTTAAAATATTCAATGCATGATCAATTTGATTCTGTTCCAACGCATCTATTATCTGAATTATTATGAGCAATCATAGTAGTTTTGGCGCATAAAAAAAAGTCTACTTTACTCCCTTAAAGTATTGCCAAAGTCCGGATAACTCCCTTAGCTATCATTTGGTTTATTTTATCCTTATCGTTCGTTAAACTGGACCATTTTATACCTTCAATTGGCAAAAGAATCCTGATTTTTCCTAACATGGATCAGGATTAAGTTTGGATTGCCGCTCTCAACCATACACGTCTGTTGTTCGACGAGCATATGAATTAACATGGCACATTACACTATCCATGACTCGATCTTAACATATCTATCCTTATTTTCGTACCTCTCACCTTCCTTCCTATCCTATATACACATAGTTCGAACCGCTCGACCACCATGAGCTCATGCTCATAGATGAGACCACACTTGATGAGGACATCACTCCTAAGGATACATGCAACACTCCTCCAATTTTGGACTTGTAAGGTCCAATGACTAGAGCTCGTGCACGACGACTAAATTTAGAGGTGAGCTCGTTGCTACATTCTTCATTATATGTCACTTTGGAGAATGGTTTGCTACTTAATGATTATATTATAATTAGGAAACATGGAGAGGACCAGGAGATGATGGGAGAAGGACTTGGAGACGTGGAGGACCAGCAAGGACGTGGAAGCCAAGGTGGAGGCCCAACCAAAATCGACTTCGAGTCCGTTTCGGGGTTCAGGACCAGTCTGCACTAAAACGGATGTCCAGGACGCATACGCACGGAAAGATAAGAAGAAGACCTTTCCAATGCCGTCGGTCTCATATAAAAATTCAACCGGACTCATCAGGAATCATCGAAACAAGAGAGGGTCCAGAATCTGTTTCGGTGCTACGTCGTCTGTTTTTGGCCTTTGGGCTTTGTATCTAGCTGAGCCCAATTAGGGATGCGTTCAGAGGGTCTTGCACGACCCTAGGGTCTTTATATACAGCCACCGCTGCACCATTAGGGTTTGGGTTTTGCTTAAATTATTCTGTTCATAACAGTTTCGCCGTCATCACGTTTTGTGAGACCCCAACTTCATGACATTCATAATACATCTGCAATTATGTTGCCTTCTTCTTTGTTCTTGCTTGTGTTCTTGATTCGCAGGTAGGTATTAGCCTTCTTAGCGAGGTCAATCGTTTTAGGACGGTTGATAACCAAAGGAGACGTCGTGCTGCGATTGCGGGGTTTAGAACATGCTGTTCTGAAGCCGGATCGATTTGTGTGTCACCTCCGACCAAATCAACGTATCCAGAATCTTTCAAAAGATCAGGAACCCTTGTCCACATCAAGTGGCAATCAGAGCTTCAGGTGCACCGTCAGGTTCGCACTACCCTTAGTTAATTTCGTTTTGTGTTCATCCTATCATCCACAGAAAAGCCAAAAAAAAATTTCCCCTCCGCCCATAACCACGTGTTTAGCCTTTGCATATTTCAATTTCAGAGTCCGTAGTGTTGAGTTTGTGCCCTATTTTTTGTTTAGTCGCTGTTTTAGTTTATGTTTTTGTCATCAGTAGTGTTTCCCTTGCAACCCTAGCCGCCATCCCCTTCACCATCCTTTGTTCTATCGGCTTTGTGTGCTAGGGTTGATTGATCGATACACCCACCCTAGTCCCACCCTCAAACACCTCGGACCAATCCCCACAAATTCCACTTTCCGCTGCATCCACGCCGCCAAAAAAAAAATCTTACCCGATTCCAAACCCGACCCCAAACCCGACTCGGGTTTCTTGAAAACCGACTCCGACCCTCCTTCGTTAAAACGGGCATAACTTTTCGCTCGGTTGTCCGTTTTGGCTGAAATTTTTACAGGAGATTCTTGACTCAAAGTTGGGCATACCCACACTCGGCTACGCCCTATGTGCCCTCGTCAAAAAATTCAAAAAAAATGGGAAGATAAATAAAAAATTGATTTAAGTTTAAACCCGACGTTTTCTGCAACTTCAAAATTTTCTGTAGGCCACATCCTACCTCTATTTGAGCTGAATTTTTTTGTGGATTCTCCTCCATTGTTAGTGAGTTGGAGAAAAATATCAAAAAAATAAAATCAAAATTTTTTTTTTGGGATTTCTACTAGTGCTACATCTAGCCCCCTGAAATTTCTAGATTTGGCTGTTTTGCACTTAGCCCCCTGTTATTGCCTGTTGTGCCTTTGTCTCCTTGTTTCTACTTTGCTATTACTACTGTTCTAGGACATACTTAGACCAGCAACTAGGGACAAGTTACTTGGGCACTTATTCAGCTTTATTATCTGTTTTTGATTTGTGTACCACTCACATATATATATTTGGCCTTCCTAGCTCTACATATTTCTTCTGGACAGCATATAGGTTATTTTGTGACCCTTGCAATCGTGGAACACATCTCTCTAGTATCCTTTGCTTTGCTTTTCAGAACTTTGTAAGAGCTTTGTAAGGAGTCTCCTTTTGCTGTGTTGAGAGGCACCATTGCTTAGCTGTTTTGTAGGGATAATCTTCACTGTTTGTTTCTTGTTTTGGTGTTTGTGATGGCAGGAAGTGATGACGGAGAGATGGCTTCACCCTCATAATTTGCTGAGTGCGTGAGCCAAGAGCAGCTCCAGAAGGCTTTGCAGGCTGCTCAGAGTGATTTGGCAGAGACGATCACCAGAGTCGTTGCTGATGCGGTTAGCAAGCTTCACATTGGAGAAAGCATCGAGCGGTTAGAGAAGCGGGTCTCTAAGTTAACCGATCAGGTTGTCGCGTTGGAGACCGCTCCTAAAACCAACAATATGAACACCAATAATAACAACAACGACGTTGAAGATGTCCATGATGAAGACACGGTGTATAAGGCTGATGGCACCGTGGATAGGTCAGCTACAAGGACCGCACGATTACGACGTCGTTTGCAACATAATACTCAAGGTATGGGTGGTTTCCACAACTACAATCATCGTTCACACGGTAACTATGCTCCAGATGACCCGTATGCTAAAATTAAGTTTTCAATTTCTTCGTTTTCGGATCAGTATGATGGTGATGTTTATCTTGATTGGGAGATGACTGTAGAACAAAAATTTAATGCCCACCTTGTTCCTGAACAACATAGAGTTAGACAAGCTACTAGTGAGTTTAAGGACTTTGCTATTGTTTGATGGAGTGGTCTAGCTGCTGAAACTGATTTGCCTACTACTTGGGAAGAACTTAAGGTAGCAATGCGTGATCGTTTTGTTCCCCCTTCTTTTTATAGAGAGATTCGTAATAAACTGCAACGTTTAGAACAATGAGATAAAACTGTTCAGGAGTACTTTAGTGAGCTTCAGAAGGGTTTGATTCGTTGTACTGTAGTTGAAAAAGTAGAGGATCAGATTTGTCGCTTTTATTCTGGTTTCAGAAAAAAAATTCAGGACACCCTTGATTATAAAGAATATTATACCCTCATCCAGTGTTTCCAGTATGCTATGCTTGTAGAGAAAGAATCACAGGGACTTTTTCAGGCTTTTGAGGAGTACAGCAAGTCAAGGAACTCCTACCCCCCACGCTCGACGGGGACTTCGGGGCTGCCCAGGCCATCTTTCTGGCCGCCCCCACCAGCAGCTATCAAGGGAACCAGTGTTATTTCTGCAGCCCCAAGATCAGCCCATGCACCTTCTATGCGCTCAGGTAAACTTTCTGTGCAGGTACCAGCTAGTAGTGCCTCCTCTGTTGCTTCGACAGGGCGCACTACAGGGATTCAGTGCCACCGCTGCCATGGACTTGGTCATGTGCAGAAAGATTGTCCAAGTAGGCGGGCCTATGTGGCAACAGACGATGGCGGTTACATGAGCACCTCCGATATGGAGGATGAGGAGGAGGACGTCGCTACCACCAGCAGTGACCTCGTCCTTGGAGGCGGAGACACCACGAGATACATGAACATTATTGTTCAACGTGTCCTTAGCACACAAGTTCATCAGCCCGAGACGATGCAGCGCCATAACTTGTTCCAGATTTTCTTCGTCATCAAGAACCATCGAGCACGTGTCATCATTGATGGAGGGAGCTGTAATAACTTGGTGAGTTCTGATGTGGTCAACAAGCTTGCTTTGACCACACGTCCACATCCACATTCGTACTACATTCAGTGGTTAAACGACTCTGGCAAAGCTAAGGTAATACAAACTTGCAGAGTTCCTTTTTTCATTGGTTTTTATGTGGATTCTGTTGATTGTGATGTTGTACCCATGCAAGCATGTTCACTTTTATTGGGTAGACCTTGGGAATTTGATAATGATATTGTACACCATGGTAGAAGTAATAAGTATACTTTTATGCATAAAGGAACTAAAATTACATAGTTACCAATGACCCCTGCTGAAATTGTACAAGCTGATTTAGAAAGAGCTGCTAGTTTGAAAAATAAAGGTCCTGAAATTCAACAACCTGTTAATTCTAATTCTACACCTAGTAATGTTAATGATTCTTCAAGTTCTAAGGGTGCTGGAATTAAATTACAAGGTCGTTCATGTCTTGCAACAAAATTTGAGCTTGCTGAAATTTCTGATAATGATGATATTTGCTATGCTTTGATATGCAAAGAAGCTTTGTTTTCGCTTGATGATGTTGCTTCTAGTGTTGTGTCTCCTGCTGTCACTAACCTTTTGCAGGAGTATGAGGATGTTTTTCTAGCTGAGATACCCCCGGGATTACCACCTTTGAGAGAGATTGAGCATCAAATTGATTTGATTCCGGGTGCTACTTTGCCAAACCGTGCTGCTTATAGGACCAACCCTGAGGAGACTAAGGAGATACAACGACAAGTTCAAGACCTTTTGGATCGTGGGTATGTTCGTCAATCACTTAGTCCTTGTGCTGTTTCTGTACTTTTGGTTCCTAAGAAAGATGGTACTTGGCGTATGTGTGTAGATTGTAGAGCCATTAATAATATTACTATTAGATATCGTCATCCTATTCCTAGGCTAGACGACATGCTTGATGAATTATGTGGTGCTATAATTTTCACTAAAATTGACTTGCATACTGGCTACCATCAAATTAGAATGAAACTTGGAGACGAATGGAAAACAGCTTTCAAAACCAAATTTGGATTATATGAGTGGTTAGTAATGCCTTTTGGTTTAACTAATGCACCTAGTACTTTCATGCGCTTGATGAATGAGGTTTTAAGAGCTTTCATTGGCAAATTTGTGGTAGTTTACTTTGATGATATCTTGATTTATAGCAAATCTATAGATGAACATATGAATCATTTGCGTGTTGTTTTTTATGCTTTACGAGATGCACGTTTATTTGGTAACCTTGAGAAGTGCATCTTTTGCACGGATCGAGTCTCTTTTCTTGGCTATGTTGTGACTCCACAGGGAATTGAGGTGGATGAGGCGAAGATTGAAGCCATAAAGAGCTAGCCTGTACGAAAAACTATCACACAGGTGAGGAGTTTTCTTGGTCTTGCAGGTTTCTATCGCCGCTTTGTCAAAGATTTCAGCATCATTGCTGCACCTTTGCATGAGTTGACAAAGAAGGGCATTGATTTCCATTGGGGTAAGGTACATCATGAGTCTTTTGATGCTTTGAAGGATAAACTTACACATGCACCATTGCTGCAATTACCTAATTTTGATAAGATTTTTAAGCTTGAATGTAATGCTAGTGGTATAGGCATTGGTGGTGTTTTGATGCAAGATAGTAAACCTATTGCATACTTTAGTGAGAAAATTACTGGGCCTGTTTTGAATTACTCCACGTATGATAAGGAATTGTATGCACTTGTACGTTGTTTAGAGACGTGGCGGCATTATTTGTTGCCCAAAGAATTTGTTATTCATTCTGATCATGAATCACTTAAGTATATTCGTTCTCAATGTAATTTGAACCATAGACATGCTAAATGGATTGAGTTTATTGAGTCTTTTCCTTATATTATTAAACATAAGAAAGGGAAGGATAATGTGATCGCTGATGCTTTATCTAGGCGTTATACTTCATTGTCTCAACTTGATTGTAGAATTTTTGGACTTGAGGCAATTAAAGAACACTATGCTGCTGATGTTGATTTTAAGGATGTATTGCTGCATTGTAAAGAAGATCGTGCATGGAATAAATTTGTGTTGAATGATAGATTCTTGTTTAGAGCTAACCGTCTATGCATTCCAGTTGGTTCCGTTCGTCTTTTGTTGTTACAGGAGGCGCATGGAGGTGGATTGATGGGTCATTTTTGTGCCAAGAAGACGGAGGATATTTTGGCCACACACTTCTTTTGGCCAAGGATGAGGAAAGATGTTGAGCGCTTTGTTGCTCGCTGCACTACATGTCAAAAAGCTAAGTCTCTCTTGAATCCACATGGTTTATACATGCCACTTCCTGTTCCTTCTATTCCTTGGGCGGATATTTCTATGGACTTTGTTTTAGGACTGCTTAGGACTAAGAGGGGGAGTGATAGTATTTTTGTTGTTGTGGATAGATTTTCTAAGATGGCACACTTTATACTATGTCATAAGACTGATGATGCTAGTTATATTGTTGATCTCTTTTTTTGAAGAAATTGTACGTTCGCATGGTATGCCTTCTACTATTGTTTCAGATCATGATGCAAAATTCTTGAGTCACTTTTGGTGCACGCTTTGGAATAAGTTGGGTACAAAGTTGTTGTTTTCTACAACTTGTCACCCACAAACTGATGGACAAACTGAGGTGGTGAACCGCACTTTGGGTACTATGTTGAGAGCTATTTTAAAGAAAAATTTGAAGCAATGGGAAGAATGTTTGCCTCATATTGAGTTTGCATATAATCGGGCAACACATTCTACTACCAAGGTAAGTCCTTTTAACGTAGTGTATGGTTTTGATCCCCGTACTCCACTTGATATACTTCCTCTACCTATTCATGAGAGAGTTCATATTGATGCTAAGGAACGTGCTGAATTTATTTTGAAAATACATGAGACCACTAGACTTAGCATTGAAAAGATGAATGACAAGTATAAAATTGCTGGTAGTAAAGATAGAAAAGAAGTAAAACTTGATGTAGGAGATTTAGTATGGATACACTTGAAAAAAGATAGATTTCCAGATTTGAGAAAGTCTAAATTAATGCCTAGAGCTGATGGTCCTTTCAAAATAATTGAGAAGATTAATGATAATGCATACAAACTTGAGTTGCCTCCCGAATTCAGGGTTAGTCCTACTTTTAACATTTCAGATTTGAAACCATACTTGGGAGAAGAGAATAAGCTTGAGTCGAGGACGACTCCACTTCAAGAGGGGGAGGATGATGAGGACATCACTCCTAAGGATACATGCAACACTCCTCCAATTCTGGACTTGCAAGGTCCAATGACTAGAGCTCGTGCACGACGACTAAATTTAGAGGTGAGCTCGTTCCTACGTTCTTCATTATATGTCACTTTTGAGAATGGTTTGCTACCTAATGATTATATTGTAATTAAGAACCATGAAGAGGACCAGGAGATGATGAGAGAAGGACTTGGATACGTGGAGGACCAGCAAGGACGTGGAAGCCAAGGTGGAGGCCCAACCAAAATCGACTTCGAGTCCGTTTCGGGGTTCAGGACCAGTCTGCACTAAAACAGATGTCCAGGACGCATACGGATTCGGATTTGGACGTTCTACATATGCACGGAAAGATAAGAAGAAGACCTTTCCAATGCCGCTGGTCTCATATCAAAATTCATCCGGAGTCATCAGGAAGTGTCGAAACAAGAGAGGGTCCAGAATCTATTTCGGTGCTACATCGTCTATTTTTGGCCTTTGGGCTTTGTATCTAGTTGAGCCCAATTAGGGGTGCATCCAGAGGGTCTTGCACGACCCTAGGGTCTTCATATGCAGCCGCCGCCACACCATTAGGGTTTGGGTTTTGCTTAGATTATTCTGTTCATAACAGTTTCACCGTCATCACGGTTTGTGAGACCCCAACTTCATGAGATTCATAATACATTTGCAATTTTGTTGCCTTCTTCTTTGTTCTTGCTTGTGTTCTTGATTCGCAGGCAGGGATTAGCCTTCTCGGTGAGGTCAATCATTTTAGGATGGTTGATAACCAGAGGAGACGTCGTGCTGCGATTGCGGGGTTTAGAACGTGCTGTTCTGAAGCCGGATCGATTTGTGTGTCACCTCCGACCAAATCAACGTATCTAGAATCTTTCGGAAGATCGGGAACCATGGCTTCTCATTCATCATGCTTGTCCCCCACCAAAGTCCTCCAAAATGAATTATTCATATGCACAGTTTTCATGATATTTGCCACTGTTTCATGCCGTTTTTGTAATATTATAGATGATGGGATATAGATCCTTGATTGGTCGGTTTTCGACCTATATATCTTTCCTAAAATCTCGTTTCAATCCCATCATCAATTTTGAATGAATCACAATTTGAGCCATATCTTTAATGTCCATTAGACTTTTCATAAAATAAGAGTTATTGGGATTTGTTTTGAGTTGTTAGAGAGTGTTGGATGTTAGACATTTCTTTCGAACAAGTGGGTGCCATGTCCCTTCGTCAGTGAGCAATTTTATGATCTATTTGCTCAATAAGCATTGGATCTAGACTTGAAGATCAATAATGCCAAGTCCCCCATGATCTTTAGGATAGCACATGATGTCCCACTTTGCAAGGTGGTATTTTTTTTTATCATTGTTTCCTTGCCAATAAAATATAGATCAGTAATAATTTAGCTATTTTAGTACACTTTTGGTATCTCAAAAAAAGACATCATGGACATGGGTTGGCTACTAGGGACCATATGAAAGAGGATTAATCTCCCTCCACAAGAAAGGTGTTTAGCTTTCCAGCAAGTCAACTTCTTTTCAAACCTATCATCAACGCTCCTCCAATGAATATTATGAAGTTTGTTATGATGCATTTGTATAACCTAATATCTGAAGGGATATTCTCCAACATTGTATTCGAAGAGGTCTATATATTGGCTCTCAAATTCTTTTGCTTTGCTATAGCAAAATATTTCACTCTTATGGAAGTTGATTTTCTAACCTAATAGCTACTAAAAAACACATAACAGAAGTTTCATGTTCTTAGCTTGTTTTGGAACATGGTTCACATAAAGATAATGGTGTCATTTGCATATTGTAAGATTGATAGGACATCATCTATCTGATGTGAGAAAACACTTTTTATTTGTCCATCATCTTTTGCTCTTTTAATCAAGAGACTAAGCATATATCCTACAATGTTGAACAGGATATGTGACATTGGATCATCATGGCGTAACCCTTTCTTTGTTTAGAAGTAGTGTCCGATGTCATCATTGACTTGAATATCAACACTACATCTTAGAATATCAACACTACATCCAGTTTCTAAATCCTAAGTCCATCAACACCACTGCAGTGAGAAACATTTCATTTGCAAGGTTTACTAATGGAATGACCACTTAACATAATCATAGGTCTTTTCAAAGTCAATTTTGAAAATGACCCCATTATGGTTTTGGTTCATGAATGGTCTCATGTAATATTACCACACCTTCCTATATAAACTCGTTGCTAGGGTCTCAGAGACCTCTCTTGGCCAGTGGAATTGCTTGGAGCATTTGGTGAGAGCCAAGAGGAAAAGAAGAGAGCACTAGGAGGAGATATTGCATATCTTGAGAGTGCTAGTGAGAGTAACTTGAGCATTGATGCACATCTAAGGCTAGGGTGTACTTGAGGGTGTGATCTAGGTTGTTAATCTTGGTTTATGGTAAGACCTAGACCGGTTAGGTGTCGGTGATCGAGCCTATCATGATCAGTTGTGAAGGCCGTCATATGTTTATACCCGGTTTGAGCTTGCCGGTGAAAGGGGCATCAATAGTGAGCGCCCGTGTCAGCTCGGGGAGTCCGACAAGTTTTCGAGGGAGGTGAGCTTGTGCCTTGGTGGCAGAGGTGACACGCACTATGTCTTCACTCTGGGAATGATTGCGGGCTCGTGGGCGAGAACTTCATATTGGTGGCAGGAGGGACCGACACTCCGGCGGGAGTGGTCCAATGAGGAGTAGGGAAAGGCGCCATCCTTTCGAGACCTCGGGCAAAAAATCATGAGCCATCCCTTACTCTACTCCTTACTTTGATGCATTACTTTCCGCATTTACATACTGTGCTATTCATGCTTGTGTGCTTACCTTGTTCTAGTTGATTACCTTATAGACTTGCATGAATAGGCTTCTCTACTTGCTAGTTGTGCTTAGCTCTCATTTGATCACTAGCATGTATAGGAGTTGCATTGGCTTGATTGCTCACCCTTATACGTATTGTGCTACTCATGGTTGTGTGCTCTAGTTCCTTATCATGTAGCTTTGCACGAGTAGGCTCCTTTGCTAGCTTGTTGTTTGCTTCCGCATGTCTCTGATTACTAGCTTGCATAGGAGTTGTATTGCCTTTGTATGATCTACTAGTATGCTTAGGTTGTTGTTCCTTTCATAGGACTATTATCTTGCTAGTATGATCACCACTAAAATTGTGATAGGAGTTGTTTTGAGCGTTTGGTTTTAGGAATTGGCGAATTTGGTACATAGTGCGAGTTCCTGATTCACCATCCCCACCCCCCACCCCCCTCTCGGTCACTCGGTTCTTTCATGGTGTCATCTGCATATTGTAAGATTGATAGGACATCATCAATCTGATGTGAGAAAACATCTTTTATTTGTCCATCTTCTTTTGCTCTTTTAATCAAGAGACTAAGCATATGTCCTATAATGTTGAACATGATATGTGACATTGTATCATCATGGCATAACCCTTTCTTTGTTTAGAAGTAGTGTCTGATGTCATCATTGACTTGAATAAAAACACTACATCTAGTTTCTAAATCCTAAGTCCATCAACACCACTTTAGTGAGAAACATATCATTCGCAAGGTTTACTAATGGAATGACCACTTAACATAATCATAGGTCTTTTCAAAGTCAATTTTGAAAATGACCCCATTATGGTTTTTGTGTGTAGTTCATGAATGGTCTCATGTAATATTACCACACCTTCCATAATGTTTGTGGTAGGCATAAAGGCAGTTTGTGATGGACTCACAATTGTTTGAGCGACCTTGTTTATCCTATGTGTGCAAACTTTTGTAAAACTCTTAAAACTGACATTAAGTAAACATATAGGTTGCTAGTGTTGGATTGTTGTTTGGCATCTTTAGTCTTGTCTAGTAGAGTAATTACCCCAAAATACAGACTAAAGAGAGGTAATGTCTCTGCATGAAAACATTTGAAGAGTGCCATCAAATCTCTTTTGATTATTTCTCAGAAGAGTTTATAAAATTCTGTTGGAAAACCATCTAGTCCTAGGGCTTTATTGTGTTCCATTTGGAACACCACCTTAATAGTGAAATTAACATATCATTTTCAACATCACTATCTTATGAGATGTCTTTAATACGGCTCTCCACATGTGAGAGGTCATTTCCCTTTGGTGGTCTAAAATGGCTTTTTGTAATAATGGGCGACGTATTGTTTCAACTCAGTGTCACCAACAATTATGCCATCTTCATGTTTAATTTGAAGATTTATTATTTGTGATGCTTGCCATTGGCCACCAAATGAAAAAACTAAGTACTATCATCACCTTCAAGGAGGGTTCAAAACTTTGCACTTTCATACCATCTCATCTCTTCTTCTCTTAGTAGGGGAACCAATCTTTCTTTGAGATAGTGTTTCATATTTATCTCTTTACCAGAAAGATCATTGTTTTCTGTCTTTTTATCAATGGCATCGAACAGAGAGATGAATTTTTTCTTTTCTTTTTTTATATGTGCCAGCTATATTTTATCCCACCCTCTAAGATATTGGTGAAGTTGTCTGTTTTATTTTCTCACCTCTCCATCGCCGTTTCACCTTGATTTTTTTTTAGTTCCATAATTTGGCAATGATATCTAGGGATGAAAGCGGATCGGATCGGATCGGATAATGCCTTCCCCATATCCTAATCCATAATTTTTTATCAGATTTGGAGCGGAGAGTATAATATGCGGATGCGGATGCGAATACGGATTTTTTCGGATGTCGGATATGGTACGGATTCGGACCGGAGGCGGGTCGGAAGTGGACTTTAAATTATCGGATAATATTTCTTTATGTAGAGAAATATATGCTAATTAAGAATTTATAGAATACATGTATGGTCGCAACAACAACCAAAAAATGACAACCAAAGCACAAAATGCAATCATTTTTGGTCAGTGCTCATAGTAAAAATTATATGTGGTCTATAGTTATGGTCTATATTTGAAATACCAAACTAGTATGTAAAGTGAAATAAAATGTTTGAAACAAACATTAAAAATCTCCGATCTTTTTTACCGTATGACCACTTTAGTGGATAATATTGTCGGATAATCCTATTACGAGTGTTCGGATAATCCGCTTGTAATGCTCGGATAATCCGCATCCGTTGGAATATGTTAATACCGTAACCTATCCTACATCCTCATGTCATTGGATTCGGATTATCCACATCCGCTAAAAAACCTCAGATGCTTCCCCACATCCTCAAAAATCGGATTTGGATCGGATCGGTTTTAGAAATTATCCATACCACTTTCACCCCTAATGATATCGGACAAACCATCTGTTATTAACCAAGCCGTTTGAAATTTAAAGGGTGGTTATTAGTTATTCCGAGTGGAAGATCCAATATTTAAGATAAGATGAGTGTGATCAAATTGACTTCTATCTCCTACCACTATAGTGGACATTGGGAATTTATTCCCCATTCGGTGCTTACAAGCACTCTGTCCAGTTTGCGATTTGTTGGATCATTTCCCGGACCAGCTCAAATATATTGGTGCCCATACATGTCAATCTCTTTGAAATTAAGAACTTCAATGACCACATTGAACAAGTTAAGCCATTTAGTATCGAAGTGCCCTTTGCTCTTTTGTCCTCTGGATGTCTCGTAATATTGAAATCCCCTCCTATAATGTAAGGAAGTGATTCTCGAGAGCATCTATTAGCCAATTCTATTAGAAAAGCTTCTTTATTTTGCAGTTATGCCGGGCCATAAACCATATACAATGCAAATTTAAATCCATCTGATTATTATGAAGGCAGAATATAACATAAAAATCTTCTTTGTCCATATGGATCACTAAAAGCGTTCCATCTGAATGACCATGCGAGGTCATGCTATCGCAAACGAAGTCACGGCCCGTGCAAAAATCTTTAGGGGTCATAATTGAAAAAACTGTCACGACCAGTTTGATACGGTGCGATGAAATTTATGTGCTCCTCTGTGACAATTTTTGCCAAACATCAATATTTAGCCAAGTCACTAAATTTCTGCTATTCCAGAATACTCCTCTAATTGGAGACAGTTTCGACCGGGTTTCAGAATTTTTAGGAGGTCTGCCAATTTTATTTTTGGCAGAGTTAGACATTTTTTTACTAGGGACCAGACTAAGATTACTTAATATGTGATTATAATCCAGGTCATGCAAATCCTCAATTGAATTACCACTAACGTGATCCATGATTGCATCCAGTTTTCCTCATCATCATCATCTATGTAATTATTGATGACGGTTTTATATTTTGTATTGTCTAAGTTTTTCTTCCTGCCCGCAACCACCCTTCTATCAATTTCTATGTTTTTAATTCAGACTATAGAATTCTTAACAAAGCTATAGATCTCTACCCATATTGAAACTCTTAGGTTGTTCATGTCGGAAGAAAAAAACAAGAATAATCTGGAAAGGACAAAAAAAAGATTTAGGATCTATCGTTTCCAGGTTTCAAGCCGCACAGCCACTCAGCTCGTGTCCTTGTCGAGCGTGCACTCAGCTCGTTCGCTAGTCGTTGAATTTTGCAAGCTGCGTCTCAGTGTTTGCTTGCTGTCGGCTTTCACCACCTTCGTCAACTCTCTCTCTCTCTCTTCTTCGAGGTTGCAGCTTGCGCCTCAATTGTTTCAAGAGCAGGAGCATGCGACTCCCTCGATCGAGTCCAGTCCTCCGCCCAAGCACATAGCCAGGCTCCTGCATCGTGGTGGCCGCTGGAAGCTGTAGCTTCGGTATCGGGAATTTTTGCCGGATGGGGCACTGCACTGGGCGGTGCAAGACTGCAAGTACAGGCTGGCCCGCCTGTGCAGTGTCTCCCGGCTGGGCAGGCACTGCTGCCGCCTGAGCAGCCGCACCAGGGTGGCCGGTGGGCCGGCGATGTAGCTGCCAGCGCAGCTCCTAGGTCCCGGGTTCAATCCTTGTGGAGCGAATTTTTTACCCTAGGTTAAAAATATTCTCTTTCCTCTTTTTCAAACCAAAGCATGTGTAAGACTCTGTCTGGAGGTAATCGGTACAGACATTGATTCCAATTTAAAGGCTAATGTATTATGAACCTCTCACATATACTAAAAACGAGGTCACCATGTCAGGAGGGAAGAGGGGTCTTGGAATATTTTCTATACCTTTGTGAGAAAGTCCTTTCTTCTTAATACAATGCAGTTGAAGCGGTCTTACCCCGACAGATCTATTTTTTCAGCTGCCAGTGCACCGGTGCTCAGCACACCCGTCACATGCGAGAGACATGATATATGATTGTTAGTTTTTACCATTATTTCGCATATGCAACATTAATGGCCAACTTGTGGCTTGATTCCTTATTCGATTCAAACTTTTAAGATATTTTGTGCATGCTAATCTTCTTTAATTGAGCCTTGAGTGCATATAATAACATGATTAAATTATTATGAGCAATTATTGTATCTTTGATGCATACACAAGGTCAAAAAAAATCTTCAAAGAAGCCCCTGCGAGGATGGTCACTAGTGCAATAATATTTAATTGTCCATTTTGCTGACTTCACGATGTAGATTTGCATATGATAGGTCAGGGTCATGTTGTGCTGGGATTGCTAGTATATTGTGATCGTTCGAGAGCAAGACCAATGGACATTTTCTGAACATTGTTGGTTGAAGCCAGTTTAGCCAGTGTCATTATGAAAATGATATCTCCATTACTGGCAGTATGTGTAATTATGTAAAATCTACAGTATGACACCGGGCTGGATGTGACCTTCACCACATGTACACCTCTCTGAATCGGTTGACTTCACGGTATAATCTACCGACTAATAACACCAACAAAATTCTTTAATCCAATCATTAGTTAGCAAGTGATTAATTAGGACCTAACTAATGGGGCAATTAAGCATCTAAGGCTAGTCTCAATGGACTATTTCATTTTGTTGTTTTCAAGTATGTCACATAAACAATATAGTATTAATTTGATGGATGAATAGATCACACAATGCATTGTTTCATATTTGTTGTTTCCTAGGAGCACATGCAAGACACAAGTGTCTTGGAAACAGTGTAGACATAGTTTCATCTAGATGAACTGGTTCCATCTCTTTCTTTATTAATTTGATGCCACATCATCAAAAATACTGACATGGCACCTCATTTATTAAAAATGAAACCCCTATTGAGAGTAGCCTAATAGCTCTGTCATGTATGGTAACCAAGCTAAGATCAATTCCAACATTTTCTAGAAAAGGAAAAAAACTATTTATGCCTCCTTCCACGCTGCTTCCTATAGACGTTCCAATAAGCTATAAAATCAGCGTCGCAGAGGAATGAGGAAACCCATCATTCAATTGGCATCCAGTTCTTTGAACGGCAGCAGGATAGTAGCTTGCCAGGTCCTGCTCGCTGAACCAAATGTACAAAGCGCCTGAAATGTTGCAGCATGGCCTCCATGAGCTGCTGCCTCAAGTGTACACGCCGGCAGCACTGGTTTCTCTCCTGCTATTCGTCTGCCCTCTTGTCTTAGTCATCCTGGTGCGCCGCTCCTTTAGGGCCACAGAAAGTTCAAGAAGAGAGCAGCTCCTGAGCAATCTGCCATCGCCACCCGGCAAGCTCCCCATCATCGGCCACCTGCACCTTGTGAGCTCCCTGCCTAATGTCTCCCTTCGTGATCTCTCTGCCAAGCACAGCCGCAATGGGATCATGCTCCTCCGCCTAGGCGCTGTCCCTACCCTCGTGGTCTCCTCTCCCGGTGCCGCTCAGGCTGTCCTGCGCACATATGATCATGTTTTTTCTTCCCGGCCGCCCTCCCCCATCACCGACATCCTCTTCTATGGCTCGACGGACATAGCCTTCTGCCCCTACGGCGAGCACTGGCGCCAGGTTAAGAAGATCGCCACCACTCACCTCCTCAGCAACAAGAAAGTTCGATCCTACTGCCACGCCCGTGAGCAAGAGGTTTGCTACCTCACTAACTATATATTTATAAAAATGTAACCTAGAAATAATTATAACCTTTTGCTCGATTGCTCATGTAAATATATATAATCCATCCGTAACTTGACAGGTGAGGTTGGTTATGACCAAGATCCATGAGGCAGCCGCTGCGGGCACAGCTATTGACTTGAGTGAACTGCTCAACTCATTCGCAAACGACATCATATGCCACGCGGTGTCAGGTAAGTTCTTCAGGGAGGAAGGCCGGAACAAGCTTTTCCGGGAGCTTGTGGACGCGAACTCAAGGCTCTTAGGCGGATTTAACCCAATCACCTACTTCCCAGTCTTGGAGAAGCTGGACGTGATCAAGAGGATGTTGTTAGCCCGGACCCATAAGGTGCAGAAGATCTGGGATGACCTGCTTACTAAACTCGTTGACGACCATGCTTGCAAGCCAGCATCGCAGATTGATGGCGAGGAGAGTGACTTCATAGATGTGCTGCTCTCTGTTCAAGATGAGTACCAACTCACAAGAGACCATATTAAGGCGGTATTAGAGGTATGATTCCTAACTTTAGGATCTGGTGAATTTCTTTGAACAAATTGTGCCCATACACATACCTGATAAACTAGCAGGTTGTCCCTCATGGTCAGTATTAAGAAACTATCTACAGATAAAATTGTAGAGAATAGTGGGGCATTTATAAATTTATATACATTTTTTCTGCTATTGTTTTGTTGTGGTATTTTTTTGTTAATTGTTTCAAAATGGTAGTGGTGGGTAATTACATCTCTTTATTATTCTCTTATTAACAAAGGAATATTTAGCCCTTGTGATGGAGGGAGCACGAAGGTTCCTTTTCCTGTCCAGCTTCATCTGTCATATATGGTTATACTTATATTGTACCATATGCAGGTTATTTTTGAAGGGGGCACTGACACATCATCCTTAGTGGTGGAGTACGCAATGTGTGAGCTCATGCAAAATCCCAGCTCCATGAGCAAGTTACAGGCCGATGTAAGGAATGCTATACCCCAGGGGAAAGAGATTGTTACTGAAGATGACGTGAATAGTGTGCCTATGCCCTACCTTAAAGCAGTCGTCAAAGAAACACTCCGACTCCATGGGGTGGCACCATTGCTTCTACCTCATTTCTCTATGGCCGATTGTGAGATAGGGGGCTATACAATTCCATCTCGAACACGGACACTCGTCAACGTATGGGCGATTGCTAGGGATCCTAGTTACTGGGAGTGTGCGGAGGACTTCATGCCTGAGCGGTTCATGGAAGGAGGTAGTGCTGCAAATTTGGACTATATGGGGAATGATTTCCTATTTTTGCCATTTGGATCTGGGCGAAGGAGGTGCCCTGGTATAAATATGGGAATTCCAACTGTTGAGGTCATGCTAGCAAACCTCGTGTACCACTACAACTGGAAGTTATCACCAGAACTAGAGGAGAAGGGCATTGATATGACAGAATCATTTGGGGTAACATTGCATAGGACTGAGAAGCTCCCCCTTGTTCCGATACCACCACAAGTTAATTAGCTTGCCATGTGAGTGCACCATATTGGGCCATCATTCCCTGTGCATCTCTCTCTCTCTCTCTCTCTCTCTCTCTCTCTCTCTCTCTCTCTCTCTCTCTCTCTCCCTGTGTGTGTGCGCGCGCGCGCCCCGTGTGTGTGTTTGTCCGTCTAGCTGTTTGTTCTCTACAAGTTGTATTATTGTTTTTTAATGAGTCTACTCGTTGTACTTGTTGAATAAATAAATTTAATAAGGCATCATTTGGACAAAAAAACAATCATGCATAACCAAGCATTCAGGAGTATCTTTTCTTTCTCTTCTCCTCTATATCAGCAAATAAGTAATTCTTGTTTGAGGTTTGTTCTATTGCAAGATATATATACTAACTCTTCAAATTTTTCACTCAGTCCAAATTTGTCCTACTTGAGGAACCCTTCTAAATTAAAGGCCAATTACTCTCTCTCTCTCTCTCTCTCTCTCTCTCTCATATGCACATGATTACAAGAACGTCACATACTATGTTCCATTTAACTATCAGGTTTTAGTATATATAGGATTCTCTTGTCCTCTTTTAATGGTTGTACCAACGATTGATGCCGAACATGAATATATATGGTAGTACAAACGTAGCGGGTGTGCTTATAAAGATATTTTAATGTAATAAACTAGTACGATGGCCCGCACATTTGCGCGGCTAGTATCAGTAGTTAATAACAATAGATCTAATATTGTATCATCTTGAAATAGTTCAATAAATTATTATTATTTTATCATTATAAATTTATGTCAGTATTTTAGCCTATTTAACTACAATGGTTGTGGTGGGTACTTATTATTGCATTATCATCGTTGTGTAAAAATAATACTATTTTTTGATATTTTGGGCTAATATTGTCATAATGACCAATGGAAGTAATAAGTAAATTTTGAATTCCTTTGGATTTTTCCATAATTTAAAAAATTGTTTGCCATGTCTCATCATCTAATCCTAGTATTGGCTTGAAATTTGAAAATTATTTGTACCTATTAAACACTGAGTTAGAATCTTATTTGACTTGTAACTCGCCAGTAACATTGTTGGAAAAGAGACATCCAAACATGACAGAATCTGTTGTTAGCTGTTAAAGCACACGTAGCATCATCCATATTTCGAATAATATTAACTGTATCCATATCATCATCGTCAGAAACTAATGCACCCATACTATTGGCGTTATTCTTAATGGACTCATCAGAATGAATATACTAAATAATTACTTTCAGCAATGTCAGAATCGCTAGGACTAATACATCCAGCAGATGTCATGTTATCTTCTTGCAATTTTTTGGTTATCTTTGTTTTCTATTCATATATTTGTGTTAATATTTAACATTAATAGATCCAGCAGTGATTTACACATTTTGTAAATGAAGTTAGGTGTTGGCAAATGATAACTCACCAATGATCCAGAGAACTGTACGTCCACACCACACACCCTACCCAATAAATAACGAAGGCATTGGCACCCACTTATCGAGAACAAGAAATGTCTGCCACTCCACTTAGAAGGCCCAAGCTTTGCTTACTTGGAGACAGCACGTACGCATGTATACGCACATTCTGGAAATAGGAGGCGCCAGGAGCGAGTATTGGATGATTCCATCACTTTTAACCAGGCATAATGTATCGAGTCCAAGAATCACGATGAGGTGCGTCCTACATAAAGTGCAATCTGTTTTCAGAGTCCTTTGGAAACAGGTGTTCAGCTTCACAGATCGTGCAAGCAGAGCGAGCTATACTTACGCTCAGAAACTAGCTCCAGAACAAGCTATTTTCTGAAGTTTATAACATGCTAGATCAAATAAAACAGGATCCGATACACCAAACAGCTCCGCTCCGCATTCAGCATCATGTGTCTCAACCAGGGGCGGACGCAGTATGTGGTCAAGGGTGTACAAATGTACACCCAATATTTTGAAAAAAAAATCTCAATATATTCTATGTATAATATGTGACATAATAAAAAAATGGATAAAATCAAGTTTTAGACAAAATTTTGGACAAACATATCAATTTTAAAAAACTTATTAATTATGATTTATGTAAAGAACTACCTGTTAGGTCTTAAACTTTTATTATAAGATAATTGTTAGTTTGCTCTGAAATATGTACACCCAAAATAAAAATCCTGCATCCGCCACTGGTCTCAACTCTCAACTCTCAAGTAAGTTCTTCATCAGTCTCTGAATGTAATTATTTACTGCCTCTATGTTTTTTTTATACTGGAAAAAGGATTAATGTTTGTATGTAACCTTTGGAAAATGGAAATCGCTTGAGTCCAGACTCTTGCGCTGCCCATGACTTCTTTTGACCTCTCTTTCACAGTACCCACCCTCTTTCTTCCTTTTTTTTCTATCAATAGCTTCTAGTATTTCTCCTTTGAAAGGTCTGATCCTCACAACATGCATCCTATCCTCATATCTTTAGGTAGCCCAAGCTGCACTGCTAGCTGTACCCTCTGCTTCCTCTCCATGGAGACCCGAGGTGGGGAGAGGTAATGGGTGTGAATCACAAAAAACCTAAAGTCCATGAAAAATGCAAGATTTAAGGAATCGAAATGGGCAGCAGACATGTATTCCCATAAAAGACTACGCAATGCAAAGACACAAAGCTCTTTCATGAATTCACAGTTAATTAAGATAGCAACGTCAATATCATCTTACAGGTCCTGAACTCCTGATCGAACAGAAACCTCACATTTCAGAAAATAAAAAACAATCTTGCGATCTCATGTTTCAATCAAACATTACAATGGCTGTACCTATATATACTGAACTTCAACCCAAAACTGAGCACGGGAACAAGTGCCATTCACACTGATTCACATTCATCACGTGTCCATCGATCCGTTCCCGACCAAGCACAATCGCCGGAACCCGCCGACTCGGCGCGCCTCCACCATCTGCTGCGGCGGCGGGCCTTCCACTCGCCGGAGGCGGTACAGGCGCAGGTCGCGGTGCTCGTAGGACACCCGGTCCCGGTACTCCAAGGCGGCGTCGAACTCGTCCAAGATCCACCGCGTTTTCTGGATCGGCGCCCACCGGCCTTCGTCGAACACGAAGGTCAGCTTACATCCGACCTCGCCGCCGCCGTCGTCCATGACCCGCTCGTTTGCGCCGGCAACCTTCCAGTCCTCGTCGTCGATCTGGTCGCAGAAGAAGTACACGCAGCCGGCAGCAGACTCAGCGCGGCCGCCGAGATCATCTGCGACAATGATCAATGTCAATTTTTTTTTTTTTTTGACTCAGTGCGTTATCTTAATTAGTCTACCAGAGACTGATTTGTTTTTTCATCAAAGAAAATGTTTAGTAATATACTGATGGCGTCGGCGTGACCTATGTCAGAGGCAATGATCGAATTGATCTCCCCGATGGTGGGTCATACTCTCATGATCGTGATGGAATCGTTGCCTTTTTACGCGACTCTGGATCCGAGACGCAGGCCAATCGGGTCCGATTAATACGTCACATTTTTTTACAAGTTTTTTTCCCACCAAAATACGTCAGGATTTTCTCTTACGAAGACAATTTAAGCTCGTGTTCCTGTGGCGTACAGCGGGGAACGGAATGTCAGTCACCAGCGAAGTGGTAGCCTCACTACGGGAAAATCAATCTTTCCCGTATGTTTCTATTTTTACCATGTGTTTTATTTCAGGCACACGATAAAAATGGTGTTTGCTGTGCGCTAAATTAAAACACATGACAAAATTTTTATCGTGTATAAAAAAAGATTGACACACGGCAAAGATGATATTTATCATGTGTTTTATTTAACACACGGTAAACATCCTCTTTACCGAGTGTTTTTTACCTAACACTCGGTAAAATATAAATTCAAATTATATTTAAAATTGTAAATTAGATTAAATAAAAAAAATTGAACTACAAAGTTGTATAACTTTTGAAGACTTACAACTTTTATTTTGATCATTTATTTATTACTTAATTTAATCAAAAATATTTTTCATAAAATCTAATAGTCTCATATAGTTCTATGAAATATTCAATGAGACATATAAGATTCAGGAACAATATTACTACCACTTTGTCAAATGAACAAATGATCAAAATAAAAGTTGTAGATCTTAATAAGTTATATAATTTTATAGTTCAATACTTTTTTATTTGAATTAATTTAGTTAACAAAAAATAAGTTGAAAAATATATAAATAGGTATTTGTCGTGTGTCATATATAAGGCACACGGCAAAGGTGATGTTTGCCATATGTCTGATATAAAGCACACGGCAAAGATGGTCTTTGCCGTGTGCCCGATATAAAGCATACGGTAAAGAGGTAAAATATAAAAAGAGTGAACACGAGGTGTAGTCACAATTGAGTGTGTGGTGTAGTGGTAGGGGAGGCTACGTGCAAAGGTGAGGTTGCAAAGGTGAGGTTGCGAGTTTGAATCTTGGCGGGTGCACTTTGCGCGTAGCACGCGAAAAAATGTTGCAACTTGCGACAGGGACAGGCGGGCGGGCGGGGTTCTTGGGCGCCCTAAATTTTTTTTTTGCTGTTTTTTTTAGGTTTCTTTCTAGATTTATATTTTGCCGAGTGCCCTCTTTGCTGAGTATATTTTGACACACGGCAACGATAAAAGACACACGGTAAAGTCGGCTTTACCGGCAAATATTTTGCCGTGCATGCTATATCGTGTGTCATCCATGACAAAGATTTTGCCATGGATTTTTTGAAATTTGCCGTGTGTATTGGGCATACGGCAAACCATAGATTTCCCATAGTGCCTGTGGCCCATGAAAACCGAGTGCGGTATCCTTTTTCTTTCCCGAGTATATTGTGTGCTCTTTTGACTTTTGTACACAATTCACTAGCGCTTGGCTACAAAATGTCATATCAAACAACGATGTTTCATATACCATATTTCCATTCAATCAATGGTTAGTTACTGTATTTTGAGTTTTCTATTTATAGGACTATTTATATAACAATTATAAACTGTTGGATCTAGATTCGATGACTCTAGCTGGTATTATCTTAAGATTTTATAATCTGGATTCTAAATAAAATCTGGGTGGTGGTGTTTGGATAGCGGTCAGATTATGAATTCTGGCTCTAGCTGGGTATAACCAGATTATGAGATTTTTAAAATCTGGAGATTAAATTTTAGAATCTGAAAAGAAAATCTGACCTGTTTGGAGGTTATACAGATTCTAAAATCTGACTTCTTAAAATCTCAGTGGATCCAAATAGGTCCTTAGTCAGATGAAAGAAATAACAAGTTTAATTACTTAAGAAAACAAAGGAGAACCATAACAAACAATTAGTTTTTTTCTAGATAATGGAAAATCAGTTCCGGCCTTTTGCATGTTTGTGCAGAGGGATAATTCCAGACAAACCATTGCAAACTTGTTGAGTCCCAAATTTGCCATAGACAAAACGACTTATTTGCCAAATACAGCCATCGTCCATCGTGCTACAAAATTTATTCCGTATATATGTCGTTGTTGAACAGTACCTCGCAACATAAGTTTTATTATTAAAGCAGTGCCAGATTAGACAGTGTAGGAGGATATGGAACCCAAAAGAAGGTACTAGCTAGCAAGGCAGCATCAGAGCGTGCCACAGTCATAGTCCGCCAGTTTTAGAAGTCTCCGTGCGAGCGCTCCAGATAGGACCCGGTCACGCAGAAAGCTTACCAACGCATTGTCACTCTGCTGCACGAGGCCGACCACGTACGCAGTTGCGATGAGATCGACGCTCCTCCATCGTCGGATCCTTGCATACTCGCGGAGGCCAGCCTCGACCCTCTTGCTTCTTTCTATGCCTCCATTAATATTAATGGTGGTTTCGCCAAGGCATCGGGCCAGGATGACGCCGTCCTCCAGCGCCGCGCAGCCGCCCTGGGCCAGGTCCGGTGTCATGGGGTGCAGCGCGTCGCCGGCCACGCACACGCAGCCCCTGCTGATGCTCGCCGTCACCAGAGAGAGCGGCGGCCGGAACCGCAGCGGCGCCAGGAGGACTTCACTCATCTGGCTTTTCTCGACCACAGCCAGCACCTCGGACGGCACTTTCAAGCACCTCAGGTTGGATAGCACGAACTGCTTCATCCTCGCAGCGCTTTCGTCGACACCATTATCTGATCATCATATCATTGGTAAAAATAATATGCATGCATGGTGGACAATGTAATAGTTGTGTTCATGTGTCGATGGACATGGACGATGGCTGACCTTTCTCGGAAGGGGAAAACGTGAAGAACCAATAAACGTCTCTCTCGTTGCAGGGCATCATTCCGGAGCGGAAGCCGTGCCCGTTGAATTGCAGGATATTGGGACCAAAGCCATGGCCGCCGGGGTAGTGGGCAAATCCTATCGCCGCCGAGCGCCCCGAGTAGGACGGCTTGGCGAGGCCTAACCATTTCGCCACCACGGAGTTGATCCCGTCGCATCCGATCAGTACCTGATCATGTGGGTAAGAAGCTTAAGCTTGAGTATGAGTGTTAACCGAGACGTCAGTGCTGATGACTAAGTGACCATGTGTCAAACGATACGCTTGCTCCCTCAGTACTGGTAATATTTTTTCCCTTATCGGAAAGTCATCTTCATTTAACTAGCAGAATCAAGCAAATCGCTGGAGACCAGAGAGCGGACTCGGATTGGATTTTTTAATTAGTGACGTGGTCCATCCATGTCGTACCGCATGGCAGGCGGCTAACAGAACTTCCATTCCGCTAAAAGTACGCGTGGGCAAATACAGACTCGACAGATTACAAACTCTGAGACACATGATGTGTCTCCAGTTTTCCGTAGTTGACGGATTTATCTCGTAAGGAGATCGATTGTATGGATATTATTGGAATTAGAGATATATATATAGGCTGTGTTGTGATATTGTTCCTGTGTGTGCGCCGTGTAGGACAGACACCAACAGAGCTTGAGCACTATAGCTGTTGCAACAGGAGCTGCCTTCTCCTAATTTTCGACAGAAGTCATGTCATCGGTGCAGAGCCAACGGCCCAACATACTGAGTGCTATTACTGTCCGACTCGTGTCAACACAGAAAAACATCCTCCACCCACCCCAGGACGCCTGGTCCGCACAAACATTTATGTGAGATTGATCTTTTTAATCCATGTCTGATTAATACGTCACGTTTTCCAAGTATCGTGTGCTACATACTGTCATACTGCATGAACAGCGATGTTGTACTATACTTGGATGAAAGAAATAGCAAGCTTATAATTGCTTCAAGGGAACAAAAGAGAAGCTTAACATCAGAATTTACCTTTGCTCTCCACAAAGTGACAATTAATAACTCCCGTTGCTAACCTGCAAGTGGATGGTTTTTTTGCTACTCGCTCGTTTGTTTCCTTATATTTTTGCATCCCTTGGATAATAATTAGACTTCTTGTCACCACCAGCGCAATGGCAATGGCTCGACCTACATGCTATATGTGAGAGCGTGAACTTCGAATGAAATAAGTTGCTTGAAAACAGCAAGCATCTGACTAACTACAGAACAATACCTGGTAAATCATCACCATCACGCAAGTACAAAATTAGTAGGTAGCGACGTCAACACGTCCCTGAACCGACAATTAATCATCCCATCTTATGTTTCAAGCATTCCAAGAATTGATCAAGACATCAACCAGAAAACGAAAACTCGTAGACGCATATATTACCCAAGCACACGCCGTGTGAAACCTTTTATCAACCCGTCCGACCCATCCACACGCCGAAGACGGTACAGGCGCAGGTTCTCGTTTCTGTAGGGATCAACCCCTTCCTGGTAGACTGCATCAAACTCGTCCATGATCCAGTGCGGCCTGTCAAGCGCCCACTGGCCTTCGTCGAACACCAAGGGCACCTTACTGCCGACGTCGCGGCCGCCGGCGTCCAGGACCGGCTCGTTTCCGCCTGCCACCTTCCAGTTGTGTTCGAAACAGATGCTGTGCAGGTTGCTGAAGATGTACACGCAGCCAGCAGAGTCGCCACCGTATTTATCTGTGAATTAAAAGGCTTAATTAACATTGTCGGTCTCGTGTTTCAGAGATGTTTCATCTATCCCACCAGTTTATGGGTTAGATGAAGGGCCAGTTATTAAATTAGGACATCGTACCGTAGAGATCGGAGGGATGGGAGTTGCACAGATCGGCGAAGAAGCAGATTTCGTGGACGGCGAATGGCGGCGGCGGCGGCGACATGGCCAGCTTCCTCCCGACGAGGGCCTCCACGAGCTGCACATCTGTCAGCTGCATGGCGTTCGAGACCTTCGTCGGCAGCGTGACTTTGCTCGGCCGGCAAGTCCAAGGTGATGATCTATCTCGTGGCAGCGATGATATTCACGATTGTGGAGTCTGCTTTTTTTTTTTAGTTATATTGATCGAAACACGCGCTCAGCCGAGTCCGGTTCCAAGGCGAGAAAATTTTGAATTCGGCTAGATTTCGGCCCACCAGAAGGGCCTATGAAAACCAGGTGCCCTATTTCTTTTTCATTTAGTGTGCTATATATTTGGTAATTGGTACAACAAACCAACAGCTAATAGGGACACGCCCAACAATTTGAAACACCCACATATATGAAAAGTTTTGTTTTGACGAATATATGGGTGAACAACTACAGAAGAAGGATATAAAGGAGTGCCAAATGATACTACAAGAGTAATACTGGAAAACACTACAAAGCACAAAAGGACGTAAATGAATTCCAGAGGTAGAACCTTTAATAAAACAAAATGTTTTTAGACCCAAGCCAATACAAAATGTGGCCTTCCTTTGTTAGAAAATTTTGTTGGTCGCCACCTTGTACCGTGACTATTCACCTTATTATTATCATGTTTTCTAGGCTTTAGTGATGAGTTACTTTGTATTCTGATTTTTCTTCTATAGAATTATCTATATAATAATTATAAACTATTAGATTTAGATCTAATGACTCAGGTAATTTATTGAAAGGAACACCACTATTCAATCAGTTGAAAATTAGCAAGCGCCTATTATTATTTGGTAGATGAAAATCAATGGTAGTATTCATATAACAAAAGTGTCCTCACTAAAATGAAAAAACAAATCGTGTAACAAAGGTATAGAACCTCCTCAAAGTATATTATAGGGACCCACATGTCAAACAAATCATATATTGGGAAGAGGAAAAAGTACAATGAAATGCGAGGGTGTCTTATAATTTGAGAAAACTGGAAATAGCTAAAGTGTCATATAACTTGAAACAAAGGGAGTATTAGAGATAGATGTCTATGTTTCCTTTTTTTTGTAATTATACTTTGGGATTTATTAATGTAATTTGAATTGTCTTGGGTTTAAATTTGTTACAATGATACATTTGAAAAGAGTGTTGCCAATACTTTTAGTTTATTTCATTAACTAATGAATTTAATTTAAATTCATGTTTGATAATTTGAACATGCGTGACACACGGGCATCACTACTAGTGTCCAATAATAGGCAAGATTTGTTAACTTAATAACAGCAACAACATATATATAGGATTTTTGCCACCTAAGGTTACAAAATGTTTATACAGTGTTGATGATCGACGTGGATAAAGATTGACATGTTCCTGAGTAGACCATGACAATCCAATGAGAAATTATTTTGTTAAATTAATTTCAACAAGTGTAAATTTTCTCACTTACCAACAGATTATAAATTCGTGTAAAAAATAGATTATAAATTGAATCCATAGTTTTAGAGATATAACCATTTAAAACACTATCAACAAATATTGGACTTCATGCATCCCTTGGGCTATTGATGCCTAGCACCGCTAGAGTTTCTCTCACTTACCAAAATGTCGACTTCTATTTTCTTTATCATCATTAATATCACAATTGGTATGAAGCTGTGAATGATTCATCTATATTTTTGCAGACGAGCCAAACATTGGTGCTAAACCAAACTACAACCAAATTTTATTGTCATGCTAAAATTTAGAATGTTTGCATGATAAAATACCACATGCATCCTAGAAAACATACATTTTATGGGGGACATATGCTCCCCAGGTGTTCCCGTGCCTCTCTCTCTCTCTCTCAAAAAGCATCATTTTAATTTGAAGATTTAATCATTTTTTTATTTGAAAGTATTTGTCTTCATTTAAATTTGAGTTAAACGAATCACATTTCTTTTTTTTTCATAGATGTTTTATTTATAATTAGTTTTTGTAAGCCGTGAATGCCCTTCTATATTTCAACCTTTTTAAAAATAACAAATAATGAGTCTAAAAGATTTACTATAATATCAGTTTACGCCCTCTAAATTTCAAACTTCTCAGGTGTATTATTACTAGTAGTAAAAGTAGATCCATCCTCCCGACTCTGCCTCGTCCTTGAATTGATATGCGACAAGATTCATGTTGAACAATAGTTAAAATTTGTAAAGTTAATGACGCCAACAGCATATATATATATGTGGATTGTTGCCGCCTTAGTTTTACCGTTCAAGTGCAAAGAGTTGTAAAATGCTTTTTGCAGCGTTGACGATCGATGTGGGTGAAGCCTCTTCCCATGTACCGGCATGACCTTTTTTCTTTTTTCTTTTTCTTGAGCTGGCCAGAGACTAGTGTGTGTGCAGTTTCGATCGAGCAGGTTTGACTCCCATGAATTGAAATGACGTGTTGAAGATCCAACCCTATGCGATGCCAACTGTTGGTGCCACATAAATCAGAGACCGGAAAGTTTTCATAACACAGCATCATAATACAGTACACGTTACAACATGCATTACATTTGACACGCTCTCTACGTCCGCCTAGCTACTACCTGCTAACAGTTCATCACCTTGTGCGTTTCCTTGTTGGCCTTGTTCTTCCGGTCCTCACGCCTGGTCTCCTGCAGCATGGAGACGACGTCTCTCATGGACGGCCGCTCCTTCGGGCACTTGCTCGTGCACAGCAGCGCCACCCGCATCGCCAGCGCCATCTCGTCTCGCTCCTCGTCGTCACAGCAGGTCTCGTCTGCCGCCCACGCCGTGATTTCGCGCAGCCCGGCCTCGCCGCCGGCGGTGACCTTCCGCCGCACCCAGTCCACGATGGTGCTCCCCTCGCCGTACTCCGCCTCCGCCGGTCGCCGCCCCGTCAGGATCTCCAGCAGCACCACGCCGTAGCTGTACACGTCGCTCTTCTCGTCCACTTGCAGCGTGTACGTGTACTCTAAAACATACCAAAAGATATTTAAAAAAAAAAAATTAGTTCGAAGTGACACTTGTTGTGCCATGCATCATGGTCGTTGAAGAATGTGGTAGAGATGGAATTAGTAGAATCACCTGGTGCGATGTATCCGTATGAGCCAGCGACGACGGATATTATGGGCGCTCCTCCGTTGCCATGGAGCGCCTTGGCGACGCCGAAGTCCGCGACGCGCGGCTCCATGTCGGCGTCGAGCAGGATGTTGCTGGGCTTGAGGTCCCTGTGCGCCACGGCCGGGATGCAATCGTGGTGCAGGTAGCTCACGCCCTGCGCGACACCGAGCGCGATCCTGTGCCGCGCGTCCCAGTCCAGCTCTAGTACTACCGCCTTATTATTACTACTAGTAGCCTTTTTGGCAGTAGTAGTATTGGCGCCGTGCAGGAGGTCGTGGAGGCTGCCGTTGGGCATGTACTCGTAGAGCAGCATGGTGGTCTCGCCGCCGTTGGTGCACCACCCGAGGAGCCGCACGATGTTGCGGTGCCGGAGCTGGCCCAACACCTCCACCTCCGCCACAAGCATCCTCCTTTTGTTGCATCTCGTCGCCTGCTGCTGCTCCGATGCCGCCTCCTTTTGTGCTGTGGAGTGCCACAGCCTCTTCACCGCGATGACCTCGCCGTTAGGCATCTTGGCGCGGTACACCGTCCCCGACGACCCCGCTCCGATGATGCCACCACTCCCCACCACCACCAGCTCCACGCACCGGGCCACGTCGTCCGCCGTGAAACCCAGCTTCTGGAACGCCGTCATCCGCCACGGCCCAGTAACCTTGACCACGCCGGCGTTGCTATCGGCCCGTGGGCCGCCGTTCTGTACGGTATTGGAGCCCTGTCCCAGTTGCATCCATCGCGCGGTGCCCGCGAGCACCGCCACACCCGCGAACGCCACCGCCGCCCACACCATCGCCGCCGCCGCCGCCGTGTGCCTTCCTTCTTCCTCGCCGGCGCGTGGAGACGCCGCCGGCGAGAGGCGGTTGAAGGAGACGTCGAAGGTCTCGAGGGTGGTGCAGTTGGCGAACCCGGGGGGGACACCACCAGTCAGCGCGTTCCACGACAGGTCCACCTCCGTGATGGACGGCAGCGCGGCGAGACCCGCGGGGATCTCGCCGCTGATCTCGTTCCGCTGCATCCTCAGGCTCACCAGCCTCTTGCACCTCCCAATGTCCTCCGGGATCTCTCCGACCAGCTCGTTCCCGGCCAGCTCCAGCCTGTACAGGTTCGCGCACCCGTGGGGGCCGAACTTGGGGACTTGGCCGACCAGCCCGCACTTCTCTGCGGAGAACACCTGCATCCTCGGCGCCTGCCACGTGGCGTCGGGCAACGCGCCGCCGAGTGCGGGGTTCCCGGAGACGTTCAGGTACTCGATGCTGGCTGACGTCACGAGGTCTTCCGGTATACCTCCGCCCGTGAGCAAGTTCCCACTGAGGTCGAGGTAGGTGAGGTTGGCGATGTTTCCGAACCCGGCCGGTATCGCGCCGGTAAACCGGTTGGACTCGAGCCGGACGCGCCACAGCGAGGAGCAGTTGGCGGCGAGGCCGGGCGGGATGGACGAGTCGAACCGGTTGTTAAAGAGGATGAGTCTCGCGAGCCGGTTACCGGCGCAGAGACCCGCCGGTACCGGTCCGGAGAGCGCGTTGCTCGACACGTCGACGCGGACGAGCCGTCTGCTCACCGCGCCGAGGGACGGCGGTAACCTTCCGGTCAACGAGTTGTTCCATAGCTGGAGCACCTCGAGATTTCGGAGCACGCCGATGGACGGCGGGATCGTGCCGGAGAGGGCGTTGCTCATGAGGTTGAGTGTTGTGAGGTCGGTGAGGTCATCGCCGAGGCCCGAGGGGATGGGGCCCGTGAGGGCGTTGTCGGAGAGGTCGAGGACTTGCAGTGATGATGAGTGGAGGTGGTGGTGGGACGACCAGTGTGGCGGGATCGTGCCGGTGAGTTTGTTCTTGAAGAGGAAGAGGGATTGGAGGTGCGTGAGTGTGCCGAGGGACGCTGGCAGTGGGCCCGACACGCTGGCCACCGCGATGTCCAGGTACTGCAGCTTCCTCAGGTTGCCGAGCTCTTTGGGAATGGTACTGTTGTAAGCGTTGTACCCGATCTCCATCCGCTCCAACAACGTGAGCTGCCCGAGCTCCTTCGGGATGGTCCCGGAGAGCGCGTTGCCGGCGAGGTGGAGGAACCTGAGTTGCCGGAGACTGCCGAGCTCGGCGGGAATGCTGCCGTTGAAGTAGCTGCCGCCGAGGTTCAAGTGTTCCAGCCTACGCAACGCGACGAGACCGCCACGTGGCAGTGGCCCCACAAAGCAGTTGCTGAAGGCGTCGAGCAGTCTCAGCTCGCCCAGCTGACCAACACCATCTGAAAACGTGCCGTTGAAGGCGTTGCGGCTGACGTCGAGGGACTGGAGCCTGCGGAGGAGGAAGATGGCCGGGGGGAGAGCGCCGGCGAAGGCGTTGCCGCTGAGGTTGAGCGAGGTGAGCGTGGGCGCGAGGAGGCGGGCGGCGGTGGGGGAGATGGCGGTGCCGGAGAGGTTGCGGCGGGAGAGGTCGATTCCGGCGATGGCGCCGGTGGTGGTGTTTGGGGTGCAGGTGACGCCTGGCCACGCGCACCATGGAGAAGCTGGTGAGTGGGTGGCGCCTGCGGAGACGGCGGATGCGTAGGTCCATTGGTGGAGGGAGTTGGATGGGTCGTGGAGGGAGGATTTGAGGGAGAGGAGGGCCAGGAGGGGGAGTGGTGCTGATGAGGCGGCGGAGGTGATGGTGAGGAGGGGGAGGAGGAGGAGGAGGCTCCCGGGGAGCGAAGAGGCGTTGCCGGTGGCGGCCATGGCGGAGGAGTCTGGCTGCTGGCTGGAGAACGGGAGTGGTAAAATTAAGGGGAGGCGGGAAAGGTGGTGGCGCACTGGAGAAGGTCATGATGAGAGGTTTGGAGATGGAGGAGGCCATGGTGGTGGTGGTGGACGACATGAGGAGTGGAGTGGAGAGCAAAGAGGGAGAAGGGAGGTATGGTGGTGGAGATGATGATGATGGCAACGGTCGGGCCTTTCTGATCACCCGTGGCGGCAATGCGATCGAGCTTAGGCTTTTTTCATGCTGCCGTACGTGCTTGCACATGCCTATTGTTGCCTCTCGCGGATTTCAACTCGCACTACTACTGCTCTTTTTTCCTCTTTTTCACCCTCCTCCGTCTTCAGTTTCCTCAACTACGTCAGTACCTTTTTAGCGCACTCTGCCTTGTTCAACGACAGTGCAACTGTTCCGATTTTTGGTACTAGAGTCATCACTTGTATGTGTTCTCTGATATATGTGAATGCAACGACGTCCGAGAACACGAAATTTTGTAGACTAGTCTTGGTTCTCAGGCTTTCTACATTACTCTGATACTGTCCAACTGTTGAATATTGTGCATGCTGCTGTATATATGCGACAACAATAATGCAACATCTACAAACCCCTTTTGCCCGGCATTGTCTCTTTCACTTTCCGAAATGAACTAGCCATGTTAGGGCTATTATCTTCCCCGCCCTTTTTCTTCCCTTTTCCCCTTTTCAAAGGGCTAAAGCTTAGCCGAAGAGAGAAAGGGGCCGTGTCTTTCGTGGCCATGCCATTGCTAGGTGAAGGCTGTGGATTGGGAGTGCGCCATCATAGGTGAAGGCTGTGGATTGGGAGTGCGCCATGATGGCGCTCTGATTGCTTTCGAGTGAGGCATGGTCGAATGCAATCGATGAGCTTGCCAAGGCCTTGATCCTCATCTCTCGCTCCCCTGCTGATACTCATCCTTCCGTGTTCTTTTTGTATGCAGAGCAAGGCGATGAACAGGGACTCTGTTGAGTGTGGCCATGCTTAACTTCTGAGAGTGGGGCAGCCTATGTCCCAAGCTCTTACTACTGTTTTTTTTTCGGGTATAAGCTCTTACTAATGTCGTTACCTGTTTTTGCAGAAAACAAAAAGTTTGCAGAGTTTATCAGTTGCCTGAATTTTCTTACCAGTACTTGCTTATGCTAATAACTTCTGTACTTAGGTCCTATCTTTATTTCAGTTACGGCATTTCAGATATCAAAAGAAATTTATATATTATGCCCGAATAAACACGTATATGATACACTCATCATGACAATAAAATCTTGTCATTATCTTGACTTCTAGTTCTCCCTAATTGTTTTTTCTCTGACTCAACCGGTGGCCTGTTTTGCATGCATGGGTTTAAGTGAAAGTTACTCATCCCACCAAATATTTGGACCAGATGAAGCACTCGAGTGAGTCATCTGCCCCTGGTTCTCGATGTGTTTTCTGGTGCAGAAATCAAGGCAAATCATGTCTTGCAAGAGATTGGATCGATCGACCACTGCTGAGTGCCGATCCAAGAATTAAACTAAACATTATAAACTGCTTGCTTTGATGCATATTTGCACTGTGATTCTGACTGTACATTGTACAAGCACTCATCTTGTTTTCTTGAACCAATTAAACAAAGCATTTTGAAAGCCGATTTAAGCTTTGCTTCGATGCCCATTATCTGTGCTCGGCACGGCAGAATGGATGCTGCGGCCTCTGCACGAAGCAACTGAGAAAAAGACCAAAAGACTTGAGGTCAGTACAATGCCGAACGAAGACAAGCCGGTACAGTTTTCTCAAAAAAAAAAAAAAAAGACAAGCCGGTACAAATTAGTGACCTGAAACTCAAAGCTCGTTCAACACTAGCAAAGTTGACCCACTTTTGAATTGGATCAGTAAATTTTAAAATATTAAAATTTTGAATTGGATTAGTATGGTTTTATGTCAATGATTGACGCTGTTTGGACAAGTACTACATAATCAAGCTCATTTCTGTTTTAACAAACCATATGTTTAGTTGAGGACAGTGATTGCTGGTATACACAGGCTTCTTCCAAATGATTGTTTGACAAAAAAAAAAAAGCATCAGCACTACAAGCTTTAAGTTACTGCCATATATTTTTTTTACCATGTATGCTACCGTTTGCAACCTTTTAACACTGACCCTCATCAATTATCATTGGTTATAGCAAGTTGTGAATATTTTAATTCTGTCTTTATCGTTAACAGCAAATTGTAACACTGAACTGGTTAAAGAAAAAAAAAAGAAAGGTTGTAACGATGAATTAAGCAGGTTCACATTTCATTGCAAAACAAAAACCTCTTTTACCATCCTTGGAAAGGTACCAAAAGCTGCCACAAATTTTAACTTGAGGATTGCTTGGTACCTTTCCAAAAAAACTGTAAAAATGCTAACAAAAAAGAAATCCTTGGACCACAAAGTTCTCTGAAGCCAACAATGCGTGCCTTGTTGCCGAGAATATGGAGCACAATTACAGTACAGATTTTTTCTGGAACATGGAATAATTGCACTACTCGTGCGCATGGAGGAGCTAGGGAACATGAACACTGAAGTAAAGATGCACATGGATTTCAGAGACGCTTTCATCAACACACTTCTGAGTTGTGGGCCACAGATTGCTTCCAAATGAGCTTACGAACACATGGAAGGTTTTAACAATTCTTCGTATAGAGAGAACCTCGTTGACAATAATTTCAGCAGTATACTACGTATCTTGATACTAGGATAATTGCTAAACAGTAGCTTTTGGCTTAGAAAAAAGGAGGATTATAACCTGAAAGCAGGGAGGCCTAGATCCTAATAAGAAAATTGAAGATAGGCGATGATTAGCAGCTCATGCACCAGCAGCAGCCTTTCCCAAATCCGTTCTTCCCTTCTGTCGTCAAGACTAGATTAATCGAAAAGGACGGTTGTAAATGCGCATCATTACTGAGGCAGGGGAGTGCGAGAATTTTTCATCAAAATAGACCATCATCACAGGTGAGTATAACCACATGCAGCTAGAGCTAGCAGCTGATGCAACAAACGCTAAGCATGATGTAATGATGTGGCATAAATAAAACAACCGAGTTAAACAATGCCTGTTCCTTTTGTCTCTGTTTTTTTTTTCTTACAGAACATTTTTTTTGACCTCTGTCGTTCACCCGACAATAGCCAAAATCCAACAGCCTGCCCTGGAGGTTGGAGCAGTAGTGATCGTCATCGTATTGATGACGGATGCTATCACATACACCGAGCTAAGCAACATGGAGATGAGAGCTGGACCTGAATGATGATGAAATCGTCTAATTCAGTACTAGTGATTCCTCATACACTGTTCATGTTGCTCTTGTGACATTCAGAGCCTAACCTGACTGCAGCTCCAGATACGTGTTGCACTTGCACATGCAGCAGGTGGGTCGATAAGGAGGACAGAGAAATAATGAGTGGAGCTTTGGCAGGCTTTGGACGGCAGTGTGAGCCTCCAGTGTGGAGTGAATCGAGTGAAGACGACGCCGGCGTGGCTAAAGTAGGGGACGGGGTAGGCCAGGGCAGCGTGCTTTTGCAGTTTGTCTTGGCCATCTCCGCAGGACGCGTGCATTCGATGGGCGATGGGCATGAGACACGCGGGAGATTTTATTGGATTCCTCGGGACGGAGGCTTGCCGGCGGTAGCGGCAGCAGCGGCAGTGCCGGTTTGTCTTTCTTTTGCAGATGGTGTGATGGCCATGGTCGCCGCCTTTGTTTGCTCGGAAGTTTAGGCGGAAAGACCGCCAAAGAGAAGCTTCTTTTTGTACCGGTGCTGCGAGATATGCAGCCGTGATTCATCAGCCGCGATTTTTTTTTTTTTTGAGCTCAACTTAAGCCCTCGAATTGAACTTACCAACTTTACAGCCCAGTGGAATCTGGATTCCTAGTTTATTTCCCCAGCAGCCCAGCCCACCATAGGAGTCAATGGCGCCTGAATTGACACTCGAGCCCGTTTCATTCCAAGTTTCCAACGGTCCATCCTGAATGTACGGCCCTACAGCCTTATCACTCTCCTCAGCCCACAACCTGTCAAGAAAGCTTTGTCCATCCTGAATGAGCGGCCCATACGGCCCTACCAGCCAACGGATGCACACGCAAACGCTGTTCTTGATTTTATTTGGATGATGAAGCAGCCGTTGACATCACTGTCAGTCACTCGCCAGTCGCCACTGCCCAACCCAGTCCAGATTCGTGGACCCAGCGAGCGACAAGGGAGATCGTTGAGGTAGAGAGTAGGCGACCATGGCGGAGGTGCGGTACGGGATCGTCGGGGTGGGGATGATGGGTCGGGAGCACCTCCACAACCTCGCCCACCTCGCCGCCGAGGTCCAGCGGGAGCAGTCCGTGCTGGTGCGCGTGACGTGCCTCGCCGACCCCCATCCGGAATCCCTCCGCCTCGGGCTCCAACTCGCCATCGAGCTTGGCCTCCCGGCTCCCCAGGTAAACTAAAACTTGATGCTCTGTTTTACCTGATTAGTTGATACAGGTTTGCCCGCTTCATGGCTTGTGATAACTGATTGATTAGGTTCTGAATGAATTACTGAAATGCCTAGTTTTTCTTAATTCAATTGATTGCGCTGGATTGTTGTTAGTTTAAGCTTGTGTTAAATTCTTTGATGATTTGGCAGCAGAAAGCAGTATGATTCGCCTGTCTTCCTTCTCATTTCTGAGTAAATTCTTAACAACCACAAGGTTTCAAGACCTTTTCAGGTCACCGGGAGCTGTTGGACAGCGGGCTCTGTGACGCCGTCATTGTGTCATCTCCGAACATGACACACTACGAGATACTTATGGACATCATTGGCCACCACAAACCGCACCACATTCTTGTTGAGAAGCCTCTGTGCACCACGGTGCAGCACTGCAAGGAGGTGAGGTTACATTTCCTGATATATCACTTATCTGCTGCATAGTTTCTTCAACATTTCATCTGTACTCCAATAGTAAAATTATTCTCAAGACCAGAAGAGCCATGTCGGAAAAATTATTTTCATCAAATGTCAGCATGATCTATGACCTATGTGAGTGACATTTCCTTTTTGTGTCTCTTTATTGCTAACTTTCTGGTCTAGTCTTTGTTTCATTGCCAATTTTGCAGTTTTTGAATCTCAGCAAGTTTTTTTCAACTTGACGTGACAAACCTTTTATGTTTTCATATAGGTCATTGAAGCTGCTAAACAGAGACCGGATATCTTTGTGCAAGTTGGACTAGAATATAGGTACATGCCTCCAGTGGCTAAGCTGATTGATATTGTTAAGAGCGGTACACTAGGACAAGTAAGAATGGTGGCAATACGAGAACACCGTTTTCCTTTCCTTGTTAAGGTATGACACTCTACGGTTATTTGAATACGTGTGTTTACTTTGTGGTTCTTAACTGCTGCAACTCTTGCAGGTAAACAATTGGAATAGGTTTAATTGCAACAGTGGAGGAACTCTGGTTGAGAAGTGTTGCCACTTCTTTGATTTGATGAGGCTTTTTGCAGCTGCAAATCCAGTTCGCGTCATGGCTTCTGGAGCTATTGATGTTAACCATAGGGATGAAGTGCATGATGGAAAGGTTATGTTGTCTTATTGTTTAATCCAAACTTTTATATGCTTTCTCTGTGTGTGCAAGTTGTTGCATATTTGATATTAATGTTCTCTTTCGTATATCTACTCAAAGACATGCAAGCCAAAGTAACAGCACTAGCCTTGAGTTTCTTATCATATTCGCTTGTCTGTCATGTGTGGGATATGGAATTGTATTTGGAGCTTCTAAGTAGTAACTGCAAATGAATGTTCAAGCTGGCGAGAAGCCTTTGACATTTTCTGGTTTGGTGAGGTTTAGCTGAAATACTAGTGGCTAAAGTTAATTCTCTCGTTGCAGGTCCCTGACATAATCGATAATGCATATGTGATTGTTGAATTTGATAATGGCTCTCGCGGCATGCTTGATCTTTGCATGTTTGCTGAAGGAAGTAAGAACGAACAAGAAATATCAGTGGTTGGGGACATTGGGAAGGTACACATGTAGTCGTCAAATTTGTATTTCACCTGTATGTTTTTTCAGTTTAGTATCCAATCTACCCAATTTGGTTCGTTTCTTGAGAGTGTATTGCCATAGGTTTAAAGGCACTAAAACATAGATATTAGATAAAATTTTCATTTTTATGTTTTTCACATCCTTGGGCATGTTTCCTTGAATATGTTTTTTTTAAACTCTTTAGGTATATATTTTACTAAATCAGGTAAATCATACATAATAGGTATTTGAATGAGAAGGTAAATGGGCTCTGGAGTTAGCCCCTTAGCACATAACTTTGTAATTGTAAGAATACGAAGCATAAATAATTAAATATACACATAGTTTGTGGATATGCCAAATACACAGATGATGAACTGATCCATCCAACATATGAGTTATTTCCATTCTAATGATTTCTTGTCTACAAATTCTGCTATAGATGTTAAAATGTCGAATATGTGTTGTTGGTTGTTTGAATCTGGCGCTCTATTGGCCCTGTAGGATGGAGTTCGATTCAGACTCTTATATACCTGCCCTCCACATAAATGAGAGGACATGATTGAAACAGGAACGCACAGTTATCAAATAATAATCACCTCCTTTATGCTACCAGGACTCCAAAAGTTTGTTTTCTATAATGCTGTTATAAAATGATGACCTTATTGGGCTTACTCCATCTAAATGCTCCACCGGAGATATTGCACATGGTCCCAGTCAACTAGTACAAAGGACACACTCAATTATGAATAAATGCACGAAAGCCTATTCAACAAATGCAAGTTAAGTCTCATTCTCAGATGCCTTTAGCAAAAGCTCAAGAAGAAAATGAAAACTTAGATCTGATGTAGCTGAATACATTCTAGAATACTCTAGGAATGAGAAGCGGCTGGGAATGAACTTTAACTTACATTTGTTATCTTTGTTTAAGCTTGATAAAACAACCCGTTTGGACCAGGAGGAGTTAAGTTCTTGCTTAAAAGTATTGTCCTAGTTTAAGCACTTAATCTTTTACATTTACCGTTGCTAAAGTCGAGCCTAGCTAACAGATTATAGCTCTCCAGATTGAGCCACTTTATCTCTACACTTCTGCCCTTAGGTATACAAATAGCACTCAGAAGAAAGTTTTCATCGATAGCAAGCTACCTCAATAAATTTCTCCATTGAGAGACATGAGTGTCAAGAGAATATTCATACTGTCTTTGCCTTCTTAGAGTTGAGTGACAATTTCTTCCACTTTTTCTTTATTATGGATCATTTTCCGTTCCTAGCCAGCAGGGTTTCCCTCCTAATGATTTATTTACTTATAAAAAAAACACTCTTCAATGATTTTCTTGCTTTTCTGGCTGTTTGAATTTTATTACAACAACAACAACAACTAAGCCTTTAATCCTAAGCAAGTTGGCGTACGCTAGAGATGACCCAAGCACAAGAAAAACAGACAAACACAAGAAACAGGGCAAAGAAGAAGGGAGAAAAGAGCGATAAGAAAATAAACCAAACAAAAAGAATATAGAAAAGAGAGGAAATGTTTTAAATGGTGAATCTTTGCATACTAGACACGACACTGTAATTTGTAGACATCTTACACACATGGTTATTATGTTACTTCTTATGCTGTCAAGATATTTAGTTTCAGTTCTAATGTTTGTGTGATGACTCAATGTTTCAACAGGGTGAAGCTTTTGTTCCAGAGAGCATTGTTAGATTTGGCAAGAGAACAGGAGGCCGAGATGGTCTCGTAACAATAATGGCTGATGATCATCGGATCAAGTATGTTTGTATTGCTGCCCCATGTCAATATTTTGTCCTCTTTATTAGATTTCAAAAGCAGAGTTCAAAAACAAAAAAGGGGACTGATAGTATTTCTATGGATAATGAAACCACAATGCTAATACAATTGCCATCCCTTATTTATTACATTTTGATTGCTCCTATAAAATTTGTAATGTGCTGTTCGTATTGTTAGAGTATATTTGGTAGTTTAGATTATGTATTTAGGACTTCCATATGTACATACATCTCCTATTCTCTCTTACATGAATGACTCACACTAAGCCTAATAAAAGATGCATATTTTAGCATGTGGGGTATTTTAGTTTAAATCTAAAACCAGTGTTGTATTACATAGGTACCAAGGTCTTCATCATGGCTCCAGCTACCTGGAGCACCTCAATTTCTTGTGTACCATAAGGGCTCAAGGTGGGTCTGGACCATCAGTCAACTTAAATGATGGTCTGCTGTCTGTGGCCATCGGCGTGGCTGGCCAACTATCGATTGAGCAAGGACGTTTCGTTACAATGGAAGAGGTCTTAGCCTCTAATTAAGTTGGCTGATAATTTATGGTAAAGTTAGCTGAACATACTTGTGATTCTCAATATATGGTAATATCAGCTATACATCTGGTACTTGGACTCAAGAAACATTACTGAAGACAATAACAAATGTTTGAAAACCTCAAACATCTGCGAAAGATCTGGTAATTGCAAGTGAGGAGCAATTCCCTGTTTGGGTGGGCTGCAAATTGAGGATTGTCACGTCAAGTTATGATCCATCATAAACACCAGGATTTTTTCTTAATTATATAAAAAGTTATGAGAGTTTATATGAAACTTATTTTATAATTTTCAATACTAAATTAGCAAATTATCATAAAAATCTAACAATAGGTAATATTTTCTAATTGTAACGACGTGTAATTTCAAAAGGATGTAATGGATAATTTAGTCTATTTTTTAATAAAAATGTCCACTTTACTCTTTACTCTATAAGTCTGCTTATTTAATTACCTAATTTTCAAATCCGGAAAAATCTATTGTATATATATTTGATCAGAAAAGGAGGCTTCACATTCGCTCTCAAAGCCTAGAAATTTTCACATTAATCGGAGAAAAAGAAAAAGAAAAATTATCCATCATTACCATTATAAAAAATTTAGACCAAAATACTCTTTCATATAATTTTAAATTATCCACCATTAACATTATGTAAATTACTCACCACTGCCATGAGTCATCATTTATTTTATTTAAATAATAAAGCAAAAATTCTAAACCAATTTGGGTATCCATATATGACTTTAGAAATTTAATCTATTTAGAGAACAAAAGAGAAAAAAACATGTGTTGTGGTAGCAACACATTAACGTGGTTGTTGGAAAAACAAAATTCAAAAACAATTCATGGACACATGACAACATAAATATATGTCTTTAAAACAAATGTGTGTTCTAATTGTGGCAACAATATTTATATCAACAATACATACACATATACCGATTTAGAGAATACTTTCTATGTGGGTTTAGAAAAAAAATTATTCATAAATACACCCTACTTTCAATGCATGAGACTTCCTGTATATTGACTCTCTAGTAAGATATATACATAACATGTGAATGCATTTTCCAGTCTTAAAAAAACATTGGAACCTAGATATAAGTGTTCCACCGAATAATCAAACATATATATGTACATTAAAAATTGTGTTGAAAAATACTACACTCAATATATTATATAAATCTGAGTACTTTGATTATAATGCCATGGCCATGGTAGTTGAATAGTTCTGATTCATTACCTATGGTTAGAATGAGTAGAGCAATATCAATAAATAAGCTCATGCATAATAATTTGTTTTCTTTTTTCAATTGTATCTAGATAGTGATCAAATATTGATAATAATTTTTATAATATTTAGGATAATATATAAGACTAGCCATATAAATGTACGGGTAAGTTGACTAGTTTGATGTATCACGTTATGACACTAACGTTTTTTATACTAAACTAAACAATCCACGTGTTTGTATCCGGCACCGACATGCACAGCCACCGCTATCTTCTACATGTCCATCACATAGCCTTGCAAATCCTTCGATAAAAGCCCATGGTCCCCTTGTTGGATAAATTAGCAAGCGCGCGCGTGTGTTCTTCCTTCCTCCTATCTACACACTTGCAAGAGATGCTAGAGCAATCAACCTCATAAGTTGGATTCCCTCCACCTCCACTAGCAATGTGGGACTAAACTTTTACACTCCCACCACTCATGAATGGGCCTTTGAGATTTTTCAGGAATTATTATGAATATTAATGAGCCAAGCCCATATAATTCCAGCAATCCCCCACTAAATCTCAAAGTCCCAGCTAAACTTTGCTTCACCCCACTGTTGTTTAATATACCAGTATTTTTAGTGGAGACTGTTAAGTTGAACTTCCATGGAGAACAATAAGCTACACTCATTCACAACTTAAAGAATGGACTATGCCTTGGATTGCAAGTTTTGTGCAAACAAGTTTCACTTACTGTCATAACTGATACTAGACCTCCAGTAGGCTTCTCCATGGGTGGAGCATATAGGTTATACTCCCTTGGTCTTTCATGAGCTTAATAGAGATCACCCAAATCTCACATATTGCGACCTTACAACAATCAGGCTCATATAGGTGTATTTATTCAAGAATATTCTGTAGGACAACATCTTCGCTATTTTGAGCCAACTGAATACATTAAGGAAACAACTAACCTGTCATACAAATATCGATAGTAATGCATCGCTTCTCGAGTGGGTTATAAAAAGGTTACTCTCATGCTAACCAATAGCTTTAAGAAACCATGTGGATATGTGTCATGGTTTGCTATATTTGTAATGAGTAATTGACTTGAGCGGATTTGGTGTTTGAGTTAAAATACGGGAATCTAGGGATTGCATGGGTTTGCATATCATGGTTATGACTAACCAGAGTTGGTGGAGATATTGGTGATATTGCAGGAGATGGGAAATATGTTTGCTTGTCTCATAATATGTAGGTCACTGGAGTCGACTTGGTGGTCAATGGCGAGAGGATCGAGCACAAGTAGGGGACTTGGGGCCAGACGATCGGGATGCCGGGTGAAGTCAAGGGTGATCCACACCGTACACGTGGAGAGGCAAGAAGCACAGACGGTTTCGCTGTTGAGCCTCAAAACCGTGATGGTGATGAAGACGGCGTGTTGACCAAGTCAAGGCGAATGGGATGCCGGTGCAAGTGACAAGGGGGCCCGATGGATAAGGACTGGGAGAGACTTGCCGGTGGTCAGGATCGCGGGACAAGGTGACACGCGTTGACATCAAGAAGTTGTGCTTTGAGAAGCGTGCAAGGCGGTTTCCCGGTTTGGGCCTCAAAACCGGTGGCGGTGGTTGGTGGTGCATGTGGCACCATCACGGAGCTTGCTTCAAAATGAAGCAAAGACGTGAAGCGTCCGATGGCATTCGGGCGATGAGGAAAAAGATGGACGGTTATGCCCCCGGTGATAGGTGGGTGTGTTATGTAGGTCAAGGGTAGAGTGGTCACGTGGACAATAGATTCTAGGCCTATATAAGGAGAGGCGTGGCTAGTGGAAGAGGGGTCTCTCTTCCCATTAGCCTTGTGTTAGGACTCTATTCAAAGTGCTAGGAGAGGACTTCATGTTTTTAGAGGAGAGGAAAGGGTGTGTGAGAGACATCTCTTGCTCTTCCAAATAGTGGGTGAAAGAGGGTGGCTTCCTAGCCTTGTACCTATGGATCTTGTAAGCACCTTTCTATGATATGATAAATATTTTCGTGCTCAAGATTTCCCTCTTCACTTGAATCCTAAAATTCCCTTTTTCTTATTTTCGGAACTATTTTCGTGGTGATTTTCGATCTTGATTTTGAGTGAGTTTTGGGATGGATTTTGTGGGGTATCTTGGTGCTATGATGTTCTAGAACAATCCCATATAGGTCTTTGACCGAATCATAGGCACGAGCACCTTCGATTTCAACATTTTCTCAAATTTCCCCTTTTCAGTATTCTTGGCACAAGATCTGAAATTCATAATGATTCCTTGTGTTTTTGGAGTGGATCTCTTTAGAGGAGGGTCATGATGTATTGAGGATGATTTGGTCCAAATTTCGTGATTTTTGGAGTTTGTTTGATAGAGTTTTGGCAATTTTCTTTCCCGAACGGAGCTGCTGTTTTGCCCAGGACAGAACATCCGTGGCCAGGACAGAACTTCCGTGAGCATGAAGGAAGTTCCGTCAAAAACCACGGAACTTCCATGAGTGACAGTTCTCCCATCGCCTCGAACTTCCATGATTGACAGAACTTCCGTTGGGGGCTTCGGAACTTCCGTCGGGCACCACGGAACTTCCGTCAGGCTCAGTTTTGTGATCTTTTGGATCTTCCTTGTTTCCCTTTTTGTTTCTCTTATGCTTCCGCTATGTGTCCTTTTGGTTTGAGTCATTCCTAGGGTTAACGCATCACAAGTTGGTGTGTGTAATCTTGGTGACTCGGTTAGAGGTTGGTTTGGGTTGTAGTTGGGACATAGGCCAAGTTCTTGAGAAGAATTTTAATTGGCTCCCATTCACCCCCCCCTATGGTCGCCTTCTCAGTCCTTCAATTGGTATCAGAGTTGGTTTGATCACTAGTTGACCTTCACCGGCTTTGTGATCCGAAGGTGACATGGAGAAGCTGTGGATGTTCGATGGAGAGGACTTTCCCTACTGGAAGTCATGGACCAAGGCGTATCTGCTGAGTCAAGGACGTGTAATTTGGGAGATTGTTGATTAGGAGTATGCTATACCACAAGACCTGAACACTGCATCTGCAGGTGAGTTAGTCAGGTATGAGAACAACTCCAAAGCTGTCAATATTCTGCTCTCTACACTTGGTAGGAGTGAACATGATAGGGTTGCACACCTTGACACTGCTTATGCTATTTGGGATAAGCTCTACACTTACCATGAGGGTATCAACCAGGTCAAGCCTATGCGTAAGGATTCTTATAATAGACAGTACCAAACCTTTGCATAGAAACCGGGCGAGTCACTAGATGACACTTTTCGTAGGTTTGAGGCAATTGTGTGCAACTTGCGGGCTTGTGTAACCTTGTGTACAATAACAATGATAGAGCTAAGCAACTGCTGTACTCACTTGATGAAAATGTTTGGGGGGTTAAAATTGCTGCTCTAGAAGAAACTGCTGACTTCAATACCTTGAACTGTGAGCAACTGTATAACAAGCTGAAATCTCATGAACTATCTAGAAAATCTCGTCCTAATCTTGCTATTCCTGCTTCTAGCATGGCTTTCCTTTCTAGCTCTCAGAAGGTTAGTCACAGTGATGCTTCTTATAGAACTAACCCCTCACTTGACAAGTCTTCCTTGGAGTTTGCTTTGTCTTCTTTTGTTGCAGCTTCGGATGAACAGATGGAGTACATTCCTGACGAGGAGTTGTCCTTGCTCACAAGGAAGTTCAGGAGGTTCTACAACAACCGAAAGGAGAGAAGAGGAGGTGGTTCAAGAATCTGCTTCGAGTGCGGTGACCTGGGACACTTCATAGCTGATTGTCCCAAGAAGAAGAAGAAGGCCGCGTACCGCGACAACAACACTGAAGACTTCAAGCAGAAGAAGAACCGCTTCTACAAGAAGGGCAAGAATTCCAAGAAGTTCGCCAAGGCCATTGCACGCGCCTACGTTGCCGCCTTGAGCGATGTTGACCTCACATCAAGCGAAGGCTTTATAAGCTCGGAGGAGGAGGTTGAAAAGCCACGGGTCAAGAGGAAGGATGACTTCACTGGACTTTGCTTCATGGCAAAGAACGACCACGACACCGACTCTGGATCCGACTCTGACACAAGCGAGGTACCTCCCACTCTCGATGAGCTCTCTTCTGAACTTGATCATTTGCGCGATGTTCTGCTCATGCAAGATGATAAGCTTCGCAGTGCTATTTGTGAGAGTAGAGAGCTTAAGTCTAAGTTGGAGAGTGCTGATTTTGAAATTGCTTCGCTTAGGTCCAAGCTTGCTCGTGAGGACATTGTTGTTGAGTGTGAGTCTTGTCAAGTTGTGATGAGTGTGATCTTGCACAGAGGGAGAGTGTGCATGATCAAGTTGCCAGTCAGCTTGAGAGTGCCCTCAAGGAGCTTGATGAGTTCAAAGCTAGACCAACTCTTTTGGGTGCATGTCAGAAGTGCCCTAAACTCAAAGATGAGTTGGACGCTCAGTCCCTTAAAGTCAAAGAGCTTGAGTCCAAGTTGCTTCATGAGACTCGCTCTAAGGTCCTTCCACCACCTTGTGGGGTGTATGTCTCTCTTAAGGACAAGCTTGTAATCACTAGGGAGGAAAACAAAGCCCTAGTTCAGGAAAATGACTATCTTGTGTCTAGGCTCCAGAGAACCCTAGTGAGTGAAGAGAAGATTGAGAGTGATTTGGCAAGAGTGAAGGAGAGTGCTTCTAGATCAACCTATAACTTAGGTTTGGGATTTGAGAGGTGCGACAAGGAGAGTGAGAATGTGGGTAAGTTTATACCTAACTCCAGCTACAAGGATGAGGAAAACACTATTAAACCCACTGACACATACTATCCACCCAATCCAAAACCCTCCTTCAACCCAAAGCAAACAGAGAAGCCAAAACCCAAACCTGCAATGCAAGCCAAGCCTAATCCTAAGGGTGTCTACATTTGCATGTTTTGTGGTCACAAGGGCCACTTGGATGAATTCTGTTTTAGGCGTAAGAGAATTGAGAGGAAGCAAGCTAAGTTGACTAGGGATGCTTTTTATGATGATTTTGTTGACTTTCAGCCTCGCTCTTTTTCTCATGCCTATCGTGGACAGGGTCATCCCCCATATGGCTTTGATTCATGAGACAGAGGCCTTGCGTAGCAGTGCTTTGGCGCCCCATGTTTTCCCCATTGTGGTGAGCGTCACTCGCGTGGATTTGTCTTTCACACAGATAATTTCTATCCTCACAACCCAAGGTTTGAGTTGAGACGCTTTGAAAGGCCACATTTTGTCCATCGTGGTTCTCGTCCCATGCGTTCAAATGATAAAGTGCAAAGAACTGTGATGACTACTACTGGTCATATGGTTAAGTGCTGGATTCCCAAATGCTTTTTGACTAACCCCAGCACTGAGCCATCGACTTTCACTTCTCGTTCTTTGTAGGCAGTAGGTGAAGGCTTGGAGAACAAGTGGTTGATAGATTTCTGGTGTTCACGTCACAAGACCGGAAATGCAAAGTCGTTCTCCAGCCTCACTCCCTTGAAGCGTTGGGAGTATGTGACCTTTGGAGATGACAAGAGAGGAAGAGTGAAGGGAAGGGGCGCGGTAAAGGTAAATGAGAACTTCACTCTCAATGATGTTGGTCTGGTTGAGTTTCTCAAGTACAATCTCCTCTCTGTCTCTCAGCTTCTTGATGTTGGTTTGGAAGTGCACTTTAAGTCGAATGCTTCTTGCGTTCTTGATTCGAGTGGTTCCTTGGTTTGTGGGATTTCTCACATTGGCAGAGTTTTTCAGGCTGATTTTGCTAGTTCTCCTGGTTCTCACAAGTGCTTGTTTGCTCAATCTTCTTCTGAGCTCTGGAAATGGCATAGGAGACTGGGTCACATGAGCTTTGACTTGTTATGTCGCTTGAGTGGCCTGGGTTTGATCTGAGGATTGCCTAAGCTCAAATTTGATAAGGATTTGGTTTGTGCTCCTTGTCGTCATGGGAAAATGATTGCCGCTTCTCATCCACCAATTAATTTGGTGATGACTGAACGCCCTGGAGAGTTGCTTCATATGGACACTGTTGGTCCTTCTCGGGTTCGTTCGGCGGGTGGGAAGTGGTATGTTCTTGTGATTGTTGACGACTATTCTTGCTACTCTTGGGTCTACTTTCTTTAGAGCAAGGATAAAGTGTTTCATCACTTTCGGAGCCTAGCTTTGAGGTTGTTCAAGGAACTCCCTGGTGCACTACGAGCGATTCACAGTGATAATGGCATCGAGTTCAAGAACTTCTCCTTTGATGCTTTCTGTCTTGAGCATGGTATTGAGCATCAGTTTTCAGCACCTCGTGTTCCCCAGCAAAACGGTGTGGTTGAAAAAAAGAACAGAACCTTAGTGGAGATGGTCTGGACAATGCTCGATGAGCATAGGACTCCGAGGCGGTTCTAGGCTGAGGTCATTAGCACTGCTTGTTATGTTTCCAATTGGATTTTCTTGTGCTCAATTTTTAATGTGACTTCTTATAAGCTGCATTTTGGGAGAAAGCCATCGGTTTCTCATTTGCGTGCCTTTGGTTGCAAGTGCTTTATTCTCAAACGTGGCAATCTTGATAAGTTTGAGTCAAGGTCTTCCGATGGAATCTTTCTTGGTTACTCTCTTCATGGTCATTCCTACAGAGTTTTGAATTTGGAGACTAACACCATCATAGAATCCTGCGATGTAACCTTTGATGAATCAAACTCTTGTGCAAGGAATGTAATTGAGTCTGTAGGTGACAAGGAGATGAAGGAGAGCATCTTTGTAGAAGAGGACCTACAGGGCTTTGATAATGATGATGATGATTCACTTCATCTCTCACCTGAGCTTGTTCCTGCTGCTACCACTACTCCAGCAGAGGGTCCAGAAGCTTCTACATCGACTTCAGCAGCTGTCGAGCGAGCTCCAGCTGTGGTTGAGGGGGAGGTACACTCTGAGAGAGAGGCTCCTCACAACATTCAGCGTCGACACCCACCTCAACAGATGATCGGTAATCTCTATGAGAGGACAACAAGGTCAAGATCTGCACATCTTGGTTGCTTTACCAATTCTCTCTTTGTTGCAACCTTTGAACCTGGGATGTTGGACACACACTATCTGATGAACATTGGGTTAATGCCATGCATGAGGAGTTGGAAAACTTTGAGAGAAACAAAGTCTAGACCCTTGTAGAGCCTCCCAAAAATGTCAATGTCATAGGAACCAAGTGGGTGTTCAAAACCAAACATGGGGAGGATGGTGACGTTGTGAGAAACAAGGCTAGGCTAGTTGCTCAAGGTTTTAGCCAAGTGAAGGGCTTAGATTATGGTGAAACCTTTGCTCCTGTTGCTCGCATAGAAGCCATTAGAATCTTACTTGCATTTGCTGCCTCCAAGGGCATTAGACTCTATCAAATGGATGTCAAGAGTGCTTTCCTAAATGGTTTCATAGAGGAAGAAGTGTATGTGAGGCAACCCCCTGGCTTTGAGCACAATAAATACCCAAACCGTGTGTACAAGCTTCAGAAGGCTTTGTACGGGCTAAAGCAAGCACCTAGGGCATGGTATGCTAGGCTTAAGACCTTCTTGCTAGAGCATGGGTATGTCATGGGGTGTGTTGATAAAACCTTGTTCACTCTAAAGTATGGCAATGACTTTCTGATGGTTCAGATTTACGTGGATGATATCATCTTTGGTGGTTCCTCTCATACTCTTGTGTCCAGGTTTCAGGAAGCTATGGAAAGTGAATTTCAGATGTCGATGATGGGAGAGCTCACCTTCTTTCTTGGGCTTCAAATCAAGTAGTGCAAGCAAGGCACTTTCATACATCAAGCCAAGTACACGAAGGATCTCCTGAAGAAGTTCGACATGGTCAATGTGAAGCCGTTGTCTACACCAATATCCACTACAACGGCTCTTGACCCTGATGAAGACTGTGAAGCGGTGGATCAAAGGGAGTACAGGAGCATGATTTGCTCCCTCTTGTACCTGACAGCGACAAGACCCGACATACACTTTGCGGTGTGTCTTTGTGCTCGCTTTCAAGCTTCCCCAAGGGTGACTCATCGCAAGGCTGTCAAGCGCATCTTCAGGTATCTCAAATACACCCTTGAGTTCGGTCTTTGGTACTCTGCATCTTCATCCCTTGATCTCATTGGGTATTCGGATGCGGACTTTGCTGGGTGTAGAATTGATAGGAAGAGCACTTCTGGTACTTGCCATTTTTTGGGTCTTCTTTGATCTGTTGGTCTTCTCGTAAGTAGTAGAGTGTTGCCCAATCCACCACAGAGGCTGAGTATGTAGCTGCTGCTCATAAATCCTATGGATTGTATCTACCATAAGAGACTATGGGTTGACTTTTAAGGGTGTTCCACTCATATGTGATAACTCCAGTGCCATATGCTTAGCCAAAAACCCAGTCCAACATGGTAAGGTCAAACACATCAATGTGCGATTCCACTTCCGGAGAGACAATGTTGAGAAGGGGGATGTTAAGCTCAAATACATTGATACCTAAAACCAACTAGCTGATATACTCACCAAGCCCCTAGATGATTCGAGACATGCTTTTCTTCGGGGGGAACTTGGTGTTTGTCATCCCTATGGCATCATTTGAGGGGGAGTTGGTTTTCTCTGATATATATGTATCTTACCATTTTCGTATTGCATCTCATATGTACTATATGCATTGGTAGATGAGCTTTGATTCTTATGCTTCCTTGCATTTCTCCTTGCTATGATTGAGCTTGAGCTAAGTTGTGTGGATGTGATGGTAATCTCTCATGCTTAGATTTTCTAGATGGCCTGTTATAAACTCATATGAGCAACTTGCTAATCTTAAAGGTAAACTGAGCTTCTTGTGAACCTTATGATCTAATCTTGCTAAAACTTGCTCACCATGTGTATAATTGCTTTTATCCTTATTGAAGCTTGCATTGAGGCTAGTCTAGAGGATGTCTTGGCTTTGGCACCTTGTGTTTGCAAAATGGAAGACTTTGCAAATGTTTAGCTCATGATGTAATATTGTGGGAACATGTGTTCCTTTTGCCGCAAAGGCATGCTCTTTTGTCTTGTGCATAATCCTAAAAAATCTGCTAAGTGCTTTGATCAAGAATTACTCAATAATACTAAATCCAAACATTGTGACTTGGAGCCTCGGGGTGTTTGCCGTACCCAGTCGTGCGACCCTCCGTATGGATAAGAGGACACATGAGGATAAACAATAATCACTTGATCAAACTGAGTCTCTGTTGCATATGTGAGCGTTTGTAGAGCTTATTTTCTACGAGTGCTTGTTGCCCTTGTTGAGATTGAAACTAGCTAGATTCTTATGATTCACTTGGTGCTTGTTTTGCCTTGGATGAGAGTACTTACACATGTGGTGGCAGATTTTCTCATGATAAGTAAAATTTGATTCTATCTAAGCTAGTCAATCTTTCTTCTTAGCCTGTAGAGCTCATGGTGTTTATAGCTTGCTATCTATTTTTGATCTTTGCATGATTGGGAGCTATTGCCTTTACACTTCATGGCACTATGGTTATGGTTAGCAAAGTTAAATGCTTGTTTGCATAATTGTTGAAGCTCCTTAGGTTTGCATTTTCATGCATTGCATGTTTGCTTGTTCTTTTGCCTCTTTGATGAGTTCATTGCCAAAGGGGGAGAAAATGTTAGGGTCATGCACAAATAATGCTAAGAAACTCATATGATCCGTTTTGCACTATATGAGACCTACCATAACTTGAGGGGGAGCATATCATGATCTTGAGCGGTTTCTTGCGCTTTTCACATTCTTTACATCTCAAGTCGCTTTCTTTGTCAACTCTTGGTTTTATGATCCCTACTTGCTAGATGGCTTATTTTCACCTTTTCTTTGGGTTTGGCCATTTGGATGTGCTTATTCAGCTTCGCATTTCAATCTCTAATCTTTGTGCATTTGGTCTTGTCAATGTACTCATCAAGAGAGAGATTAAGAAACTATGTGGATATGTGCCATGGTTTGCTATATTTGTGATGAGTAATTGACTTGAGCGGATTTGGTGTTTGAGTTGAAATGCGGGAATCCAGGGATTGCATGGGTTTGCATATCATGGTTATGACTAACTGGAGTTGGTGAAGATATTGGTGATATTGCAGGAGATGGAAAATATGTTTGCTTGTCACATGATGTGTAGGTCACTGGAGTTGACTTGACGGTCAATAGTGAGAGGATCGGGCACAAGTAGGGGACTTGGGGCCATATGATCGGGATGCTGGGTGAAGTCAAGGGTGATCCACACCGTACACGTGGAGAGGCAAGAAGCACATACGGTTTCGCTGTTGAGCCTCAAAACCGTGGTGGTGATGAAGACGGTGTGTTGACCAAGTCAAGGTGAATGGGATGCCGGTGCAAGTAACAAGGGGGTCTGATGGACAGGGACTGGGAGAGACTTGCTGGTGGTCAGGATCACGGGACAAGGTGACATGCATCAACATCGAGAAGTTGTGCTTTGAGAAGCGTGCAAGGCGGTTTACCGGTTTGGGCCTCAAAACCGGTGGTGGTGGTTGGTGGTGCACGTAGCACCATCATAGAGCTTGCTTCAAGATGAAGCAAAGACGTGAAGCGTCCGATGGCATTTGGGCGATGAGGAAAAAGATGGATGGTTATGCCCCCGGTGGTAGGTGGGTGTGTTATGTAGGTCAAGGGTAGAGTGGTCATGTGCAATAGACCCTAGGCCTATATAAGGAGAGGTGTGGCTAGTGGGAGACGGACCTCTCTTCCCATTAGCCTTGTGTTAGAACTCTATTCAAAGTGCTAGGAGAGGACTTCATGTTTTTAGAGGAGAGGAAAGGGTGTGTGAGAGACATCTCTTGCTCTTCCAAATAGTGGGTGGAAGAGGGTGGCTTCCTAGCCTTGTACCTATGGATCTTGTAAGCACCTTTCTATGATATGAGAAATATTTTTGTGCTCAAGATTTCCCTCTTCACTTGAATCCCGAAATTCCCTTTTTCTTATTTTTAGAACTATTTTCGTGGTGATTTTCGATCTTGATTTTGAGTGAGTTTTGGGATGGATTTTGTGGGGGATCTTGGTGCTATGATGTGCTAGAACAATCCCATATAGGTATTTGACCGAATCATAGGCACGGGCACCTTCGATTTCAATGTTTTCTCAAGTTTCCCCTTTTCGGTATTCTTGGCACAAGATCTCAAATTCATAATGATTCCTTGTGTTTCTAGAGTGGATCTCTTTAGAGGAGGGTCGTGATGTATTGAGGATGATCTGGTCCAAATTTTGTGATTTTTGGAGTTCATTTGATAGGGTTTTGGCAATTTTCTTTCCCGAACGGAGCTGCTGTTTTGCCCAGGACAGAACTTCCGTGGCCAGGACAGAACTTCTATGAGCATGATGGAAGTTCTATCAAAAACCATGGAACTTACGTGAGTGACAGTTCTCTCGTCACCCAGAACTTCCGTGATTGACAGAACTTCCGTCGGGGGCTTCAGAACTTCCGTCGGGCACTACGGAACTTCCGTCAGGCTCAGTTTTGTGATCTTTCAGATCTTCCTTGTTTCCCTTTTTGTTTCTCTTGTGCTTCCGCTATGTGTCCTTTTGGTTTGAGTCATTCCTAGGGTTAACACATCACAAGTTGGTGTGTGTAATCTTGGTGACTCGGTTAGAGGTTGGTTTGGGTTGTAGTTGGGACATAGGTCAAGTTCTTGAGAAGAATTTTAATTGGCTCCCATTCACCCCCCTCTGGTCGCCTTCTCGGTCCTTAACATTAAGCCAACTGAATACATTAAGGAAACAATCAACCTGCCATACAGATATCGATAGTAATGCATCACTTCTCGAGTGGGTTATAAAAAGGTTACTCTCATGCTAACCAATAGCTTGTTCTTCCCAGGTCCTACTTCACAGGATCTCCGATCACATAGGTTGGGTTACCACTATAGAATAGCACATATGGGTCTCATACCCATCTCCTTCGATGCACTGTCTATCACATTACGTGACAACCGCTTGGTGAATTGATCTGCCAGGTTCTCACCAGTTGATATATATTCTACTGATATGACTCCAGAGTTTCTCATTTTCCTGACAGACTTCAAACGTCTCTTAATATGTCTTGATGACTTTATATTGTCCTTAGAATTGTTCACTTTGATATCACAATATTATTGTCACAATTCATGAGGATTGTTGGCACAGGTTTCTCGACAATAGGCAAGTCTATCAAGAGCTCACGTAGCCAATCGGCCTCAACTATAGCTGTATGTAGTGTGGTAAGCTCTGCTTCCATGGTAGACCTCATCAAGATGGTCTGTTTGCATGATCTCCATGAAACAGCATCACCACCAAGAGTAAATACATATCCACTCATGACATACAGCTTATCAGCATCAGATATCTAATTGGAGTCACTATAGCCCTCTATTACTACTGGATATCCAGAATAATGAATTCCATAATCTATAGTACCAACTAAGTAGTGTATTACCTGCTCAGGCGCACGCCAATGATCATCTTCCGGACAAGAAGCAAACCGACTCAGTTTACTCACAGCAAACGAGATGTCAGGCCTAGTAGCACTAGCTAAATACATAAGTGATACAATAATATGAGAATATCTTAATTGGTCTCTGCTAATTCTCTTATTCTTTCGAAGAATCAAGTTGGGATCATAAGGTGTTGGAGAAGGCTTGTTGTCCTTGTAACAAAAACGGTTCAAGAGCTTCTCAACATAATGAGATTGCGAGTAATCTCATCCTCTCCTTTGATTAGTTTGATGTTTAAGATAACATCAGCCTCACCCAGATCCTTCATATCAAAGCTTTGGCACAGAAAAGTCATGACCTCATTGATCACGTCAAGATTTGTTCTAAAGATGAGTATGTCATCAACATACAAGCACAGTATAACTCACTGACCCTCACCATGGCGGTAGTACACGCGGTAGTACACACATTTATCAGCCTCATTGACTGAAAAGCCTGCTGCTAGAAGTGTCGAATCAAATTTCTCATGCCACTGCTTAGGAGTTTGTTTCAGACCATACAAAGACTTCAACAACTTACACACCTTGTCTTCTTGTCCCTTTATTACAAATCCATCTGGCTGATCCATATAGATTTCCTCATCCAACTTTCCATTAAGGAAAGCTATCTTAATGTCCATCTAATGAATGATAAGACCATGTGAGGCAGCCAGAGCAAGTAATACACAAATAGTGGTCAATCTAGCAAATAGGTGAATAAATGTCAAAGAAGTCTTCGCCTTCTTTTTGAGTATAACCCTTAGCCACAAGCCGAGCCTTATACTTGTCAATAGTATTATCAGACTTAACTTTTTCTTAAACACCCATTTATAACCCACAGGTTTGCAACCATATGGTCTATCAACAACTTCCCAAGTTCCGTTAGAAAGAATAGAGTCCATCTCACTATGGACAACTTCTTTCCAGTCATCTGCATCAAGAGATGCATATGCCTCTGAAATGGTTCTAGGAGTGTCATCCATAAGATAAACAGTGAAATCATCACCAAAAGACTTTGCAGTCCTTTGTCTCTTACTCTTCCTAGGAGCTTCACTATCAATCTCCTCATGGATTGGTTCAAGTGTTTGTTCAACATGATCAGAAAGTGCACTAGGTTCAGGAGTTGTTTCAACAATCACATCAGAAGATAATCTAGACATGCTATGTAAATCTTTCATAGGAAATATATTCTCAAAGAAAGTAACATCATAAGACTCAATTAATGAATTAATATGAATATCAGGCACCTTTGATTTAACCACTAAAAATCTATAGGTAATGCTATGATGAGCATATCCAAGAAAGATACAATCCATAGTTTTAGGTCCTAACTTACGCTTCTTGTTGATCGGTACGTTGACTTTGGCCAAACAACCCCATGTGCGTAAGTAAGAGAGCGATGGCTTTCTACCAATCGATTCCTTATATGGTGTATTCTCCTTATTCTTCATGGGAACTCTATTTAGGACATGACATGATGTCAATAAAGCCTTCCCCCATCATGCCTTAGATAATCAAGTCGTGTCTAACATAGAATTAACCAAGTCAGTCAAGGTGTGATTCTTTCTTTTGACAACCCTGTTTGATTGGGGCAAATAGGAAGGTGTCCTCTCATGTATCATACCATGTTCCGCACAGAATAAGTCAAACTCATTTGAGAAATACTCGCCACTACGATCGGACCTAATTCTTTTGATCTTTTTCTCTAGTTGAGTTTCAACTTCAGCCTTACAAATTTTAAAGTAATTTAGAGCCTCATCTTTTATTTTTAACAAATAAACATAGCAATATCTAGTCGCATCATCAATCAAAGTCATGAAATATCTTTTTCCACCCTCAATCAATATACCATTCATTTCACAAATATCTGAATGTATAAGTTCTAGCGGTGCCAAGTGTCTTTCCTCTGTAGCCTTATGAGGCTTTTGAGGTTGCTTAGATTGCACACAACTTGAGCACTTAGAACCTTTGACAATGGAAAAATTCGGAATTAGATTCAAGCTGGAAAGTCGAGATATAGAACCAAAATTTAGATGACATAAACATGAATGCCAAACACTAGCATCACTATCATTAACACCATCACAAATATAGTTCACAGACTTATTGTAATAATCTGAAAGGAAAAAGTAGAACAAGCCTCCGCACTCATAGCCTTTACCAATAAATTGTCCACTCTTAGACACGACAACTTTATTCGACTCAAGCACTATCTTAAAACCATCCCTATACAAAAGGGGAGCCACTAACGACATTCTTCTTGATAGAAGAGACATGTTGTACGTTCTTCAATTGGACAATCTTCCCCGAAGTGAACTTCAGCTCGACCGTGCCAACACCATAAACAAAAGCATGTGACCCATTCCCCATTAGGACGGCGGATTCCTGGGCGACATGGTAAGAAGTAAATAGAGAAGCATCAGCACACACATGAACATTAGCACCAGTATCAAGCCACCAACTAGTAGATTGAAATATAAAAAAAATATATGATAAATTACCATACCCACTATTTTCTCCAGCACTGGTCACCATGTTTGTAAACTTCTGCTGTGGAGGCTTCCTTCCTTTGCGTTCTGGACACTTCTTTGCCCAATGCTCATTAGAACCGCAAACAAAGCATGCTCCCTTCTCCTTCTTCTTCTTCTTAAAGGTAGTGGTCTGCTTAGGCTTATTGTTCTTGCCCCTGCCCTTACCACCACTGCCATGAGACTGTGGTTGATGCACCATATTGGCAATAGTGTGTCCCTCGTTAACTTTAGAACGTCCATCCTTCTCACGAGCTTTCTCCTCAACATCAAGAGACATGACCAAATCTGATACAGATATGTTCGTCCTCTTGTGTTTAAGAGTAGTGGCGAAATTTGTCCAAGTTAGAGGCAATTTGGCAATAATACCCCTAGCCACAAGCTTCTCAGGTATGACGATCTTAAGCAATTCGAGTTTCTTCACAATGCACTGTATCTCATGAGCCCGCGCGATGATATATTTGCCATCTACCATCTTAAAATCATGGTACTCAATGACATACAGTTCAGCGCCAGTATGTGAACCACCATAGTCAGCGATCAGAGCGTCCCACATATCCTTTGTGACTGTATGATGGATGTAGACGTCCTGAAGACGGTCTACCAGAACTCCAATATCAGCGCCCAAGAATATTGTGTTGGCTTCACTATAGGCCTTTTCCTGATCTGTAGTGAGATCACCTTCAGGTTTGCCAGTGGACACCCAGAACACATTCATGACAGTAAGCCACAGAGTGACTTTCACTAGCCATCTTTTAAAATGCACGCCAGTGAATTTCTTTGGCCTCAATGCATCGAAAAATCCAGCCATAAAACTAAAGTGCCTACAATAAGGTTTTTGGATTGTTGGATAAATTAGCACTTTTAATTTTATATTAATCCAGAAATAAATCATAAGCATGATTAACAGATTGCATGATGAACTAGACAAGTCTACACAAGATCTAGACAGGTCTATAAGGCCAGACAAAAGCATAGTATCTACCATACTAGCAATATCCATCATAGATAAACAGACCACGAAAGCTAGTATATAAGACATGATTTGAGATGAGAGTACGTACATTTTTTTCTGGACTGGGTAGAGGAGGTGGCAACGACGTGCAACACCGTCATGTTGTTGGCGATGACGGGTGAGACTGACCCGATGACGAGGAAGACGAGCCGTGGCGACGAGCTTGACGAAGACGAGAAAGCGATCGAACAGTCGCGCAGAGCGCTTCCCAAAAACCTTATTCACTTTCTCCCGATGCAGAATCATAGAGGACGACAATTCTGGAGACCTGTTCTCCCGTTCGCCGGTGGACGCCGACGATCGGGATGGAGAAGTCTTGGTGGTGCAACAGTAGCGAGATACAAAACACTAGACGATTGCGTGATATGATTTGCGGTAGTATCCGTACATATTTATAGAGAGGAACCATTAGGATTGGGTGTCCCGCAACCGAGTCGGTTACTATATTAATATGTCGGTTTCCATAATCAAATATATGAAACACGCAGCAAAAAGAAAGTGCAAAAAGAAGCCATGCTCCGCAAAGCAGGAGACCAAATTTCGGCGGACCATTCACGCAGGTGATGCGCGGCCGCGCCCATCGCCCACGCCCCGCCTCGCCCCGCCCGGCCTGACGAGGTGAGGCGAGCAAGCATGCGCGTGTGTTCTTCCTTCCTCCCATCCACACACTTATAAGAGATGCTAAAGTAGCCAACCTTATAAGTTAGACTTCCTCCACTAGCAATATAGGACTAAACCTTTGCACTCTCACTACTCATGAATAAGCCTTTAAGGTTTTTCAAGAATTATTATGAATATTAATGGGCCAAGCCCATATATCCAGCACACCTCGCCACAGTTATAGACTAGCTAGTAGGTGAGGCCCCTATCATGGGGCACACAAACACAACTGTGTGCTGATTGATACTGTTAGACTTTGCAAATAAGGAGGTTGGATTAGTTCGCCGCTATATGGACATATATATATGGATAACCATAAAAATTTCTGGAAGGTCTCTTATTTTAAGCATATGGATATATATCACATTTAGTAACCTCTAGTATGATAATACATATTCCCTCTGTTCAACATTATAAGACACTCTAGACTTCTCATATTTTCTCAAATTACAAGACACTCTCGCTTCCCAGTACACCTTTATCTCTTCTCAATATATCTCTATCTCTATCTCTCTCCTTCTTGTTTTTTATGTATCATAACTTTTTACCTCTCCTTAATTCTCGTGCTCAGAGCCAAAATATCTTATATTGTTGAACGGAGGGAGTACTTAATTTAGAAACCTCAAGTGTGAAGAGATAGAATTTGGATACTTATTTTTTTCACTCATAGCCGACACAGATCTGGCCGCTGTTTTTAATTCCGTTTTCTGACGAGATAGAATTTGAAACTGACAAAGCATGTTACATGGATGGATCAATCGTGCCTCAATGTCTGGACATTAGAATAGCCTTATCTAACCTTCAATATATTACAAAGTGCAAAAAGACTGGGGCGAAGGAACACCACCAACAAAGGTTGCATCATGAAATTGAGGACAAGTAACTTGTTCTACGGAACTACTATCTCGATTTCAAGGTGGTCGATGGCTTTACCTTGGAAAGCTGATTGAGTGGCAGCGTTAATTACTTCGTTCTTCAGAGGCTTTTTTACTTGGGAAGTTGATGGGATGGTAGCATTCTCTTCTTCGTCATCTGTGGCTTGGGGATCAATGAATGGGCGACCAGTAGTTTTTCCTCCCATTTGATGTTGAAACAAATGATGCTGCCTTCTCTGAAGCCTTTCTGGGAATGATTCCATCCCAGCATACATCAAGAGTATCCAAATGTAGGACAGATACTCCCCGCCGGAGCCGATGCTCTTTGCGTGAAGGTACCCTCGGCACCTACCGGCAGAAAAGCAAAGCATCTCCACCCACACCCCTTTGATCACCTTACACATCTTCTCATCACCTAAATGGACCAACTTTTGAGAAAGCTTCCAACCGTTGTAAATAAAACCTTGTTTTGGACCATGACCAGACTTAAGTTTGTCAATTATTCTCTGTGTGACTTCTTTTTCGTCTGTGAGTGCCTTCTCACCCTCCATCATCTTCTTGATTTCCTTGTAGGCAGTTTTGAACACGCGCTTTCTGCTACCAGGCATCAGCATCTCTGGATTAGCAAACAGTAGATGGATCATGTAGTTGGAGATTTCTCTGGACAGCTTGGCACATTGAGAGTCATGGGGTGTGCGCTGATGGGGGAAGCAAAAATGTGTGGCCACATGCCAGAGAATAATGCTCTCGTCGAACGGCTTTGCTAAGCTTTCGCCAAGCCTCGGGTGACATTCGTACCTTTCAAGTGTCCAGTGACCCATGGTATCATTGAACTTCCTGTAACTCTCTGCATCACTTATGTAGTTCAACCACCCGTCTCTAATGTGTTCACAGACTACTATCGCAATTCTCATGGTGGAATCAGAGGGTTCCATGCAAAAGTACTGGTCAATCAGGTCCTTGCAGAGTTTTCTGGCGAAACTCATCAACCACGTCTGATTTTTGTTGCGGACGAAGAATCCTACAATGTTATGTTGGGACACCACCCCTTCACGCAGCATCATGTTAAAATTATCTATGGACAGATAGCCGTGGAACTCCAACAAAAAGGTAGATAATAAAAGGATAACTGTAACAATGAGATCAATCAAACTATAATACTCTTCCTTAATGCTTGTTCCGTGACTTTGGACGATGAGCTCAACGGCGGCTTCCACAACGAGGGCAAAGGCTACAGCTGCTAGTACTATGGTTAAAATCTGCGTCAACCAGTAGCTGCGGCTTCCAACACGATTCCTGTCATCTTTGGTGTAGAGAAGTCTGAAGATTTTGGTGAGCCCCCATTCTATGGATGAATGGACGCTTTCATCACTGAGCAACCAAAAGGACTTGAGGTCAGCAAGACGTTCCGAATATGGATGCGCAAAGTCCACGAACAACCTATCAAGGTATTCAGGCCTGTGTAGGCGTCCTTTGTGGGCACGCTGGAGATTACTGTCTTGTAACCCCCGAGGAGGGCTGTTTTCCTGAATCCAAGTCTTGGCGTCTTGTATGTAAGCTTCAAGTTCTTGCTCTCTGTCGCCCACGGTAGTTGTCGGAGTAGGATCGGTGGATCCGACTAGGCTATTGAAACTGGATCTTTTAAGAGTCAATGGTTTCCTGAAGCACCTAAAAATGGAGGGCACGAAAAGCAAAATTGTTGCAGCTGAGATCCTCTTGTCGTTTGATGACCATGATCTGCCGAACACGTAGAGGGCCACCGTGACCTAAAACGACAGTGAAGATGGAAGAACCAGATGAATAGCGCTTAGGCAAATCAAGCATCGTCGATGCGAAGAACTCCAAGAGTAGTGCTGTAGATTGATGACGTGGACTGCTCCTCACCTGAGACACTGCAGTTACAATTTGCCGCCTCCAAAGCTCGTTGTCTTCGATGTTGTAGGCGGATATGGCTTTCTGCCCGCCCAGGTGCATTAGCAGGATAGGCGTCCACAGCACCTCGAGGCCATGTCTACCGTTTACATAATTGTATTTTAGTTTCTCTTGGCGATTGAAGAGCGTGGCGAGCGCGTAGATTGCTAGTCCATCACTGGCCAGGTACGAGAGCCAGATGAACAATCTCGACAAGGGCTTGATATGCGACTTCCGAGCTCTGCCAAACGCTGCGAGGTAGCACTGAGCGGCGAAACTGCCCAGAACGAGGATGCGCAGCTGCCATTTTTCCCACCATTGCACAGCACTTGAGAGGAACATCGATCCTTCTCTGTCTGCCTTGCCTACCCCTTGGTGTGCTGTGGCCTGTGGGTATGTTGTGTTAGTGCGTAATTGTGATATACGTATAGTCTTATGTGCTCCGCTTGCCCACAACTACTATTCGACTGTATTAAAAATGACATGGGGGCAGTCAAGCAAAAGGTGCACCAGCTGGCTGGATCTTTATATATTATCTGAGCCCTGCGGTAGTTCAAATTCCCTGCGCTAGATTATCCCTTAAGGATCGATTCAGTGGCCACCACGCGGCTAACTGCAGCTTCGTGGTGTCTTCGATCGGACGTAGTGGCACAAATACTACTTTCTCGATTCACATCATATATAAATAGATAAAAGGAAGAAATAGAAAAAAAAAACAATCTGAAGCAAACACGGGGGCATGTGCAGCGCACATGGGAGAGACGAAAGGGAAATGAAAGAAACTATAAAACGTCGCCATCGAAAGAGGAGCCAACTATCACGTGTGCACGCTCTCGAAGGTAAATAAAAAAAATGGCGTAACCCAATCTTACTAATCATTGTTAAATTGGATAACGACATTGACAATCTCATATATAATTTGGAGTTTGAGATTTATATTTGTAAAAAATATCTTAGTTTGTACATGTTTAATTGATTCAACCTTTTTCATTCATTTGGAGCAGAGCTGGCAATGCTCGTATTCATATTGCAAAATTTTAAAAAATATAATCCTCATACCTTTTTAAAAAACATGTCAACAAATAAATAAATACCAATGAGAACGGTGTGATTTAGAATTTTTTTTTGAAATACGATGAATAAAAACTTTCAAAAATATGAATAATATTTAACTTAGATTTTTTAATTTTATATTAGTAATTTTTTTAAAAATCAGTTATGTGAACTGGTGTGACTTTTGCAATCAAATATAGTGGGGGTTGTAATAAAAAAGTAGGCATCTCAAACTCAATTGATTTTGTGAAGTGGTATATATAATCTCGTATATGCTAGTACCATGAATTCTATATGTCATTCAAATAACAATGGCATATGCATGGGCGGCTTGTCGGCGTACACATGTCAATCAAGCAACTTCCTCGATCTCATGTCCGATCCCTGCTGCTCAGCGCCCCGTGTGGCTCATCCTCTTGAACAACTGACCGACTCCGTCATATCATAGCAAGTCTGAAGAACTGCTCCTTATTTTAGTACGTGCATATAGTAATAGGTTGAAAACATTAAGACAAAAAAAAAGCATGCGCGTGGAGATTTAATTAGTGATATATACTATTCTACACCCTAGATCCGAATCTATGTATTTCGTTTGGAAATAAATTGGAAAATTTAGTACGTAAGGGTTTGAACCCTTAGAATCTAACATATTCTCCTTTCGTGATAGAAATCTATAGCAAATCTAAGAATTTAGTGTACCAACCAGTTGGAGAATATATATATATATATATATATATATATATATATATATATATACGACAACGCTAAATGGCGTGCTGCGCTGAATATTATTCAGCACGTCGGTCGGTTTGATGGGGTACCCTCGAACGCATGTATGTCTAACCACGCGGCACACCTGCGCTCCCCCTTTGGACCACGCGCGCCCCCTGCACTCCGCTTTGGACCACACGCGTTACCTGCACCCTCGTTTTAGACTTTATATCCAGTGGTTGCCTGACAATGACAAAAGAAAAAGAAAATATTGTACTATTTTTTGTAGCGGTGGTAGTATATATTTAAGTCACTAGTAGTTATCTACTACTTGACCAAGTATATACTTCAGTAATGGTAGATTATATACGATTTGATCAGCATTGGTAGTATATTCTATATTTGTAGTTTATGGTCTAGCCCATACGGTGAAGTAGTAGTATATGGTCAAGTAGTAGTGTATTATGGTATATTCCTGGAAATGAACTAATTCATGCACTACATGTGGTAGTTTATGTACTACTTGACCTGGTCATACACTTCTTGCCTTAGTTTATCTACGATAGTATATATTATCTATAACGCTAGGTGGCGGTATTATAGATGGTATACAAACAATACAAGTAGTATAGGTATGAAATTATTAAATCACCTGTAGTATTAGATCGTGATGGTATAACGATGGGAACCATTATTATTAATAAGTATATGTCATGTAAGATAAACGAATAATTATTGTAGTATATGGAATGACAAATGATATATATCTCTATTTTTCTTTAGGAGTTGATAAGAATGATAACCACCACGATGTTTATCTCCTATTTCCACTCCACATAAAACGGTAGATCTAACGACCCGGAGTATTCGTAGGTGCTACGGATCTATATAACATCATCAACATTAATAGAAAGGACGTATCATCTTGATTGATAATATCAAGCAGGACAATGACGGGACGCAAGAAATAAAACCGTGATTCGACTGATCATTTCAATCGAAGTCGCTCGCCGTCGTCTAGGCGCGACCCTTCACCACGAAGGAGCAGTGGTCGTGACATCAATGCCGGCTCATCGTTGTCGAAGGTCAAGGTAATCCAAATTAGTGATGGAGGGTAACTATGGTTATAATGCTAATGGCCTGTTTATTATGGGTTTATTATGGGTTGATAGGTGGATCTTTTTTACAGGCTAGTCAACACATATACACTGAAGCTTGGCATTCTTTTGACACAAATGATAAGGGAGTTCAGGACGACTGGCCAGACTATCTAGCGAAGTTGGACGAGGTTGTATATATACTACTTTACGTTTATTTTCAGTATACGACCTAAGATTTGATGGCACGTGTTTTTTAAATGTACTATTTGAACTAACAAGCTATTTATGTGTAGAGTAAAGGTGAAAAGTATGATATAACTTTCACCAAAATGACTTGCACGATGATGATAACCAACGAAAGTGATGACGAATCTGATGAACAAGTACTATCGTGGGAAAAGGTCACACATGAAAATTTTCTATTATCGGAAACTTATAGTTGAGATGAGGAAACGATGAATCCATTTTTACATTCTTTTTAATTCTACTACTAAAAAATCATGAAAATTGTCAGATTCGTGAGATGGCGGAGGCTCTTCGCATTGCTGTTAAGCGGAAGTTGAAGGAGGGTCACTACTACACACGTTCGGTTGAATCTGGGGAAGACAACTAATGAACAAGGATAAATGCTGAATAAAATTAAATAATAAGAAATATCTCGTCATTTTCATATGTATGCAATATTATCCCTCGTACTTTTGGTGTATTGAAATTTTTTCGATTGTAATCATAATATTCTCTCGCTCGTACTAAATTTTGGATTGTAATCATAATTTTGGAGGAAGTTTATATACTATTGTTTAATAGTTTATAAAATACATATCTTGTGGTACATGTACTAGAAAGTTTATATTCTGGTACTATACTACATGTGGTGTGGTACGATCAATAAATGGTATCAAGATGTAGTATATATACTGTACTAGATATAGTTATCGGTGGTAGTAATGAGATCTAGTATATATACTATAAAGGATGTAGTATGTTAAGTAGAAATATGTAATGTATCGATGTAGTAGTATATGTACTAACGTATTTATAGTGTGGTATGTGGCAGTATAGTGATGATAGTATACTGTCGTACTGTTATATAGAATGACTGCCTATATATAGCGATGAAGAAGGGAGATGCTATTGACCTTACAAGGATGTCTTACTTGAGCTCAAACAAAGGGGAGGGTGTTGAGGTGGGTGAAGGAGAAAGCTGGTCGTCATACATCCTGAAGGATGACAAGCCTCTACCAAATGGAGATCTGGTAGATCGCATCCTCCGGGAAGAAGACACGGTCCCTCTAGATGTCCGTACTTCTGACGAACTGGTGGACTACTGGAGGTACCGTGAACTTTGCATGGCGGATGAACAAGACCCTTGGTGCAGTGATGAATATTCATGCGATGCATGCTTGGAGGTATGTATCTACAATAGATTGACATTTCATACTGAGATATGATGAGATGGAGTTGTTCACAAAACTATGTTTTTTCAGATGATAGCTTCTGGGGTGGAGAAGAAGACGAAGTCACAAGCAAGAAGACTGATAAGAAGGGAGTATGCTTCATTGAGCTAGAGGATGGAGAGAGCGTTGAAGATAACATGGTATGTTTTGGTGCTTGTCTCGACGTGCGATGTCTCGAGGTCCTAACGACATCAATTGGAATGCAGGATAGTGGTTAAGATACCATTGAGAATGAAGATTATGATAGTGTTGACTTAGAAGACTGGGACTGTTTGGCGTGAAAACCGGATGAAGATGTTAATGTTGGGTGGCAAGAACCAGAAGAAGAAGATGATGATGAGGGCGAAGTTGATGATGAATCTGATGATACTAATGAAGATGGAGATGAAGATAATACACGAGATGTGGAAGAAACACAGATCTGGCCAGTGGTGCACGTTGCTCATGACATTACACCCCCACCAGTTGCACGTAGGCTATCGTATGGGTGCCTAGCATGCAAGAGGTTGGGATTGAAGGAGGGTAGTATCTATCCCCATGATAAGTAGTATCAGCAAGGATAATGGGTATTATGTAGGTAGTATATAAACTACCATAACGGAAGTATAAATACTACCATCTCTTAAGCACACTTCCGGTAGTATATTACATTTTTGTAATCTGGCTATGTGTTGGCATGGTGTGCACAACAAATATTATCTGACTATGAGATCGGTGGGGTTGGCATTTGGAAACATATAATACAAGGGGAAGCCTGATTACCATCTATCTAATATATATACTCTAGTCACGTGCGTATTGAAACTATACATGAAATGGAACTATATATGATGATTACCATCTAGTACACATACTCTACCTCGTACGTATATGTACTTTCAAATATTTTAGCTAGACTGATGATACTAACAAGGATAGAGATGAAGATAATACACGAGATGCGGGCGAAAAACCAAATCTGACGTGTGAAATGAATTATCTCAAATCAATTCCTTGTATTACTGAAAAGAACTAAAGATTACGCCTAAATATCGCCAAGTGTATTAATGTAGCAATGACATAGCTGGGCAGTATGTGTCTACCATGTAGTTACAACATATATCAAAATGATTGCAATCAAACCAAAAAGAAAGATAGGGACAAAAATTAGCGCGACCCCGTCAACAACAGGTGGGGATAATAGACTACTCGTCTGAGGAGTAAAAGTTGTCTTCCTGCCCGGAGACATCATGTCCTTCAGCGTCGTTCTGAGTTTTTGTGACAACAGTACTCCTGGTTATGCAGGAGTTGGATCGTGTAAACTTCATGGCACCACTACCGGCAGGTCGACCTCGCTTCCGCTTCACTGAAAAAATAAGTATTTGTAGGGTGACAAAATATTGTATGTAAACTCGCAAACAAAAATAGTATATATACGACTGTGATTAAATAAAGATCATAAATTGGGGGACGTTATTCATTGTTATTTTGTTAAGTTAATAATATATAGTGTTTATACTAATTTGATTAATGAGATATCATATCTTGGTAGCAGTAATGTATAGTGGGGATACTACTGTAATTAACGAGATACCATGCCTTGATATCAGTAATATATATATATATATATATATATATATATATATATATATATATATATATATATACACACACTCCTGTTAGGCTGTGTAGGGATTGACATTGAAATACCTGGGTTCTTAGCACGATCGTAACGTTCTGTGTTCTTGGGGTCGTTTGGACAAGTAGCGGAATTGTGTCCGGCCTTAAGACCACACTTCAAGCAACGTCGGGTGCATTTCTTCGGGCCTTGCGCACCAATCTGGACTTCGACGTCAATAGGAACTAAACCACCCTTGTTCCTTGACCGTGGAGGAGCTTGGAAGCTTATTAGAACTGGGATAGAGTAGGGCTGCGCTGGGATGATGGAAGATGCTTCCTGATTTGTGACATCTTGTATGTATGAGTCAACTCTGGCACATGGATGACGGCTAGGGGATAGAGGTTGCTGTGGCTCAAAGTGTGGTTCAGCAAATGAAGTATGTACATTCGGCCAGGGTGCTGCTTGAGGTCCAAGATCGGGAGGTAAGGCCTCAAGCTGCTTGCGAAGTTCCCTAAGCACATCCATCGCCCTATCCCTTCCAACGGAGGACATAGCAGCAGTGCGAACAACACCCATTGCTTCAGTTAAGAGCTCAGTTGTCCTCAGGCTGTGAGTTGTTCCATCTGAACCACTGAGATGCAGGTCATTTCTGAAATGAGTATATGTACAATATATTATGTACTAATTAAGGTAGTAAATCCGAATAATAAGTGAGTATCTGATAATTGATGTACCTATCGAATAGGAGGAGCTTATGTGGATTCCTTGAGTACCTCCGTAAGATATATGTAGCTGGTATAGATTCCACATTAAGTTGCATAAAGACGCGGAGAAGATGGACACAAAACAATCCTGCACCATGAAGGGTATATATAACACGCGTTAGTTAAGCATCAGAAAAACATAGTATATATACTACAATTCTAGGAGATGACTATGAATGACCGTGTATATATACGTATAAGTACCAGTGTGCTCCCATGTCTTGTTGTGACCAACTATAACGATTAGACTTTGACGTGTGCTGTACAAGATAATGATGATCACCAAGAGTGGGGTCTATTTCAACATGATAAGCTCCACAGCGCTTCATAGTCCCACGAATTTTTAGGAATACTGCCCTTGAATATGCTCTTGACATTTGCACCTCCAATTGCCAAGAACTTGACGAATTGATACGGGACTGTATCAATAAAACACATGGTCAAGCTTCATAAATAAGGTTACCAATTTGCGCGTAAGTATGAAGACAGTAAAAAGTGAATTGTACCTGACACTATAGTGTCTCATGACCAGTTGCTCTCTTTCTCTTCTCAATGAATCGTTGCATGTGCTTTGCGAACATATGGATGGAGGTCATATGATCAGCAAAATCATTCTTGACCATGTTGTTGGCGCTCTCGCTTCGCTGTGTAGATGTCATCCTCCCGCAAAAGACGGACTTGAAGAATGCAGGTATCCATTTCCTCCGAAGATCGTACAACGACAACGGTGTAACATTCTTATGCAGTGAATACTTGTCAAGCATAGCTGCCCAACAGCTCTCAAATTCAGCTACAGTTAGAGGATGGAGTCAAGATCATCTTTCAGTACTTCATAATTTGCATATAGAGCATTTAGAGCCTCGTGATGCTTGCGAAGGATGTGCCACATGCATAGTCGATGTTCTGTCCTGGGATAAACAATACGAAGGGCAGCTGCAATTGAAGAGTCCTCATCTGCTTTTTTATATACAAATTAAGTTTATTACCATGACATAAAGAATCACCTTAATGATATTTCAGTATATGTACAACTTCCGTATTGCGAAATAGTTTATATACTACTTTAGTTTTGTAAGGTGTATTAGTATATGGTTGGACCAGATAGAACTGGTATATATACCACTTTAGTGTTTGATAAACTAACATAATACTATAAGGGAGTGTGTGTACTACTAAGAACACCAAACATGAGGTGTGGAAAATAAATATGATGGCAGAGAATATCCATGACTAATGTGATAATTCAGATTATACCTGTTAGAATGCAACGTGGTTCGTGGCCTCCCATGCACTTCTTGAAGGTACTGAACAGCCAGACGAATGATTCAATTTTTTCATCACGTAGTAGGGATACTCCAAATATTGTGTTCTTCAAGTGGTGATTTGAGCCAACGAACATGGCCAAAGGCATGTCGTAGCTGTTGGTCTTGTAGGTGGTGTCGAAGGTGTAGACATCGCCAAAATCTGCATATTCGCCTTGCATGCTTGCCGTGCTCCAAAATATGTTCCTCAGAATACCATTGTCATCAACCTGGGGTTCCCAAAAGAACTATGAATTCTATGCATGGCAATCGTTAAAGAATTCAATCAGTTTGGGAATGTCTTCATTGTGCTCTGAGCGACGGTTAGCAGCCCGCCTGGAAAGTATTAGCATGTGTTAGATAGACTACATTATTTATACAACTAATCTGCTACCCAAGTATATATACTACTAATGTCGCTTGTATGGTCATTGAGTGTTCGGGAATATATATACTATAACAGAAACGGCCATGTACTACAACTATGTGATTTCACTAGTACAGTATTCCGCACCTATTCTCGAGGTCTCTCGATGTAATGGGTACAAGATGTTCTCCGCCGTGTATCTTGGACAACACGTTTCTGACTGCACTAGGGCGAACGCTAGCTGTCTGCATTATGTCTACCAGCTCCATTATCGACCCATCACGGTTCTTGTGACACTCCATGTTTTGCATAACTGGGACTGATCTAGTCAGTGGGTGGTTATGTTCAAGTACCACATGGATAATAGTTACCTGAGTATGATGGTAAAAAAATACATTAGAATATGGTAGCATGACAATACCCAATATACAATGAAATTGGTTCGACAAGGATAATAGTTACCTGGGAAATAGCACCAGTTTTGTCTCGGTCCCTATGTAACTTAATATACGCCTTGCAGCCAGACTTCTTTGATGTGTTATTTCTTTGCCTTTCCTCTTCGTCGCCGATATAATATTCACCCTTGCCAATACGGCTGTAGCAAATCTCACTGACACTCTTCTTACTGTGACTCAACTTCATTGGAAATCCAGCTTCTCGCGCATATCGCTTGTAGAAAAGTTTAGCTTGTTCCTCTGAGCTGAATACCATACCAACTCTCGGTACAATTTCTGGATTAATATCATAGGGCTGGAAATGTAGCATGAAATAAATGACATCATAATGTAATATAAATCTATTGATCGTGACATCCAGAACATACCCTTCATGTGAAAGAAACAACATATAGTATATGTATTCGTCAAGGAATAGGAAGTAGTATATGTACACCATAAAAAATAATTACATGGATATACGATGTACTATTGTAGTAATGATATACTATAACATAACCAAAACCCCAATACAACCGTGTATGTACTACTACAATGAGAAACACTATATGGAGGAGTGCATCAAGAGCATAAAGTTCTGTTGCCGTACAACAACACATAACTCTATTATATGCACTTTAATAATGATATACTATGGCATAAACTCCATATGTATGAGAGAATTCGTTGTGCAGTATATGTATAATACGACAATTACTGAAGTAGTATATATACGACATTAGTACTTTAACAAAATAGATCAATGTATCTCAGAGGATATATATACTACGTACTATTAAGAGGCAAATACCTACATACTAAATATATACTATCGCACGAGCAAAAACACATAATTGTGGTATATGAATTTTTTAAATGATATACTATCACATCAATAAAATCTATAGTTTGAGAAAGAAAGCATCGTCAATGTATCAAAAATACTATGAGAATCAGAAACAAAACAAATCAGGGGAAAAACTTCAACGTGCATGTTTCATCGAAAACGTGCATATTTGGGATTAGAAGCATATTTGGCAGGAAAAAAGAAAAATAGAATGCCAATAAACGTTTGAGGCAACAATGAACAAAAAAGACTATAATTTGGGTTTAGAAGCATAACAGGAAGATGGGAAGAGAATTGTAGGTCCATGGATTGTACATGAGTGTATGTTTGTTGCGGATCTGGAGTTGCCATCTCATCAGAATTGATGGTTGCAGGTGGTGTATGCCGATCAGGGCATGTCAGAGATGGAAAACCTTGACGAGTTAAACCAGGAGCAGTGGTGGTGGGTGGAGGAGAATCACGAGGAGAAAGATCTGGTGCACTGCATGGAACAGTGTAGTACTCGGGAGAATCTGGTGCTTGGTTGGAAACCATGGCTGCAAATCGAACCCTAGATGAAGAGGTCTCCATGCCTTTTGTTGCCTCTGATGAGACAACGTGGGATGAATGGGCAGCTACAAACAGGATGCAGCACACACAATTGCTTATAAAGCTGTGTTGGTCGGGTATACAGGACAAAAGGCCAATCATGGCATGTGGTCTTGTCTAAAGACTAACAGAACCGTTAGGGAAAGGGCTATGCTTTTGTTACTTGAGGAAGTATATATACTACCCGAGTGGTTGTATTAAAGAGTGGTTGTATATATGTTACTGTGTTAAGACAAAAGCATCTAGTACACTGGTTGTATACAACTACTGACTGTATATGTACAATTTGAGTGACTTTGTAGTCTTCGAAAAAAGATGTATATATATTTCTGTATGAAGACAACTGCATCTCGTACGGTGGTTGTATACTACTACTAACAGGCGTATACATAATAGTGGTGTAGTAGATCTCGGTAGTGCTAGTATATTATGAAGCGGTAGTATAACTTCAACGGCGTTCGGATATATAATTCGAATATAAGGAAAATATCTGTGGTAGTGGAAATATATGGCAATTGTCAAAGTCACGAGAAATTAGGAATAGTATATATATGACAATGTCATGAAGCGTTGATAGTGGTTCCTAATATATACACCATATAGTGTCTGGTAATGATTGTGCATCCTTCGTACATGAGTACATATACTACATGCAAATGATGTATCGTGCACAACCATGAGAAGTATCAAAAATCAACTACAACTTGATGTGTATCATCGAGAGTTTCCAAAAAAATGTGCTACGTGATAATGTGCATTTAGAATGGGCAGCCGGTGATCCGGTAACGTGAAAGGTCCTCCGGGATCTCCGCTTTGTTCGAAGGATAGAACAGCAGGTAGTATAAATACTCTGCACGAAGCTCAGCAGATTTCTCTTGAGTTGAGGCAAAAAAAAAATTGAGTCAATCAGTCACGATGTACGACTTGGGTTAGGCAGAAGTATATTTAAATAATAATATGTGAAATTAACTGCAAGGGAAACATACCGGGTTGACAACATCGTCTATGCATCTAGGTACACCAGTGTAATGCTCATCATATTTCATGGTAAGGAACGTGCAGTCATTTGGGCGAACCATTGTGGGACAACTGAATTTGGTAAGCCTGAAGTTGCCAAACTTTTTAAGTGCACCCTTGGACTTCTTCTGCAGCAAGGCGTTCAGACGAGTAATCACGGTAGCACCAGATTCACCGTGCCGGTAGAGCCAAGTTGTACCAGCATTGTCATAGTCAAGTGTGTCAAGTACATCAACACGGCTGGCCTCAAAGTTGACAGTATATAATGAATAATGACCACGGTCAATGACAGGGATAAGAATCTGCAGCAAATTGCAATGACTGTCAGGAACGTTGTATATGTACTACCAACGTAACAGACTAATAGCAATATCCGGGTATAATAATAAAGCTAGCTATATATAAAGATGAGTATTAATACTATGATGTGGAAAATATGAGTATACATCTATTCGTACATATACTAGTTTCATCGACCACGTATACATTTTAATTATAAAAATAGCCAATTCAAATAAGGTAGTATAAGTACTATCTAGATTTGAACTACTGGTATATGAAATAGTACTACTATTATGGTGTGCTATTCCAACCCAACTATGCATATGAATATATATACTATTCGTGCATAATATAACATTATGGCATAGGAGGATTATAACACAATATATAATAGTATATATACTGATGAGTATATCAATTACTATTACTACATATACTAGTTTGATGGATCATAAGTAAATACTTATAATTCCTACATGTGCCAATACCAGTCTTACCAGTTTGATGGATCTCCATGCAATATCATTGGTCATGTACAGATCAAAAGTAGTGTCCAAGCTTTCTTCAGAGAAAACAGCATCGGGATTGTGCTGGGATCCACAGTTCTCCACATTGGCACATACCTGGGGTTTGAAAAAAAGAATGGTGTGAATGCAATAAGTATACACCTAGAATATAAAACAAGATGTTGGGCTTAAGGTAAGATCAAGTAACGCACCGCAAGCTAAGGATGCAGAATCAGTCTTTCCTTCACAAGTTTAGGTCGGTAGTTCTTGTCGTCATCCCATATGCAACTAACGAAAGCTTCCATCACTCAATTGTCAGTTTCTTGGAAATCTGGAAATGATCTCATGATACAGTCTCCATCTATATTGACCATAGTGTACTCCATCAAGGTCAAACTGCGAGTACCAAGAAATAATTGGATTGGTTTCTATCGTTGACAGTAAAGAAAGGGAAATGTATATGAGAGTGCAATGAATAATGCACTAACTTCTTATAAGCTGAATGGGGATCACATAATATGTTGCGGAGCCACAGAGACACCTCTGCACCAGGGCTAGTTCTCATGTACCCGATCTTAATAGGGGATGATAGCTTTTGAGGCGCACGAGTAGTACGTTTAACCCCAGAGTCTACCAGTAAATTAGGATCAACGTCTTTGGATCTTTTCTGGTTGCGGCGGCTGTATGGGATCTTCTATACAGCTCTAAATCCACCAGTATACTAACACCAAAAATGTGAAATGCATTACAAATAACATAAAATAAACTACATTGCAGCGGTGAGAATATATACTATCATTGGTGCTAGAATATGTAGTTGTTGTCAAATGATGTGGCGAAAGTAGTATATATACTACTTATATAAATGTTATATATACAAGCAATTGGGTTGGATGTATATATGACATTATGGTAGGAGATGGTGACAAGTAAACAAGACAACTGAGTACTTGATATACTGGTATATGAAATATAACATATACTACTATGGTGTGTTATTTGATGGAAACAATGCATATGAGTATATAGACTATTCCTGCACAATATAACATTGTGGCAGGGGACGAGTATAACAATGTTGTATAATAGTATATATACTCATAGGTATACAAATTGCTGGTATATGAAGTATAAGATGTACTACAATGGTGTGCTATTGCATGGAAACAATACAAACGAGTATATATACTATCCAAGAACTGATCAGTCGTATGAATAAAAATAAAGGTATTGTAGAGATAAAAAAATAAAATTACTATACACATAAAAATAGCCAATTAAAATGTGGTAGTATATGTACAAATTGTATATATATTTTACATTCAAGTGGTAATCAAGACAACTGAGTATTTGATATACTGGTATATGAAATAGAACACATACTATTATGGTGGGCTATTCGATGGAAAGAATGCATATTAGTATAAATACTAGTCGTACATAATATAACATTATGTAAGTGGATGGTTATAACAGAATATATTATAGTATATATAATAAGGAGTATATATACTATTTATGTGAATTACTGGTATAAGAAGTATAACACATACTACAAATAGTATAATGAACAAAACTATCATGAAGGGGGACTGTTAACACAGTCCTATAAATATAGTACTGTAAGAGTAGCTATACAATTTGATTGACTACTACATATACTACTTGGTAATACAAACTATAATAGAACCATTGGATGTGCAATATACTATTGTGTACTGAAGATGGTGGTATATGAACACTTGCAAATTGCTGTTTCCTATCACCATTTATCCTTACAGATAGTTGCTCCTTACTCCTACAGTTTTAATTACTAGTAATTGTAGCATGTAGTATATATATTATTAAGTTAATGAGTATAAAAACTACTTAAATATTGAATAAACTACATTGCCTTGACATGTAATATACTGTTGTGTATTGAACATAGAAGTATATGAACACTTACTATGAGCACTAGCAGAGGGTTGTTGGCTAATGGGTTCATTGTGGGGTAACTCTTTGTCCTGGTCTTCTGCATGGTTGGTTATGGCAGGAAAAATAATTGATAAAATAGTTAGGTTATCGAATTTTGAACTGTTATAAAAGGAGAACATAAAAGTTAGGACTAACATGACTCATCTGATTCCTCCCTTCCAGAGTGAGGGTTGGATGGCTCAGGGGACAAGGGAGGTTGGGAGTGCTGCTCCAAAAGCTTCCCAATTTTTTCTACCAGCTCAATTTGTTTCTTCTGTATTGCTCTATGCGCTGCAGCAATCTTAGCAGTCTCACGACTTATGTCATCATCGTACTTCTGAAGCTCGGCTTGGACCTCTGCTTGGACACTAGGATGGAGAGATCTTAGCTTTGGTTCAAGCATCTGACGAAGCCGAGGGAGGTCAATACCAGCACCACCAACGTCCACTCTAGCAGCTCCAGCGTCACGGTCTCCCTCGCTCAAGCCAACATCATCACCAAAAGCATCATCATCATGTTCATGTTCTTCTTCAGATTCCACAAAATAGGGCGTATTAGACGTTTTCTTGATCTGCAAGAGTGGTACTGTGGTTATTATTATAACAAATAAAAAAACAAAAACATATAGGTTAAATAACATTGAATCAAGTGCCACCTGAAGGCCAGTAAAGGACAGTTTGCCTTCTAAGTCTTTAATCTTAGCATCCTTGATGATGTCTCTCACTATGTTCTTGGTGTAATATGCAGAGCGAGGTAGCGTCCAGGATTTTTGAGATGTATTACGATGCAATAGGTGATCCAGGTAGAATATCTGCCACAATATATAAATGATTACTATTTTACTAATAAGTGGTATGTATACTATCTGGTAAAAAAGAATACTACCACTACAACAAATTATCCTGGTGTGGAAGTAATATACTGCAAACAATGGTATAATTAACATCGGGTAAAATTGGTCAAGTACATTGTAAGGTGCAGGGTAAAATCGTATATATACTACGCACATCGTCGAGTAGTATAAGTCTTGCCATTAAGCATATGGGAAAACCGCTTAACGGAAAACATATACTATGTAATACAGATCACAGTATAAACTATACTAATGGTTAAATAGTATATGTATTGCCATTAAGCATATTGGGAATACACTTCCAAAAAAAAAACAGGTACTATTAGGTGGTATGATAGAACGGGTAGTATAAGTAATACATGTGGTATAATCGATAGTAACATTGAACTAGTAACATTATGTGTAGTATGTGTACTGCTCAATTATGCAATGAGTATATGTATTATACAACTTACCATTAAAAACAGAGAGCATCCTGACAGGCTTTTGTTCGTGCTGATGGACCGCTGCCAATCCCTAATGCTGTTTTGGAGCTGACGGAAAACGGCTCCACAAATGTCAGACTGACCAAGTGTTTGATAATCCAGAGAGAAGCAAATATCCTCCATTCCAATGTGGAACTTTGGTCGACAAAATAGCAGCCTGGCAGAGATGATCATAAAGAAACACCTGAGGCTCAATTCATCATTTCGCTTGTCAACGATTTCAGCCAGACTTCTAAGTTCCTCATATTTGAGAGTTCTTGAGATTGCTTCCTTGCACTATACTGTTTCAACTCAACACCTCCAGAAGGTAAACCAAATGCGGTCTTCAAGTGGATTGGTTTCATGTAAATCTTCTTACCATTGTCAAGTAGAATGCACATTGCTTCAGCATATATATGATTCATCAGCCAGACTAAAAGCTCTCAGCATTCGAGGGCATCAGTGCGAAACTTCAAGAAATCCTTCCAACCCAGCTTCTCAAGTTCAGTATGCTGGTGCCTGGACAACTTTTGGATAGTTTCATAAACCTTTTTAGGGATGCAATGCACGTTTGCCTTCCCCTTATCACATTCATGATCAGATTCCTGTCAAAATTGAAATGGGAATATCTCAAACCTATTTTCCATTTAAAAAATATAATGGTATTCAAATACATATGCTACCTCATTCAAATTGTCTACGTACATTCCTACAGTAACATTATTTTTATTCATAATACTGATCACCGTATAAATAGTATATATACTCATTTAGATTGTTTCCATCGAATATCACAGCACTGAAGTATGTGTTATACTTCTTATACCAGTAATTCATATACATAATATACATACTCCTCATTATATATATTATTATACATTCTGTTATAATAATTCACTTACACAATGTTATATTATGTACCACTAGTATTTATACTCATATACATTATTTCCATTGAGCGAGCTATATAATACCAATAATGATATTGACTCAATATGGGTATACATACTATTTGAAATGAGTATACATACTATTAAGTAGATATGCAACTGAGTATATATACTATTAATATTATATGTACTATGGTTAAGGAGTATACTAACAACAAATATATAAAATAACAGTATACTATAGGATAATTATGTGATATCCTGATGTTGTATGGCATGGAATATAAACTTTAAATTTAGTATATATACTATCTGTAAAATATATACATCATATAATGAAACTAAAATAGACGGGTAGTATATATACTATATTATATATCTAGCCGCATAGTGGTATATATACCAAAAATAGGATTTTATACTACCACATAATGATTTTTAGTTTTGTAATAAAACTAAAATAGACGGGTAGTATATATACTATATTATATATCTAGATGCAAATGGTATATATACCATAAACAGTATTTTATACTACTTTACAATGATTTTTCACTTTTATATGACACTTTATGTCATGTACTATGATAGAAACTTTATACTACCACACAATCATATACTACCACTAACATGTAAAACGGTGAACAACATATAATACAACCAAGGAGTACATATACAACTAAAAAGTTTTCTTATGGTACCTGGAACATTACTACAGTGCAATAATGGGGATTAGAAGTTGGGCGGGAAAAGAAGATTACTTGATCAAGGTCGGCAGACTGTGTCGTTGGCCCTGTCGACAAAATGCCACCGCGTCTTGATGGTTGTTGACGCTTGGTAGGACGGTCTATGACGGGATCTGCATCTCTCTGTCTCTTCTTCCTCGACGCAAGAGCTTTCCTCCTTCTGGGAATGGGAGACGAAGGACTTCTGGGACTCTGCTGCAACTCCTCTTTGTCTGATTCCTACGTGATTGGTTGTCAAGCAGCAGCACTTAGTATCTGTGAATCTGTAATAGGGACGCATGGTTCCCAACCAACAGAGAGGACCATGGCTTCTTGACTGCTTGCAAATATAAGCTTGGTGGTGCGCTCGGGGACGATTGCACCCTTCTCAACATCTACGAATATACAAAAAAAAAAGAAAAGAATGGGGGATTGGAGTGGGAAGAGTAGATCTATCAAACCTAACGACTTGAGGGATATTGAATGGATGAAACGGAAGCAATGACAACAAATTACTTCGGCGGAAGAATGTAAAGAAACAAACATGCGAATCTGAATGCACCTTTGATTTCCCTTGGTCGAAAGACATGACTTTACAGCAAGTTTCAGCCCTCGCGGTCGCTGAACCGAAGCAGGAAGAAGGCAAAGCAATGGCGATGGAGAAGAGAGAAAGACGCTGTTGGAGAACTGGTGCAGATCTGTGGATGCGGGGCTGCAAATGAGGAGGGGTGGTGGTGGCGGTTGCCGGAGGAGCAGGCAGCGCGGGTTACGGTGATGGAATATGGAGAGGTCGTAGGCACAAATGAGGAGGGGTGGTGGTGGCGTAGTTACGGGAAGAGGAATGGATTGGGGAAAACAGACGACAAGATGGGTCCCATTTCTATAGCAGGAAACGGCGCAAGATTCGGTTAGTGGGTGGGAAAAACCGACATTGTTCACTAAACAGTTCCGCAAAATTCCAAAATATTCAAATTGATTCTGCCAACACGTGATGATAGCAAGTAGTACATATACCATACATATGTCCACACAGATTTAGTGGTGAACATCGAAACGTGATGAGTGGTTTCTTTGTGATGATATAAATATATTACAATTCGGTTTTTATATGGTAATAATATGAATATAGGAGTGTGGTAATTAGTAATACAAACATATAGTATATATACTATATAATATATGGCAGTGGCTCCATACACGTCAGTTGTAGTATACATCTCTTGGTAGTATTCTGATTATGTGATAGTATACAACACGGTTATTAAATTGCTTATCATTTTTTGCACGTGGCGGCAGGGGTCGATGGTGGTGGGGATTGGAGAATCGCACGGAAAGAACATGTGGGTTGCAGATAGGTGCGCGGGATGACGGCTGCTCGCATGTGGGTCCCATTTCTGTCACAGGAACAACGTAAGATTCGATTAATGGGTGGGAAAAACCAACGTCGTCACCTCAACAGGTCCGCCAAATTCAAAAATATTCAAATCGACTCTGCCCACAAGTGATGATAGCAAGTAGTACATATACCATGGAAAGTAGTTCATATACTATATCAAATAGTATATATACCATAGCAACTAGTATATTTAATATATTATTGGTAGAATAGAACGGTAGTACATGTACTATCATATATTTGAATGGTATTTGGTTATGGTTAACCATTCTCACGGGATGGTGGTAATAAAGTTGACACATAATTAATGCTGAACATTAATCGGTACTGATTCTGAGTTTCTGATAAACATTAGTAGTGCAAATCGAAACATAATGAGTGGATTCTTTTTGATGATATGAATAAATTAGTAATAATTAGTAATTAGTAATACATACTTTAGTCGTGAAAAACAAATTAGTAAAGAGTCGTAATTAGTAATACATATATTAGACATGAAAAAAGGAAATCAAAACATAATGAGTGTAATTAATAATACATACATATAGTATATATACGATTCCACATAAGGCAATGGCTGCATACATGGTTATTAAATTGCTTGTTGATGTTTTTTTTACTGGATTTGCTTGTCATTTTTTGCATGTGGGGGAGGGTTCGACGGTGGTGGGGGTTGGGGAGTCGCACTGAAAGAACACGCCGAGGCAGCAACAGCCAACACGTGGGTTGCGGATGGGCACGTGGGAGTACGACAGGCGATTGGATGACTACTGACTTGGTCTGGCGAGACTAGATGGTTACTGTAGCGACCGGCGCGCTGAATAATATTCAGCGCACAGCGCTATATATATATATATATATATATATATATATATATATATATATATATATATATATATATATATATATATATATATATATATATATATAAGGAGTCTCCACATTCGCTCTCAAGACCTACAAATTTCCATGTTAATCCGAGAAAATAAGAAGAGAAATTTACCCACCACTGCCATTATAATATAACTAGTAAAGTGCCCGTACGTTACGATGGGCTTAAGAAAAATAAAACACTCTATATAGTTTAAGTAAAAAAATCATTTACATAATATATTTGTTAGACATATATAGTATTGTTAATATTTTTACATGAAAGGTCATATTTATATTACTATTGATGCTTTTTAGTGTACTATTTTATATGCAGAAGCAATTATTTTCTCATCATTTTACACCATATTCTCATCTAAATATATTTTTTTATCTCTAATATTCATGATTTTGATATGTAGTATTGTTTGAGATGTTATAGAATTAGTAAAATAACACCAAAAAAGTTCAAAGATGAGAAGTAGCAACATCAAGCCCAACTCCGAGTTTCCCACAAGCCCATGACACAAACAAGATACCTATGTAGATACATGAAACCTAAAATGAAAGCCCAAGGTCTTGATCTAATTACTAAAAATTTCTAGAAGGTTTATCCGAAAGGAATAATCAATTTACGTAGTCCACAAATAGCATTGTATTACGTCATGATTTTGGACTTCAAGACGCACTCCAATGGGAAAAATGTGACTACAAAAGTTGTAGATCTCGTTGAGAGCTTTTTGGAATGTATATGCATCACATTATTTGTACTCCGGAACTATGAGATATAGGCCCCTTAAGGAGATGTGCATAGAGGAGTCTGAATCGAAACAGATATTTTTGCATCGTATATTTGGACACAAAACCTTATGAATTTGTGAATCTATTGAATACCAAAGTTATGGCACTTTTTGAGAGCTACGATATAGGGTCTGGGTTTGTCTCATTTGAACTTCGGACATAGAAGTTATGATTTTTGAAATTCGGTACTTAATATGAAAGGTATAAAACCGTCTTGGATTGAATCTAAAACTTTGTGGATACGAAATGTAGGACCACACCTCAATTAATAAGTTATAACGATTAGATCAAATATCCATACACATATTTTTGAAATTACCCACTAATGCCATTATAATAAGTACATCATATATTGTTTTTTAATTATCTGTTATTTTAAATAATAATCACGTACAACTCTTTTCTTACAGTTGTAAATTTGCTCACGTGTCTTGTTTTTTTGCTGAATACAAAATTGCCCATGTGCCATATTTCTCTTTTTTTTCTAATATTCTCTAATAGCACTGGGTTGTCCATGTACTTTCTGTCAAACCAATAGTCTAAATTACATATTAAAATATTGTTCCATTCATTCTCTATTAGCTATTATATATTTTTCCTTTTTTTTATGAGGACCCCATCTCGCCTTAACCCAATAAAGCTTAATAAAATCTTCTCCCCAGCTATGTTACACGGAAACTCTTACCTCTCCTATGACTGTATCTTGTTTCATTGTTTCCATAGCTCCATCGATAGAATAGAAAGCAAAGCGATGAGGAAGTGTTAGCCAAATCTAGAACGGTGGAAACATAGTGATATATTTTTGAATCAACAATGTATTAGTGGTACATAAGCTCAATCAAAAATAAGTTCTTTGAGATTAACTTAACATAACAAGGTAGCAAAATTTTTGAATCAATAAAGTTAAAGGCAAAAAAGAAAAATATTATAATAAATCATCCAATAGTAGAGATAAAGAATAGGTTCAATTCCCTAAATCAATAATGTTGAAGGCAAAAAAAATATTTCAAATGATCTCAGTAGTCCATAAAGATATAGTGTATTGAAGGAAAAATCTTGAATAAACTTTAACAACTTTCAAAATAATAACTGAAAATGATACTCAACTTTTGTGTTGGACTCAAGATTATATGAAATAATTTAATAATTCAATTCGTATATGGTGTAAGTATAATAATAAAAAACTCTTACTATTTCCATAAAATGAATCTCCACGCATTTGCGCGGGTAGATGGACTAGTTAAAATAAAGAGACTAAGCAAGATCATTACTGACACAAATGACACGAGAGTCATTTTTGAGAACCTCTCTCTGTCTCTCTCAAAAATAAATTTGGTAGGTCAAGTTATTAGGTTCCAAACATAACACACGCAAATAACAAATTATGTTGGAACTTTAACAATTGAAACGGGATATTGACTTTAATTAGTGATAATAATCATCCCACATCGATCATTTGGTAGCTGTGGTGATGATCCTCTGGATGACCTGGACAAGATTACTGTTTGTTGAGTGTTGCCGCCACACACTAGGCAAAAACTATGCTTGTCACACCCCAAAATTGTAAATTTTGGTATGTGATCTAAATTTCACTAAATTTTAAAACTTTTTTATAATAGATTAAAATTTAATTTAAATTAATTGGAGCATTATCATTTATTTTAGGCAAAAGAACTATTTTTTAAATGTAATTAAAAAATTAGGTTACTATTTTATTATTATTATGATAGTTTGTTGCATTCATGCTGGTCACTTGCATTAGATTTTTATTGGCTGAAAAATATATTTTTAAAATTCAATTAGGAATCGATTTAGTTTAGTTCTAGAATTTACGAAAGGAAAATAAAAAAAGAAAAAGTGAAGATGCATCTAGGATCCTCTAGTGGGTTTTGGTGTACGATGATATAAGATTAAAATTGTCCTAATATGTTCATGAAGTAAATCTGCTAATAATCAAATTATTATTCAGTCCCACATTTGCAAGATGGTTTGTACTCCTAGAAAGGAAGAAAAGAAAAATGGACTCAAGTGCTTCAAAGTGTAGCTTATTATTTTTAATTCAGTCATAAGTTCACCAAACTATCAAGGGGGTAAACCAATCTTGCTAAGATGGGAAATTTATGTGCTCAAGCTAACCAAAAATCTTTGAGAGAAGTTTGGCCAACAGAAGCAAAAAAGAACCATCCAATCCTGAGCCTAACAGAAAGTGACAGAAGTTCCATCATCCTAGTGACGGAAGTTCCGTCACCTACTTTCAAAGCCACTCAGCCAACCCAAGAGGGACGGAAGTTCCATCGCTCCCCGATAGAAGTTCCATCATAGGAATTTTCATGGCCTTCACAGAAGTTCTGTGAGCCTTCAATCCTTGCCAACCCGAGAGTGACGAAAGTTACGTCACCCCATGATTGAAGTTCCGTCATGGCATCTGCCTTGTAACCAGGCTCACGCAACGGCTAAATTTGAAACGACCGAAGTTTCGTGAGCCATCACGGAAGTTCCATCAGACTCAGGAAAACACCCCAACAACTTGTTTTTGGAGAAGCTCTATAAATAGCTTACCCCTTCCCCCGTGGGAAGGGTTGGACACTTTGGCATTTCACTCATTCTTCAGCTAGAGCTCTGCTCTCTCACTCCTAGACTTGTTCTTGAGATTCCAAGCAAAGTGAGAGAGATCCATCCACAGAAAGATTGAATCCATCCACTCAAAAGCTTGAGCACATCTTTCCCTCCCCAATAAGGCTTGATTTACTTGTTACTCTTGGAGACTTGATCCCTTAGATGGCTAGGCGTCGCCCTTGAGCTCCCAACTTAGAGAGGTGAGTCGGGGACATTTGTGAAGGTGTGATTCGTCCGGAGGAAGAATCAAGAGGAGAAAGAAATCCGAGCATGATCTTTGTGACTGCTTGGCGGGGAAACAGGTTGGGAGATACCTAACCACTTTGTGTGACTACTCAACCAGTACGTAGGAACTAATTAGTGTGGTTGCCGAACCTCGGGTTAAATCCATGTGTCTCTCTTTGCTTTCCCGCTTTTATTCATTGTGCTTGTGTATTTCTTTCATACTATTGTGCTCGATTCACTTGTTGTTGTGTTGTTAGCTATCTATCAAAGAACACTAGGTGTACCTTGCTATAGCTTCACTACTAATCAAGTATCGTATCTCTTTCTCTTAGTTATCCGCATTTCAATAAGTTTTATAGAAAGGATTGGAGAAGTGACAGAACTTCTGTGGTGACGGAAGTTCCATCATTCCTGACGAAAGTTCCATCGTTGATATATTTGATCAAAGCTTAGTGTTTTTTTAGGTTTAATTTTTAGATTACCTATTCACCCCCCTCTACACAACTTTCAATTGGTATCAAGAAAATGAAGTGGTGAGACTTGAAGAAGAAATCCCAAGTGAGAATGTGCGCACACTTGAAACTCATGACGGGTTACCGGAAATTCCTGATTTAAACACAACTCTGAGTGATGTGGATCAAGAAAATGAAAGAATAGAAGAAATCTCAACAAATTATGTTGAGACGGGAGTAGAATACAATAGAAAGACAATTAATATCGACTCAGACTTTGCCAATACAATTGCAACACAGATTGACTTGGAATCTGAACCAAAGTCAATAAAGGAATGCAAGAAGCGTCCAGATTGGCCAAAGTGGAAATAAGCAATATGTGCAGAGTTAAACTCGCTAAAGAAAAGAGAAGTATTTGACAATGTAAGCCTTACACCAAAAGGTATCTTTCTAGTGGGTCACAAATGGGTGTTTGTTAGGAAGAGAAATGCTCAAAATGAAGTGACAAGATATAATGCGAGACTCGTAGCCCAAGATTTCATGCATAGATCAGGAATTGACTATGAAGAAACCTACTCTCCTATAACAGATGGAATTACTTTCTGGTATTTGATCTCATTGGCAGTGAATATGAATTTGCAAATGTGACTTATGGATGTCGTAATTACGAACCTATATGGAACATTAGATATAGAAATATATATGAAAGTTCTAGAAGGAATCAAAGTCCCAAATAAAGAAGAACGCAAATTATATAGTGTCAAACTTTAGAAGTCACTATATGGTTTAAAAGTAATCTAGGAGAATGTGGTATAACAAACTCAATAACTTTTTACTGGAGAAATGATTCTTGAAGAATGATGATTGTCCTTGTGTATTCATTAAGAAATCAGAGAAAGGTTATTACATAATCTATGTTTATGTTGATGATTTGAATATCACTGGCACTACACCGGACATCGAAGATGCATGGTCTTACGTAAAGACTGAATTTGAAATGAAGGATTTAGGCAAGACTGCATATTGTTTAGGCTTGCAGCTTGAACATAACCATGAAGGGATAATATTGCATCAATCAAACTATACCAAGAAGGTATTAGAGAGATTCGATATGAAAGATGCATACCCACTCAGATCCCCTATGGTTGTGAGATCACTCAATGCAGAGGAAGATCTATTTAGACCAAGGGAGGAATGTGAGGAATTATTGGGACCTCAAAACCCATACCTTAGTGCTATTGGAGCATTGATGTATCTTGTAAATGGTACAAGACTCGATATAGCCCTTGCTGTTAATCTACTTGCAAGATACAGTTTGACACCAACTATACGACATTGGAATGGCATCAAGCAAGTCCTCAGATATCTGAGAGTAACTGAAGATTTCATATTATTTTTCAAGAAGAATGCAGAGGTAACCCTAGTGGGGTATACTGATGCTGGCTACTTATCTGATCCACACAAGTCAATCTCATAGACTGGATATGTGTTCCTATTTGGTGAAACGGCTACAAAGCAGACAATCGTTGTTACATCAATAAATTACTCTGAGATCGTCGCATTATTTGAAGCTACCAAGAAATGCACCTGGCTCAGGAGGATGTCAAGTCATATATTGGATACTTGTGGAGTGACGCATACTCCATCCCCTACAATTATCTATGAAGATAATAAAGATTGTATTGCACAAATATAATCGGGATATATAAAGTCGAATAGGACTAAGCATATGTTATCTAAATTCTTCCACACGCATGAATTGCAAGAGAAGGGAGAGATTTTGGTGACCCATGTCCGCTCTTGTGATAATCTTGCAGATATGTTCAAAAAGGCATTACCAGCCCGCACTCTTGAAAAGTTACGATACGATATTGGCATGAGAACACTTAAAGAAGTGATTGGAACAGGGGGAGAACTTCCCTAAGTACATCACATCTCTAATTAAGGAAATCATCTCGAAGATGATTCATATAGTTCATGAAGATCGATAAGCATTAATCATGAAGATTAAAGCATTGTACTCTTTTTTCCTTATGAGTTTTTCATATGAAGTTTTCTCATTAAGATTTTTGATGAGGTAATGCGTGCAATACAAGTGATGGTAATATATGATCTTTTCTCCATTTTTCCCACTAGGTTTTTAAGGAGTTTTTACAAGGCATATTTATCGTGATAAAGAGTCCAAGGGGGAGTGTTGTAAAACGCTATTAGGTTAGATCCATCTTCTGGAAGAAGGCCTCCTAGCCCATGTGGGCCGCTTTATCGAATATATGCCTAATACGAAGTAGAGTTTCCCCCTTATAAATAGTTTAGAAGACACCCCATTATAATTCACCAGAAATATTGAAATAAAGAATTTCATCTCCTCTATTTTTATATTTTTACTTTTCATTCTCTATCATGATCTACGTACCGCTCGTAGAAATATAAGCTGCTCGCAGAAGAGTTCTAGCTTGGCAGGAATGGGATGCAGAGGGAAATCTAGATGCAGCATATATCAGCAGAAGAGTTCTGTCTCAGCAGCATGGTGTGCTACGAAAATAGCAGCTTCGAGCTATACATTATCTGTGTCTGTGTCGTTGTTGTGGACATGTGAGTCGAGGCATCATTTTTGTTTCCGCAGCTTATCCATATGCAGCCATTTAGCTTTTAGGCTTGTACCCCCTACCCCGGGATGATCTATACTTGCAGGTCTACCAGGTCGCTTAAATGTCTCACTAGCAAAGTGTCCATGTGTTGTTACAGACTTTAAAAAATAAAACACTCTTTATAATTTAAATATAAATTATTTATACAATATAATTATTAGATATATACAATATTATTAATATTTTTTACATAAAATATTATATTTATATTACCGTTGGTGCTTCTTAGTATATCATTTATATGTCAAAAGTAACAATTTTATCACCATTATTTATCATATTCTAGAAGCTTTATCCGGAAGGAAAAATTAATTCACGGAGTCCACAAATAGCACTATATTGCAACGCAATTTTGAAATTGAATACTTGCTCTAATGGAAAAAGTTAAAACACAAAAGTTGTAGATCTCGTTGATACCTTTTCGAAACATATATGGATCATATTATTTAGACTACGGAGCTAGGAGATACAGGCCCCGCACAGAAACCTGCGCAGAGGAGTCTGAATCAGAACAAATATTTTTGTATCATATATTTGGAAATCAAAACTGTAGGATCTGAACTTCTATTGAATACCAAAGTTGTAGAACTTTTTGAGAGCTACAAGATAGAGTCTGAGTTTGACTCATTTGAGCTCCGGATGTGGGAGTTATGATTTTTAAAATTCGGTACTTGATATAGAAGGTACGAAACCGATTTGGATTCAATCTCTAACTTTATGGACACGAAGTAGACGACCGTACCTCAATAAATAGATTGTAGAGATGACAGGGTGTATTTCTTTAAGTGGGTTGGCAGAATTATTTAGGGGTATAGCTGTTCCTAGTAGGTCTGTTGATCCTGAAGAACCCAGGTGAGATAATCTAGATTGTCTTTCTCACCCTAGGCAGTCTTGATCTTCTTTGCTGGGCATGCAGCATATCCAGCGAGCACTACCACAAACAGCTACTATAGAGGCGGGCCAAAAATGACTGTAGCAGTGGGTATGCTGGCCCACCGTTACGTAATCGTAGCTAAAAATAAACTGCAATAACAGCGGGTAATGGCGGAAATGGTAAAACCGAGAACGGTAGCGGCGGGAAGTCAACCACCGCTACGCATCATTCAATAAAATAAAATAACCGCTCCCATGGAGCCATAACTGCCGCCGCCCTTGTAGCCGCGCCGCCTGCTAGAGCTGCTGCTACCGCTTCCTGGATGTCGAGGGAGGCCGGATCCGCACCGCCGCCTGCTGGATCTTCCGTTGCCCTTGGAGCCGCTGCACGCCTGCTGGAGCTTCCGCTACCACCTCGGATCCACTGTTTAGAGCCGGCCCGCAAGAGCCCGTGCATGGATCTGTTGTCAGGAGCCCGTCCGGTGAAGAGGCTGGCCAGATCCGCTGCCTTGGGGGCAGATCCGGTGCCCTCCTCAGGCTGGATCCGAAGGCGATGGCGCGACTGAGGGAATGGGATGTTGGCAGAGATCTGGTGGCGTTGTCGTGACTAAGGGAATGGGCTGTTGGCAGAGATGTGCTGCCTTTGCCCGCCTGACCCTTCCTCCGCTGCCTCCGCCTGCCTAATGCCTCCAGCTCACCGATGCATCTGGCCGCCCGCCCCGCTCACTGACACCTTTGGCCGTCCGCCCGCGGATCGAAAACAGCTGAATGACCAGACAAAAGTGTTATTGAGTTACAAACTGATGAACCGAACACCACCCTAGTATACTATAAAAAAACAGCTCAAAATGAGCACAAATTTTAATAATGCCCAGCAAAATTTGTTAGATACCGGCTTCAACACTTTTGTCTGGTAACGTCATTCACAACTAGTGGCCACCGGTGTGTGTTAGGTACGTTTTCGTTTGATAACAGGGCAAAAAACATCGTCATAATATGTTTTTGTAGAGCTATTCCATTAGACACACGCTAGCTAGATACAACAGCTATCTGCATGCTGCCATGTGGGGGATCGGGGGACCGTACCTAACTCTCAATGATTCTTTTTAGTTTGACTCTTTTTCAATGATAACTGGTTTAAACATATCTTTCTTTACATACAGGGATATCTTATCAGCAACAAGCCAGCTTATACTCTACCACCAAACTTCCCTATTTATTGCCATAATTCATCATCACGTGGTCAGCAATGGTTCATTTGGTGCTTCTGGCCCATTTATTTCATGGGCCTCAAAACTTGAGTTGACTGGCCATATATAAGGTAGCATGACTACGTTAGCTCTGTGCCATCGCTTCTGCTTGTACTTATAACTCAATAACACCACGAAATAACTAGAGGCGTTCACATGATTCTTTCCATTTTTCCATATCCACGAAGTGCTTAGTGCTAGTCATTGGTATGGGCTACACCAGGAATTCGAGCTCCAGAAAGGAAGAAATGACATTTCTCAGATGAAATATGTTGAGCCGGATATTGTGACGCCTTTTGTTGCTAGAATCGTGCTATTGGAATGGAAGGCCAACCGTGGCTCATTGTACGAACACGAAATCTAGACGCCCGCGCCTGGCGTGCCCGCAGTTCTTGCATGGCTGTGCTGCCGCCTGCCGCCGGCGTAACCTCGATGGTGTTAACCTATTCGTACGGGTCCTGATGTCCCTGCGTCCACCCGTTCGGTCCACGCTTCAAACATAAAACTCAGACTTCACTCACCCCGACGTGAGGCATTTCGTTGGGTACCTGAAGATGGTGCGCCCGTTGCGATCCTATGAGGATTTCTGTCACATGCGAAGGAAGGAACCATAACCAAAGTCGAGCTCCTGGTGTTGGCACTGATGGTAGTGGGCAGTGCCAGTGGTGACAGGAGTATTATAGTGATAATGATGCGAGAAGAGGGACAAGAAATGCTCGTACGTAAGAGATGGTAGAGCTTTCATTTTTCTTTTTGTTGTTGAGAATAGAGACAGTAGAGTTTGATGGGAAGAAATATGTTCAGTTGTTGCGGTATTGTAATTTCCCCATCGTTGACCCAAATACAAGGTTATGTACACTACCGGAAATCCGATATTTGCCGACTGTTTGAAAATTTGTGGAGTGTATTTTGTCGGGCACTCGGCAAAAAGATCTTTGCCGAGTACCAACAAACACACTCGACAAACAAAAACAGTTGGCAAAAATAGTGTTTGTCTAGTGTAACACAGAATACACTCTGCAAACTTTCTTGTTTGTCGAGTGTTTTTCTTAGCACTCAACAAACATGGTCTTTGCCGAGTGTTTCTCTTCTAACACTTGGCAAGTATGTTTGAATAGTATAAAAAGGCCTTTGCCGAGTGTATTATTTTTGACACTCGGTAAACAAGGTCTTTACCGAGTGTATTATTTTTGACACTAGGCAAACAAGGTCGTTGCTGAGTGTATTATTTTTTACACTCATCAAACAGATCTTTACAGAGTGTCCGATATAAAACACTCGATAAAGAGGTATAATATAAGAAAAGTGTGATGTAGTGGTAGGAGACTATATGCGCGAAGAAGAGGTCACGGGTTCGAATCCCACTAGGCGCACTTAGCGAGTAGCGTGCAAAAATATCCGGCAACTTGCAACTTGAGAAGGGGGTTGTTGGGCGCCCTCCCAACATTTCAAAATATGTTTTTGCTATTTTTTTTAATTTTGTTTTGCAATTTAGATTTTGTCGAATGTATTTCAACACTCGGCAAAGTCTTTGCTCGATTGCGCGACAAAAAACATTCAGCAAAGAGCTCTTTACCGAGTAAATTTGTACCGATTTCAACATTCGGCAAAGAGTTTGCCGAGTGTATTTCGGGCTTTACTGAGTGCTTGAGACACTCAGCAACGAAGGGATTTCCACTAGTGGTAGCCTTAACAGAAAAATAGTTTGCACCACTACTATTGGGACATCAAACTTTTATTTTGTGACACTACTACAAAAAGGTCTTGCGGCGATTGAAACACTACTATAGTGGTGGGCAGGCATGTCCGATGCAATATTAGCGTAGCTAAAAATAGTATTTTGTAGCAGCGGACATCTGGGAAAGGAAACAAACCACCACTGTAAACTCTTCTTTAGCGGCCGTTGAAGTTACCAACCACCACTATTGATAACAATATTAGCGGGGATTGATATCATCAACTGCCATTATTTCTTACAATATTAGCAGCCGTTGGTGTTATCACCCGCTGCTACATGTTTGTTTTTAAAAAATTCCAATATTCATTCCAGTATTCAAACCTGCATACAGAAATCACAGAATATATACAGACATTTTAGCATGCATATTCAGTGACCAATATATACTACTACTATACTAAGCAATATAATGGCAGCAAGTATGACATATAGGTCATTGTTCATAATATGCATAACACAATCTGTTTAGCATGAATCTAAAACTAACTATTATCTAAACAACATGGGCGATGAAAGTGAGGAGGGGGCGCACCTGGATGCAGGAACACGGGGACGGGGTCACCAATGCGGAGGAGCATGGGGACGAAGTCACCAACCCGGAGGAGCTCGGGGACGGGGGTTGACAACGAAGAGGAGCAGAGGGATAGGGCCGGCAACATGAATGGAGTTGTCGGCACATAGGGGCCCACATGACACTCGAGGTGGAGAGGAGGTCCACGTGCGGGATTTGACATGGGGGTGGAGGAGGAGGCCCGCACAATGGCACTCGGGGAGGGGGAGGAGGCCCACGTGGTAGTTGGCAAGGCCAAGGAGGAGAAGGCCCACATAGCGGTGCTAGGGGAGGGGGAGGAGACCCACATGGCAGCTGATGACGCCGGGAGAAGGAGGCCCTTGTGGCGGCCTTAGCGAGCGGGAGGAGAACTATGCGGCAGCGCTCGAGAAGGAGGAGGAGTCCCACGTGACGGTTGGCAAAGCTGAGGAGAAGGAAGCCTGCGTGATGGCACACAGGGAGGGGGAGCAGGCCCATGCCGTGGCTGGCGACACCTATGAGGAGGAGGCCCGCATGGTGGCGGTCCGCAAGCGGGAGGAGGTGGAGAGGAGCTTACGCGATAGTGGAGGCCTGTTCAACAAATATAGATGTTACCGGCTAGTAGTTTGGACAATAAAACTCATTATTTATGGTAGTTCACAAAATGTAATGTCATGGATCTCCTCAAAACTCAGCATGACCGGCCATATAAAAGCATGAGCCCCTATGCCATTGTTTCTGTACCAATAACTCATAAATAGAATCTTTTTCAGGAATAGCTGTCACAGTCATGAAATTGTTAGATGCACGGATCAGAGTAAGGCTATTCTTGTCAGAGTTATAGGCATGGGATGCACTAGGAATTGGAGCTCCAGAAAAGATAAAACGAATACTTCACTGGTGCAAAATAGTGGAGGCACAATATTGGGGAAGAGCAACCAGAATCGGGCCACTCCGACGAATCCTATTCTGCAGGGAAGTCCATGCAACATCGCTCGATGCATGAAAGGAAATGGAAGCCGGGCCAACATGGCCCAAGGCACCCGCACATCACGTGTCCGCCATTCCTGCACGGCTTTTCCGCAGTAGGCTACCGACGTAACCTGGAAGGTGTTACGTTACTGGCAGAGAGATCCATGGTGGCCTGGTCGACGGCTGAGAAGATCCGTCGGCACTACATTCCTGATGCCGTGTGCCACGCCCACGCAGCAGAAAGACCTGTATAGAATCTCCATTCAAGGTTCACGAGACATGTCTCATGCGCTGGACCAATCTTGAATTACATGAAGAGTGCGCCGCTCAGAGATGCGATCTGACTGTTCTAGTTTGCATACGAAGAATGTTTAAGAGTTGCTCCTAGCCTGGCGTACTGCAATGCTTTCTGTCTGAAAGTTTATTTATTTATTTATTTATTTACAAAGAACTAATTCAGAATGAGACCAGAAGCTGGGTGGGCAAATTGAATGCATCCCCTGTAGCTTGTACTGGTTCAGATTTTTCTTTTCTTTATTTTATCTTCAAACTGGGTGTGCTTTTGGACTCCCAGATTTGGAGGAGTTTTGTTCTGACTGCATCTGATCCCAGTTCCGCGTGCAGTTCTTCTTCATGGATAATGCAGCAATGTATCGTGCCTGCTTTACATGATATGCCATTTTCAGGACATAAACAGGAACAGTGAGATAGCACATTTGTATATTTCCTTTTCGTTTCTTTTAAGTTCCGCACTCTGTAACACTAAATTTGTTAAATTATAAAATACAATCAGAGGCTTGGGCATTCTGTTCTCTCTTCAAGAAAAAAAAGAAGTAAATCAATAAGGTACAACACATATCACAACCTGCATTAGGACAACTATGGGTTTTTTCTGGTGTGCCACGGAAGTTGCACATGAACCAGAGGCGACCACATATGCTAGAAGATAGTCTTGCAGCTGGTGCAAAGGCACGTTCAACTGAGTAGGCGGCACTAGAAAGGCATCTCTGAGCTTTTTCACATGTCTCGTCAATCACTCATATATATCGTGCTTCTGGCCTATATATATTTAGGTAGTTAGCAAAATCTCAAAACTGAGCTTGACGGGCCATATAGAAGGACCAGCTCTATGCCACCGCTTTGTACCAATAATCAAAAGTAGAATTTCTGTAAGACATAGATTTGGCAATTGTGAAACGCTACTTTACATCATGGAATATGTACAGATCGAAGTGAGGGTATTCTTGTCAGAGGTATAGGTATGGGATGCACTAGGAATTGGAGCTCCAGAAAAAACAAAAAGAATACTGCTCTGGTGCAAAATAGTGGAGGCTGGATTTTAGGGCAGAGCAACCAGCATCGGGCCACTCTCACGAATTCTGTTCTGCTTGGAAGGCTAGGCAACATTGCTCTATGTGTGAAAGCAAATGGAGGACAGAGCAACATGGCTTAAGGCGCCCGCGCATCACGTGCCCATTCCTCCACGGCTGTTCCATGGTAGGCTACCGGTGTGACCTAGAAGAATAGGCTACCGCCATTCCTGCACGCCTGCCATTCGAACGCGTCACCATGTCGAGCCGTCCCCGCATCATCAGTTCTATGCACCTGTGGAGACAACATGCAGGGACTCACATGCAAGTGGCGAGATCGATGATTGATGTCGCTGACCATGAGGTCGAGGTGCGGCCGACAACCAAAAGACTGGGCTGTCTGCTAGAGAGGCACCGTCGGCCCACTTGCTCTGATCCTTGAGGATGCAGCACCGCCTCTTGCCAACTCCAAAACCTTGCTAAAATAAAATAAATTTTTTTTGAAAACATCTGTATCGATCTGCTCAAGGCACAGTGGACAAGCAGGGTTCTCCCACTATTGGAAGCCACACTAAGCACTAAGGAGCGAGTGATGAATTGCAATTGATTACAGTGTCGGCTCAAATGAGATATGTTTTTAATGGAATCAAATTAAGGTGCAGTCGGAATATGTTATAAAATGATGAACCAAACACCACCCTAGTATATTATCAGAAACAGTTCACAAATTTTAATAATCCACAGCAAAATTTGTTAGATATTGGCTTAGGATCCCAGTCTGACAATATTTTACTTTAATTATGTTAATTTTTCAATGTTATAACCACTTTTGTCGGGTAATGTCATTCATGACTATTTGCCAAAAACATTCACGACTATTTTTCAATGTTAGGTACGTTTTGGATTGATAACAGGGCCAAAAACATTGTCATAAGCCGTTTTGGTAGAACTATTCCATTAGACATGCTAGCTAGATACAGCTGCTATCTGCATGCTACCATGTGGGGATCGGGGGGCCTAACTCTCAATGATTCTTTTAGTTTAACTGTTTTTCAATGATAACTGGTTTAAACATATGTTTCTTTATGTACAGGGTTATCTTATCAGCAACAAGCCAGCTTATACAGTTATACTCTACCACCAAACTTACCTATATATTTTCATAATTCATCATCACATGGTCAGCAGTCGCTTATTTGGTGCTTGCGGTCCATTTATTCCCTGGACCTCAAAACTTGGTTTGACTGTGGCGATATATAAGCTAGCATGACTGCATTAGCTCTGTGCCATCGCTTCTGCACTGATAACTAAGTAGGTTTCTCTGGCGTACCGTGTATTCTTTGTTTCGGGAAAAAAAACTTAATTATATCTGAGCAATACATCAAGTTTCCACAATGATATATAAACAGAATGTTGTGAGGCATGGCACCCTGAAGCTAGTATGCATAGTGCTTCCAATGTTGGGATATAAGCTGCTCGCAGAAGAGTTCTAGCTCCGCAGAAATGGGATGCACAGGGAAATCTAGATGCAGGATATATCAGAAGAAGAGTTCTGTCTCAGCAGCATGGTGTGCTATGAAAATAGCAGCTTCATTGAGGTACGCCATGTGAAAAAAACCCGTAACTAGTGGGTTGGTGTGATTCGTTAAGTGGGTTGGCAGAATTCTTTATGGGTATAGCTATTCCTATGTCTGTTGATCCTGAAGAACCCAGGTGAGATAATCTGGATTGTCTTTCTCACCCTTAGCGGTCTTGATCTTCTTTGCCGGGCATGCAGCAGATCCATCAAGGAAAGGATAGAGATTAGCTGCATGAACCACGGCTGGGACCTGAGCTCGCCAGAGAATTTAGTTCTCATGAGTCAATTTGTCCGACACAATGCTATTGATCGAGGACCGTTGAGGTACGACATGTGAAAAAGAAATCTAGATTTATTTGTAGGAGGAGGATGACTCTGTTACCATGCAGGCTTCAGAGAAGGTGCCCTTAACAGAGAGTCACATATTGTATTTATAGACAGGATACGTTGGGGTACAAGGTAGGTAACAACATGACAAAATATGTACAAGAGATTCTATCACTACCGAAAACACAAGATTTGCTGAGTGCCTGTGAGATTTTGCCAAGTGTATTTATTCGGGCACTCGGCAAAGATGTGTATTTCGAGTAAAAAAAACACTTGACAAAGATGATTGTTTGCCGAGTGTTTGCTTTTTGCACCTGACAAAGATTTTTACACTTGACAAAGAATTAATTTTTTTCCTCTTCCAACCTTTAAACTTTTCCTACTCTCCACATAAAACATATGTTACTCCATGTTAAAATGTGATATATTTTTATATTTGTTTGCTATATTTGATTAATTCATTACATTTCAAGCAATTTTTTGAATCAAGTCAAATTGGAACTGCAAGTGATTGAAATAATAAATTATAATGAGTAAAAAAATTATATTCATGTTATTTAGCCCAGTTTGAGGCCTTAACTATGAAAGGAAAAGAAAAGAAATTTCACACATTTTGTTTAAGAAATATTACCACTAATAACATGTGTCAGAATGATTTTCAAGTTTTTAAAAAAGAAAATTAAGCCTGAAAATCATGAGATTTTTCATGATGGGATGGTATCATACATGGAGGTTGTGATAAAAAGTTGAGAAGATTTCACACATTTTGTGATAACGATGTTTACAAAATCAAAACATCTCACAAGAAAAATATGTGTGATTTTATGTGAGAGAGTTGGTGAATGTATTTTTTTAATACAAAATTTTTATCTGATCACATATTATAAAAACTTTTATACCAAAGTCGTACACCTGGACAATATCTAAATCTTTGTAGTTGACAACGTTTTCATTTGAAATTGATAACCAGCCAAAATTTTGTTACAAGTGGCCACGTCAGCGATCTGCCCCTTCAAAATCGTGGCCTCCCAAGGTGACCACCCGGATCCCTCCCTCTCACATCCAAATAAACGCCACCTCTCTCTCTCTCTCTCTCTCTCTCTCTCTCTCTCTCTCTCTCTCTCTCTCATCTCTCTCCTAGCAGCGGCAGCGGAGGCCCCCAGAACGGCGAGGGGCGGCGGAGGCTGCGACGGCCGTGTTACCCTGGCTCGGTAGCGGTGGCGGCCCCGACCTGGGTGGGTGGGTGGGATGATGGCTGCTGCCTGGGCTGGAGTGTGCAACATGGTGACCGGATTTGACAGAAAACACTTGGCAAAGACATCTTTCCGACTCTTATTTTGCTGAGTGACGTTTGTCAAGTGCTACACTTGGCAAACCTCTGTTTTCCCATAGTGTTTCTGTAGTACATGGTAAATCCCAACTATACATGGTATCCTAACACGAAAGAGAATAGCCAAAATGTGGTTGTTGGTGTATTGCCTCATTGCGTTTCATGGATCTGTCAGATGGATTAGTAGATCATTTAAAATTAGATATTTGATAACAAATCATAACAACATTTTTGATAGTTTTTCAAATTTTTTGAATAAGACAAATGATCAAACATAACTAAAAAAGTCAACTGGCTCAACAATTTAAATCAGAGGGAGTAGTTACCTGAGATTTTATATTTCTCTTAGTAATATTTTTGGAGTAAAACAAATACATCAATTTATTTTTTTCTATTAATGATCAAACTTTGTATTGCTGAAGTTGTAACATTTAGTTACATCGTTCACCTTTTTTTGAACTTTTTTCCTCCTCAAGGGTGGAACTTTGGTTCCAATGAGCCTAGAACTTTTTTTTAGTGAAGATGGAACATGTTGTATGTACACGTGCAACGTTTTTTCGTTATCAATGGAACTTTTTCTTATTGAAAGATGAAACCTTTTGTATTATAAATCTGGAACTAGCATGATATACATATGAAACCTTTTTATTTGAAGATAGGACTATTTTTTATCGACTGATCTGTAAACAAAATCTCAGTCACTAGATGATGAGAAACACCCAATCTTAAAACTATTGGATATGAGATGCATCGTTTATGTTAATTTTCTTACTTTCTGTGATGATAATATGTCAATAAGACCACATATATCAGTCAATCACGTGCCATATTTATGCATCCCAAAATTCACAAACACAACATGTAGTAGGTTTTTAGTTATTGCATATTTTCATAACGCTTGCTGTGTGCTGTTGATACAGTTGGTCAAGTGCTAGACTACTGTGAAAAAATGTGATTATATTGATTTATAATTGCCGTAGAAGCTTATATCGTACATCCACCATGCACATCGATATATAAAACCATATGCTAATGATAGATTGATGGTGCTACTGTGAGACATATGCGACACTCGAGTACGCATACGGTGGTTTTAAAGTTGTTGGAGGTGGTTTTAAAGTAGTTGGGACGATAGTTATATAACAGCTTGCGTCTGCCATGGAAATGGGATGCACAAGGAAATCGAGATGCAGCAATGGTGGATGGCTTCGTCCATGCCGGTGTGCTGAGCAAGGGTAGCACTATCACTGGCACTGCACCAGTCAAAGCTTGTGGGTGTTGCGTGCAGGAATACATTAGTCCATGTGCACATCATCCTGCTAAGGGCCGGGCAGGCGGTGACGTCTTTGACGGTCTGCCGTGGTGGAAAAAGGAGAGGAAAGCTATAGCTGCCCCATTAGCGCCTGGTGAAGTTCGGCGTCGAGCTGTAACATGACCCAAGGCACTTCCGCTGCCTGGATTTGCGTGGGGGATCCATGGCGCATAGCTTTCTACAGCGTACAGGGACGTCAACCCTGAAAATACATGACTGCTAAAGGCCATGTTACTGGCAGAGAGATCCATGTGGCGGCCAGGTAATGGTGGTCAGTAGTTGATCGTGAGCGGCCAACAGCCCAGAAGATCCGTTGCCACAACAATTCCGGATGCCATGAGAGAGCTGTTCAGGATCTCAATTCAAGGTTCACGAGACATGGGTGATGCGCTGGGCCAAGCTTGAACTACATGCAAGAGTGCGGCGCCGCTCAAAAGTGTCAAGACGCGACACGGGAGCCCCGATCTGAATATTCTAATTTGCCTACCAAGAATGTTCAAGAGTTGTTCCTAGCCTGGCATCGTGCAATTAATGTTTTATGTCTGAAAGTTTATTTATATATTTTTTGCTACGAACTCATTACTGAGAAGCTGGATGGGCAAATCGAATGCGTCCCCTTGTAGCCTTTTTGTATTGGTTCAGATTTTTCTTTTCATTCTTTTATCATTAAAATGGAGTTTGTGTTCTGAGTCTCAGATATGAAGGACTTTTGTTCTCACTGCACCTGATCCCTGTTAGGCATGCAGATGTTCTTCATCCATAATGCAGCAATGTATCGTGTATGCTTTACATGATATGCCATTTTCAGGGCGTCAGTAGGAACAGTGAGCGAGTACATCTGTATTTCCTTTTCCTTTTTCTTAAACTAGCATGATAGCCCGCGCCATTGCGCAGGCTTGTGCTGTAAACATTTTTAAAAAAAAAAATTATATGAATATATATGACATATGTTTAATGTACAAACCACAACTACTCACCAAATTACAAATTGCCTCCTAGAATATAGTTGTTTCAAATTCTTTATTATAGAACATAAATGATATTAAAACTTGAAGAAATCCATAAATGAAGTTTGGTTGTCTTACCACGCATTCCAAAAAAGGACCAACAGCTAGCAGCCTTTACGACTTTTCCTAAAGCTTTGCTACTTTTATGTCTATGTTGTTATAGGATCACTGAACTGACTTACCTATCTAATATATTTAATCTTTATAATAAAATGAAGTTTCCATGGTATGAAAATGTCATTAATATGTGAATTATAACCCTGATAATAGAATTGTTTTGCATTTCAACAAAGTTACCTAGGAAGGAATCATCGCAACAGTTGTCCTTCCCTATGGTTCATCTTGAAACTTTCATCTCCATGCTCTCAGTTGAAGCCCTTTCATGAAACCACTACCAACAGGCATCTTTTTTATTTTATCCCTTCACCAATGTATTTTATAATTTCTTTATTGTTGCCTTGGTTGGTATATTCTTCTAATTCTTCTTTGGGAAAAATCTATTATACTCCCCCGAATAATTCACTTTGTCCAATTTACTCTCCGGACAAAATTTTGGCTCAATTTACTCCTCAAACAATTCAAGTTGGTGCAATTTACTCCTTGTTGTAATTTATCCTTTTTGTTTCTCTTTGTACACTTCGAATTTGATGCTCAAATTTTGCACTATGAAAGATTATAACAATCACTACATAAAAGTATATTTTTCTAGTTTTTTCATAAATATGTTTCATATAATTTTAGAGCTCTGTAGTTAAGGTAGTATTAGATATTATTAAACTATATAACATATGCGTAAAATATACTTTATATTTTTTTAACGTAAAGTTCTATAAAAACTATCATTGTGCAAAGTTTTAGCACTAGATTTATATTGTACAAATATAAACAATAAAAGACAAACACATCAGGGAGTAAATTACACTGATTTAAATTGTTTGAGGGACTAAATTAAGACAAGATTTTGTTCGGAGTGTAAATTGGACAAAGTGAATTATTCGGGGCACTTTTCCCTTCTTTTTTCATAATTTGGTGTTTTGAGCAGACCTTAGTTCCAATTCCTTAATTCATGGCATGGTGATTAATTAGGGTGTCATCCTCATGCAACTTACGAAAACAATTATATTTTGAGTTACTAAGGACTTGTGCAATTATATTTGGATTATACTTGGTCTTGCATCTGGGTTTTTCAGTGAACGTTACTCTTTCAGAGGAAATAGACAACACGAAATTTGAAAATAAAAAGACCAAGTAAGCTTTAATATAGCTTTATTGTTATACAATGAATTGCTATGTCACTTTTGACTCTTCCATCCATCAAACTAATCCTCAATATATCATTGTTATTATCTGATTATATTATGATCTATACCTGACTGATTAATAGGAAAACGAACCTGTGTGGTATATGTACGTATGGGAACTGCTTCTTTTGAGCTCCCCTTATCATTTGACTCATTTTTGTTTATACAAGCTTGCTTTTCATCCTGTAGCAACTCTCACTGTAATTAAGGTTTCGTTAGCGTAAAAAAGTACTAATGTATAGAAAAGAAGGAAGATTTGGTAACTTTAACTAAACATGCCGTGTGCATCAGCCTTTATGTCTTCAGGTACCTCGGCATGCATATGCTCATTCCCAGACTGGTGTTGCTTGGCGGAGAGATTCGTCAACTCACGTCTAGGAACTCCCAAACATGCTGCATATTTTGTTAAACTCGCTCGTCCTCGCACTGCCAATGTCCCCTTGCCTGAAGAAACTCGCGAGGAAGAAAGCAACACAATGACGGGGCCAGAATAAGCCACCAGTCATGCATGAGCTCCAGAAGCCGCTATGTGCCATCTTCAGATCTTCTTATGTACATACTCGTGCTCCACCGCGTCTTCGATCTTGACTATGTTGTTCGAAGGTGACACGAGTGTCTCCAGCATTCAGCAATCAGCATCACTGCCTCGGGTTGCTGTTCTGATCCTGCTCCAATAATTCAACAGTATGTTTAGGCAAAACCAAACTCATCAATCCTTCTCGACTAGCATCCCAGCGGTATCAGCAATGATTGACATAGATAACACTTAAGGAGGCAATACATTTGCCGCCATGATTAACCTCCTAGACATGACTGCCGCCTGGTGCTAGATGAATCGTCATCATCACCAGATATCCTAGTTCAAGGAGTCACGGCTGAGATGCCGATGGCCGTAATTAACATATGTGCGGGACAGCCGCAGGGTTAAAACATCGCCGACCTTCAAGATCAGAAGGCAACCCCTGGCAAGAACATCACCATTAGCATCACGAAGTTGTCACGGCCATGACGAGTCTACCGCAGAAAAGAGCATCATGGACAGGACACACCTCGGACGAGCGTGGCGGCTACGGCGTGAAAGAGATTGGCTGCGGCTGCTAGGTTATGAAGACGCAAGATACATTCGTTATAGCAGGGAGATTAATTAAGGGGTGGATCTCCCTGTGAGATTACCCGTAGGAACAATGGATGGTTAGATCTTTTGCTTTTTTTTTGTGAGAATTTAGACAGTATTTCTCTTTTTTTCTAGGCATCATGGTGAGAGGGTCATCTCCTTTTATTAATAAATAAATTCCACACTGTGTAACACAACATTTTGTTAAATTACAAATATAGTTTGAGGCTTGGACATTCTGATCTTTCTTAAAAAAGGAGAAGTAAAAACAATGAGGTACAACAGATAACAACTGCAATAGGCCAACTAGGGTTTTCCTGATGTGTGGCCCAGGAAGTTGTACACGAACTGGAGGCGACCAGATATGAAAGAAGATAGTCTTGGAGCTGGTGTATGTAAGCGTACGTTCGACTCTGTAGGCGGCCCTGGAAATGCCCTTGTTGGGATCCAATTACAACGAGGTGTAATGCAGAATGACATCTCTGTCTCGCTCTCTGAGCATTTTCACAAGGCTCGTCAATCACTCATATATATCGTGCATGTGGCCTATATATTTAGGTAGTTAGCAAGAAGTAATTTCATGGATGTCAAAATTGAGTGTGACGGGCAATATAAAAGCATGAGCCGTTATGCCACTACTTCTGTACCAATACATCATAAGTAGAATTTCTATAAGGCATAATTTCATAATCGTGAATATTTTAGATTCATGCGTGCTATACTTTACATCATGGATTATCCATGGATTGAAGTGTTATGCTTGTCAGAGGTATAGGATAGGGATGCACTAGGAATTCAAGCTCCAGAAAGGGCAAGGAAAACTGCACTTTATAGTGGAGGCGGAATATTGGGGAAGATCAACCAGCAGCGGACCACTCCGGCGGATCCTATTCTGCTTGGAAGGATAGGCAACATTGCTTGGTGCGAGCAACATGGCTCAAGGCGGTCGCACATCGCGTACGGAAACGTTATACACCACGCGCGCGGTACTCCGTATCTACTGTGCGTGCAGTTGGGTCAGCATCCTATGCTTATTGGGCTGCAATTGTATTCGTTGCCCTTTCCGGCCCATCTTGTGTTTTCACCATTCCGACTGCAGACAACATCGCTTCGTGCTTTGATTCGTTTCGTTGCGACTAACTGTTTCTCCGCTCTTCTTCGTCTTCACCACAACCAGGCATGCGATAGGCCTATTCTCCGGCGGCATTCTCGCAGGGCGCGTCTTCTTATCGACTGTCGCTCTCTCTGGCAGAGCCCCTGGTTGGTTAGTTTCCCGTAATTGCTTCTAGTTCCTTCACGGTTGTGTGTTTCCGTGGATCAAATCGATTTTTCTATGATTGATTTGGAATTTGTTGTTGAAATTAGGTCCAAATGTCGTCAGATTCATGTATATGATGATTTATACTTTCATCTATATAGCATATCTAGATGGTTTTCATAACAAATTTTAAGATGTTTCGCCAGGGTTTCATTTCTGGAGGATTTTTGGTCCTTTCCTGGGTCCACTAGCTGTCATTTCGTGCTGAAGTATTTCACCGTTGGTATTGTCGTAGTAGTAAATAAGTGGATCTGTTAGTCTTGCATCCACTAGTATAATACTATCCTTTACGCATTCTGTAATAGAAGTACTTTATATTAGCATCAGCAATATATATGTAGAAAAATAAAAAGAGGCAAGAGCATTCCGTGCTGCTGTTTACCTCCCCCATGTGAATGCTGGTCTGATTGGTTGCCTGTAGCTCTCCTGGCCAGGTTGGGCGCATGGGCCAGGCTGAGCAGAGCAAGGTTACACTGATGCAGTTTGGAGAGAAGGCTGAGTGTTTGGTTGAATTCTCCGGCTAGCCAGGCTCATCTCATATTTTGATTGGATGGCTGTACAAGAATGATAGTTTCACCTTGCATATCCCTTTGGTCAGATTACCACCTATTTGTTCCTTCCACGGTAAATAGGGAAGAACTAACAGAAAATCAGATCCAGTTTTGCCAACGCGATTTCAAAAATCAAGCTTTTGCCGATCTAAGAAATCACAGAAGAAAGCAGTCAAAACTTGATACTGGCTGAGCTAAATTAGATTGATTTCCCCCCTATTAAAGATCAACACAGTATATGGAAGAAATAACAAAAATACAAGATCTGGATGTCACGAGAAAAACAGAAGAAAAATTGATGCGCACATGTGCATCTTCCTCCTCAGGTGCTCACGTCAAAAGGTTCGAAATCATTGAACCAGGCAACAATGGAAAATAAGATTTACTCAACGGTGGCATCAATGGACAAGACGAGAGGAAGAAATCCCAGTCCCATACAGAGGCTTCTACACGGCGTGGGCGCAACAAAGAAGCTGACAGGTCTGCAGTGCAGTAAGCGAGAGAAAAGTAAGTATTCAATGGTGTTCTGCGAGAACAAAGCAGGAGCTGAATATGGAGAGGTGGGTAGGCGAGAGAAAGGAGATGAAGCAGTGAGCAGAGTAGTCACGTGAACTCACGTGAGGGCCAACCAGAGCCTGGCTCTAGAGGAACGGGGAAAATCTACGTTTTCGCGGAGCCTGAGGCGTTGGTTGCGTGAGTTCAACCAGGCCCACGAGCATGTCCAGCCATCCAAACAACAACATCTCTAAAAGATTCTGTATGAAGCGAGCCTGGCTCGAGCATACGCAGGTAACCAATCAGGCATCCTCTGATTTTCAATACTGTCTTTGCTTGAAGCACTGATGAAAGTAGTGATGAAAAGAAATATAGAAACCTGCTGGTAAGTGCATTCATCCTGTAATTGAATTCTTGAGGTACGAAACAAGCTACTGAGCTGGCGCAACTCATATGATGGTGAACACAGATCAAACATGTAAAGTCCACTCCATTACATAAATACTGTATTTATTATCAAGTTCCACTGAAGTACAACCTTCTAAAGATGATAAAAACAAACAAATACCATGTTTCTTCTTCTCTGGTTCATCAACTTAGCATCATATTCATTATAGGTTATGAGTCAGATACATACCATCTCTGAATAATCGTTTTACTGCTCTATGGTGTCTAACTCATTGCCTTGTTATCGCAAACTTTGTTGACAATGTAGCACACGTAATGTGCTGAAGGAGCAATCATGCTTTTCCTTTAGATGATTCAGATTTAGATAATGATGATCTAAGATATGTTTCAGCTTCTGCATCGACACCATCTCAATAAAACAAACTCGTAAATGAGTTCACTTTCCTGAAAGTTCCATAGAACAACTTGTTGAACAATGAAAATGTGCAAAAATATACATGGATATCTCATTGATGTTATTAGACAAATCTGCGGAAGTTGATAACCTGATTCAGGACATGGTTCCGGAGCCAATCAATTTGGTCCAGCTCAGTACAAGCAGAAGATTCCTTACTTCAAGTTATTCCTTCGATGTAAAAGCATATTGAAAAAGGTAATGTTAATGCTCCATCGATTCTACCACTTTAATTGTCTCAAACCTGTCTACTACCTCATAACTTTTTTTCACTGAAATGATTCACCATGTCAGCTTTGAATTATTCCATCCTCAATTTTGAGTTGTTCTTGCATTTGACTGTAATTGTTCTGTCCTTATTTTTTAGTTGTTCTTGCCTGTGATTGTAATTGATCCAAGCATCTTGTCACTAAAAAACTAGTAATATGACACTGTAATAATGTTGCATGTCTTCCTTAAAGAATGCAGTGGTGTAACTTGAAGGAAGTGTCTTCTTCTAAAAATGCAGTTCTCTAGCTTCATGGAAGAATACTTGTCATTTCGAAATGTTGTATGTCTTCAAGGAAGAATCCTTATTTTTGTTCTACTTAACAGGTCAGATTCTTCCAGAATATGTTCAAAAAAATCTAATAGCTAATAGAGAATGAATGGAACAAAAAAAAAGAGAAATAGCAATTTTGTATTTAGCAAAAAGAAAAACAGAGAAATATGGCACGTGAGCAATTTTACGGCTATAAAAAAGGAGTTGTACGTGAGTAATATTGAAAATAGTAGATAATTAAAAATATATATATGATTCACTTATTATAATGGCATGGGTGGGTAATTCCAAAAACATGTGCACTGGTATTTTAGTCTAATTATATTATAATGACAGTGGTGGATAAATTTCTCTTCTTATTTTCTCAGATTATCTTAACGTAGGAATTCAGGAATTCTAGACCTTGAGAGTTGATCAAATATATATGTAATAGATGGCGCAACCTAGTAGAAGCTATGTTTTCGAATTTTCGGACCCATAAATTATTAGACATTCGTGTGTTACTTTTCATTTTGGGATATCCTCTGAATGCTATGTGCTTATCATAGGCCTGAGATGCACCAGGAATTAATCTGAGCACCAAAAAGGCAAAAAAGATATTGCTCCCATGCAATGCCGAGCCGGAATATGTTTGGGCAGCACAACAACTAAATGAGTCGTCCAGTCGGTGCTAGCATCCTATTCCGAACGGGAAAGCCAGACGACATGGCTTGAGGCATGCAAAGCAAAAGCAGCTCCATCACGTGTGCTTGCTGTTCCTGCATGACTACACCTCCGCTTGCAACCCACATGACCTCGCCAGTGCCTTCCCGTTTGACGCATCACTATGCCATAGTGTCTTCCATGTGTCTTCCGTCCAATCCACGTCCACACACGCATGATCCAACTTGTGGGCGGCCATCTCACTGAGTGTGATGTGCGGCATTTCCCCGATGGCATGAGGCCGCACGCCGGAGAATGCAACGCTGGCTCTTGTGATGTCCATAACCTTCGCATCTGCTCAAGGTACACTAGCTGGACACTCAGCCTCTCCCCACTCGCAGTAGCAGTAAGCAGTACACAGTGATGAATTGCACAAAAATTAGTGTGTGTTGATTGTTGTCAAGGACAAAGAGAAACGCAAGTGAAACAGGTGGTTGCAATTATCAGCAACTTATATCTATGATTGGATTTGTATATTTTAAATGTTCATATAAGAGGTATACTTATAATTAGTTAATCTGCGCATTTTAATTTTGAGGAGTTTTACTGTCAAAAATAATAGCCAGTAGTTTTAGAAAACTACTGATCAATAGTTTGATCCAACGGTATAGATTTGATACCGGAAATACACAACTACTAACCAGTATTTTATCAGATTAAGGGTAATATTATACTTTTAATAGTTAGTTTTTTGTAATTATAAATTAAAATTAGTAATCTGATGAATAAAATTAGTTTGTTCATATGATCCCATCGTTTCGTTGCCACGGGTGAACCTCTTATCCCCGTCGCCTGAGATCGTCCAACGGCAGCGGCGCGGGACTCGCGGGTGAAGGAAATCGAAGGCGAGGGATCCTGTCCTCCTTTGTCGTTGCTCGGTGATCTGGATCTGGCTCGTCGTCCTGGAGGGTGGCCCTCGTCCTCCCTCACCACATGCTCGACGCCCCGACCTCGTCGCCATCTTGTGTGGCAGGGGCAGGCTCCTCGTCCATGGACGCAATGGTAGCCTTCAGGTAGATGATGAACAAAAAGATCCACATGGTGCGAGAGCTGGAGGAGGCAGCGGCATGTCGATCTCGTCGTTGTTGGCATTGCCGGCGTCATGGTCGCTGTAAATACGGGTGAAGACATGTTCATGGAGGCCATTGATAGAGCTACAGACCGGCTGGAGGAGTAGAATCTTTACGTTTACGCAGCCACGCAGATTGGCCTGCACAGTTCGCGTGATTGAGAGCAGACGTAAATCTTGAGAGCTTTTCTAATTCCTAAATGCTCTTGTTCAAACAGTTTTAATTCATCGCTTCATTTCTTTCTTGAATGAATTATTTATTGCCAAGAACATTGACGCTATTTGATTGCTCTCCGTGGAGGAGTGAGGGATGCTTTCGTGAACATCCCAAATGGAGTGCGTTTTGCACAAGACCATATGATTTGTACGTACTATGTTTCATTAGAAATCATCATCTCTTAGCTGATCTGAAATTAGACACCGAAAAGAGATTTATTCTCACCACAACGAACTGGCAGACGCGAGGGAACCAATTGAGGATGTCGATGGCACAGGGAAAGGGAACGGAAGGCCACCATGGCGTAGCGGCGCTAGTGACAGGAAAGCCGACGTTGGCGGAATGGCGGCGCCCGTCAAGAACGATGGACGACCAACGTTTTTTTTCCTGATCGGTGGAGGCTGGAGAAGAATCGACTAGACGCACGCGCTTGGGGTACGTATGTTCTGGGCTTTTTTTATTGGGCTGCAGAGAAAGTTGGGCTGATCCGATAACTTTTCATAATATAAAATATAAAATATAAATTACTTAATTAATTTTGTAATTACAATGTTACCCTTAAACTACTGATCAGTAGTTTTAAAAAACTACTTATCAGTATTTTAGACAGTAAAACTCCTCTTAATTTTTTGCTTATGGGAACTACCATCTCTAGTACCATTTTTTGCTTATGGGAACTACCATCTCTAGTACAAAGTCATTTATGTGTCCAAGAGTCTCACAAACAGAGTTGCTTTCTTATTGCATACATTCATAACACATTTCACCTTCCTGCTTTCAACCATGAAGGCACATCAATAAGGCCCTAGATCAGTAAATCATGTGCCATATTTATGCGTCCCAAAAATTCTGAAACACAACTTCTAGTAGGTTGCTCCGTTATTGCATATTTTTATAACGCTTGAACTGTGTCCTGTGGACATACTTGGCCAAGTACTAGACTACCCGGACATATGAAAACTTGATTATGTTTGAGTCATAATCACCGTACAAGCTTATATTTGACATCCACGTTCCACATTCATATATACGTATGAGCTGTCTCCCGATGACACTGCTACTGTGAATCATATGCCGCACTCGAGTATTGTTAGTGGTTTCAGAGTTACGATAGTGGTAATAGCTTGCCATGGGAATGGAATGCAGAAGGAAATGGAGGTGCAGCTTCACTATATGCTTTCGGCCTTCGTTGTTCAGTGGTGCTAGGGCAACAGCAAAAGCCAGATTTTTGGGTGCCTTGTGCATGTATACGTCACCCCATGGGCACGTGTTCCTGCCCAGGACTGGGTGGGGGCGGCTGTGATGAGTGGTATGCCGAGCTGGATAAAATAGAGGGTTGCCTCCTTGGTCACCGGCAATGTTCCACGGTGGCATCAGCACAGAGGCACGTTTGAGGAATTGGCAATTCTCTACGTTTTTCACCTTCATGCATGTCGGCGTCCCACGGCACGCACCTTGCTGGAGTAGATGGGGAGGGATGGTGGCAGCCTGTACTCAGTCGATCAGAAACGTAGGACGGCCATGCGCTGAGAGCCATCGGACGGGTACTCAGTCAGAATAGGTTGACAACAAAGAAGGTCCATCAGCACCTCAACTCTCGCTGGATGCTGTGCACGACACATCGGGGTGATCCATGCATGGAATCCCTTGATAGGGCTTTACAAGCCATATCCAATTGTTGGGCCATGATTAAATTACATGCAAAACTGTGTGCCGATGATATATGTCAGGGAATCCGTATACGTCAGTACATGGGCCGATGGCTGTGTGATTGAATGCTCATTTGAGGGTTTGTCTATTTACATAAGCTCTATTTACAATGCTCATTTGAGGGTTTGCTCAGTTGCTTCCATAATGATTAACATAAACATAAGCGCTCTATGTATAGTGAGTGTGCTATGAGGCATATGACATGCTCGAGTATGCAGTGTGGTTTCAAAGCTGGGCATCGGCCATGTCTCATCCAAATATAAAATATCTGAGCCAAGTGTGATGCCCAAGGAAGTCGATATGCTGAATCTGCAGAGGGCATCGGCCTTGGGGGTGCAAGATTGGAAGTCAGTAACATCTTTGCCACTACACAAACCCCTTTTCCATGTGCCTCGTGTAAGTATACATCAGCCAACATGAGGTACAAATTTTACGAAGCAGTTACCCTCGACGTCTGCTGCCTGCATTTCCGTTATCGTTCAACTGAGCCCATGATGGTGATGTGCAACACTACGGGGAGAGGAGTATAGAATCATCGAGCTTCACTAGACGGGTCTGCAGATAGTGCTGGGCCATGCTTCATCTACGTGTAAGAGTGTGCCGCCAAGTGGCATCAGCAGGTGATGCCGTGATCAGAACGGTCTTGTTTGCATAGGTAGGATACTGAAAAATTGCTCCCTTGCATGACGTATTGTTATTTTTTTTTTGTTTCTGAAGTGTTTTTGCCCAACCCCTTGTTACTCATAATCTATTATTTATCTATTTAATAATAAAAGGAGATGGACTTTTCACCTAGGTGTTTAGAAAAAAAGAGAAATATGCTAGAAATTATCACAAAAAAGTAAAACATCTAGCCCTTAATCTTCTCCTAGCGTGATCTCAAAATTACTCCAAACCATTGATCTTCCTTTATCACCTAATCCCCCCCCCCCCCCACCTCGCGTAACAGATCTGTAAGACAACGAGAACCAGTCTTCCTTCCCCTTCAGAATTCTTGGCCTTCGATAGAGATATATACACAAGGATATCTTTCTCTTCTAATTATCACCATCCCCGCGGTCCAGGATTCTCATCCATGGGAAACGCTGCCTCCAGACTCGTGAGATCTTTCAACTTTCATATCTGCTAGCGACGTGCCATAGGTGAGCAACAGAGCAGATCATGGAGCATATTAATGCCCAGATGAAGGTCATCGTGGTGACGAGTTTGATCGATCCGGACGCGGGGCTGATGAGTCCTCGCGATGCCACGTTCTATGCCCATGACATGGTGACATAGGCGAGCACTACCGATCTCTGTTGCCATATGTACCATGCACCATGGACAGAGCTACAGCAACTGTGGGGTACAAATGTCAGCATAGCAGGAAGATATTTTTTGTGTCTCGCTGCTATCACTGCCATGACCATCATCATGGATGATACATGGCATACGCCATCCTTGCTAGGCAGTGGCTCAAGGAGATCGTGACCTGCAGCTTCTGAAGATTTAGGCACAATGTTTACAAGAATCACATCCTGAAAATAGACATTCTTACTCTTTCCATCCTTCAAGACGATGGAGAGTATCAGATCGCTCTGGCAGGGAAAATTCCTTATATCATTGAGAATAAGAATTCTGAAGTCCACATACTCGTGCTTTCTTATGTATATCCGTACATGTTGTGTCTAGCTATATTTTTTTTCCAAAAACTTAAATATTTGTTATTTTACAGGTAGCCATCATCTCAGCAAAAAAATATAGTTCTGGACGTGTATAAAAGAATTGGAGAATGAAACCGTTGACCAGATTAGCTGAGGGTATCTGTCTCAGGTCCGTATATTACATTTCTCTAGATGATATATACATATTCTCCATAACGTTTATTTGTTCTTGGGAAGTAATTACTACTTGGCTTCCTAAAGGGCTTAACTCTTATTCTAGGCAAATATAAAAGGGTTAGTAAAAACTTCTAGAAGTAAATATAAAGTCGCATGATTTAACTACAAGTGTCCCAAAACCATAAAACAACTCAATTTCATATAGCAAGGCAACATGGATTATTGATAAAAGTTGTCAAGTTCGATTTAATTTCTTTTGACATATGGCTTATTGGCCCTATAAAATTTATCACAATTCTTGACAGCTTGAGATCAACCGTGTCTTATAATAAAACAATATGCTTAAAGAAGCAACAAAAAGGGAAGTTGAGTAGGAATCTTGAAAGAAAAAACAAAACAAAAAGTTATGAATTAATCTAGAAAATATCAAATACAAATGGACCACTAGAGCAGACATTTATCAATGGAAATTTTTGATACTGGGTCAATGGAAAGTCCATTACAAACTTATTAGTTGGAGAAAAACAGAAAAAAGTAACATGTAAAAAATCATACATTGGTTAGCTATGGCTGGATGTAACTTTATAACAGCTTACAAGTAATAGTCAATTTCAGAAAATGATACATGTTGCTAGCACAAGCAACCTTAACTCAAGAGATTACAATTTTATCCAGTAGAAAAAAAACAACTTTATCAAAAAACTGAATTTGTTTCAGTATAAATTGACTTCTATTATTTCTCTACTATTTATTTATCATCTATCTAGAAAACAAACTCATCTAGCTCGCGCATTTGCGCGGGCTATTTGACTAGTTTAATAATAGAAAGAAATGACTTTCCCACCATGGTGTCTATAAAAAAAAGAAGAAATAACCTCTAAATTCTTAGAAAAAAGTAAAACATCTAGCCCTTCATACCTCTTTAGGATAATCTCATATAGAAATCTAACCCTTAATCTCCTTGCTGAATTAGATGTATGCTATGTTTCTCTCTCCATCCTGTTAATAACCAAATGAAGTTCGTGGACATCATCACGCCGCCACCATGGGTCTGCCAGGTTGCATGCCCTGCCTGCCGAGCTTCAATATTGCAAATTTCCATATCCTCTACAACCCTGATCTCGGCCCAGTTGACTCAAGTCCCATGCTGCAGTTTGGCGTAGCAGAAGCTCCCTGATGAGCGAAGATCCTTTTAGAACATATGAGCAACTGCATCAGGAACTTTCGCAATATCAGATCTACTCGCCCGATGCTTGTCAGCCGGAAACTCTCCGGCGAGCTCCGACAATGGCGGATCACAGAGTGAGCGTGAACGAAACGAACAAGTGGAGTTGGTGCTGCGTAAAATGTTGCAGCGTTTTCTGTTTTGTTTCCCCTTTATTTATACCAAGGCTAACAACTGAAGTAAAACGAAGGCAGGGCTCGGTCGTGCCTCCCTGCATGCGCGCGCCATGACCCGTAGAATGTGTGCACCAAGTCATGCCGCGCGTGACGCACACACTTACGCCACGACGTGAACTCGCACGTCTCATGGCTTACAGACTCGCTCAGAACCAGTTACGCCGGTACTGTGCACTACTCAGAAAACAAATGAGCTAGAAGACAAGTTTACATAAAACGTGCCTAACAATGCTTCCATCAAGGTCAGCTTGGGGCACGACCTTGCATGCTCTCATTCTATAGGACGTGTGGATCTGGGCTGACTGCAGTTGGCGCTAACATATCGAGATTGAAAGGGTAATGTTGATCAGGTAATGTTGTGTGGCCATGGAGGCGAAGGTTGGCCATGGAGATGACTGAGACTCTCAGAGTCAGAGGGCATGACAGAACCATTATTTCGTATCAGGCAACATTGTTCTATGGGGGAATTCTCCGGGCAACAAAGGCAATGTTGTGTGATAGCTAGCACATAATGATATATGATGCACGGTTGTATTCATGACCTTTGGCCTGAATAGCATGCCTCGTCAAATTGTCAGTCCTGAAATAGCCAAGATCTATGAGAGGAATCGACGTTCAGGTTTGCAAATATGTGATCTGGTTTCAGCGTTGCTAAGCTAAGGCAGGCACAAAAAAGACCTACGATAGCGAATAGGCCTTAATTTGATTGTTTTAGGGAGCTCAGTATGTTTGAGCTCGAGCTACTTAAACGTGATTTGGGTTTCAATCCACTCCACATGGAACAAGATTATGATAATTTCTTGCATCATATGACAGCATTAACAGTATGCTGACGCCATTGATGCTGCTCACTCTTTGCGTTCTAGGTGGTTTAATCTGTACTCCCTCCGTCCCACTATATTAGCATTCCTAGCATTCTAACGGAAAAATAAGGTTAGGAGCAAAAGACTATTTTGCCCTCATTGATGATTCCAGACTGTCAGGCAGTACAACATGTTCTTCCACGCCACAAGGGGCATAACAACAAGCATCGCGCCAGGCCGAGGGTGGAGGAGCCGCCGACACCGTTGCACGTGGCCGAGGGAGGGCGGCTGGCCCACGATGCCCTTGCGTGCGGCCGAGGGAGCCAGCGGCGGGATCAAGGCTGAGGTTGGGCGGCTGGCCTGCTGAATCCTAACGCGCGGCCAAGGGAGCCTGGCGGCGGGACCGCGGAGTCCTCGCATGCATCCGAGGGAGCCCGGTGACGAGGAGGGCGCACCCCACTTCGGCACCGACGAGTCCGACCTCGCGTTCAAGATCCGCCGAATTCGCCACTGCTCCCGTCGTGCCAGGCCAAGGGCCGGCCGTCTTCTCTGTGCTCCTGCTTCCCGTCATGGAGTCTGCCCCCCCCCCCCCTATCTCCGGGCTCCTGCGCCCTAAAGCGCCGCCGCACGCTGTCGCCAAATCTAGAGAAGGAGGAGGAGAAAATCTCGCCGGATCTAGAGGAGGAGGAAACGAGGATGGTGGGTTGTGAGTGGGGCCCACGCTAGTTTATTAATAAAAGGAGATGACCTTTCCACCACAGTGCCTAGAAAAAAAAGAAAAATAGGCTAGAAATTCTCATAAAAATGCAAAACATTTGTCTGTTAATTACTCTCTAGCTAGTCATATGGAGAGATCTGACCCTTAATCTCTAATCAACATCTCTCATGTCTTTGTAACCTAACAGACGCCACCAACTCATGATCTGGGTAAGTGCCGCTGTCCGGACATCCTGTATCTGTTTTTTGACAATTTTGGTGAAATTTCATTGAAATATCCGAAATTTCGTATTTTTCGGTGGGGGCCGAAATGAAATCCAAAATATCGAGATGGTCGAAAATTTATAGTTGACTACCTTTAACTAATTCAAATTGCTTTGTTTATATATATAACCATAATATCTTATGTATTGAAGATAATTTCTTGTGAAATCATGTCAATTATTTCTCAAAAAAAAAATCAAATTTGTTCATCGAAGTTTTTGAAATTTCGTGTTTTTCGATGACCCCCGAAAAAAAATCTTCAATCGAGGCGGAGGCGTCCCCTTCTTCCGATTTTTGCCACAGTAATCCACATCATGCCTGAGACATACGTTGGTTTGTTCTCCGTGATTACAAGAGGAGGTGCACCGCGTTTGCTGACGACGCCGATTACTGGCTTCAGGACATGGAGACTGTTTCACTATGACCGCTTGATCGATACCCTGTACACCGGCTGGGAGCCCCGAACATAGACTCCATCATGATCATCCGCTGGGCCATCGATCTGTGCGACAACAACAGTAGGGATTAAGGCGACAGTCTCATCTGTTGTATCGCTCATACCTTGTGATTCGTTTGTATTTTGTTTGCAGGGTCAGCAGATTATCATATGCTTCAGACAGAAAACGGAATCGGAATGTTACCGAGGTGGAATTGATATCATCACGGATTCAGATGCAGAGTCAACACGTTCCTGTTTGCTAGCTGCGTTCAGGTAAGGAGGAAGCATTTATCATTCTTGAACACTTTCGTTCCTGTTTTCTTTAGTTTTAGTCTATTTTTAGCTTTTTCTGAGCAAAAGTCCATTTTTAGCTTTCGTCCGCCTGCCCCGTTCATTCATTAACCAGCAGCTATTGTTAAAGTTCTGATAATTTTTATAGTCGTTAAGAGGTGGACAAACCGATGAGGCTAACAGAGTCATAAACGACACTTACTTTGGGAACATCGGTATGCAACTATCAAATTAAAACAGAAGGAATAATTGCATGCTTGCTTGGTGTCTGGACTGGTGGAATATGCTGCTCAGGGGGAACAGCCTTGACTTCAGAAGAAGAAAAGTAATCTGCTCAATGGGAGCTGGAAGAACTACAAGATCTGACGGTAGCATTGCTGCTGGAGTCATTGTTCTTCTTGATTGGATTAGCAAAGGCATCCTGAACTTGCAGATCCTCATCCTCAAGAATACCTGGCCAAGAACATCAACTTATCAAGTCCTCATGGTGCTAAACCAGTAACCATGCTCTGGTGACTGGGAGATGACAGGAGAGAGACAAAGAATAGAGAATATAACACCAGGAGGATTATCGGTAAGGCGATGTTGCTAAAACTATTGATTATAATATCTTATAAAATATCTCAGTGTGTATGTTAAGAAGGATTTTTATCCTACTATCATCATGCCTCTCTGGAGTTGTGGACTGTCTTCCCAAGGTAAACAATTCTGATCTGTGAAGATACCCCACAGGTGTTTTTTCATGTTTTTGCTTATCAGTTCCATTATACGATGATATTGTTATCATGTAAACATCATAGAACTCGATGGATAGAATTTTAACATTAATTACAAAGAATTGTCTTATATAATGCAAACACGTGTGTGCGTTTGCACAAATGATAACTTTGTAACTCACAATAAATCCTATATCTCAATTAAACAGAAGGCCTTGCAATGTTATAATCAGAATGTATTATATTAAAGGTAAACTAAACAAGATAAAATCACATTTATGAGAGTAAGTTATTATTTAGACATTAAAAGGTTTGGTAGCAGATGATAATCATACACATATATCATCATATATTAATAGTGTACTTAGAGGGATGAATTATGATAATTGTAGACTATTTTGCAGTTATTTGTTATGATAATTATGATTTTGGCTTCGTAGAATTCTACTTTGAATAGCACCATAAACTCATGGTATAACAACTTCATGATCAAGTAAGAATGAATGTGAATTAACATGGTCAATAATAGAAATATTGTCATAAAAAATTAATAGTGGGATCTAATATGCTTCACTCAGTGGCTCAACGCCTCCAAAGAAAAAAAATTCAAGATGCACTGTTGAATAAGGATGAAAAGATGCATGCTGGTATTAGTTTAATAGGAGTTCGTGAAGGATGAATTAAAGGTTTTCACATAAACCATAACGAATAGAGCAGTACTGTTCTTGGTGAGTTGTTCATACCCATACCACAGTATTCAAATGAAAGCTCCTCCCGTCAGAATTAAAAGTAAAAAAAAATCACCTTTTTCTTGATAGACATGAATACTGAAATAATAGTAGGAAGCAAAGGAAAGTCATGAATGGTTATTTATTTTCATAATTTGTAGTATGACAATCATGGACTTTGAATTTGGAGGTTTCTCTAAGACTTGATATCGTTTTGTATTCTATAAACAAAGCTTGAAGCAACAACAATGTTTTGAAAGATAAATTATTTATTGAATTGTGATCGTATTCCATAAGTGGAATAATATAATATAAATTTTTGTACTTAGAAAATTATTTACAGTACTAGCTCCGTGCAGAAGCGCGGGCTAACACGCTAGTTCTAATAGAACGAGATAAGAATTTTTGGTAAGAATGAATCTCCTGGTTCCATCAAGACGAGATAAGTCACTGGTGAAAACTTTCCGTTTCCTTTTCTTTATTGATTCAAACTAAGTATGACTTTGAATGTCGAGATTTGGAGGAGTTCATTTCCGAGTAGGGGAAAATTGGCTTTTCTGATGTGCTACTGTTTTCACTGAACGTTATCCTGCTCCTGCCGATTTTTTCAGGTAAACTGAATCGATAATGCAGAATGTGCCATGTCTCCTCTCCATGACATGCCTTCTGCCAGGCATAAAATAAAAATAACAAGATACTACAGACAACAACTGAAATAGGCCAACTATGGTTTTCCAGATGGGCTGCTAAGGAAGTTGCACATCAACTAGAGCCGACCACAAATGTAATCCCACATTCATCTGGAGTTGACGCCAAAACATGTCGTTAAAATCTAGCACGCTCTTGTGCAACTCGCAACCATGCACCTCGCCTGAGGGGAACCCTATCATTTGGTGTTATTCGAGATATGAGATGTATCTTTGGTTTTACCGTTCGAATTAACTTTCTGTGATGAGGGCACGTCAAATAGATATATAAGATGGAATTATCTGTTTTACTCTAGATTCATAAAATATTGGACCATCTCGGTAAATGGTAAGCCATATTTATGCGTAGGGATGAAAGCGGATCGGATCGGATAATACCCTCTTCACATCCTACTCCATATTTTTTTGTCGGATTAGGAGCGGAGCGGATAATATGCAGATGCGGTTACAAATACGGATATTTTTGGATGTCGGAGATGGTACGGAGTCAGACCAGAGGCGGATCGGAAGTGGACTTTAAATTATCGGATGATACCTCTTCACGTAGAGAAATATATGTTGATTAAGAATCTGCAAAGTATATGTATGACCACAACAACCACCAAGAAACATAACCAAAATATACAACCCAGTCTTTTAAGTGATTACTCATAACAAATAAAAAGTATAGTGTTATATATTTGAAATATCACACAAGTATGATAAACAAAATAAAATGTCTGAAGCAAACATTAATATATCCTTATTTTTCTTTGTTGTATGTTCGCTTCAGTATACAATAGGATATTAAGTGGCATGGTCAAGCCTCATCGACACTGTCACTAGACATTATATATTTTGGACCAATGAAATTATCGGATAATCCTATTATAAGCTTCGGATAATCCACTTTAAATTATCGGATTATCTGTATCCATTGGATTTTGTCAATACCATAACCTATCCTACATCCTCATGCCAATGGATTCGGATTATCCATATCCGCGAAAAAACCTCAAATGCTCCCTCATATCCTCAAAAATCGGATTCGAATCGGATCAGTTTCAGAAATTATCCACACCGCTTTCACCCCTATTTATGCGTATGAAAATTGACAAACATAGCATGTAGTATCCTGCTCCGTTATTGCATACTTTTTTAAGCCTAGCAGTGTGTGTACGTCCTGTTGAGATGCGTTATACTACAGTGATCTTCCACATTGCTAATATTAACATGTAATCTCTATATATTATGAGAGTGTTCTGAGACATATATGCCACACTCTGAGTACATATCCATATAGCGGTTTCATAGTTGTGATGGTGATAACATGTTGCCTGCCATATGGGAATGGGATGCACAAGGAAATCAAGAAGGAGAGTTAAATGACGGCTTTGGTCATGGAGGTTTGATGTGAGATGGCCACAGCATATCTGCCACAGCATGAATTAGGCCTTGTTCATTTCATTGAGATTGCATCTGAGCCAGGAATAGTTCTCAGAACGGAACGAGTGGATCCATGGGGTTCACTACATCCGGCCAGTTCATTTACAACATAGCTGATTTTATTTCAGCCAAATTATTCTGCATCAACATGCTATTCGGTACCAAATGTTTGATTCCGGTCAGATTTGAAGCAACCTCAAATATTCAATGTTATTAGCATAATTGAATAGAATTAACAATACAGGGACAAGTGCATAATTTTCAAGCAACCTCAGTAAACTTTCACACCTTCAATACAGGGACAGTTAGACTGATGTAGGATTGGTGTGCGGCATATAATTTATAGAGTTCAGAAATTTGGTAGATGACTAACATTGGCTCAAGTAGCCCCTGATGCTCTATGAAAACCGAATTTCAAACTAAACTTGAAGAATTTCTAAAACTGATCTTGACCCAGATAAATTAAGAACATTATTATTAAACATTATGGTCTTGACCCGTACTGATTAGACACACCCATCCACGATGTTCTGGTGAACTTCAAAATGCCTTCAAATATTTGCTAATCTCAAAAGCCCTGAACAGTTCACTGCAAAACAAAATGTAAGAATAAATTACTGATGTGCGATGCACTTCTATCAAAAAAGCTAATATATTATTATAGTGCTACAACTCAAAGCAGATCACATTAGTTCTAGAAATATGCATGTAAATATGGCATAGCTTACAGCTAGCTCAATACAGTCGTGAGCCAAGATCCAGTCGTGAGCCAAGATCCAGGGCATGACCTCCCTCGAATTGAATCGGATGAAATAATCAAACAAGAAAAATGAAGAACTCATGAACCCTAGTGCGCCAGGGAGAGAGAGGGGAAGGAAGAGGAAGGCGATGCCTACAGGAGAGAAAGCAGTGGACAGTGGATAGGAGGAGGGCGTCGCCATTGATGTCACGACCTGCCATTGCTGCGCCTCGCCTCGGCTTGTGCAGCGCCGTCGCCTCCCGCAACGCCATCGCCTTCCTCCGCTCCGGGCCATGCGGTGCCGTCGCCTCCCTCCGCTCTGGTCCGTGCAGTGCCGTGCTCGTCTAGGTCGCCTCATGCCGCGCCTCGGTTTTCTTCCGGAGGGTCGGAGACCGAGATAATTTCCGGGCCGCAGGGAGCAGGGAATCGCCGACACAGACCCAGTTCTGTTCCCAGCCCGACTCAACCGAACAGCAATTTTTTGTTGGGCCCGGATTTTATCTTGACCATACGGATCCAGCCAGAACAGACCCCAGAATGGGCTGTTCCGAGATAACTGAACCAGGCCTTAGTCTTCAAGGTGCATTGTGCAAGCAGACATCACCTTATGTGCGCATCTACCTGCCCAGGACTGGGTGCGGGAGGTACTGGAATCTGGTCCACCAAGATGGAAACATCACACTAGTGCTGGCTTCATGCCTTGCTCGCTGATAACGTTCTCCACATGCATGCACGTGAGTGTCCGATGGAGCACACCTTGCCGGAGTGGGTGCGAACATGGACAGGGGTGGACCCAGCACGGGACTTGAGGGGGTGCTGGTCACTTGTGATATACTCCTTCCGTTGTGTAATTCATGTCGTTTTGGACATAAAATTTGCACTAGTTGCAAGTCAATTTAGTTTGTCGGAACAACACTATTTTCAGAACAGAGGAGTATGTCATTAGCCTTCTTACTTAATCATTTACATGTAATTGTCTTCATTCACTAAGTAAATTAAGTTGATATTTTAGGTGACAAGGGGGTGCTGCATCACGGGCAGCACCCCCTGTGGCTCCGCCACTAGATCTAACAGAGATTAATGCATGCAGTGGATGGTGGCAGCCTGTTGTCGATCGGAAGCAACTGATGGCCAATAATATGAATATATAACTATCAGCACAGCAATTACCGCTAGCACATGTCTGATGCAATCTCGAGCATTATAGAAGGCGTGTCTGATTGCGTTGGGCCATGCTCTTGAACTACACATGCTAGAGTGTGCCTCTTATATGTGTCACTACACGAGCGGACCGTTGTCTGACGGAATACACCTAGCCAGAGATGTGCAAAAATACTCAGTGCAAGAATTAAGCAGCTAGTAAGAATGTATAGATGACTTCTGTTCCATGTGAAGAAGTCGATCCAAGTTAAACTAACGGTGGCACTGATGATAGTGGGCAATGGCAGTGGTACTTCAACAACGAGGAAGAGATATCCTAATATGATAATCACCATACAGGCCTATATCCAATATCCACCTTCCATATTGATATATACATAGGAGCTGATATGATACAGCTACTTTAAGGGATATGCAGGACTCCAGTATTGGTAGTGGTTTATGTTGTGAAAGTGCTACCAGCTTGTGGTGGGAATGGGATGCACAAGGAAATGGAGATGCAGTGTCAGTATACACTCCGGGCCTTTCTGGTGCAGAGTAGGAATGCATGCAACAGCATCTCTTCAGCTGTAGAAACCAGATTTCCGCGTGCCCTATGCATGGATACTTTGGCCTGTGCCCATGTCTTCCTGCCCAGGACAGGGTGGGGGCAGCTAAAGTTAGTGTTACCCCGAGATGGAGAAAAGAAAATAGGGATGCCTCTTTGGTCACCGGTGATGATCCACAGAGAGCAAGTCGTCATTCTTGTGTACTCACAGTCAGTGGGCAGCGGTTGACAGCAGAAGGTCAGCACAACAGTTCCTGCTTACGTGCATGCTAGGAAAAAATTTCGGTACAAAAAAAATATCGGTGGTCACCGATAAACATGATATTTTAGAAATATCGGTAATTTCGGTGAGCAAAATAATATATTTTTTAAAATTTTTTGCATGATTTGAGAAGAAATAGTCTTAAATCTATAAACTATCAAAGTTACATATATAATGAAAGTAGTTTTTGTTAAATAAATATAATCAATGATAAAATTTTGGCGATAAAAATTATATCGGACCTGACCGATAAATACTATATATCGGGCTTTGGTGAAATTTTGCTGAAATTTTTTTCCTAGCGTGCATGACGCTGCAGGGTGACCCGTGCATGGAATCTCGATCGAGCTTTATGACGTATGTCTGATGGCGTTGGACCATGCTTGAATTATGTGCAAGTGTGTATTGATCATATGCGTCAGTACAGGAGCTGACTGCCATGTGATGGAGTGCTCGTTTGAGCTAGGATGTTCAAGAGTTTTTTTAAAAAAAAATTCAGAGCTTATGAAATATAAGAGTTGTTCCCTTAGCTGGCGTATCACTATGTTTCGGATCTGAATGTGTTTAAGTCCGCAAATGTGATTGGAGAGTCGGCGACACCCGTACCAGCTCCTGCATCTGCTTGATGTCGGTTCCGTTCCTCGAATCAGAGGAAATTTGTATGTTCTTCATCATCTAGGCACTCTGATGCTGCAACACAACTCTTCTCGGTAAGAAATTACGAAGATTGAGTGGAACAGTGAAGTCGAACTGGAGCATGGCTGACTCCGACTGAACTCACCTCTTCCTAGAGACAGTGAAGTAGCCAAGCAGCCTGCGCTGTGCGGCAAATGCGAGCTTTGTGTCCACGATTGAAGGAAACCTACGCCACCACCCATGGATAGGTACTACGCCATCGACACATTGTCGTAGTTCATCGTGGTCACCACTGCCGTGTGCTCGCCCGAGGCAGCGAGCCGCTAGACCTTGATGTTGGACATGACGCCGGTGGCATTGGTCCCACCACACTGCTTGGGCCCATGGTGCCACTGACACCGTCAAGGGCCTTGTTGCGGATGACCTAGGACCGTACGTAGAACAGGGGGCCCATAAGGAGATGCTTTGCAGGCAGGATCGTGCCGGCCCATGAGACCACGCTGTAGCTCGCATGAGAAGTGGGAGGCCCAAATGTAGAGCGACACGCCGAAGTTCGTTAATCGTATTATTGGCGGCATATTATGAATTCAAACGTATTATGATCATTTGCTCAAATTGAACAATTAACGTGACATCTATTATATATATACTAGTAAAATACCAGTGCGTTGCTCCCGGCATTTTTGAGACTCATGTTTATAGGTGAAATAGCTAGTTTTATCAATTTACACAAACTGTCCTGGTTACTGACTTCTTTTTGATATATAACATATACAAATGATTAACAGAACCGACATGCACCTGCCACATCGATATATACAAAGGCAGTAGGGTAGTTTGAGGCATATGCAGGTCTTGATTATACATAGTTGTTTATATGTTGGGTAGTGCTAACAGCTTCTTGTGGGAACGGGATGCAAAAGGAAATGGAGATGCAGTGTCAGTACATGCCTTGGGACTTCCGGGTTCTGTTTAGGAGGGCGACACCATCTCAGCAACTCAAGAAACCAGATTTCGGGGTGCCCCATGCAGGTACACATCAGCCTGTGTGCATGTCTTCCTACCCACTTACCCAGGACTGGTTGGGGGCAACTAAAAGGGATTTGTAGTTGGAGATGGAAAAAAACAGAGGAGGGCTACCTCCTTTGTCAACATTGAAGTTCCACGGCGAGCGATAGCATAGCCCGGGGCATATTTAAGATTGTTGATGTTGGGATCTTCTCAGTGGGAAGCGGTTGACGCCATAACAAGGTCCATCAGCACACAGAAATTCTTGCTGGCATACACGATGCAGCACGGAGAGCCTTTCATGGAATCTTGATCGAGCTTTTTACCAGTGTCTGATGGTGTTCGGTTGTACTAGAATTACGTGCAAGAGTGTGTCGATCATATGCGTCAGCACACAAGCCAACTGTCGTGTGATGGAATGCTCGTTTAAGCTAGGATGTTCAAGAGTTTTTTTATTTTGCCTAGAGCATACGAAGTTTAAGAGTTCTTCTCTTTTCTTACACAACCCTATGTTTCCAACATATCATTTATACTAAAAACTTATTTTCTCTTGTTGTTTCAACAAATAGACCTGGTTTAGGTTTTTCTTTTATTTCTTTTATCTTTCAAATCATGTGTTTTTTAGCATTCAGATGTAGAGCTTATTACCGAATAGTGAGAGTACACTACAAGAAATTTAACATTCTGCGACGTTTATAGAGTGACATTTAGTTAAAATATCGTGGGAAATTCTGTTTTACGACGTTTCACTTAATTTAGCGACGAAGATTTCAAGTGTGTCACAATAGCCATATAGAAATCGTCACAAACTAAAGCAATGTCATATTGTGATGAACTATTGTGTGTCACAGATGGTAAAGTAGCAACGTCACAATTTTACGACACAAGTAAACATCGTAATTAAAAACTTTCGTTGTTAAATTTTTAGTTTATATTTTTCCTAAATTTTAGGCCACTTTAGTATAAAAGTAAAATGTTGTTATCTCAATAACACTTTTTTATAAAAATGATAAAGCAATCAAGTATTATGTATTATATAATATATCACATAGTTTGTTTTATAAATTCTATTATAAAGTACAATTATCTTTTAAATACTACAAAAATACAAATGGGATTCGAACCTTACAGTATTTGAACTAAAGTGTCCGGTTGTGAAAGATATTAGAAAAAAAAAGTGAAAGCCCTCTCATGTCTGATGGGTTTTTGAACCCAGGACGTGCACGCTTCTAGGCTAATCTTAATTTATATGAACCAGGCGACGCAATTGTGCCTGGAGTATTTATTTTGAGTAGAATATTTCAAAATTAATTTTCTCTTTAATCATTGATTCGTTTTCAATTGCGTTTGAAACATTTTCTTACTTATAATAATTCAAAGTTTTGATCAAATATTGTCACATCCCAATTTTTTTCCATATTAAATAACATTATATAAATACTCTTAGCATTTTTATTTCAAGCTTCAATCAATTTTCAAAAAGAAAATGCCTAAGTAAATTAGCCAATATTTAAAAAGGTAATGTCGAAACTTCAAACTTGAACTCCCCAAGTGCTTCCTTCCCTTTGTTTTATTTGGATTTTAGCTGGAGTTTAGGTTCCCTTCAAAGTTAAACTGCATTCAAATTTGAATACAATCAAAATCCAGAAAAAAAAAATCAAACATTTTCTTCCTCTTCATTTTCGGGCCCACCTTAGCCAGCCCATCACGGCGAACGGGCCAAGCAAGCCCAGGTGATGGTGATGGGCCTATCGAACTGAAAGCATTTTTGTGAAAAAAACTAGAAAAAAGTAGAGCCAATTCGGATGTGTGCACTGGGGATCCAACCCCAGATCTACAGTTCCAAAAAACCAACAAAAACCAGTACGCTACTTGTACACACATTTGACACTTTTTCCTTTTTAACACCTTTTTCCCTACTCCAGTCCAGAGTCTAGATGCCCAAATTCACCAACGCATTCACCAACGCATAGGCAGGTCCCACCTGTCATCGCAGAACACAAAGCAGAGTTCTTGTCATGTTCTTTCCTCTGTGTTTGGGTTTTTATTTTGATTTGTACTTATAAATTGAAACATGTATATAATTTTCATATGAAGTTCAAATGAGTTGATTCTTTTTTCTATAATATAATAAAAATATTATTTATTACTTGAAAGAAATCCATACTGGTAATGATGATTAAGATTATGATTATAGAACCATCATTAATGGTAACTTTTCACCATGTGCTTAATTTTTTTATAAATTTCCAACAAATGAGTATTTGTCAACGAAATTGTGTATATTTGTACACATTATCAATCTCTACACATAGAGGTGTTTGGTCATATTTTTAAAAGCAGCTGCACTTCTACAAATTCATTTCCACCTAAATTTGGTTATAAAGTTCATATAGTGTATGATATATCATCAATTTCTAAGGCACAATCAGGGGAAAAGCACACCAAAATTCTAAAATAAATTACAAAGGTTTAAATTCATATGGGACAATGACATGATAAATTTCAGCTCAAAATTAAACATATTTTCGGGGATAAAAAAGATAAAAATTGAAATGAACAAGGTTTCATGTTTTCAATCAGCGAAAGCGTATTCCATATTGGGCGCGTCCTTTGTTATACTCACTATCAAGTAGGCCCGACCTATCATAGTATGACGTGTCTCACATTCGTTAGCGTAAAACCTTTTCTACGCCAAATCCCTTGGCCTGTTTCAACCCTACCATTACTTGGAACCCTAGCTCTTACCGCATATCCCTCCCTTCACCTCCGCCGCCGGCCCGCACCCACTCCCGTTCCCCTCCCCCACCCCTGCTCTCTTTTTTCCACCACAGCCATAGCTCATCGGTGGGGTGCAGCTTCTTCACAGGGCATGTGGATCCGCCTATACGTGCCCCAGAGACGGTCTTCTCCAAAGCGCTGGCGGTGCTTGGGACCGGCAGCGCACGGGACTTATCGACATCATCCGCATGGGGGCCCCTAGATCGTAGAGCTGGTGTCGCGCTCGGCGGCGCCGTTGGGCCTTCATGGCCTGGCGAAAGCATGGAGCACCACGGCAAGGCGCGTGCTAGCTCCTCCTCGAAGGGTCCAGCTGTGTATGCTCCTCCTCGATGGATCTGGGACAGCACTCCGTCGGTAGTCCCTTCCTCAACAGATCTGGGCCGCCTCTCGTTCACCAGACCAGCAACGTCCTCCTCTACGTTTCAGCTCATGCGGCAAGCACAAGGAGTGCACGTCAACAAGATAATTACTCCATAAAGATTTTCTTAAGCTAAAGCTTTCAGATAATAGGACTTTAATGCTTGGCGTCTCTAGTTTGGGGAATGCACTTGATGTGAGGATCCGTCCTCATCATATTGGCCTATGCTTCAGTGCTCCACCGTGCCTGCATCCTATTCAAGAAAATGTCTGATTAAGATGCATTGCCTCCATGCTTTTTCTTTTCCTTTCCTTTTTACATTTGGGCGAGTGAGATGAAATTAGTATTAACAAAACAACTTATGCAATCCTGAGACTTCTCTATGGAAAAGAGCTCATTATTTGTTATGCATTAGTTCAATTTTTCATTGTGTAACATTGCTAAAGCTGAGTTATTATATGCTGCGCTGCATACCTTCACATCAAAGATTTACATTTCTAGAGCACAGTTCATGGATAAGTTGTATGCAACATAAGTCTACCTCGTGCAGTATCCATTGACTTTTGCTTCAAGTATCAAAGCTATTTGATCTGTGTCTCTTTCTAAGCCTAACACTAGTTACTTCCCTGATGAGGAACTTGAGTCTTATGACTGATTGCCACATCATATATGATATTGCCAGTCGTTTACACAGTCATCTGGGTCTCTCAAAGCTATTTGCAGTGGTTTACACAACTTCTATCTTGGCTTACCAATCTATGTTGAATATGAAGATGGCTAGATTACTAGTGTAGTATGTGTTAGTGTTCAGATTTAAGTTGCTGTTGAGAAATCTACCTGCAAATGTTTGGATATTGATAAATTGATAAATCTTGCTTTCTAAATGATGACCTTTTCTGTGCTAGAAGCTAGAATTTTGGAATCAAAAGGTTGCTTCTTGGTGCTCTTTTTATGCATGCATGTTTCTTTGAACTTACAAACTACCGACTAGAAAAATTCTACCGATATATACTGCTTTATTAGTTTATTATATATTGTTGTTTTGTCTTTGTTTCCATGTTGATATGGTCTTTGTATGCTTCTTAAAGTATTACTAGTAGATTGACCACACAAATTACGATGACTCAGTAGTCCTTGTAATGATGACAAATTTGAAGTTTTATGTCACATTGAAAACAATGGTTTCTTTATTTCATTTTATCTTGCACATTGAATACAAATGTATTTTATTAATCTTTGCTCTTATCAGATATTCATAGTGCTGCATTGATGACTTGAAATAAGGAAGATAACGATGACATGGTATGTTTATCTTGTTGTCTTCATCTAGCTCCAGAACTGGAGATTTTACAATTTTTCCTTTGTGCTTTAAACAGAAATGCTTAATGCTGATAAAACCAACTGTGGTGCCCTTGTACTGATTTTCTCTAACTGCTAAAATGCAAACACATTTATCTATCATCTAGTAAACCGTGTCTTCTTGTTTGTTTAGTTTAGCATCTATGGCATGACAATGGTGCACTATTGATATTGCTACATGATTGTTTGAAAAACCATATGTGACTTCATGTTGGAATGTTCTTATTTTGTTCAATTAATCTTCCCTGACATGCAAAATTATGAGTGCATAAGTATTGTTAGTAGACTATTATTTCTCTTTGCATAAATGCATATATGTATGTTCCTACCTTTGTACATGTAATAAGTAATATGTAAAAGGTCACTTCTCTTTGGGCATCTATACATCATATTTACTATTTATTTACAATTCTTTTCTTATATGTGTAATGTTTGTATCAGTAACTTATTCATTTTAACTATTATCAAGGCTAATTTTGCCATTGACACCACCACCAAGGTGGTTGATGCATGTGCTGATTTGCTGAATTCCGGACAGAGACAACTTAGACACAAGCTTAAAAAGAAGTACTTTGATGGTATATTTACTTGGCTAGTATGTGACTACAATTTGATTAGTCTGTTGCTACTTAGCTAGCTGGATAGCTAATGAAATATTTTGGTAGATATGAATGTCATTTGATATTTGACAGGTACTTTTGAACATGTGTTGCTGTATTTTGGACTTTTTAAGTTGCAAATCTGTTGGGAAAATTATTGTAACTCATGTATTTTGTACGTATGAATCTATGGATGTAAATGGGCTGTGTTATTATAAATCTGTTATGGGTTATGTGATCTGGACATTTACCTTTTACTGGTTATTGTTATTTGTATAAATTATGGGCTGAATTTAAATGGTTTTGGCAAGCAGCACAAAATGGGCTTAATTCAGTGTTTTGATTGGGTTTGTAATTCAAGTTGGGCCTGGCTTGTGGTTTTGAATGGACCAGATATGTGGTTTTGAATGCCCATGGTCTTGAAGGGGTGTAGCCACGGTCATCAATGGGCTAGGCCCATGGTCTTGAATGTGCTTGGCCATTGTTCTACTAGGCCTGGTCCATTGTCATCAGATGGCCTACTCAAAAATAATTCAGCCCATCATTGTAAATGGGCCTAGCCCATATTTAGATCAGACAAAGATTTTACGACGTTTTGGACATAGATAGCGATGAAAATAAAATGTCATAAGTTAGTGACGAAGTATGGATCGTCGTGATGATTTTGTGACGAAAACTGGTAAAAATATCGCTGAATATCTTTTATAACAGACATTACAAATTGATTTTCGTCACCTAAATGTCATAAAATATATATTATGACGTATTTTTTACATTCTACAACGAAACTAGAACGTCGTAGAATGTCATATTTCTTGTAGTGGTATGTGGCTTTGCTGATGTGCTACTGTCGTTATCTCTCCACGTAACTCTGATTACTCCCGGTGTTATTCAGGCATATTGGATCAATGATACAACAATATGTCATTTGCCGTCCGGCTCTACATGATATGCCCCTTGTGGGCATAAATTGGAATAATCAGGTACTCTATAATAGGCCAACAATATGGTTATTACAAAAATATTTATAAATTGTAAGATCCAATTATTATTCCAACTAAAAGAATCTATATTTATATATCTTTAAAAGATGCAACTCACTAATAGTCCTTAACTTTTATTTCTCTGCTCTTGAATTGGTCCACGTCAACTCAATTCTTTATAGCCATTACTGGATCAAAACCTTTTCTTATGTCTGTCCATTCATTTTATCTCTGCCGCAGCTGATGCATTGATCTCCTAAATACAACACCGGCTACGCCCACACCCACCAGGCCAGTACCAACAGTTCTCCATCAATTAATTTCCAACCAAGTATAAAAAACTGAAGACTCCATAATATATTCTGTTACCGATTCCAATTATTTGCTCCATCTCCATAATAGGGCGCCTCCCTTTATCATATGACTAGTAAAGTGCCCGTACATTGCAACGGGTTTAAGAAAAATAAAGCACTCTGTATGGTTTAAATAAAAAATTATTTTTATACAATATATTTATTAAATATATATAGTATTATTAATATTTTTACATAAAAGATCATATTTATATGACTGTTGACGCTTTTTTAATATACCATTTTATATGCAGAAGCAATCATTTTTCTCACCATTTGCCACCATATTCTCATCATAAATATATTTTTTTATCTCTAATATTGACGATTTGATATGCAGTGTTGTTTGAGATGTTGCAGAATTAGGTGAAATAACACTAAAAAGATTCAAAGATGAGAAGTAGTGATATGATGCCTGATTCCGGGTTTCCCATAAGCCAATGACACCTATAAGATACCTTTGTACATACATGACACCCAACAAGCAAGCTCAAGGTCGTGACCCAATGACTAAAGATTTCTAGATGGTTTATCCGAAAGAAAATAGCACTGTTGTGTGTCATAATTTTGGACATCAAGACATGCTCCAATGGAAAAAGTGTCACTACAAAAGTTGTAGATCTCATCGAGGGTTTTCTGAAATATATATGCACCATATTATTTGAACTACAGAGCTATAAAATATAGGCCCCGTAAGGAGACGTGTGTAGAGGAGTTCGAATCGGAACAGATATTTTTGCATCATATATTTGGACACAAAAACTTTCGAATCTATAAATCCACTGAATATCAAAGTTGTAGAACTTTTTGAGAGATACGAGATAGAGCCCGTGTTTGTTCTATTTGGACTACGAACGTAGGAGTTATGATTTTTGAAATTTGGTGCTTAATATGGAAGATATAAAACTGACTTGGATTCAATCTCTAACTTTATAATATGAAGTGGACGATCACACCTCAATTAATAAGTTGTAGAGATACTTGGTTCCTGTGCTTGGTCTCCACCATCAATAATAACATGCAGAGATCATGACTGCACCAGATCATTATGAATCTTACGTCGACAGATAAATTAATGGGTTTATGGATGTAAACTAATTACTTTACTGACACATGTAAAGGCACGGCACACAAAGTTCGACATACTTGTAGACAACAACTGGCTCAACAAGCATTATTGATGCCCTAAGTAGGTAGTGCGTCAGGACCCAAAAGTTAAGCAAGTTAAAGCGGCTAGTCAAAATGTAGGTGTAGTTGGGAGCATCATCTTCAGCAGCTGTTGTGCCACGGATTACTGGTGCAAGTGAAAAAGTCAATCCAAATTTAGAAATGGTTTGGGAACATAGGCTGTAAAGTGATCTTCTTGTTGTAAAGACAAATTCTATATATTTGTCCTGAGAAGGGGGATGGAGCAGGAAATCCAGTTGCAGCATTGAAAACTAAAAATGATCACAACAACAAAAAGACACTATAGCGGCGGTTGGAAAGGGCCTATAGCGGCGGGCAGGCCACCCCGCCGCTATGTAAAGGTCGCTATAAATATACGTTTGTAGCGGCGGGTGGTCTGTCGTCCATACAAACCATCGTAACAGACATATTAGTAGCGACAATTGAAGATGTCAACCGCCGTTATTATCAGCTATCATTAGCGGCGGTTGACATCTTCAACCGCCGCTATTATTGGCTATTAGTAGCGGCGGTTGACAACATCAATCGCTGCTACTTGTTATTTTTTTTAAAAAAATAAAATTTAGCAAATATACAGTAATCACAGATTCTGCATACACAAAAAGTTATAAATCTCATCACAGATATTTACAACATCTCATCACAGATATTTATAATCTCATCACAGATATTTACATCTCATCATAAAATATATACAACATTGCCATTAAAATATTCAATTGAGCTTTCAAAATATTTTATATGAACCCTAATGCATAGTAATAATCTTTTTTTGATACATTAGGCTCATATGATGCTCTTGAACCAGCCCACTTACAAAAGGACGTATGTTTTGTTGCTAGTTCACTATTTGAGTCAAAGCACTTCCCTTCTGAACTAATTACCTCTCTCAATATAAAACAACAAAGAGAAGCTACAACTAGATACATGCTATTTATGGTAGTGGGTGTGTGGCTAGCTGATCTGGAAGACGATGGAACGTCAAACAAGATTCCACTTATAACTCAATGAATTGCATGCTACCTTTTAATGTCCCAGCACTCGTAATCTGTAGAGCATTCCATGGTCGCCGGCAAAGTTGGATTGTGATGGACTGAGCGATAGCACAACTTGAGGCACGTCTGATGAGGTGGCTATGCTCTACATCACTTCGTGCATGTGCGTAGTGATAACCAAAGCGGTAAAAAGTGGCACTAGTACTTTACTGGTTGTAGGTACTGGCAACTGACAAATTGATAAGGAGGACGACTGCATAATGTAAACGATTGGGTGTTTCATTTGGAACGGGATTATGCTCGTGACGAGCTGTGGGAGTCAGGTTCCCCCGCCGTTTCTTGTCTGGAGGATGGACGTGCGTCCGGATTCCTGAGTAAAAGTTCCCCGTCACACAGTAGTGATGGCTTTTATGTAACCATCAGTACCACTTGAAGTGATGGTTTTCAACCCGTCATTATCAGCTAAGCATTAGTGATGTGATTCTACTGATGGATTTATTTGCCATCACTAATGACGAAAAAATATCTGTCATTTAAGACCTTTTTCTGTGGCTGTGCTATATCAAACATCCACCTTGCACATTGATATATACATAGGAGGTGGCTCCCGATGATAGAATACTTCTACTTTGAGGCATATGCAGGACTCATGCTTACGTAGTTGTTTAAGTTGGAATAGTGCTAACAGCTTGTCGTAGGAACGGGATGCAAAAGGAAATGGAGATGCAGCGTCATTAGATGCATTGGGCCCTTGGGGTTTTGTGTTGGAGAGCAACACCATCTCTGCAACTCAAGCTACCTGATTTTCGGGCATGTAACTCCTTGGCTAGCGTTGGTGCACCAATGTTGTGGGTAAGACAAGAAGTTTGCTTACTCCTGCATCAATCAAAGCAGGAAAATGAACGAAACTAGGAATCAGTATTGCTCACAGCTTGGTGGTATCTACTGCACTTCCTTTAACCCTCAATCAATGCAAAGTTGGTCACTTTCGTTATCTTCCCTGTTCGCACAACAAGCAAAGGCAACACACAGATATGCTGGAGCGCCCAGCTGGACACTGCAAGGGAAAGGGGGGATTAAAAAAAATCCTGCCTTCTAGCTGAGGCAGCTGCCCCACCCTGCCATAGGGGAAGCTCCACCAGTGACAATATAGGTCATTTGCCGGCTCTACATGATATGCTGCTTCTAGGTATAAATTGGAATAATCAGGTACTCTGTAATAGTTAAGCTGGTCGGTGGCAACAGACCAGCTTATATTGTACCACCAAACACTACGGTAAAACGGCTATGTGCCGTGTGCCAAATTTTGTGCCGTGTGCATTCAATCGGACACACGGCACAATGCCCCTTATGCCATGTGCAACGAAAATAACACACGACATAAAAAATGCACACGGCATAAACTCCTTTGCCGTGAGTAAAAAAAGAGCACACGACACAATTAAACGTCCATATATTCATTGTCATAACTCACATATGGCCCATCAAACACTAGTGCAGTGCTTCTGGACCATATATATTTAGGGTAGTTAGCAAAACTACTTTTATAGACCACAAAACAGAGAGTGGCAAGCCATATAAAAACATGAGCTCTGTGACACTACTTCTGTACAGATAATTTACAAATAGAATTTCGGTGAGTGGCAAAGTTTTCACAATTGTAAAATTGTTAGATGTGTGTCCTATGTTCTATTACTGGATATTCATAGAGTGCTATGCTTGTCATATGTGTGGGATGCACCAGGAATTCGAGAACCAGCAAGGCATCAATGATACTAACCAGTTACCATCCCCAGCCAGAACAGTAGAGCAATGTAGCCACGCGTTGGCAGCTCCCCTCGCTGCTAGAATCCAGTTCTGAAGGAATAGGCCTGGGCGATGTGGCTCAAAGTACGACCAGAAAGGCAAATCGGTGCGATGTGGCTCAAGGCGGCTCCACATCGCATGGCTCCCAATCTTGCATATCTGCCACGTTGGTCCTGCTTCACGCGTCCAATCCATGTCAAGACCGCGCTTGGTACAACCCGCACGCGTTGAACTCGCTGCCTGCGGATATGTGATCAGTTACCTGAAGCTGGTGCCGGCTGGTGAGCAATATCGTGTGGCGTATTGCCATGTCCAAAATTACCTCAGCATCTGCTCGAGGTAACAAGGTACCAGTGATGACTCCGATTCTCTGTTTGGTGGTGGCAGGCTAGCTAACAGCAGAAACCAGTAAAACGATGGCCACACAGGTGGTTGACAGTTGACACTTGATCCACTGCAAAATTATCCTCACGTTACTCGTTACTCATTAGTGGGGCAAATTGGTCGTTGCTGCAGATGCCTTTAACACGGGGGCACACTTTCGGACCATGCCTGAACCAACTATGTGGTAGTCCAAAATGAACAACAAAAAAAAAGAATCAACTTTGTGGTAGCATTGCTCCAGGAACCTCCCACGGTGCCATGCCACCTGTTGAACTCTAACGCTCACGAAGCGAGGACTCATCGGGGATGACTGGCATGGCTGCGAGGACTCATCCAGATGAAGGACGGTAGGTGTGGGTAGCAATTTTTCTAGATTACAACATAGTGTCCTCTGAGCTTCTTTATCCTACGTAAAACATGATTGCATCAATGACTTCATTATTATTGTGTGCTCCGATCACATAGAGGTCCATTTAAGATGAGGCAGTCTAAATCAACCGGTCATAATAAGTCTAGAACAAATTGAATCAACTGCTAACATGGCGCCTGATTAGTTTTGATTTCTGGCCCAGTTGTAGTGCCCCCATATGTAGATCAGCAATAGAAAGTATTTGACAGAAAAATGCCACAGAAATTCACACCCATGCGTTCAGGAGTTCTAATTACTTACTACACCTATCTCTCACTAATTCTTTCTAGTTTCACTCCTTTTCAATAATTACTGGTACGTTTATATATATATATAATTGTGTGTTATACGTGGTTAACAAGACAGCTGATATATAAGCTACCACACCAATCTTCAGTATTTATTGTCATGATTCGTCACATGCCTCATTAATCACTGAGTGTGACGGGCCATATAAAAGCATAAGCCCTGTGCCGCTGCTTATGTACCGATAGCGTATAAGTAGAGTTTCAACACGGCATACCTTTCACAATTGCTAAATTTTTGTTAGAAGCGTGCATGCTACATTCCTTTATGGGATATCCATGCTGTTCTACGCTAGTCATAGGTATGGGATGCACCAGAAATTCGAGCACCAGAAAAGCATAAATGATACTGACCAAATGCACAGCTCAGCCAGAGCAGTAGAGGAGTGCAGCCACATGAAGGCTACTTCATTCGCTGCTAGCGCATCCAGCTGTGAATGGGGAGGCGAGGCGACATGGCTCGACATGTTAAAGGAAAGGCCGTGCTGCATGACACAGCTGGACGCGGCTGTGCATCGCATGTCCCCCCTTCTTGCGTTGCTGCACCACCACGTGCAACTAGCCTAACCAGGCCGGTTCCTGCCCCTTCCTAGCTACCCAGCATGGTGTCGCAATTAATGGTCCTGCATCATGCGTGCTACATTCCATTGTGGGATATTCACAGAGTGCTATGCTTTTCATAGGTATGGGATGCACCAGGAATTCGAGAACAAGAAAGGCATCAATGATAATAACTTGTTACCATGCTCAGGCAGAACAGTGGAGAAATGTAGTCACGATTTGGGCACTCCCGTCGCTGCTTGAATCCTGTTCTGAAAGGAGAGGCCAGGCGATGTGGCTCAATGTATCAAAGGAAAGGCAGTCCGGTGCGATGCAGCTCAAGCCGGCTGCACTCTCGTGGCTCCCAGTCTTGCTTGTCTGCGCCACCACATGCAACCAGCCAAACTGGCCCGCCCCTTCCTACGGGGTGTGGTGTTACATTGGCCCTGTGTCACGTTTCGAACCATGGTCAAGAACACCCTTGGTACAAGCCGCATGCGGTGAGCTCGCGGCCTGCTGACATGTGAGTTACCTGATTACCTGAAGCTGGTGCGTGCCGTCCAGTAAACAATATCGTGCCGCCTATTGCCAAGTGTAAAATTACCTCGGCAACTGCTCGAGGTAACGAGGTACAGTGATGACTCCAGTTCTCTCTGATTGATGGAGTAAATTGTTGGCGACGTCTATTTGATGTAAAAGCTGTTCTCAGTGCTCGATTGTTTACTGGATCCAATACAAAAGCATCCACGCGTAACTCGTTCCTAGGGAAAATCGGCCATGGCTGCAGATGCCCTTGGCGCGCGAGTGCACTTGTTGGACGCTGCCTGAATCAACTTTGTCCTCAGTCCCAAAAAACAAATTAAAAAGAAAAAGAATCAACTTTGTGGTAGCCTTGCTCCAGGATCCGCGGATGGGCACCTCCCACGGTGCCGTGCCACTCGATGAAGAGCTCTGACGCCCATGAAGCTGCGCAGGCTGCAAGCAAAGCTTTTCTGGCTGCGAGCCCACACAGAAGCATAAAAACGCTATAGCATGCTCAGGAAAGCAGATGTGCGGTGCCAGCTACAAGGAGAATAAACCTAGCTAGCTAATCAGTATATAGTATACTAATACATCAACTTTTCTCATTTAATTCAGTGATCTGTTTAGGGACACCATCAACGGTTGTTGGCTCAAGGAAGTTCACAAAAGTTAATACGGCCAGTATGAACTATGAACAAGTGAGAATTAATTCAATTAAAGTCAGAAGATTTAATATGCTTGAATTTATTGAATGTGCTAAATATTTAGGAGTCCATGAATTCATATGCCACCAAATTCACAGAATATAATTATGTTTTTTGAGATAATGGGAAGATTGTATTAATCCAAGCTTTGGCAATATGAAAACTTAAAACCAAGTGACCTTTGCTTTCAACAAAGTTACAGCTAAATACAACCACCGGTATCAATCATCGTCAGGCATACCTAATTGTCACGCCAATGAATCACCAGTATCCAAAATTGTATATAAATCACGCACAGGTTGTTCCAGCAGCAAACTCTAATGGCGGCAGGCCGGGTTTGAAGGATGAGGGTAAGGGGCTCCTGGTGGCGGCATGATTAATCGCCGCCCGAGCCGCCTTGACCCTAGGACGACACGGGGGCTAGGTCTAGTCTCTATTTTTGGTCCTCTATTTTGTTTTATATTATTTATAAAGCACATATGTTCTATAGAAGTTATCGGAATTCCTTATCTCATGCAAGCCACACAATACCACGCAAGCCACACAATAGCATGCAGAGATCAGGTCTACGCCTGATCATTATGAATCATAGGTCAATATACAAATTAATTAGTTTACAGATATAAATTAACTCATTTACTGACACATATAGACACAACATCACACAAGTTGTCTATTTTGTTTGTGTACAAAATTCAAAATACATGTCGATACCAATTGCCTCAACAACCACTATTGATGCCCTAAGTATAGGAAGTGTGTCAGGATCCAAAAGTTAAGCAAGTGAAACGGCTAGTTAAAATGTAGCTGTGGTTCTGAGCATCATCTTCAACAGCTGTTGTGCCGTGGATTATTGGTGTTTCAAGTGAAGAAGCAAATTCAAGTTAGATTGTTGAACTAATGGCAGTGGCACTGAGCCATTAACACTAGCACACAGACACAAGGTTATGATGGTGTGGCTCTGCAATCAAAGTCTAGCTAGACGTGTTATTTATCTTGATAACGAAAAGTACACTCCAGCTAGTAGAAATGGTTTTGGGAGCTCATAGTTTCGCAACTGAGGCTATAAAGTGATCTAGTTTTTGGAATAGAAGGGGTCAGGTAAATGGATTACAGTTCCATATTCTTGTCTCAGAATGGGATAGGGCAGAAAACCCACATGCAGAGTTCAGACTGTGAATATTTGGTGGCTGATAATGGAGGATGATGGAACATCGACAAGATTCCAGTTCTAAATAAATGAATTGTATGTCATCTTTTTGTGTACGTAACGTCCTCCTGTAATTCAAAAAATGGGCACTTCGGGAACAAGTACATACTTAATTCCTCATTTATTGCATACTTTCATATACCTTCTGGGATATATACTCATCAGCACATGCACTAGCACTATCATGTATTTTCGTGGTTGTTTCGGGAAAAAAACTAAATTAAATTTGAGTCAGAATCGGCAAAGATGCTTAATACATCCTTTGCTTTCACATTGGTACATGTAAACGTATGGTCGAAGATTGTTGTGAGGCATTATTGGTCACTCAAGTATGTATAGTGGTTCTAGAGTTTGGGGTACCAACATGGTGCTACCCAAATCGCCTCAGCAATGGATGCACAAGGATATCATGTACGATCAATATAATGCAATCATTCGGCTTAGGCACCGTGATGTGTTGTGGCTACAACAGCGGCTGCATCAACACTTTGATTGCGCAGATGTGATTTACGGTAGTTTTCCACTGGTCGGGCTGGTCAATCTATTAATTTAGCTTTCAGGCGTATATCCTCGCTCCCTCGAGGGGACATATATGCAGGTCTAAACCGTAGAGATTGATGCTTCTGTATTGTGTTCTTGCGTTTCTTTGATCTGACAAATAATGGGATCAACTTATCATTCATATTATTGGATGTGAGATGTATATTCTGTCTTGCCTTCTAATAAACTTTACGTGATGATGGCATGTCAGTAATAAACCAGATCAGTCAATCGTGCGCCATGTCCTTGTATCTAATTTACCTTCCACTTATATATGCACCCCAAAATCGGCATATACAACTTTTAATAGCTAGTTTGCACATTTGTTGCATATTTTCAGAACGCAGAGTATGTCCTGTTGATATATTTGATCATGTGCTAGACTACAGTGATACCTGAATTTTTTTATTTAATAATAACAGGCACATGCTTATATATGCTTCCAGCTCCCACATTAATATATAGTGAGAGTGTTGTAAGACACGTGCTCCAGTCCTGAAAGCTCCATGGCACTCGAATCAATGTTGTCATTTAAAGCAGTTAAATCCCCACTCTGTTTCTCACCCAAATCGAGCTCATCTCACATAAATCGAGTTTTCCCCATCTAATAAAGCTAACCAGACAGCAAGAAGCCGACCTTGCTTTGCGTCAACGGTGATGACTACTTTATCTGGTGGCCGGACCTAAGGAAAATGAGCCAGACCAGTGGAGCCATAAAGTGGAGCCTCAGGCTACTCAGCTTTTACCGGCAGCTCTGGTCCACGGCAGCGTAGAGAGGATGAGGAAGAAGGCGCGTCTGCAAATATGATAAAGGTAAGGGGCAAAATGGTCCATACAGAACTGCAACACATAAAAATAGCAAAAAGACGGTTCTTAGATGTACATCATGGCATGGTTCAAATAACTGTAAAATTATAATGGTACAGTTCCAATATCATAAATAGTAGTGGTATATCTCCAAAACAACAAAATTGTAATGGCATGAATCCAATTAACCCTTGTTATTATTGTAGAAGAAAGGGACTGTAATGCACAAGTTGTATTGATCACAAACAGTCCTATTTATACACGCCTGAGCACGGGAGCGATCGGACTAATCGATAGCTCCGGCATGCCAGGAAACTTGAGCGTGAGGTTAGGGAGGAGGATTACAAGCCGGAAGACCCGAGCTAAGCTAACAGCCTATTCTGTTACAGGAACTAGTCATGGTTTCCTATACCCCCCCTCAGTTTGTGCATCATCTCCACGAATGCATAAGCTGTTCTTGAACTCTTCAAACAACGCTGTTGGGAGGCCCTTCGTCATGATGTCCGCAAATTGGAGTTGTGTTGGGACATGAAGAACTCGTAGTTCACCGAGGGCCACCCGTTCGCGAATGAAATGGATGTCAAGTTCGACATGTTTCATGCGTCGATGGTGGACAGGATTTTCAGAGAGATACACTGCTGAAATGTTGTCACAGTATATGACTGTTGCCTTCTCAATCTTGCAATGGAGTTCACCCAGAAGGTTCCGTAGCCAGCAGCATTCTGCAGTTGCATTAGCGACACCACGGTACTCAGCTTCAGCGCTTGAACGCGACACTGTGGTTTGGCGCTTCGATGACCATGACACCAACGAGTTGCCGAGGAAGATGCAGTATCTAGACGTTGAATGCCGAGTGTCCGGGCAACCTGCCCAATCGGCATCTGAGTAAGCCACCATGTCGAGGGAAGCCGATTTGGTGATGTGAAGACCCTGATCGGTGGTTCCACGCAAATACCTGATGATGCGTTTGACAAGAGACCAATGGCTATCGCGTGGCGCGTGCATGTGAAGACATACTTGGTTGACGGCATAGGCAACGTCAGGTCTTGTGAGTTTTAGGTACTGTAGGGCTCCCACAATGCTTCTGTAGTGGCCAGCGTCATAGGCAAGTTCACCATCAGTTGCAGAGACTTTGGCCTTGGTGTCAATGGGTGTCGATGCTGGTTTTGAATTGCTCATGCCTGCTCGATCAATGATGTCCTTTGTATACTGTTCCTGAGTGAGAAAGAAACCATTGGAGTTTCTGGTGACCTGAATTCCAAGAAAGAATTTGAGGGCACCGAGATCTTTCATGGCGAAGCCTTGCCAAAGAAGGTTGATGATCCGTTGGAGCAGAGGTGAGGACGATGGCATTAGGACAATGTCATCGACATATAACAACAGGTATGCCATTTCTGAACCGTGTTTGTAGACAAACAAAGATGAGTCAGATTTGGTGGCGGTGAATCCAATCTTGCGCAGATAGCCAGCAAAGCTTTCAAACCAGGCGCGTGGCGCTTGCTTCAGCCCGTACAGAGATTTGGAGAGAAGGCAGACATGATCTGGGTGCTCAGGATCAACGAACCCGGCTGGTTGGTGACAGAGTACACGCTCTTGTAGGTCGCCGTGTAAGAATGCATTGGTTACATCCAGTTGATGGACAGGCCAGTCACGAGACACCGCAAGATGCAAAACGGTGTAGATTGTTGCGGGCTTCACAACTGGAGAGAAAGTCTGGGTGAAGTCGATGCCTGGACGCTGCAAGAACCCGCGTACAACCCAGCGTGCCTTACGACGTTCTAGCGATCCATCGGGGTTGAGCTTGTTCTTGAATAGCCACTTGCCAGAGATGATGTGTGCTCCAAGAGGACACGGAACCAGTGACCATGTGCCATTCTGAAGTAGGGCGTCGAACTCCACCTGCATTGCTGCCCGCCATTCAGGGTCACGCATGGCTGCGCGAACAGACGACGGCGGCGCAGTGGGTGTGGAGGTGGATGTGGATGCCACATTGCCGTACCAGACCTTGGGACGAAAGATTCCATTTCTGGAACGTGTCGTCATATGGTGTGGTTGGTGCTGAGTTGTTGGTGCAGGCGCCGGAGGTGCAGGTGGCACTGGCGACGTTGTTGCCGGCGCAGAGGTGGATGGCGCACCAGTCGATGTCACGGTGGTGGTAGGTGCTGACACCACGGGTGCACCTGATGTTGAGGCAGGTGGTGCACCATTGGCTGCTGGAGAGGACCCGGCGGCAGCAGTCGGTTGTTGAAGAACGGGCTGTCGAGCACGGCGCCCGGGTCGCGCCGTGGGAGTCGGAGCAGGCAGGAACTCCTGTGTTGGTGGAGATTGCTGACGAGGTACTGACGCTGGTTTCTGCAGCTGCTGAAAGGGGAAAATGTGCTCATCGAAGTAGACATGCCGAGAGGTTATAACACGGCGAGTCTCACGATTGTAGCAACGGTACCCTTTGGTGTCCACCGGGTAGCCGAGAAATATGCAAGCAACAGAGCGCGGCGCGAGCTTGTGTGGAGCTGTGGATGCGGTGCTGGGATAGCAGAGACAACCGAATACTCTGAGGTGGTCATAGGTGGGAGGACATCCAATCAGAAGAGCGTATGGTGTAGCATGGTTGCGCAGCTTGCAAGGGCGGCTGTTCAGCAGATATGAGGAGGTGGCGAGAGCATCAGGCCAAAATTGGGGAGGCATATGAGCGTGAAACAGCATGGCACGAAGGCTGTCATTGATCGTGCGGATGATGCGCTCGGCACGGCCATTCTGTTGAGACGTGTAAGGGCAGGTTAGGCGTAGGGCAATGCCATGGTCAGCCAGGAAGGAGCGCGTGGCAGCATTGTCAAACTCACGGCCATTGTCAGTTTGAAAAGCTAATAGCGGCAACTGAAATTGAGTGCGAACATATGCATGGAAGGAAATCAGAGTGGCAAGAACATCTGATTTATGCCGTAAGGGAAATGTCCATACATAATGAGAGTAGTCATCCAATATAACCAAATAATATTTGAATCCAGAATTGCTAACAATGGGCGAGGTCCATACATCACAGTGAATTAATTGGAAAGGAAAACTAGAGACATTATTTGAGTTTGAGAATGGAAGACGGACATGCATGGCAAGAGTGTTCGTCGGTTTTGGCACAGCTAAAATCAAAAGTAGAAAGAATGCGGTGCAGAGGTTCGCGCCCCAAGGTGGCCAAGCCGCGCATGCCACAGGTCTGTGTTATGCGAGGCCTGAAGATTGATGTGCTTGACTCTGTTGGTGTAGTTGGGGCGCAGAGGGTACAACTCGCCGGTGGAATCACATCGGAGGAGAACCGTCCGGGTGTGGAGATCCTTAATTGAGAAGCCAAATGGATCAAATTCTACGGAAACAACATTATCACGAGTAAGAGCACGAACAGAAACAAGGTTCTTGATAAGGTGCGGTGAAATAAGAATATTATTCAGGTGTAATTTGGATGATGTAGCGGGAATAGTAGTATGGCCAGTGTACTGAACAGATAAAGGAGAACCATTGCCAACGATAATTTGCATGGGCGAGGAGGGAGTGGAGAGATGAGAGGCAATACCGGGGTTTGTGGCCATGTGGGACGTTGCGCCCGTGTCCAGGAGCCAGTCGCTGCCGCCGCCGTAGGGCGTGTGGGTCGGCATGCCGTGCAGGGCCGAGTAGAGGCCCGGAGCAGGGAACGGTGCTGATCCGAATTGCCCGGAGTAGTCGGTGTAGTGCGGTGGAGTCGCGGCGAGCATGGCATGAGGCGCCGTTGGGCCGGGTCGAGGACCAAGGAACCCAGCCGGAGCAGGGCGCCATGGGGGCAAGGGCCAGGCCTGGACGACGCCTGTCCAGTGGTTGGGCGTGGTGGCCCAACGCGGTGTGCCAGGGAATGGTGGCCGTGGACCCGTGTCGTGGGCGCCACCACTGGCAGGGCCACGGTTCTTGTTGGCGGAGTTCTTGCGGTTCTTGCGGCGATCTCCACCGCCGCCGCCGCCGCCCGATGGTGGTGTAGAGGCGGGTGGAAGCGGTGGGCCGGGCGGCCGAGGGGCAGGAGGGTGAGGCGCTAAGGAGGAAGCCGACGCCATGAGTGCCGTGGCGGCCTCCATTTTGGCCGTCTTGATGCCTCTCGTCTCTTCCTGCCGCAGATAGGTTTTCATATACAAGAAGTTAGGTGGAGGTACCTTGGAGGTGAGAACGGAGATTGCAGAGCTGAATTTGGGGTTGAGGCTGCGCAGCGTGTTGATGACGAGCGCCTGATCCGTGACGGGGGCGCCCACATCGCTGAGGGTGTCAGCGAGCTCCTTGAGTTTGCCGCAGTACTCATCCACCGTCATGTCGCCTTGGTACAGGCTGTGGAACTCTTGCTGTGCGTAGACGGCCCGCTGGAGAGGGTTGTCGAGGAAGAGGCCGCAGATGGCGTTCCAGATGGACTCCGCCGTCGGCTTGGATCGGCGCACCATGATCATGAGATCATGAGTAACGGTGGAGTAGAGTCAGGAGACGACACAGGAGTCGATCTGGAGCCACTCAGGGTCGTGATGCATCATTGGTGGCGTCGATTGTGCCATCAACATGGTCAGAGATGCCGAACTTCTTGAACGTGAGGTCGAAGAAGGTGCGCCATGCTGAGAAATTCGACGCCTCCGTGTCCAGTTTGATGGGGACATGGGCATGGATGTTGATCATCGAGATCGTGGCCGCGGACGGTGGCTGTGGTGCATTGGAGGGCTGGAGGAAGGGGTTGGTCAGTTCCACGGAGGAAGTAGAGGAGGAGGAAGAACGCGCCGACATGACGACAATGTTGGGAGAGGCAGCGGAAGAGATTGGATCAACGATTAGGCTGATACCATGTAGAAGAAAGGGACTGTAATGCACAAGTTGTATTGATCACAAATAGTCCTATTTATACACGCCTGAGCACGGGAGCGATCGGACTAATCGATAGCTCCGGCATGCCAGGAAACTTGAGCGTGAGGTTAGGGAGGAGGATTACAAGCCGGAAAGCCTATTCTGTTACAGGAACTAGTCATGGTTTCCTATAATTATGACGCCCAAACATTGACAGCTGTAAAGCACCATAAAAGTGTAAAACTTTCATGAGGTTCTTTTCATTACTTCCAAGTAGAGGTGTGGCCAAAACCTTCACAGCTCTGGCTTTTTCCTATTCTCGTTTAGTATTGCAGTTGTGAAAAAGGTGCACACCCCACCTGGATCCAAAGTTGAAACCATTCAGAATTCAAATATAGATTTTCAAACTCTCATGGATAAGGGGACAACAGACAATACATATTGTGGATTACGAGGCAACAGGAAAGAGTGGCGATGGTATCCCAACATACAGGCTTGCTGAGGAGATTGGATTTGCATTTGATATGTTCCTGAAGCCATGCGAAAACTTGACTCCCGACGGAGATGACCTTTCATGCCAAATGAGTTCAAAGAGGTTGTAGGGTGAGCCGGTTCCCTTAGCTAGATAGTCATCCGGGTCAGGATTCAACATGTATAGTCAGGTGTTTGGAGAGGCTACACAATTTCTTCCTTTAGCTACATCGACCAGAACATGGAAGCCACTCCTACAATAATTACTCTTTTCTTTTTAACACCCCAAGAATTTGAGCCATCCCTCATCATGTGTTGAGTATTGTTTGGTCTTGAGATGCCCATAGCTATGCTTATAAGTTGTCATATCATCTGCGCTATATGATACTCATAAAAAAGGGTGATGTATTGTTTCATTATTGTTGCAAAAACTACACTTAGCGCTACCGTTCATATTTTTCTTTGTAAAATTATCTTTTGTCAGAATGACGCCTTTGACAATGCACCAGAGGAAGATCTTGATTTACAAGGGGAGTTTTATCTTCCATATATGTTGCGCCAATTACCCTATTTTCAATGGGAGTTGGGTTGTAACAACATAGCCATGTACATCAAATGGATTCAGAAAGTACCATTCGCATGCAGGCTCCCTCTGAATGAGTCTGCTGTAGTGTCTGTTAGGCGTACATTCATCAGCTCAGAGAGCATGTGGTTTCATTATAATAATTTATTCCTAACAATTGGCCTTCTGAACGTAAAATTAAGAGGACTGCTTTGAAGGATATCTTGCACCGTAGCCTCTTGCCACTGAATTACACGTCCAGGAATATGAGATCAACTCATCAAGTGGAATATGAAATGTAATTCCTTTCTATATCTACCACCATATGTTGTATTGATCAGAACATATTTCTAAACACACAAGTGACACAGTGGAGAGCACGACACAGGACAATCGCCTGCAGTATGCATATATGCTTCCTAGCTTTTTTTACCGAAATGCTCCGCTTGGGATGCACCAGAAATTACAACTCAAACGTTATCAGCAAAATGTGGAATGCAATTTGATCTCAAGGGCAAATTAAGAAAGGTTGTGTCGACTGGTTCCATCGTCCCGTCTTGTGTTCATCGGTATATATGTTCAAAGCTAACATGTATAAACATCTACATCTCAAGTAAGTCCTGAGCACCTTGACAACCACAGCAAAATGAGAAGTCTCGTCTGCACTGTGCCCATGAGATGTAATCTCCACAAAGTCCTATGCGTGTTGGCAAGCACAGAAAAATGGGAAGTCCTTTTTCTGACTGCTCACTTGGTTTTCTTTTGTTCTCAGTCACTGTATACTTTCACTATTTCCTAATTCAATCTGTCATAATGTGAAATACTGTCAGGTCTGACCATATTTTTTATTTTAACATACCACACATAATGGGAGGAGTACAGTGTCCACGGGTCCACCGCTTGTGCATTTCACAGCACTCGAGTCAGACTTGTGTAGTTGTGTGTAACTCCTGGGAGGCATCTACGGCCATGGCCGCTCTGCCTAAGAACAGTTTTACTATACATATTATAGTCCAACGGTTAAGATTACTTTTCATCCCATCACTATTACTACCAATAGTAATGATTTTACTGGGGTATTACTGAAAAGGTAAAAATGCTGGCGACTTTAATTAGAGCTACATGCGGTGGTGGCGCTGCCAGTGGGCCTGCGAGCAGATGAGCAGGAACGCATTGCACGGATGGAGTGAAGATGCTAAGAAATTATCCCTATATCCTTAATGGCAATATGGATAATTAAATAAATATACAAATAAACTATATTTACCCCTAGACATTACCTCCAGCAATTACTAGAGGTAATATGCTAGTAAAACTGCTCCTGCCAAAACGTGTCCAGAGAAACGAGTAGAATAAATGCCGAACCAGGCATGAGCTGCTGTCTTCTGTGAGGAGGAGCTGAGCCAAGCTTTTGAGCAATGATGGCGTCAGCATCGTGGCCATCATAGCACAAGCAGATGCTCTGCTCGTGGCTGCTGCATCGCGTTTACCCCACTGGATTTCATGGGCAACAATGTCATCTGGAGCGCCCCGGACACGGGATACCGCAGGGGCTCCTCACTCATCTGCCACATGGACCCAAACATCAACACAAGGCACCTGAACGTGCGCAGCTGTTAGCAGCACCAACCGTTGATAGCGTTGGAAATTAAATCACCGCTTCAATGAATTATGGCGCATGGAGCTCTGAGGCAGAGTATTTCATGAATCTTTTGCGCCTTATTCTCGCCTACATATGCATGGGCTTAACTCATCATATATATAAACTTAGCACTTTTGCAGTAATTCATCTTGCATTCGTGGTCTTTTGTTCCAAGCAACAACGATAACCAGATCACAAGAGTTTCCTGTGAAGCAACTACACAAGTGTGGGCGAGGACCTCTCCAATCGTTCTTGATGCCTTCACCAGAGTTCTTGCCCTATTCATGGTCACGACCTAGGCTCCTCGACCATCAGTCGCCCATGTGGTTGGGCCACAACATGAACCATCCCTGTACGCCTATCTGTACTTGAGTAGATGTCGGTGTAGAAACTGTAGATAATGTACAACAAGAACAATGATCACCACGACATTGATGGTTTGGTTTTTTGTATAGCACACATTCGTCAACGTGAGAGCTTCTGCTTATATATTGACGCTATGGGAGCTGGAGCCAACTCCAAAATAGATATGACACACTATACTGACCACAGTGTTTGAGTCGTTTATGTTCATTCCTGAATCATTCCAGGTGGTTGGGCCTTAATCGTGTAGTAGGTAATCTTAGATTACCCGAGGTCATATTCCAGAAGTGGGTTTTCTTGGTCCCATCTATTGAGACGGGCACTGATGACAATGATGCAAACCCCACATGAACTATATACTCAATAAGATACTCATACTTCAAGTTTATTTCCAATCACTGATTAAGAAGGATTTGAGATGGTGAAGACACCTCTCAAACAATATATAAACACCCAAACTTTCAGTACTCTTATGGATGAGACGCTAGCTCGCACAAACAGTAACTAGTATTGGATTTGGAGGCACTGGGAGAACCTGTACAAAAGTGACTACAGTTTTAATTTGCCTAGTGGAGAATACTGGGTCTAAGGTAAACTAAATATATGCCCTAAATGAATTTCCAGCTAGGGTCCTATATAAACATACACTCGGAAGCTCATGACATTTTAGGCCAGGCACGGCAGTATGGATTATGAAGAACTAAGCAATTTTCATAGATACAAAGGTGAGTTGGCGTAGCAATTTTCATAGATACAAAGGTGAGTTGGCATTTAGTAATATGATTTGTTGGTTGCTGAAAGACGCAAACTTTCGTCACAGTGTGTGTTATTGATTGATTGGTTGGTGCAACCTGTAAATGCTTTTGTGAGACTGTGCCCATTACTGCATAATTATATAAAACCTGAGCTCCGTATGCCTCCTCTTTATTGCATAGCCTAGAATGACACGAGAGAAGTGAGACACATGAAACACAACAATGACGAAATTGTGTGCACAAAGAAGTCAATTCCACCTCTTCCCTGCGCACATGTTCTAGAACATCATGCCCGCTAAACTGTCCTGATTCACAACAACAGGAGTGAGTCGAAAGCATGGTTGCGGGTGGTTGGCATAGGAGCAGGACAACAATTGGCTTATTTCCTCAGCACCACTTCTAAAGTGCACCATCTCTTCAATGCCAATAGTAAAGAGACCTTATCCTCAACACCACTCATGACTACATTCCACTCTCTCCCATACTAAAACACCTAGCAGCTCTAAATTCACTTCCCGTTTTACCCTTGTCTCTGTGTCACCCCCTCTCTACCTGAAACAAAACATGAAACCGGTGGCGGCGGCGGATCTGGATCGATGAGAGGCGGCGGCATAGGTGTGGGCACGGCTGCTGGGCGAGGGCGCGGGCGTGTGCGTGCGGCTGCTCAAGAAAGAGAGAAGAGAGACAGGCACCACTGCCTCTTCAAAATCCTCCTGATTTTCCTCGATTCTGGCCTCGATCCTGCTGCATATAGCTCATGCTATGTCCTCTAGCTATTTTGTCCTATTCGATTACAGAAACATTTGTTGCATCCACTCTTTTTTTTTTTACATTTTTGTCTTTTTTCATTTTCGGATTTTTTTCATTTCCATTTTTTTCATGTTCAACCGGTAAGGCAGGTGAGATATAAGAGAGAGGGGTAAAACAGGAAGAGAATTTAGAGCTGCTAGGTGTTTTGGTATAAGGGATAATGAATTATAGTCATGAGTGGTGTTGGGGATAAGGTCTCTTTACTAATGGTATTGGGGAGATGGTGCACTTTATGAGTGGTGCTGAGGAAATAAGCCCGACAACAATCAAGTTAGGAAGTCGGGTTTGTGTCAATCATCACTATCTGCAGTCCTCTCCTCGGCTCGGTTGTCAATCAAATGAATTCATTATATTCAGCTTTTGACGATATCAGTGGTGGTGTTGTACTCACCAAATGGGAAAGGTAACTCAAACTCGGGTAGGGACACAGTGTTTGCAGATGCACTGGCTCTGATGATCAATGCCAGACGTTCACAGACAAGACTGAATAACGCGGCAGGGGTTCAGCGCACAAGGCTCTGTTACTCACTGTTAGTGGTTGAGGCCTCGTCTTCCTGTCTTTATTAGAGGGTGAGGCTTGATGCGTTATTTTAACGTTACACGACGGCAGCAATCATGCACTTCGTTATGTTGATAGGTTAACAAGTGGTAATGTAATCACGACTGGTAAAAGACTACAGTGTAATCGCAAGCAAATGCTGACTCTGTTTGGTTCTTGCTGGTAATGGAATCAGAACACTGAAGAAACCTGCACACTAGGCTTAACAAAAGACGTGTGAGCAGAGGGTTTACTTTGATGGGCGTCGGGGCATGCTTCCATATTCAACGACAAGCGTTGCTGTCTCTCCTACTCTGATGTTGGCAGTCGTGCCTGCGCCATCAATTATCGCAGTTGCCATCACTGCAGGAGGCACAGCGAGGCGCAACAGCAAAGAGCAAGCGACGATGGAAGGGGAGGGCGGCGCGTTCTGCCATTGATTCATGAATTGCTGGAGGCGGCTCCTTGCCAACATCACGACCTCGCTGGAACTCGCAAGATTCACACGTTCTGCTTTCACAACCTTCAGTCATTCCAACAGCATCAATGCCGGCTGCCAATCTGAGATGAAGCTCCATAGAGTTCTGTTAATGTTGTTGGCATTCAGCGGCTGTGGTGGCCATTCGGGGATGTTGCTGCGTAGAGCTCTGTTAGCTCTTCGCAGTTGGGAACTGTGGAGAGAAGCACGATATTAATGTGTGTGGGCAGAGACGAGGATGGATACCACCGAATCCGTATTCCATTACGGTGTGTAACTGGGTACCGATGCTGTGAAAGACGGTATCAGATATTACGGTGGACCAGTTGCACAAAAGGCAATAGTTCAGTTGCTTTGGATCCAGTATTTATATATGCTGCTCCTTTAAATGTACAGGACCATGTGTGCGTTAAAACATGCTTCGGCGTTTCTATATAGCTGCGAATAAAAAAGTAGCGAGCATATATGTTACACACAACTGAACCCAGCAACTGTGTATTTCCCGCCATCTCTTTCTGAGAGGTCCAATAATCGGTAAGAAATGCTGGGCATGGGATGCATCAGAAATTACAACTCAATGGTCACAAACAGAACCATATACTGAAGTGAGTTTTCAAGAACGACGTGTCTGAGACTATCCACTGGTCTATGAGCTCAAACCGGTGCTCACCAGAATACCGGTGCTGCCTTTAAAACCTGAACTTATGATGGCTTATAAGTAGGCTCAGTTATTGAATCAGTTTCACTCTAGATGAATATACCTGGTAGCTGACAGTGTTCTAAATTGTTGTGAGACACTCCGGTTCTTTCACTAGAAATGATGGACTACTAAAATCATCTCAGATGGACTACCAAAGTGAATGATGTTTATCTTTCTCTTATGGATTTGCAGAAAAGACAAAACATGGATTTTACCATGTAACATTTGCAGTCATTGTACTGCCAATAAGAAGTGTAACCATTTTTGCATCTGGGCAACATGCCTTGTGAAGAACAGAGAAATTTTCTTAGATTAAGGGTGTGTTGGCGTGTTACTATGATTTGTTAGTAAAAGATACAACCTTTGTTACAGTGTGCTATTAATTAATTGGTTGGTGAAACACGTAAATGCTGAGTCAGTGTGCGCCTGTTATGGCATAAATATATAATGAAACCTAAGCTCAGGTGCCTCCTCTGTATGTAGCACAATAACACAAGAGTTGTGAAACAAATGACACTCAACAGTGAAGAATTGTATGCACGCATTTGCCAATACCATTTTGATAAATATGGATAGTGCTAAATGGTTTCCAAAGTCATGGGAATGGGATGCACCTGGACTTTCAGCTGAAGAAAGAACACGAGTCCCACAGGAACCCCCTGCCAGAAGCCGGCGCTGCTGCATCTCTGGTCATCTCCCCCACGACTGGGTAGCTCAACTTCGATTGCTACCAGGTACGTACCACACATTTGAGCAGCTTATGAGCGCTATCCTGTCCTTGTCCACAAGGACAGGAGTGAGAGGAATCCATGGCTGTGGCTGATCGTGTCTTGTGTCGTCGCTAGAGCTTTCCGTATGATGCAGCTTCCATGCTTTGGCGTCAGAAATATTTCTTGCGAGTAGAGCAGTCAAATAGCAGGTTCTAACTTGGATCCTCACCTGACAAATGTAGGCGATTGAACGAGAAGATTTCTTACAGTGATTTAATATAGTAGCATACAAATTGAACACTTACAACACCAGAAGACATGGTGGAATGCTTTCCTAGTTACAACACCTGCTATGTATTTTTGCAGCACACGTTTTGAGATCTTGCAACACTGTTTTAACAAGAAAATCGTGTACCTGCTGCTAGCTGTTGGCCGTACCCTGTGTTTCCTGCTGCTCTGCCTATTGCTCAATCAAGCAATACTAGATTCATGGCACCACGTTGCAGTGACTGATCGTGAAGCCAGCAAACTAGATCATCGCAGAATGTAGTATTTTCTTTCTGTTGAAAGAAACATTGATGTTGATACAAAATATGCTTCCTTCTCGTTATTTATCCAATATCCAGAGTAATTATAGTTTGACAATTCTAGTCATTTCAATTGTAGCACAAATAATTAATAGTCCCGGGACATTGAAATAAATAATTTCTTTAGGAATGCAATTCCATTATGATGCTGCGACGGCATCCAACCAATGTCCGGCAGACAAACAGGGTCAGCTAATGTGGAGTAAATGCCCCCCAGTAGATGTGAAGCGATGTAATCTGCCTCAATATAACTCCCGCGTCAGTGCACGAAAAGATAATCCCACTGTAAATAAGGTTGTTTGTTTGGATCGCTACATGTTTATCAATATAAATTAGGCTGTACTTGTTTGCCATATAATTTTCATTTTTGTTTCTGAAAATATTTTCCTATTTTCATTATTATTTCTGATTTTCCTCATAACATTTTTTCTGTTTCTTATTATTATGAAAACTGTCGCCGGTATGTCTGGAGTTTCCATCTCCATTTTGAACCCTACTGTAATGCACACCCGTGAAGCATTCACGGACCAGCAAATGTTTGATGTGCTCCGTAGAGTGTCTCTGTACATGATTGTTGTATATTAAGTTACTACACGTGAGGTCAAGTACTCCAGTGTTACGGACTCATGTTTTGGTAGTGTATAGTACTTGCACATCCGTGATATAAATAGAGCACCAAAATTCTTCTTTTTCATAATTACGGCCACCAGCCAGCAGCAGTTTCATCTCTGGAATTTACTCGTGTGAATAGTGATAATTATTCTGAACATGCAAATGAACTATATATGGCCTCTGGTGCAAGAAGCATGGGAAATCCAAACTGAGCTCAACTACTGTATATCCTATGTATATATGCACTCTACTTCCTTGAGCATCGTAGTAGATCATATGAGTGCGAACTAGGACTTTGAGGTGTCAGGAAAGAAACCTTCTCAAGCTCCATGCAAGCTAGACGAATCCATGAAGATAGATGTCAGAGCCTGTTGATTTGGTATGTCTTTGATTATTGATAAACTCGGTTTGGGTTTTGCAAGAGATCTATCAAATCCTTTACCTTCGCCTGGACCAACACACCACCTCGATTCCGGGGCACCTCTTCTGTGCGCATGACATGTAATCTCAAGAAGCAAGTGGTCTCCTTCTTGATGCATGACCATTGTACAATGAGCACTCCTTTATATGCCTGAATATTTAACATAGAATAAGATATTTCGTAGTGAAATATATATGCTGTCCACATGCATGGCCCACCGCTTGTGTATTTGGCAGCATTCAGATCAGACCAGTGTGGCTCAGATAAAGTTCAAATGTGTTGCCCTCATCATACGAAAAGAAGCAGAGTGGGCCGGGCTCCTCCCTTGATCGCCTGTGTAGCCGTGTGTTCACTTGGCGAGAAGCCAAGGCGTGGAAGCCGCTGGGGCCGCTCAGAGTCAATGTCGTGTTAGGCGCTAGAGCAACCTTGCCATGGGATGCTGCAGGTGCCCCTTGACGCAGAGAGCATGGCGCCATAACACGCACGCCTCTGCAGCGCCAGACATGGTCAGACTAATTCGATGGCTGAAACACCGACCGATTTGTACATCATCGACAGTTTGGCCAGTTTGCACTTCTGAAGCAGAGTATATGCTCTCGTTTTTATACCTATTATTCTCCACCTATGCATATACTTTGAACAGGACACTTGTGTGTACATAGACATGGACTATTTAATTTATCTTGCATCTGTGTTCCTGGGAAAGCAACGACCGTGACCGCTGACACGCAACTACACAGGTGCAAAATACCACCGTTCACTCGTACCATGTACATAGCCACGAACTTGGCCTCTCGTGGACCATCAGCCACTAGTGTGATTGACATGCCACAATAGAGACCAACTGATACATGAGTAAAAACTACCTTATAAACTACGTCTAAGTTGTTCCTAAAAAACTACTTGTGGGTCGAGACAAATAAATCATAAAATGTGGATTTGGTGCCCACTGGCTCGGGTGTACCACATACCATAGTCATTGGATTTGAATCCTAGCGTCCATAATAAATGCAGTACTTAGTGACCCTTATCTCTATGTTAGTGGCTGTAAATCGTAAATCAGAGAAAACCAAAAGTCGCTGCACCACAGCAGGGCAGGGGCTGGCCACAGCATGGCGGCCACCATGCCGTCTCTCGCCACCACCCTCACCCCCGCCGTCTTGCATCTTGATGCCATCCAGACAACCCTGTCCACGAACCTCATGCCGCCTGCAGCTCCCGCGTTGCCACCGCCGCCTTGCCACCCTGCCCCGCCTCGCCACCTCCCACTGCCACAGCTGCCGCGTTCCAATTCCTTATTCTAAATCCTCAACCTGAAATCCCTAATTTGAGTGTGCAGGCAATTGTGCACAGAAGTATTGTGGGATAGCAGAGAGGACTGCATGGCTTGAGTGATTGAGCCCTAAGGCAGGTGAGCAGCTTGAAAACGAGGGAGGGAGGGAGGCAGGTCAGGTGGCGCACGTCGGGTTCAACCTGGACGTGGAGCATCTCAGCAGCTGGAGCACATCTGCTCGGTGAGGGGAGCTGACTCGGGAGCACATCTCCTATACATCAAGCTTATTGGTATTCACTAGCAGAAAAGTTGAAGAGAAACCTTCAAGTATTGATGACCACGCTTGCACTATACTCTCGTGGCGGACACAACACACACATACTAGCAAGGATATAGGAGGCACCAGGAGTAAATGCACAAGAACAATGGTATATTTGGCCTGGTGGCAAATACTAGGTCCAAGGATCACTGCAATATTTCAAAAACAAGAATGTGCGGCTCAAGTCTTTTGGAAATTGGTGTCTAGATCAACATGCTAAGAAAGCCAAACCGGAGTATGTCCACCGTAGTGTCACCAAATGCAAATCAAGTTGCAGCATGTGTTTATCAATTCTTGAGAACATGTGTATATGTGATCTTGTATGACTTCTTATGGGATCATTTTGATATAGTTTGTTTCTATCTCTTACTGACACATATCCTTGATATATGAAAATTTTAGTTTGAATTCTGTTATTTTTAAATTTTAGCGGGAAAATCTATTTTTCTAAAAATTACCACGAGTCTGTTCAAATGGTCAGATGTTTTACTTTTGTGAGAATTTCTATGACCTATCTTCTGATTAATATGGAGGCCTCAAAAGAAGCCTTCAATTAGTAAATATAAGTTTTGATCGTCAACAGTATGAGTGGGTTTTATTGTTGGATACGATATGTATCTTTTATTTTAGCTTCTAACTACCTTTTTTTGGTGGTGCATGCCAACATGGCAATATGAGGCTAGATCAGTAAACCATGTGCCATATTTACACGTTCTGAAATTCAGAAACACTGGATCATAGTAGCTTGGTTGCTCCATTAAGGCATAACTATTTAATAATCATTGCACTGTGCGTCCTGTTAACATACTTGCTTATGCGTTTGATTATTGTGGTACGTGGACAAAACAAATATATTTGAGTCAGAATCGGCATAGAAGCTTTATCTAGACAATAAACCTACATAATGTTTAAGCTCTATATATAATGAGAGTAGTGTGGGAGGCATATGCCACACTCCAGTAGTATGCGTAGTGTGCTTTCAAAGTTGGGATGGTGATATCAGCAGCTTGTTATTGGAATGGGATGCACAAGGAAGTTAAGATGCGGAGTCGTTAGATGGGTTCGTCCTTTGAGTTAAGCTGAGCGAGGGCGAAAACATCTTTGCCACTGGACAATCAATGTATGTCGGTGTCCCGTGCATGCATGTTTACATCAGTCCTAGGGCATGTCTTCCTGAGAGGAGGTACGTACCTTGTGGACTTGTGGTGACTGGTCCACCGACATAAAAAAGGCAGAGGACGTCTGCCTCCTTGGTCGACCGGCAAATGTCAAATGCAAGAATCCCAAGCACTATGGGAAACCAGAGGTTTACGGTGTGTCAAGGAAAACACATGACAAGCATCCATCTTTGTCGTGTGTCAATTTTTTTTACATATGACAAAGATTTTCCGTGTGTTTTAATTTAGCACACAGCAAACACCATCTTTGCTATGTGTCCAAAACAAAATACACGGCAAAGTTTCAGGCACACAACAAAGATTGAATTTACCATAGTGAAGGCATGTTTTAGGAAGCGGATACTCTCATTTTCTGCGGCCTGCATTTGCCTGCGCAACGGAGATGAGATCCATGCGACGGATGGTGGCAGATGATACTGTATCACAAGCGGCTGACTGCCAAGAAGATCCATCACCAGCAAACCAATTCCTATTGGAGTGCACGACGCGGTAGAGAGAGCTGTATGGGCTGGGCTGAGCTGGCCATTTGCATGAACCATATACAGGAGCAGAGATGCTTTTGTACATGGTTCATGCAAATCGCAAGACAAGCTTCGGAGGGACTTGTTGAGGGTCTACAAACCTCAGAGTTATCGGAGGGTGATTGCTTAGGAGCAAGGTAAAGGAAAACCGCGGATGATGGATAGGTCAGACAAGAAATGAAAAAAAAAAACAGCTTGCCATGGGAATGGGATGCACAAGAAAGTCCATATGCAGCATTTAACAGAGGGAATCGGCCTTGGTCCTTGGAGGTTCGCTGTGCGAGGGCAACAACATTTCTGCCACTGCACAACCCGTGTTTCTGGGTGCCTCGTGCAAGTTCAACTCAGCTCATTTGTCCGTCTTCCCTGCACAGGACTGGGCTGGGAGGTCGTGGTGAGTGAGGAAATTGATGGATAGTCTTGAAATCTTTTCACCTGCATGCATGCGGAGTCGCCGACACAATGCATCAGAGATCAATGTAGTGGATGGTGGCGGTCGGCTGTGAATAAAAATATCGGTGCGAGATTTTTGAAATTTCTGGCATGCCTGGTTTAACAGTGGTGGCCGGTAAAATTCTCATACCAGTAAGATATTTCAATAAAATTTAAATTATTGTCATTAACTATATTTGACCACACAAAAAATTTCCGAATATCATGTTTACTAGTGACCTCTGATTAAAATTTTTACTGGTACATCTCCTAGGCGGCCGGTTCTCGATCAAGAGGCTGATCCCAAAGAATATCCATTAGCACAGAAATAGTCACTGGCGAGTGTTACACAGCAGGGTGAGTTTTATGGAATCTCAATTTGACCTATACGAGGTTTGGATGGCTTTGGGACAAGCACTGAACATCTTGCATAAGGGTCTCATGGATTTGAACTGCACGTGGGGAGAGTTTTATGGAGTCTCAATTTGACCTACACGCTATTTTTGACTTTGTCATAAATTTCATCACAGAACATTCGTCACTTGTCTACCATGATGATCCATTATTTTTTGTCATAGTAGTGTCATCTTCTATGATACATTTTCAGAACATCACTAGCAAAACATTATTGTTGTGCACATTTCTACTAGTGTCAGAAGAAAATTTATAATAAGCGACTGGTAATGTCCTATTATTGCTCCAACAGGTAGAAAAACTAATTCTTTCTAGTTTGACCTCATTCAGTGATTACTGATTTTGACAAATATTTTTGTACATTATATACAGGGTTATCTAACCAAGAGGTCAGCTTATATTCGACCACAAAAGTTTCCAATCTATTGTCATAACTCATCACATGGCTCATCAATCACTCGTGCAGTGCTTCTGGCCCATATATTTAGGGTTGTAAGCAAAAAATACTTTCATAGACCACAAAACGTAGTGTGACCTGCCACATAAAAGCACGAATCTTCTGCCACTGCCTCAGTGAAGCATAGCTCTCACAATTGCAAAATTATTTGACGTGTTCGTGCTACATTCCATTTATTGGATATCCTCAGAATCCTATGATTATCATAGGTATGGGAAGCACCAGAAATTCAAGCACTAGAATGGTATAAATTATATTAACTGGATGCAATCCTCTGATAGTATAGTAGAGCAGCGCAGCCACAAGCTTGTGTCATTCCATTCTCCACTAGAATCGAGTTCGGAATGAGGTGGCCAGGCGACATTGCTCAACGTATGAAAGGAAAGGAAGTATGGTGTGACGTGACTTGAGGCAGCTGCACATCAGGGGGATGCCCAGTCATGCGTGGCTGCACCGTCTAACCTGGTCGGTGCTTGTCACGTCTTTTGTGCTGTGGCGTCATGTTGGCCCTGCAACACTCATCCAATCCAGGTTGAGAATGCATATGGTACAACCCACGTGCAGTGATCTCGCTGCTTGTGACACTTGGTTACCCTGAAGCCAGTGCTGCCTGGTTAACAATATTGTGCCGTCTAAATGAGTTGTGTCCAATCCAATCCATGCTAAAATCCTATTCTCAACAGGGAGGCCAGGTGACGCGGCTTGACACATGAAAAGCAAAGGAAAGCGCATGCGATATGGCTAAAAGTACATGCTGTTCGGGCGTGGTTGCACCTCCGCCAGCAACCCATGTAACCTGGCAGGTGTCTTCCCCCTCCTATGCGGCACCCCGTTGCCATGTACGTGTGTCTTCCAACCAATTCGCATCTAGAAATGCATGATCAAGCACAGGTGCAGCAATCTCAGATCGATCAATGACTTTAATGTGCGGCATTTCCGGTGGCCTGAAGATCAGGCTGCATGCTGGAGAGCGTAGCACTGCCCCTTGTGACGTCATGATGTTGGCATCTGGTCATGGTACAGTGGTCGCCACTCAGCCTGACAAAGTGGTGTGTGTTGATTGGTGTCAAGGACAAAACTAAAAGCAAGTTAAAGAGCTAGTAAAAAATTTTAACAATTTTTTAATGCTCATTTAGGTGATATGTTCATTATTATTTAAGGATAATCCGATCATTATCTAATGCTTATGGCAGCTACCATCTCTAGTATAAATTAGTCAGTTATGTGTCCAAAACTCTCGCAAACAGAGCTTGTGGTAGGTTGCTCGATGGTTGCGTAGCTTCATAGCACTCTCACATTGTGTGATTTGTTGACATACGTGCTCATGCACTTACCTATTTGTGTATGATGAAAAAATAATTATATGAGTTAGTTGATACAAATCCCAAATATATATTTCCGGACATCGTATGATTATTGTACTTTACTTTCTTTCGTTCACGAATCTCCTTCATTGGTGACTTTACTGTTGGATCCAACTTTGTCAGGCAAATGCAATGTCTGACACAGTAAGGGAATCAACAGGCTTACATAATCTAATTCCTATTCAGAACCTGCCTGTGTGGTCTTATATCCAGTGAGAGGTATAGTTGGGCTACCACTAAGGGGGGTGATTATGGGCAAGACTGATGACGTTGCAGTGGTTGGGGTCTAGCGATTGGAGCATGGGCCCGCCGGTGAGCACGAGCTCCTGCTAACAGAGCATCTCAAGAGATGTGTGGGAAGGAAAGAAAGGAGAGAGCACACACATACAATGTTATAAACACTAGGATCAGACCAGGGCAATCTCAGCTTAATCCTAGTTCACATAAGCAACTCAGGATTATTAGAATACCAATTAAAGGTGAAAAATGGTCTAGTTTGATTAACAATGAGGGTAAGAAAACCAAGCAATAGTGGTGTTATGTGGAGTTTGATCAAACTTAGACTGAGTCAAATCAATCGTGGACTTTGTCCTACAATGAATTATCTTTTATCTTACTGATTTGCTATAAAGTCCCTGCCAAAAAGAAAACCCACGGACTGTATCGTGTAACTTTAATTTATCAATCACTATATACTCCCAACAAGAGGTACGGTGTAACTTTTTTGCCAGGCTCGGCAACATGCCTTATAATGAACTGAGCAATTTTTGTAGATGCAGAGTGTTTCAGCTTTAGTAATACAATTTATTCGTAGGTGAAAGAGGCAAACCTGAGTCACAATGTACTATTGATTGGTTGGTGGAACACATAAATGCTGAGTAAGACTCTACAAATTACCCGAATGATATATAAAACCTAAGCTGCGTGTGTCTCCTCTATTTTTCATAGAAGACAAAGACACAAGAGTTGTGAGACACATGACACTCAATTGTGACGAAATTGTCTGCACGCATATGCCAGTTCCATTTTGGTATATGGACAGTATTAAATGGTTGCCAAAGCCGTCATGGGAATGGGATGCACCTGGACTCACAGCTGCCGAGACAACACGAGATCTTGCATGGCTCTGGCTCCAGAAGCACCCGGTGTTGCACCGCGAGCACCCGGCGCTGCTGTGTGCCCGCGCACGTCCACAACATTACCCCCACGGTGATGGACTGAGGAAGTTACTGTCATGTCGTCACTAGCTATACTCCTGTCATGCAGAAGCTGTATCACCCAAAAATTTCGAGCTGAATAAAAATGGCTGTTAATTTAAATTTCTCCAACTCTTGTCTCATAAAAAAGATTTTTCAAACAAAAACCTCATTAAAATAAAACTACAAATTTGAAAAACGAATTTATTTTAAATAATAACTTGTGCTCAAGTGTGTTCTCTTTCTAGGATTGTGTGCATTGGGGTCTGTTGAAGACTTTTGACTTCTTTTCGATATATAAATTGAACCCTAATTAAACCTTGAACCCAAACTTAAATCCAGAAAATGTTTGAACCTATTCCCTCCTTCCTAGGCTGAAACCCTCTCCATTCATTTTCTTTTACTGCAGCCCAGACCACTTTCTTTTTCCTCTTCATATACCTTTTACACGTGTGGGCATTGCCATTTCTTTCAGCTTGCTCCCCTCTTGCTTCCAGTCAGACCTTGCTTCCTCTTTCCCTCCTCTCGGGCTATTTATCGAGTGCCTGATGATTTGCCGAGTGCACTCTATCAGGCACTTGGCAATAACAACTATTGCCAAATGTCCACGAGGTGGCACTCGGTGAAACATCTACACTGTAAAAAATTACCGAGATCTACCATCCGGCACTCGGCAAATCGTTGAAACTTTGCTGAGTGCTACCATTCGGCACTCGACAAACTCTCTTTGCTGAGTGTCCCAAAGAAAACACTCAGCAAAGGTCTTTTTGCTGAGTCTTTTTTACCATTTGTTGTTTGCCGAGTGTGTCGAGTGTTTTTTAAGCTTTGCCGAGTGCTCTTGGCACTCGGCACTTGGCAAAGCACGACTTCCCGGTAGTGTATTTTGTGTTTGTAATCTTAACGACCATAGCAGATTTTGTGGTACCTTTTATGATTCATGTTTTTGTCTACCGAACGATGACCATAACCAGTGACTACGTTCATGATGCCGTCACCAGTTCCTGGCCCCATCGGCCGTTTAGCATCTGCCTGTTTAGCTCTTTTGGTCCATCAAACCCTGGGTGGTTGAGGCGCCACAATTCATCCATTTGTGGCAATGCTCCACAACCCCATATGCACCATGTTCTATGAATAACTCCTTGAGTGTCAAGCTTACACATAACCACTCACTAAGAAGGAGAAATTGATCGAACAGACGTCTCCAACTATTAACGCCAATGGCTTCACTACATTCATGATGTATGGGTTGAGGCATAGGAGCCAATGCATAACTGTCACATCATTCCTTTCCTGCTAAACCAGACTAGGTCCAAGGATTACTCCTAGGTGTGCCCATATTCAATCCCCAGCTGGAGTCTTTTGCAAAAAGACACTAAGCTCAGGTAGAGATCCTTGTGCAGCATGCTGTGTTTTGCATGCTCTGGACAACTCTCACTACTATAATAAGCATCATCAGCAATGGGCTATCAGCGGCATTTGTGGCAGACAAGGCGTCCACCACAAACTAATCATTACAAATGAGCACTTTTTTTGTGACGGGCTAGGTGCCCGCCACTAATTGCAATACTAGCAACAAAATAAAAGGTGCGATAGCTATAGGCACAACCGGTCACTACCGCATGATCAGTCGACCTAGAAAAAAGTAGGGCTCGCACCAAAAGGTGTTGGGCCCCACATCTAAACCCTAACCCTAGTCATACACCGCTGCCACCATCTCGGCGATGGCCAACATCCTTGTTGTCACCTCCGCCCCCTCCGTTGCTGTCGTGAAAACCTCCACGTTGGCGCCTTGGGTGTGGATAAGGGCGCCTGCCCTCTGTTGGGAGCCATCTGAATGGTTACCCACGGCCCCCAGAAGTGATGCGTAGAGCATGTTGAGGGCCACTGTTGTCTTGAAAGCCATCATGTCCGTGATGTTGGCGGTGGTCGTGGTGACCACGACCATCACGGGCGTCGTGGCGGTGACCATCCCCTCCCTCAGATCTACAGCTAAGGGGGTGGGTCTGAGGAGGTAGAAGCAGCCATGATGTTCGCCTTTGTAGCCATCTTCATTGTGGCGGCCATCACTATTCCTCGATAGCCGGCACCCGGCAGAAGGCATCGGAGGCACGACCTTCCGCTTCTTCGCGTAGGCATCGGGTGTCGATGGCGTATGCCAGGCCATGACCTGGTGGAGGCGGCGACTGCGCTGCATCCAGAGGTGATGAAGCCGGCTAATGCCGATAGTCACGTAGCGTGGGAGGGCCATGGGAGTTGTTAGCAAATATTGCATAAACAAGATCGAAACACGACACAGATTTAACGTGGAAAACCCTTATGGAAAAAAACCGCGGCAGCAACCGGCAATCTTCACGATTGGAGGAGAGTTACAACATAGAGGATACAATGATCTCTCTCTCTCTCTCTCTCTCTCTCTTTCTCTCTCTCTCTCTCTCTCAACTCTTTCCATACAACATGTATATATAAGGGTGGAAACTAGAGATAAACTCCCTAAACAATACGACCCGTAACACAAGAGGACTCCATCTCTCAAACCTTCTAGACGTCTCTAGTAAGGACACTATAATTCAGATCATATTCCAACAAACTCCACCTTGAGACGAATTCCATCTTGTAGCAAATGAAAAATCATCAATGAATTCCCTTCAATATTATATAACACCGGACACCAACGAGTCACTAGGACTCAAATGGTAGCACCAATCAAGCTTGAGTATTGCTCAAACTTCATAACTTCACTTCCAACGGAGTACTTAATACTCTATATGATCAAGAGCACATCAGAACTCCTGCTTTGAGCAAAAGCAATAGAGCCATAACCATTAGTGGTCTAAATAATGAACCATTATCACGGTCTTGCAGCGGAATATAAGACTTGATAGAAACCATGTCGAAGAAATCCAGCAAAATAAAATCTACAGCATCATTGGAACGCTTCGGATACACGAAACAAAATTTCCAGACTCATGGATACACGTGAGTGTACCTCCACCAAAGAGATCATAAACCAATGACTTAATATCCAAGTCATCTGCGCATAGCAACTCTGGTTGAAACCAATTCCATATATGCATAGTAATTGCACACACAAAAAAAGGATAGCATGAATCTCCTAGTCCAGGAACAGCGGTGGGTCTCCATCAAGAACACCATCAAGGAACTTCAGTAACAATCAATTTGCAGAACCTCTAGTACAACCTCGTGCGCTCGAAGCCAAATCTGCAGAATTCCTGTGTACACTTTTGTGTATGTCCAACAACAAACCAGAAAGAAACCACCTGGTAGCCTTTCTCTTGTGCGTGTAGCAGAAGTCGGCAAAATTGATATCCACCAAGCTCACCTCAGGACTTGAAGCAGCACGCTCACAAACAAAAACGAGATCAGCGATAAAAAAAAAAAGAACTACAACACTGACAAAGACAGTAGGGCGAGCTCGATGACTTGAACAACAGCAGTGAAGAACTTTTGCAATAAGTTGATCTCGCTAAATCGCCTGGAACCAAGCAGCAAAAGACCCAGTCAACCAATTCGACGCGGAGCCAAACAGAATAAATCAGCAATTGCTGCCGGTAACTCTTCAACTGGTAATGGAACATCGAGTATGAACCATGCCTCGGACGAGACGTGGGTTGAGCGACAAAACGCCTAACAGATCTGATGGTCGATGGCACGATGAATAGGGAATAGAATCCTAATATTTTTTTTCACAAATCTCATGTCTAGCTCTGATACCACTTGTTAGCAAATAATGTGTAAACAAGATTGAAACACGACACAAATTTAACGTGGAAAACCCTTGCGGGAAAAAACCACGGGCGCCAACCTACAATCTTCACTATTGGAGGAGAGTTATAACATAGGGGATACAATGATCTCTCTCTCTCTGTGTGTGTGTGTGTCTCTCTCTCTCTCAACTCTTCCCATACAAGATATATATATATATATATAAGGTTGGAAACTAGAGATAAACTCCCTAAATAATACGACCTATAACACGAGAGGACTCCACCTCTCAAATCTTCTAGACTTCTCTAGTAGGGACACTATAATTCGGATCATATTCCAACAGGAGCGACGAGGGTGGCAAAAGGGAGGAGGCGGAAGAGGAGTGGCAGAAAGCTCTCACCAGCCACTAAATTACGCCAATTAATGGCGGGCACCCCCTCGGGTTTGGTTTAGTGACGGGTTTCATTTTGCCCGCCAGTAATGTTGATCAGCCTTTTGTTGCTGATGCCCACTTTTGTAGTAGTGTCTCCAACGGTCTAGCTTCATGTTCCTTCGGACAATCATGAACATACTTCTTTGGTGGAGAAGCATATATGTTTGTGACAGATAGTAGTGACCGGAGCTACTCATGTTAGGGTGTGTTTGACAGTGCTTATGGAATATCTTATGCAGTGGCTTATAGTGTGATAAGTCATAAGTCCTGCCAAATAGCTATTTTTTATAAGCACTTATTGTAATAAGCACTCATAAGTCATTTGTCTTTTTATACTAGAATAGTAAAGCCAATAAACACTAGCTTTTTGGGCTTATGGATCATTCCTCCCTAGAATAAGCCATGGATAAGCTATTTTGCCAAACGGTTTGAGAGCTTATGCTATAATAAGCCAAATAAGCACTTTTCATAGATAAGCCAAAATATAAACCATTTTCAGCATAAGCATAAGCCTTGCCAAACACACCCTTAATACTTGATGTCATGACAGACGCTACTCATGTAAAGGTTGGCATCAATATTGAAGAGGCCTTGATGTTAACTTTTAGTATGTACCCTGGCAGTTTCTATCAGCAGCATAGAGAGCTCAGGATGCTATGATTTACAATGTCAACATGTTGCACAACTTACTCAAAAGTACTACTAAGGTATCTTTGATATTTATTCTTCCAGAAAGTGTATGGAGAAGAGACAAAGGATGCACTTTATCGTGTATCTTTAGCAACACGAA